>OX422209.1:689372222-690855556 GCA_949130495.1 Sambucus nigra
GACGCAATATGTTGAGCAACCAAATTAGTAACTCTCTCACGAGAAAGAGTATCCTTAACACCTTGGAATTCTGGGACAGTCCAAGATTTTATCAAACCCACAGCAAAGCTTGGGGGAATAAGGACTGGAACATTACCCTCAACACTTGAAGGTCGAGCAACATATTTATTAGGTCTTTCAGCAAGACCTCTTCTCAATATCCTCAGAGGAGCACTATCAATCAAAGGTGCTGCCTCTCCTTGTGAAATGGCAACAACTTCAATAGAAGGTACTGCCTCTTTTGGAGGCACCGAGGGCTTCTTGCTAGTTTCCTTGGCAGTAGTAGATGAGGGTACATCTACATTCTTTATCCCCTCAACTGGGGCATCCTATTTTTTCTTCTTTTCCCCTTTAGCAGCAATGGCAGACTTGTCAAAAAATGTGGGAGCTCTCCTCTTCTTCATCAGATCAGAAATAAGAGTACTTAAAGCAGAAGAAGATCCTTCCACACTGGTTTCGGAAGATGGTATTCGATCAAGATCAACCACCACAGGAGGAACAGTAGGACGAGCAATGAAAGATGAGGTAGAACTTATGTATCTCAACAAATATGAAGCAAACCTCACATGCTCTCCATTGATCGACTGATGCAAACTCCAGATAAGTTTCAAATCATTTAAATTAATATCATCTTCCCTTGGAGGTTTCCTTTTTCTGTCAACTATAACAAGTAAAATTAATGTCAATGATATATTTCATCGAATACAAAGAAAATAACATTTCAAAAATAAAAAGCAACCTATCTCATTGCCATAAAGCGAACATTTGGGACCTTGGTATACATCATCTCCAGTTAATGGGGGGTGTTGCCAATTTTTCATCACAACATCATGATCAAAATAATCCCTATTGGCATCGAAAAGATTGACAACTAAAGATCTATTCAACAACCTAGTTTTTAAATAAAAAGTTGTATCACTGGTGACCCATTTATAACAATACATAATTTCTGGAATGCCTAAATGGGTCCCGTGAATTTAATTTAGTCTGTACACGCCATTAACAACCCTCCATGTATTTGGAGATACTTTTGCAAGAACAATATCAAAGTATTGGCAAAACTCCAAACAAAGGGGATTTGGCGGGAAGGAAAAGCCACACTCAGCTACAAAAAAAGTTGGGATCCAGTGTCCCTCCGCTAAAGAAAATAAATCAGAAGGATAATAAGGTTTTTCCAAAATAACCCACGAAGGGATTGAAAAATTAGACCGAAATTTATCCAAAAATTCAACAAGATAAATCATGGTGAATAAAGAAAATAAAGAAGAAGGAAGAAAATCTTACAAAAGAAACAGAGATCGGTTGACAATGAATGACAGAAAGAACGAAGGCATGAGATAGAGAGAAAATGAAGAGTTCAAAAATACAGATTTGAAAAGCAGAAAATGATATGATTTATGTCGTACTTAAATACTTTACCTCGGGAATAGAGAAAGGCAATGATTACAAGGGAAGACGTTTGCATTTCTTGCGGCTAAAAGAGGAAAAAGGAACAAATATCGAAGTGATCGTGAAAAATTCAAAATATTTATGAAGTTTGACATTACGCGCTCAAAAGGAACTAAATACATTGAAAATTTTCCTAAGCTCTGAAGACTAATAATCAAAGAAACTTTCGAGTAAAATGTTCCAAACCTTTTCTTCAAACTCAACTGTGAAACATTGGGGGATTTTGTTGATACCAAATTTAGTCATATGATGTGGACCAATCATATGAAGACACGTGTCAATCTAATTGCGAATACAAATACTTTCAACGAACAACATGCATCACCAAGCTACTCAAGCGTCCCGAGCTACTCAAGCGTCCCGAGCTACTTAGGCGTCCCGAGCTACTTAAGCATCCCGAGCAACTCAAGTGTCCCGAGCACCTCAGGCGGTCCGAGCTACTCAGGCAGTCCGAGATACTTAACAGGCAGAGAAACTTAAACGCTCTGAGCTACTTAGCGTGCAGAGCACTTCTTTCAGAAGATAACTACGCATTTAACACACCTTAAATTTAATGGTATTCTGATTGTCTACTAAATGACAGCTTATTGATATGTAGAGCCAAAAAGGCTATAAATACATTGTAACCCCTTCATAAGGGGGGACTTCGGAATACCTTGGCAACTAGAGAGAAACAAACACTCAGTCAATACGATAACAGTGGACATAGGTCATTTTCTTAAGGTCGAACCACTTTAAAAATCTCTTGTCTTCTTTACTTATTACTTATTTATCTGTGATTAATTAATTAGATTGCATAAAGTTTTTTACATCAAAATACCCGCCGTATAACAACCCCTATTTTTCACATAACAGTCGGCCAAGCTAATATGCCGAAGATAGGGCTTGTCAAACACTTTATATTATTCTCGTCATCAAAACAATAAAGTAAAATGAGTGAATCTAAAACCATCCACGCATGCAGTAAGTAAAATAATAAATAAGCTCTTAACATAATAAAATCCCAACAGAATAATAAATAGTATACAAGCCCACTTAATTGCTAAGTGAAAAAAAAATGGAACTATAATAGAATGAAAACAACTGCAAGTCTGCATCGCCTCAGCCAAATAGATCCTGTTTAACAATGCATGGAAAAGTATTTTAATTAAGAATGGATCAAAGACTGAAAGTTGATTAGAATATCTCCAATAACAACAATATAGATCATGTGACTCATTTACAATAAGCATGCAACCCGTCGTCACTCTTATGCAATAAATACCTCACCCCTCATCTAAGTAAAATACTATTCGCATGTCCCCAACCCATGGAATATACTAGACTAAATGACTATAATAACTAGTCTAAGGAGTACATAAATAACAAAAATTTCAATAAGGATGTAGCTAACTATGCATATGAGAATACACCCTAAATACTAACCCTCGTAATGCCACCTACAAGTAGACTACCCTTAACTCGAACAATACAAGAAAAGTTTCACAAGGTTCAGATAAAAGTTATATATTACTAGATTAAAATATCTCTTTATTCGCTAACATAATTTTAATCACACACGAATGCAATGACCTTCGGGTATACTCTCGTGCTTCTATTTATAAGTTCGTAGGAGTCCTTCTCCTAACAAACTTAAACTAGATCAATACACACACATGAGAATGGGGGATCACTATGCAATCACACCATTGGGTGGTCTGATACCAAACCCCCCCCCGATGGATCAAATCATCAACCTATCTCCTCACAAATTCCATATCGACTGAAATCATCATCAAAACATAAGACCTCCCAATGTCATGTATCAACAACCAGGTGTGTGGTACACGGTCATAACATCCACTGCAAACCGCGATCGATAGATTCACCATGAGTACGGTATGCTTAAGAAAATAATATAATATATATATATATACGTCCATAGGATATCGCTTCGCTCATGCGTCTACCCAAATCATCCCAATCTCCAAATGCCGAATTTTACAATTAATTAAAGTTTATTACTCTTCAACTTTAATGGAATTTCACATATTTAATCTCTTGGTTTATACTTTAATAAACCTCGGTTACTACAATTTACTAATCACCTCTGGTGTAACCAAAGATTCCATTACTCGAATCAATTCTGGAAAAATCCACCAACCCAATTAAAGGATGAAACTCCCTTTTGCCACCTAGGTTGTTCGAATAAAAATAAGGGCCTCATTCGAATGAGATAAAAACCTCGTTTGAATAAAAGCACCTATCTAGTTCTAATGAACCTACTAATCTCGTTTGAACGGGATGCATCTATCCATCTCCTTCGTACCATAAAATGCAATTTTAATCCAAAAACTCCATTAACAAGCATAAAAGCGTCAAACCATCATTCCAAATAATCCCAAAGTCAAAACCAAAGATAGTACTACATGATGCTAATTGTTTTTTAACAATTAATGGAAATGCAGTTTATCAAAATAAGGTTTAATTAATAAATATTATATGTTTAAACCTAACTCATCATTATCATGTAAGGGAATTTAATTGCCTACATAAAAATACATAATACTTTAAGTTAACATGGAGATTATACTCAAAGTTAAAAGTAAATCCTAAAACATGAGTTTTATTCCATATTTACGCATTTAATACGTTCAATTTCATATTATCTCCGAAAAAGTATAAGTCCTCACTACATAGGCAATTAATATAACTCCTAATTATCTCAAATATATAAACATGATTAAAACTAATCAAATCGGACCCTAAACTTGCGTTCTAAATAAAAAAAATATGTACTCTAAATAAGTTATAGATTAAAAATGTATTGCAATATATTTCTTTCCTTAATTTGAAGAATGATGAGACTTTTGCTTGAATCCCTTGTACTTTCTCCTCTCCACATCTTCTCTAGTTCTCCCACAAGTTTTTGGTTGCCAGGGTTTTCTCTTTTGATAAAATAATGATTAATTAAAGAGGATTAACTCTATTAAATAACTCTAATTTTTTCATATATATATTAGGCTTATTTTTGGACCCCCAAATAGACCCAAAATACTACTCGGATTAACCAAAAACTTAGCCTAAGGGCATATCTACCCCCGGTCCCAACTTAGGATGATACAAATACGCAACTGGGTATCTGTATCACTCTAGAGTTCGCTCAAACCGGTTATACCTCATATCTCACGGTAAAACCTCACAACATAAAAAAACAATTAATTATTTTACGCATAATCGCATATAATCCAACATAATTAACTACGACCATGAATTCAGCACAAACAAAGCACATAAAATGCAAATTTGATCACTATATAAATATGCAATTATTAGTACCAATTATCTCAAATAGTGATTAATTCTCATTTGTTAATTTCTTCTCACAATTAATAAATAAATAATAAATGCTAGAAACTATGGGTTATTAAATGCCGCACTTCCTTCAGTACAATATGGACTCTCGTCATACTCTCCTCTTATTTACCCTCCTAAGAATCAAATGTCCCCCCAAATAAACAATATTATAATACAATCAGATGGCACGATAAAGTACTCCCATTATTGTCCTACCACAAAGAAAAAAAGCATAGACCGAAAACACACTTCATCTAATGTGTGGCTCGGCTAAGGGATGTTTATGCATCCTCTTAAAAAATAAATAGTAAGATCAATCTCTCATTTTATCAAATTTCAACAATATATTAATTCCACAAATTAGGTTTGAATATTTACCGAATTACTAGAACTTCACATATGACGTAAATTAATCTAATAACATTTTCCCTAACTATAAGTTATGAAAATAATATCACATAATCATGTGTGCAATAAGGAGTATATGTATATTTAAATAAAATTTATACAGATATACCACACATAATAAACACAAGTATACAATTAAGGGTGAAAACATGTAACACACAAAAAGTACGGGAGAAAGAACACCTACCTCAAACAAATAAAATTCACGAAGCTAGACATCTTACTTAAAATATGAAATTTCCCATCTCCCATATTCTAACTTTAATCTCCAATCCATTTACTCCTTGAAAATTTTATCGATTATCCCTCTAGAAGCATTCCCAAAATCCAAGCACAAAGTCCTCTAATGGAGGTTATAAGGTGTTTGTTCATGGGTGTTTAGGGTCAGATGATTAATGATAAAGTCTAAAATTTCATGATGGGTTATATTATGAGAGAAGAGGTTAAATCTAAGGCAAAACCCAAGTACGGGATCCCTTAAATAGACCAAGGGCAAAGCACCATCGTGAGCAAGTAAGGTCGCGATTGCGCACTAGTTCTTTCATAATCGCAGGCCTGCTTCTGCAGTCGTGCAAAGGATTCTTGTAGTCATATGTCTCCCCAATTTCTAGTGCATCACATTTTTTGCCTCAAAGATATCACAATCGCAACTAATTAGGAAGTTTCGAAGTTTAACCACACAATGAAACTACCCTTGCCCCTCCATCCTTATTCTAACTTAGGATAACTTTAATTAAAATTTTGAAAATACTCAATAAATCCCATAAATACGGGGTATTACATTTATTAAATATATTTTGCAAATATGGACGAAATTTTTACTAAAAATAGCATTACAACTTACAATAATTTATAATGGCATGACAATGATTTATCTTAAAATTGTGGGCACGTTAGTTACTTTTAAACAATTATCATTTTTAGTATTTGTAAGTGCATAAACTTGCCAATTAAAATTAGATAGCACAAGCTAGGATGGAAGATAAAATCATAGAGACGGTGGCTAATCACAAAGTCATATCAGATTATATATATTTTTCATAAACTAGCCTATATTCACTTAAGTACTTTTATCATAGGGTCCTCATTAGGGACAATGTTTACTTTTTTCATGCAATGAAGATGCGATCAAGAGATTTGCATATGATTGACGATGACCATTAGACTTCGCCATTGGAGACCACATGCTTTTGAAAGTATATCCAATAAATAGGGTAATGTGCTTCGGAAAGAAATGGAAACTGACACTGATATTTGTCGTGTCTTTTACAATTTTGGATTGAGTGGGGACTCTACCATAGTGAGTAGGATTCCCGACTCGTACCATATTGAGTAGGACTTCACGATTTTGGACCGTGACCATTGTTGTCACAGCCCAAAATCGTGACCATAGCCTTTTAAAATGTGACCAAATTCGCGACTCAATCTAGGAGTGATCAACATCATTATTTGGTCATGGGTTAGTCATGGTTGTGGACCATGACCAAGACAAAAGGCCCTGACCATTTAGCGTGAAATCTTTGGATCATTTTGAAATATTTACAAGTCTAGATGGTGGACATGGATGTCGATTATACCGAGATTGAATATGTTTGGGGAAGGATTACTTTGAAGATTTTAATAATATTTATGTTGGATAAATGTAATTAATTTGATGGCTTCATAAATTCTGTATTACTGTTTTTTAATTGATGTATTAGTTAGTTTTATAATGGAATTGCATACATGTTTAAAAATATGTACACAATTTTTTTAGAAGCAAACAAATAAAAAATATTTTTATAAATAAATTTATTATTGATCACAGTCCAAAACCATGGCCATTTTCGTGACAATATTTCAATGGGTTAAACGATGATAATGGTCAGAAACCATGGCTATAACAATCCTCATTTTTCCACGTAAAGGTGGTCCAAACACAATACACCAAAGATAGGGCTTGTCTAACAATCTATATCATTCTCAGCACCAAAACAACAACAACAACAACAACAACAACAACAACAACAACAACAACAAATAATAATAATAATAATAATAATAATAATAATAATAATAATAATAATAATAATAATAATAATAACAGATTTGAATTTTAAATCGAAATGCACAATAAACCATTTAAATAACAACTAATAATAAATAAGTCCAACACCCAAATGGTAATAAAAAGCTCCACATAATTCTAATTGATCTCAGGAAGACTATATAATAAACTTAGGGCTTATGCCCATACAATCTCTGAAATAAAAATGTGAATGTAAAGGAAATAATAACCTAAATTAGAGTCAATCGAACTGGAATGACTTATTGTGACACCCCGACTAATTAAATATCGGGTAGCTACTCCTTTATTAAATTAAATCAAAATGCCAAGTTGGCTCAGTTAATAGCATCACTGTCGAAAAACATTTTATTATTACTAACCACCTAGTATTTAAAAAGTAAGTTGCCAAATTTTAATTAAAGTCTGATTAACATGCAACGAGTGTAATGAAGAATAATAACACCATTCACCATACTGAAGTAAATAGAATAACCATCACATAATATAATTAAAGTCTGGAGGAAAACTCCTCACTACAAATCCCACAACTGAAATAAGTAATGAAATACTGAATACTGAATTAATACATGCCAAAGTCTGAAAAACTGAAATGGAAATGTATCTCTAATGGAACTGGGCAACATGCCCTAAAACTGATAAATACTGAATCAGGAATCCAAATGAAAGAAGCGTCTATAAGCAAATCCTTGTAGCTTCCACAAACAGCTACAGCTCGCCACCTGAATGAGTATCCTATGCATGGTGTCCTTGTGGCTGGGCACCTAAAATGGTTTTACAAAAAAAAGATTTGAAAGCAAACGGGCAGAGCCCGAATGTGGAGATATTTTAAAAACCTGCAAGTGCTTTAAAAATATTTAAAACATTAAATGCAAAGTACATGTTAGAACGTGCACTCACATGAAATTCTCACCTCTCGTCTAATTGTGCACTCCTAACGTAAGTACCCATCTAAAATGACACAAACCACTAGCTAAGTGACATCATATCTAGCTAGACTGCCATAGGTTCTACCCTTATTACTCGGTTCCCATTAACATTATAACGATCTCAATTAAATACGGCTTAACGTAACTTTAGGTTCTCATACAAAAGTAATACAACTCGTTATAGATTATCCCTCTATGTTATTCCATGGTTACACACAATACCATATGAAAGTTCAAGTTATTAAGCGTATATTTTCCACAACATAAATATACAATATAAGCACCCCGAGACTAAGCTGCGGTGCACACATACTCTGCTATCCATCCCGGTACATCACGTACATAAGGATCACATATTCCGAATCTCTCAGGAATAGTTCACAGATAACAACATCACAAATAATGGAGGCAAACACAGTCACATCACATGGGTCACGCACATACCTACGTTCCCACGATCAGCGGACTTATTAACATACCAATAAGTCTTTCTCTGACCTATGTTCATCAAGGTAACCAGTCTAAATCCGGGAAACACAAGGATTAGAGGGCCCTAAGCGAACGCAAACCTCCCGTCATAGCAAGTATGGTAGGTATGTCATACACACAGTTCATATACCAATACTAAGTAAGCACACATCTTAGTAATCCCGCAGTTTAATTGTAGTACATATCGCATTCTCGTACCAAATTAATATATATACAACTTATATAATACCGGTCCATATTTATACGTGCCATAATTTATTCCCACTTCATAGTAGGTACTCACGTCTCGACTCAAATGTCTATTTGATTTGATCCACATTTATATAATTTACTCCTCATTATAACCCAAATGTCCCAAGTATACTAATACACCTTCAAAGGAATGTTATCTCTATCCTCGAACAAGTTTACTGGACTCCCATAATCAAAACAGGCCAAAAAGGCCTAAACTGCCAGCTCGTTAGAAGTCTCGTTCGAACGAGGCTGTTCAAACGAGATTCAGTTCGTTCGAACGAACTGTACCTTCTAACGACATCTTGTTCGAACGAAGGTATCGAACAAACTCGTTCGAACGAAGGTATCGAACGAAATCTCCCCTCGTTAGAAGCGACTGGTCAACTCATTAGAAGCTCGTTCGAATGAGCTCGTTCGAACGACCTGGGAAGGTCTTCTAACGAACGACCAGTTTCGAGCCCAGATTTCCTACTTTCGTTTCTCATCAATTTTTACTCCTCAAATCTCAACCAATATTTGTCCAATCAATGTTTTAAGGTCTCCAATCATCCTAAAACATACTAAGGTCATATACTAACATCTTTTAAGGAATTAATACATCCTAAACATCATTAAATCACAAGTTTCTACACTTTTCCCCAATTTTTCAAGAACATGAACCCTAAAATTTTTAGATCCTTAATTTGTCCAATTAAATCCGTTTTTGTGTCTTACAAGATATATCAACATCAGATTAGTCCTCTAACTATGATTCTACATGCAATCCTTTCATCAAAATTTAGTATTCTACTTCCAAACTCATGGGTTTTTCATTATCTTCCAAGAACAAACATAAATTTGAATTATCTAACATGGAAGGAACATTCTATGAAAGTAAATGGAATTAAATCACTTGCCTCTAGTGTCTCTGAATTTGGTGTTGATTTGGTAAAGCTTTTCTGCAGAATTCCCTCCTATCTCTCTCTCTCCAAGCTTATCTCCAATGGTGGCTAGGGTTTTCTTTGGGGAAGTTTTGGAAACCTAATTGATAACCCCCGAAGCTTATTGGGTCATTAAGGGTTGGTTAGTGGGTTTAGTGGGTCTATTCCCAATCAGATAAAGACTCCTAATTTTCGTCATTATTAATTCCTCAAAAATACAAAATTACTAAAATACCCTTTATGTTGCCGGTATGGTCTAAAAATACCCCGGGACCCAAACTAAATCCCCGGCTAGTGTTTTCTGACTATCTCGACCCTTCCGGACGCGTTGGCGCACTCAAAACGACCATACGGTTAATAGAATTTAAATTCACTTTTATAAATAAAATAATTATATCCTGACGCGACTGTCACACGCGTCCCAATAAAATGACCAAATTGCCGTATATCAATCTCACGACAAATTTCATAATTCAATATTCATATAACATCATATATGCTCAATATAGTCAAATACCAACTCACATCTCGCTAGTATTTTAACCCGGATTAATTTCCAATTAATACGCATTTAATTAATTAATCCCATAAATAAATATCACAAAAATACGGGGTATTACATACTTCCCCCCTAATAACTGAATTTTGTCTCGAAATTCGGAACTAGAAAGTACCTGGTATGAACAACTCTGGATAACGTTCGCGCATCTCATCCTCGCGCTCCCATGTGGACTCCTCGACATTATGATGTCGCCACTGAACACGCACTAACGGAACTATCTTGGACCGCAGTTTCCGCTCACTTCGGTCTAGAATAGCAATCGGCCCCTCCTCGTAGGAACTATCCGGCTGGAGATCGATGTCCTCCACAGCGATGTGAGAATGAGCCAAATTATCTCTAAGGTATTTCCTTAGTGAGGAAATATGAAACACATCGTGAATCCGATGCAATTGCTCCGGTAACCCAAGTCTATACGCAACCGGTCCGATCCGCTCAATAATAGGAAATGGTCCTACATATCTCGGTGCCAACTTCCCTTTTTCCCGAAATGCATAATCCCCTTCATAGGAGATACCCTGAGCAAAACCTGGTCCCCCAGTTGGAACTCCCTGAAAAATCTCTTCGCATCAGCGTAACTCTTCTGCCGATCTTGAGCTACTCGAATGCGACTCCGAATCAACTCAATCCTTGCCGAAGTATCCTGGATCACTTCCGGCCCAAGTAGTTTGTTGTCCCCCACCTCTAACCAACATGCTGGGGAACGACAAGGCCTACCGTACAACGCCTCAAACGGAGCCATGCCAATAGTGAACTGATAGGAGTTGTTGTAAGCAAACTCCACCAGTGGAAGGTACTGCTCCCATCCACCCCCAAAGTCAATAATGCACATGAGTAGCATGTCCTCCAACATCTGATTTGTGCGCTCGGTCTGCCCATCGGTCTGCGGATGATAAGCCGTACTCAACCGTAATTCCGTGCGCATGGCCTCCTGGAAACTCTCCCAAAACCGCGAAACAAATATCTTGTCTCTGTCAGACACGATATTTAGGGGCATACCGTGAAGTCTAACAACTTCTGAAATGAAGAGCTGGGCATACTGTCCCGTAGTGTAGTCAGTCCTTACGGGTAAAAAGTGAGCGACTTTGGACAACCTGTCCACAATTACCCAAACGGAGTCGTGACCCCTCTGCGACGTAGGCAACCCCGTGATAAAGCCCATGGATATGCTCTCCCACATCCACACCGGGACCTCCAACGGCTGTAGAAGTCCTGTCGGTCTCTGATGATCCACTTTTACTAACTGGCAAGTGGCGCATTTCGAAACAAACTCAGCAATATCTCTCTTCATACCGCTCCACCAATACTGTCGTCTCATGTCTTGGTACATTTTGTCTCCTCCGGGATGTACTGTGAACCGTGAGCCGTGCGACTCTGCCATCACCTCGTGTCGTAATTTCTCTCCTTCCGGAACTACCAATCTCCCATTGAAGCGTAATCCCCCGTCCGAGCTGACGGTATAGGACTCGGCTCCCTCTGCTAGTAATCGAACTATCTGCTCCTGACAGAACGAGTCATTAGCCTGTCCCCGTACTACCTTCATGACAATCTGCAGTGTAACGGTCATCACAGACATGAAAGATCGAGCCACTGCATCCTGGTGTCCCAATTCCTTCCACTTTTCCTTCCACACCTCTTCCACCTCATCTGCTGGCCTACGGCTCAACGCGTATGCTACGACGTTAGCCTTACCTGGGTGATACTGGATATCGAACTGGTAGTCTTTCACAAACTCAAGCCACCTACGCTGCCGCATATTCAACTCTTTCTGCGTGAACAGGTATTGTAGGGACTTGTGGTCCGTGAACAGTTGGAACTTTTCCCCCAAAAGATAGTGCCTCCAAATCCGTAGGGCAAATACCACTGCTGCCAACTCCAAATCATGCGTGGGGTAATTCTTCTCGTGAGGATTAAGCTTACGGGAAGCATAAGTTATGGCATGTCTCTCCTGCTGCAATACACCTCCAAGTCCTTGAAAAGACGCATCGGTGTAAACCAAATACTCAACTCCCGGTCTCGGTAATGCTAATACAGGTGCTGAGGTCAATTTATCCTTCAACTCATCGAATGCCAACTGACAGACATCACTCCAGATGAATGGCACACCCTTACGAGTCAGATGTGTCAAAGGACCTGCAATCTTCGAGAATACCCGAATGAACCTCCTGTAGTATCCTGCTAGGCCCAAAAAACTACGAATCTCAGTCGGTGTCGTGGGCTGTCCCCACTCCCTCGCCGCGGATACCTTCCCCGGATCAACAGATATTCCCCGGTCGGAAACAATATGTCCCAAAAACTGGACCTCCTTCAGCCAAAACCCGCATTTCTCATATTTTGCATACAACTCGTTCTGACGAAGTGTCTGCAAAACTTGCCTCAAATACTCGGCGTTCTCCTCCTCTGTCTGGGAGTAAACCAGAATATCATCGATGAAGACAATGACAAACTGATCTAGGAAATCCCTGAACACTCTATTCATCAAGTCCATAAACACTGCTGGAGCGTTGGTCAAACCAAAAGGCACAACCCGAAACTCGTAAGAACCATATCTCAAAAAGAACGCAGTCTTCGAGACATCCTCCTCCCGGATACGCAACTGATGGTATCCCGATCTCAAATCAATCTTCGAGAAGAAAGAATCTCCTCTCAACTGGTCGAATAAGTCATCGATTCGAGGCAACAGATACTTATTCCGTATCGTGACCTTATTCAACTCTCGGTAGTCCACACACAATCTCAGTGAACCATCTCTCTTCTTTACGAACAACACAGGGGCACCCCACGGTGAAGTACTCCTCCGTATAAACCCCTGACCCAATAATTGTTCAATCTGATCCCGTAACTCCCTCATCTCAGCTGGAGCCATACGGTACGGTGCACGTGCTATAGGTCTCATACCTGGTAGTAAATCTATAACAAAGTTTATCTCTCGACTGGGGGGTAGGCCTGGTATCTTCTGAAACACATCCGAATACTCCCTGACAACTGGGATAGACTCTAAGGGAATCACAACCTCCTTAGAGGTATCCTCCTATATGTAATACAGATGAGCGGTCGACCCTCCCCCTGGGTGAGGCATCGCCACTACAAACATCTCTTGCCCCGGAATGGAAAAAACAATGCTTCCGCTGAAGCAATCAATCATGGCCCTATAAGCTACGAGCCAATCCATTCCAATAATCACATCGTGAACATGCATATCTAATACCAACATGTCTGCAGGTAATACCAAACCACCAATCTCTACCCCCACTCCCCGGCATATAAAGAAAATAAGTGACCCACTCCCTAATGGTGAGTCGACACACGTCACTGTGCTCTCCGCTGTGGCTAACAACCCCAAAGCCTTCGCGAAATGTGTAGCTATAAAACAATGTGTAGCCCCCGTATCAAACAATATCCGACCCATAGTGCCATGGATAGGAAACGTACCCTCAATCGCGGGCGGTGCCTGTGGAACTGCTGCCTAGTGGACGTTATAGACACGTCCATACTGTAGCTGCCCCTGCTGAGCTGGGACTGCTGGAATGGGTGGCAATGCTGCCATCTGTGGCGGTACGGGGAGAGCGGCGAGAAACATAGGCCTCTGCGGCTCCGGGCGAGCACCCTGCTGCTGCTGCTGTGGGGCCCTGCCCCTATCAGGACAATCCTGTCGTTTATGGCGAGTCTTGCCACAAACAAAACACTTCCCTGGGAAGTTCCCTCCTCTCTGCCCCTGCTGTCCCCGGCCCTGGTGGCCATTACCGTTCCTCCCTTGGCCCTGTTGGCCCTACTGAAACTGCTGCCCATTCTGCCCCTGTTGGCCCTGATGGCCGTTTGGACCCTGATGGCCCTGAAGGAAACCTCCCTGTCCGTGCCTATAATTCCCTGATCTGAACCTCTTCGGATCTCCCTGCTGGGAACCCTGCTCACCCTATCTCTGCCCCTGAACAGGTTGTGCCCCACCGGCACCATGTCCTCCAGTCCTGCCCTGATGGCTAGACTCTCCCGATCTCTTGCCCTCCGCCATATGAAATCGGTGATCCTGGCAGTGTAATAAAGCAGCGTTAACCACATCAGAATAAGTGGCCAACGAAAGGTTCCCTAACAGATGCTGACGAATCCTCCATGTCAACCCGTCAGTAAATTTCTCAATCTTCTTCTTCTCTGTCGGGATCTCATCCGGAATGATATTCAACAGATTCGTGAACTCGGCCTCATACTCGGCCACGGTCTTACCCTCTTGCCTCAGATTCATCAATTTCCTCCTCATTTCCGTGTGAACAGCTGACGGAAAGTACTTGCGGTCGAACCGCACCCAAAAGTCCTGAATAGTGAGAGTATCCCTCTCCTCAACGGTGGTAATAGACTCCCACCACTGTAGTGCAGATCCAACTAGCTTGAAAGTAGCTAGAACCTGCTTCTGAACATCCTTGCACTCATACATCCTCAAGTGCCTCTGCATATCCTTCCTCCACTGGCTCGAGACTACCACATCTGAGCTACCTGCAAACTCTGGCGGATGCGCTTTCTGAAAAGCGTCGCGTACACGTTCCCAAGCAGACGGGAATGCATTTGCCTATACTGGCGCGGGAATCGGCGCCTGAGGTGGTGCCTGCTGGACTATGACAATTGCGGCATTTACCGCTTGGGCTACAATGGCTGCAACCTCAGCGGCGTTCATCATGCCCTGAACTGGAGCGGGCTGGGGTTCGGGCGTTGCATCCCTGGGAACTCGTCGTGCACGTCGTGGAGGCATCTGAAATAAGAATAAAGTTTATAAGTTCGCAGTTATAAACTTAAAATAGCTGAAGAACGTAGCATACACAAAAAGAGTACAACAATCCTAAAATATAGGGCTCTATATCAAGGAAACTTAGCGGAAACATAATAGCCGAACAGATCCTAAAGGACACTAGAACCTGATGCTTTGATACCACATGTGACACCCCGACTAATTAAATACCGGGTAGCTACTCCTTTATTAAATTAAATCAAAATGCCAAGTTGGCTCAGTTAATAGCATCACTGTCGAAAGACATTTTATTATTACTAACCACCTAGTATTTAAAAAGTAAGTTGCCAAATTTTAATTAAAGTCTGATTAACATGCAACGAGTGTAATGAAGAATAATAACACCATTCACCATACTGAAGTAAATAGAATAACCATCACATAATATAATTAAAGTCTGGAGGAAAACTCCTCACTACAAATCCCAAAACTGAAATAAGTAACGAAATACTGAATACTGAATTAATACATGCCAAAGTATGAAAAACTGAAATGGAAATGTATCTCTAATGGAACTGGGCAACATGCCCTAAAACTGATAAATACTGAATCAGGAATCCAAATGAAAGAAGCTTCTATAAGCAAATCCTCGTAGCTTCCACAAACAGCTACAGCTCGCCACCTGAATGAGTATCCTATGCATGGTGTCCTTGTGGCTGGGCACCTAAAATGGTTTTACAAAAAAAAGATTTGAAAGCAAACAGGTCAGAGCCCGAATGTGGAGATATTTTAAAAACCTGCAAGTGCTTTAAAAATATTTAAAACATTAAATGCAAAGTACATGTTAGAACGTGCACTCACTTGAAATTCTCACCTCTCATCTAATTGTGCACTCCTAACGTAAGTACCCATCTAAAATGACACAAACCACTAGCTAAGTGACATCATATCTAGCTAGACTGCCATAGGTTCTACCCTTATTACTCGGTTCCCATTAACATTATAACGATCTCAATTAAATATGGCTTAACGTAACTTCAGGTTCTCATACAATAGTAATACAACTCGTTATAGATTATCCCTCTATGTTATTCCATGGTTACACACAATACCATATGAAAGTTCCAGTTTATTAAGCGTATATTTTCCACAACATAAATATACAATATAAGCACCCCGAGATTAAGTTACGGTGCACACATACTCTGCTATCCATCCCGGTACATCACGTACATAAGGATCACATATTTCGAATCTCCCAGGAATAGTTCACAGATAACAACATCACAAATAATGGAGGCGAACACAGTCACATCACATGGGTCACGCACATACCTACGTTCCCACGATCAGCGGACTTATTAACATCCCAATAAGTCTTTCTCTGACCTATGTTCATCAAGGTAACCAGTCTAAATCCGGGCAACACAAGGATTAGAGGGCCCTAAGCGAACGCAAACCTCCCATGATAGCAAGTATGTTAGGTATGTCATACACACAGTTCATATACCAATACTAAGTACGCACGCATCTTAGTAATCCCGTAGTTTAATTGTAGTACATATCGCATTCTCGTACCAACTTAATATATATACAACTTATATAATCCCAGTCCATATTTATACGCGCCATAATTTATTCCCACTTCGTAGTAGGCACTCACTTCTCGACTCAAATGTCTATTTGATTTGATCCACATTTATATAATTTACTCCTCATTATAACCCAAATGTCCCAAGTATACTAATACACCTTCAAAGGAATGTTATCTCTATCCTCGAACAAGTTTACGGGACTCCTAAAATCAAAACAGGCCAAAAAGGCCTAAACTGCCAGCTCGTTAGAAGTCTCGTTCGAACGAGGCTGTTCGAACGAGGCTGTTCGAACGAGATTCAGTTCGTTCGAACGAACTGTACCTTCTAACGACATCTCGTTCAAACGAAGGTATCGAACGAAATCTCCCCTCGTTAGAAGCGACTGGTCAACTCGTTAGAAGCTCGTTCGAACGAGCTCGTTCGAACGACCTGGGAAGGTCTTCTAACGAACGACCAGTTTCGAGCCCAGATTTCCTACTTTCGTTTCTCATCAATTTTTACTCCTCAAATCTCAACCAAAATTCGTCCAATCAATGTTTTAAGGTCTCCAATCATCCTAAAACATACTAAGGTCATATACTAACATCTTTTAAGGAATTAATACATCCTAAACATCATTAAATCACAAGTTTCTACACTTTTCCCCAATTTTTCAAGAACATGAACCCTAAAATTTTTAGATCCTTAATTTGTCCAATTAAATCCGTTTTTGTGTCTTACAAGATATATCAACATCAGATTAGTCCTCTAACTATGATTCTACATGCAATCCTTTCATCAAAATTTAGTATTCTACTTCCAAACTCATGGGTTTTTCATTATCTTCCAAGAACAAACATAAATTTGAATTATCTAACATGGAAGGAACATTCTCTGAAAGTAAATGGAATTAAATCACTTGCCTCTAGTGTCTCTGAATTTGGTGTTGATTTGGTAAAGCTTTTCTGCAGAATTCCCTTCTATCTCTCTCTCTCCAAGCTTATCTCCAATGGTGGCTAGGGTTTTCTTTGGGGAAGTTTTGGAAACCTAATTGATAACCCCCGTAGCTTATTGGGTCATTAAGAGTTGGTTAGCGGGTTTAGTGGGTCTATTCCCAATCAGATAAAGACTCCTAATTTTCTTCATTATTAATTCCTCAAAAATACAAAATTACTAAAATACCCATTATGTTGCCGGTATGGCCTAAAAATACCCCGGGACCCAAACTAAACCCCCGGCTAGTGTTTTCTGACTATCTCGACCCTTCCGGACGCGTTGACGCACTCAAAATGACCATACGGTCAATAGAATTTAAATTCACTTTTATAAATAAAATAATTATATCCTGACGCGACTGTCACACGCGTCCCAATAAAATGACCAAATTGCCGTATATCAATCTCACGACAAATTTCATAATTCAATATTCGTATAACATCATATATGCTCAATATAGTCAAATACCAACTCACATCTCGCTAGTATTTTAACCCGGATTAATTTCCAATTAATACGCATTTAATTAATTAATCCCATAAATAAATATCACAAAAATACGGGGTATTACACTTATGAGCAATATGATCGTAAGTCGGATCTCCTGTCAGCCTTGCTGTCCCTGTCGAGGAAAATCTAGAGGGAAATACTTTATAATTTGGGTCAGCGCCCTAAAGTTGTAAGAATTATCTTAGGAAATCAAAATGCAATTATGTAATTAATTCAGATTATGTACCACCCATCGGCACTCGCATGCAGTAAGTACCTCACCCCTTATCTAAATACAATACTATACGTATATCAACCCAAATCTCAATTATAAAGTTCGTTAATTACAACATTAATATAATATTCAATGTGTATAACACAATTCATACACTGAAGCTAATCATCTATCCGTGTACTTATAGTCCCAAGAATAACCCCTGCAATACAAATCAAAAGGAAATAACATATCATCCATTATGCAATTTATGTAATATTAGGTTCATTATTATTTGTCTACATCATTAGACTACAGGGATTTAATTTATATAATTATATATGTCCTTATAAATGTGCGATACATGAAGTTATCCACCTTTAGTATCCCATATGTTCTTTAACAGTATGTTCGGAGGAGTTCTTCGTACAAAACGGACATCACAAAACATACATGACAATGGATCCCAGTATCTACACCAATCTCCTTGTAAGTGGCGCTACTATGTAGGACCTAAAATAATGACCTACACAATGCCTAGCCCACATATGCCGACACATGCTAAGGTTCCGAGACGTAGGCAACCCCAACCGATAAGCCGTCCACGAACATGGGTATGTTCACATATAAGTAAATATATATTTTTAACACATAATACGTATACGTAACTAACCCTATAATTATCCCCAAGAAGTCTCATTAATCTCCAATTAATAGTCTTACTTTAGGAATTAACCATTTAGTTAATTGCCAATTTTCTCAACACTAAATAGTGACACAAAAGTATCCCCTCACTTGGATAACCTACCATATATTCGATTAGTTTCGTAAAAATAATTCAACCATTTTCCCGGTCTCAACCTGACACAAGTCACAAGGGTCGTTCGAACAAAATCTATAGTTTCATTTGAATGATATCACGTCTCGTTCGAACGAAAGTCTATTCCCGTTCGAACGAGGTTCAAACAACTTGGCAGAAAATCCAGATATGCTTGTGTGTTCCTATACAGGTTTCATACTTGCACATCCAACTTTCATTCTAACGCTTTATCCAACATTATTTCAATGAATATAGATTCTCCATGATCCAATAACACTTTTTAGATGATTATTTACTCGAAATAACATAAGACTATGCCCCAAAATCCCAAAAATTAACCTAACCTTAGAGTTAATCTAATCCAATTTTTATGATTAAATTTTATATCTAATCATTCACAGATATTAAGGTATTAATACATGAATTATAGTCGTCAGTTCATCACTCCTACAATATGAGTTCTAAGGTTTATTTCACAACATGTAAGTTATATTTTATATACGATTTCCAAAATCTTTGAACAATATGATAATCACAATTTTATTTACCTCCTTTCGACGCCACGGATTCAGTCCCGCTGTTGAACGTCGTCGTCGAGTGTCGCCGGTGTGATCACCTTAGCAATCCTTTAAGGGAGAATTTGACTTCTCTCTCCTTGCCTATAAACCTTTCGGTAATTTTCGGGTTTGTCATCGGGTTTGTCACCAATTAATTTAATCCTTAAACATCATAATTTCATACTTGTTCTTTAAATTCATAAAGTTGATTCCAATTATTCAAATCATCAATTTGACAAATTAACCCATAAAAATCTATGAGAAATACATAAAGTAAGAAACAAATTGAAAATTGACTTAGCGAGAGAATTATTGCCTTAGGCTGCTGATTGGGATCTTTTCCTCTTGGATCCTTGACCTTCCTCCCTTCTCTATCCTTAGTAACCTCTCCAATGGGTGTGGGGCTACTAGGGTTGAGTTACAGTGTATGACAATGACTTCTTACTCAGTTAATTACCTTATTATAATCATAAATATCGAGTTACCCATAAACCCTCACCTTTAGGTCCCCAAACAAGCCCGAAATCATACCCGGATTGGCTAAATAACACCTTTAATGGTATATCTATGCCTTGGGCATAATTTTAGATGTCTAAAACACCTAAATGAGTCCTCAAATTATCCTAAAACGTGCCCAAACTATATCTACCAAAATTACACATTTTTATTATGTTGACACACCACACAATAATAATTTAACTAACACGCAATTTATTTTTTACGAGTAAACATAACATGCATATATGAAGCATATAAACATGCAGTCACAACTAAGCAATTTGTTCACAGATTTATTTAATTAAATTCTACCAAAATTAATTTAAATTTTATCGATTAATTTTATTATAAAAAAATGTCGGGTATTACAATGGCCACTGTACATGTGGTCATGATTGGGGTTCATGGTTCAAGACCATGACAAGGTTAAATCAGTCACGGTTCATGATCATGTCCAATGGTTACGATGCATAACCATGATCATGTTCCCAACATTGTGGTTATAAAAAAGGCTACAACTCTTTATATTAGTCACGGTTTTAGAGCGTGATCCCTAAATGGTCACCTTTAAAATTATGATGGTCAAGAATCGATACCTGAGTCGTTGGTCACGGTCCAGGAACGTGACTATTTCTAGTATTTCGTGTATTGTATGTTGCACAAGTTCTT
Source organism: Sambucus nigra (assembly GCA_949130495.1). Lineage (NCBI taxonomy): Eukaryota > Viridiplantae > Streptophyta > Magnoliopsida > Dipsacales > Adoxaceae > Sambucus > Sambucus nigra. The sequence continues at coordinate 689,393,182 of OX422209.1, forward strand.
ATGAGATTAGTTTGTGTAGTAGCATATAGATTTGGAGAAGATAGAGTCGCAACCTAATAGTTTATATAATGAGAAGCCTATTTTTATTTTAAATCGATGTGAGTATACTTTACGGTTCTAAGGTGATTTATTTACTGTTGTGTCATCATAGTGTGACTGAGTTCACTTGGGCACGACATGATGATAGGCGTTAAAAATACCCTTACTTTTTTAGACAAATAAACTTTTAAGAATTTCAATGACAAAGTTCTCTTTTTTAGGGTAGAAGACTGTAATACCCAATATTTTGCTAATAATTAAAATGAATTATTTGGGTTTAGTTTAGTGAATAATAAAAGCAAATAAAATGAAAATGTATGAATTATTGTGAAGAAATTTAGTTATTTAAAATATAATTTCACTATGTAGATTAGTATAAATGGTAATTTTAATTGACTAAATTCAAATGGATTAGATTTATATTAATTAAATTAGGATTTAAGTGAATTTTGTCTTTAATATGATAGATTAGGGTTTAGGGTGAAACTCTAAGGTTAGATTGGACGTTTGGTAAGGCTTGGTGGGAAATTTGTGGTTCATTAAGATATGAAAAATGCATAATAGTTGGCTGGAGTTATAATGAGTTAGGTGTAGCTGACGAAAAAAATTAAAAACGAATTTAATAATTTTAGATCTCGTTCGAACAAGAGGATGCCTTGAACCATCTTCATAAAAAACAGTAAATATTGAGAATGAGGATTGTCACTATAAAATAAATTGATTTTGGACAAATTATTTCATGCATAATATATATATATATATATATATATGCACATTCCCCTTTTAAACATGGAATTGATCATTCTTATAATTTGCGTTTGTTAAAATATAATCTATTTATGTATCACTTTTACTTGCCTTTGAGAAATCGTGGTACATAGCTCACTAATTAGTTTCTCGACTTGTTCACCTTTTGGGGGGTAATGATTTAATATATGTTAATTTATACATATTGTAATATTGATAATTTACATTATAATTATATTAATTACATGTAAAATTTGCATCTAAGAATATGAATGTCATATGCATCTATGTTTCCCAACTAATTTTAACATAAAAGGGAACCCAATTCAAGGATAATGTCCACAACCATATTTTTGGGCACAAATGTCCCTCTCTCTTCACGCATATCCGATTTCCCTTAATATAGACAATAAATGTTATAAAGTTACATGAATTATTTTTGGAAAAAATTGTAATTTGTATATAGAATTTTATAATATATACACAAACATTTGTAATATGTACATGTTAACTTTGTGTATACCCTAGTTATAAGTTATACGTGAAGAGTTGAATGACTTTAATATTTAAAAAATATAAGTGAACTAGAGCAGAAAAAAATATTAAACAATGACCAAAATAAAAAAATTAAAAATAAAAAAACTCGCTAATAATTTCCTACCACAATAAAGCTAACATTCACTTGAAGGCGAGAAAAACCATACTTTATTTAAGCTTAGACTTGGTTGTTGTGCTATAGGCACTATTATACCTTAGAGAGTAACTTTTAAGTCCAAAAAGTAAATAAAGGGACAAAATAAGACTAGAGGTACAAAAACTCAAAACCAAATTAAGGTCCAAAATACCCATAGAGAAATTATGGTAAGAAACGAGATGAAACAAAATCATTAGTTAGATAGAAGCCTCTTTTTTTTGTAGTTGGCCTTAAAGCAAGCTTGCCTCAACCTTTTTATTTCTTCTGTCATTTCTAAATCTGACTGCTTCTCCATTATCTTCTTGTGCACTTCTAACATCTCTACCTCATTTGTTAATCCCATCTCCTAATATTGCAATTAAGAAAAGAATACTTATACAAATAAGAACAACATATATTAAAATTACTTACAAAATTTTATATTCAATGCACTTCCTATAAGATAAAAATGAACTCAATTAAAAATAACGGTTAATTCCAATTCCCGTGAACTTTTCCCCAAATTTTACATCACCATCCGAATTTTGTTTTCACGATTTAACCCCTGAACTTCTATAACGTCTTCATGTAGCCTCCTAACCCTAACACCGTCAATTTTTTGGACGAAATATTGGTCGCGGGCCATGCAAATGAGGTTATTTATGTCCAATTCAATATAAGAGTTTAAAAAAAATGAAAATTAGAGAAAAAATTTTATAAAATATTTTTTTTATAGAAAACCATTTAAAAGATTTGGAAATTAAAGATTTTTTTTAATCTGGAAATTACCAAAAAACCTATTTTAGAAATTACAAATAACAGAAACATTAAAAATTAAAAATATGAAAAATGTAAATTTTTTAAAATAGGAAAATAATAGAAAAATATTTTAGAATTTATAGAAAAACATTTAAAAAGATACCTAACAAATTTAGAAAACGTACATAGAAACACCACCGGGTGGTCCCTCTCTCATCATGCAGCATAGACCGATTAAACGACTTATTTTGAAAAAACTTATAAGAATCTTGAAAAAAATAGAAAAGACATTTTAAAAGATTGAATAATAACATAAAAGAATTTTAAAAAATCTAGAAATAATAAACAAAACATTATAAAAGTTTTAATATTATTTTTAAAAAAAAATTAAAGAAAAAATTTTAAGGAAAAAACATATATCTAGAGGAAAAAAATTTGTAGCAAAAACAAATATTTTTGGCAAAAATCCGTATTTTCAAAATAAATAAAACAAAACAAAACTTGGTTCCCAAAAAATTCAGCAAAAAAAAAAAATCTAGCAAAATTAAAATAAATACCAATAGCAACAAACCCATAAACATACCCCTAATTAGATCTTGGATTTGGGTAAACAAAATAACCTCAAATTCAATACTTTCTTTTTCAAACCCACCATTTTCTTCAACCCCGAATTAGTGTGTGTCTATGTTCGGATATATGTGTGCGTATGTTCGTGTATATATATATATGTGTGTGTGTGTGTGTGTGTGTGTGTGGTGTGTGTGTGTGTGTGTGTGTGTGTGCAACCATGATTACCCATGCCGTTATGAGAAAATGAGAAAGAGAGAGAATAGTGAGGTATTATCCATAATTGGGTAATATAAAATAATTCCCTTTTAAAATAGTTAGTTGGGTGCCAAGTGTGATTATTCGTCCAATAAACTAGAAGTATTATTATTAGAAGGTTTCGTTTTGGAAGTTCAAGGGGATCAAATCCAAAAAATAGAAATCCAGTTGGTGATGTAAAAATGAGAGTAAAGTTCAAGGAGGAAAATGTAACTTACTCTAAAAATGATGCAATATAGATTAAAATATCCGAAAGGATCTTAATAAGCACGTATGATAATACTTTAACATTGTCAATTAGGGTCTTCATACTCTTGATCTTCCGGTGCGGCCACCTCTTAATATTAAGCTCCTTGCATCTTTTCTTCAGCACATCCAATCCTACCTTCAACTCCTCGACTGCTTTATTTATCGGAAGGTGAAAGAATTTTTGAATCTCATCCAGTTCCAACGGAGCCGATTTTAATTTTTTAATTTTCGGACTTTGATATTCATTTGTTTTTGAAATCATAAATTGTCCATGAGACATTGTATTGAGCCCTTCTATTGCTCCATAATCTAAATTTTTAGTATCCATAAACATTTGTGGCTTGATATCTACATGACTAAAATTTGCAATATTATCATTCCAAATATTCTCAAAATCAGTGAATTCTAATGGGGGAATATAATTGTTTTGTTGTGAAAATTGATATTCATTAAAATCCCATGGAATTTGATTGTGTTGTTGCGAGAATTGGTATTGATAATCAAAGGGGGGTTCATAATTTGATTGTGGAAACAATTGATCATAATTAAAGGGATCGTCAAAAGGATTGTAATTCAAATTATTAGTGATATGTGAGTATGGCTCCAATTTTCTGCAAACACAAAAAATGGACAATTACACAAACATATATAATTGACTGTAAACAAAATATACTTTAAAGAAGAAGTGTTTTAATAAGTGGGAGATTACCCTTGAGTGATTTCTTCCAAATAAGGTCAATCAAGTTCATACTCGTTTTCCACCCTTACACAGCCAAGCTGATTATAATCCATTCTTCAAGACAATGCAATCGGAGGAAGAAACTTGTATATAAAACCGGAAGGTGTGACTTTTTATTTACCCCGAAACCCTAGAATTTCCTATTTTCTAAAACTTAAAACTCAACCCTCGTCACTCTACCAAATAGTGAACCGAGGCTCCAATTATGATTTTTAATTTTTGACATCCAATCCGTAGTAGGCCAATACCTGGCATGTCATTAACTCTTTTACGAAATGAGCTGTTATTGTCAATAGACGAAGGAAACCCTGTTGTTTCACCTTCTTTGATTTCCATAAATGTGGGAATCGACGGGTTCGGGTCAATTAATTCTTCATCAGTTGGAAACTCAATCATCAAACTAATCAGAGACGAATGAAATATCCTGCAAGGCAAGCCCCTTAAGAATCGAACTGACCAAACGGTCGAACTAAAATGAATCGACGGGTCAATTAATTATCAGAGACAAATGAAATATCCTGCAAGGCAAACCCCATCAGTTGGAAACGTCAAATGGTTAAGAATCGGTCGGGCGAAACGGTCGAACTGACCAGTATCCAAGTCGGTCCAAAAATTCTTGATGGCCCCGGAATTGTTCTGAGGTGGAGAATCCATTATTAAGAGAACTAAAATGAGAATGGAGATTGGCCCTCAAATCGGAGTGTCAAAAAACACTACTCAAATCGGAGTGTCAAAAAAGACTACTACTTGCTTCTTATTCAAATTACAACTTTGATGCAACTTATGTTTTTTTTCCAGATTATTTGACAATTTTTTTACCTCTATTGCTTTCATAATTTGAGGGTTTTTTTTTATTCAGATTATAAACTTTTATTTTTTCTTAAGTTTTGAGTTTTTTTTATTCAGATTTTAATTATTTATTTTATTTTCCTTAAGATTTTAGGTTTTGGGGTAAATCTATTTTAGAGTTTTTATTTTTCAGTATGGATTTGATAGATTCTGGTATGGGTTTGAGGGGCTTTTATACATTTTTTATTTTTTTTATTTTTTGGGGGTATATCCGTTTTAGAGTTTTTATTTTTTGGTATGGATTTGATAGATTTTGGTATGCGTTTGAGGTTCCCCCTTAAGATTTTAGGTTTGGGATATCTGTTTTAGAGTTTTTATTTTTTGTATGGATTTGATAGATTTTTGTCTTCTTATTCAAATTATAACTTTGATGCAACTAATGTTTTTTTTTCCAGCCTAAGTTTATTTATTTCTCTTTAAATAAATTTGGATCTATCTATTTCCAGATTTTGGATTTCATTCATGCTCATATATAATATGAGCAACTTAAGGAAACTGTAACTTGGACCCATGGCAGGATTGGGCGTGTTTTTTCGGTATGTGGGTGAAATTGATCTCTCTTACCTTCTAATCTTTGTTCTAGGAAACAGTCTCTGTTTTTCTTTATTTTGGTAAAGGGTCAAGAGTCGTGTTTACCCAAATTTCGGCATGTGGGTGAATTGATATCTCTTACCTTTTGATCTTTGTTCTAGGAAACAATCTCTGTTTTTCATTATTTTGGTTAAAGGTCAAGAGTCGGGTTTACCCAAAAGATGGTTAAAGTCATGTATCCTTGATGACTTTTGTATTGCGGATGTAGTCTTTCAATTGCAGATATGTCTTTTTATGATCCGTCTCTATAGGATCAAAGGTCCATCTTAGACCGTAGACATTAAGGTCACTTGATGTTGCGGCCTATTATTCTTATGAAACTGTCTTTATATATATATATATATATATATATATATATATATATATATATATATATATATATATATGATGACATGGTTTTTGAATTCTAATTCTATCGAAGGACAATAAAGGCTAAGATTCTTCCACAAGAATAAAGGGTCCGGATTAAGTCTCCCATTTTCATTATCCCGCCCAAACAATCCTCGGTAAACTCACCGTTCATTTCTAATCAATTCCCAACCCATTCTCTCTCTCTCTCTCATATTACACGCTCTCACACAATATTCCACTTTTCTCATTTCTCTTTCTCCCTTCCTCTCTACAGGTCATCCCATTTCTCTATTTCTCTTATCTTCCTCCACGAGGTAAGTCTCTCTCACACGGTATGTGGGTCAAAATTTTCTGTATATTTTTCGGTATTTTTACTGTGTAGGTTGGTCGATATCCTTATTTCGGAATTTTCTCATTTCGATTTCATAGTTTACATATCCTCATTTCTGTCTAAAGCCCTAATTTCGATTCTCATTGTGTGTGTGTGTGTGCGCATTTCGATTCTCATTATGTGTGGGTATGTGTGTGTATGTATAGATTTCTATATATATGTGGGTATATGTGTACATTTATGTTTATATGTGTTTGTGTATATGTGTGCATGTATAGCTTTATGTTTATATCTTTGTGTGTGCGTGTTTATGAGTGTAACTATGAAGAAGTTGTATTATATGTTAATAAACCCTAGAAATTGTATTGAGATTTTTTTTTGACAAAATATTATTAAAAATCCTAGACATTATATGTTTTTGGAGAAAATATAATTAAATGGATTTTTAATAAGTGAAAAACAATGTTGTGAAGAACAATGGTTATGTTTTACTAAATGAATCTTCGTGAAGAACGTTGAATTGTTGTGAGCTTATGTTTATGGAAATCGTTGTGAAGAACATGAAGAACAGAGTATTATATATATGTTTATGTTTTACTGAATGAATGCACTGATTTGGAAATTAATGGAACAAAAGGTTTAGGATTTTTCTAGGTTAATTTACCCAATTACTTCAATTCCATGAAAATTCCTTTAATTGGTTCATTCGTAAATGCTACTGATTGAATATTCCAGTGTTTTATTAATTTGAGTGTTTTATTTATTTGGGTATGGATTCATGTACGAAAAATTAAAAACGATTTGGGATGAACTTAGCAAATACATTCCTTTTTTCTTGTGGTAAATGAACTTATGGCGGTATTAAGGCTTTACATAATGATATTAAAATGGAATATGTGATGTATTTTCTTATGTGATTGCATAATTCTTTTACTTAATTTCAAGGCCAGTTACTTCTCAAGGACCCTATTACACCTATTAATAAGGTGTTTGCTTTGGTGTCTCAAGAAGGAAAGAAATGTGAAATCAGTCTGAGCATGAATTATGCTTCCCTTGACAATTCTATGGTGTTTTGTGTTAGGAATGAGGTTGCTAGATCACATTCTAATCAATCAGGAAATAAGTCTCCAAAGAAAGAGATACATACTTATAATCATTGTGGTTATATTGGTTATAGAGTTGATAATGTTATAAATTTTATGGATATCCACCTTATTATAATCCTAAACAAAATAATTCTTGTTTTAACCAGATTGTCCAATCTTCTCAGGCTTCGATCAATCAAATCATTTCTATTGAGACTTCTCATGTTTTTCAACGAGTTGGAAGATAATTGGTTCAGATGTTGAATCCTAGTCAATCTCATCAACTAATGTATATGTCGTCAACTCAGATGAACCTTGCTTCTAAGCCTCAAATGGATTCACATGTTCCTTCTACCTCTTATATTGAAGGTAACTATTATGTTTTTACATTTTTATCTAATCTAATCTAATTTAACTATATAAACATGGGAGCTTTAAATAATATGACTACACATGTAACTTATCTAATTTTAGATTGAACCGTTGAAGTCGCCAGTGTCTATTTGTATTAACCTTTATTCTTTTTCGGTTTTAGGGAGTATGTGTTCTCCTCCTCTTTTAACATTTCAAATAACTTTTTGAGTGTCTAGGAAAATGAATAATATTTATAGATCTAAAATATGACTGAAGAAATATTTACATTAATATTTTTCTGAAGCTGTATATTATAGCAAAAGCTGATGAAATATTACAGACGAAAAAAGCTATATTTGCTCTTATTAGTATGTCTTTACTTTTATACACCCATTACCGATTCCTTTGTTAGTTTACCTAATTATGCTAGACTTCCTGCCTCTATTATAGGATTTGTTCAGGTAAATTCTTCCTTATTTCTCACATATGTGTGTCCCTCATTTTACAAGCAACTTAGAAGACACTTGGTGTTCAATTGATAATTCCACTTGATGCATTGATCAAGTATGAACAGTCTCAACAAGTTTTTGTGATTTTCTCAACTTGTTCATCTTCTTCTCATGTCTACTCAAGTTGGATGCTTGAATTTCACTTATCTTATCTTCACCGTGGAGCACGAACAAGGTTTCGTTCACCCCGAGGAGTCAAATATCGCTTGCAATGCCATTCAAGTGATGCCCGACCTTAACAGAGCTTCTCTAACAAACGTGTCCGAAAGGATTTGGAATAAGAACAAATTCAAGCTATGGAGAGAGAAAAACAAAATTGCTTCGTTTAACTCTACATTTGTCCTCAATATCACCCCTCTAACTAATCCATAGGGAGAAGGACTAGCGTTCATATTGACTAAAGAAAACGGTTATAGCTATATACCGGATAATAGCTACGACCAATGGCTCGGTATTGTAAATGCGAGCACAAATGGTTCCTCATAAAATAACATAGTCTCGATTGAGTTTGACATAAGAAATAGCTACTCAGAAGACATAGACGATAACCATGTCGGTGTCGATGTAAACAACGTTTACACCATCGAACAAGTGTCGCTAAATGGCTATGGTGTAAATATTCCAAACACTAGTGATGTTACAGTGAGAGTTCAATATGATGGAAGATTAAAAAACTTGGTCGTTTATGTACTCATGGGCAACAACACAACAAGAGAAAATATGAGTAATCATATATTTGTTAGGCCTCTTGATCTCTCTGACCATCTCCCATAAGATGTTTTTGTTGTATTTTTAGGTTCAACAAGTCAATATACCCAGCTCAACTACATAAAATCATGGGATTTTATTAGTACGGACATGCATGCTGATGAACATCATTTCTTATGGTTGTGGATCCTGCTTTCAGCAATTCTGTTTGTTTTACTGATTGGGGTATTTTTCTACATGTATAGGAAATGCAAAAACAAAAAAATGGTAGAGGAGGATTCTAACGTGGAGCGCGAGATTCAAAATTCAGCGAATACTCCCAAGAAATTTGGCTTTAAGAAACTTAAACACGCCACTGTGAATTTTGACCCCAAACACATGCTTGGGAAAGGAGGGTGTGGAGTAGTCTACAAGGGTGTGTTAAGCAATACGGAGGTGGTGGTGAAAACGTTCTCAAAAGATTCTACACAAGGGAAGCAAGAGTTTATAGATGAAATCACAACAATCGGCAACCTCCGCCATAAAATCCTTGTAAAATTGGTGGGGTGGTGCTACGAGAGGAGCGATCTCCTTGTGGTATACGAGTTCATGCCAAATGGGAGCCTGGACAAGCTCGTATTTTGCGAAGAAAATGAAAACAGGCCACGTTCAGTAATTTTGAGTTGGGAAAGAAGGCACGTGATAATTTTCGATGTGGTGCAGGCATTGGATTATCCCCATAACGTGTGCACTTAGTATAAGGAAGGAACCAGGACCATTATCTCGAAGTTCCAAGTAAGTACTTTGTTTAAACAATTATTAGGTACACCACCTCCCCTGCTATATAAATTGTAAGGAAAATAAACAATTTTGGTTTATAACATTTTTTTTAATTTGTTAATGATATATGTGTTCAAGGACCAAAAGAAATGAAGACAAATCAAGATCCCACTATATTATTTACCTATCAGTTGTAAGTATGTGCGATTGACAAGATGCATGTTTCCTTGGCAAGTATTATATTTAATGAATGTCACCCCAATTTTTTATCTCTGGTAACTGTGTGATACTTTTTTTAGTGGGTTAAGTTCCACAAATAAGGCATACTTATACAATAAACAATTTGGATAAGGCCCAGTTTGCGGATGGTTCAAAGTCCATCATGTGGGAGGATGCTTGAGAAAAGGTCATGACAACATAGGCGTGCATTTTTTAAATCTGAATAGGTGTCCTTTATTTCTATAATTGGTGCTAATATGCTTTTTTGCCACTTATCAATAATCTTCTTCTTTGTTATATTCTTATCAAACCATTTTAGCACTAATAGACTTGCTACTAATAAATGCCTAAAGTTGTTATGCATATAACTAATTTATAATTAGGAAGATCAGTTATAAGGAAATAAAACCCTTTTTGACTTATTAGTTGTGTTCAGAGGGACTACGTGATGTGGAGAGGAGTACTTTTCCTATGATTTCTTTTATCACTTGTTGACGAATCGGAGAAAATAATACAGCTAGCTGATTTCCTCTTTGGGAATATTTTAAAAGGTTCCAGTTATTTCACAAGTCATTGTTTGCAATCTTCTAAAGTGATGATCCATGTCTGAATTTGTGTTTTTATAATGATTTTGCATCCAAGGAACCACTTCTATCTTATAATAGTTTTGTGGAAGCCATTTTTGTTTTTAATGATTGCAATGCCCATAGCCGACATAGCAATTCTCAGCATTCGCAAACTGAAAGTAAACTTTTTTCTATTCAATAAGTCACATTGTAGTCTGCAAAATTAATGGATTATTACAATATAGTTGAATGAATAAATCATAACTTGGGTATATTGCCTTTTTTAATCTCCATTTCATATTTTACAATCACAGAGGTAATAATGAGAAGTCAAGGTATGAAAGAATGCATGTATATGTTTCCCCGCTGAATCAAATGGCACGAGAGAACCTTTTAGCCACATTTGCAAAGGTGTGTGCAGACATTCTTGCTGATGCATCTGATGGTATGCTTAATATAGAGGATCCTACTTGACAGTCCGTTCTACAGGTACTAATCTGATGCATATTAGTATTGAAACTTTGCTTACGTCGCATTTTACCAAACGTATTCTAGGTTTTCATCCCAGGACGGATAATTGTTTGATGTTTACCTTAATATATAAGGAAAAATTGAAATAGGGATATATATATATATATATATATATATATATATATATATATATATATATATATATATATATATATATATATATATATATAGTTTAGGTCATGACAGGCAACATGTTGGCGTCTGGGATTGAAAAACTTTTTAATCCATTATGCACACTGAAATTTAGTTTTCGGATAGTTTAAAGTTAACTTATGCTTTAGTAATGATGATGTTATTTGTTAGATATAAATTACACAAATCATAGGTGTTTTGCAGCACTTTTTAGATTGTAGCTTCAAATATCAATTTCAATATTCATCATAACAAATAGGCTCAAAAGTGCATAACCCAAAAAAATGTGGGTTAAATTTGTACGTACCAAAGCCCCACACAATGATATCCTCCATGGTTGGTAAATTTAGAAAGACCATAAAACAACCCAAGGGGAAATTTTATAAGATTTTAAATTTACAAAAAACATATTAAATGGTAAATTAACATCAATAAAAGACCAAGATAAAACACTACAAGGAAACACATCAAGACTGGTGCAAATTGAAAATTAAACCAAAACACGTTTTCCTTCGCAACTGCTTTTAATCTCAAATTCAGTTGCTTACCACTTAAGACCTTTATAGTATAGTGAACCTTATTTTTTTGTACCAAACAGAAACTCAGTGAAAAATATGTCATATCTTTATATGGCATCCAATATAGATCCTAATCCTGGTTGGCTTTTAAAGATGGCAACTTGTATAATGCCTAAGCTGGTGAGTTATCTACCCAGAATCCTACGCCTGTATCTTTGTATTTAAAGTCAAGGGAATTTTTATTGACCTACATATGAAATTATAGCATTAGCTAATAAATAAAAGAGTTGTCCTCCAGCATCACCTTCTTAGATTACCACGATAGTCTCTAGTGTTGCTCAAATAAAAATTTTTGATACCATCACCAAGACATGAATATAAAATAAGTTTAAAGTCAGGTGAATGGTGAGTTGTCTACCCGGAGTCCTACGCTTGTATGCTTTGTGTTTAAAGTCAGGTGAATGGTGATTGTATATAGATGTGCTACTTATGAAAATAGGGGAATTGGTTTTATTAATCGCAGTATTTTAAATAAAGCTATTGTTATCGAGCATGGAGTCTGCTTTAATCCTTTTCTATGTGCGCTGCTTTCCTAAAAGCTAGATTTAACTTCAAAGCACCTTCTAGTCAAACATACAAAATGTCTTTCCTATGGATTGGATACAAATAAGCTTTGAATTTAATTTGTCTTCACTCTCAACTATTTTTTGGCATTTTGGATTCATGTCTGATATAAAATTTAGATTGAAGTAGATTTTATGGCAGTTCTCAAATGTATTCTCAACAACTTTTAACCCCATAGTCTCTTATTATTAGATGGAAGAATTGTATGGAAATGTTATCTATATATTTGGAATAAATGATAAATTACCTAGAAAATAATTTAAAGAACCATGAGAAAGTCTTCAAAACATTTCACCAATTTGGTTGATAAAAAACATTTCACTTGGTCTTTAGTGTGTTATTCTCACCTGTAAACTTTTTCGTTTGGGTTTATCCATTGCTTGTTTGTCTTAGATATACTCATTGTATATTGTTCCTTAGTGACTTCAGGTAAGGCCATATTCTCAGATTTGCAGCCAACCTAGACTCCACCATCTCACGATGCACATTTGCATTAGCTCCCGAAAAGCAACTTGATAATGTGTGTGATTGCTGCAGGGACAACACTAGATTTGGCATCAAATGTAGTTTCACACATACAGACATATGTCTTTTTAGGCATGTCATCCATATCAAACTTCTTTATTTCACCCTCCTCGATATAATTACGCAAATCAGTCTCAAGATATAACTAATCATTTGCAAAATCATGTCCTCCTCTTCATTACCAGTAGAACCCTTCCATGTTTTAGGATTGTGAACCACCTTATTAAACTTGTTCTCATTCGATTTTTTTATCTGTAAAGCCCATGTCGTAGAACTGTGAATCATTCTAACACCATGAATAGGTGAGAACTGTTCAAACATTACATCTCTGGGCATTTATGAATGGCTAGACAAGAATCAAGATAAATTAACATATAATTTTATATTTACCATGAATGAAATCGATAACTTCATATAATTTAGTCTGACTCGAGAAGCAATAAATAGTTTAACTTTTATTTTGTTTTAATTTTTTTTGTATTAAACCACATCAATTATATTACCTTAATTGACAAACTAATCATACCTCACACTTTTGAGACCTTTATGCTTGTTTCCATTTGGACCCATTTGTGTGATTTCTCCATTGGCTTCATTTGATACCATAACATGATGTATACTCTTTAGTCCCAGTTATGAATGATGAAATAAGTACTTCTGCTATTGCTATGACAGGTCAAGCTTCCTATGATAAAATCATTATCTCCTATGATTTCTCCTTGTGGTATTAAGGTTATTATCGTTAATGACATGTCAAATTTGTTATCTAGTATTTGGGTCTTTCACTTTGATAATATTCAAAGACAGGAGTTATCGGGAACTCATCTCAACATATCACCTTTGTTACTAAGATGGAGGGGATTATAAATTTCTTCACTATCATTTATGCATTTACTGACTACATTGTTTGAAGACAATTATGGGAGGAGCTTGAATTCTTGAACAATATGGAACAGTTACTTAAATATGTAGGAGAGAAAATCATGTATTCTTGTTGCTAGAAATTTATGTAGAAGTGTGTTGTTTATTATTTAATATACTTTATATGTGATCCTATCTCCTATTTGTTCTGAATATAGCTTAACGACACTAGGCTAGTTCATGAAATTGTGTTTATTTTTAATTACACCTTTGTCTTAAAAGACGTTGATGGCAAAAATTCTGAATCCAATTATATTTTATTGTTTGCAGGTGCCCACATAACATACCCAACATACATAGTATTCGAAGGCCCAAATCTAGGTATTTACATTTCCTGGCAAGCAACACAAGCACAAGTCAATGGAGACCGAGGTGTCACATTTCATGTCATCAAAGTGTTGTGCCATTTTTGTTTTTTTGATTCTATGTTAATTTTGTATTTGGCGCCCAAGAAGGGTTTGTTTGATGTTAAATTAAGTTTAAACACATTTCATGTGTACTGAATATTTGGAATGTTACAAATATAAATGAAATGTTTTCGAATTTGTTTAGACTCGTCGCATGTTCATGACATTTGATCTACTTCTTATTTTAGTTTACTTTTTTATTATATTATTGTCATATCATCATTTTGTGAAAATATAAAGTTATTTGTAATAAGATTTACCACATTTAACAAATTCAACTTTTTAAACTGCTAATAGTAGTCACAAATTTGTCACTACTGTCAATTTTGTAACCGCTAATAGCAGTTACAAATATAAGACTAGTAATCGTTGATAGTAGTTATAAATATAAGATTCGTAATTTTTGTTAGCGGTTATAAATATTAGATTCGTAACTGCTGGCAGCAGTTACAAATATAATATTTATAACTGCTCACAGCAGTTATAAACAATAATTACAAATTGGGGTCATCAGTCATAACCCCCATAGGGGTTATAAAAATTTGTGACTGCTGTTAGGAGTTACAATATTTCTTTTGTCACCCCCTAAATTATGACGGTAAATAGCAGTTATAAAGGTCATTTATGACTACTAACAACACTCATAAATCACCCATTTTGGTGCAGTGATTGTGGTCTTATATCTGAAGATATTTTTATGACAATGAATAAATCATGCACTCTATGACATTGAATAGATCATGTATAGGAACAATAGAAGTTTGAATGATATCTCGCTAATACAACTTCTGGATGAATCTTTTTAAGGAATATGGGAAACTGATTGATGCGTGTGAGTAGATATCTTACGATATTCTTGAAATGGATGCACAATATGAACTACTATATTAAGGCTTAAACCATGATTTAATGTTAGTGTATAACATCATTTATTTTATATGTGAAAACAAGGGAAGGCTACGTATTTGTACAAGACAATTATTACGCTATTAAGATTCGAAAGTAAGATTGTACTTGCTCTAGCATCCTCTGGAATCACTGTATTATTGCTATTGGGTTCACATTTTGCAATTACAATTAACATTTTTGAATCGTTAACGTGTGACATAAGACAAGGAACCAACCTCTCTAATCTCATTCATAAATTCTAAAAATTTATTTGGACGAAGATCCTATGGATCATCATCACACGTTTTAAGCAGTTGACAAAACATTACGTGACATCCTCCATTTTGACAATTCGAAATCTAATGATAAAACGTTTGTTGGGAAAACTATTCTTCTTAGAAGCGATTTTATACAAACCTTACACGTTGTACAAAGAGGCACAAGACATGATATCGTCCGGGCTTCGATTAACATGTTGCCTATTTGGAATAAATGTAAAGTTTATCAAAAAAAATTGAGAATACAAGACACATCTGAGTTTACAGAATGGGTTCTTGGAGTAGGAGAAGGCACCATAACTTTGACTTCTTTTAATGATGAGTTAGATAAGACGTAGATTGAAATACCAACTAATTTACTAGTTCAATTAGACAAAAATCTTATAGAAAAAATTATTGAAATTAACATACAAAATGAAGAGTACTTAAGCTTAAGAGCTCTTTTAGCGATGACAAACAATGTGGTCGATGAAATTAACCACTTTGATCTTCATCATATTCCAAACAAGGAATTTACCTACCTCAATTTAGACTAGATTTGTAAAGCATCTGTTATAGCAAATGATGATGATATGTAACTTCCGATCGTGTTTCTAAAAAGTTTGAATTTTAATGGGTTACCAAGCCAGAAGTTGCGTTTGAAAGTTGGAGCTCCGGTTATCCTATTGCATAAAATTAACCAAAGTGTCGACCTTTGTAATAGAACATGGTTGATCATTACTCAACTATACGAATGGATAATTGAAGCAATAGTTACTACTGGGTAATAGAACATGGTTGAACATGGTTGGTAAGTTACCGTTTGAGTTATGCATTTCCTCATCTTTTCATATTTTCTCTTGAAATGGATCTCGCTATTTCGTGTGTGCCGTGAGGTCTGTATGTGTGCATGTCTGAGTGGGGAATAATAAATTTGATTCCATTTACGTATGGGACTTCATAGAAGGACATAATGCAGTTTTAATTTTGTATTGTATTCCTTTATTCTAGATTTTGTTGCTAGTAAGGTACTCCTAAAAAACTAAGGCATGATTGTATTAATAAAAAGCTTCTAGCAGAAGAAAATAGTTGTTGTCCTATATAATGTATTCGCTAGGATATTGTGTTCTCTTTCCACCTTCCATTTGAAGAATTCCAATGTGTTGTTAATTATTTTATTTGCTCCTACCATATTTGGTGGACAAGATTGATTCACTTATAAATAGGTTTCACATAATATAATACAATTTTTACATGTATCCGTATCATTATAATATGACTTATAATTCTACATAGAGAGAAATAGTGCATTAAATTAATAAAGTTAGGTTGCCTAAATTTTTCGCCACCTTAGACTATTTTCTTAACATAAACTATTGCACCGTCACATTTAGGTTTGAAAACATGCAATATACATACGATTACTGGATTCTGGGATCTCAGCCATTGATGATAAGTTTTTAGTGAAAAACACTACGTATAGTCGTTCCTACAAACGACACGAATTTGTTGATGTAAAAAACTAGATTTGATCTAATTAATTAATCACAGATAAATGTAAATAAATAAATAAGACAAAAGATTTTTAAAGTGGTTCAGCCTTATGAAAATGGCCTACGTCCACTATTTTGTATTGTTGAGTGTTTGCCTTAATCGCGAGGATCGATTACAAGAGATCAATTGCCTCTCTCTGGAGGGTGTTACAATGTATTTATAGCCTTGGGGCTCTCCATGTGAATAGACGGTATGTCATTTATTTAATTGGCATATACATCTGTACAATAAGAATGTTCATTAAGTCTGATTTTCATTGAATGTGTAGTTGTCTTTCGATCTCCCTTGCCAGATGTTTTGCACGCTAAGTAGCTCGGAACGCTTGAGTTGCTCAGAACATTTGAGTTGCTCGGTGCGTTTGAGTTGATCTGCACATTTGAGTTGCTTGGTACGCTTGAGTAGCTCGGTGAGCATATGCATTTGCCACGTAATATTACATGTGTCTTTACATAATTGGTCCACGTCAGTTAACTAAATTTTGTATCAACAATAATAATTTAAATTGACCAATCTAACTTATACTCCGAATAATTTATATTTCTAAATTCCCTAAGAAATTCAGTTGTAATTAAAATATTAGAATATAGGTGTCCAAAACATGGTTTTTTATCACTTTCATAAGAAACCAAAGAGGAAAAGTAGAATTGGTCTTGCCTTGTTTGGTAAGGATGTATGTTCCAAATTGATGTAGATGATGATTCCCATTGAGTCTTCTAAATTCTCTAAGTTTTATTCTCTTCCAGGGGCCTCTCAAATTTCCCCCACAAGTTTCTCTCTAGTTTATTATGTTTAGGGTCTTGGTGTAAAATAAGTTGCCAAATAAACCTAATTGGATTAAATATAAGGCTAATATCTGCAAGTTTCCTAAAACCCCAACATAACGTCACCTTATGGCTCCAAGAACTCACACGAGACTTTACAAACTTATTCTAATGAGTTACCAAAACTATGGTTCCAATCCCCATCTTTTTAACGTTATTTAGTTATTCTAAAAACCTTATAAATTTTACCCAAACCACACCCAATAAATCGGAACTAACATTAATAAAATAAAAGGGAACATAATACACACATAACATTTTATTTAAATTATTGTTTTAAACTAGTTCACACTGACTTAATTTATCTAGAATGTATTAAATTATGAAGCATCTAAGAATTATAATCAATTTAACACATAATTTATCATACAATCTAGCAAGTAAATTTAACACGTCATTAACAATTAAAATGTACCACATATTTTGACACATAAATTGACAATTACAATAAATATTTAAAATCACGGGGTATCATATTCTCCCTCTAACAAAGGAGTTATGTCCTTAAAATTCATTACATACTTGCCTTGAAGAGCTCATGATACTTATTTCGTATCTCCCTCTTTCTCTCTCCCACAAGTGGACTCTGCCTAATTATGGTGACTCCAGTGAACATGTCGTAATGGAATAAACTTAGAAAAAAGGACATGATCTCTATAATGTATAATGCATAAAGGTCTCTCATAATAATTGATATTTGGTAGAAAATCTATCTATCTCAGATCAATGTGATGACAAGCCATATCATTACTAATTTTTTTAAGCATTGAATTGTGAAACACATTGTGAACTCGCTATAGATAGTCAGAAAACACAAGACGATACACTATTGGTCCCATATGATCAATAATAACGAAGGATCCATATACTAGGGATCTACCTTCCCCTTCTTGATGCATCTCATCCCCACCATAATGGAAAACACCTTTATAACCACCTGATGTCCAACTGTGAATTTAAGAGAATGCCCATGCTTATTTATATAACTCTTCTTCCTATTCTGAGTAGTTTACGTACGATCTCTCATGAATGAAATTTGATCCCAATTGCATTTCACTCCCGTCTTTAACGAAAAAACCAGGGAATGACAAGGCCATCCATATAATTCCTCGTACCACTAATTGTTGGTGATTTTATTATAACATACCGAGAGGCGCCACTAAAAATAAATTAAAAATATCTTCCAATTTGAACCTTATTAATCAATCTAATTATGCCTAACGATGACATCATTAAATAAATTGAATAAATAAAGATTTTCATTCTCATTAATATCAAAACCTCTTTAATGATTGATATTACAATAAAATGAAATCATATAGTAAAATATAAAGTTATCTAATCTTCCCAGCCTCCTGATAGCTAGAATAAGTTACAACATCAATAATAAATTTGAAATGCATATAAATTATGGGGGTGTGAGTGATAAACTTAGTCGGCTAGTTTATATTCTATAAATGAGCTACACATATGTATGCGTGCACTTATTTAGAAATGTATGCATATGCTCACTCAACTAAATTCCAAAATAAGCATAACCAATCCTAGGATCTCACCATATATCACTACACTTCCCAAACCCCATAGCAAAATGGTATGGACTATCGTTATAGTCTCCTTTTATTTATACTTAAAACATACAATAACCCCCCAAATAAAAAATCTTATATTACAATCAGAAGTCAGAATATGGTACTTCCTTCATCGTCATACCATAATGGCTTAAGAACCCATACCATAACATAATAATTTAACAACACAAATGGTCCATGACGTAGTTTATTTGATAAAAGAAAAAATATAGATCGCAATCACACCCCGTCCATAGGGTGTATTGGATAAGGGATGCATATGCATCCTCTAAAAATATACAACATGATCAATCTCTCAATTTATTAACTCTCAACAATATATTAATTTCCACAAATTACGTATATACCCCTACCTAATTACTATAACCCAACATATGGCGTAAATAATAAATTACATTTTCCCCAACTATGAGGCATGAAAATAATATCACATAATCACGTGTGAAATAAGGAATACATGTATATCAAATAAAACATATAAAGATGCACCATACAGTATGGATACAGGTATACAATTAAGCGTCAATACATGAAGAACACAAAATAAAGAACAAGTGGACGAACACCTTTGTCAAATGAATAAATTCCACGATGCTAGACATCTAACTTGAAATTTGATATCTCCCATATCTCATATCAGATCTCAGATCCATGCTCGCCTTGAAAATACAATTAATTATCCCACTTGAAATATTCTCAAAATCCAGTTGGAAAGTTCTTTAATGGATGTTGGAAGGTGTCTGTTGATGGAGCTTTAGGGTCAGAAGGTCAGGGATGAAGTATAAAAGTGTATAATTGATTATCTTATAAGATAAAAGGTGAAAGATAAGAAAAAAACACAAATAAAGGTTCCCATAAATAGACTAAGGGCATAGCACCCCGCGAGTGGGACACGAGGGTGCTTTGAGCCTGTAAGGTCGAAGTCGCGCTTTGGATATCTTTCAGCCACTAGCCTTCTTCCATGGTCATATAAGCAATTCCCACGGTCATGGGTCTTCATGGTTTCTATCTCAAACTCTCTCTTCTCAGTGATTTCACATCCTAACCAATTACAAAGTTGCCACTCTTCTATAAACTTGCTTTCTCCCTAAGCTTAACTAAATGAAAAAATTACCCTTGCTCTTCCATCCTTATTCCATCTTAGGCCAAATCCAAATTAAATCCTAGAAAATACTCAATAAATCCTAGAAATACGAGGTATTATATTCTTTCCCCAAACTAAAAGAATTCCATCCTCTAAATTCATATAAAACTTTTTCTTTACACCTCGTATAAAGTTAAATGTACCATAATGGACAACGCAACAGACCTATAACCCCAATACTGAGTAATCGTGTAACTTGGAGCTCTTGTACCACTTTCTAATAGACCGAGAGGCAAGACTAAAAATAAATAAAAAATACATTTTAATTTAATCCCTTCTAAAACCGTTTAATTATCCCTAACCGCTAAAAAACAATTTGCCAAAGTATACATAAATAAATTAAATAAATAAGGATCTTTATTCTCATTAATATCAAAATCTTCGTAACAATTGTTAGTAAAATAAAATGAAAGCATAAAGTAAAATACTTAGGCATTTAATTATCCCCACATCCCGAAATATGAAGTACACCGCAATATCAATAATAAACCTGAAATGCATATAAACTGTGGGGGTGTGAGCAGGAAACTCAGTAGGCTTGTAAAAATTCTCCAAGTGAAATACACACTTGTACGTGCACATTTATTGAAGTGAATGCATATGCCCGCTCAATTAAAATTCCAAGATAAGCATAATAATTCCTAGGATGTCACCACGTGTCACTACACTTTCCAAACCCCATATCAAAATACCCACCGTATAACAATCCCTATTTTTCACATAACAGTCGGCCAAGCTAAATGCCGAAGATAGGGCTTGTCAAACACTTTATATTATTCTCATCATCAAAACACTAAAGTAAAATGAGTGAATCTAAAACCATCCACGCATGCAGTAAGTAAAATAATAAATAAACTCATGTGACTCATTTATAATAAGCATGCAACCCGTCGTCACTCTTATGCAATAAATACCTCACCCCTCATCTAAGTAAAATACTATTCGCATGTCCCCAGCCATGGAATATACTATACTAAAAGTCTATAATAACTAGACTAAGGAGTACGTAAATAACAAAATTTTCAATAAGGATGTAGCTAACCATGCATATGAGAATACACCCTAAATACTAACCCTCTTAATGCCACCCACAAGTAGACTACACTTAACTCGAACAATACAAGAAAAGTGGCACAAGGTTCAGATAAAAGTTATATATTACTAGATTAAAATATCTCTTTATTCATAATCACAATTTTAATCACACACGAATGCAATGACCTTCGGGTATACTCTCGTGCTTCTATTGATAAATTCGTAGGAGTCCTTCAGCTAACAAACTTAAACTATATCAATACACACACATGAGAATGGGGGATCACTATGCAATCACACCATTGGGTGGTCCGATACCAAACCCCCCCAATAGATCAAATCATCAACCTCTCTCCTCATAAATTCTAGATCGACTGAACTCATCATCAAAATAAAAGACCTCCCGATGTCATGTATCAACAACTAGGTGTGTGGTACACGGTCATAACATCCACTGCAAACCGCGACCGATTGATTCACCATGAGTACGGTATGCTTAAGAAAATAATATATATATATATACACGTCCATAGGATATCGCTTCACTCATGCGTCTACCCAAATTATCCCAATCTTCAAATGTCAAATTTTACAATTAATTAAAGTTTATTACTCTTCAACTTTAATGAAAGTTCACATATTTAATCTCTTGGTTTATACTATAATAAACCTAGGTTACTACAATTTACTAATCACCTCTGGTATAACCAAAGATTCCATTACTCGAATCAATTCTGGAAAAATCCACCAAACATATTAAAGGATGAAACTCCATTTTACAGCATAGGTTGTTTGAACAAAAACAAGGGCCTCATTCGAATGAGATAAAAACCTTGTTTGAATGAAAACACATGTCTAGTTCTAACGAACCTACTAATCTCGTTTGAACGTGATGCCACTATCCATCTCCTTCATACCATAAAATGCAATTTTAGTCCAAAAACTCCATTAACAAGCATAAAAGCTTCAAAACATCATTCCAAATAATCCCAAAGTCAAAACCAAAGATAGTACTACATGATGCTAATTGATTTCTAACAATTAATGGAGATGCAGTTTATCAAAATAAGGTTTAATTAATAAATATTATATGTTTAAACCTAACTCATCATTATCATGTAAGGGAATTTTATTGCCTACATAAATATAAATAATACTTCAAGTTAACATGGGGATTATACTCAAAGTTAAAAGTAAATCCTAAAGCATGAGTTTTATTCCATATTTACGCATCTAATACGTTCAATTTCATATTATCTCCATAAAAGTATACGTCCTCACTGCATTCGCAATTAATATAACTCATAATTATCTCAAATATATAAACATGATTAAAACTAATCAAATCGGACCCTAAACTTGCGTTTTAAATAAAAAAAATATTTACTCTAAGTAAGTTTTAGATTAAAATGTATTGCAATATATTTCTTTCCTTAATTTGAAGAATGGTGAGACTTTTGCTTGAATCCCTTGTAATTTCTCCTCTCCACATCTTCTTTAGTTCTCCCACAAGTTTTTGGTTGCTAGGGTTTTCTCTTTTGATAAAATAATCATTAATTAAAGAGGATTAACTCTATTAAATACCTTTAATTTTTCATATATATATTAGGCTTATTTTTGGGCCCCCAAATGGACCCAAAATACTAATCGGATTAACCAAAAACTTAGCCTAACCCCCGGTCCCAACTTAGGATGATACAAATACGCAACTGGGTATCCGTATCACTCTAGAGTTCGCTTAAACCGGTTATACCTCATATCTCACGGTAAAACCTCACAACATAAAAAATAATTAATTATTTTACGCATAACCGCATATAATCCAACATAATTAACTACGACCATGAATTCAGCACAAACAAAGCACATAAAACGCAAATTTGATCACTATATAAATATGCAATTATTAGTACCAATTATCTTAAATAGTGATTAATTCTCATTTGTTAATTTCTTCTCACAATTAATAAATAAATAATAAATGCTAGAAACTATGGGTTATTAAATGTCATACTTCCCTTAGTACAATATGGACTCTCGTCATACTCTCTTGTTATTTACCCTCCTAAGAATCAAATGTCCCCCCAAATAAACAATATTATAATACAATCAGATGGCACGATAAAGTACTCCCCTTATTGTCCTACCACAAAGAAAAAAAGCATAGACCGAAAACACACTTCATCCAATGTGTGGCTCGGCTAAGGGATGTCTATGCATCCTGTAACAAAATAAATAGTAAGATCAATCTCTCATTTTATCAAATTTCAACAATATATTAATTCCACAAATTAGGCTTGAATATTTACCGAATTACTACAACTTCACATATGACGTAAATTAATCTAATAACATTTTCCCTAACTATACGTTATGAAAATAACATCACATAGTCATGTGTGCAACAAGGAGTATATGTGTATTTAAATAAAATTTATACAGATATACCACACATAATAAACACAAGTATACAATTAAGGGTGAAAACATGTATCACACAAAATATACGGGAGAAAGAACACCTATCTCAAACGAATAAAATTCACGAAGCTAGACATCTTACTTAAAATATGAAATTTCCCATCTCCCATCTTCTAAATTTAATCTTTAATCCATTTACTCCTTGAAAATTTTATCGACTATCCCTCTTGAAGCATTCTCAAAATCCAAGCGCAAAGTCCTCTAATGGAGGTTCTAAGGTGTTTGTTCATGGGTGTTTAGGGTCAGATGATTAAGGATAAAGTCTAAAATTTCATGATGGGTTATATTATGCAAGAAGAGGTTAAATCTAAGGCAAAACCCAAGTACGGGATCCCTTAAATAGACCAAGGGCAGAGCACCGCCGTGAGCAAGTAAGGTCGCGATTGCGCACTAGTTATCTTATAATCACAGGCCTGCTTCCGCAGTCGTGCAAATGATTCTTGTAGTCATATGTCTCCCCGATTTCTAGTGCATCTCATTTTTCCCTCACAGATATCACAATCCCAACTAATTAGTAAGTTTCCAATCCTCTAATTCCTAGATAGCTCCCGAAGTTTAACCACACAATAAAACTACCCTTGCCCTTCCATCCTTATTCTAACTTAGGATAACTTTAATTAAAATTTTGAAAATACTCAATAAATCCCATAAATACGGGGTATTACATTTATTAAATATATTTTACAAATATGGACGAAATTTTTACTAAAAATAGCATTACAACTTACAATAATTTATAATGGCATGACAATGATTTATCTTAAAATTGTGGGCACGTTAGTTACTTTTAAACAATTATCATTTTTAGTATTTGTAAGTGCATAAACTCGCCAATTAAAATTAGATAGCACAAGCTAGGATGGAAGATAAAATCATAGAGACGGTGGCTAATCACAAAGTCATATCAGATTATATATATTTTTCATAAACTAGCCTATATTCACTTAAGTACTTTTATCATAGGGTCCTCATTAGGGACAATGTTTACTTTTTTCATGCAATGAAGATGCGATCAAGAGATATGCATATGATTGACGATGACCATTAGACTTCGCCATTGGAGACCATATGCTTTTGAAAGTATATCCAATAAACAGGGTAATGTGCTTCGAAAAGAAATGGAAACTGACACTGATATTTGTGGTGTCTTTTACAATTTTGGATTGAGTGGGGACTTTACCATATTTAGTAGGACTTCCCGACTTGTACCATATTGAGTAAGACTTTATGGTTTTGGACTGTGACCATTGTTGTCATAGTCCAAAATCGTGACCATGCCTTTTAAAATGTGACCAAATTCGCGACTCAATCTAGGGGTGATCTACATCATTAGTTGGTCATGGGTCAGTCTCGGTTGTGGACCATGACTAAGACAAAAGGCCCTAACCATTTAGCGTGAAATTTTTGGATCATTTTGAAATATTTACAGGTCTAGATGGTGGACATGGATGTCAATTACACCGAGATTGAATATGTTTGGGGAAGGATTACTTTGAAGATTTTAATAATATTTATGTTGGATTAATGTAATTAACTTGATGGCTTCATAAATTTTGTATTTTTGTTTTTTAATTGATGTATTAGTTAGTTTTATAATGGAATTGCATACATGTTTAAAAATATGTACACAATTTTTTTTTAGAAGCAAACAAATAAAAAAAATTAAATAAATTTATTATTGATCACAGTCCAAAACCATGGTCATTTTCGTGACAAGATTTCAATGGTTTAAACGATGATAATGGTCAGAAACCATGGCTATAACAATCCTCATTTTTCCACGTAAAGGTGGTCCAAACACAATACACCAAAGATAGGGCTTGTCTAATAATCTATATCATTCTCAGCACCAAAACAACAACAACAACAACAACAACAACAACAACAATAATAATAATAATAATAATAATAATAATAATAATAATAATAATAATAATAATAATAATAATAATAACAACAACAACATCAACAACAATAATAATAATAATAATAATAATAATAATAATAATAAAATAATAATAATAATAATAATAATAATAATAATAATAATAATAATAATAATAATAATAATAATAATAATAATAATAATAATAATAATAATAATAACACATTTGAATTTTAAATCAAAATGCACAATAAACCATTTAAATAACAACTAATAATAAATAAGTCCAACATCCAAATGGTAATAAAAAGCTCCACATAAGTCTAATTGATCTCAGGAAGACTATATAATAAACTTAGGGCTTCTGCCCATATAATCTCTGAAATAAAAATGTGACTGGAAAAGAAATAATAACCAAAATTAGAGTCAATCGAACTGGAATGACTTATGAGCAATATGATCGTAAGTCGGATCTCCTGTCAGCCCTGCTGTCCCTGTCTAGGTAAATCTAGAGGGAAATACTTTATAATTTGGGTCAGCGCCCAAAAGTTGTAAGAATTATCTTACGAAATCAAAATGCAATTATGCAGTTAATTCAGATTATGTACCGCCCATCGGCACTCGCATGCAGTAAGTCCCTCACCCCTTATCTAAGTACAATACTATACGTATATCAACCCAAATCCCAATTATAAAGTTCGATAATCACAACATTAATATAATATTCAATGTGTATAACACAATTCATACACTAAAGCTAATCATCTATCCATGTACTTATCGTCCCAAGAATAACCCCTGCAATACAATCTAAAGGAAATAACATATCATCCATTATGCAATTTATGTAATATTAGGTTCATTATTATTTGTCTACATCATTAGACTACATGGATTTAATTTATATAATTATATATGTCCTTACATATATGTGATACATAAAGGCATCCACCTTTAGTATCCCATATGTTCTGTAACAGTAAGTTTGGAGGAGTCCTTCGTACCAAACGAACATCCCAAAACACACATGACAATGGATCCCAGTATCTACACCTACCTCCTCGTAAGTGGCGCTACTATGTAGGACCTAAAATAATGATCTACACAATGCATATCCCACATATGCCGACACATGCTAAGGTTCTGAGACGTAGGCAACCCCAACCGATAAGCCGTCCACGAACATGGGTATGTTCACATATAAGTAAATATATATTTTAACACATAATACGTATAGGTAACTAACCCTATAATTATCCCCAATAAGCCTCATTATTCTCCAATTAATAGTCGTACTATAGGAATTAACCATTTAGTTAATTGTCGATTTTCTCAACACTAAATAGTGACACAAAAGTATCCCCTCACTTGGATAACCTACCATATATTCGATTAATTTGGTAAAAAAAATTCGACCATTTTCCCGGTCTCAACCTGACACAAAGTCAGACGGGTCGTTCGAACAAAAGTATACTTAGTTCGAACGAAATCTATGGTTTCATTAGAATGACATCACGTCTCGTTCGAACGAAAGTCTATTCCCGTTCGAACGAGGTTCAAACAACTTGGCAGAAAATCCAGATATGCTTGTGTGTTCCTATACAGGTTTCATACTTGCAAATCCAACTTTCATTCTAATGCTTTATCCAACATTATTTCAATGAATATAGATTCTCCATGATCCAAAAACACTTTTTAGATGACTATCTACTCGAAATAACATAAGATTATGCCCCCAAAATCCTAAAAAATTAACCTAACCTTAGAGTTAATATAATCCAATCTTTATGATTAAATTTTATATCTAATCATTCACAGATATTAAGGTCTTAATAAATGAATTATAGTCGTCAGTTCATCACTCCTACAAAATGAGTTCTAAGGTTTATTTCACATGTAAGTTATATTTTATACATGATTCCCAAAATCTTGAAACAATATGATAATCACATCAATAGACATAAGAAAAGAGTAATTTTATTTACCTCCGTTCAACGCCATGGATTCAGTTCCGCAGTTGAACGTCGCCGTCGAGTGTCGCCGGTGTGATCGCCTTAGCAATCCTTTAAGGGAGAATTTGACTTCTCTCTTCTTGCCTATAAACCTTTCGGTAATTTTCGGGTTTGTCACCAATTAATTTAATCCTTAAACATCATAATTTCATACTTGTTCTTTAAATTCATAAAGTTGATTCCAATTATTCAAATCATCAATTTGATATATGAACCTATAAAAATCTATGAGAAATACATAAGTGAAGTAAGAAACAAATTGAAAATTGACTTAGCGAGAGAATTATTGCCTTAGGCTGCTGATTGGGATCTATTCCTCTTGGATCCTTGACCTTCCTCCCTTCTCTATCCTTAGTAACCTCTCCAATGGGTGTGGGGCTACTAGGGTTGAGTTACGGTGTATGACAATAACTTCTTACTCAGTTAATTACCTTATTATAATCATAAATACCGAGTTACCCATAAATCCTCACCTTTAGGTCCCCAAACAATCCCGAAATCATACCCGGATTGACTAAATAACACCTTTAATGGTATATCTATGCCTTGGGCCTAATTTTAAATGTCTAAAACACCTAAACGAGTCCTCAACTTATTCTAAAACGTGCCCAAACTATATCTACCTAAATTACACATTTTTATTATGTTGTCGCACCACACAATAATAATTTAACTAACATGCAATTTATTTTTTACGAGTAAACATAACATGCATATATGAACCATATAAACATGCACTCACAACTAAGCAATTTGTTCACGGATTTATTTAATTAAAATTTACCAAATTAATTTAAATTTTACCGATTAAATTTATTATAAAAAAATGTGGGGTATTACAATGGCCACTGTACATGTGGTCAGGATTGGGGTTCATGGTTCAAGACCATGACGAGGTTAAATCTGTCACGGTTCATGATCGTGACCAATGGTTATGATCCATAACCATGATCATGTTCCCAACATTGTGGTTATAAAAAAGGCTACAACTCTCTATATTAGTCACGATTTTAGAGCGTGATCCCTAAATGGTCACCCTTAAAATTATGATGGTCAAGAATCGATACCCGAGTCGTTGGTCACGGTCCAGGAACGTGACTATTTCTAGTATTTCGTGAATTATATGTTGCACAAGTTCTTATGAGATTATTTTGTGTATTAGCATATAGATTTGGAGAAGATAAAGTCGCAACCTAATAGTTTATAAAATGAGAAGCCTATTTTTATCTTAAATCGATGTGAGTATACTTTACGGGTCTAAGGTGATTTCTTTACTGTTGTGTCATCATAGTGCGACTGAGTTCACTTGGGCACAACATGATGATAGGCGTTAAAAATACCCTTACTTTTTTAGACAAATAAACTTTTAAGAATTTCAATGACAAAGTTCTCTTTTTTATAGGGTAGAAGACTGTTATACCCAATATTTTTCTAATAATTAAAATGAATTATTTGGGTTTAGTTTAGTGAATAATAAAAGCAAATAAAATGAAAATGTATGAATTATTGTGAAGTAATTTAGTCATTTAAAATATAATTTCACTATGTAGATTAGTATAAATGGTAATTTTAATTGACTAAGTTCAAATGGATTAGATTTCTATCAATTAAATTAGGATTTAAGTGGATTTTGTCATTAATATTATAGATTAGGGTTTAGGGTGAAACTCTAAGGTTAGATTGGACGTTTGGTAAGGCTTGGTGGGAAAGTTGTGGTTCATTAAGATATGAAAAAATGCATAATAGTTGGTTGGAGTTATAATGGGTTAGGTGTAGTTGACGAAAAAAATTAAAAACGAATTCTCGGTCGAACAAGAGGATGCCTTGAACCATCTTCATATAAAACATTAAATATTGAGAATGAGGATTGTCACTATAAAATAAATTAATTTTGGACAAATTTCTTCATGCATAATATGTGTATATATATATATATATATATATATATATATATATATATTCCCCTTTTAAACATGGAATTGATCATTCTTATAATTTGCGTTTGTTAAAATATAATCTATTTATGTGTCACTTTTACTTGCCCTTGAGCAATCATGGTACATAGCTCACTAATTAGTTTCTCGACTTGTTTACCTTTTTTGGGGTAATGTTTTAATATATGTTAATTTATACATATTGTAATATTGATAATTTATATTATAATTATATTAACTACATGTAAAATTTGCATCTAAGAATATGAATGTCATATGCATCTATGTTTCCCAATTAATTTTAACATAAAAGGGAACCCAATTCAAGGATAATGTCCACAACCATATTTTTTTGGCACAAATGTCCCTCTCTCTTCACGCATATCCGATTTTCAGTAATATAGACAATAAATGTTGTAAAGTTGCATGAAATTTTTTTTGGAAAAAAATGTAATTTGTATATAGAATTTTATAATATATACACAAACATTTGTAATATGTACATGTTAACTTTGTGTATACCCTAGTTATAAGTTATACGTGAAGGGTTGAATGACTTTAATATTTAAAAAATATAAGTGAACTAGAGCAGAAAAAAATATTAAACAGTGACCAAAATAAAAAAAAAAAACTCGCTAATAATTTCCTACCACAATAAAACTAACATTCACTCGAAGGCGAGAAAAACCATACTTTATTTAAGCTTAGACTTGGTTGTTGTGCTATAGGCACTATTATACCTTAGAAAGTAACTTTTAAGTCCAAAAAGTAAATAAAGGGACAAAATACGACTAGAGGTAGAAAAACTCAAAACCAAATTAAGGTCCAAAATACCCATAGAGAAATTATGGTAAGAAACGAGATGAAGCATAATCAATTGTCAGATAGGAGCTTCCTTTTTTTGTAAGTGGCCTTAAAGCATGCTTGCCGCAACCTTTTTATTTCTTCTGTCATTTCTAAATTTGGTTGCTTCTCCATCAAGTTCTTGTTCACTTCTAACATCTCTACCTCATTTGTTAATCCCATCTCCTAATATTGCAATTAAAAAAAGAATACTTATATAAGAACAACATATATTAAAATTACTTACAAAATTTTATATTCCATGCACTTCTTATAAGATAGAAATGAACTCAATTAAAAATAACGGTTAATTCCATTTCCTGGGAACTTCTCCCCAAATTTTACATCACTATCCGATTTTTTTTCACGATTTAACCCCCGAACTTCTATAACGTCTTCATGTAGC
Source organism: Sambucus nigra (assembly GCA_949130495.1). Lineage (NCBI taxonomy): Eukaryota > Viridiplantae > Streptophyta > Magnoliopsida > Dipsacales > Adoxaceae > Sambucus > Sambucus nigra. Next base: position 689,424,045 of record OX422209.1, read on the forward strand.
GTTCTAACCCTAACACCGTTAATTTTTTGGACGAAATATTGGTCGCGTTCCATGCAAATGAGGTTATTTATGTCCAATTCAATATAAGAGTTTAAAAAAAATGAAAATTAGAGAAAAACTTTTATAAAATATTTTTTTTATAGAAAACCATTTAAAAGATTTGGAAATTAATGATTTTTTTTAATCTAGAAATTACCAAAAAACCTATTTTAGAAATTACAAATAACAAAAACATTAAAAATTAAAAACATGAAAAATGTTAATTTTTTAAAATACGAAACTAAAAGAAAAATATTTTAGAATTTATAGAAAAACGTTTAAAAAGATACCTACCAAATTTAGAAAACGTACATAGAAACACCACCGAGTGGTCCCTTTCTCATCGTGCAGCATAGACCGATTAAACGACTTATTTTGAAAAAACTTATAAGAATCTTGAAAAAAATAGAAAAGACATTTTAAAAGATTGAATAATAACATAAAAGAATTTTAAAAAATCTAGAAATAATAAACAAAACATTATAAAAGTTTGAATATTATTTAAAAAACATTTTAAAAAGAAAAAATTTTAAGGAAAAAACATATATCTAGAGAAAAATTTTCTGTAGCAAAAACAAATATTTTTGGCAAAAATCCGTCTTTTCAAAAAAAATAAAACAAAACAAAACTTGGTTCCTAAAAAATTCAGCAAAAAAAAAAAAAAATTCTAGCAAAATTAAAATAAATAGCAATAGCAACAAACCCATAAACATACCCCTAATTAGATCTTGGATTTGGGTAAACAAAATAACCTCAAATTCAATACTTTCTTTTTCAAACCCACCTTTTTCTTCAACCCCAAATTAGTGTGTGTCTATGTTCGGATATATGTGTGTGTATGTTCGTGTATATATATATATATATATATATATATATATATATATATATATATATATGTGTGTGTGTGTGTGTGTGTGTGTGTGTGCAACCATGATTGCACATGCCGTTATGAGAAAATGAGAAAGAGAGAGAATAGTGAGGTATTATCCATAATTGGGTAATATAAAATAATTCCCTTTTAAAATAGTTAGTTGGGTGCCAAGTGTGATTATTCGTCCAATAAACTAGAAGTATTATTGTTAGAAGGTTTCGTTTTGGAAGTTCAAGGGGATCAAATCCAAAAAATAGAAATCCAGTTGGTGATGTAAAAATGAGAGTAAAGTTCAAGGAGGAAAATGTAACTTACTCTAAAAATGATGCAATATAGATTAAAATATCCAAAAGGATCTTAATAAGCACGTATGATAATACCTTAACATTGTCAATTAGGGTCTTCATACTCTTGATCTTCCGGTGCGGCCACCTCTTAATATTAAGCTCCTTGCATCTTTTCTTCAGCACATCCAATCCTACCTTCAACTCCTCGACTGCTTTATTTATCGGAAGGTGAAAGAATTTTTGAATCTCATCCAGTTCCAACGGAGCCGATTTTAATTTTTTAATTTTCGGACTTTGATATTCATTTGTTTTTGAAATCATAAATTGTCCATGAGACATTGTATTGAGCCCTTCTATTGCTCCATAATCTAAATTTTCAGTATCCATAAACATTTGAGGCTTGATATCTACATGACTAAAATTTGCAATATTATCATTCCAAATATTCTCAAAATCAGTGAATTCTAATTGGGGAATATAATTCTTTTGTTGTGAAAATTGATATTCATTAAAATCCCATGGAATTTGATTGTATTGTTGCGAGAATTGGTATTGATAATCGAAGGGGGGTTCATAATTTGATTGTGGAAACAATTGATCATAATTAAAGGGATCGTCAAAAGGATTGTAATTCAAATTATTAGTGATATGTGAGTATGGCTCCAATTTTCTGCAAACACAAAAAATGGACAATTACACAAACATATATAATTGGCTGTAAACAAAATATACTTGAAAGAAGAAGTGTTTTAATAAGTGGGAGATTACCCTTGAGTGATTTCTTCCAAATAAGGCCAATCAAGTTCATACTCGTTTTCCACCCTTACAAAGCCAAGCTGATTATAATCCATTCTTCAAGACAATGCAATCGGAGGAAGAAACTTGTATATAAAACCGGAAGGTGTGACTTTTTATTTACCCTGAAACCCTAGAATTTCCTATTTTCTAAAACTTAAAACTCAACCCTCGTCACTCTACCAAATAGTGTACCGAGGCTCCAATTATGATTTTTAATTTTTGACATCCAATCCGTAGTAGGCCAATACCTGGCATGTCATTAACTCTTTTACGAAATGAGCTGTTATTGTCAATAGACGAAGGAAACCCTGTTGTTTCACCTTCTTTGATTTCCATAAATGTGGGAATCGACGGGTTCGGGTCAATTAATTCCTTCATCAGTTGGAAACTCAATCATCAAACTAATCAGAGACGAATGAAATATCCTGCAAGGCAAACCCCTTAAGAATCGAACTGACCAAACGGTCGAACTAAAATGAATCGACGGGTCAATTAATTATCAGAGACAAATGAAATATCCTGCAAGGCAAACCCCATCAGTTGGAAACGTCAAATGGTTAAGAATCGGTCGGGCGAAACGGTCGAACTGACCAGTATCCAAGTCGGTCCAAAAATTCTTGATGGCCCCGGAATTGTTCTGAGGTGGAGAATCCATTATTAAGAGAACTAAAATGAGAATGGAGATTGGCCCTCAAATCGGAGTGTCAAAAAACACTACTCAAATCGGAGTGTCAAAAAAGACTACTACTTGCTTCTTATTCAAATTACAACTTTGATGCAACTAATGTTTTTTTTCCAGATTATTGGACAATTTTTTTACCTCTATTGCTTTCATAATTTGAGGGTTTTTTTTTATTCAGATTATAAACTTTTATTTTTTTCTTAAGTTTTGAGTTTTTTTTATTCAGATTTTAATTATTTATTTTATTTTCCTTAAGATTTTAGGTTTTGGGGTAAATCTATTTTAGAGTTTTTATTTTTCAGTATGGATTTGATAGATTCTGGTATGGGTTTGAGGGGCTTTTATACATTTTTTATTTTTTGGGGGTATATCCGTTTTAGAGTTTTTATTTTTTGGTATGGATTTGATAGATTTTGGTATGCGTTTGAGGTTCCTCTTAAGATTTTAGGTTTGGGATATCTGTTTTAGAGTTTTTATTTTTTGTATGGATTTGATAGATTTTTGTCTTCGTATATGTATTTTTACAACTTCTAGATCGTATGGTTGGTTCTGAGTATACATGTTTGTGATTTTTTATACGGGTTTTCGATATGGGTATACGAATTTAGTTTTGGGGGGGGGGGGGGGGGGGTATTTATTTTTGGGAGCTTAGCTTTAATCTTGATTAAGGATTTGTTTTATTTTTCTCCATCCAATTTTAGGCATTTACAAAGTTCAAGATTTTTAACCAAATTTATTATTGGACAATAATATATATATATTTTTTACCTCTATTGTTTTCATAATTTTGATCGTCCCGGAATTGTTCTGAGGTGGAGAATCCATGATTACGAGAACTAAAATGAGATGGAATCGACTCACCGACTTCATGAACATCATTTCTTATGGTTGTGGATCCTGCTTTCAGCAAATCTGTTTGTTTTACTCATTGGGGTATTTTTCTACATGTATAGGAAATGCAAAAACAAAAAAATGGTAGAGGAGGATTCGAACATGGAGCACGAGATTCAAAATTCAGCGAATGCTCCCAAGAAATTCAGCTTTAAGAAACTTAAACACACCACTGCGAATTTTGACCCCAAACACATGCTTGGGAAAGGAGGGTGTGGAGTAGTCTACAAGGGTGTGTTAAGCAATATGGAGGTGGTGGTGAAAAGGTTCTCAAAAGATTCTAAACATGGGAAGCAAGAGTTTATAGATGAAATCACAACAATCAGGCAACCTCCGCCACAAAATCCTTGTAAAATTGGTCGGGTGGTGCTACGAGAGGAGCGAGCTCCTTGTGGTATATGAGTTCATGCCAAATGGGAGCCTAGACAAGCTCGTATTTCGCGAAGAAAATGAAAACTGGCCACGTTCAGTATTTTTGAGTTGGGAAATAAGGCACATGATAATTTTTGATGTGGCACAAGCGCTGTATTATCTCCATAACGGGTGTACTCAGTATAAGGAACGAACCAGGACCATTATCTGGAAGTTTGTTTATAACATTTTTTTTAATTTGTTAATGACATATGTGTTCAAGGACCAAAAGAAATGAAGACAAATTAAGATCCCACTATTTTGCTAGATTTCCTGCCTCTGTTATAGGATTTGTTCAGGTAAATTCTTCCTTATTTCTCACATATGTGTGTCCCTCATTTTACAAGAAACTTAGAAGACACCTGGTGTTCAATTGATAATTCCACTTGATGCATTGATCAAGTATGAACAGTCTCAACAAGTTTTTGTGATTTTCTCAACTTGTTCATCTTCTTCTCATGTCTACTCAAGTTGGATGCTTGAATTTCACTTATCTTATCTTCACCGTGGATCACGAACAAGGTTTCGTTCACCCCGAGGAGTCAAATATCGCTTGCAATGCCATTCAAGTGATGCCCGACCTTAACAGAGCTTCTCTAACAAACGTGTCCGAAAGGATTTGGAATAAGAACAAATTCAAGCTATGGAGAGAGAAAAACAAAATTGCTTCGTTTAACTCTACATTTGTCCTCAATATCACCCCTCTAACTAATCCATAGGGAGAAGGACTAGCGTTCATATTGACTAAAGAAAACAGTTATAGCTATATACCGGATAATAGCTACGACCAATGGCTCGGTATTGTAAATGCGAGCACAAATGGTTCCTCATAAAATAACATAGTCTCGATTGAGTTTGACATAAGAAATAGCTACTCAGAAGACATAGACGATAACCATGTCGGTGTCGATGTAAACAACGTTTACACCATCGAACAAGTGTCGCTAAATGGCTATGGTGTAAATATTCCAAACACTAGTGATGTTACAGTGAGAGTTCAATATGATGGAAGATTAAAAAACTTGGTCGTTTATGTACTCATGGGCAACAACACAACAAGAGAAAATATGAGTAATCATATATTTGTTAGGCCTCTTGATCTCTCTGACCATCTCCCAGAAGATGTTTTTGTTGTATTTTTAGGTTCAACAAGTCAATATACCCAGCTCAACTACATAAAATCATGGGATTTTATTAGCACGGACATGCATGCTGATGAACATCATTTCTTATGGTTGTGGATCCTGCTTTCAGCAATTCTGTTTGTTTTACTGATTGGGGTATTTTTCTACATGTATAGGAAATGCAAAAACAAAAAAATGGTAGAGGAGGATTCTAACGTGGAGCGCGAGATTCAAAATTCAGCGAATACTCCCAAGAAATTTGGCTTTAAGAAACTTAAACACGCCACTGTGAATTTTGACCCCAAACACATGCTTGGGAAAGGAGGGTGTGGAGTAGTCTACAAGGGTGTGTTAAGCAATACGGAGGTGGTGGTGAAAACGTTCTCAAAAGATTCTACACAAGGGAAGCAAGAGTTTATAGATGAAATCACAACAATCGGCAACCTCCGCCACAAAATCCTTGTAAAATTGGTGGGGTGGTGCTACGAGAGAGCGAGCTCCTTGTGGTATATGAGTTCATGCCAAATGGGACCCTGGACAAGCTCGTATTTTGCGAAGAAAATGAAAACAGGCCATGTTCAGTAATTTTGAGTTGGGAAAGAAGGCACGTGATAATTTTCGATGTGGTGCAGGCATTGGATTATCTCCATAACATGTGCACTTAGTATAAGGAAGGAACCAGGACCATTATCTCGAAGTTCCAAGTAAGTACTTTGTTTAAACAATTATTAGGTACACCACCTCCCCTGCTATATAAATTGTAAGGAAAATAAAAAATTTTGGTTTATAACATTTTTTTTAATTTGTTAATGATATATGTGTTCAAGGACCAAAAGAAATGAAGACAAATCAAGATCCCACTATTTTATTTACCTATCAGTTGTAAGTATGTGCGATTGACAAGATGCATGTTTCCTTGGCAAGTATTATATTTAATGAATGTCACCCCAATTTTTTATCCCTTGTAACCGTGTGATACTTTTTTTAGTGGGTTAAGTTCCTCAAATAAGGCATACTTGTACAATAAACAATTTGGATAAGGCCCAGTTTGCGGATGGTTCCAAGTCCAGCATGTGGGAGGATGCTTGAGAAAAGGTCATGACAACTTAGGCTTGCATTTTTTAAATATGAATAGGTGTCCTTTATTTCTATAATTGGTACTAATATGCTTTTTTGCCACTTATCAATAATCGTCTTCATTGTTATATTCTTATCAAACCATTTTAGCACTAATAGACTTGCTATTAATAAATGCCTAGAGTTGTTATGCATATTACTAATTTATAATTAGGAAGATCAGTTATAAGGAAATAAAACCCTTTTTGACTTATTAGTTGTGTTCAGAGGGACTACGTGAAGTGGAGAGGAGTACTTTTCCTACGATTTCTTTTATCACTTGTTGACGAATCGGAGAAAATAATACAGCTAGCTGATTTCCTCTTTGGGAATATTTTAAAAGGTTCCAGTTATTCACAAGTCATCATTTGCAATCTTCTAAAGTGATGATCCATGTCTGAATTTGTGTTTTTTTATAATGATTTTGCATCCAAGGAACCACTTCTAGCTTATAATAGTTTTGTGGAAGCCATTTTGTTTTTAATGATTGCAATGCCCATACCCGACATAGAAATTCTCAGCGTTTGCAAACTGAAAGTAAACTTTTTTTTATTCAATAAGTCACATTGTAGTCTGCAAAATTAAAGGATTATTACTATATAGTTGAATGAAGAAATCATAACTTGGGTATATTGCCTTTTTTAATCTGGATTTCATATTTTACAATCACAGAGGTAATAATGAGAAGTCAAGGTTTGAAAGAATGCATGTATATGTTTCCCCACTGAAACAAATGGCACGAGAGCACCTTTTAGCCACATTTGCAAAGGTGTGTGCAAACATTCTTGTTGATGCATCTCATGGTATGCTTAATATAGAGGATCCTACTTGACAGTGAGTTCTACAGGTACTAATTTGATGCATATTGGTATTGAAACTTTGCTTACGTCCCATTTTACCAGACGTTTTCTAGGTTTTCATCCTAGGACGGATAATTGTTTGATGTTTACCTTAATCTATAAGGAAAAAATGAAATATATATATATATAGTTTGGGTCATGACAGGCAACATGTTGCCGTCTGGGATTGAAAAACTTTTTAATCCATTATGCACACTGAAATTTGGTTTTCGGATAGTTTAAAGTTAACTTATGCTTTAGTAATGATGATGTTATTTGCTAAATATAAATTACATAAATCATTGGTGTTTTGCTGCACTTTTTAGATTGTAGCTTCAAATATCAATTTCAATATTCATCATAACAAATACGCCCAAAAATGCATAACCCAAAAAAAGGTGGGTTAAATTTGTAGGTACCAAAGCCCCACACAATGATATCCTCAATGGTTGGTAAATTTAGAAAGACCATAAAACAACACAAGAGGAAATTTTATAAAATTTTAAATTTACAAAAAACACATTAAATGGTAAATTAACATCAATAAAAGACCAAGACAAAACACTAGAAGGAAACACATCAAGACTGGTGCAAATTGAAAATTAAACCAAAACACATTTTCCTTCGCATTTGCTTTTAATCTCAAATTCAGTTGTTTACCACTTAAGACCTTTATAGTATATCAAACCTTCTTTTTTTTTGTACCAAACAGAAAGTCAGTGAAAAATATGTCATATCTTTATATGGCATCCAATACAGATCCTAATCCTGGTTGGCTTTTAAAGATGGAAACTTGTATAATGCCTAAGCCGGTGCGTTATCTACCTAGAATCCTATGCCTGTATTTTTGTGTTTAAAGTCAAGGGAATTTTTATTGACCTACATATGAAATTATAGCATTAGCTAATAAATAAAAGAGTTGTCCTCCAGCATCGCCTTCCTAGATTACCACGACATTCTCTAGTGTTGCTCAAATCAAATTTTTGATACCATCACCAAGACATGAATATAAAATAAGTTAAACAAGACATGAATATAAAATAAGTATAAAGTCAGGTGAATGGTGAGTTGTCAACTGTAACACCCCGCTTAAAATAATAACGGGTGGCCAGCCCTATACTATATTAAATCAGGAATTCCAGATGGTCCAGTCTCAACATCAACTAACGGTACTATATAATATAGGACTAACTACCCGAAATCATATAAGCGAGATGTTATAAAAATTTAAAACTTGCAACATACAAAAACCCAACACTATAAAACTACTAATGAATATGAGAGATGCAGGAAAGAACTATAATAATTAAAATGAACCAAATAAATACAACCGAATGCACTACAAAAAGTAGATCCGAATAAGCTGTCGGATCACAGCAAATACAATAACTGAAATGGAATGATTATAAACATATATATAAATATCCCTTGGGTACAAGCCCGATATACAACATGAATCCTACCTAGAATTTAAAGAAGTAGGAAGCGGCTACATGAAACATCCCGCAACAGTCCGCACCTGTCACGGCTCCCAAGACGCAGGATAGAAGGTCATCCGGCATCCATGCGGTAGGATACCTGTGGTAACATATATATATACAAGGAGGAGAGAAAAGTAAACGGGTCAGAGCCCCGAATGTGTAAAATATTTAGCAAGTGTGTTAACCGTGCGTAATAAATACCGGTGTACTTAATTTCATAAATAAGTGAGACCGCACTCTCGTGGAACCCCAACTCACCTCTCATCTAAAGGCGCGCACCTATTCGCATCCTCAAATTTTAGTTAAATTACCCCCATTGATTTTAGGACAACCTAACTTATCAGGCCTAGCCTATAACCACGAGAGCTACCTTCCCGTCATAATCTAAGGATCCACCCATTTCTAATCCTATTAGATTATGATTACTACAAATATGCCATAAAAGGCTTAATGAATTCCGATATATAATTAAAGAATTAATAGTCTTAATACGTTACCCCTATATATATATACATAAATATATATATACATATATATATAGGCTAAAATGTAATAATCTATATACTTAATATCATGCACATGGAATATTGGCAAAACCTCTCTCTAATCTCAAACTTGTACTACGTTTCATGCGTGGGGAGTCTCGCAAAGCGAAATCCAAACAAGGAACCGCCCCGTTACACTACTCCTGACAAGGTCAAGACCAGAGATCCGAGATGCCACAAATAGAATTACTTCTCTCAACTCTCGACATAGCACTGCGTTTCGTGCGTGAGGCGTCTCGCAAAGCGCAATCCAAACAAGGAACCCCCTCGTTACACTACTCCTGGGCAATGTCGATCCTAGAGATCCATAATCCTCAACATACAAGTTAATACTACCATTACTACTAACTATAAGTCCTAAAGAAAGAAAGGAGAAAAGAAAAGAAAGAAAACAATTAAGATAAAATAAAAGAACCTCCAATAATATCCTTGGGATGATGTAACCGAAATGATACCTTATGTGCGATACATCAACCCCCATCAGTCTAGTACACCATTATCACCTAAGATGTACTTTAAAAAGTCCATATCCTTTCATCTATAGGATATATATATAAATATATATATATATATATAGGTATTTATTTCTAACCGTATATATATATCATCATCATCAATCCAATAGCCAAGTGTACATACTACATATGATGTACAAGGCCATGCACATAATATACCCGGCTATATATATCGCCGATAAAATGCATCAATGCTATCATCTTCCCAGTGCCCGGCTCACGTAGCAATGCTGGGGCCACCATGGTGGGACTAAACGACACCCACCTCGTGGTAAACACACGCACACGACGACCCGGGAAGCGGTCATAGTTCCAACCGGCAATGAGACGAAACATACCCACCACGTCTCATCCCAAAAATATATATCTATATGTATAATAATCACAAGGGACGACTATGACCTGGGGGATATCCACACCCTGCATTATAAGCCAGGATGCTCACCCTCTACGCGCGCAACTTCCCAATGATAGCATGAGCGTGGTATGCTTAACCAATTAAGTATATGTATTATTCACATGCACAATATATATACATCCATATGATCCAATTATAGGATCAAATAATAAACCACCATATACGGTTTAAGTATCCATACCGTGTACGTTCATAACGTAAATATATCCATACATTTATATACATACGGATATATATCAACCCATACACACATAACCTTAACTATATATATGATAAACTAATTCTCGTTCATATGCATAAGATATATATATATACCTGGCTATAAGTATACATAGTCCTCAATATACAAGCCGTCATCACAATTCCTTTAATTTACCTCGATACGTGAATATAATCCCATACTTGAAACATATTCGATCATTTTCCTATGATGAACAGTCTCCCAAAACCATATGTATATATCTATACCTATATATATTCAACCTTAGGGCCATCACCCAAGAGTTTGTGTAGGAATCTTTCACTACACATATCATCTATATTTCCGAGTACATTAAAGAATCTAGTAATCATTTTGACTATCGGTATACATATAACTAATAGTCTATCAGCCTCAAGCTCATTCTTTCAATCATCAAATAATCTCATTTCCCTCGATTTCGATTATGGTTCGGTCACTTGTGTGAATACCCTAATCTAAGATCTCTATAAGAGTTCTTAGCCTCACATCACATCTACACTTACTTTTAAATCTACAATTAGGATTCTCAATCCCAGAGGGTTTCCCCAAAATCTCTATACATAACTCCAAATACATACATGGATACATTTCTCCCAAATTACCCTAAGGAGTCCCCAAAACCCTAACGCGTGAGAAACTCCTTATGTGTCTCCAAGAACATATCTCTTTCATCTTAAGAGAAGGCCCCAATTCAATAAACCCAACCAAAAAGGGTTTAAAATCACTATGGAGAAAATACCTCAAAATGCCCTGTTTCCGAATCGATTCGGCCCTGTTTCGAATCGATTCGGACTAGCGAATCGATTCGGCCTCCAAGGCGAATCGATTCGGGTCCAAAGACCTGGGCTTCTGCAATAGGCCGAATCGATTCGGCTTGGGGTCCGAATCGATTCGGTCAATGCAGACCTGCTAGTTTTACCAAACCGAATCGATTCGCTTGAGGGGGCGAATCGATTCGGACCTGCAATTTTTGAAGGTTTCATCTGTTTCTTCAAAACCTACGAATTCTAAACCCTAAATTTCTCATTCCAACCCCCAAACCTTCATCAAATCATGATTTTAAACCCATTAACCAACCCAAAGTTGATCCCAACCATTTCTATGTCATTAATACTCAATTTAATCATTGATTTCAAGATTAAACCTAAAAATCTAGGTTTTGACATTAATACCCAAAAACCATTTCTTTACCCCACAATTTATGAAATGAAATACACAAATAGCTATTTAGCAAGATTAAACACTTGCCTCGGGTTTGTAGAGGTTGGATCATCCTCGATGTTGCGGTTGGGCCGGAAATCCCAAGCTTTTCTTCCTCTCTCTCTTCTTTTCCTTCTTCTTTCTTTCTTCCTTATTTGAGAAGGCTTCATCCGTAAGCCTCCAACCTTTTAAAACAACAAACCCAGTTTTAAATGTTAATACACACTTTAAATGACTCGTTGACTCCAATTCAAGTCAAAACAAATTAAAAACATTCCGGAGCCGAAATAAGACCCAATGACAGTCATTTTGACTATCTCGACCCTTCCGGGATCGATGGTACCCTCAAAAATATCATCCGGAATACTTTGAAACGTCCTCTATTTTTGGACTTAAATTCCCAAATTTTAAAATTTTCCAATTTAATTAAATTTAATTTTCCCAAAATTAAATTTCTCAGTCTCAAAAGTCTTGGGGTGTTACATCAACCCAGAGTCCTATGCTTGTATGCTTTGTGTTTAAAGTCAGGTGAATGGTGACTGTATATAGATATGCTACTTATGAAAATAGGGACATTGGTTTTATTAATCTCAGTATTTTAAATAGAGCTATTGTTATCAAGCATGGAGTCTGCTTTAATTTTTTTCTATGTGCGCTGTTTTCCTAAAAGCTAGATTTAACTTCAAAGCGTCTTCTAGTCAAACTTACAAAATGTCTTTCCTATGGATTGGATACAAATAAGATTTGAATTTAATTTGTCTTCACTCTCAACTATTTTTTGGCATTTTGGATTCATGTCTGATATAAAATTTAGATTGAAGTAGATTTTATGGTAGTTCTCAAATGTATTATCAACAACAACTTTTTCCCCCATAGTCTCCTATTATTAGTTGGAAGAATTGTACGGAAATGTTATATATATATTTGGAATAGATGACAAATTATCTAGAAAATAATTTAAAGAACCATGAGAAAGTCTTCAAAACACTTCACCAATTTGGTTGATAAAAAAACATTTCACTTGGTCCTTAGTGTGTTATTCTCACCTGTAAACTTTTTCGTTTGGGTTTATCCGTTGCTTGTTTGTCTTAGATATATTCATTGTATATTTTTCCTTAGTGACTTTAGGTAAGGCCATATTCTCATATTTGCTGCCAACCTAGACTCCACCATCGCACGATGCACATTTGCATTAGCTCTCGGAAAGCAACTTGATAATGGGTGTGATTGCTGCAGGGACAACACTAGATTTGGCATCAAATATAGTTTCACACATACAGAAATATGTCTCTTTAGGCATGTCATCCATATCAAACACTAGATTGGGCGTGTTTTTTTGATATGTGGGTGAAATTGATCTCTCTTACCTTCTAATCTTTATTCTAGGAAATAGTGTCTGTTTTTCTTTATTTTGGTAAAGGGTCAAGAGTCGGGTTTACCCAAATTTCGGCATGTGGGTGAAATTGATATCTCTTACCTTTTGATCTTTGTTTTAGGAAACAATCTCTGTTTTTCTTTATTTTGGTAAAAGGTCAAGAGTCAGGTTTACCCAAAAGATGATTAAGGTCATGTATCCTTGATGTCTTTTGTATTGCGGATGTAGTCTTTCAATTGCAGATATGTCTTTTTATGATCCGTCTCTATAGGATCAAAGGTCCATCTTAGACCTTAAACATTAAGGTCACTTGATGTTGCGGCCTATTATTCTTATGAAACTGTCTTTATATATATATATATATATATATATATATATATATATATGATGACATGGTTTTTGAATTCTAGTATATATATATGATGACATGGATTTTTTTAAGATTTACCCGTAAGTTTTTCATGTTTGCAGATTTGGTTTCAAGTTACGTTTGGCAGTAAAACTAATTTCCATCAGGATGATTTCAGTCCCTCCCTCCCACGCAGTCCCCCCCCCCCCCCACCACCACGCAGCAGCCCCCCTCCCACGCAGCAGCCCATCCGCTTCAAGTAATTTCTCCCACGCACCCTCCCAAGCACCCCCTCCCACGCAGCCACCCCAAGTTATTTCTCCCAAGCATAATGTCATTTCATCTTTTGTAATCTAGGGTATTTGGATTTGGGTTGGTGTTCTTTAAGATATTGGAACACACACCACAGTTCATCTAACGATTTTTTACTTGGACCGTTTCAGGTGGGTTTTCGGAAACTTCCAATTATGTGGTGAGTTAAATATAAAAATATGTTGTAGTTTGTTTTGGGATATTTTTTGAGAAAAATAACTGAGAATGTAAATATTATTTTTTTATGAATTTTTTTCCATAAACAATTTAATTGACTAACTATATTTTTTGTTTTGTATAGGTCACATTTTGAAAACTACGGACAATTGCTTTAGTGGAACATGCGGGACGACTTCAGTTCATGTATATGTGATTATTTTTACGAAATTTGTTTCATTTAAATATTTGTTAGATTTTACTATTGAGATTATTGAATATTGTTGGATTGGTTGTACCCATTAAGAGGGTGGATAGTCCAATAAACAAAGGAGAGTCTGTCCAATTTTTTTTAAATAGACAATTTGTTTATTTGAGGCACAATGTCAATGCAATGGATTTGTGAATGCAGTGAATATATTTTATTTCATATTGTATGTGAATGTTGTTGGACAATTTGTGATTGTATGTACTGTGAGTCACTTGAGGAAAGTTGTATTATATGCTTTAGAAAATTTTGAATAACATTTTTTTTTATTTCACTTTGTTGTCGGGAAATAATTTTTTTTTCTTGCAATTATGTTATTTTTGTTTTGCAATTACGGACAAAATAAACACGACATGGCATGAAATATTATTGTTTACCTATCTCAAACACGACCCTATTTTTTTTAACCAAAAATGAACTTTATCAAATTAAACATGACATGAGATTTATTACCAATTGTGAACACTACCGTTATGCAGGATAGTCCAATAAATAAAGGATATTATGACCAATTTTTTTAAAAATTACACTTTGTTTTGTGGAGGAACGAAATTTTTGTGGTTTTGTAATTATGCACTTCGAAATTTTTTGCGTTTTGATATTATGTACTTTGAAAACTTATCGTCATTTCGCGATTACGTATTTTGGAAAAATTTCGTTGTGCCTTCAGGCACGGGCATATGCTAGTATATATATATGATGACATGGTTTTTGAATTCTAATTCTATCTAAGGACAATAAAGGCTAAGATTCTTCTACAAGAATAAAGGGTCCGGATTAAGTCTCCCATTTTCATTATCCCGCCCAAACAATCCTCGGTAAACTCACCGTTCATTTCTAATCAATTCCCAACCCATTCTCTCTCTCTCATATTACACTCTCTCACACAATATTCCACTTTTCTCATTTATCTTTCTCCCTTCCTCTCTACATGTCATCCCATTTATCTATTTCTCTTATCTTCCTCCATGAGGTAAGTCTCTCTCACACGGTTTTGAGGTTTTTTTTTATTCAGATTATAAATTTTTATTTTTTTCTTAAGTTTTGAGATTTTTTTATTCAGATTTTAATTTTTTATTCTAGTTTCCTTAAGATTTTTGGTTTTGGGTATATCTATTTTAGAGTTTTTATTTTTCAGTATGGATTTGATAGATTCTGGTATGGGTTTGAGGGGCTTTTATACAATTTTTATTTATTATTTTTTTTGGGGTATATCCGTTTTAGAGTTTTTATTTTTTGGTATGGATTTGATAGATTTTGGTATGCATTTGAGGTCCCCCCTTAAGATTTTAGGTTTGGGGTATATCTGTTTTAGAGTTTTTATTTTTTGGTATGGATTTGATAGATTTTTGTCTTCGTATATGTATTTTTACAACTTCTAGATCGTATGGTTGGTTCTGAATATACATGTTTGTGATTTTTTATACGGGTTTTCGATACGGGAATACGAATTTAGTTTTTTTTTTTTTGGGGGGGGGTATTGTTTTGGGGAACTTAGCTTTAATCTTGATTAAGGATTTGTTTTATTTTTCTCCATCCAATTTTAGACATTTACAAAGTTCAAGATTTTTAACCAAATTTATTTTTGGATTTATGTTTTATGATTACTTTTTTGAGTTTTAAGTTATTTTCTAACCTTATTTATTGGTGTTGCAGGATGACATGCGATCTTTTCGTATATCTCTCACAATTTAAGGTATGAGCCATTATTTTTCGAGTTATTCTCCATGCCTTAATTATTTGGGGTTGTTTTCCTTATAATTTTGGGGTATTTTTTTTTAGTGATATCACAATAAAAGGTAAGAAGTTTGAAAACTTCATCTTCCATATTTTTATTCTTTTTGTGTTCTTATATATATTTTTAAATTTGTACATGAATTGCATATGCTTTGTACAATTAGGTGTATATATATATATATATATATCACTTTCTAACACTCATCATTCCTTTTATTTGTTTGTCACATGTCCTTTCCATTCATTAATCATTTTTATTTTATATCTGGTGTGAAGCACAATCTCAACGTTTGTATAAAGTTATTAAAACGATTGTTTCGTGTTCGTAAATAAAGAACAATATTAATTAAGTATCCTCTTGGTTTGAATATTCCAGGAAGATTGGTTGGATATGGTTACAATTACATTAACGACCTCTCGTAATGCTATGTTTTTAAAACTTATTTGTTTTAAATTTCTTTTTGTTTGTAATGTGCAAAACTAAGACGTTGAACTACTTTGGAGCATTGCGACACTATATCTTTGGCTTAATATTGTTACGAATACAAGCTTCATGTAACAAAATATCAGATATGTTATTGCAATTATCAATAATTTTTAGTTTCTTTTTTAGGGTACATGTATTTCAGTTATGTTATTACGAGTATTTTGTTTTGCAAGGGTTGGATTCTTGATACGAAGGAACACGAAGTACAGTGGGCAAATATAATTGTTTTAGTGTTTTGTGAATTTGAAATTTTATTTTTTTCTTTATGTATGCTTTTTGTACACTTTTAGCAATTGGGTTTAAGTTTATAATTTTTATGGATTGGAATTTTTTTATAGATGTCTTGAAATATTATGTTATTTGGTTCAAAAAAAATTATATTCCAACATTTGTCTATTGAATTATTTATTCCAAATGTTTCAGATTGAAAATACGCTTTATACAATATGTTGAATCGATTTTGTATATTTTTCTGTATATACAAATTAAGCTTTATTCCTAAATTTTCTGTATATTTTTCGGTATTTTTGCTGTGTAGGTTGGTCGATATCCTCATATCCTCATTTCGGAATTTTCTCATTTTGATTTCATAGTTTACATATCCTCATTTCTGTCTAAAGCCCTAATTTCGATTCTCATTGTGTGTGTGTGCGCATTTCGATTCTCATTATGTGTGGGTATTTATAGATTTCTATATATATGTGGGTATATGTGTACATTTATGTTTATATGTGTGTGTGTATATGTGTGTATGCATAGATTTCTGTTTATATCTTTGTGTATGCGTGTTTATGAGTGGAACTATGAACAAATTGTATTATATGTTAATAAACCCTAGAAATTGTATTGAGGTTTTTTTTTGACAAAATATTATTAAAAAAACCTAGGCATTATATGTTTTTGGACAAAATATAATTAAATGAATTATTAATAAGTAAAAAACAATGTTGTGAGGAACAATGGTTATGTTTTACTGAATGAATCTTTGTGAAGAACGTTGAATTGTTGTGAGCTTATGTTTATAGAAATCGTTGTGAAGAACATGAAGAATAGAGTATTATGTTTATGTTTATGTTTTACTGAATGAATGCACTGATTTGGAAATTAATGTAACAAAAGGTTTAGGATTTTTCTAGGTTAATTTACCCAATTACTTAAATTCCATGAAAATTCCTTTAATTGGTTCATTCGTAAATGTTACTTAATATTCCAGTGTTTTATTAATTTGAGTGTTTTATTTATTTAGGTATGGATTCATGTACGCAAAATTAAAATCGATTTAGGATGAACTTAGCAAATAAATTCCTTTTTTTCTTGTGGTAAATGAACTTATGGCGGTATTAAGGCTTTACATAATGATATTCAAATGGAATATGTGATGTATTTTCTTATGTGATTGCATAATTCTTTTACTTAATTTTAAGGCCAGTTACTTCTCATGGACCCTATTACACCTATTAATAAGGTGTTTGCTTTGGTGTCTCAGGAAGGAAAGAAATGAGAAATCAGTCTGAACATGAATTATGCTTCCCTTGACAATTCTATGGTGTTTTGTGTTAGGAATGAGGTTGCTAGATCACATTCTAATCAATCAGGAAATAAGTCTCCAAAGAAAGAGATACCTACTTATAATCATTGTGGTTATATTGGTTATAGAGTTGATAATGTTATAAATTTTATGGATATCCACCTTATTATAATCCTAAACAAAATAATTCTTATTTTAACCAGATTGTCCAATCTTCTCAGGCTTCGATCAATCAAATCATTTCTATTGAGACTTATCATGTTTTTCAACGAGTTGGAAGATAATTAGTTCAGATGTTGAATCCTAGTCAATATCATCAACTAATGTATATGTCGTTAACTCAGATGAGCCTTGCTTCTAAGCCTCAAATGTATTCACATGTTCCTTCTACCTCTTATACTGAAGGTAACTATTATGTTTTTCCCTTTTTATCTAATCTAATCTAATTTAACTATATAAACATGAGAGCTTTAAATAATATGACTTCACATGTAACTTATCTAATTTTAGATTGAATCGTAGAAGTCGCAGGTGTCTATTTGTATTAACCTCTATTCTTTTTCGGTTTTAAGGAGTATGTATTCTCCTCCTCTTTTAACATTTCTTTTTCGGTTTTTGGTATGGATTTGATAGATTTTGGTATGCGTTTGATGTTCCCCCTTAAGATTTTAGGTTTGGGATATCTGTTTTAGAGTTTTTATTTTTTGTATGGATTTGATAGATTTTTGTCTTCGTATATGTATTTTTACAACTTCTAGACCATATGGTCGGTTCTGAATATACATGTTTGTGATTTTTTATACGGGTTTTCGATATGGGTATACGAATTTAGTTTTAGGGGGGGGGGGGTAATTATTTTTGGTAACTTAGCTTTAATCTTGATTAAGGATTTGTTTTATTTTCTCCATCCAATATTAGGCATTTACAAAGTTCAAGATTTTTAACCAAAATTATTTTTGGATTTAAGTTTTATGATTAATTTTTTGAGTTTTAATTTATTTTCTAACCTTATTTATTGGTGTTGCAGGATGACATGCGATCTTTTCGCATATCTCTCGCCAGTGGTGGACGCAGGATTTTGAGTCGGTGGGTGCGAAAATGTCTAACGAAGGTCGGGGGTTCGGGGGGTGGGAGCCCCCGAGGCGAATTTTTTGGGTTGTTTTTACTTTTTTTTGCCATTTTTTAACCCTAAAAATGTTGAGGTATTAAATAACTAAATTTAGACTCCTACTTTGTTCGTGATTTTTTTATATATAATATTTGAACATAGTATTAACCTAACAAACTAACAATGAGCAAGCTAATACTCGGGGGCTGAAAAATCTGAAAAATTTGATACAAATTAACTAACAAAATTTTTTCACAAAATTTCATACAAACATAATATTACCCTAACAAAACAACAAAGTTTTATACAAAGTTTCATTCAAATTAAATTAAAATTTCACACAAATTTACTAACAAAATTTGAGCAACAAATTTCATACAAATTAACTAATTTTATCAATATCAATATCCAAAAAATTTTATCAACAACAACAAATCAATATCCATCATAATAAAACAAATTAAAAAAATTACGTGGCAGCCGAGAGGAGGATCGGAGGTTAATGCCGGCAAGGCAGTGCCGTGCTGGTCGCCGGAGAGGCACTGGCTGGCCATAGTGGAGGGAGGGAAAAGATTCCAGGCAGTTGGGTGGCGGTGGGCCAGGGGAGAGGAGGGGAGGAAGAGGATAGGGTTTTAAAACTCTCTGTGTCGACTGTGTCGGCTGAATTTGAAAGAGGGGGTGGGATGAGAATAGGTTTAACAGGTTTTGGGTTTATATATGATTAGTTTATTTACATACCCACCCCAAGGTTTTAAAACTCTTATCTGCAAGCCTTATATTTTAAAATTTTACACAAAGATCCATAACTTTTTTCTTTACCCTATACTCACCGAAAATTCCTGAAAAGCTTGTGGGTGCGGCCGCACCCCTTCGGGATGGGGTGGGTCCGCCCCTGTCCCTCACAATCTAAGGTATGAGCCAAGTGGGGGACCAGGTGGGGGAAGAGCTATGCTGATGCGAAGAGATTTTTCAGGGAGTTCCAAGTGGGGGACCAGGTTTTGCTCAGAGTATCTCCTATGAAGGGGATTATGCGTTTCGGGAAGAAAGGGAAGTTGGCACCGAGATATGTGGGACCATTTCCTATTATTGAGCGGATAGGACCGGTTACGTATAAGCTTGGATTACCGGAACATTTACATCGGATTCACGATGTGTTTCATATTTCCTCGCTAAGGAAATATCTTAGAGACAATTTGGCTCATTCTCACATTGCTTTGGAGGACATCGATCTCCAGCCTGATAGCTCCTATGAGGAGGGGCCGATTGCTATTTTGGACCGAAGTGAGCGGAAACTGCGGTCAAAGATAGTCCCGTTAGTGCGTGTTCAGTGGCAACATCATAATATTGAGGAGTCCACATGGGAGCGCGAGGATGAGATGCGCGAACGTTATCCAGAGCTGTTCTTACCAGGTACTTTCTAGTTCCGAATTTCGGGACGAAATTCTGTTATTAGGGGGGAAGTATGTAATACCCCGTATTTTTTTGATATTTATTTATGGGATTAATTAAATTAAATGTGTATTAATTGGAAATTAATCCGGATTAAAATACTAGCGAGATGCGATTTGGTATTTGATTATATGCGCATATATGATTATATATGAATATTGAATTATGAAATTTGTCATGGGATTGAAATACGACAATTTGGAAATTTTGTTGAGACGCGTGTGACAGTCGTGTCAAGGAAATATTTATTTTAAATTAAAAAGTGAATTTTAGTTCTATTATCCGTATGGTCATTTTGAGTGCGCCAACGTGTCCGGAAGGGTCGAAATAGTCAGAAAACACTAGCCGGGGGTTTGGTTTGGGTCCCGGGGCATTTTTAGGCCGTATCGACAACGTATAGGGGTAGTTTGGTAATTTTGGATTTTTGGGAATTAAAACCTACGAAAATTGGGACTTAATATTTGATTTGGCATTAACCCACTAATCCCACTAATACCCAAATAGGCTACGAAAGTTATTGTAACTTGTTCCAAAAGAATTTCTAAAGCACAAAACCCTAGCCTCCATAGCCACCATTAGAGAAGAGCTTATAGAGGGAGAGATATAAGAATTCTGCAAAGAGAGAGAGAACCATCCATCAAATTCGTCATCAAATCCAGAGTTACCATTAAGGCAAGTGATTTAATTTCATTTTTATAGAGAATGTTTCTTCCATGTGTAGGAATTGATAAAAATCTGATTTGTTCTTGGGAGTTAATGAAAAACCCATTATATTGGAGATAAAAATTACATTCTTGATGAGGAAATTGCATGTAGATTTGTAGTTGATGATTATTCTGATGATATTACAATTAGTATGAAACCAAAAACGGGTTTAATTAGACTTCTAGAGGATTTATAAATTCTAGGGTTCATGTGTTCGAAATTGGGAAAAATATGTAGAGATTTGACATTTGAATGATGTTAGGATGAATTAACACCCCCAAACATGTTAATATGTGACCTAAGGATGTTTAGGGATGATTAGGAACCTTAAACAATTGTTAGATTGATGTTTGGATGAGATTTGAGGTGTAGAGAGATGGGAAAAACGAAAGTAAGGAATCTGGGCTCGAATCTGGTCGCTCGTTAGAAGACCTACCCAGGTCGTTCGAACGAGCTTCTAACGAGTTGACCATTGACTTCTAACGAGGGTGAAGTTCGTTCGATGAGATCGTTCGAACGAGATCTCGTTAGAAAGCCCACTTCGTTCGAACGAGATCTCGTTAGAAAACTCAGTTCGTTAGAACGAAGTCTCGTTCGAACAGCCTCGTTCGAACGAGACTTCGAACGAGTTGACAGTTTAGGCTTTTTAGCCTGTTTTGATCCAAAGTGCCCCGTAACCTTGTGTATAGGTAGAGATAGCTTTTCCTTGATGAGTAATTGATATATTTGGGATGTTTGGGATATAATGAGGAGTCAAACCTAGAAGTGTAGTTTGAACCTAAAGGAAAATGTGAGTAGGACGTGAGTGTCTATTACGTTGCGAGAACTATTAACGGCCTAATGTATTATATTAACCAGGAACATATAAATTGTGTAGTATTATATGTCGGTACGAGAATGAGGAGTGTACCACCAATATATTATGGTGATTACTAAGATGTGTGAATACTTAGTATATGTATTGATTTTATGTGTATGACATACCTACCATACTTGCTATCACGGGAGGTTCGCGTTCGCTTAGGGCCCTCTAATCCTTGTGTTGCCCAGATTTAGACTGGTTACCTCGATGAACATAGGTCAGAGAAAGACTTATTGGGATGTTAATAAGTCTGCTGATCGTGGGAGCGCAGGTATGTGCGTGACCCATGTGATGTGACTGTGTTCGCCTCCATTATTTGTGATGTTGTTATCTGAAAACTATTCCTGAGAGATTCGGAATATGTGATCCTTATGTACGTGATGTACCGGGATGGATAGCAGAGTATGTGTGCACCGCAGCTAGCTCTCGGGGTGCTCGTATTGTATTGTATATTTATGACGTGAATAATATACACTTAATTAATGGAAACTTTCTTGTTGTTATTGTGAACATAATTATGGTAATGTAGTGAGAGAACATAACGGGTTAACTGATAGTGAATTATGTTACTAATTGAGAATCTGAAGTTAAGTGAAGCCCTCTACTTATTTGATAACGCTAGAATGTATTATGGGAATCAAGTAGTAAGGGGGTAGAACTTATTACGGTTAGGTTGGATATGGATGTCTTATAGATGGGTACGGTACGTTAGGAGTGCACATGTAGTCGAAAGGTGAGAATTTCATGTGAGTGCACGTCCTAACATGTATTTTGCATTTAATGTTTTAATGTTATTAAAACACTTGCTGTTTTCAAAATGTTTTCCACTTTCGGGCTCTGACCCATTTGCTTTCAAATCTATTTTTGTAAAAACCTTTTTAGGTGCCCAGCCACAAGGACACCATGCATAGGATTCTCATCCAGGTGACGAGCTGTAGCTGTTTGTGGAAGTTACAGGACTTTGCTTGTAGACGCTTCATCGATCTTGACTCGATATTTATCAGTTATCAGTTGTAGGGCATGTCGCCCATTTCTTTTAGAGGCATTTCATTTATTTCAGTTATTCAGACTTTTGGTATGTAATTATTCAGGATTCAGACTTGTAGTATTATTTTCCATTTGTTGGGATTGTTGTGAGGAGTTTTCCTCCGGATTTATTATTATTATTGTTGGTTATTTCATTACTTCGTATGGTGATTGGATAATGTTGACTCTTCCTCTATTCTTTTACTGCATGTTAATCAGACTTAACTTAAAATTTGGCACTTACTTTTTAAATACTAGGTGGTTAGTAATTATTAAAATGTTTTCGACAGTGATGCTATTAACTGAACCAACTTGGCATTTTGAATTAATTTAATAAAGGAGTAGTTACCCGGTATTTAATTAGTCGGGGTGTCACAGGTGGTATCAAAGCATCAGGTTCTAGTGTCCTTTAGGAACTGAACGGCTTATTATGTTTCCGCTGAGCTTTCTTTGATGTAGAGCCCTATATTTTAGGACTGTTGTATTCTCTTGTATATACTACGTTCTGAGGTGGAGAATCCATTATTAAGAGAACTAAAATTCTTGATGGCCCCGGAATTGTTCTGAGGTGGAGAATCCATTATTAAGAGAACTAAAATGAGAATGAAGATTGGCCCTCAAATCGGAGTGTCAAAAAACACTACTTATCCGGCTTCAAAAAAGACTACTACTTGCTTCTTATTCAAATTACAACTTTGATGCAACTAATGTTTTTTTTCCACATTATTGGACAATTTTTTTACCTCTATTGCTTTCATAATATGAGGGTTTTTTTTATTCAGATTATAAACTTTTATTTTTTCTTAAGTTTTGAGTTTTTTTTATTCAGATTTTAATTATTTATTTTATTTTCCTCAAGATTTTAGGTTTTGGGGTATATCTATTTTAGAGTTTTTATTTTTCAGTATGGATTTGATAGATTCTGGTATGGGTTTGAGGGGCTTTTATACAATTTTTTTTTTTTTTTTTTTTTGGGGGGGGGGGGGGGGGGGGTATATCCGTTTTAGAGTTTTTATTTTTTGGTATGGATTTGATAGATTTTGGTAAGCGTTTGAGGTTCCCCCTTAAGATTTTAGGTTTGAGATATCTGTTTTAGAGTTTTTATTTAATGTATGGATTTGATAGATTTTTGTCTTCGTATATGTATTTTTACAACTTCTGGTTGGTTCTGAATATACATGTTTGTGATTTTTTATACGGGTTTTCGATATGGGTATACGAATTTAGTTTTAGGGGGGGTATTATTTTTGGGAACTTAGCTTTAATCTTGATTAAGGATTTGTTTTATTTTTCTCCATCCAATTTTAAGCATTTACAAAGTTCAAGATTTTTAACCAAATTTATTTTTGGATTTAAGTTTTATGATTACTTTTTTGAGTTTTAAGTTATTTTCTAGCCTTATTTATTGGTGTTGCAGGATGACATGCGATCTTTTCGCATATCTCTCACAATTTAAGGTATGAGCCATTATTTTTCGAGTTATTCTCCATGCCTTAATTATTTGGGGTTGTTTTCCTTATAATTTTGGGGGATTTTTTTTTGGTGATATCACAATAAAAGGTAAGAAGTTTGAAAATTTCATCTTCCATATTTTTATTCTTTTCGTGTTCTTATATATATTTTTAAATTTGTACATGAATTGCATATGCTTTGTACAATCAGGTGTGTGTGTGTGTGTGTGTCTGTATATATATATATATATATATATATATATATATATATATATATATATATATATATATATATATATATATATATCACTTTCTAACACTCCTCATTCCTTTTATTTGTTTGTCACATATCCTCTCCATCCATTAATCATTTTTATTTTATATCTGGTGTGAAGCACAATCTCAATGGTTGTATAAAGTTATTAAAACGATTGTTTCGTGTTCGTAAATAAAGAACAATATTAATTAAATATCCTCTTGGTTTGAATATTACAGGAAGTTTGGTTGGATATGTCTACAATTACATTGACGACCTCTCGTAATGGTATGTGTGTGTATGTATAGATTTTTATATATATGTGGGTATATGTGTACATTTATGTTTATATGTGTGTGTGTATGTGTGTGTATGCATAGATTTTCGTTTATATCTTTGTGTATGCGTGTTTATGAGTGGAACTATGAACAAATTGTGTTATATGTTAATAAACCCTAAAAATTGTATTGAGGTTTTTTTTTGACAAAATATTATTAAAAAAAGCCTAGGCATTATATGTTTTTGGACAAAATATAATTAAATGAATTTTTAATAAGTAAAAAACAATGTTGTGAAGAACAATGGTTATATTTTACTGAATGAATCTTCGTGAAGAACGTTGAATTGTTGTGAGCTTATGTTTATGGAAATAGTTGTGAAGAACATGAAGAACAGAGTATTATGTTTATGTTTATGTTTTACTGAATGAATGCACTGATTTGGAAATTAATGGAACAAAAGGTTTAAGATTTTTCTAGGTTAATTTACCCAATTACTTCAATTCCATTAAAATTCCTTTAATTGGTTCATTCGTAAATGCTACTGATTGAATGTTCCAGTGTTTTATTAATTTGAGTGTTTTATTTATTTGGGTATGGATTCATGTACGCAAAATTAAAAACGATTTGTGATGAACTTAGCAAATACATTCCTTTTTTTTCTTGTGGTAAATGAACTTATGGCGGTATTAAGGCTTTACATAATGATATTCAAATGGAATATGTGATGTATTTTCTTATGTGATTGCATAATTCTTTTACTTAATTTCAAGGCCAGTTACTTCTCAAGTACCCTATTACACCTATTAATAAGGTGTTTTCTTTGGTGTCTCAAGAAGGAAAGAAATGTGAAATCAGTCTGAACATGAATTATGCTTCCCCTGACAATTCTATGGTGTTTTGTGTTAGGAATGAGGTTGCTAGGTCACATTCTAATAAATCAGGAAATAAGTCTCCAAAGAAAGTGATACCTACTTATAATCATCGTGGTTATATTGGTTATAGAGTTGATAATGTTATAACTTTTATGGATATCCACCTTATTATAATCCTAAACAAAATACTTCTTGTTTTAACCAGATTGTCCAATCTTCTCAGACTTCGATCAATCAAATCATTTATATTGAGACTTCTCATGTTTTTCAACGAGTTGGAAGATAATTGGTTCAAATGTTGAATCCTAGTCAATCTCATCAACTAATATATATGTCGTCAACTCAGATGAACCTTGCTTCTAAGCCTCAAATGGATTCACATGTTCCTTCTACCTCTTATATTGAAGGTAACTATTATGTTTTTCCCTTTTTATCTAATCTAATCTAATCTAACTATATAAACATGGGAGCTTTAAATAATATGACTTCACATGTAACTTATCTAATTTTAGATTGAACCGTTGAAGTCGCCTGTGCCTATTTGTATTAACCTCTATTCTTTTTCGATTTTAAGGAGAATGTATTCTCCTCCTCTTTTAACATTTCAAATAATTTTTGAGTATCTAGGAAAATGAATAATCTTTATAGATCTAAAATATGACTGACGAAACATTTACATTAATATTTTTCTGAAGTTGCATCTTATAGAAAAAGCTGATGAAATATTATAGACGAAAAAAGTTATATTTTCTCTTTTTATTATGCCTTTCCTTTCTAACACCCATTAGTGATTCCTTTGATTAGTTTACCTAATCATGCTAGACTTCCTGTCTCTGTTATAGGATTTGTTCAGGTAAATTCTTCCTTATTTCTCACATATGTGTGTCCCTCATTTTACAACAACTTAAAAGACACTTGGTGTTCAATTGATAATTCCACTTGATGCATTGATCAAGTATGAACAGTCTCAATAAGTTTTTGTGCTTTTCTCAACTTGTTCATCTTCTTCTCATGTCTACTCAAGTTGGATGCTTGAATTTCACTTATCTGAGCTTCATCGTGGATCACGAACAAGATTTTGTTCACACCCAGGAGTCAAATATCGCTTGCAACGCCATTCAAGTGATGCCCGACCTTAACAGAGCTTCTCTGACAAACGTGTCTGGCAAGATTTGGCATAAAAATAAATTCAAGCTATGGAGAGAGAAAAACAAAATTTCTTCCTTTAACTCTACATTTTTCCTCAATATCACCCCTCTAACTAATCCATAGGGAAAAGGACCAGCGTTCATATTGACTAAAGAAAACGGTTATAGCTATATCCCGGATAATAACTACTGCCAATGGCTCGGTATTGTAAATGTGAGCACAAACGGTACCTCAGAAAATAACATAGTCTCGATTGAGTTTGACACAAGAAAGAGCTAGAAGATAACCATGTTGGTGTCGATGTAAAAAACGTTTACTCCATCGAACAAGTGTCGCTAAATGGCTATGGTGTAAATATTCCAAACACTAGTGATGTTACAGTGAGAGTTCAATATGATGGAAGATTGAAAAACTTGGTCGTTTATGTACTCATGGGCAACAACACAACAATAGAAAACATGAGTAATCCTATACTTATTACGCCTCTTGATCTCTCTGACCATCTCCTAAAAGATGTTTTTGTGGTATTTTTAGGTTCAACAAGTCAATATACACAGCTCAACTACATAAAATCATGGGATTTTATTAGTATGGACATACATGGTGATGAACATCGTTTCTTATGGTTGTGGATCTTGCTTTCAGCAATTATGTTTGTTTTACCTAGGACAACTATCAAGGGTCAGATCCTTGCTGATTTCATAGCCGAATTCATGGGCAAAAAACCCTCCGACCAGCCTCAACCAACAAGGCAAAAGGAGAAACAAGCAACAGAGGAAACCTGTAAACTGTTTGTTGATGGAGCCTCCAACTCAAAGGGGGTAGGGGTAGGCATTGTCCTCATTACTCCAGAAAATACAATCCTTGAACAAGAAATCAGGCTTGGATTTGCAGGCTCCAACAATGAAGCGGAGTACGAAGCCTTAATAGCCGGTCTCCAAAAGGCACACACTTTGGGAGCAAAACATTTACAGGTGTTCGACGATTCCCAACTAGTTTCCAATTAGATAAGTGGAGATTACAATGCAAATGATGAAAGGATGGCATCTTACCTCGCCTTAGTGAGAAAAATAATGTCGAGCTTTGAAGAGATCAACGTCCAGCAGTTTCCCAGGGGGTAAAATAGTCATGCTAACGCCCTAGCAGCCCTGAGTTCGACAGTTGACTCTGACCTAAAAAGAACCATCCCCGTCGATTTCCTCACTCGTCCGAGCATTAACCGTAACAGCAAGTCACCAAATGTGGAACAGGTACTCCAGGTGGAATCAACCCCCAGCTGGATGGACCACTTAAGGGACTATTTAAAAGATGGCACGCTCCCGGATGACAAGAAGACTGCCCACCAGATAAGAGTCAAAGCTGCTCGCTTTCACTTATCCCCAGAAGGCAACTTGTATAAGAAATCCTTCTACGGTCCCTACCTCCAATGCGTCCACCCAGGAGATGTCGAGCAAGTGCTACACGAGCTTCACGAAGGAGTCTGTGGGAGCCATATCGGAAGAAGGTCTCTAGCCTTTCGAGCAGTGAAAGAAGGCTATTGGTGGCCATATATGCAAAGGGACTCAGCGGTGTATGTCCTCAAATGCTTGAAATGCCAACTTCACGCTCCTATGGTCCACCAACCCGCCAGCGATCTAAAATCCCTGTCCAGCCCATGGCCATTCGCCCAATGGGGAATGGACTTCGTGGGACCACTACCTATCACCACCGGTAATCGTAAATATCTGTTGGTTGCAACTGACTACTTCACCAAATGGATCGAGGCGGAACCTCTGGCGAACATCCGAGACGCTAATATGATAAGGTTCATATGGAGGAATATAATCACTCATTTTGGCATCCCCAGAACCATCATCACCGACAATGGAACATCAGTTCGAAAGTGGCTCCTTTTAGAATTTCTGTAACGAACACGGTATCAGACACCACTTCAGTTCTATGGCCTACCCTCAGAGCAATGGCCATGCTGAGGCTTTCAATAAAAATGTGATCGATGGATTAAAGAAGCGAGTGGAGAGAGCCAAAGGTGCATGGGTAAATGAACTACCCCATATCCTATGGGCATACTGAACCACTCCCCGGCAAGCGACAGGAGAAACCCCATTTTTGCTGACATATGGCATGGAAGCAGTCATCCCATTAGAAGTAGGTTTGCCAACAATGAGGTCCAACCTTATCGACCAGGGACATAATGATACAGCATTGCTCGCTGAGCTCGACCTAGTCAACGAGTGCCGGGAGCTAGCCCTAGTGAAACTAGCGAGCTATCAGCAACAGCTCGCGAGGCATTACAATAAGAGGGTTAACCCGAGGACATTCCGAGTTGGAGACTACGTTCTAAGGAAAGTTCTGGGCAGCGCAGCCTAACCATCAGACAATAAGCTAGGTCCAAACTGGGAAGGACCCTTTAAGATAACAAGAGACGATCTGTAGGGCGCCTATCACTTGGAAATGATGGAAGGAAGAGAAATACCACGAGCATGGAACGCAACCAATCTCAAGAGATTCTATTTTTAGATCTTTCTTTTATTCTTTTGTTATAAAGCTAGAATTTCATTTCCCTTATCATTAATGAAAGTTATTTAATTGGTTACATTCTGATAAGTAACAGCCGCATGTGATTTATCGCACATCTTTTCCAAATAACAGACACATTGATCACTACACTATAGCAGGGGAATATCCCTCCTCAGGTCATCGTTATGAAACACGAAAGACTTCTTAGCATTTCCCTAGAAACATATGAAGCCCTACAGGGGATTCTTAGGCAATATGACCAAATTTTATATTGGTCATCAAACCTTCTTTAGTTGAATAAAATCCTAATCGGATAAAGCATCCAACACCAAGTGTGTCCTCGCCAATTGCCCCACTTAGGCCTAAGGGAGTGTGATGACACAACCTTAAAGGTAAAGTGGTGCACAATGGTATCTCGGTATTATACTAGACTGGGAGGACACTTTCATGATAAAACAAACTTAGAAGATCATAAAGCAGCAAGAATATGAAGAATATGATGCACATGTTTAGTCGGCAAAATTGCCCAAAACACAAACTTTTCATTAATTCATCATATTTACAACAATGGTAATACATGTTTAGTCGACGAGCTCGCCCAAAGCATTTACATTATCAAAAATACAAAAAAAACAACTGGCAAAATCTCAATGGGGGTGAGGCCTCTGAACGAGATAATCAGCCACTCGAGCTCTTCGTCCGTCATCAGGAGCAGGAGCTAACTCTTCCTCAACCTCATTCGCATCCGACTCCAATAATTTTTGAGGGATGGCATCGATGGGGATCCATCGATCATCCCTCCGGAAGGGGTTAGGCATCAGAGTAGAGGAAGAAATCTCATGGAGATACCAGAACATCGAGTTCCTCGGGACTTGCAGCTCATTCAAAGCACTTAGCTACCCCCTGACAAAAGAAAGCTCTTCGAACTCTGACAACCTTGTTGGAGCATCTAACCAACCCTGGTCGTTGCCATCATCCCACACTTGTCGAGGACCTTTCTTGAACAAGTGTCGTAACTGAGTAACATCCCTTTGGAGCCCGGCAACGATCACATACGCCCGTTGAACATCATCCCGAAGCTCCTCCATTTCTTTTGATAAACCTCTGGTATTCCTATGAGCTAGCGAAATAATCGAAAGAGGACCCTACAATGCAGGGGGCACACGACTCTGATCAGCTCTAGCTCGCGATGACGAGGAGCCCTGTAATACTGCTAGAGCAGTGCTCGGCGCATGCTCCCTATGGAGTGAGACCTCTCTCCTCAGAGCCTCATTCTCCTGCTGGAGAACCTCCCCAACTTGGTTGATCTCAGAGGCCTC
The DNA here is from genome assembly GCA_949130495.1 of Sambucus nigra. Classification (NCBI taxonomy): domain Eukaryota; kingdom Viridiplantae; phylum Streptophyta; class Magnoliopsida; order Dipsacales; family Adoxaceae; genus Sambucus; species Sambucus nigra. The sequence continues at coordinate 689,454,710 of OX422209.1, forward strand.
TAATAGCTTCGTTCTCGGTGCATTGACCTCCTCTTGGAATGAGGCACCAATGTCCTTCATCTCTTGAAGCCTGTCCTTCAGCTCGGCGATGAGCTATGTTTGCTCTATGAAGCGCTTGTTCCTCAGTCATAGAGACTTGCAAATCCTCACAAAAGTGTGACGAACTTTAGAGCTCACATTTGGCCCCAACATCCTTCCCAATTGGGAAGTAGCAGGAATGTAATCATCCATATCAATTAACTACAAGTAATCGAAAGACGAGGGAAAGCAAGAGACAAATCAGTGCACTGAGAAACAGAAGCCTTTTCATTAATGAAGATTGAAATTACATCGAGCAGTAAAAACAAAATTTAACGACAGAAAAAAACTGAAAATACAAAGCAATCCTAGTAGATAACTAGTTAGCAACCTCAGGTGGCCCAGAGGTCGATGGCCCTTTCCCCTTGTCGGCATCAGCAGGAACACCGCCCTCGGCAGGGGTAATCTCTGTCGCCATGATGAAGGAAGCATTAGCAGGGGACGCCTGAGGGACAGGGTCAACGCCTTCAATAGCTGGGGAAGGTTCTTCATCTATAACTGGCCTCGACCCTGGATCGTGCTCGTCAAACAGAGGAGATGCAACGTCCACTCCGACAGCTATGAGGGCCTTGTTTCAACCCTTCTTGAAGTTCAGACGACTAATATAGCCTATCTAAACTTCAGCATCCTCATATATTGCAGTCCAACCAGAATTGTATGAGTCTTCCTTGGAAGTGACCGCCTCAGACTCCTTCTTCTTCAGCTCCTCAGAAAGGACTCTCTTCTCCTCCACAATCGCAAGTTTACTCGAGCAAACCAGGTCATAGGCCTATCGCAGCTCTTTCAAATCCTTGACTGCCGCGTCCTTCTCATTGTTGGCAGTAGCAAGAGCCAGGTCGTATGAAATCCGAGCAACGACAACAGCTTTAAAATTAACCTCGAGATCTTTACCCTTCAGCTTTAGGGCAGAATTCTCTTTTTCCATCTTACCATTTTTCTTCACTAGCTCATCGCGTGAATGATACAGCACAACGAAGTCAGTCACAAACTGCAAGAAGAAGAAAACGTTAAAAGAAGGAAATAATGAAATTCATAAAAATATGGGAGAGAAGGGAAAAATCTTACCAAAGCTAGCCTTTGACTAGCCTTAAGGGCCAATTGCTCGGACCCTATCGCCCTTTGGCGATCAGCTGGGAGGACAGCTCTCTCGAGCAGAGCGAGGGGAAACTGAGGGGAAATTGTGATAAAAGCCCCCTCGGGCAGCGCGGACATTGGGACTAAGGCCTGCCTGGACTTCGTCCCCGCTTCCTCCCTCTTCTCCTCCTCCTCTCTCTCATTATCTTTCTTCTTCCTCTCCTCTACCCTCCTTTTATCCTCCATCTTCTTCTTCTCTTTTTCCTTTTTTCTCTCTCTCTCTCTCCCTTACCTGCTCCTCTTCCTTCCTCTTTCTCTCCTGCTCTTGAGCAGAGGACCGAGAACCAGTAGCCACAGCCCCAGAGTTAGATTTTTGCTTCTTTGAACTCTGTGTAAGAAGCATATGGTCCTCATCATCATCATCCCGGATTAAGTTCTTCCTTGGAGGAGCCATTTCCTCGCTCGAACTGCTAGATGTGCTCGATGACTCTCGAGCTTCAGAGACCTCCCTACGATCAGAGGAAATGCTACTTCTGGAGATCTTTCCCCGCAAATTGCTTACAGCACCTACGATGTCACTTTCAGAGATGCTCTCCTCCTTGTCCAACTAGATAGGATCCGTAACAGTCTCTTCGGAGGAATAAAACTATAGGATACTGTCCACAGGCCTTGATATGAAGCTAGAGCCAACGTTCTTATACTCGAGCAGAAAGGCAGCAGACCTAGGATGCTCGTCGTCACCCAAAATCTCCCTGATATTCCAAGCCTTAACCAATTCCGAGATACGAACCTCGCTAAGAGAAGGTTCCAAGTTCTTTGACCTCGCTGTGGAAGAAAAAGCAAAGAAGAATTAGAAAGATCACAAATCAACAAAAATCGAAACAACAGAGCAATGTCTACCTATGTATTCTTCCCCATAAAAGGGAACAGTGAACCTCTCAGACCTCAACCCTTCAAATTGGGGAGAAAACTGCCAGTTTCTAGTAAGGAAGCCTTCTTGTCAATAGTCCTTATGGGAATCAGGTAGGTTTACTACCAATACCCTGTCAGGGCTCCAGGAATATCAAAAAAAGACCTCAGCGAGTCCTAACCTAGTACCATACAACTGATTTATTCTATGTATGCCATTAACTATTTTCCACAAATTGGACGAGCATTGTGCAGGAACAATATTAAAATATCCAAAGAAATGCAAGAACAAATCGTTGGGAGGAAAAGTGAGTCCCCCCTGGGAAATCAACAAAACATGAATTCAGTGGGCGTCATCTATCTCTCTAACGTTTTTAGGAGGGGAAGCACAACACTCAATATCTACCCACTCAGGGATATTATAAAACTTCCTAAATTCAGAGACCGACCTATTCCCAATCTTCGCCATTGGAAAACCCTAGAAAACTACAAACCCAAAGAGAAAGTACAAAAAAAAGGTACAGGAAACTTACAAGATAGAAGATCGACTCGAATGATGAAGAAGCACAGGCCCAAACGACAAGGAATCAATGAGAATGGAAATTGAGAGAAGAAGGTACGAAGTTCTAGAACTCACAGGGAAAGGAAAAGTGCTGGAAAGATTGAAACGACGGTAGAAAAGTGGCTATTCCAACAAACCTTCAAATTCTGCTAATCATAGTGCACAAGATACGAAGCGGGTGCTTCCAAAATCAACTTCACAGCTTTCGAAGAATTGCAAAAAATCCATTATGGCTAATCATTTAAATTTATTGAGCCCAAAAACACGGCCCAACAAACTTAGAGGAAATTGTAGGTACCCGAAATTAAGATCATGGGCCTAGACAAGTAGCCCAATTCCGGCGGCCCAAAGTCTAGATCCCCCATCTCTTATTTTTGGGTATGACCCGGTCTCTTCCCACGTTCCCATTATGGGAGGATCTTGGGAGAGATGGAGGGCGTGGGGGAATCCATCACCCCCACTTACCTAAATGTACATGAATATATTAAACCCTAGGTCCGGGGAAAAAGGACAAGTTGTATTCTCTGTAATCACTCCCCGGAGTATATAGAAATAACACCGACTGCACCCCCGTGGACGTAGGCACATCTTTGCTGAACCACGTACATCCTTTGTTGTGTGATTGTCATTTTACGTTCCTTGTTCTTATTTGATGCTTGCCTTTCTCCTATTTATTTGTGTTGCATAATAATTGTCACCACATATATCAAAACCTAGATTTTATTGGTTAAATCTTATAATTTGATATTGTAAATGGATTTGAGGTTGTATAATGAGTGGGGTTGATTCTTATATGAGTTTTGATGTTGGGAACCTAATTGGGTGGAAGATTAATAGTTGAAAGTGGATAAATTTGGGTATTTGGATAGTTAGGGTTCGTTTAAAAATGGGAAACCAACCGAGCTATCTGGTATGGCCGGTCGACCACGGCCAGGGGGCCGGTCGACTGCGCCCTAAGGAAAAAGCCTACGGAATTCTTCGTAGGGCAAAATTAAGAATCATGGTCGATCGGGGGTTTGGGGTCGGTCGACCGGTCCTCTATTTTTAGCCCAAGAATTGGATTTTCTTTAACCTCCTTTTCTTTTGGGTTTAAAGCTTAGTGACCTTCTTAGTGAATGTATTATAGGGAGTTGGGTTATAATATTAAGGTATTTGAGCCTTAGGATGATGAGGGGTATTCGGACCTATGTTAGAAATGGATTATGAGAGTATTATGCCTCTTTTAGTAAGGAACGATTGTGGGACTGAAAGATAAGCAGATTATATTAATATAATTGTGACGGGCTATCATGAGTTAGTTACAGTCATAGAAATAGCCCCTTTTCACTAAAGTGCTTTTGGAGTCAAGTGGTATCACGATATATGTTCTAATACATTACCGATTAGAATAGTTGGGGATATGTACTTATAGCCGAGATAGTTGTTACACATTTATGTGCAATTAAAGATAGATGTTCTGAGGTATTATGGGGTTCTAATGGAATTAGGATGGAGCTCGTAGGTTATCGACTATTAGGATGTGTTTATACTTATAGCCAGAATGATTATGGTATTTGTATGACGATTGGTATGTGTGTTAAATTGGAGATAGTATCCTTAATGTTCGATCCATTGGGAGATTACTCACAAAATAAGTATGATGGATGGACGAGTGGCCAGTGGAGGATTGTAAGGAAATGAATTGATTAGGTACGCGTAAAGGCATTATTTAGTATAGTGAGAATTATCTATGGATACCCGATTTTAGTACCTTTATGCATACGTATTGGAATTAGTTTGTACGTATATATAGATGTATTTATATGTGCGTGTATTAGCATGAATGTATGTACCGTATGTGATGGTTTGTATATATGATGTGATCATATGTATGTATATATGGTGTGAATGATATACATATACTTATTATGTGGGCATACCCAGCACATGCAATCATGGGAGGTTACGCGATGTGGGTGAGGCCCCTGGCATAAGGAGCAGGGTGCGTATAGTCTTCAGGTCATAGTCGTCCTCTATTGATTGTGTGATTTCATTTTGGGGTGAGAAGTTTTGGGTATGATTCGTTCTCACTTCCGATTAGGAACTATGACCGCTTCCTATATGATGTGTTTTGTTTTTATTACGATGGCGGTGTGATAATAGTCTGATGGATCGTAACTTGGGATAAGGTGAGTAGTTCCTGGAAGATGATAGCATTGTGTAGTATTTTTGTATCCTATAACTGTTTATGTTATGTGTATTGCAAAGTGTACATTATGTGTGTTATGGATATGTGGTTATAGGAATGAATGATTGCTTATATATATTTAGAGTATGTATATATATATATATATATATATATGTGGCTTGTACCCAAGAGTTATTTGTAGTTGTTTATACTTCTTACTTTTAGATGTTGTACCGTCTGTGACCCGATAGCTTATTCGGGTATATTTCCTTTTGTGTACTCGTTTTAATTTAATTTAAGTACTTCCTTTTATCGTGGTACTTGTGTGTTTTCTACCTTTTTCGTTAATTCTATATTGTTGGTATGTTGCCCGTTGTATGTGTTATTTAATTTTAACATTCGCTTTTATACTTTTGGGTAGTTAGCCTTATTCATTTTCGTATCGTCAGTAGATGCTGAGAATGATCCATCTAAGATTCCTAATTAAATGAAGTATAGGGTTGGTCACCCGTTATTATTTTAAGCGGGGTGTCACACGTGATTACTTTCACATTTTACCAACTAATTTACCTAATGTGGGCAATACACCATATGTGCACGACAACATATTGCATATTTTCATATTTGTGTTTAAAGGTGTCCTTAAATTTAAACCTAACTCATTTAAGAGATTGGATAGTGGTATAACATTGATGCACTACTAACATTTGTTTTTTATATTCTTCGTACAACGACCATATTCATGGAATTATTTGGAAAATGAGGTTAAGCAATTACTGAAATGATAAAGGATGACAACGTATATAAACTATCGAATTTCAAGGTTGTTGAGAATAAGAGGTTGTACAAACCGGTTATGCATACATGTGCAATAACATTTGCACCTAGGACAAGGGTCAAGGAAGTGTAACAAGATAAACCGAACATTTTATTGCACTAGTTAGAATTTGCTGACTACAAAATAATGTGATACAAAGTCGTAGTCAAAGACAAACTAATGGGTTAACTTATCCAAAAAAATTCCATCTTTTATAAGATTACGTTATATAAGATATGATTTTTTATAAATACTAACTATACTCTACTCAACCCAAGTTTGTGTTGTACATATCGGACGGAGCGACTTCGTCAATATGAATCTCAATGGCAACCATGTTGAGAAATTAAACATATATTACAGATCTATGGTAATTAATTAGTTCGTTACATGATCACATCTTATTTTCGTTTTTATATATTTTTAACTTAAACAATATTCATTTTTTCATATCGACAAATTTAATAGTAACACGAAAATCATGATCACTTTGTGGGGCAATTGTGATTTCAAGTAAAGTGAAGATTTGCAAGATATTTGACAATTTTATATCCCAATTGTGATTACGTCACCGAATGTCAAATTATTCAAAGGTATGACAATGCATTTACTTATTATCCATTATGTACATCTAATTTTTTTATTTCTTAATAGATAATTTTATTTCTTAGATGTATATCTATCCTCTACAAGCACATTAAAGACATACCCTAATACAGTCATACCCAATCTTGAAGTGCCAATGAACATGTAATTGTTTAAATAATGAATTTGGATTTCAATTTTTTTCTATACAATAAACGGTTGATTTATTCAAATTCAGGAATACAAATACGAAACAATTCGAGACATTAGGCTCAAGTAATGAGTCACCAACAGAGGAAAATATTTAAAACCTTAAAAAATTGCGAGGAACATCTGAAGAGGTGGTAATATTGATTATTCATAAAAAATTAAATAGACTACATTCACAAAATAAATATATACGATACATAATTCTTATAGGTGAAGTTTATCTCCATTTAAGCAACGATCATTCGTATAAATTAGAAGTTTCATTTTTCTTACATCTCATGCATAATTTATAACAAGGTATTGACAAAGGTCACAGAATCTTACGTGTGTAAATTTTGTAACATCGACAATGCAAATACAACACCAAAGTAAGTTTAAATTTAAAAAATATGTCATATGAGGGATGAAGAATGAATAAAAAAATATAATAAATAAACAAATTACAAATACAAACTAAAATTAGATGTCGAGGACTACATTGGTGAAAGAACATTTATTCCACGATAATAGAAAAGTGGTTGGATTTTCACTCTCCCACATTACTGCAGATGTCAAGAGGGTAGAACGATTGGCATAATAATAAACTATAACTCGGATAATCCCTATAATATTTTTATGAGCATGTAATTTTTTAGGGTACTCTAAAAGAGGATTATGTGATATTCAAACAAATCATTGGAACAAAGTATGCTTTCATACTTAAGCTCAATAGGTACAATTTGATAATGGGTAAGGAATACTATACGATTACCAAATGTGAGCAGAATATTACAGATTATTCATCTTGTGATCCATCTACTAAAATAAAATAGGAATCTCATTGGTTCATTCTTAGCATTACTGTCGAAACCAGTTAATTACTAACCACCTATTTTTAAATTAATTCGTGTGTCAATTTCAATCTTTATTAGTGTGAGACAATATAACAATCATCCACATTCATCTAAACAAATTAAATAAAATTCACAACAATAATGAAATCCAAACTGTAAATTTATTACATGCTAAACTGTTCCGCATAAGCCATCGAAAAAATCCTCCATACATTAATACCCACAATAAAATAAAATATAAATTAAAATAAATCGTCTGACCTAGCCAACATGCATGAATAAGGAAAGAGTCATGAATTAGAACAAAAGAATAGAAACGACTAAACAAAAATTCTGTAACAATTGGCATTTGTCGCAACTCCGGTACCTGTAAAGATGATCACGTTTGGCGTCCCTATGGCTGGGCACCTAAAAGGTTTTGAAAATATATTTTGACACGGGTCAAAGACTAAATTCATATGAAAATATTTTTTCAAGTAATTAAAATGCATAAATAAATATGTATCCATTTATCCATATTTAAATTGGTATTGCACTCTCTCATGAGACAATACTCACCTTTCATCTGAAGTGCGCACCTAACGTATGCTAATCACCTAGTTATGTTACCTACCTAACTAATTCCCAAGTATCCATAAATTCCATACGCTATCCCATCCTGCGTAATTTATCCATTTGGCTTCCATATTCTCTAATCATTATAATTCTCAACGTATTTGGACCGATTTAATTGGTTTAGCCTATTTATTCGATCTAGGTTATTTTCGGTCCGGTTCGGTTAATAATCGGTCCATATTTACATTTTTTACATTTTTTTTCAATAAAAACTTATTAATTTTTTTATGTTTGTACTATTTAAAGGATGTTTTGCACCTTTTATGTGCTCTTTTTTGCACCATCAAATGTGTTGTTTTTCCACTGAAATAATCCAGTTTTGCACCATTTAAGGTGCTGTCTTGCACCATCTAAGAGAGTTGTTTTGCCACTTCAGATGTGATGTTTTGAACCATCTAAGGTACTGTTTTGCACCATTTAAGGTACTGTTTTTTTCCTTCAAATATGTTCCTGTTTTGCCCAATTCTAGTAGAATAAAACATGTTATTTTGCACCTTGAAATGTATTTTTTTGCACCTCCAACACATACAATGATATGCGAACATTAAAATAGCTTCAAAAGTAATACATGTCCACCATAAGAAAATATTACATGTCCAAGCAAGCACCATAAGAAAATATTACGAGTCCAACTAAGTCCAATCAAGCAACATAAGAAAATATTACATGTCCACCAAAACCAAAAGTAAGGTAAAACAAAGTCCTCGATTCTCCTCCAAAAGGCGCATCAATCCACCACAATAGTTGAAATTGAGGTCTTGAATCTTTCTCCCAATATTTCTAGAAAAAATACAAAAGAAAGATTATGTTAAATAAAAATTCAATAACAAAAGTTTAACATTTAAATTATTAAAAATATATATTAAATTTAACTATTACCCGCATCAAGTTTCTCCATTTCTTGAATTTCATCCATGGCATCTCTAATGTTGATAGTTTTTTTTTGAAGATTTGAGCCAATTTTGTGCACAAACAAGTTCCTCCACCCTTGTAGAAGCTAGAGAGTTACGAAAAGGATCAAGCACGCGACCACCCATACTAAAAGCGAATTCGAAGGCAATGGTAGACACGAAAATAGCTAATACATCACGTGCGACGTGCCATACGAGATAACACTTGATACTTGCCTTGATTATTTTTCCACCAACCAAGAACATTAAGTTTATCAATTTCCACTTCACAAGTTCCCAATAAATACTTTTCCACCTCCGATTTTGCACCTAAATTATCCTCCGACTCTAAATGCCTTTTAAATTGAGATGTTAAAAATGCACGACTATCCTCATCCTGATCAACCCCAACCACATTAATTGGTGAATTCATATTGTGTGAAGATGCTTTAGATGATTTATGACCATCATACCACTCAAAAAAACTGAATTAATGCATCTTTAACTCTTCTTGACAACTCCATTGGTTTAACACAACCATACAACTCACTTAACCAAATTCAACATACTTTAACTTGTGACGTGGGTCAAGGACAATGGCAATAAACAACAAGAAGTTAATTTTCTCTACATTCCAATACTTATCAAATTTGGCAATCATTTTCTTAGCCATTGAAGATAAAAAAATCATCACCATTGTTTTTCAATTGCACCAAATTACTTTCAATCATCACAAGTTCATGAAAAAAAGCATTGGATATGACATATAATGACCTCGAGAGTTTTAGGGTAGCATTATAAAAGATTCGAAGAAACTTCACAAAACTCTTAGATTTTTCCCAATCCTCAAATTTTGGAGGTCCTAAATTTCTTCCAAACACCGACCCTCTTCCCCTATTATCACCATCACCATCATTTTCCTCCTCTACACCAAAGTAGGACAAATAATCATTATCATCTTGCTCCATCCTTTTAAATGCTTTATCAAATTTAATGGCCGCCTCCAACATCATAAATGTAGAGTTCCATCTCATTGGAACATCAAGACATAACAAACCATTTGATTCTATCTTTTGCTTCTCACAATAATTTTTAAACTTTACCAACCTAGAAGGTGATGATTTCACATATTTTACCGCCCTACGCACTTTTGCAATTGATTCATTCAAGTCCCTTAATCCATCTCCAACAATAAGATTGAGAATGTGTGCACAACATCTTATGTGTAAATACTCATGTTCCAAAATGGTACCATTCCAATGTTTTCTCATTATTTTTAAATAACTAATGGTACAATTATTAGAACTAGCATTATTAACTGTGAGAGTGAAAATACTATCTATCCCCCAATCACACAAACAATCCTCAACAACTTGTCCAAATTCCTCACCCTTATGAGTTTTGACTTGAAAAAAGTTTAAAATAATTTTGTGTAGGTTCCATTCTTTATCAATATAATGTGCGGTGAGACACATGTAATTTACATTTTGAATGGATGTCTATGTATCGGTGGTAATGCAAATATTTTAACCTTTCAAATCTTTTTTTAACGTTTTCTTTAAATACACATATATGTTTAGGCAATCTTGTGCAATTGTTCAACGACTAGGAATATGTAATTTTGGTTGTGCGAGAGCCATAAACCTCCTAAACCCCTCATTCTCCACAAATTTATACGGTAGCTCATCAATTATAAGCATTTCAGCTAGCCCTTGCCGATAAGATTTCGCACTAAAATAGATAGCCATTAAATTTGAACTTGGGTCATTTTTGTTTGGTTTTTTTTTCAGCATAAATGAATTTTTTTTTGCCCATTTTCCTCTAACAATCTCTTACTAGCGAGGAGCTCTTTGCAAAAAGGAGTGTGTTGTTTCATATTTTCAGTCCCATTATTTTTAGAGTCACATGCATAAGAAACGCCACAATAATTACACATAGCTCTAGGCTTTTTGACATCATTATTTTTATGGAAGTGATCCTATACCGTAGATGCATTTTTCCGTTTGCGTTGCACGGGTTGGGTTATTGGCGAACCATGTAAAGTAGTATTAGTCGGATATTCACTCACTACATCCATCTACACATGAAAAAAAATAACAAACTATAAAATCCATAAACTGTAAACTCCATCCATCTATATATTTTTAGTTGACCATTACAAGAAATTAATTATGGCAAAAAAACTAAGAACCAAAAAAATGCAGTTGACCATTACAAAACAAACTCTCTGTATCTATGTATGGATAAAATCCACAAACAGAAAAAAATAACAAACTATATATTTGTAACCCCCCAAAAGTCTTCAAACATTAAAAAAAATACGCCATGTGAACCAAACTGTATGATGTAGTAGAACAAAAATAATGATGTAGTAGAACAGTTGGATCGTTGATGTAAAATAATAATGTGAACCAAACTTTATAACGTAAAGTAATGTGAACCAAACTGTATGATGTATGTAAAGAACTGTCAAGTAATGTGAAACAAAAATAATGTGAACCAAACTATATGATGTAAAGTAATACCGTTGGATCGTTGGTCTTCGGTGCCAGAATAGTTGTTGTGGTGTTGGGGGTTGCCGAATCTTGTGTTCATTGTGTCGTTGCCAGATATTTCAAACAATGAGAGTTGTCATGTACTGAGGACTTTCAAACAATGGGGGTTGCCGGATCTTGTGTTCACTCAGTGAGGATTTTTCAAACAATGAGGATAGGATCTTGTGTATTTTTTAGAGAGAAATGCTAGGAGGAAGGAGCCACCGGGTAGAATAATATAGAGAATGAAATTGAGAGAGAAAGAAAAGTGAGATGCCATGTTTTTTGTATTGGTGGGTGTCCTTCCTTCTAGGTTTAGTTATTTATAATATATGTATATAAAATTAATATATATAATATATTATATCATTTTAAATTAAACGGTTCGGTCCTAAGACCGAAGTTAAAATTAATTTTTTAGACCGAATTGAATATTTTGGGTATCTTAATTTAGGACCGAATTAAGACTGATTTATAAAAAAAACTATATAAATGGGTCCGATCCAATCGGGTCGGTCTTTTTTTGTCCACCCCTAACCATAGCATCACACTTGGCGTTAAAAACGCAAGTCTTGCAAAACCTAGAAAATTCATCACCCTTGCCAAAAATGGGAGACCTATGGTAAAAATGCAATTTCTCATGACGAGCGAGAGTCAAGGAGGTGGATCCCTTAGTAACAGTAGCGACATAAATGGTGGCAGTAGGGGTGGCAGGTGGAGTGTTGGCGGCAGACGCACTAGGGTTGCTTGAAGAAGCCATTACAGACAAAAATGAGGTATAGAAAGCTTGAAAGAGCTACCAGATATTTAGCAATGGAGTAACCAAAGGTTGAAGATGATTACAGAAGAAGGAAAGGATGAAAGGAGGGATAACAATGGAGTTTTTGCAGACTTTCTCTCTCTAAAGTATGCCTGGATATTGAAGAAGACGAAGAAAAAAAGCTACGTGTTTTGAAAAATAGACGTTTGCAATCCCTTAAACCCGTCTTTTGAATTTTCTCACTAACACACGTGCAAAGCCGCCTATAATCATTTCAAGTGGACATGTGGCACTTCGGGGAGTGTCCTGACAGTTGAAAAGACAACACCACGCCATTAATGAAGTGACGCATGGGGAATATAAAGTGTTTTCTTCCTATGCAAGTTTGAGCTTTGGTGCCAGAATTTTTGTCAGGCATATCCAATTGCTCCCAACGCAGAAACTATCCCAACGGTTCAAAAAGCTACAATGTCCCCTCACCATAAGTTCAAACATTGTTTAAATTGTGACTCGAGTACATAGGGGAGAGTTTTTTCTACTTTTTCGAACACGAAGAAATAATGACACAGTAGAGCCCAAACAAAGTAGCACCTTCACGTACGGAGACTTTCCTAAGGAGAAGAATACAACGAAAAATCCACTGCCTATAATTATACTCCACAATAGCACAAATGGGAGAATTTCACTTACCAAGAGTCAAAATGGGTATTTGAGAAAGTTAGCAGGTGTTTCAGGAGAATATAAAATTAGCCAAGGAAGCAAAGACAGAGCGTTTGAATCTCAGTAATAGGAAAAAGTGGCGATGTCCCTTCGCCAAATCGCCGATAATCCACAGCACTTTGGTTCAGGTACATCGGGGAGAATTTTTCTTTTTTTTGGCAGTAATAACGGCAGAGGCTGTAATGAAGACAGAGACACTTAGGTTCATCGGATTGAGAAGTTTTTGTGCAGACATTTCTTGTTCCCACAACAAATCTCTCGACGAGGAGGAAAATGTAGAGGGGGATTGAAGTTAATCTTGATATTAGAGATAATCCCCCCAATAACAACAGTGTTTGGGATTAAGACAACGAGGCAAATCAGCGTGGCATCTCAAGCGAGGTGGCTCAGCATGGCAGCTTAAGCGAGGAAGCTTAACGTGGCAACTCATACTTTAGCTTTTTGTGTTACTTAATCATATTGTATCTTTTGTTTATATTGACTATGAGACATAATGATTGTAATGATGTAACGATTATAATGGCATTCAGTGTGAGGTCAAACGGTACTCGCAAGAGACCAGGCTTGGCAGGCCCGAGAGAGCTTTCATGCTCTATCGAATGACCTCGTCGTGGGAACTTTAAAGGGACTTAGTTTGGGGGATTGAGAAGTGAGGGATCATTGGGGCTTGTCCTGACCATCTTAGATACACCTGGTAAAATACCAAAAGACCCTGACCATGGAACCTCGAGCATAGCAGCCTTGAGTTCCATCGGGGGTTGAGTTTTGAACCAAGCAACCCTCTACTTAATGTCACATCTACTTTATGTGATGTCATTATCCAGGTAGGCAATGTCAAATCTCCACTTGAGTAAACCACTATGGTATTTGGGCTTGTCAGAAAGTTGGTGATCCACCTCTGTGACGACAACCCCCTGACACACAGTGGTTAGGCAAATGGCATGTCTTGGAATTTAATGTTTATAATGTGGAGCTAACTAGTACATCAGGCATTTAATGTTTGTGACATAAACTATGAGGGATGTATTTCACAATTATTAATGACTGAGTTATCTCGGGAGTGGTGTGGGGTGATTTAAGGGCTCCAACCACCTCTTAGGAAAGGATGTTCTTTTGAGAGTTCAGAAGTTATTGCTAAAAAATAAAGAAAATATACATCAGGAAGAGAGATTTATTACAAACCAGAGATCACTCACCCACCATTGCCATTTATTACGAAGCTTTTAATGCTTGAAGGATATATTTTGAAGGTGGTTAGGGTGTTTGGCTGCCTGCTAAGGTGTATCTAGGAAGCTTACTTCTCTCTCCCTCTGAATGAGTTACCTCTGAGTTTCATTATTGTTCTTATGAGTTTATCTTCACTAAGTTGTGATTGCGTGTCTTATAAGTAATAAATAGTTCTGCTGGTTAAATTATCATTACCGTACCAAAAAGGGGTCACGCCACCATCTAATCTAAACTACCCTCTTACATTAGTGATGATGTTACTCATAGGATTGGAGCAGGTTGGGTTAAGTGGAGAAGTGTTACCAGATTTTTGTTTGATAGGCATATACCTTTGAAGTTAAAAGGAAAATTTTATAGGACGGTCATTAGTCCCGTCATGTTATATGGGATAAAATGTTAGGTAACTAACAAACAAAATGTGCCGAAATTGAGTGTGGCGGAGATGCGAATGCTAAGATGGATTTGTGGTAAAACTCAAAAGGATAAAATTAAAGATGAACAAATTAGTGAAACGGTAAAAGTAGCTCATGTAGAAGATAAATTAAGAGAAAATCAACTTAGATGGTTTGGACACGTCAAACGTAGGCCAATGGATGTTCCTATAAGGAATAGTGATATACTTAGTATTGATGTTAACACAATGGGTAGAGGTAGGCCTAAATTGACTTGGTGGGATATTATAAAAAAGAACATGATGTCGTGTGGTTTAACCGGAGATATTGCATTGGACAACATGGAATGAAAAAATAGGATTCATGTAGCTGACCCCAAATAATTGGAAAAGGCTTTGTTGAGTTGAGTATATATATAGTTAAACTTTCCAACATACTTCATTAAATATATATATATAAATAAATGATATTAAATGTATATGTATATGATATATGATGTGTGTATATAACTTCCCAACATACTTCATTAAATATATATATATACATACATGATATTAAATGTATATGTATACTAGCGGAATGCCCATGCCTGAAGGTACGGTAAAAATTTCCAAAATACGTAATCGCAAAATGAAAAATATTTCTAAAGTACATAACTGCAAATCGGCAAAAACTTCGTTCCCCGGAAAAACATGTAATTTTAAAAAACATTGCCCATAATATCCCTAAAAAATTGTATAATCAAGTTAAAAGGTTCTTTTTACATCATGACATTATTTTTTTAAAATAAAATACATGCTTACTACACATAAAACTGAGTCCCCAGCAAAAATTATTGTGTCAATACACTACCAAAGAAAAATTTATTGGTTTAGTTCTAAAAATTCAAGTCCAGACCTAATGAACCCAACTCATTTCCAAAGGGGTACACTAAATTCAACTCGACAACTTAATTGTCCAAGTTACACTTCTTCTAAAGTGAAGATATTGCAAGTACGTATATGATACTCAAAAGTTAGTGCCTTATGATTATATCTATATCATATCATATCAAACTTCTTTCTGTATAAAAAGCAAAGAACATCAAACTAAACAATTGTGACACCCCGCCTAAGTAAACCTTGGGTGATCAAGCCTTAATTTAATTTAAACAGGTTTCTTAAATGGTTCATTCTTAGCATCACTGCAGAAAGATTTTTAAGTTACTAACCACCAATGTGAAATTAAGCTAGTGCTAAATTTTATCTTCTTTAAGCATAAAATAAACAACCCATACAAAAACGATACAATATGAGTAATAATAAAAACAATTCACATAAATAACTGAATGCAGATAAAGTCTAGCCGAAAACCACGGTCAATGAAAAACAACTCCAAATCCAGAATCGGAATAACTGTAAAAGTAAAGATTGGACAACATGTCCCAACTAAGAATACTAAAACTGAGATCCTGCACTAGAAATGAAAAAGAGGAAGCGTCTAAACAATCTCTGCAACATCCACATGTGCTGCAACTCCCAAATCCCTACAATGAAATCATACTGGGTGTCCCTATGGCTCGGCACCTAAAAGGTTTTTAAAAATTTTACATAGCAAGAGTTAGTACTCAAAACATTTGAACATATTTTGCATGAAATTATCACGATTGAGTTATTGATTACACATTTTAAGGTTTTGCACACTCCCTTGAACTTCCTCACCTCTCTTCTATAGTACATGTCTAAAGAGGACACTTAGTTCCCCTAGTTATACTATTCATAAGCGTAGGTAACATATTTACTGCTCGCTAACCTTATTCTTGTAATAATTACATCACGCTATAAATTATTACTAAGATATTTACAATTTATTTCATTATCTACTATTCTTAATCTGTAGATTATGCACATAGAATACATTCTATCACATAATCACGTATTTAATATTAGTTATCACTAACGTATCCTTTTTACCACAAATAAAGGACTCTTGGTTCGGAATGAGTCATCGATCCCAAGTAAGAGTTGTTTCGGAATGATCCATCGACCCCAACTGTTTAAAAATATAAATATATACACATATTCTAGTTCGAGACTCTTTCATCGCGACACCAGTTTAAAGTTTGGTTCGGCATTTTTCATCGACCCCAAACATATAATAACTTTATGTTAGTTCAGAATGTCACATTGACCCTAACATAATTAATTTAGGTAAAATTCTCTTAACCCAAACTTTTATATAATTTAGTAGGTACACACCCGACCTATCAAATCATGCCCGTACGTAATATATTTTACTTACATTCACCGTACTCATTAATTTATAATTTATTTCACTATTGTATTTATTGGAGTATTCATGCAACTCTAAGGGCCCTAGTTACCCCTCCTTTAATTCAGTAGTTAAGTTAGCTTTAACCTACTGGTATTTTTTCAGAATTTACTCTCACTCTTTCCGTAGCTAAATTCTCACAATCTCAACATACGGCTCAATCGATCGTTCTCCCGTCGGCCCATTTCTCCAAAATTCCCACTCAATCATTTATGAAGAAATCTAACGGTACACCTACTGGTATTTATGAAGTCTCCCCATAGGTAAAATATCATTACTAAGGTTTCCATTAAGCGACGGTAATTAAAAGGAACTTTATTCACAAAATTCTCTAAAGTCCATCCAGGGTCGATCGATCGATGGGATATGGTAGATCGATCGACTGCTCGATCGATCGACATTCAAGGGTCGATCTATCGATCAAGCAGTGACAGACCCAGTTCATCTTCTTCATGCGGGTTTCACCATTTTTATCTATCTATCTATCTATCTCTCGTGATAATCCACCATATTTTCAACCAACAATTTCTAATCATTCTTACATGTTCTGGGATGATTACTAACGATTTAAAACTACAAAATCATTATAAATCTTGGCCAAATTAACTAAAAATCTCATTAATATTCAAGAACCCTAAAATACATTCTTTAGACCTTTCATTATAATTCCAGATTTTTAGTTCGATTCAATCATCTAGTTTTCTATGATATCAGAATGTTTGGAAATCCAAAAACGTTCTACATGCAATCCCTATAAATCATGGATCATAATCATGTGTTTTACTCCCAAAAATACCATAAAAACGATGTTCTTCATCAAGCTTAAATGTGGGTATTATAACTCAATTTATTTTGCAAATAACCACTTGCCTTATGATTTATAGGGTACGATTTCGTGGTTGTTGATGATGGTTGATGATTTTGATCCTTAAATCCTCCTTCCCAACAACTTTGTGGTGAAATCTCCTTAGAATTTCCCCTCCTTCCTTCTTTTGCCTTAGAAAATTGTCTCTCACTCTTCTCTAATGGCTATGGTGTATTTTCTTTCTTTCGAACCCTAGCCTCAACTCTTATAATCTGATCTAGGGTTTCAAAATTCGTAGGTCTACTTACCCATAAATGTAAAGAGACCAAAATGCCCTCGAATGGTCCCGATTTAGCCTAAAAATGACCCGACACTCAACTAGTACCCCCGAGTACACTATTTTGACTAATTTGAGCCTTTCGGAATCAGCTGTGGACTCTAAATTATCATTTGAGTCTCCTAAAATATTTTCTATTCTCATCTTCAATTTTTGTGTAGGCGTGACACTCGGTTGAAATAATTCAGGTACGTCCATATAATCACTAGACCATACATGTCAACATTCAAAATTTACTACTCACATTTAGTAAATTTTATATCGTCATATAAATCTTTATTAATCATTATATCACATTAAATTACTCTTTTCACGTAATTTAAATAAACGTCTTTTATCATCTTAAATTACTCTACTCACGTAATTTAAATAAAACATATTTTCCTAATTAAGCAGAATTACGGGGTATTACAACAATAATGGCAAATCCATTTCCATTAGGCACATAACAATAAATTGATGTTCTTAAATCAATTGGAATGAAATTTTGCAAAATCAAACCTAGTGCAGTATCTTCAAAAAAGTGATTGTAATTTTACCTGTCAATATTTTTGCGCCTTAATATGCACATGAAATTCTCAACCAATAACTCACTTTCCCACTGAATGAAAGAAAGCTCCTTGTCACTAATGTTAAAGTCACAATGTTACTATTAGATTAAAAGGGCCATCAGTCATAAAGTCAAACTAAGTCCAATAGGAAAGTTTTATAGAGCTTGAATATAGTCATAAAGACTACAAGAGATTGGAACCTAGAAAGATTGTTTAAGTTTTTAAGACCGGTGAACCAGGGAAAGCACTAAACTTTCCCTACAGTAGTGGAAATCATCTTTCACTCTTAAAAGATATGAAAGTTTCTCGGGAGTTGGGATTTTCAAATAAATCCAACCTGAAAAAGTAGAGACATTGGCCAACATATTGCTTCTCATCCAACATTTTAATGCATCTTCTTATAGAGAAGCGCTCCTCGTTCTTTATAATTAAAGTTTCCCTCATCTTTGAAACAACTGTTATTTTTAGCATAGCATTAAATGTTGTTTGAACATTGTGATTTACTACATTCTCTTTACTGCAATTTCTCCTCTCAAGGGTTGCAATTTCTCGAAGATCTAGCAGATGATTTCTTACACTCTCTTTCTGAAGATCTAGTAGATGAACTATCTCAATGTGATGTAGACTTGAAGTCTCGAATCTCTTAAGCATACCTACACACATGAAACGGAGAAACAAATGCCCAGTGAAGTATGGAGGAACAAATGAAACCAATATATATATATATATATATATATATCCAAATGATACCAATTATACAATAGATACCAATATAAATAAACTCTGAAGAATTATTTGTTAAACAATTGAGCAACAATATTATACCAATTTGAAAAATATGTAATCAAACATGCCCAACAAATCTCCCCCTACATCAAATACACCTCTCCCCTTTTTTGTCTCGAATAGACAATACGGTGAAAAGATAAACCAATCAACAAGTATCTAGCATAAAAATATACCAATTAAAAATAGCTAGATAATCATGAAACAACCAGCTAAATATGATCATGTAATGAAAAATCAGTAGCTAGTAAACCAATGAATCACACAAAGAATATAACAATCTAATCAGGTATTATAAACGTAATCATATGCAAAATATCAATTTTGATACAATAGAACCTACATATAAACCAGTAAGTCCAGAAAGCTTCCAACAGTACCAAAACAAATATCACAAATTGAACCAGTGGGATGCGTACAAAGAAGAAGCTAAAAACCCTGACTGTCGTTCGAACTAGCTAGGGACGTCGCTCAAACCAGATGAGGACGTCGCTCGAAAGATACTTCTCGCGACATGGATATGTAGTTTGAATGACTTCTCGCGATAGTCCAAACTTTCCCAGATTCCCAGAAATATAATAAATTTTCAGTGAAAATATTTTCAGAAAAAAATTCCAGGAAGGGGTTGACAGCAGCAAAACAGTGTTAAAACAGTAAGCTTTTTACCCAAAATAAAAAAATGCATAAAAACTAACAATAAGAGTTTCATGCAAACATAGTACCGATGTGCTCAAGCATGGACATGGAATGCATGAGCGTGAAACTACAACAAATGAGTCACAATTACAACACATCGAAAAGATCAAGAAGCTCTAATTGATAGCGATAAATCATCAAACTTTATAATAGCCATATGACAATTAAAGTATGAGCTTAATGAAGTAAACATACTACATGAACACAAATCCATAATTTTGACAATTCTACAAACAATAGCGTCAATTTGCAATGTTTCAACATTATGATTAGTTGTGCAAACCCGTTTAAATTTCTCCAACCAAACTCCCTCATATAGACATACTATTTCAAGATCTTTTGAGTTTTCTAACATTATCAACTTAGATAAAATATTATTGGCCCTTTTCTTAGCATTTAGTTTTTTTTCTTTTGGGCTCTTTTAAATGATGGCTTTCACGACGAGTTAATTTTGAACTCTTACAACCCTTTCTCGTGAATCACTCATCATTTTTTCAATTAGATATCAATTCAAATCTTCATGGTAAACGGTTCTTATATGCACACTTCTCCTTAAGTCTACTTGGTAGATGACAAGATTGAGATAAGAACGCCTCATTAAATTCAAATATGCAAGAGAAGTCAGAGATCCATAGAAACTTGTGCATGTGTGCAATGTTGGAAAATATACAAAGTCGAATCAAAATGCATATCAACATCGAAACAACCCCATATAAACAATAGTTAAGATTATTCTAAGCATCGATAATAATGAGCAAATGTCCTAGCCACATGGATATGAAACGATGGGGGGAGGTTCAAGCACACCAAATATGCCACATCAAACATGTAAACTAAAAAAAAAAACAAGAAAAAAACTTCTTTCAGATTTTTAAAAAAAATTATCAAAAACAAAATCTTTTTGTATTTTTCAAATAAGACTCAAACAAATGAAAAATATAATACAAAGAGATAAACATGTCATAAGACTAGGAAGAATATATCATGAAGCAATAATAGCGTATGACAAGTAATATCATGCAAGCAATTATGCATAAAAAATAACATGTGACGAATCATGTACAAGCATGTGAGAATCAACCAACGAAGCATTTAGTATCTCCAAAATGGACTTCCTAACCCAAACAGGTGTATACCTAACAAAATGGGTTTTGAGAACCATTGTGTAACAACCCGCCCTTTTGGAGACGATTAAATTCCATAATTAAATATAAATTGGCAATTTGGGGAATTTACCTAAATAGTAATTTTTAGGATTTTCGAGGATTAAATGATTTTTGAAGGATGTTGTGATTATTTTGGGACTATATAGGTCGAAGTATTTTAATTATATGTCGTCGTGAAGTATAGCGACAAAAGAGGTAAGATTTTAAGTGGAAAACCCGCATTTAAATTTTAAGGGTTAGAATAGTGATTTGCGGTCAAGTACCTCGGATGGGAATTTCGATTGCACCATGAGTCTCGGAATGTCCGAGATAGTCGGAAAAGAGTGTCCGATTGTCGAAATTAATTTTCGGGGAATTTTAGAATTAAACGGGCTCGTAATTGAGTAAACGAGTCATTTTTGGGGTATTAAGGGATTAAACCCTTTTCTCCTTATAAAAGGAGGGAGAAAGGGAGAAAAAGAGAAAGAAAAAAGAGAAAAGAGAGAGAAGAGATAGAGGAGATAGAGGAGGGAGAAAAGGGGAGAAAATGTGGAGATTCCGGCCAGCCTCCACGGCAATCGGCTCGAGGACGTCGGATTTTATCCATGAGGCAAGTGTTTACTTGCTTTATTTCAATTTTTGCATAAATATCTCATACCTTAGTTTGGTATAATTAAACCCTAATGGTTTTGGGTTGGGTATTCGTGGATAAAACGGGTTTTTGGGAGATAAAACGAATAAACCCCTAAAAATGGTAAATTGGAGAAACTTAGGTTTTAACCTAAATTATTGGGTGATTTCAGGTTCTAGGATGTTTAGAACCCATATTATATGTGTATTTGATGTTGGTTGGAGTTGTAGGTCGTTAGGTGAGGAGATGGAATCTTGGGGGAAGCTTCCATGGCTGAAACAGCTTCTCGGAGAAGAAGCTGCCCGCCATGATCGATCGATCGATCATGGGGGTTCGATCGATCGAAGCCATCGATCGATCGACCCTTGCTGAAAGTTGGCAATTTTTCTAGGATGATTTAGATGGGATAGATTCCATTTCATCTTGCTTTGAGGTTAATTAGGTGATAACCTAAGGGACCTTTTAGGACTATATGGTCCTCTAATTAAAGGAATTTAGGAGGATTAAGTGAGGGTTTAAATGAATAACCCTTAAACTATATTTTCGAGGAAAATAGAATAATCGTAGAGTTTGATGGTTTAGGGTTCCTAAAATTATGTTGGGGACTTTTAATTGATCATATGAACAAGAATTAGTCCTTGGGTTCATGGTAATGAAAACCCTAACCCACTAAATTTAACGTTATTCGGGAGAGATAAATCCCTAAGATATATTGTGGGCTTCGGGCCTATATAATCATGCGTATAGAAAGCATGATTATATCGATTACCGTTGAGTTCATCCTAGGAGATGATTAGGATAAATTTTGAGAATATAGATATATATTCGTTTAGAGAGAAATGGTATAATTGGAGATATCCAATAAATCCTTATATGGGATTAAGGTAGGTATTACTTATTAAAGTAAGAAAATACTTGGGTTTAGGATCATGCTCATATAAATGCATGATTATGATTCCTTGATGGAATCTTTGGGATTATCGGTCATCGCTAGATGTAATTTTGGCAAAATGGCCATTTATGTATATTCGAGGAGGAATATAGGATATGTATGTATACTATGTGGTTAAAGTATACATATATATATATACATATATATATATATATATATACATATACATATATATATATATATATACATATACATATATATATATATATATATATACATATATATATATATATACATATATATATATGAATTGAGATAAATGATTTTGAAAATAAAATATGAATATTTTCAAAATGGAAAAAGAAATGATTTTCATAATTAATGATTTATAGTCAACACCCTCTCTAAATGACATCATAAGGGAAGTTTGTGTGTTGAGGTGAAGCCTCCTGACTAATGAATGCAGGGTGGATATAGTCCTCTAGGCCATATGAGCGTTTATGTTATGTTATGTTTTCTGCGATGGTTAGGTAACTTGGGGTGTGGTTATGACTAGCCCGCAGGCATATGGCTGCTTCCCGACGTGTTGCGTATAGTTGCCCAGGTGTCGTAATTGATAGGCACTGGAAGATGATGGTCATTTAGGGGCGCGCCATACGGGCTGTCTTAGAACACGTTATATATATGTTAAAGCAATTTATGATAACAAATTGGCTTTAATTTACATTTCCTGGATGGAAGAAGGGAAATGGGATAAAGGTTTTGGCTTCGATAACACTCCCGGATGGAAGAAGGGACGTGGAAGCATATGATATGATCAAAGCATTTTTATGATAATGAAAATGGCTTTGAATGCATTTCCTGAATATAAAAAGGGAAATGGGATATTTTGAAACGGAAAAGAACTTTTATGATGATAAACTGGCTTTTAAAAGTATATGTTATGTTAAAACAATTCGTGATAATGAAATGGTTTTTATAAATACATTTCCTGGATATGAGAAGGGAAATGGAAAATTTTGAGATAAGTATTGATAAATACTTGTATATGAATTCTCAGTTCGGGAAATAGATCCGGATGTATATTGTAATATGATTTATAAATATATGTGTTGGGTACCGAGGGTCTAATGGATCTCGACGATTGACCTTGCCGCGTAGTAGTGTATCAGTGGTGTTCCTTGTTTGGATTTCGCATTGCGAG
Source organism: Sambucus nigra (assembly GCA_949130495.1). Lineage (NCBI taxonomy): Eukaryota > Viridiplantae > Streptophyta > Magnoliopsida > Dipsacales > Adoxaceae > Sambucus > Sambucus nigra. The sequence goes on from OX422209.1 coordinate 689,478,440, forward strand.
ACATCCCACGCACGAATATGGCAATGTGTTGAGACTGGGGAGAAGTTTAATCCTTAGTGCTCTTATTATATTAATTCTTATGGTATATATATTATTATATATCTTTCTGTACTGAGGGACTAGCGGATCTCGACGATCGACCGTGCCGCGTAGTAGTGTATCGGGGGGGTTCCTTGTTTGGATTTCTCTTTGCGAGACACCCCACGCACGAACATGGCATAGCGCTGAGACTGGGGTGAAGCTTAGCCCTTAGTATTTGGACTATCTAGGGTAGATAGTAGTTGGGTGATAGACTAGTTTAGCAGGGTAGCTTGACTAGGATGTTTAAAGGGATGCGCTAGGAGTGCACTGTTAGAAGAGAGGTAAGGGGTACCTCATGGGAGTACAATACCAAACTTAAATATGGGATAAAACCTTTTTCAAAATAATAAAGCATTTATGCACTTGCAAAATATTTTCAAATTCGGGCTCTGACCCGTTTATCTACTTTTCCTTTCTTGCTAGATTATATATATATATATATATATATATATATATATATATATATATATATATATATATATATAGGTGTCCAAACACAGGGATGCCTGGATGGAACTTCTTTTGAGTCAGACCTCAGCTGCAGCAGCTGTGGATGCATGCAGGTTCTCGGTAGACGCTTCTATCCTTGTACTCTAGATAGGAGGTACTGTATAAACATTCGGGACAATGGTCCAACTATATTTATTTATTCTTTTAGAGCATCATTCAATATGGTTGTATATTTTAACCGAGTGTTTTGTTATTTTATTTCATTTCAGTTTCATTTACGCAAAAACTGCTTGGATGTTTTTATTCGTTGTTGTTAAAAAGAGTAGTTAAGTAAAATTTTGACACCGGACTAATAGGTTATTAGTAATTAAATGGATTTTTGACAGTAATGCTAAGAATGATCCATATAAGACTCCTGTTTTAATTTAATATTGGAGTGATCGTCCGGTATCCAATTAGGCGGGGTGTCACACATTGGGACACTATGTTTAAACTTCCTAGGGTCTTGTCTAAGATCAAAAAAAAAAATTCCTAAGGTGACCTTTCCTACCACAATGCGAACATGTGAAAACATGACGATGAATGGGACATTTAGGATGACCTTTTCTAACACCCTCGGATGTGGTTGACGCTCTAAAACACATTATGGTATTGGCTTTTGCAACGAAAGCATTAGTACAAGACGAGACATTACCATCACTACACAAACTACTTGAGTCGGTTAAATTATCTTTAAACATCCAAAAGTTGGAATCAAGCAAAAAATTAAGCGCCTCAAACTTTAGGGATTCCTTATTTAAGTTATCAATTACCCCTAGAAGGTTATTTCGCTCGCCCTCAATGTGTGCAAACTTATCCCTAAGAGCCTTTTCTCGTGCCACAAAAACATTAATCGAATTATTTTCCTCAATGGCACAAACCCCAGAATTTCTTAAATCCTTTAACTCTTTTTCTAAAACAAGGACTCTATCATCACTCTCTTGTTTTGAAATTTTAAAAGATTCAAAGTCATTAAATTAGTTCCAAACTTTTCACATATGATATCTCTTTGAATTTGAAACGTTTGCAAATATCCAATCATATTTTTAAAACGAGAAAATTCTTCCTCCAAAACTTCAATACGTTTTGCAAACTTTAAATTCAAATGATGTAAATCATCAAAGCTTAGAGAATCCATCGAGAGAAAACAAACACAAGAATCGCAAGGAAACACAAACTCACGGATCAAACACAATAAAATAGTATTTTTTTCTCTGATACCAATTTGAAGAGTGGCCCTACACGAGTGTGTTTCAAATCAAACCAATTTTCACCAAAAAATATCTTAACTTTTAACTAGTACCAAAAAAAGTTGTGAAAAAACAATTTTTACTTTAAAGCAATTTTATTTTGATTAATCCTAAACATGCATCTAGTGATTAAAGAAAGTAAATTAAAGTAAAGAATACTCACAACGCAGGATGTACGAGGAAAAATCCAAGACGGGAAAAAACTTCGGATGACCCAAGCCGGACAATCACTATGAATGTGGAATTAAAATGAACAGACAAAAGACTCACTCAACGATTCGATCCCTATAGGTCTTGATGCTCTTCTAATTTTCAATCGCTCCTCTCACAATGCCCACACAGAAAATCCTTCTTTCATGATAACTGTCCACAACACACGAGTCCACGTATATCTCGATGTCCACCGAATGGCTTTGATATGTCTACGATGTCGAACAAGAAGTCTTTCTCTTTTCTTCACCGCAATCCCAGATGTTCAAGTATAGAACAAACTTTCTTGGTGCAGCAAGATCACATAAACATATAATAATGATATCTCGAATCTTTGCAAACTCTAAGGGTGTGTTTAAGCTTTGTAAACCTTAGAAAATATGTGCAAACATGTTTCTGGATTGTAAACTATTTTTCCAGAACGCACACTTTTAAGTTTTGATAAAACCACGCTTTAAATAAGAAACATTCACCGCCTCGAAAAAATGTCTCGCTCGAACAAGATTGACGGGTTGTCTGTGCAACATATCCATCTCGCTCGAACGAGCTCTTATTTCATTTGAATGACGCGCTTGTCAGTTTGACTTTTTCTTTAAAACGTTTCTTCCAAAAAGATCCAATTAAGTCAAACTCTTTTTCGTGCTTATCAGAATAAAACGAAGTGTAAACATTTAAAACATTTTTAAAAACATTTAAAAATATTTTCCTTATAAAAATTCGTCCTTATCCTTTTATAAAAATTATTCTGAGCTCTATTAATTATACGCATTCATACCTGTGTGATCTCATAATGCAATTACCTTGAAGATGAGTAAACTTGCACCAATTTAAACTTAGGCATGATTAATTCTTTGAAGCTTTGTCGCAATGTATTCAATTTCTTCAATATGTCATAGACCAAGTGGGATCGTGACAAAATAAAATCTCCCTATGACAGTTTACAAACACAGTTTTGTTCACAGAATTAAGTCAAAACAATGCAGGGATTCAATTAGAAATTTATATCCTTATATTTATTGATCGCAAGCTCTCGTTAGAACATGGGCTCATTATTTTGAATGAGAATATTTGTTTGGAAAAATGTATTTGAATGGATATCTTTCACTAAAAAACTATTTAAACACATTTAGAGACCGGTCAACTCTATGCAATTAGAGTAAACTACATATTTACAAATCCATAGTGATCTTCTACATAACGTTAGCACATATGATAATGTGTGGGCATCGTTCATCAAATGAGATTAGTTGATACCGAGGCCTTAGAGGTTGTGCAGCGACTTTCTTGGAGAATAGTGGACATGAATAGTATGGGTGGAGACAGAGGAGAATGATGCAAGGGAGCGGTATCACGGTGATCATCTTTGTCGTGTATATAAGTAGTGCCTGAGTACTTAATAAGTCTTGTAAAAAATCTTTTAATACTAATGGATTTTATATGGGTTGGGTACGATAGTGGTTTTTCCCACGAGGCCTTCCACTCTAAATCCCGGTGTGCTTTGTGTGATTACTTTATATATTTTCTTTTATTATTAATCGCCAATTACATGCAATTTAGACTAAAATTAATTTATTCGGTAAATAAAACTTTAGTTCAAATTAAAAAGGATATTTAATTTGTTTTAAATTATTGATTAGTTAATAAAATAATTGATTAATACCTATTTTAAAGTAGTCTCAAAGCTAAATTTATTATGCATTATGGGTTATATTTGTTGAGGGTCAGTCGATCACTCAATCGCCTATTTTAATGGTAGTAACTATAGGAACTGGAAAGTGCGTATGATATTTTTCTTTAGTGAAGGCGTCCTTCAACCCTACTAGGAGAAACCATCGCCCCCAAATTTGAAGAATCATAGACTTGGGATGAACATAGGGTAGCCAACTACAACTCTAGGGGATTAATGCCCTTTTATGTGGAGTGCCCAAGAAGAGTTTCGTCAGATCTTTACATGTACCATGTCTAAGTAAGTGTGAGACATTATTTAACTCAACCATGAGGGTACTGATACCATACATGTCTCGAAGCTCCAACATCTCGCCACCCAATTAAAGTTGTTGAAGATGCAAGAGAATGAGACCTTCGATGAGCTTTATGTGAAAATCTCTCACATCGTGGACTCTTACTTCCAATTATACGAGGAGATCCTGGATTCCAGAGTCATTAGGCTAATCCATAGGTTTTTACCACCGAGGTTCTTACCCCATGTCTCACCCATTAATGTCATAGGTGGTATAGATAACATGAAGGTAGAAGAGATCGTAAGGACTATCCAAACATTTGAGTTAGAAAATTATATAATCAAGAGGAAGGTAATTATTTTAAAAGCCCACAAGGCTGAGTATTCCAATTTTGATATGGCAGGTGATGAAGAAGATGATCTAACTAAATTGTCATAGACATTGAAGAAAATCCTCAAACATTATAAATGAGATATACCCAAAAGGTTTGAGAAAATAGGGCCATTAAGGTAAGATCTTCGAATAACTAAAGGAGGAAAAATTGGGGGATAAAAAAGGATTTGGGGAAATGCTTAGAATGTAGTGTTAGTCATAAGTCATTCAAGTGTCTTACTAGAATAAGGAGTGGGGAAGGAAGAATATGAATGCCACTCCGAGTTATAGTGACTCGGGCTCCACAAGTGAGTCTTTTATTGAATGCAACATCATCAGGTTCACCGCCATCAAGGATGTGTTTCATCCTAAGCCTTCCGTTATTGAAGACAAGGTTGAGGATGATAATGTCAATTTCGATACCAATAGCTCCCAGTGTGAAGATAAAGAGTTTAATGAAGATGGAAAAAGGGACGTTGACATTAAAAATCACTATAAAAAAGTAGTTTCTGAGACTAAGGCTTTTGAGACGGCTAAAATTTTAGTCCCTAAAGAATACTTTTTGGGATGGGCAAAAATATATATCTTAAAAACTAATAGTATTTAAGACCCCTATTTTTACCCATCTTATAAAGTGATACAAATGACACTGCATTTTAACAGTTATCTCAAATAATCTACCTTATGAGATGTTGAAAATGTTTTTGGGTTCCTACCTTCACCATTGTAACTCCCGCCTTGAACATAAAAATGAAACCCTTCTACACACAAAAAGAGTAAAACAAAACCCCAAGTAAATCGTGTGTCTAACTGGACAAAAACATCACCCACTTCCCTCTATTACCACCGCCTCTCACACTAAATTTCTCCCCCTAACATCGTTGCTCGCGCTAGACATCTCTCCTCCCTTGCAACTGGAAAGTAGCGGTCTTTTTTCTTTTGGTTGTGGTGGGATTATGGTTGTGTGTAGATTTCTAGTTATGTAGGTTTTCAAAAATTAAGGTTAAGTGTAGTTGGAAATTATGAAATTGGAATTTTATGGTTAAAGACATCAAATTAGTTATCTATTAATTGTCAAATTCTTTGTATGGTTGCTGTTGAAATGAAAGAAAAGTTTGGTTATTGGGATAGTCGGAGTTTTTATTATAGTATAAATTACTTATAATCATATAATAGTAATTTTTTCCTGCATTTTATCATAATTATGATTTTTCAATAACAATCTTACGTTTTTCATTGATGGGTATTTGACAGGGGGATTACTAATTATGAATTCTTGATTATGTGACAGATTTTCATCGACATTTAAATATTTGATCTAGTCTCTGGCATTCAAGTTATGATATCATCGAATTGATACGAATAAAAGGTAATTTTAATTATTAATGATCTTTTATATATTCTAAAATGCTTTAGAGGACTTTAATTATACTTGGCTTTGAGGTTGCCCACATGGCTCTTATTTACGTTTCTTTTTCCTCTCTTCATTACTTCTATGCACCTCAGCAACTTCCTCTTCCCACCAATGTCAATCTCTTTCGCTTCTCTCTCTGTCTCTTTGTTTCCTTTTTTTCATCTACATCTCTTGCTGGTAAACATTTCCTATCCATTTCTCTGTTATCACCGTCTACATCTCCTCTTATACCTACCACATCCAATGCCTCCCACTCCAAATCACCTATGTTATAAAACCCTATTTCATCCCCATCATATATCCCCATTCGCCACCTACTCCATCGATGGCTCCAAAATTGAGATTCTATGTTGTCTCCAAAAGGGATATTTCATGAGGTTGAGTCCTATCACAGAAAAATAAAAAAAATCAAAAAGACATGTATGAATGGAAACCGAAGCAAGGGTTCTAAATCAGAGCAGTTCAGAGGAATCCATGTGATGAATCAAATGGGTAGGATTGAGTAGGTGTGTGTATATCATTATTTGTGTATATATATGTCTCAATAACTCTTTGGGTATTCAATTTTAGGGGTTTTACATTAAATTATATTATTATTTTTAATGATTTGCATTCAAAATTATGGTTGTTCTACGCAATCAATTTCGTCAAGGTTAGAAAAATACCTTTCTCTTTTTGATGTTATGACTATGTTTTTTTTGTTCATTAGGTGTTTGAAGAAATGTCTAACTGATTTTCGTTTTTATAGTTGCATCAACTTTTTGTATGAGTATTGTCTCATACTATTCTTTGATGTTATATTCATGTTTTTGTTTATTAGGGATTTGGAGAAATGTAGTGGTTTTCTTTTTTCTTGGTGCAATAACAAAAAAATCCCACATCTCTTTATAGTTATTTTTAACCATAGGCGAATTCCATCTTATTCATAATTCCTTTTATTGCTATTCATGTTGTTATATCAATTTTCTGTTACTCTTTTAGATATCTCATTAATCCATAAAAGGTACACTAATGGACTTTACCATCCATTTATGATAAGAGATTGGGTGGTGGTGGTGATGAAAATAGGTGTATTTATTACCTTTGATGTTCTTAAGGCTTTTTTATATGATTTTTATGGATTTTATTTCCCAATGTTTGTTTCAATAAGGTTTGGGATTTTATGTAAAAAAAAAATTAATAACAAGCCTCATATAAAAATTCTTCCCCTTTTGTGAAATGATTTTACACATTTTAATCTATCGTAAATGTTCGGTCAATGGTTTCCATGATATTAAAATGATGGTGAGATGGTAATAGAAAGAATTTTTTTGTATGCTTTGGTTCTTTTTCTCTCCATTTACTGAAATTGCAGGCTTTGAATGATGTAATGAAGTTACATTCATTCTTAATTCAGGTTTAAAAATAGGCGGTGAGATGAATTTCACAGCAGGGATCGAGGTTGATCAATTGGCGCTCAAGCATCGATATAATAAAAAGCAACAGGAAAGGACTATTTTATTTGTCGGAAGGTAGGTACCCTTGTGCAATAAATGAACTATTTAGTTTATATCCTTTGATTCTTCACCCTCATCATTTGAAATTATAAATTAAATTCTTTTAGTCCTATTAAAAATGACAAAAAGGTATTAGAGATGATTAGAAGGAAGTTGAAAAAGAACACTGTAACTCTTAATTTTGTTAACTTTGGTGAGGAAGATGATGAGAAGACTGAAAAGCTTGAGGCCTTGGTTGCTGCCGTAAATAATATTGATAGCAGAGTCACATTGTTCACATTCCCTCTGGTTCAAACATTCTTTCTGGTGTGCTTATAAGGTTACTAGACACACTTCAATACCTCTTAAAATGCTCATTCTAATGACCTTATTATGATTGTTCTTGATAACCAGGTTGTTGAAGTGCCCATTTTCAGTTGGGAAACTATTGGAGGCCTCGAAAATATCATGTGCTATATCTTAAGAAGTTTGAAAAGTGTTTGGTATGTCACCCTCGATGGGAGTTCTCTTCTATGGCACACCTAGATGTGGTAAAACTCTGCTTGCCAAGGCTATTGCCAAGAATGCCAGGCAAATTTCATCAGTATTAAGGGTCCTGAATTACTTACTATCTGGTTTGAAGAGAGCAAAGCCAATGTATGAAAAATATTCGACAAAGCTCGTGGGTCTGCTTCTTGCATCTTATTCTTTGACGAACTCGACTCAATTACTACTCAGGTTTGCATAATAGCTTTCAATTGTGATTACTTGTTTTCTTGGTCCCTTTGATGAGAAAGGGTTAATTTTGACTTTCACCTCCACTTTATTTCCAACTTTTTTGTTACACCTTTGCCTTTTAAAAAAGGAGATACCCCCCCCCCCCCAAAAAAAAATGTGGCTAAAACTCACAGTGTCATAAAAGACCTTCTACTGACACTTTCGATGTTATGTCTCAATTTTAAAAACCATGAGGTTATTACTTTGAAGTTTAGACGGAAGTAAAAATGACCCCAAAATTTTGTTTTGTTGCTCCTGAATTAATTTTTTTTTATTATATTAAAGGGAAGTAGTGTCAGGGATGAAGGTGTTGGTACCGATAGGGTTCTAAATCAACTACCGACTGAAATGGATGGAATGTTAGCCAAGAAAACAAATTTTAATATTGGGGCTACTAACAGACCTGATATTATTGATCCTGCACTTTTGCATCTTGGTCATCTCGATCAATTATTTTACATCCATCAGCCAGATTAGGAGTCCCGCTTTCAGATCTTAAAGCCATGTCTGAGGAAATATCAAAATGTGGAATTAAGAGCTCTTGCCAAGTACACTTGAGGCTTCGGTGGCGCTGATATTACAGAAATTTGCCAAGGTGCATGCAAGCATGCCATTAGAGAGAACATCGATAAAGTAATTTTCTATGCTTTTTTTTGTTGTAGTTTGCTTCATCTATTGATATAGTGATGCAATTAGTTTGTTCAATAAATGATAATGTTGCACATATCAACATTGACACACCAATGCTTTTTTTTTCATCAAAATAACAACCACTGGTATAATAGGGTTTTAATGCATTTGTATATAATATGCTTCCTTTGTTTTCAAAGGTGCGTTTAGGCCTCAATTTTGTGCCTCACTTTAGCTTAGACGAGGTACCTTAAATAAGAGTGCATCTTAGTTTGTCAAGAAGGCGGCTTGAAGGTTGTTCTTTCCAAATATATAGTGTATCGATCTTAGCACACATAACTACTATTTCAGATTTGATACTTGTTTGATTGAGTTACAATTCTTATTTTTACATTGACGAACTTCAAATGGCAAATTTCATTGAAGTGGAAAATTAGATTTTTTTCCCTTATACTTGTGATGTGGTGTTTTGTAAGTTAATTGTATGTACATGTATATAATGGTTCCATTAAAAAAATCAATGTCATTAGTTTTTCTTTTCCATTGTTCCCTTGCATTTCCTTAGCTATAAAACCACATTGTATGTTTTATGTAGGGCTTTTAGGTTTATATTATTGCTTACCCTTGAGAAATAAAATAATGGTGTAATTACAACATTTGGATTCTTACTTACCCAACAAGCTAATTATAAGCACGATAATCACACACCTTTTCGAATGTGCTGACAAAATTCACTCGGATGCCTCTTCTTTCATACAGTGCTCAATAATTCCTACAAAGCACTCACGCACCGCGCGGGGCTTAAAACTGTTATATCTTCTAAAACTCAATACGATGTTATAAATTTTCCTCAAATAATGAGGTGTCCATGAGAACAAACATCAAACTCTATACACGTTGGATAACTTTTGGCTTTTCCTTTCCCTACCATTTAACCATAACTTTTGGTTTTACCTCTCCCCTGTTAACTCTCCATATCTCATATGTAGTGTAATACCCCGTACCCCGTACTTTGGGCTATATTTATTTATGGGATTAATTAATTAAATTGCGTATTAATTGGAAATTAATCCAGGTTAATAATACTAATGTGATGCGAATTGGTTTTTGATTATGTGCATATATGATTATATATGAACTTGGTATTATAAAATTTGTCGTGGGATTTATATACGGCATTTTAGAAATTTTGTTGAGACGCGTGGGACCGCCGCGTCACGGTATAAATTTTTGATAATAAAAGTGAATTAAAAATCTATAACCCGTATGGTCGTTTTGAGTGCGCCAACGCGTCCGGAAGGGTCGAGATAGTCAGAAAACACTAGCCGGGGGTATAGTTTGGGTCCCGGGGTATTTTTAGGCCATACCGGCAACTTAAAGGGTATTTTAGTAATTTGGTATTTTTGGGTAATTAAAAGTGACGAAAATGGAGAGTTGTAATCTGATAAGGATTGACCCAACCAACCCTTATTAACCCAACAAGCTACGGAGGTTTATTATATTAGGTTTTCATAAGTTTCCCTCAAACCAAACCCTAGCCACCTTGAGCCACCATTGAAGGAGAGCTTGGAGAAGGAGAGAGATAGGGAAATTCTGCAGAGATTCTTCACCAAATCAACACCAAATTCGAAATCAAACCAAGGCAAGTGGTTTAATTATGTTTAACTTCAGCAAATGTTCTTTCCATGTTAGCAAATTGAAGATTTATAATTGTTATTGGAAGATGAATGAAAAACCCATGATTAATTGAACTTAGGTCTGAATTTTGAGGATAAATTGCATGTAGACTAGTTGGTGACGATTAATCTGATGTGAATACATGATTGGGTGAAAGAAAAACGAATTAAATTCTGGGATTTGATGATGATATTATGTTAGGGTTCATGTTCTTGAGAAAATCTGGAAAAAGTAGGTTTTTATGAAGATTGATCCATATGTAGCCTTTAGATGTTGAATTATTGATTTATGAACGTTAGTAATACTGTAGGATTGTTATATGGCATTACTATGATGTTATATCTGAGAATCATACGTTAGAAATTGGTTTTGGGATGAATTAAAATCTGCAAAACGAAGCAGTCCGTAGCCATACCTGTTCGATCGATCGATCGACATTCATCAGTCGATCGATCGACTAGATCGATCGAGCGACATTCATAGGTCGATCGATCGACCTTCCCAGAATGAGTAAAATATTCCTTAATTTGATTTTAATGGTGGAAACCCTCGGAGAATACGTTCGTAGCCCTTATGAATACCCTCACCCTTGAGGAAGACCAGTAGGTGTGATTATTATAGTGGACTTTAATTAGAATACAATTCGAGGAATTATTCTAGATTATTGAAATTCGTTAGTGAGGTAACGTTTGGGTTAATAGTGTAAAATTGTGTAATTTGATGAAATAAGGTTTAGAGCAGAAGTAAAGACCTTAAGAATAAAGATGTTATATTTGGGAACAATCGGAACTTAATAGTCTATTTGAGATATATTTTAAGGATAACGGATTACGGCGTGAGACGTGTCGGCAATTTAACCTTATATTAACGGGAGACTTGAAATATATATAAGTCTGGAATAATGGTATAATGATGTAGAAAATACCTTATTAAAATGGTGATATCTAAGATGTGTGAATGCTTAGTATATGGTTTATGTGTATAACATACCTACCATACTTGCTATCACGGGGGAGGTTACGTTCGCTTAGGACCCTCTAATCCTTGTGTGCCTACGGGGGGGATATAGACTGGTACCTTGATGAACATAGGTCATTGAAAGACTTATTGTGATATTAATAAGTCCGCTGATCATGGGAGCGTAGGTATGTGCGTGACCCATGTGATGGTGACTGTGTTCGCCTCCATTATTTGTGATGTTGTTATCGGTAAACTATTCCTGAGAGATTCGGAATATGAAATCCTTATGTACGTGATGTACCGGGATGGATAGCAGAGTATGTGTGCACCGCAGCTTAGTTCTCGGGGTGCTTGTGTCGTATATTTATGATGTGAATAATATACGCTTAATTTAATGGGAACCTTCATGTTAATGTTGTGAATATAATTACGGTAATGTTCCGAGACTGATAATGAGTTAACTGATTGTTATATCAATGGCATATTTAGTAACTGAGTTTACGTTAAACCTCTATTTAATTACGAGCGTTGTTATAATAAATGGAACCTAGTAATATGGGTAGAACCTTTGGCAGTCTAGCTAGTTATGTCGCCAGTTAGCTAGTAGTATGGGTCGTTATAGATGGGTAATTACGTTAGGAGTGCACAGTTAGTCGAGAGGTGAGAATTTAATGTGAGTGCACGTCCTAACATGTACTTTGCATTTAATGTTTTAAATGTTTTTAAAGCACTTGCAGGTTTTTAAAATATAACACATTCGGGCTCTGACCCGTTTGCTTTTCAAATCTCTTTTTCTTGTAAAACCTTTTTAGGTGCCCAGCCACAAGGACACCAAGCATAGGATTCTCATTCAGGTGACGAGCTGTAGCTGTTTGTGGAAGGTACAGGGATTTGCATGTAGACGCTTCTCTCATTTGGATTCCAGTCTCAGCATCTATCAGTTGTAGGGCATGTTGCCCAATTCTATTAGACATTTTTACATTTCAGTTTTCAGACTCTAGCATGTATTGCTCAGTATTCAGTTTTAGTTATTTATTTCCGTTTACTTATCAGTTGTGGGATTTGTATTGAGGAGTTTTTCCTCCAGAGTTTATATACATTTTGTGATGGTTATTCGTTTCATTTCATTATGGTGTTATTTAGTTATTCATTACTCTTGTTGCATGTTAATCAGATTTAATAAAATTTGGCACTTACTTTTTAAATACTAGGTGGCTAGTAATAATAAAACGTTTTCGACAGTGATGCTATTAACTGAGCCAACTTGGCATTTTGAATTAATTTTATAAAGGCGTAGCTACCCGGTGTTTAATTAGTCGGGGTGTCACAGGTGGTATCAGAGCATCAGGTTCTAGTGTCCTTTAGGATCTGTACGGCTATTATGTTTCCGCTACATTTCTTTGATATAGAGCCCTATATTTTAGGACTGTTGTACTCTTTTGTGTGTACGCTTCGTTCTTCAGCTATTTTAAAGTTTATAACTGTAGACTTATAAACTTTGTTCTTATTTCAGATGCCTCCACGATGTGCACGACGAGTTCCCAGGGATGCAACGCCCGAACCCCAGCCCGCTCCAGTTCAGGGCATGATGAACGCCGCTGAGGTTGCAGCTATAGTAGCCCAAGCGGTAAATGCCGCGATTGCCGTTGTTCAGCAGGCACCTCCTCAGGCGCCGGTTGCCGCGCCAGTCCAGGTTAATGCATTCCCGTCTGCTTGGGAACGTGTACGTGACGCTTTTCAGAAAGCGCATCCGCCAGAGTTTTCAGGAAGCTCAGATGTGATTGTATCGAGCCAATGGAGGAAGGATATGCAGAGGCATTTGAGGATGCATGAGTGCACGGATGTTCAGAAGCAGGTACTAGCTACTTTCAAGCTAGTTGGATCTGCGCTGCAGTGGTGGGAGTCTATTACCACCGCGGAGGAGAGGGATACCCTCACGGTTCAGGAGTTCTGGGTGCGGTTCGACCGCAAGTACTTTCCGTCCGCAGTTCATACAGAGATGAGGAGAAAGCTGATGAGTCTGAAGCAGGAAGGCAAGACAGTGGCCGAGTATGAGGCCGAGTTTACTCACCTGTTGAATATCGTTCCAGACGAGATTCCAACAGAAAAGAAGAAGATAGAGAAGTTCACCGATGGGTTGAATTGGAGGATCCGTCAACATCTGCTAGGGAACCTATCATTGGCCACGTATTCTGATGTGGTTAACGCTGCACTATTGCACTGCCAGGACCACCGTTTTCATATGGCCGAGGGCAAGCGGTCGGGGGAGTCTAGCCATCAGGGCAGGACTGGAGGACACGGTGCCAGCGGGGCACAATCTGGTCAGGGGCAGAGACAGACTGAGCAGGGTACCCAGCAGGGGGATAATAAGAGGTTCCAGTCAGGGAACTACAGGCAGGGACAGGGAGGTTTCCGTCAGGGCGATCAGGGTCCAAACGGCCATCAGGGCCAACAGGGGCAGAACGGGAATCAGGGCCAGCAGGGCCAAGGCAGGAATGGTAACGGCCACCAGGGCCGGGGACAGCAGGGACAGAGGGGAGGGAACTTCCCAGGGAAGTGCTTCGTCTGTGGCAAGATTGGCCACAAGCGACAGGATTGTCCTGATAGGGGCAGGGCCCCACAGCAGCAGCAGCAGGGTGCTCGCCAGGAGCCGCAGAGGCCTATATTTCCCGCCGCTCTTCCCGCACCGCCACAGATCATTTCAGCACCTCAGCAGGGGCAGCTACAGTATGGACGTGTCTACAACGTTCACCAGGCTGCAGTTCCACAGGCACCGCCCACGATCGAGGGTACGTTTCCTATCCATGGCACTATGGGTCGGGTGTTATTTGATACGGGTGCTACACATTGCTTTATTGCTACACACTTCGCGAAAGCTTTAGGATTGTTAGCCACGGCAGAGAGCACAGTGACATGTGTCGACTCACCATTAGGGAGTGGGTCACTTATTTTCTTTATATGCCGGGGAGTGGGAGTAGAGGTTGGTGGTTTGGTATTACCTGCGGACATGTTAGTGTTAGACATGCATGTTCATGATGTGATCATCGGTATGGATTGGCTCGTAGCATATAGGGCCATGATTGACTGCTTCAGCGGGAGCATTGTTTTTGCCATTCCGGGGCAAGAGATGTTTGTAGTGGCGATGCCTCTCCCAGAGGGAGGATCGACCGCTCATCTGTATTACATAGAGGAGGATACCTCTAAGGAGGTTGTGATTCCTTTAGATTCTATCCCAGTTGTCAGGGAGTATTCAGATGTGTTTCAGGAAATACCAGGCCTACCACCCAGTCGAGAGATAGACTTCGTTATTGATTTGCTACCGGGTACGAGACCTATAGCACGTGCACCGTACCGTATGGCTCCAGCTGAGATGCGAGAGCTACGGGATCAGATAGAGCAGCTGTTAGGGCAAGGCTTTATTCGCAGGAGTACCTCACCTTGGGGCGCTCCAGTTTTGTTTGTGAAGAAGAGGGACGGTTCACTGAGATTGTGTGTGGACTACCGAGAGTTGAATAAGGTCACGATACGGAATAAGTATCCGTTGCCTCGAATCGATGACCTATTCGACCAGTTGAGAGGAGCTTCTTTCTTCTCGAAGATTGACTTGAGGTCAGGTTACCATCAGTTACGTATCAGGGAGGAGGATGTCTCGAAGACTGCGTTCTTGTCGAGATATGGTTCTTACGAGTTTCGGGTTATGCCTTTCGGCTTGACCAACGCTCCAGCAGTGTTTATGGACTTGATGAACAGGGTGTTCAGAGATTTTCTCGATCAGTTTGTCATTGTCTTCATTGATGACATTCTGGTCTACTCTCAGACAGAGGAGGAGCACGCCGAGCATTTGAGGCAGGTTTTGCAGACACTTCGTCAGAACGAGCTGTATGCAAAATATGAAAAGTGCGGGTTTTGGCTGAAGGAGGTCCAGTTATTGGGTCACATTATTTCCGACCAGGGAATATCTGTCGATCCGGGGAAGGTGTCAGCAGTGAGGGAGTGGGGACAGCCCACGACGCCAACAGAGATTCGTAGTTTCTTGGGCTTAGCAGGATACTACAGGAGGTTTATTCGGGGTTTCTCGGAGATAGCGGGTCCTTTGACACATCTTACTCGTAAAGGTGTGCCATATATCTGGAGTGATGCCTGTCAGTTGGCATTCGATGAATTGAAGGACAAATTGACCTCAGCACCTGTGTTAGCATTGCCGAGACCGGGAGTTGAGTATTTGGTTTACACCGATGCGTCTTTACAAGGGCTTGGAGGTGTTTTGCAGCAGGAGAGACAGGCCATAGCTTATGCTTCCCGTAAGTTTAAGCCTCATGAGAAGAATTACCCCACGCATGATTTGGAGTTGGCAGCAGTGGTATTTGCCTTACGGATTTGGAGGCACTATCTTTTGGGGGAGAAGTTTCAGCTGTTCACGGACCATAAGTCCCTACAGTATCTGTTCACGCAGAAGGAGTTGAACATGCGGCAGCGTAGGTGGCTTGAGTTTGTGAAGGACTACCAGTTCGACATCCAGTACCACCCGGGTAAGGCTAACGTGGTAGCAGACGCGTTGAGCCACAGGCCAGCAGATGAGGTGGCAGAGGTGTGGAAAGCTAAGTGGAAGGAATTGGGACACCAGGATGCAGTGGCCCGATCTTTCATGTCTGTAATGACCGTTACACCGCAGATTATCACGAAGGTAGTACGGGCACAGGCCGATGACTCGTTCTGTCAGGAGCAGATAGTTCGATTACTTGCAGAGGGAGCCGAGTCCTATACCGTTAGCTCAGACGGGGGATTGTGCTTCAATGGGAGATTGGTAGTTCCGGAAGGGGTAGAATTGCGGCACGATGTGATGGCAGAGTCGCACGGCTCACGGTTCGCGGTACATCCCGGAGGGGACAAAATGTACCAAGACATGAGACGGCAATATTGGTGGAGCGGTATGAAGAAAGATATCGCTGAGTTTGTCTCGAAATGCGCCACTTGTCAGCTCGTAAAAGTGGATCATCAGAGACCAGCAGGATTGCTACAGCCGTTGGAGGTTCCGGTGTGGATGTGGGAGAGCATATCCATGGATTTTGTCACGGGGTTGCCTACGTCGCAGAGGGGTCACGACTCCGTTTGGGTAATTGTGGACAGGTTGTCCAAGGTCGCTCACTTCTTACCCGTAAGGACTGACTACACTACGGGACAGTATGCCCAGCTCTTCATTTCAGAGGTTGTGAGACTTCACAGTGTGCCCCTGAATATCGTGTCTGACAGAGACAAGATATTTGTTTCGAGGTTTTGGGAGAGTTTCCAGGAGGCCATGGGCACAGAATTGCAGTTGAGTACGGCTTATCACCCGCAGACCGATGGGCAGACAGAGCGCACCAACCAGATGTTGGAGGACATGCTACGCATGTGCATTATTGACTTTGGGGGTGGATGGGAGCAGTACCTTCCACTGGTGGAGTTTGCTTACAACAACTCCTATCAGTTCACGATTGGCATGGCTCCGTTTGAAGCACTGTACGGTAGGCCTTGTCGTTCCCCAGCATGTTGGTTGGAGGTGGGGGACAACAAACTACTCGGGCCGGAAGTGATTCAGGACACTTCGGCAAGGATTGAGTTGATTCGGAGTCGCATTCGGGTAGCTCAAGACAGGCAGAAGAGTTATGCTGATGCGAAGAGATTTTTCAGGGAGTTCTAAGTGGGGGACCAGGTTTTACTCAGGGTATCTCCTATGAAGGGGATTATGCGTTTCGGGAAGAAGGGGAAGTTGGCACCGAGGTATGTGGGGCCGTTTCCTATTATTGAGCGGATCGGACCGGTTGCGTATAGACTCGGGTTACCGGAGCACTTGCATCGAATTCACGATGTGTTTCACATTTCCTCGCTGAGGAAATATCTCAGAGATGATCTAGCTCATTCTCATATTGCTGTGGAGGACATCGATCTCCAGCCGGATAGCTCCTACGAGGAGGGGCCAATTGCTATTTTGGACCGAAGCGAGAGGAAACTGTGGTCAAAGATAGTCCCGTTAGTACGTGTTCAGTGGCGACATCACAATGTCGAGGAGTCCACATGGGAGCGCGAGGATGAGATGCGCGAACGTTATCCAGAGCTGTTTTTAGCAGGTACTTTCTAGTTTCGAATTTCGGGACGAAATTCAGTTATTAGGGGGGGAGTATGTAATACCCCGTACTTTGGACTATATTTATTTATGGGATTAATTAATTAAATTGCGTATTAATTGGAAATTAATCCGGGTTAATAATACTAATGTGATTCGAATTGGTATTTGATTATGTGCATATATGATTATATATGAACTTGGTATTATAAAATTTGTCGTGGGATTTATATACGGCATTTTAGAAATTTTGTTGAGACGCGTGGGACCGCCGCGTCACGGTATAAATTTTTGATAATAAAAGTGAATTAAAAATCTATAACCCGTATGGTCGTTTTGAGTGCGCCAACGCGTCCGGAAGGGTCGAGATAGTCAGAAAACACTAGCCGGGGGTATAGTTTGGGTCCCGGGGTATTTTTAGGCCATACCGGCAACTTAAAGGGTATTTTAGTAATTTGGTATTTTTGGGTAATTAAAAGTGACGAAAATGGAGAGTTGTAATCTGATAAGGATTGACCCAACCAACCCTTATTAACCCAACAAGCTACGGAGGTTTATTATATTAGGTTTTCATAAGTTTCCCTCAAACCAAACCCTAGCCACCTTGAGCCACCATTGAAGGAGAGCTTGGAGAAGGAGAGAGATAGAGAAATTCTGCAGAGATTCTTCACCAAATCAACACCAAATTCGAAATCAAACCAAGGCAAGTGGTTTAATTATGTTTAACTTCAGCAAATGTTCTTTCCATGTTAGCAAATTGAAGATTTATAATTGTTATTGGAAGATGAATGAAAAACCCATGATTAATTGAACTTAGGTCTGAATTTTGAGGATAAATTGCATGTAGACTAGTTGGTGACGATTAATCTGATGTGAATACATGATTGGATGAAAGAAAAACGAATTAAATTCTGGGATTTGATGATGATATTATGTTAGGGTTCATGTTCTTGAGAAAATCTGGAAAAAGTAGGTTTTTATGAAGATTGATCCATATGTAGCCTTTAGATGTTGAATTATTGATTTATGAACGTTAGTAATACTGTAGGATTGTTATATGGCATTACTATGACGTTATATCTGAGAATCATACGTTAGAAATTGGTTTTGGGATGAATTAAAATCTGCAAAACGAAGCAGTCCGTAGCCATACCTGTTCGATCGATCGATCGACATTCATCAGTCGATCGATCGACTAGATCGATCGAGCGACATTCATAGGTCGATCGATCGACCTTCCCAGAATGAGTAAAATATTCCTTAATTTGATTTTAATGGTGGAAACCCTCGGAGAATACGTTCGTAGCCCTTATGAATACCCTCACCCTTGAGGAAGACCAGTAGGTGTGATTATTATAGTGGACTTTAATTAGAATACAATTCGAGGAATTATTCTAGATTATTGAAATTCGTTAGTGAGGTAACGTTTGGGTTAATAGTGTAAAATTGTGTAATTTGATGAAATAAGGTTTAGAGCAGAAGTAAAGACCTTAAGAATAAAGATGTTATATTTGGGAACAATCGGAACTTAATAGTCTATTTGAGATAGATTTTAAGGATAAGGGATTACGGCGTGAGACGTGTCGGCAATTTAACCTTATATTAACGGGAGACTTGAAATATATATAAGTCTGGAATAATGGTATAATGATGTAGAAAATACCTTATTAAAATGGTGATATCTAAGATGTGTGAATGCTTAGTATATGGTTTATGTGTATAACATACCTACCATACTTGCTATCACGGGGGAGGTTACGTTCGCTTAGGACCCTCTAATCCTTGTGTGCCTACGGGGGGGATATAGACTGGTACCTTGATGAACATAGGTCATTGAAAGACTTATTGTGATATTAATAAGTCCGCTGATCATGGGAGCGCAGGTATGTGCGTGACCCATGTGATGGTGACTGTGTTCGCCTCCATTATTTGTGATGTTGTTATCGGTAAACTATTCCTGAGAGATTCGGAATATGAAATCCTTATGTACGTGATGTACCGGGATGGATAGCAGAGTATGTGTGCACCGCAGCTTAGTTCTCGGGGTGCTTGTGTCGTATATTTATGATGTGAATAATATACGCTTAATTTAATGGGAACCTTCATGTTAATGTTGTGAATATAATTACGGTAATGTTCCGAGACTGATAATGAGTTAACTGATAGTTATATCAATGGCATATTTAGTAACTGAGTTTACGTTAAACCTCTATTTAATTACGAGCGTTGTTATAATAAATGGAACCTAGTAATATGGGTAGAACCTTTGGCAGTCTAGCTAGTTATGTCGCCAGTTAGCTAGTAGTATGGGTCGTTATAGATGGGTAATTACGTTAGGAGTGCACAGTTAGTCGAGAGGTGAGAATTTAATGTGAGTGCACGTCCTAACATGTACTTTGCATTTAATGTTTTAAATGTTTTTAAAGCACTTGCAGGTTTTTAAAATATAACACATTCGGGCTCTGACCCGTTTGCTTTTCAAATCTCTTTTTCTTGTAAAACCTTTTTAGGTGCCCAGCCACAAGGACACCAAGCATAGGATTCTCATTCAGGTGACGAGCTGTAGCTGTTTGTGGAAGCTACAGGGATTTGCATGTAGACGCTTCTCTCATTTGGATTCCAGTCTCAGCATCTATCAGTTGTAGGGCATGTTGCCCAATTCTATTAGACATTTTTACATTTCAGTTTTCAGACTCTAGCATGTATTGCTCAATATTCAGTTTTAGTTATTTATTTCCGTTTACTTATCAGTTGTGGGATTTGTATTGAGGAGTTTTTCCTCCAGAGTTTATATACATTTTGTGATGGTTATTCGTTTCATTTCATTATGGTGTTATTTAGTTATTCATTACTCTTGTTGCATGTTAATCAGATTTAATAAAATTTGGCACTTACTTTTTAAATACTAGGTGGCTAGTAATAATAAAACGTTTTAGACAGTGATGCTATTAACTGAGCCAACTTGGCATTTTGAATTAATTTTATAAAGGCGTAGCTACCCGGTGTTTAATTAGTCGGGGTGTCACATGTAGATAATGTTAAATTTCAACCGTTTATGCCAATCAAAAAGGTTTCTCAAGCAAATATTAAAATGAATCAAGGTAACTTTCTCCCTTAAATGGAAAGACAAAAAAGTATCTTTCTCCCTTATTAGTCTGGTAAGAGCCTTATTCTTTCTTAAACCATAACAACACCCTCTAGGTTGTTCAACCATTTGATTGGAGTAAGAGACATTTTTCAAGAAACCAACACGTGAAGGGAATTAGATAGAAGCCAACAAACTGCAAGTGTATATATATAATTGTTGGGTGATTCTTTTAAAAAAAATCAATCTTGGGCCCCAAACCCTAAATGGTGTTAATGTTTTTATGTTTTTTAGAGATGGGTGTTGGAAGTTTGTGTATATTTTGATCTTGTTGTGTTTGGTATAGATGGTTATGAATGGAAATGGGTGTTAAGTTGTTGTTCGTGGAATTTTCCTTACAAATATGTTTATGGATGTGGAAGTTTTTGTATATTTTGATCTTGTTGTGTTTGGTGTAGATGGTTATGAATGGAAATAGGTGTTAAGTTGTTGTTTGTGTAATTTTCCTTACAAATATATTTGTACAATGCAGA
The DNA here is from genome assembly GCA_949130495.1 of Sambucus nigra. Lineage (NCBI taxonomy): Eukaryota > Viridiplantae > Streptophyta > Magnoliopsida > Dipsacales > Adoxaceae > Sambucus > Sambucus nigra. The sequence continues at coordinate 689,499,457 of OX422209.1, forward strand.
TGAAGGCAAGTTATTTTGCTTTCTCTTTATATTATTGTCACTACTCCATGTTCTCTGTATCTTTAATTTTATTGTGAATTGATGAGTATTAATCTGTGATTTACTAACTTTGATGAAGATTTTATGCCGAGCATTTGCTTTAGAATAGATAAAGAACCTTTCAAGTTAATGATTTTGAGAACAGAAAAAAATAAGGTATGGTTCCAAAAACATATGATACATACCGAAAAAATGTATACCCAAATTATCGCACGTGTTTTCAGGGTACTGTACCATGATGGTGACAGTAACACTCACTAGGAGTGCATTTAGCCATACTAAAAAAATATTTATTCTTTGGAGGAAATGCATGGAATATGATTTTATCTTTAGGAAAAAAAAATAATTAGTATAAAAATATACTCAAGTGTTTTTTTTGCACAAATGATGAAGAATGAAAAGTTATATGATTGTTAAGGTGCCCCTATCATCGTCTCCATGACATGGCTTTTGGATCTTTGGTTATTATACTTAAAAAATGTTTTGTAATTTGTTATATATCATGCTTTACGACACCCCAAATTTATAGGGGTTGATGTTAACTACGTTAGTAATTGTTAATTGAGTTTTGTATAAATGGTTGAAAATAGAACCAAGAAATAATTGTATGTAGATTTATCGAGTAACATCATTATTAATATCTAATGTGAAAACTCGTGAATTGTTGCACATGTGATTTTAATTTAGTCAAATGTGAATAAAATTATTTTTCATCAGTATCCATTTCATTTGTAGTATTAATGAATGACAATAATTTTACATCTTTATTTTTTTCAATTTACGTATTATTTTCGAGTATTTGCAGAAAAGTATTCAATAATTGCTCGCCCATCACGCGAGTTAACACCTAGTTGAATAATATAATTAGTTTTTGTAGTGAATTGTTTTGTAGTGGTGATAGGAGGTTGAGGGTGAGCTAATTGAAAATACGGATTGTCAATTGGTTATTGTAGTATAGTTTTAAGATTAATTTTTGAGAATATTTGTATTCTTGTGCGTGAATTTTAGTTAGAATTATTGATATGATATGTTTATTTTTATCAACTAATTCATGTTTTTTGTAAGTAGCTTATGCCATTAACCTGATTTACTATTCAATTATGATTTTATTTTGTGATATATGCGGCTGACCCAATTAATTCAAACATGTATTACCATTGAAAAGTTACCCAACACCATATAAAATGCTAAATCTTAACATTCATATCACTAAGTGTTGGGACACAAACTCCAATATATGAGGTGGTACCCAAAAGAAAGAAATAAAAGAAAAGTATACTCATAATATGATTTAGGAGTCGAAAACTCAAAATAGTAATTGAGTGGCCTAAAAATATGCGCGAACGCCCTAAGAGGTACCAAAGTATCTTGTGGAAAATGTTCATTTTCTCATTAGACTCAATTTTTAAAGTTAACTAGTAAACGTCTATTTTTGAAATTAAATAGTAACCATTCTTTTGGGGATTAAAAGTGAGTTTCGAGTGGCGAAAAATATAAATTAAGTGGCATGGAAAGAGTAATGAATAACTCCAAAGGTATAAAAGTAACCTAAGGGAAGGATAGTGACCTAATCGGGCTCATAGTTGATGTAGTTAACTAGTATACGCTTGTTATAGGATGAAAATGAAATTTAGGAGTCAAAAACAAAAAATAGGAACTTGGTGGCCTAATAAGAGGCGTGGACACCCGAAGAGGTATTAAAGTATCTTTTAGGAAGATGTTTCTTCGTTAGACATATGGTTTCAAAATTTAACTAGTAAATATTCTTTTGCGTGTTAAAAATGGGCTTTTGAAGGAAAAAACTCAAAACATCAACCGAGTGTCCTTGAAAGAGGCACAAAGATGCAAATACACACAAAAGTAATATGTGGGAAGTGTCTGTTTCCTAATTGAACTCGTGTTGCTTAAGTTTACAAGTATACGCTTGTTTTGTGGTATAAACTGGGCTCTAGGGAGAAAAAACTCAAAACATAATTCAAGTATCCCCAAGAGAGGCACGGACACCCCAAGAGGTACACAAGTAACTTATGGGAAGTGTTTGTGTTCTGATCGAACTCTCGATTTTTGAAATTGACCATCAGATGATTGTTTGGAGCTATAAGTCAACTTTGGGGGTGAAAAGTGAAAACAATGGTGAAATGGATCGAAAGAGGCATAAATAACTCCAAAGGTGTCAGATAATCCGAGGGAAGTGATCTTATCTTCACAGGAATCTCAGTGTTTGAAAGTGACTAGTGGGAATTATTTGGGCAAGTTTATAACTGATTAGAACTTTGTTAAAGTGTGCTTTGGTTTTACTCATTTTGGATGTTCTCTCGATTATTATCTTGTTTAAACACGAGGAGGTCAGCATCAACTACTGAGACAGTGGCGGGTGAGTTATTATTACCCGTATTGGATCATGCATATGATATGTACTCAGTGATTGGTTAGAACCGACACCTGGAGACCACATTACCCGTCTTCTTTCTGATGTCATCACGATGTCAGGTTCTAGCGTGAGTATGCTAAGACTAAGTATGGCGCTGTCATTTCAACCAATGCTAGATCTTTTCGGGAAGTGAAAATTGGAGTCGTCGGTTAGAGTATTAATAGTTATCAACTTGATTCTCATTTCAAAATGAGTAAAACAATATTTTATTAATCAATAATAAAATATTTTACACATGATTTTAAGAATAAAATAGAACAATGAACCAATGTTGCTATGCTAATCCTCTAGTCCCACAAAGTCATACCTACTTGTGCGGATCTCTCGCACTTCTATTAATCCTGACCAAAGGATGTCCTACTTCCAACCATGCTTTCATTTTTTTAGTATAAACATTTAGGTCAACCCCTTGACTAAAAATTCATTATGATCATACCCAAAGATAATACAAATATATAGATAAACATGGATTTTGAACCTCATTATAATTACACAATAGTTTCCAATAAATCAGAAAATTTCCAGTGCACATATACCTTTTGGAGTCTGAACTTCTTAAGTTAGAGTAGTAGTAATCCACTATAACCAACATCGGTGATTAGTTGGTTGTTAATGGTAAATCTGTTTAGCAATTTGATGAAGGATTGACTTGAGTTTCATTTGGTTTCAAACGAAGATCTAACTACATCAAGATCTCTTTGTTGGATAAGCTACCCCATCTCCTTTGCACATGACGGTAAGCATTCTTTGAATACGAGACATAATCAAACATATGAAAAAATGTACCTCTTGGATTAGTACTTGTTTCTCAGACCAAATGTTGGAGCATTTTTTTGTTAGAGAATTCGTAAAATCCTATAAAATCAACCAGTTAAAAACTAGAGTGGCAGCAAATATGAAGACCATAGACGAATTGGACTTCATCATCTTATGCTACATCTCTTAGCTCCCTATTTTTTATGGAATTCTCAAGCAAATGTATTCTGACTTTATTGCAAATGAAGTTTATTTGGATGACAACGTCATTCATTTAACTTATGTAATTTGTGCCACCTAAGGTTGTAATATAAAAATAAATAGAGAGGTTACTTTTGAACCTAAATGCCCGTATCATCATTAGGCAATGAAATTTATGATCTAGGATTGCCATTGTGAGTGTTATCTTCCTCAGAACTATGTGGAGAAATGTGTTATCATATTTATTTTAATATCACAATAGCTTCTAGGATAAAAATAGATTGGAAAATATGGTACTTTGTTTTTACTAATGTTTAGAAGCAACAATGTCACCATAAGGATTTTCAAGTGTCAGATTCGCACTTCTGCTCTCCTGGTCCCAGTATTCATCATGCAAGGAAATTTTATGAGAATATAGTCCAAAGTTGTACCATATATGACGTTGAATGCCTTGACTATACTATTGTAGTAGCACACTAGTGGCTCAATGGACTCTTACCTTTATCACTATATCATTTAGTATGCTTTTTAAGTTTCTACCATAATTTGAATGCCCGAGACTGTAGCGAAATTATTGACCTCTCATTAAACTTGTTCTCTGGGAGCTTGCCTTGGTCATTCAGAAACCTCACACAACTTCAAGAGTTGATAATAAGTAGCAACAACATCTCTGGTTCTATCCCGATAATTCTTTCTAATGTAACAAATATATTATAGTTACAGCTTGACACTAATCAGATATAAGGGTCGATTCCTTTTGAGCTTGGGATGTTAACAGAGCTAACAGTCTTCTTTACATGGAAGAACAGGCTTGAAGGGAGCATATGTTCAGAATTAATTGAGTGTTTACAAAAGACTTTAAGTTATAGATTTATTAAACAATTCTCTCGTAGGTACTTTACCACCTGTTAATATCAAAAATCACCTTACTATGTGGACTAATCGGAAATGAACATGTGTTATCCAAAGTGGCATCAGTCATAGTCAACAAGGAGTAATCCCTCGACTAAGTTTCGGAATTCTGACTAACATATTAAGAAGCCCGACTAACAGGAGGAAAACCGACCAACCTGGTCAGTGAAGCACCATCAGTTGTGTACATTATGAACATTGTACAAATGTAAATGCCTAATTTAGAAGGGCATTCCATCCTTTGATATTCTAACTCTTTTACTCCCTCGTGAGCTATAAATACATTGTATCCCTGAATCCAAGGGACACACCTGAACAAAGGCAAGGCAATACAGAACAGTGGACATAGGATTTCCCCTTTAGCCAAACCACTTTAAAAATCTTTTGTGTATCTCTTATTTACTTATTTTATCTGTAATCAAATAATTAGATATATTCTAGTTTTTTGCATCAACAGATTGGCGTCGTCTGTGGGAACGTGTTTCTAAGCATTTTCACTCATCTATTTACCAAGCATGACTGATATTCTTGATTCAAGTACTAGGAATGTTAGCATCCCGCATGTTCCTTCTGCTTTACTAACTCACAATGATTTGACTGGAATCCTGCCTAGTCTCGCCAAAGGACAAGAGGCTATGCAAGATACCATGAGGCAGTTAGAGCAAACCCTGTAAGCCAGACCACCTTCCTTATTTGCTTATGGAAATATTCCATCATCGCCTGCAAGAAGCAGTAGACATAGCCAATCCAGGACTACTAGAGGTAGGAGAAAATTCTTCGCTCAGAACCTCGGAGCCCTATGACGATTAGTATTTTACTCATGAAAGATTGAGTGCCTTAGAAAGGCTAAGTTCAGCATTTCTCTTTGATTGTTTGGGACCCAGGGGGAATATAAATGTTCCCAAGGAATTATCAAGAAATACTCGACGACTAATCGATCAACGTGAAGGCTCACCCAATCTAGATCGGATGCCCTATGAACTGCTCATATCGAGCAACATTCATAAGAGGAGAGTTTAGTACAAACAGTTGGTCAAAATTAAAAAGATGCAACACACAAATCTAACGCAGGTAATAATGCATGAAAGGGTTCCATTCAGCGATTGGAAGATAGATTGGGAGAAATTTCTAAGGCCAAGAACCCTTTGTAGAGAAGCTTTATGAAGGAATCTCCTTTCATACAAGCTACTATGGATTTTACCACAACTTCAAAGTTTAAAGCTCCTATAGTTAATCCTAAATATTATGGGAAAACTGATCATGTCCTTCATATAGAGCAGTATCAGGCAGCAGCTGACATATATGATGTCCCCGATGAAATGAGATGCAGGGCATTCTCAAGAATAATTACAGGACTTGCACAGATCTGGTATAACAATCTTCCTCGAGGGTAAATTTCTAGTTTCCATCAGCTTGCCGAGCTATTCATTAGTAACTTCTACTTTGGAGCTAAACTTGTGAAATAAGTTAATTATTTACTTAGTGTAAAGCAACCGATGGGAGAAAGTACCAGAGATTACAGCACTCGGTTCAATAATAAAAAGTTGGAGGTTATTGACTATGTGGAAAAGATAGTTATTACAGCTCTTATGAGTGGACTACTCCTCAAGAAACTCTACTATACACTTGCTAAAGATCCTCCAAAGACAATGACAGAATTAATGTCAAAAGTAACCAAGATTATGAATGCCAAGGAGGCAATGCAGCTAAGTGGAGCTCGGAGGAAAAAGTGAAAGGTAAAGAGGACAAAAAGGAGCACGGGTAATAAAAGTAAAAAGGTATTATTGATCAGCTCAAGAAGTACAATAATTACATTCCATTGACAATGGGCATCTACTATATTTTGGAAGAGTCTTCTCAAATATAGTTCTGAATAATTCGGTCTGACATCTAAAATGACCAAAAACCGGATCGGATCGATCGCGCCCACCCCTAGCTATAGTACTTGGTGATGAGGATGAAAATGTTGCTGATTGGGGATTTCTCCCCCCAGAGGGGACTCTTAGATTTTACCTTAAGCGAGGGGACTTCCCATGGTCCCATATTGACTTCGAAGGGACTGAAGGTTCTCCTACCCACTTTGCTACTTGGAACGCTCACATGCAGAGTTCCCACGTTGCCATCCTCACAAAAATTGGGCTTCATTAGGCCAAGTGATTAGGTGAATTTACTATGTTAAAGAACAATGTCTCCCTCCCCATCCTGATATCTCTTTGGACGCCCAAGAGGCTGCTGACCATTCAGAGTTGGACCGTATCTGCCGAAGGTGCATAGGTTCTTCAAACAAAGCCACCTTCACTCCCCTCATCAACTATTTCTTCCAGGATCCTTCCAAGGATAGCACTTCTGAGGTTTCCCCTAGTCAAGGTACATCATTAGAACTACCTACTTACATCCTTATCATTCTCTCTCGCTTCCTTTTAATAGGGAAACCTAACGACCAACCCGAAGTGACCTCGTCAAAATATCCCTTAGTTTGGCCCAGGGTATCAAGCTTCCACTGGCTTTAGTTGCCCAGGGATCAATCTATACATGGATTGATATAACCAACTTTGACATGGAACAATCTCTTGGTCGTTATTACCTGGCCAACTTTGTCAACTGTGTACTTATGATGGGCTTCCTCTATGATCGTTTCCTCGATGTAGCAGCTAAAACCAACCATCCTCCTTCAGGAGAAATAATTTTGCCTCCTCGTTCTTACGTTTATCACAAGAGGCAAAGTCGTAAATAGTTAAATCTGTTATTAATAAACGAGACTGTGTTGTGATGTGACCCTATGGAGAGGAATTTTTCCTCCATCCTTATGATCTTTTCAAAAGTGAGCCAAGGATGGTCCAACAAACAATTGTAGACCTTATGGAAGAAGATCCTTCGCTTGCTGTGGTTCTTCTATTCTCTCCAAGCTACTTACCATCCTACACCGAGTGGGGATACACATGCGAACATTACAACTAGGGGTGTTCAGAAAACTGAACCGGACCAAACCGAACCGCCTTATTTTTATTAATTTTTATTTTTAGTCGATCCGATCCAATTTTTTTTATAGACCGGTCTAATTGGTTCGATCCTCGGTCCGCCTTATTAAATACCCAGTCTGGACCAACCCAGACCGGTTACTATTAACATATATGCATTTAATTATATTTATATATAAAAAATACTCAAAGAAAGATGGATCTTGTCTTGGGGGTACGCTCGTCTTTAAAAAAAAGAATAGAGCCCTAGATCTAATTTATCTGAGAAGCAAACACACACACACAATACAAGTTCACACCATTCTCATTCATCTTCTCTTCACTCTCTTACGGCGCTCTCATGTTCACTTCCTCGCTCTCTTTGAGAAACAAGCCTCTGCTCCGCCGCTATCATAAAATAAACCCGCTTGCTGCTCTCATTTGTGCTGCCGTGAGATACTTTGCGCCGTGATAAAACAAACCCACCATTCCAGGTAGGAATTTCCTACCATTTGTGTCGTGAGAAACAACACATAGGTACTATTTTTTTCTTCTCAGATTCACATACAAATTCATCTGTTACTACTCATATAATGTTATTGCTACCATTTGCGCCATGAGTCTCATAATGATAATACATCTGTTATTGTTGGTTACTCAGGTATTAAAAAACTAAAACTATGAAAATAAAAAAATAATTTTTTACTCATGTATTTAATATTCATAATACATACATATGTTACTAAAAATAACATATATATCTCATATTTGTTTTTTAATTTTTATTTTTCTGTCTTTGCATTAAATATTTTGTATAACTTGATTTTTTTAACTTGTTTAAATTTAATAAGATTAGGACCGACAAGTTAAACCGAACCGACTAGGGTTGGGTGAACGATACAATCGGTCCGATCTTGGTCCATTTTTTATTAGGAGCGATTTAATCGGTCCGATCCTTAAAAATCCTAAAAATCGGGCTAGACTGGACCACAAACACACCTAATTACAACCCCTATCGGTGTACCCGTCAATTTAGTTTTAACCAAGGGTCTCCTCTCTCCGTTTTCCAATTAAATCACCCTAAGGTCACGTTTAGCGAGGCTTGTTCTCTCTTTACTTACACTGCTGGGTGGGGGTGATCTCCACATTGTCTGACAGAGTCACCATCCCTAGTATCTTCAGGAAAGGATATGTGACTTCTTTATTTGCCACCAAGTATTGTCCTGATCAACTGGCCCAAATATTTGCATTTATTGAGGCCCCCCTGTATATCCCCCAGTGCTCTCATTTTCTTCAAAAGAACTAGGTTTGAAAGGCAATTCCGTTCTGGGAATGGAGTTCCCTTTAAGCAAAACTCCGAAGGAACCTCCCATTGAGCTTCCTCCATACTTTTCCATGATTCCCGTTACTACTCCAAAGCCCAAGAAAGTCCAGGCACCCAAACAGATTGCTCTTTCCGAAGGTGTCTCTGGTGAAGGGGTTACAATTGAAGTAGCTTCTGGTGAAGGATCTTGACAACCACCAGCCAAAAAAGCTAGGGGGTCCAAGAGTGGGACTTCCTCAAAGTTTAAGTCCCAACCTCAGTCTCAAGCTCCTTTGGAGAAATTCCCCATCGCCTTCGTTCCTCCTCCTATGTCTGCAGAAGTGAGTGAGGAGTTGAGGAAGAAAATTCAAGCTGAGGTGGAGTGAATAAATTATGAGTTTTGATGACACGCTCCCGCCATTCCTCCTCCTACTTCCTTCCCCACCATCTTAGTAGATCCATCGGAACTAGGGTCAAAGAGGAAGAAGATCTCAAGGGTTCCTCAAAGTGTTGGTGTTGCGAGCACGAGGAAAAAGACGCTGGGTACTAAGTCCCGGAAAAAATGGGCACCAGATGTACATCTCGCCCTAGCTCCCTCTGCCGTTGCTTCCCCTCCTTCTTAACCAATCATGATATCCTCCCATTCTCCCTATGGGTCATAGGTATACATGTTTTTTTTAACAAACTGCATCTGCCTAACTCTTAGCAACTTTGGTGCAGGTAACTGAAGGAGAAATGACCAACCCCCATGTGAGTCCTTTCATGGGGGGACGTTTCGGTTCCTCTCAGACCGATGTAACTCCTCCCTATTCCCCTATGATCGGTATTACTTACTCCCGTCATTTGTCTTCCCAATATGTGAAGGATGTTGCTGCAGAGGGTGATTCCGTTGAATCTGTGGGAATTTCCTCTCAGCCAGAGGAAGCTCCCTCAGCTTCTTCTAAATTATCACCTCAGCCCAAGGTTCCTCTACCCATTGTTCCAGCTGCAAAAATTTCTCTAGGGGTCGTATATTCTGAACACTGTTAGGTCTGACGTCTTTTCTCTCTTATTTTTTTTGCTAAATTTTAACCTCTTGGGATGCCTCAGGTCGAAGTGGCTTCTTTATTGGCTAACATTCTTCTTCCATCTATATTGACAAGACACATCACTGCAGTTCCCCTCTTTAGCAACATTATTGAGGTGAGCTAAACGTGAAGTATGTCTCTTTTCTACTGTATCTATCCCCCACTTCTAACACTTAGTTTCATTTTTTGCAGTTATCTCCAGGTCTAATCCCACCAATGTCTATCAGGACTCTTCCCATTCCTAAAGCCATCGTTGACCCCTCTTCTCATCATAGTGCTTCTTTTGGGACCAAAAGTGTGGGTGCATCCATGGGAGGTCAAACGTCTTCATCCAACGCGACCCCAATATTGGCCTTAGTACCTTTCGTTAGCGCATAATCTTTCTCGAACATTGAGGCTCCTCTACTTGAGGGTTTCGTTGAGGCTTCTCGGGAGATGAACCTGCCCCTAACAGCTCCTGTCGTTGTAGCCTCTTTGGTGACTCTCGTTCTTGCTCCAGCTATTTCTGAGGTACTTCGCTAGTTTCTCTTCGTTTCTTGTTGTTTGTCCTTTATTCTTAACAATGCACAATCTAAAAAGTCTCATTTTTTAAACATTCAAACTCCACTAATAACGGTGACTTAATAGTGAAAACACTTATTTAGATTTTCCCTTTTATGAAATTCCACCAATAACGATGACACCCATAACGGTGACTTAGCAATGACAACCATTTGCTAAGATTTTCCATCAAACTCCACCAATAATGGTGACTTAACAATAATAAACACTTGTTAAGATTTTTCGTCAAACTCCACCAGTAACAGTGATTTAACGATGAAAACACTTGTTCATATTTTTCATCAAACTCCACCAGCTACGGTGACTTAACGACGATAAATACTTGTTAATATTTTTCATCAAACTCCACCAGTAACGGTGACTTAACAATGATAAACACTTGTTAAGATTTTTCGTCAAACTTCACCAGTAACGGTGACTTAACAATGATAAACAATTGTTCAGATTTTTCACTTAACTCATTATTTTTCTTGATCTGTCTCCAAGTTGCTGGTGTATCCCCTCCAGTTAGAGAGAGGGCTCCATCGGTCCCTTTGCCCATCGCGTCTCCCCATCATGAATAGGCTATTTCAGAAGAATCTAGTCACAACGACCAAGGTTCCACGACAGGGGCTGCAGCCGATAGCGAATCTGGTTGTGAGCTTCCTCTGTCTAACCTGGCTCCTCATGAATTTTGTCTCATAGTCCTTCAACGATATCCAAAAATGTCTTCCATCCATCATTTGGTAATTGAGTATATTACAAACCATCATCCTGAGACTTTTATTATCAATTGTCTTCATACAAACATTGCGGTGATGAGCTACAAGATTTAAGGCATGACCATGGTTATCAGCGATCTTGCCAATACTCCAACTGTAAATGTTACCAAACCCCTTCTTAATCAATTTATGGGTTATCTATAGGATTTAGGCAGAGATGGCTTTCGATTTAACTGAATTATTGATCACTTAAAGACTTTGAAGAGCCAGTAATTGGCAAGCTAGAGGGAACTACTACAAAAGCACTGGGAGGATCAACGAGCTGAGGAAGCTAGGCTGACCGAGTTAGCACCTCTTCTTGAAGCTACCAATAAGTAGTTAGAGGATATCGAAGAAGCTATGTGTATGGAAAAGATAAAATAGGAGGAACTCCTTATTGAGCGTGCACAAGTTCAAACAAGGCTGGAGGTTTCTATTAATGCCCAACAATCATGCCTAGCAGCTTCTTCGGGCCTGCCTGGAGATTTTTTCTCTGCTCCGGACTTATGGTTCCTCTTAGGCTAATAATCTTTTCCACACTTGTATACATTTTCCTTTTTTCTCTTATGTAATTCTCAGGCAATAGTTCCCAATTTTGTAATGCCTCAAAATTTATTAATGAAATAAAGGTTGTATGTTTTTCCGTGTCACTTTTTTGTGTTATAACTGTTTGCATAAAATACTAACTCTGCAATCTTTCATTTCACTTAATTTGCAACATAAGACATCTTTTCAGAAAGAAAATATTTATATACTCATAATAAAACAATTAGATACAACGACGATCTAAAGTTAATTGCTTATACATAATAGACTTTCAACTATTTATTGTTAATCTAAAATGGTTTGTCTTCTTCCATCTTGAAAATTATGCATTAACCTGAATCATGAGCCTCCTTTACAGTGAAAGGTCCCTCCCAATTTACTGCAAACTCAGGAAGAGGAATCCCCCTGATGTGTTTCACTGCTGCCTTCAAAATGAGGTCTCCCTCCACGAACTTCCTTGGTCTCACCAAGTTATCATACACCCTGGAAAGCTACCTCATGTACATTTGAAAGTGTTGCATCACATTGTCTATATGCTCGTTCAATGCTTCCACCTGCACATGTCTGTTCTGAGGGAGCATGCTACTTCGCAAGGCATATCGGGAAAAGGGAACTTCCAACTCCACCGGGAGGATCGCTTCAGCTCCATACATAAGGGAGAATGGGTTTTATCCGGTGGGCTTCCTTTTAGTTGTTTGATAGGCCCACAAAATACAGCTGGTATTTTATCATCCCATGATCCTTGGAAATCCTCCATCGTGTTATCCAAAATATTGACTAAAGTTTTGTTTGTTGCTTCGGCTTGACCATTTGCCTTTGGGTAAGCCACTGTTGAAGTTTGATGAATAATGGAATATTTGTCTGTGAGCATTGTTACCTCTGAATTGACGAAGGGGGTTCCGTTAATAGAGAGAATAACCTTTGGGATCCCAAAATGATAGATGATGTATTCTCTAATGAAGTTTCTCACCACCCATGTTGTTGTCCTTATTAGTGGTATTGCTTCAACCCACTTTATAAAGCACTCTATTGCCACTAGTATCCAGATATTCCCCCTCTAAGAGTCAAATGCCCAAGTGTGAAAAGTATAAGGTGTTGCCAGAGAGTGTAGATCCATCGATGGAGCATGGATAATATTTCCATGTAGTTGACAAGCTTTACATTTTTTAGCAAACTCAACAGAGTCTTTCTCTATCGTCGACCAATAATACCCCAACATCATCAGCTGATCATACAATTTTGCCCCTCCTATGTGAGCTGGATCATGAGCTTATTTGAGGACTTCGATTGCTTCCTCCTTTTTAGATTAACATCATCAGCTTATTTAGGCCTGTTGAAGTACCCTCTTCAATAAAGCTTCCCCTCTTGAATGTAGAACCTTGGGGACATTATTTTGAGTCCCATCTCATCAATCTTCTCTATTAGGAAAAATCCATCTTTAATGAAGTCAATATAGGGTTTCCTCCATTCCGATTGAGCTTCAACGAAATGGCCTTCATCTGCCTCAAATAACAGTTGGCACTTGTCACACTTTCGTTGTAGCTCTGCTGCATCCTGCTTCATTCTAGGCAAAAAAGTATCCCTCCCTTTAAATTCTCCTGTAAAGAGGGATCTCAGTTGTTTTGTAGTGTTCTTCGTGTGTTTTCTTTAGTCTCTTATCTGTTTCTTCTGGGTTGATGTACCTTGATAGTTATCCTCCTACATTTCTGAAGTAGAGGTTTCCCTAATTTGTAAAGTATTGGGTTAAATCTCTCAGTTCCATCGCACCTTCCCTGGACTCTAATTATTTTCAAATCTCTCCCCTCTAGTAAGAGTTATCCTCCATCGATAGAATTGACTGTACCACCGAGGGAGTTGTTCTTTGATGAATCACGATTATAATTGTATCATCCCTTGTGATTATCTTCTGAGCGATGGTGGCGTAGGCGTTTGGATGATAGTGCATCGTTCAATGATGCCTTTTGATTTTAGTCCAATGGAACTGGTTGAGAGGACTCTGAATGATTGTCTTGTAAGGTGCTAAACTGAGGTGCTTCAATGCATATTCTCCATTTACTTACTGAGTCACTAAGTTCGAATCACCCTTGATGCAAAGTGAAAAAAATCCCCTTCGAAGGCCTCCAATAACCCCAGTATCAACCCCTCATATTATGCTTCATTACTGAACAAGGGAAGTCTAACTTGTAGGAAAGACAAATTTCTTCCGTACCTCTCGAAAGAATAACTCCATCTCCTCCTTTTTTCTCTACTGAAGATCCATTAAACTGCATCGTCCATTTCTCTTCGCTTGCATCTAAGTGATTAGCCTATAAATCGCCTCCTGAAATGCTCTCTCGTTGTGGCTCAAATATCCCAAAACGGAAAGATTGCCAAGAGGTTTGTGTATGCCTGGCTTTTTATTGCACAAGGGACCACATATTTCAAGTCATACTCTAAGAGTATGAGGAACCACCAAGCTTCCCTACCAATTAATATAGTTCTTGCCAATAAAAACTTAATAGGATCACATCTCGTTACAATATTAATTGTAAAAGGTAGCATGTAATGTCTGAGCTTTTGTGCTACAAAGACCAAGGCTAAACAATGCCTTTCCAATCTATTATACCTGACCTCTGGGCCGTGTATGATTCTACTAAGGTAGTAGATTGGTCGTTCCTTCCCGTCAATCTCCTGTGCTAACAAAGCTCTAATAAACCTCATGGTTGATTTAAGGTATAATTGTAATGGTATTCCTACCCTTGGAGGAATCACGGTCTGTGGTGAAACGAGCAGCTTCTTCAGCCTGGTGAGAGACTCCTAGTGAACTTCCTCCCACTTGAACTTTGTGTTCTTTCTCAAAAATTGCATCAACGGGTGTGTTATTTCGGCCAATCCAGGTACAAATCTCCTAAGGTATGAGACTTTATCGAGGAAACTCTTGAGCTCCTTCATCGTTCTTGGACTTGTCATCCCCAAGATCGCTCGTTGTTTGTCTTGATCCATCTGTACTCCCTACCGATCTACCATGAAACCTAAAAAATTTCCACTAGTTACTTCAAAAATGCACATCAACGGGTTCATCTTCAGTTTGTACTTCCTACATCTAAAAAACACTTTCCTCAAATCGCTCAGGTGGGACCCCTCCTTCTTCGATTTAATAACCAAATCATCCACATAAAAATCCATAAATTAGTGAAAGAAGTCATGGGAGATGGCCATAATTGTTTTTGATAAGTATCCCCTGCATTTTTTAGTCTAAACGTCATTACCTTGTACATGAAGTTACCCAACGGGGTTCTAAATGTTGTTTTCTCTGAATCTGTGGGGTCCATCTTGATCTCGTTGTACCCTACATACCCATCCATAAAGTTATACATCTTATGTCCAGCTGTTGCATATATCAAGATATCGATGAAGGGTGGAGGAAACTCATATTTGGGGCAAGCCCTATTCAAGTCTCTAAAATCCACGCATACCTTTATCTGATTCTTGTCTTTCTTACACACTGGGACAATTCTAGATAGCCAGAGTGGGTGTTGTATCGGTTTGATGAATCCTTCTGCCAATAAGCATTGAACCTCTTCTTTGATATTCAAGTCTAGCTCAAGCATGTAAGTCCTTATTGCTTTTTTCACCGAAATGGCTGAAGGCATCACATTTAACTTGTGGCATCTCACTTCCTCATCCAACCCTTCTATATTCGTGTAATTCCACATATAAATGTCTACAAACTCCCGAATTAACTCAACTAAGGCCTCTCGGCTCTCCTTACTGAGATCTTTCAAGGTGAAAATAGGCCTTGGATCCTCCCCTTATTTTATCAGGTTCAACTTCTTAGACTCTTGTGCCTGTAACTTCGGTTGATCTACCATATAGTCGAGTTCTTCGGCTACATCCTCCATGAACTTCTATATGTTAGAGTTATCTGTCACCATATATTGCCCCCGTTGATCCACCAAAAAACACTCATATATCGGGTCAACCTTCGTATCAGTTTCTGCCATAGCTTCTTCGGTTTCCCATTCACACTATTATAATCGATAAACCACCTTTCCTTCTTCGATAACATCCTTCTTGCACTATCTGCTCGCAGTTGTAGCTACCTTCCTCTTTTTCTCTCTTGAAACCTCAGTAACTCTTTCTCCTGGAATGTTAACTGCGTGGAAAGAGCTAATTGTCATGATGTTGATGGATGCCCCCATACATAAGAGCCCTTGCGAAGCTAACCCTGTTGATACTGACAGTCACATATAATGGTCAATTGTGAGGGAATATCACGGCCCTATCTGCATAACTGAACATTATTTCTGATAGAAATTTCCTCACTAGCCTGGCTATAGGTCCCTTCTATCTCAGCGAAGAGACTGCATTCTTCCTCTCAATATCCAGGATTGCTTGGGTTATCTCCAACCTACTTTCTTTTGGCATTCCCACCTGGTCGAAGAACCAGGCGAATTTTGGGGACTGTGAAACCACGCAGTACTCCAAGCTTATGTCTTTTTCTTCTCCTTCAACGTTGTATATATCCTCCATATCCTTGGCACTTTCTTCTTCATAGGATAACACCACATTATCCATTCTTCTGGTACACTCCTCCAAAGCCTCTTAGAAACTCCCCTTGCTCTGTCATCAACTCCTTCACTTCTCTTTCTGCCTCGTCATCATAGGCCACCACCATATTGGCCCCATAAGCTGGGAGTGGGTTGTTATTAACATTTTACGAAGGGATTTGCAGTACCCCTGCCTTTACATATTTATCGACGATTCTTCTTAACATGAAATAACTTCCCATTGAATGTTGAATCTTTTGATGAATCTGGAAATACTTGGGATCCACTCTGGTCATCGCATTTGGTTCCACGGTGGTGATTCCCTTATGTTCATACATTGTTCCTCCTTGAACCATGGCGTTGTAACAACTAACAACCTCATTTACTGTACAGGGTAACAGTGGTGGGTCTTTCCTATCTCTCCTAAACTTTCTCTTGTTGTCCTTCTTCGCTAGTTTGCCTTCGTCGGCTCCTTCATTATATCCCACCGGTGGGGACTGTGACCTTCCTCACACAGGTTTTATAGGTTGCCTAAACATCATGGGAACCACCACTGGTTTTGGTTGTACCACCAATGAGATATTACTTACTTCTTTTAAGAATCCCGCAAAAGTCCCACTGCGTGTCTCGTTAATAAGATGGCAGATGTACTCAGGAAATACTCCTTCCGCACAGATCTGTAGTAGTTTGGACTCTTTGGCTTCCTCCTTTACATCAAGGGACCTTTCCCTGAACCTTCGGACATATGCCACCACATCTTCTCCTGGTCGTTTCTTCTATCTCCCCAGTTAGGTCAAGGTGAACTCATCTTCTGCTAGAAAGAACTTCTGGACGAATAAAACATGCATCTTCTCCCACGTGGAAACACTCTTAGGAGCTAGGTGAGAATACCAGGTATACGCCTTATTGGTTAAGGATTTGGAAAACTCCCTTAACCTAAGTTTTTTGTTGTTGTAGTGAGCCCCCAAATGTTTAATGAAGCATTTAATGTGCTCCTTCGGGTTCCCGCCCTTTCCTGTGTACTTTTCAAAGATAGGAGGAATATAATTTTTTGGGTAAGGCTCATTGTTATATTCCCGAGGGTAAGGCATCTGAAAGTTATCATAAATCGAAGCTACTTTGCCATCAGATTGCATGGAAGATTGCATGAACTTCTACATCTCTTTTCTCATTTCCTCCATAGCCGATATCATTGAAGGAACGGCCAGAGGGACCATAAGTGGAGTGCCCGCTGCACTTGGAATAACCACCACCATCGTAACGCTTGTTACTCTTGGAGTTCCCAACGTTGTAATTGCAACAAGTGGCATTCTTGCTGGGGAAGTTCCTATTAGAACTGCACTTGGTGGGGGCATCGGGGCTGCCCCTGGTGTTACGAAGGAGTTGGCCTCAAATCCTCCCAACACCATTGAAGCTACAGGATTTTGCAAAAACTCATAAAATTTATTCATGAGGAGTTAAACTTGAGTTGGTCCCAACACGACGCTTATGGAAGCTTGCGTCACCCCTGGAACGCTTGTCACCATCTGAACTGGAGGTACCTCCACTCGAGAAGCTCCATATCTTGAAGCCTCCAACTCCCTCACCGCTTGTTCTTCATTGTGTTGAATGTCATCAAAGTTAAGTCTTCGATTAACATTATCCTGTGCCATACTCTTTGCTTAGAAGAATACCTCCCCAGCAGAGTCGCCAAATGTAAGAGGGTAGTTTAGATTATATGGAGCCGTGACCCCTTTTGAGTATGGTAATGATAAGATAACTAGCAGCACTATTGATTAATTACAAGACACACAATCACAACTGAGTGAAGATAAACTCAGTTTGAACTCATAAAAACTCTCTTGTATAACTCAAAGAACAATAATGAAACTTCGAGGTAACTCATTCAGAGGGAGAGAGAAGTAAGCATCCTAAATACACCTTAGCAGGCAGCTAAACACCCCAACCACCATCAAAAGATCTCTGTCAAGTATTAAAAGCTTCGTAATAAATGGCAATGGTGGGTGAGTGAGCTCTGGTTCATAATAAATTTCTCTTCCCAATGAATATTTTCTTTCTTTTTTGCAATAACTTCTAAACTCTCAAAAGAACATCATTTCCTTAGAGGTGGTTGTGGCCCTTAAATAGCCCCCACACCACTCCCGAGATAATCGAGTCATTAGTAACTGTGAAAGACATCCCTTATACTTTATGTCACAAACATTAAATGCATGATGCACTAGTTAGCTCTACGTTATAAACATTAAATGCCAAGACACGCCTTTTGCCTAACCACTGTGTGTTGGGGGGCTATCATCACAAAGGTGGCTCACCAACTGTCTGACAGCTCGAAATACCACAATGGTTTACTCAAGTGCAGATTTGACATTGCCTATCTGGCTAGTGAGATCACATAAAGTATACGTGACATTGAGTAGAGGGTTGTTTGGTTCATAACTCAACCCCCGATGGAACTCAAGGCTGCTCCGCCCGAGGTTCCATGGTCAGGGTCTTTTGGTGTTTTACCAGGTGTATCTAAGATGGCCAGGAGGAGTCTCAATGGTGCCTCACTTCTTAATCCTCCCAACCAAGTCCCTCTAAAGTTCCCACAGCGAGGTCATTCGATAGAGCATGAAAGCTCTCCTGGGCTCTGCCAAGCCTGGTCTCTCGCGAGTACTGTTTGACCTTGCACTGAATGCCATTATAATCGTTACATCATTACAATCGTTATAGCTCATAGTCAATATAAACATAAGATAAAATATGACTAAGTAACACAATAAGCTAAAGTATGAGCTACCACGCTAAGCTGCCTCGCTTGAGCTGTCACGCTGAGCCACCTCACTTGAGCTGCCATGCTGAGCCACCTCGCTTGAGCTGCCTCATTGTCTTAATCCCAAACACTGTTGTTAATGGGGGATTATCTCTAATCTCAAGATTATCTTCAAACCCCCTCTACAACTAATATCTCCATTATTTTGGATAATCGATCCTAAATAACGAAAATGATCATTTCTAGGTATATATTGTCCCTCCAATTTCACCACATCTCCATTTGTCCTCCTATTACTACTAAAATTGCAATCTACATATTATGTTTTAGTTCTACTTATTTTAAATCGTCTTGTTTCTAAAGTTTCTCTCCATAATTCCAACCTAACATTAATCCCCGTCTTAGTCTCATCCACCAAAATAATATCATCTGCAAATAGCATACACCATATATTTTCAGAAACAAAGAAATGCGGTAAAAGATTAAAATTCTATCAAAAAATAAAAGAAAATGGCACGATGTTCAAATAATGATGCAAATTTTTTTTCCATGTTACTAAAGAAATTATATAATTTCGTAAACAATTTTCTGAGCATTTTACTTAATTTCACAAAGATTTTTCCCATGCCACAAAAAATATTTCTAACAACTTATTAATGTAGCAAAATAATTTCTAGACATTTTTTAAATGGCCCAATTAAGAGTTCTAAACAAATTTTGTACAAAACATTATTTTAGGAATTCTTAGAATTTTTTTTTAAGAATTCCAAACATTTTTTTGTACAAAACATTATTTTTTGGATTTTTTTAGAAATTCTAAACATATTTTTTAAGAATTCTAAACATTATTTGTACAAAACATTATTTTTAGGAATTCCAAATATTTTTTTAAGAATTGTAAACATTTTTTTGTACAAAACATTATTTTTGGGGAATTTATAGAAATTTTAAACATTTTTTTGTACAAAACATTATTTTTATGCATTCTGAATATTTTCAAGTGCACATTTTTTTTAAGAATCTAAATATTTTTAAGAATTCTAAAAAACTTTATGAATTCTAAATATTAAATTTTTTTTACAATTGTTTTTCTAATATCAAAATGTTTTTTCTTCTACCAAAATACATTGTACAAAATTATATGGTACAAAAAAAATAATGCGGTACAAAATAAAAGGGGCTAGGGAAATAAGTGGGAAAGACACGTGGAGTCTGAAAATAAAAAAACAAAAAACATATTTTGTACGCAAATAAGTATTTTTGTACACAAATAAGTATTTTTGTAAACAAATAACATTTTTTGTACACATGAAATTTTTTTTTTACACAAATAAAAAAAAGGGTAAATAAGGGTTTACTCTTGTTGGAAAGGACAAATAAGGGTACAAAATTAGGAACACAAGAAGGGAAAAAAAGTATTTATAGGCTTGCTAAATTTAGGGATAGGAAAACAAAAGATTTTAATAACATTAAGTGTATCAAAAGTGATGATTCGAGAGTCCTAGTCAAAGAAGATGAAATTATGAAAAGATGGAAAAACTGCTTTGAGAGGTTATTAAATGGAGATAATGGGAGTAGAATAGATATAGAGTAACTTAGGGAGACTCGGAATTTTTTTTTTTTTTGCATAATTAGGACAACAGAGGTCAGGATGGCTCTAAAAAAGATGAAAACATGGAAGGCTTTAGACGAGATGGTATCCCTATTGAGGTTTGGAAGTGCTTAGGGGAGCATGGAGTATCATGGCTTAAAAAATTATTTAATAGAATTTTAATGACTAATAGGATGCCCGATGAATGGAGAAAAAGTGTTTTAGTACCTTTTTATAAAAATAGAGGGGACATATAAAGTTTTTCAAATTATCGTTATTAAGTTAATGAGTCATATAATGAAACTTTAGGAGAGAGTGATTGAATATAGATTGAGATTGAAGACAACAGTATCTGAGAATCAATTTGGGTTTATGCCTGGGAGGTTAGTAATGGAAGCAATCTATTTATTGAGGAGATTAATGGAGAGGTATAGGGAGAAAAAGAAGGATCTTCATATAGTTTTTATAGATTTGGAGAAGCCGTAGGATAGGATACCCAAAGATATAATATGGTGGGTTCTACATAAAAAAGGAGTGACTCGCAGATATATTGATGTGATCAAGGATATGTATGATGGTGCGATGACTCCAGTAAGAACATCAATCGGAGAAAGTAGTGAATTTTCAATTACGGTAGGTCTACACCAAGGTTCAACATTAAGTCCTTATCTCTTTGCTCTTGTTATGTTATGGATGAGTTGACTGGAAACATACAAGATGAGGTGCCATGGTGTATGCTATTTGCAGATGATATTGTTTTAGTGGTTGAGACTAAGACGGAGATTAATGCTAGGTTGGAATTGTAGAGAAATTTTAGAAACAAGAGTATTTAAAATAAGCAAAACTAAAACATAATATGTGGAGTGAAATTTTAGTAGTAATAGGAGGACAAATGGAGATGTGATTAAATTGGAGGGTCAAGAGATACCTTGAAATGATCATGTCCGTTATTTAGGATCGATTATCCAAAAATATGGAGATATTAGTGATAATGTTACTCATAGGATTAGAGCAGGCTGGGTTAAGTGGAGAAGTGCTACCGATGTTTTTTGTGATAGGCGTATACTTTTGAAGTTAAAAGGAAAATTTTATAGGACGACCATTAGACCCACCATGTTATATGGGACAGAGTGTTGGGCAACCAAGAAACAAAATGTACAGAAATAAGTGTGGCGGAGATGCTAATGCTAAGATAGATTTGTGATAAAACTCGAAAGGACAAAATTAAAAATGAACAAATTCGTGGAACGGTAAAAGTAACTCCTATAGAAGATAAATTGAGAGAAAATCGACTTAGATGGTTTGAACACGTCAAGCGTAGACCAATGGATGCTCCTGTAAGGAAGAGTGATTTAGTTAGTATTGATGGTAACACAAGGGGTACAGGTAGGCCTAAATTGACTTGGTGGGATATTATAAAAAGGACATGATGTCATGTGATATAACCAAAAATATTGCACCGATCAGAATGAAATGGAAAAATAGGATTCATGTAGTCGACCCCAAATAATTGATAAAAATCTTTATTGAGTTGAGTTCATAGAGGGGGATTGAAGGTAATCATGAGATTAGGGATAATTCCTCCATTTATAATAGTGTCATGGTTAAGGCAGCGTTGTAGCTCAACGTGGTAACTCAACAAGGCAGCTCAAGCGTGGCATCTCAGCGTGACAACCCAACAAGGCAGCTCAAGTGTGGTAGCTTAGCGTGGCAACTCTTACTTTAGCTTGTTGTGCTACTTAACCATATTGTATTTTTTTGTTTATATTGACTATGAGATATAGCGATTGTAATGATGTAACGAGAATAAATATTTTGTGTGAGGTCGAACGATACTCGCGAGAGACCAGGCTTGGTAGGGCCTGTGAGAGCTTTTATGCTCTATCGAACGACCTCGCCGTGGGAACTCTACAGGGACTTGATTTGAAGGATTAAGAAGTGAGGTACCGTTGGGGCTTGTTCTGACCATCTTTAATACACTTAGTAAAACACCGAGGGACCCTATCTGTGGAACTTCGAGCGGAGCAGCCTTGAGTTCCATCAGGTGATTGAGTTGTGAACCAAACATCCCTCTACCTGATGTTACATATACTTTATGTGATGTCACTAGACAACTAGGAAATGTCAAATCTGTACTTGAGTAAACCACTGTGGTAGTCAGACAGTTGGTGAGCCACCTCTGTGATGACAGTACCCTGACACACAGTGGTTAGCCAAAAGGCATGTCTTGGAATTTAATGTTTATTATGTGGAGATAACTAGTGCATCAGATATTTAATCTTTGTGACATAAAGTATGAGGGATGTCTTTCACGGGCATTAATGACTGAGTTGCCTCAGGGGTGGTGTGGGGGCTATTTAAGGACCCCAATCACCTCTGGGTAGAGGATGTTCTTTTTGAAAGTTCAAAATTTATTATTAGAGATAATACACATCGAAGCGAGATTTATTACAAACCAGAGAGTTTACTCACCATTGTCACTTATTACGAAACTTTTAATACTTGACATGTATCTTTGAGGGTTGTTGACGTGTTTGGCTGCCTGTCAAGGTGTATCTAGGGCGATTACTTCTCTCTCCCTCTGAATTAGTTACTTCTGAGTTCATTATTATCCTTTGAGTTATACACGAGAGATTTGTTAGTTTAAATTGAATTAATCTTCACAAAGTTGTGTTTGCGTGTCCTGTAGATTAATCAATAGCTTTGCTATTTAACTTGCCATTACTCTACTCAAAAGGGGATATGCCTCCATTTGATCTAAGCTACCCTCTTACAGAGTTTACTCTCGTTGGAACATACAAATGTGTACGAAATATTTTACCTTAAAAAAAATAAAATTGAAAGCAAAATCGTAAATATGGGTGTGGGGTCGGCTGACATTAGACCCCAAACGTGTACATATGACGTTTGGGGTCCCGGGGCATTTTTAGGCCATACCGGCAACTTAAAAGAGTATTTTGGTAATTTTGGAATTTTGGGAATTAAAACCCACGAAAATTAGAACTTAAAATCTGATTTAGTCTTTACCCACTAAGCCCACTAACAACACTAAATTGCTTAATGGGCGACGGGAGTTATTGGAATTAGTTTCAAGAGTTTGCTTAGGCAAACCCTTAACCACCATTGTCACCTTGGAGAAAAACTGGTAGAGAGAGAGAGGAAGGAAAATTCTGCAGAGAGAAAGAGAAAGAAAGCAACCTACATCCAAGATTCAACACCAAACTCAGATAAAGATTAGAGGCAAGTGGTTTAATTTCACTATTTGTAAAGAATGCTTCTTCCATGCGTAGGAAATTTATATAATTGTATTGTTTTTGGGAGATTCATAAAAACCCATAAAATTGGAGTTATAAATTCAGATTTTGATATAGGTTTGCATGTAGAATTGTTATTGGATGATTGAACTAAAAGAATTACTATTTTTATGTTACAAAAACGGATTTATTTATGGAAATTCATGATTTTAAATTCTAGGGTTCATACTCATAAGATTTAGGGGAAAACTTTGGGAGAATTGATAATTAGATGATGTTTAGGAAGTTTTGGCCCTATATAAATGTTTAGATATGACCTATGAATTTTTAGTGTGGATTAGGAACCTTAAAATACTATTGGGACGATTTTATATGGGTTTAGAGTTGAAGAGAATGGAGAAAAACGAAATAGGGGAAATCTGGGCTCGAAACTGGCCTCTCGTTAGAAGACCTGCCCAGGTCGTTCGAACGAGCTTCTAACGAGTGACAGTTTGACTTCTA
Source organism: Sambucus nigra (assembly GCA_949130495.1). NCBI lineage: Eukaryota > Viridiplantae > Streptophyta > Magnoliopsida > Dipsacales > Adoxaceae > Sambucus > Sambucus nigra. The sequence continues at coordinate 689,523,597 of OX422209.1, forward strand.
ATGAGAGGGATGTTCGTTCGATGATATCGTTCGAATGAGATCTCGTTAGAAGGCCCACTTCGTTCGAACGAACTCTCGTTCGAACAGCCTCGTTCGAACGAGAATTCTAACGACTTGACAGTTTGGCCTTTTTGGCCTGATTTGATTTCTAGGGTCCCGTAACTTTAATTAATTGTAGAGATAACCTTCCCTTGATGACTAATTGATATAGTTGGGAGATTTGAGATATATTGAGGAGTAAATTATAAAATAGTGAATTGGACCGAATGATATTTGTGGGTTAGAACGTGAGTAACTAATTACGACGTGAGGATAATGGATTATGTGTATATATAAACCGGGGACAAGTGTGTGGGTATAACAACGAGAAGTATACCACTAATATAAATATGGTAATAGCTAAGATGTGTGCATGCTTAGTATATATGAATTTATGTGTATGACATACCTACCATACTTGCTATCACGGGAGGTTTACGTTCGCTTAGGGCCATCTAACCTTTGTGTGCCTACGGGGGGGGGGGGGGGGATTTAGATTGGTACCTCGAGAACATAGGTCAGAGAAGGACTTATTGAGATGTTAGTAAGTTTGCTGATCGTGGGAGCGTAGGTATGTGCGTGACCCATGTGATGTGACTGTGTTCGCCTCCATTGTTTTGTGATTTTCTATTATCTGAGCACGATTCCTGAGAGATTCGAAATGTGTGATCCTTATGTACGTGATGTAACGGGATGGATAGCAGAGTATGTGTGCACCGGAGCTTAGTCTCGGGGTGCTTGTATTGTATATTTATGATGTGAATAATATACACTTAAATAATGAGAACTTTCATGTTGGTATTGTGAGTATAATTATGGTAATGTTTTGAGAAAATATAACGGGATAACCGGTAGTGAATTGTATTGCTAATAATTGAGAATTTGAGTTTAAATAAAGCCCTCTATTTAATTGATAACGCTAGAATGTATAATGGGAATCGAGTAGTAAGGGGTAGAACTTATTACGGTTTGGTTAGATATGTCTGTCACTTAGATGGGTACAGTACGTTAGGAGTGCACAATTAGTCGAGAGGTGAGTACTTCATGTGAGTGCACGTCCTAACATGTATTTTGCATTCATTGTTTTAATGTTATTAAAACACTTGCTATTTTTTAAAAATACTCTCCCCTTTCGGGCTCTGACCCGTTTGCTTTCAAATTTATTTTTTTGTAAAAACCATTTTAGGTGCCCAGCCACAAGGACAACATGCGTAGGATTTCCATTCAGGTGACGAGCTGTAGCTGTTGTGGAAGTTACAGGACCTTGCCAGTAGACGCTTCATTTGTCTTGACTCTATATTCAGTTTTCATCTGTTGTAGGGCATGTCGCCCATTTCTTTTAGAGACATTTCTTATTCCAGTTATTCGACTTTTGGCATGTAATTAATTCAGGATACACTGTTTTATTTATTTCAGTTGTGGGATTGTTGTGAGGAGTTTTTCCTCCGGACTTATTATTATTTGTTGGGTATTCCATTGCTTTGTTATGGTGAATGGTTATGTTATTCTTTCATTATTCTTTCACTGCATGTTAACCAGACTTAATTTAAAATTTGACATCTTACTTTTAAATACTAGGTGGTTAGTAATTATAAAAAAATGTTTTTGACAGTGATGCTATTTAACTGAGCCAACTTGGCATTTTGTATTAATTTAATAAAGTAGTAGCTACCCGGTATTTAATTAGTTAGGGTGTCACAGGTGGTATCAGAGCATCAGGTTCTAGTGTCCTTTAGGATCTGTACGGCTTATTATGTTTCCGCTGAGCTTTCTTTGATGTAGAGCCCTATATTTTAGGACTGTTGTATTCTTTTGTATGTGCTACGTTCTTCAGCTATTTTGAGTTTATGACTGCGAACTTATAGACTTTATTCTTGTTTCAGATGCCTCCACGACGTGCACCACGGGTTCCTAGGAATGCACAGCCGGAGCCCCAGCCATCTCCAGTACAGGGCACCATGAATGCCGCCGAGGTTGCAGCCATAGTATCCCAAGCGGTAAATGCCGCTCTTGCCGTTGTACAGTAGGCACCACCTCAGGCTCCAGTAGACGCGCCATTTCAGGCACTTGCATTCCCGTCTGCTTGGGAACGTGTACGTGATGCTTTTCAGAAACCACACCCACCGGAGTTCGCAGGTAGCTCCGATGTTGTGGTTTCAAGTCAGTGGAGAAAAGACATTCAGCGGCACTTGAGGATGTATGAGTGCACCGATGTATAGAAGCAGATACTAGCTACCTTTAAGCTAGTGGGGTCTGCACTGCAGTGGTGGGAGTCTATTACCACCGTGGAGGAGAGAGATACTCTCACGATACAGGAGTTTTGGGTGCGGTTCGACCGCAAGTATTTTCCGTCAGCTGTTCACACGGAAATGAGGAGGAAGTTGATGAATCTCAGACAGGAGGGTAAGACTGTGGCCGAGTATGAGGCCGAATTTACAAATCTGTGGAATATTGTCCCGGACGAGATACTGACAGAGGAGAAGAAGATCCAGAAGTTTACGGACGGGTTGACTTAGAGGATCCGTCAGCATTTGTTGGGAAACCTATCGTTGGACACTTACTTTGATGTGGTTAACGTTGCACTATTACACTGCCAAGATCATCGCTTTCACATGGCTGAGAGCAATAGGTCAGGAGAGTCCAGCCACCAGGGCAAGACTTGGGGAAATGGTGCCAGTGGGGCACATTCTGTTTAGGAGCAGAGGCAGGATGATCAGGGTTCCCAGCAGGGGGATCATAAGAGGTTCAGATCAGGGAATTTCAGACACGGACAGGGAGGTTTTAGGCAGGGCCATCAGGGTCCGAATGGCCAGCAGGGCTAGCAGGGTCAGAATGGTCAACAGCAGTTTCAGCAGGGCCAGCAGTGCCAGGGGAGGAATGGTAACGGCCACCAGGGCCGGGGGAAGCAGGGACAGAGAGGGGGAAACTTCCCGGGGAAGTGTTACGTTTGTGGCAAGACTGGCCATAAACGCCAGGACTGTCCTGATAGGGGCAGGTCCCCGCAGCAGCAGCAGCAGGGTGCTCGACAGGAGCCGTAGAGGCCTATATTTCCCGCCGCCCTCCCTGCACCACCACAGATGGCAGCATTACCACCCATTCCAGCGGTCCCAGTTCAGCAGGGACAACTGCAGTATGGGAGAGTATATCAGCTTCAGCAGGCCGCAGCCCCACAGGATCCACCATCCATTGAGGGTATGTTCTCTATTCAGGGGACTATGGGGCGTATTTTATTTGACACGGGGGCTACACACTATTTTGTTGCTATGAGATTTGCACGCACCATTGGATTGTTAGACACCGCCGAGAGTACGGTTACATGTGTAGATTCGCCGTTGAGTAGGGATTCCGTGATTTCTCTTGTATGTAGAGGCGTGGGTGTAGAGATCGGGAGGTTTACTCTACCCGCGGATATGTTAGTGTTAGAGATGACCGAGTATGATGCCATTATTGGTATGGATTGGCTTGTTGCGTACCGAGCCATGATTGATTATTTTAGTAGGAGTATTATCTTTGCCATTCCCAGGCAGGAGATGTTTTTGGTGGTGATGCCTCGTCCTGAGGGAGGATCGTCCACTCACTTATACTATATAGAGGAGGAGACCTCTAGGGAAGTGGTGATACCACTTGATTCTATTCCGGTTGTTCGAGAGTTTGCCGATGTATTTCAGGATATACCAGGATTACCTCCGAGTAGAGAGATAGATTTTGTGATCGACTTGATGCCGGGCACTCGGCCTATTGCCCGCGCACCCTACCGTATGGCTCCATCTGAGATGAGAGAGTTACGGGATCAGATTGAGCAATTATTGGGTCAGGGGTTTATCCGGAGGAGTACTTCACCGTGGGGTGCCCCTGTGTTGTTCGTAAAGAAGAGGGATGGATCGTTGAGGTTGTGTGTGGATTACCGGGAGTTGAATAAAGTCATGATACGGAATAAGTATCCGTTGCCCCGAATCGATGACTTATTCGACCAGCTGAGAGGAGCTTCTTTCTTCTCCAAGATTGATTTGCGATCGGGATACCATCAGTTGCGTATCAGGGAAGAGGATGTCTCGAAGACTGCATTCTTAACGAGATATGGTGCCTATGAGTTTCGGGTTATGACTTTTGGTTTGACCAATGCTCCAGCCGTGTTTATGGACTTGATGAATAGGGTGTTCAGAGAGTTCCTAGATCAATTCGTCATTATCTTCATTGATGACATTCTAGTTTACTCCCAGATAGAGGAGGAGCACGCCGAGCATTTGAGGCAGGTTTTGCAGACGCTACGCCAGAATGAGTTGTATGCAAAGTATGAGAAGTGCGGGATTTGGCTGAAGGAGGTTCAGTTTTTGGGGCACATTATTTCCGATCGGGGGATATCTGTTGATCCGGGGAAGGTATCCGCGGTAAGGGAGTGGGGACAGCCCACGACACCAACTGAGATTCGTAGTTTCTTGGGACTAGCAGGATACTATAGGAGGTTTATTCAGGGATTTTCGAAGATAGCAGGTCCTTTGACACATCTGACTCGTAAGGGTGTGCCGTTTATCTAGAGTGATGCCTGTCAGTTGGCATTCGATGAGTTGAAGGACAAGTTGACCTCAGCACCTGTATTAGCATTGCCGAGACCGGGAGTTGAGTACCTAGTCTACACCGACGCGTCATTGCAAGGACTTGGAGGTGTATTGCAGCAGGAGAGTTAGGCCATAGCTTATGTTTCCCGTAAGCTTAAGCCTCACGAGAAGAATTACCCCACCCATGACTTGGAGTTGGCGGAAGTTGTATTTGCCCTTCGGGTTTAGAGACATTACCTTTTGGGGGAGAAGTTTCGATTATTCATGGACCATAAGTCCCTACAGTACCTATTCACACAGAAGGAGTTGAATATGCGGCAACGAAGGTGGCTTGAGTTTGTGAAAGATTATCAATTTGATATCCAATATCACCCGGGGAAGGCTAACGTGGTAGCAGACGTGTTGAGCCGTAATCCAGTAGATGAGGTGGCAGGGGTGTGGAAGGCAAAATGGAAGGAGTTGGGACACCAGGATGCAGTGGCCCGCTTGTTCATGTCTGTGATGACGGTTACACCGCAGATTGTCACGAAGGTGGTAAAGGCACAGGCAAATGACTCGTTCTGTCAGGAGCAGATAGTTCGATTACTAGCAGAGGGAGCCGAGTCCTATACCGTTAGTTCAGATGGGGGATTATGCTTCAATGGGAGACTGGTAGTTCCGAAAGGGGAGGAATTACGACATGGGGTGATGGCAGAGTCGCACGGCTCACGGTTCGCGGTACATCCCGGTGGGGATAAAATGTACCAAGACATGAGACGTCAGTACTAGTGGAGTGGGATGAAGAGATATATTATCGTGTTTGTTTTTAAATGTGCCACTTGTCAGCTGGTAAAAGTGGATCATCAGAGACCGGCAGGACTTCTACAGCCATTAGAGGTCCTGATGTGGATGTGGGAGAGCATATCCATGGATTTTATCACGGGGTTACCCACGTCGCAGAGAGGTCACGACTCCATTTGGGTAATTGTGGACAGGTTGACCAAAGTTGCTCATTTTCTACCCGTAAGGACAGACTACACTACGGGACAGTATGCCCAGCTCTTTATTGAAGAAATAGTGAGAGTTCACGGTGTGCCCCTAAATATCGTGTCTGACAGGGACAAGATATTTGTTTCATGGTTTTGGGAGAGTTTTAAGAAGGCCATGGGCACGGAATTGCGGTTGAGTACGGCATATCACCCGCAGAACGATGGGCAAACCGAGCGTACAAACCAGATGTTGGAGGACATGTTGCGTATGTGCATCATTGATTTCGAGGGTGGATGGGAGCATTATCTTCCACTGGTAGAGTTTGCTTACAACAACTCCTACCAATTCACCATCGGCATGGCTCCATTTGAGGTGTTGTATGGTAGACCTTGTCGTTCCTCAGCATGTTGGTTGAAGGTGGGGGACAACAAACTACTTGGGCCGGAAGTGACTCAGGATACTTCAGCGAGGATAGAATTAATACGGAGTCACATTCGGGTAGCTCAGGATCGGCAGAAGAGCTATGCTGATGCGAAGAGGTTCTTCAGGGAGTTCCAAGTGGGGGACCAAGTTTTACTCAGAGTATCTCCTATGAAGGGGATTATGCGATTTGGGAAGAAGGGGAAGTTGGCACCGAGATATGTGGGGCCATTCCCTATCATCGAGCGGATTGGGTCTGTTGCATATAGACTTGGATTACCGGAGCATTTGCATCGGATTCATGATGTGTTTCATATTTCCTCGCTAAGTAAATATCTTAGAGACGATTTGGCTCATTCTCACATTGCTTTGGAGGACATCGATCTCCAGCCTGATAGCTCCTATGAGGAGGGGCCAATTGCTATTTTGGACCGAAGTGAGCGGAAACTGCGGTCAAAGATAGTTCTGTTAGTGCGTGTTCAGTGGCGACATCATAATGTCGAGGAGTCCACATGGGAGCACGAGGATGATATGCGCGAACGTTATCCAGAGTTGTTTTTACCAGGTACTTTCTAGTTCCGAATTTCGGGACGAAATTCTGTTATTAGGGGGGAAGTATGTAATACCCCGTATTTTTGTGATATTTATTTATGGGATTAATTGAATTAAATGTGTATTAATTGGGAATTAATCCGGATAAAATACTAGCGAGATGTGAGTTGGTATTTGACTATAATGTGTACATATGACGTTATATGAATATTGAAATTATTGAATTTGTCGTGAGATTGAACTACGGCAATTTGGGAAATTTTGTTGAGACGCGTGTGACAGTCGCGTCAGGAAAGTAATTATTTAAATTAAAAAGTGAATTTTATTTCTATTAACCGTATGGTCATTTTGAGTGCGCCAACGTGTCCGGAAGGGTCGAAATAGTCAGAAAACACTAGTCGGGGGTTTAGTTTGGGTCCCGGGGCATTTTTAGGCCATACCGGCAACTTAAAAGAGTATTTTGGTAATTTTGGAATTTTGGGAATTAAAACCCACGAAAATTAGAAGTTAAAATCTGATTTAGTCTTTACCCACTAAACCCACTAAACCCACTAACAACACTAAATGACTTAATGGTCTACGGGAGTTATTAGAATTAGTTTCAAGAGTTTCCTTAGGCAAACCCTTAACCACCATTGTCACCTTGGAGAAAAACTGGTAGAGAGAGAGGAAGGAAAATTCTGCAGAGACAAAGAGAAAGAAAGCAACCTACATCCAAGATTCAACACCAAACTCAGAGAAAGATTAGAGGCAAGTGGTTTAATTTCATTATTTGTAAAGAATGCTTCTTCCATGCGTAGGAAATTTATATAATTGTATTGTTTTTGGGAGATTCATAAAAACCCATAAAATTGAAGTTATAAATTCAGATTTTGATATAGGTTTGCATGTAGAATTGTTATTGGATGATTGAACTAAAATAATTACTATTTTTATGGTACAAAAACGGATTTATTTATGGAAATTGATGATTTTAAATTCTAGGGTTCATACTCATAAGATTTAAGGGAAAACTTTGGTAGAATTGATAATTAGATGATGTTTAGGAAGATTTGGCCCTATATAAATGTTTAGATATGACCTATGAATGTTTAGTGTGGATTAGGAACCATAAAATACTATTGGGACGATTTTATATGGGTTTAGAGTTGAAGAGAATGGAGAAAAACGAAATAGGGGAAATCTGGGCTCGAAACTGGACTCTCGTTAGAAGACCTGCCCAGGTCGTTCGAACGAGCTTCTAACGAGTGACAGTTTGACTTCTAATGAGAGGGATGTTCGTTCGATGATATCATTCGAACGAGATCTCGTTAGAAGGCCCACTTCGTTCGAACGAACTCTCGTTCGAACAACATCGTTCGAACGAGAATTCTAACGACTTGACAGTTTGGCCTTTTTGGCCTGTTTAGATTTCTAGGGTCCCGAAACTTTAATTAATTGTAGAGATAACCTTCCCTTGATGACTAATTGATATAGTTGGGAGATTTGGGATATATTGAGGAGTAAATTATAAAATAGTGAATTGGACTGAATGATATTTGTGGGTTAGAACGTGAGTAACTAATTACGACGTGAGGATAATGGATGATGTGTATATATAAACCGGGGACAAGTGTGTGGGTATAAGAACGAGAAGTATACCACTAATATAAATATGGTAATAGCTAAGATGTGTGCATGCTTAGTATATATGAATTTATGTGTATGACATACCTACCATACTTGCTATCACGGGAGGTTTACGTTCGCTTAGGGCCATCTAACCTTTGTGTGCCTACGGGGGGGGGGGGGGGGGGGGATTTAGATTGGTACCTCGAGAACATAGGTCAGAGAAGGACTTATTGAGATGTTAGTAAGTTTGCTGATCGTGGGAGCGTAGGTATGTGCGTGACCCATGTGATGTGACTGTGTTCGCCTCCATTGTTTTGTGATTTGCTATTATCTGAGCACGATTCCTGAGAGATTCGAAATGCGTGATCCTTATGTACGTGATGTACCGGGATGGATAGCAGAGTATGTGTGCACCGGAGCTTAGTCTCGGGGTGCTTGTATTGTATATTTATGATGTGAATAATATACACTTAAATAATGGGAACTTTCATGTTGGTATTGTGAGTATAATTATGGTAATGTTTTGAGAAAATATAACGGGATAACCGGTAGTGAATTGTATTGCTAATAATTGAGAATTCGAGTTTAAATAAATCCCTCTATTTAATTGATAACGCTATAATGTATAATGGGAATCGAGTAGTAAGGGGTAGAACTTATTACGGTTTGGTTAGATATGTATGTCACTTAGATGGGTACAGTACGTTAGGAGTGCACAATTAGTCGAGAGGTGAGTACTTCATGTGAGTGCACGTCCTAACATGTATTTTACATTCATTATTTTAATGTTATTAAAACACTTGCTATTTTTTAAAAATACTCTCCACTTTTGGGCTCTAACCCGTTTGCTTTCAAATTTATTTTTTTGTAAAAACCATTTTAGGTTCCCAGCCACAAGGACACCATGCGTAGGATTTCCATTCAAGTGACGAGATGTAGCTGTTGTGGGAGTTACAAGACCTTGCCAGTAGACGCTTCATTTTTCTTGACTCTATATTCAGTTTTCATCAGTTGTAGGGCATGTCGCCCATTTCTTTTAGAGACATTTCTTATTCCAGTTATTCGGACTTTTGGCATGTAATTAATTCAGGATACACTATTTTATTTATTTCAGTTGGGGATTGTTGTGAGGAGTTTTTCCTCCGGACTTATTATTATTTGTTGGTTATTCCATTGCTTCGTTATGGTGAATGGTTATGTTATTCTTTCATTATTCTTTCACTGCATGTTAACCAGACTTAATTTAAAATTTGACATCTTACTTTTAAATACTAGGTGGTTAGTAATTATAAAAAATGTTTTCGACAGTGATGCTATTTAACTAAGCCAACTTGGCATTTTGTATTAATTTAATAAAGGAGTATCTACCCGGTATTTAATTAGTCGGGGTGTCACACCGATCCTGTGTGATTTATATTTTTTTAACTCTTGTTTCAAAATCGGTGCACTGGCCAGCGATTCCGAGTTGACTCGAGCGCTACTTTGAACCATGTTGGATGTATTTGACGTTAGTAAGTGTGGAAGGACCGTGCAATCATGTTAAAGACGTGTAATTTTAGGAAAATGTGTGTATGACAAGGAGACCTGGGTAGCATTAACTGATTTTATCATTGAGTTCGGACTAACTAAAATATAATTCAATCTGCATTACATTACCATAGAAGATTGACTTTTAACCAACAAAATGAAATTAAGGTAGTTAACTTGATTTGGCTTAATAGGTGGACGTGAGCATTAGGCAACCATTCGTAAGTGTGTTCTCTTGTAACAAGCTATAATAACATGGGAAGTAAATTTCAAGTCCATATATTTGTTGTGGCGTGATAACGTCAACACAATTGATTAATTACTCCACAAGAACATCTAATACACAAATCACATTAGATTGCATATTGTTCTCCATAACAAACCGAATCATGTATTATATTTGTCTAGCAAAAATATCGTCGAGCATCTTTTATTTTTCTCTTTAATTGTACTTTTCTTTTTATTTCATGTTATTGTACTTGTACTCAACATTTTATCAATGAAAAGGAACATTACTTTACACATGCCTTCTTCTTCTCTTTTTGATTGGAAATTTTTCTTGCTCTTTATAGTTCATGGATAAAATGGATCAATTTTCTTCAACTGATTCTGAGATTCTTCAAAGATGCAACGATCTCTTCAAGGTTGGTCATTTGACTATGAACGAGGAAGAATTATCTAACTTTCTCGGAGAGGGTGCTTCAGATTAATATAGAGAAGCCTACCTTTTATTTAAAGTGTCTTCTTGATCGGGTAGTGGCCAATAATGTGGCTTATTATGAAATGATTGAAGAGCTGTAAGAAGATCACAAGGAGACTACAACTCTTTTACTTGCTGATTATGAAAAAGAGGACAAAGCTCTGAGTGAAGGTTAGGATTTTGAGCAGAAGTTGGAAAAGCATGCATTTTTCTTTCGGAGGCAAGAATTTCTGCATAATCATGAAGTAGAGGAGGCTGGAGCCATTGCCAAGCTACTGGAAGAAGAGAATAACAGTTTGAGGGATAAATTGAACTCATTAAAGGCTTTTTCTACTATTATTGTTGTTGATGATGATGGGGTTTCCTTCTTAGAGACTAAAAATGCTAGATTAAGGGAATAAGTGGAGACACTAAAGAAACCTGGCCGAGCTACTACAGATGAGGCTAGCACGCAGCAGGCTCTTGCTAATCAAGTTGCTCAATTGAAGGTAAAAAATTTGGCCATTACTGAGACGTCCCAGAAACTTCAAACTCAAGTCGAGCAACTTTCTACTCAGTCCACCCAATTATAAGCCAAAGATGGAATGCTAAAAAAGTTTCACCATCGGTTTTAGAGGCTAACCTTTTAATTTCCAAAATAGCCTTGGAAGATTTGGATGGAGGGATATAATGAAGCTCTGGGTCATTTTGATGAACGGTTAAAGCAAGCTCGGAATGAAGGTTACAAATGGGGTTAGACCAATTGCTTAACAGTGATGAAAGTGGAGCATAACAACCCTCTTTGGAACTGGTACGATCCTGGTTTATTGGAATGTGAAGATCCTCCTTTAAAATTGGATGTTAATTGGATTCTTGTCAACACAATTCCCTAGTGCCTGATTTCAAAGTATTTAGGGGATTATGGCCTTCATAACGAGCTAAATATTGTTCGTCCTCCTTATTTGTTAGATAGACCGAGCAGTAGTAATAGAAGAATGCTCTAGGACTTCAACTTTATCAAATCCCCTTACACATTGAATGATCCTCCAGCAACCATGGAACCGAATTTTAGTTCTTCTAAAACTGAGGGGAAACGTCCCTTAGAATAAATTTTATTCCTGTAATTCAATTGTGAGAAGAATCATGTAATGCCTATTTAAATGAATGAAATATATTTGATCAACTTATCTTGTTAATCTCTCAATGTAAACGACTTCTTCTTTTTCATTAGTTCTATTGACACACTTAAGCTCTTGCCTAAGTTTAGCATCAATTACCAATGAGTTCATAGGTTTTACTAGTACAATTAGATTAAAATCCAATTTTAGTACTAATTACCCATTTATTTTCATATGTTCTATTAATGCACCTAAATTTTTAGATTTTGCATTAGTTACCAGTGGTGACCAGGCTTATGTGGAATATGTGTCTACATTCCATTTTAGAAAATATTAAAAACGTTCTTCCTTCACTTTGCCCAGTTACATGAAATCTCATTTATCCTTAGCTTCAGTGGGATAAAATCTTGTTTTATCCTTGTCTTCACTGACCAAGTTTCTTGAGGACTTAGAATCATGCTTTACTTGGGTTTTTGTCTGCTTCCGATCAAGTTTTGCTTATATCAAGCAACTTTCGAATATCAGTAATCAACTATGTGGTTGTTGTGAAGGACCTATTTTGGGTGTCATTTAAAGCCACTTTTGAAGTTTTTTCGAGCAACTCTCAACCGTCGTCGATCAAGTATATAGTAGTGCATATCACTAGTACTCCCAAAAATTTTAAAAAATAAATGGAGGAAATCATCATTTTTATTACTACTGAAATGACATGAGTCCAATGTGTTTCATTAAGTCACTGGTAATACTTCCTAAGATGCTCTGCATGACATGGATTCTTGAACTCTTGTCCCTCTAGTGTCTCAATTCTGTAAGTTCCAGGTCGGACAACTGCTGAAATACGGTATGGCCCATGCCAATTAGCCTCAAATTTGTTATTCTTCTGGATTACCTTCTTCAACACATAATCTCCATCCTTCAAGTTGGCCGACTTTATTCTTTTATTGTAAAAATGGGTTGTTCTTTGCTGGTACGCTACATTTCTTAAAGCAACGTCCTCACGTACCTCCTCCAACATATCCAAATCTAATCTTCGCATTAAATTACTCACAGGAGAGTTAAATTTCAATAATCTATGGGAATGGAGGCCCAATTCAGCAGGTATTACTATCTCAGTCCCAAATGTCAGCATGTCCAGAGATTCTCTAGTCGCAATCCTTAGAGTTGTTCGGTATGCCCATAGAACAAAGTGCAGCTCATTAATCCAGCTTCCCTTGGCATCATCCAGTCTTCTTTTTAACCCATTAAGCAGAGTTCTATTTGTAACTTCAGTCTGCCCATTACTCTAAGGATGATCAAAAGCAGAGTGCATCTTTTGGATATTGGACGGAGCACAATAAGCACAAATTCTTCATTATCAAACTGCGTGTCATGATCGGTAAGTAAGGCATAAGGTAACCCATATTTATAAATAATGTTCTTCCAAATGAATCGATAGACCTTCTCATACGACATGTCCACCATGGGGTCTGCCTCCACCCATTTTGTATAGTAGTCCACAGCAATGACTAAGTGCCTAAATCTTCCTCAAGCGGTCGATAATGGGCCGACCAAGTCTATTCCCCAAATTATAAACGACCAAAGTGAAGTGATTGGAGTGAAAGAAGCCTGTGGATTTTGTTAATGATGGAATACCTTTGGCACTTATCACATTTCTTATCAAAGGCTACACAATCCACTCGTATATTGGGCCAATAGTATCCTTGTGTACTAATTCGTTGTAGTAGTGTTTTACCTGTTATGTGAGCTCCACAAGATCCTTTATTCACCTACTAGATTAGGTCTTGAACCTCTATTGGATGAACACAATGCTGTAAGCTATCTGTCAATCCCCTCTTGTATAACACTCCTTTGTCTAGCATATATCTTGTGGTTTGTACTTTAGTTTTTTGTCCTCAATTATATCTTCTGGCAAAGTTCCTTCTTCAATGTATGCTTTGATGGGATTCATCTAAGATGGCCACATATATACTGTGATATAATTAATCATCGTGTCTTGATTTATACTCCTATTTGCTAGAATCTCGATGGGAATAGTTCTTCGGAGCTCAATTCTTATACCTGAAGCTAGCCGAATAAGTGCATATACTCGGGCATTCTTCAATCTTGGTACTCTGGTCATCTGAACAGTCAGTAATTTGGCTATCACCTCCCATGTTTTAGACAGGTATCTAGTCAGCAACTCTCCTTTAACTCCATACAAGTTTAATATTTGGTTCACCGCAAATTGTGAATCATTATGTGCCACAAATTGCTCAGCTTTCAGTGATCGGGCCAAACTAAAAACCATAATGAGAGCTTCATACTCTGCTTCGTTACTTAAGGCCTGGAACTGGAATCATAGAGCGTATTCAATATATATCCCATCAGGACTGTTAAGTATTAGACCTACTGTATGACCGGTTGCACAATATTATCCATTAACGTACAAGTTCCATATCGAGAGATTATCATCAAACGCTTGGTCTGTCAGAATCCTATGATGGAATGTTTTTCTCCTTGCTTCCTCATAATTTCCTGGCATCACTTGATCTCTAGAAGAGGAATCCTATAGGTCGACCGTGATTTCTTCTGAATTTTCTTCTGATGAGGGTTGCTCGGACGGTTGGTCAAGCCTTAGTTGGACTATTCCTTCCTATGTCTTGTTCTTCCTACACTCCTTGTTGCTCGGGAACCTCAGGATAAGTGAATTCAGCAATAAAATCTCTCACGGTTTAGCCTTTTAATGAAGACCTTGGTTCATACACAATATCATACCCCCTTACTTCTATTGCCTAGTACATTAATCTGCTAGACTTCTCTGGTTTATGCAAGGCTTTCCTAAGAGGCATATCGGTATACACCACAATTGTATGGACTTGAAAGTATGGCTTCATCCGTATAAACACCTCAATCAATGCCCATGTTAACTTCTCCAAGCGTGGATATCTGATTTTTGCTCCTTGGAAAGCTTTACCGGTGTAGTACACTGGCTTTTGAACTCCATTCTCTTCTCAGATCAATGCAGAACTTACAGCTGACTCAGAAATGGCCGAGTATAAATACAATATTTCTCTTAAAATTGGTCGGGAGACCAATGGGGGTAATCCCAAGTACTTTTTCAACTCTAGAAAAGCATATTTGCACTCGCCGTTCCATTCAAAACTCTTTATAAAAACTTTACAGAATGGCAAGCACCTGTCAGTAGCTCGGGACACAAAACTGTTCAAGGATGTTACTCACCCAGTTAGCCTTTGTATATCTTATTTGCAAGTAAGGGGATGCATTTCAATCAACGCCTTAATTTTGTCTAGATTTGCTTCAGTTGCCCTCTGGTTGACTATATACCCGACGAACATTCCTTCTTGCACTCCAAATACGCGCTTGGTCGGATTCAACTTCATATGGTGCTTCTCCAGTTGGTCAAAAGTCTGGATGAGGTCCGCAATATGATCGGCTGCTTTCTTACTTTTCTTCAGCATATCATCTATGTATACTTCCATATTCTTGCCTATTTTATCCTCAAAGACTTTATTCACCAATCTCTGGTAAGTACTGATTTTTTCAAACCAAATGGCATAACATTATAGCAATAAATTCCTTAGGGGGTAATGAAAGAAGTGTTTTTCCTATCTTCAGGCTTTATTTTGATCTGGTTATAACCAGAATAAGCATCCATGAAACTTAGCAACTTGTGTTTTGATGTAGCATCAACAAGCTGATCAATTCGTGGTAAAGGAAAATAATCCTTTGGGCACGCTTTGTTTAAATTCGTGAAGTCGACGCACATTCTCCACTTGGTATTGATCTTCTTGGTCATTACTACATTGGCCAACCAATCTATATAATTCACTTCATCAATGAAAGCATCTTTTTGAAGATTTTCAACTTCCTCCTGAATTACTTGATTCTTCTCGGGCTAAAAACTATTGGCCTCTACTTTACAGGCTTGTCATCCTTATTAACATTAAGCTCATGGAAAAGAAATCTAGGATCAATATCAAGAATATCTTCTTGACTCCAGGCGAACACATACTTCTTTTGTCTAAGGAAATTCACTAGTTCATGTTTAAGAACAGGATCTAGCGTTGTAACTATGTGAGTGGTGTGTTCTGGCTTGTCGTCGTCAAGCACAATGCTCTCCGCTGCCTCAACTATCTGGCCCTTCACCAATTTCGTTTCTTCCCTTGGATTTTAAGGTTTCAACCTCAGATTCGTCATGGGGTTCAGAGGTGTCCGCTTGGTAAGTGGTGGTTCTCTTATTCATCTCTGTTAAATCTTCTTACTCGACAGATGAGTAGTAGCATTACTGAGCTACTTTCTGGTCACCTTTTACAACTCCCATTCCAAATTTGGTCAGGAACTTTAAATATTTATGGATTGTACATGATACAACCTCAAACTTCTTCAACCCTACTCTTCCCATTATCATGTTGTAAGCATAATGAACATTTTTGTCCATTACAAATAAATGTATCTTCTCTATTCGGTTGGTTGGCCATGTGCCGATCAACACCTATACTTTAATTGTTCCCAAAGGGAACACTTTTTCGCCAGAAAAACTACTAAAGGTCTGTGGTAGGGCTCCAACTAGTTGAGCTTGAAGTTCAAACTTTCAAAACAAGGATATAATATAATATATGTCGAGCTACCATTATCAACTAGTACTCTAGAAATAATTATATTCTCCTTTCTCACTTTAATTACGAGAGGGTCATCATGGGGGTACAGTACCCCAGAGAGGTCATTTTTAGAGAATCCGATTACCAGCTTATCTTTATTGACCTTCCTCGATCGATCTTCTTCAGCTAGATTAATCCTTTGTATATAGGAACAAGCTTGTGCCTCATTGAGTTAATCCTTCCTTTCAGTAGTATGATCTCCTCCTCTTATGTCTCCACATATAATCATTGGATAACCAAAAGAACCAAAAGTGAGCATGAATACCTCACGTTCTGGTTGCCTAGGTTTATTAGGTAGATCAGTATCATCCTTCTGGTCATCATCATGAATCCTCTTTTTCTGATCTATGGGCTTGTAAGGAGACTTTGACCTTCGTCGAGATCCATCTTTATTCTGCCGATCAATAAATCTTTCTAACTTTCCTCTTCGGATGAGAGGTTTAATTTTATTCTAAAGGGAAATCATAGGTGTTTGGGATTTAGTATCTAGTTGTATATTTCATGACATTTCTTTACATAATTCATTGGGTGGACTCATATACCAAGGCTTGCCTAAAAAACATCGTAACACAGTTAGAAGAAATTGTTTAACCCTAGATTAGTATCTACAAATTACACGATCAATGGGAGGGGCACAATATGCTAAGAATTGAAGAAATAAACTTTCCCTTGGAGAGCACTATTGATAATGAGAAATCAAAAAGTAAGAAAAAAAGATAGTTTTAGGTATTTAAATAAGAAAGGCGCTGAATCGAGTTGTGGAGTCCTCTGTTATCCGATTCCTCTCTCAAAATGAACAAGGCATGGATCACCAAGTTTTATGAATGTTTTTCTTTATCCCAATTTGTTCATTTAATTTTTCACTCCATTTGTTTGTACCATTATTGTGGGGCTAATAAACATGGTGATCATCTGAAAAGAAAAGTGGAGTTTGAATAAAAATAACATTTTTCAATTGATTTCAAGAGGATGCTCCTAAGCATTGGATTGTAATAAGTTGGTATCATGGTTGATTTGATATCCAGAGGGTTATGTTCCACATAGTTGGGTGAATAATGATTCATAGATGTAATGATTTCCACACTTCTAACACTGAGCCTTTTCAGCTTAATTCGTAAGGCATGTGGTTTATCACACGCCATGTCAGGGGTTCAAACCTCTTTGACACCAATTTATGGATATAAGTTGAAATAAAACCCCATCTCACTTTGTGCAGTCGTTAAAGAAACAACAATATTAGTGGTGGTAGATTGGGGTACTACACCCCATATGAAACATAGTTTTGAAATCTTGAATTATATCACAAGTTTCATCAAATCAACATAATTCAACACGAATTTGATTGATAAAAATATATTCTAAATTGAATAACTTCTAAATTAATTTTTTTTACAAGTGATAAGAATTCAATCTTCCAATCAACACATTATGAACCCTTTTCTTAATTCATCAAAGGTTACCATATAACAATTCTCAAATATAAATCATAATTTTCATAAAATATACCCAAGATAATTGTTGATGTAAAAAACTAGACTTGATCTAATTAATTAATCATAGATAACTGTAAAAAAAGAAATAAGACAAAAGATTTTAAAGTGGTTCAGCCTTATGAAAATGGCCTACGTCCACTATTTTGTATTGCTGAGTGTTTGCCTTAATCTCGAGGATTGATTACAAGAGATCAATTTCCCCTCTTGGGAGGGTGTTACAATGTATTTATAGCCTTGGGGCTCTCCATGTGAATAGACGATATGCCATTTATTTAATAGGCATATACATTTGTACAATAGGAATGTTCATTAAGTTCCATGTTCATTGAATGTGTAGTTGTCTTTCGATCTCCCTGGCTAGATGCTCTGCACGCTAAGTAGCTCAAAACGCTTGAGTTGCTCAACACGTTTGAGTTGCTCGGTGCGTTTGAGTTACTCTTCACATTTGAGTTGCTCGGTACGCTTGAGTAGCTCGATGAGCATATGCATTTTCCACTTATGATTACACGTGTCTTTACATAATTGGATCACGTTAGCTGACTAATTTTTGTATTAACAGAAGCCCCCAATGTTTCACTGTTGAGGTTGAATAAGAGAGTGTGGAACATTATGCCCAGAAGTTGCTCGGATATAGTTAACCCAACCTTGTTAAATTATAGATCTCCAACACTTAGGAAATTTTCATTGTATTTTGTCATTTGAGAGAGAAATGGAAATCTTGTAAATATTTTGAATCTTCAACAATTGTTTGGATATTTGCGTCTTTTTCATCGTTTAGCCGCCGAAAATGCAAACGTCTTTTCTGGTAATCATTTATTTTCTCATTTCCCAAGGCAAGGTATTTAAAAGAGATATAAACAAATCGTCTTCTACTTTTTACTTCCATATCTCTAAACTTTTTGTTTTCTCACTCTGTTTTTATACTGTCGTTCTTTCCATCGTCCGCTATTAGCAGATCTCTCAATTTTCTGTAAGATTTTCTTCCTTCTTCTTTATTTGCTTTAGTCATCATGGTTTGCCTTATTAAATCTTTGGATAAATTTTGGTCTAATTTTGTAATCCCTTCTTGGGTTATTCTAGAAGAACCTCCTTGCCCTTCTGATTTCTTTTCTTTAGCTGAGGGACACTGGTTTCCCTCTCTTTTTGTAGCGGAGTGTGGTTTTTCTTTCCCGCTAAATCCCATGTGTTTAGAGTTTTGCCAATATTTCGATATTGTTCCTGCAAGAGTAGCTCCAAATACATGGAGGGTAGTTAATGGCGTACATAGGTTGAATTAAATACACGGAACTCATTTAGGAATTCCTGAAATTATGTACTGTTATAAATGGGTTACCAATGACACTACTTTTTACTTAAAAATTAGGTTTTCAAATAGAGCTTTAGTGGTCAACCTCCTCAATACCAACAAGGACTATTTTGATCATGGGGTTTTGATGAAAAACTATCAAAACCCCCCATTAAATGGAAATAATGTGTATCAAGGTCCAAGATGTCCACTTTATGGAAGTAGGATAGGTTGTTTTTAGTTTTTTAAATTTAGCTTTCTTTATGTTTGATGAAATGCGTCACTGACACTAATTAATTTGTTTGTTATAGTTGAAAGCAAAAGAAAGCCCCCAAAAGAGAGTCACATTAATATAAAAGATTTAAAACTTATCTGGAGTTTGCACCAATCAATTGCTGGGGAGCACTTTATAGCTGCTTCTTATTTATTGAGATACAAAAACACCACCTCATCTTTCATTGCTCATCCTCTTGCCCCTCATGTGGTAATTAATCTTGATCAAGTACCAACATCTCGAGCAAGTGTAGGAGAGTCTTCTTTTGATTTGAATACCTCTATTATTGATTTGATGATGAGGAAGAGGAGGATGCCTAAATTCTTTGCTAAAGATGCTCCTGGTATTGATGGGGCAAAGAAAAACAAAGGGGATGTCCCAGATGAGGGGACAAAGAAAATGGACATTGCTCCATCTAGGGTAACAATTCCAACTGTCAAGGAAGTTAGCAAGAAGCCCCATGTTGTTCCAAAAGAGGCAACACCTTTGATTGAAGGTGCTTCTATTATACAAGGAGAGGCAATACCTTTGATTGAAAGTTCTCCTCTAAGGATATTGAGAATAGGTCTTGTCGAAAGACCTATAGAAACTGTTGCTCAACCTTCTGATGTTGAGGATCCTTCTTTGAGAGCTAATGCTCCAGCTCTCATTGCTCTGAGCTCGGCCAAAATTTTGATCAAGTCTTGGATCATTCCTGAATATCAAGCTGTTGACGGTTCCCTTTTTCGGGAGAAGGTCATTGACTTAGCAACCCAACATATTGCTTCAGTAAGTATCATCATCCTTAGTACTTTAGCTCCATATATTGTATTCATATTCTGAGTTGAGCTCCTTTCTTTTTTAGTTTATGACGTGTTTTAATAGCATCCTGGAGAAAGATGAAGCTATAAAGGCTTCAACTTCCTCTAGAGGGGTGGAAGAAGCTTTTTCTGGGTTAACCCAATCTTTGAAGGAATCTCGTCAAAAGTACGAGGAAGATAAAGCTACTTGGGAGAAGGAACTCTTGTCTGGTAACTCATCCCGTTGATAAGCTGATACAACTCTTTCCAGCAAGGAAGAAACTTATGGAAAGCTTGAAGAGGCTGAACGACGTAAGAAAGAGTTGGAAGAGAAGGTGAGGCTTGTTGAGGAATATGATTCTTCTGAGAAAGTGAAGAGAAAAGTTGTTGTAAAAAATTCCTTTAGCTCTGGCTGGGATAAAGGATGGAACAAAGCCTTAACTGCTATTACTTACCAGATGGAGTATGCAAGCCTGAAGTACTTTAGTGATGGATGGGTCGAAGCCTTGAGAGAATTGAATGTTGCAGATGATTTTGAATTATTTCAGAAGCACATTCATGGAACTCCTCCTACTATTGGCAAAGAATAAGAAGATGAAGCTGCATCTGATGAGTCTTCTACGATGTTGGTTGAGCAAGTACTTGTTGTTACCATTCCTTCACCCTCTGAGCAAGTTCAGCAGGCAACAACCTCTACCGAGCAACGCCTACTGCCCTCTGAGCAACCAATTCTTTCATCTAAATCAACTAAAGAAGTTTTAGGGAGTAAGGCTAAGGTGTAGAGTTGTTCGGCTCTTTAATTATGTTGTTTTCTCCCTTTTTGGTTGTAACTTTGAATGTACTTTTTCCCTTTTATGATCAATAGAAATGAATTTTTATTATATGATTGAAATTTTCTTTTACTTGCTCTGTATGTATCGCTGTTGATATATTTTTACTTTTCCTTGCTAGTTTATTGCCTGGATGGAACTCTTATCAGCTCATGATACAGAGTTAATGAAAAAATGTAATGATTACTTCAAAGCGGGTCATGCAAATTTTACTGAGGCTCAAATAATTGACATCCTTGGGCTTGATGCCTCTGAACGAGCAGTTGATGCGTACCAATACCTTAAATGTTTACTTGATCGTGCTGTAGCCAACAATGTGGCTTATTATGAAATGATTGAAGACCTCCAAGGAATAATCGAATAACTTCAACTTCAACACAAAGAATTAACTAAACTTTTGCATGAAGGTTACGAGAAAAAATACCAACAGTTGAGTGATGATCGAGGCTATGAAAAATATATCTATGTTCATGAGAAAAGAGAAAGTGTGCTGGAACTTGAAATCGAAGAACGTAAAAATATTGCCAAGTTATTGGAGGAAGAAAATATTTCCTTGCGAGAAGAAGTGAAATAACTCAAATCTGTTGCCTCCTCTTCTTCGGGAGCTCTGGTCCCAGTAAATAATGAAGGTTTCTCATTCTTGAAAACTGAAAATGCCGCTCTGAGAGAAGAGCTAGAAGCTTTGAAAAAAGTTAAACCTACATCTTCCTTGCGGGGTAGAGCTACAGTTGGTCGATGAAGGAATGTTGAAGAGACTAGGACTGAACAAACCTTAACAAATCAGGCTACTCGGATAAAAGCAAAAACTCAAGCCTTAGTTAAAATGTCCTAAAAAATTCAGGCTCTTACCGACCAACTCTCTAACCAGAGCTCTGCACTAGAAAGTAAAGAAATCTTGGTGAAAAAACTTCATGTGAAGCTTGAGAGATTGACTTATCAATTTCAAAAATAGCCTAGAGAGTTCTGGATGGCGGTGTATAATGAAGCTTTATGCCACCTCGATGCTCGTTTACAACAGTCCAATAACGAAGGATACAAAAAAGGATGGTTGAACGCTTTATGTATGTTGAGAGTTGAACAAGGTACATCCTTATGTAATTAGTGTGAGCCTGGATTACTTGATTTGCCAGTTCGTCCCTTTAAACTCGATGTCAGTTGGATTCTAGCCCATGCCATTCCTCAGTGCTTGATCTCCAAGTATCTTGGTGATTACCAGCTTCGTTCAGATTTTGAGATATCTCATCCTCAACATTTACTTGATCGATCATGTCCAAGCAACGTCAGAATGCTGCGAGATATGAATTTAGCAATTCTTCCTATGCATTAGATGATCCTCCAACTAGGATGGAACTTTTATCAAAATCAAAGGGAAAGAAACCCATAAATAAGAAATTTGTATCAAAATTTATCTTTATGTAATCTGCCTATATTTAATGAAAAAAGATTTCATCTTTGTGCAATTTTATTTCTTTGAAAATACTTTGTAAGATGCTTTTCTGGTTATTTGCTGATGAATATATATATATATATATATATATATATATAAAAGGACAATTTGTCCTATTTTGCCTAGACAATGGAGCATTCCCCACTTGCTGTCTAGTTATAGTGACTTGTCACTCTTTGGTGCCTAAGCAATGGAATAATTTCATTCCATGTTCTTCCTTAGTTGTAATAATCGTGCCAGGATTACCTTGGTGCCTAGACAGTGGATGCCCCGGGAGGTCACCCATCTTCTTGCCTAGTTTGGGATATCCCTTGAAATCACCCGTGATCAAACAGGCTTTCGCCTTGTATGATTATTATGCCAACATTGTTGGTTAAATTTATTTGTGCTGACCAATTGGAGTTGGTGGTTGTTGAATACCAACCAACCGGAGTTGGTAATTGATGAATACCGACCAATCAAAGTTGGTGGTTGCTGATATGTCGACCAACCGGAGTTGGTGGTTGCTGATATGCCGACCAATCGGAGTTGGTGGTTATTGATATACCGACCAACTGGAGTTGGTGGTTGCATTGAGTTGATATGGTTGGTGTAGAGTGTAGCACTAGTACTCTAAAAAAAATGAATAAAAAAGGGAATATAGAAACGCAATGTTTTTATTCATATTAAAAGAAATGGGGTACATGTGAATCTGTATTATCGATAATACTTGCGCAGATGCTCTGCATTCCACGCATTTTTGAATTCTTCTCCCTCTAAGGTTTTTTTTCTGTAGGTCCCAGGACGAAAAACTGTAGTTACCCGATAAGGCCCATGCCAGTTGGCCTCTAGCTTATTATGCTTCTGGATCACCTTCTTGAGTACATAGTCCCCCTCTTTGAGATCACATTTCTTTACCCTTTTGTTGTAGAACATGGTTGTTCGATGTTGGTAGGCTGCATTCCGATTTCCGCTTCTTCTCCAACTTCTTCGAGCATATCCAAATCTAAGCGACTCATCAAATCGCTATCGGGAGAGTTAAATTTAAGCACCCTTTGAGTAGGTAGGGCCAATTCAGCAGGTTTGACGGCTTCACTTCCAAAGGCTAACATGTATGGAGATTCCCCAGTTATTATTTGTGGTGTAGTGCGATAAGCCCATAACACAGAGTGTAGCTCGTTAATCCAGTTCCCCTTCACATCATCCAGCTATTTTTTCAAACCATTCAAAAAAGTCATGTTCGTCACTTTAGTTTGTCCACTGCTCTGGGGATGGACGAGTGCATAATGGATCTTCTGGACATTGGATTGATGATAATATGCAGCAAACTCCTTGTTGTCAAATTGGGTACCATGGTCAGTATTGAAAGCATGTGGGAGACCATACCTGCAAATAATACTCTTCCAAATAAACTGGTAAACCCTTTCATATGACATGTCAATGAGAGGTTCAGCTTCCACCCATTTGGTAAAATAATCAAGAGCGACTACCAAATATTTGAACCTCCCGTTGGTGGTCCGCAGAGGCCCCGACCAAGTCTATGCCCCACATGGAGAATGGCCAAGGGGAAGTAATGGGTGTTAACAATGCCTGGGGAGTTTTTCGAATGGAAGAGAAACGTTGGCATTTATTACATTTCTTCGCATAAGCTGTGCAGTCAGCTCTCATCGTTGGCCAATAATATCCCTGCATCATTATCCTCTGTAGAAGAGTCTGATCTGCTACATGAGCTCCACAAGAGCCTTTGTGAACCTCTTCAATCAGATCTTTAACTTCAGAGGGATGCACACATCTCTGTAGATCTGTTATGATTCATATTTTATACAAAACACCATTATTTAATACATACCGAGCAGCTTTAAACTTCAGCCTCTTGGCTGCAAGTCGGTTAGTTGGTACAACTCCTTCGATATATGCCCTGATGAGGTCCATCCAGGATGGTCCCATATCCAGGGTAATGAATTTCACCATTAAATCATCACCTATACTCCGATCTTGCAAATTCTCAATAGGAATCATTCTTCATAGATCGGTGTGAGTAGCTGAGGCTAACCGAGCTAGTGCGTAGCTCTCGCATTCTCCAATCTTGGAATTCTGATCAATTGGACCGCTGCAAAAGTGGATACAATTTCCATAGCTTTAGCATAATACCTGAACATTAAGTCTCCTTTCGCTGCATATAACCCCAGAACTTGATTTACAATCAACTGTGAATCACTAAACACAGTAACTTGCTCTGCATTCATTATTTTGGCTAAATTAAGGCCCACGATCATAGCTTCATATTCAGCCTCATTGTTGGAAGCTTTAAATTATAAGCGTAGAGTATATTCGATATCCAATCCATCATGATTGTTTAGGATTACTCCGGCTCCACTATCTGTAGCACACGAAGAGCCATTAAAATACAAATTCCATATAGGTATACTATTATTAAACTCTTGGTCCGATAAAGTTCCCTGATGGAATATTTTATACTTACTTTTATCCTCCACCATCACTGGGCTATTACCCGACCCTTTCTCTTGCTCGTTGTCTATCTTCTCTGGCAGATCTACTAATGGAAGTTGATCCGGGATTGCATTTGATGATCCCGTAACATCCACGGGTTATTCTGCATTAGACTCCTACTAGTCGGGTGTATCTGGGTAAGTGAACTCCGCAATGAAGTCTGTTATCGCATGCCCCTTAAGTGAAGACCTTGGCTCATAAATAATATCATATTCATCCAATTCTATCGCCCAGTACATCATTCTTTCGGATTTCTCTGGCTTATGTAAGGCCTGTCTGAGGGGCATATCAGTATACAACACTATGGTATGAGCCTAGAAGTATGGTTTCATTCTTCTGCTTCCTTCAATCAGAGCTAATGCCATCTTATCCAGTTTTGGATATCTAATCTTTGCTCCTCAGAATGCTTTGCTGGTGTAATACACTGTTTTTTCCACTCAATCCTCCAATCTTATCAACGCCGAGCTAATTGCACTCTCTGAGACAGCTAGATACAAATCTTATAACCTTTGTCCCATCACCGGCCTGGATAGTACTGGAGGTGTCCCCAAATATTTCCTCAACTCTTGAAAATCCCTCTCACATTTATCATTCCACTCAAAAAAAATTCTAAGCGTTTTGAAGAATGGGAGGAACCTATCTCTTTCTCGTGACACAAACCTGTTAAGTGCCGCAACATGCCCTGTGAGACTTTGGACCTCCTTCTTCGTAGCTGGAGATCGTAGTTCCAGTAGATCTTTAATCTTCTCAGGATTCGCCTCAATGCCTCGTTGATTAATAATATACCCCAAAAACATGCCTTCTCGTACACCAAATATGCATTTAGTGGGGTTCAACTTCATCTGATATTTCTCCAACTGATCAAAAGTTTAGGCTCAGGTCAGCTAGATGGTTAGCAGCTTTCTTACTCTTCGTCAGCACATCATCAATGTAAACCTCCATATTATGGCCGATTTGCTTCGCAAACACTTTATTCATCAATCGCTGGTACGTTGCACCTGCATTTTTAAGTCCGAAAGGCATAACATTATAGCAGTATGTACCCCTTGGGGTAATAAAAGAAGTACTCTCCCTATCTTTTGGTTTCATCTTAATCTGGTTGTAACCGGAATAAGTGTTCATGAAGCTCAATAATCCGTGCCCCAAGGTAGCGTCCACCAACTGATAAATTCGTGGCAAGGGAAAGTGATCTTTGGACAGGCTTTATTGAGATTAGTGAAGTCCACACACATCCTCCACTTATTGTTATTCTTCCTCACCATCATAACGTTGGCCAGCCAATAGGATATTTAACATCCTCAATAAAAGAAGCCTTTTGTAGTTTCTCGACTTCCTCGTGAATGGCTTGATTCTTCTCTAGGCTGAATACCCTTCTTCGTTGCTTTACTGGATTGACATCCTTATTAACATTGAGCTCATGGCACAGGAAGGCGGGGTCTATCCCTGGCATGTCTTCATGACTCCATGCAAAAGTCTGCTTTCTATGCCTTAGAAATGCCACCAGCTCCTGCTTTATTGATGGATCCAATGACGCGCCAATTTGAGTTATTCGCTCTGGATGTTCATTGTCTAGAATGATATTTTCTGTAGCTTCCACGACCTGACCCTTCACAAGATAAGATTCATCTCTAGGGTCCAAGGTCTCAATCTCTGCATCTTCATACTCATCTACTTGGTATGTGGTGGTCTTCTTCCTGGCTGCCTCTAGTTCCTCCTGTTCAGCAGACGAATAGTAGAATTCACGAGCTACTTTTTGGTCTCCCTTCACAACTCCCACTCCAAAATTTGTTGGAAACTTCAAGCATTGGTATACCGTAGATGGCACTGCCTTAAACTTTTTCAGGCCTACCCTTCCCATGATGATGTTGTAGGCTGATTAAATATTTTTTTCCATTACGAAAAAGCATACTTTTTCTATTTTGCAGGTAGTCCAGGTACCAATAAGCATGTCCAACTTGATCGTCCCAAGTGGAAAAACCTTCTCGCCAGTAAAACGAAGGAGGGGCCTGTAATATGGCTCCAACTGGGCTAGCTTCAAATTCAAGCTATCAAAACATGGGTAGAACATGATATCTGCAGAGCTACTATTGTCCACCAATACACGTGAAATTACCACATCTTTCATCCTCATCTTGATCACCAAGGGGTCATGTGAGGATATAGTAAACCTTCCAGATCATTTTTGGAGAAACCGATGACTAGTTTATCCTTGTTCACCTTCTTCGGGCGATCGTCTTCGGCTAAGTTTATGCACTGTATATAAGAACAAGCTCGGCCTCATTGAGGTAATTTTTCCTCTCAGTAGTATGATCTCCACCTCCTGTATCTCCACCTGTAATTACATTACATTCAAATAATCCAAAATGGATTTAAAATACCTCGCGTTCAGGATGGCTTGGTGTTTTGGGAAGGTCGGGATCATCTTCTGGATCTCTCTTCTTGTCATCTCTTGCTCGGCGAGGAGATTTGGATCTTTGCCTTCCTCTGTCATTAGTCTTTCCACCATTCTGGCGATTAATGAACTTACTTAGTTTTCCTCTCCTAATGAGTGCTTCAATTTAATTCTAGAGAGCTATGCATTGCTTGGTCGTATGGCCATGGTCCCTGTGGAACTCGTAATATTTGTACTTATCCCTCTTGTCAGGGTCTGCCTTTATTTTCTCCGGCCAATCTAGCTCCTCGTTGTTTTTGATTTCTTCCAGAATATAAGTTATATCCACCTTCAAGGGAGTAATTACCATACTTACTCAATTGCACCAGCGTCTGCTTGTCTTTTGGCTGCTTGCTACCATCATTGTGCTTTTGATCCTTCTTCTCAGTTTTATCCTCAACCTTGGTCTCAGCCTCGGTATCAACATTCTTCTTCGCAGTCATGGCCTCCTTGTCATTCATGATCTTGGAAGCTTTTGCCATCAATTCTTCCATAGAATTGGGTGGATCTTTGGCCAATGTATAATATAACTTGTTCGATAACAAACCACTCATCAGAGCAGTAATTATTATCTTCTCCTCGTAGTCAATCACCTTAAGTATCTCGTTATTAAAATGAGTGATGTAATCCCTAGTACTCTCTCCTATTTTCTGCCTTACACTCAGTAGGTGTGCTACTCTCTTAACTGGCTTCGCACCAAAGCAGAAGTTCCCTATAAAGAGCTCTGCCAGCTGATGGAAAGTAGCAATCTTCCGTCGAGGAAGATTGTTGTACCATATCTGGGTTAACCCAATGACAGTTCCTAAGAATGCCCTGCACCTCATCTCCCCAGGAACCGCATAGATATCAATAGCAACTTGGTACTGCTCTATGGGGAGGACGGGATCAGTTTTTCCATCATAGAGCTTTAAATTTTGATGGTGTGGGGAAATCCATAATTACCTGCACAAAGGGTGACCCTTGGACAAAAGTTCTTTGCAGAGGGTTCCTGACCTTAGCCATTTCCCCTAACTTGTCTTCCAACCTCTGAATGGAAACCTTTCATGCATCGTTTCCAGCCTCAGACCTATTTTCCCGAGCAACTGATCACGTCGAGTTCTCCTCTTAGGATCATTGATTGCGAGTTACTGGGCGTGATTGGGCATAACCTTGCCTTAAATCGGTTGGTCATTGAGAATTCCTTGACGCAATCCTAGGGGGATTTCTATTCCTCCAAGGGCCCAAACGATGAAAGGGAGAGACTCTGCTCAACCTCTTTAAAGCGCTTGTTTGCTCTGGAGTTAAGGTAACATTTTGTCGAGAGTCCATAGCTCGTACGGAGGAGGTTCGACCAGGCTGATATGAAGGATCATTGGATCTTTCGGTGCGATAAGATTCAATGCATCTGGACTGAGAAGCATCTGGGAATAGCGCATGTCTGGTTCTTAAAGATGGCAGATGGGTATTTCTCTGAATGCTTCGTTGTCGTGACTGGGCAGACGCTCCATCATGAATAGTTTGAATGAGCTGACGTGTGGTTTCTTGCATGGTCATTTGCCCCTGGGGTAAATTGGAAACTATGATAGTGAGATCTTGCATAGTTGGGGGAGTAAAGGGGTTTAGAGGAACCCCAATGATGTTTCGGTTACTGGATTCTGGGATCTTATCCATTGATGATAAGTTTTTAGTGAAAAATGCTACGTATAGTCGTTCCCACAGATGGTGTCAATCTGTTGATGTAATAAATAGACTTGATCTAATTAATTAATCACAGATAAATGTAAATAAATAAATAAGACAAAAGATTTTAAAATTGGTTCAGCCTTATGAAAATGGCCTACGTCCACTGTTTTGTATTGCTGAGTGTTTGCATTAATCTCGCGAATCGATTACAAGAGATCAATTGCCCATCTCTGGAGGCTGATACAATGTATTTATAGCTTTGGGTCTCTCCATGTGAATAGACCGTATGTCGTTTATTTAATTGGCATATACATCTGTACAATAAGAATGTTCATTTAAGTCTGATTTTCATTGAATGTGTAGTTGTCTTTCGATCTCCCTGGCCAGATGCTTTGCACGCTAAGTATCTCGGAACGCTTGAGTTGCTCAGTAGGTTTGAGTTGCTCGGCGCGTTTGAGTTGATCTGCACATTTGATTTGCTCGGTACGCTTGAGTAGCTTGGTGAGCATATGCATTTGCCACGTAAGATTACACGTGTCTTTACATAATTGGTCCACGACAGCTGACTAAATTTTGTATCAACAATAATAATTTAGATTGACTAATCTAACTTATACTCCAAATAATTTATATTTCTAAATTCCTTAAAAAATATAGTTGTAATTAAAATATTAGAATATAGGTGTACAAAACATGGTTTTTTATCACTTTCATAAGAAACCAAAGAGGAAAAGTAGAATTGGTCTTGCCTTGATTGGTAAGGATATATGTTCCAAATTGATGTAGATGATGATTCCCATTGAGTCTTCTAAATTCTCTAAGTTTTCTTCTCTTCCAGGGGCCTCTTAAATTTCCCCCAACAAGTTTCTCTCTAGCTTGTTATGTTTAGGGTCTTGGTGTAAAGTAAGTTGCCAAATAAACCTAATTGGATTTAATATGAGGATAATATCTGCAAGTTTCCTAAAGCCCCAACATAACGTCACCTTATGGCTCCAAAAACTCACACGAGTCTTTACAAACTTATTCCAATGAGTTACCAAAACTATGGGTCCAATCCCCATCTTTTTAACGTTATTTAGTTATTCTAAAGACCTTATAAATTTTACCCAAACCACAACCCATTAAATCGGAACTAACATTAATAAAATAAAAGGGAACATAATACACACCTAACATTTTATTTAAATTATTATTTTAAACTAGTTAACACCGACTTAATTTATCTAGAATGTATTAAATTATGAAGGATCTGAGAATTATAATCAATTTAACACATAATTTATCATATAATCTGGCACGTAAATTTAACACGTCATTAACAATTAAAATGTACCACATATTTTGACACATAAATTGACAATTGCAACAAATATTTAAAATCACGGGGTATCATATTCTCCCCCTAACAAAGGAGTTATGTCCTTAAAATTCATTACATACTTGCCTTGAAGAGTTCATGATACTTATTTCGCATCTCCCTCTTTCTCTCTCCCACAAGTAGACTCTGCCTAATTATGGTGACTCCAGTGGACATGTCGTAATGGAATAAACTTAGAAAAAAGGACATGATCTTTATAATGTATAATGCATAAAGGTCTCTCATAGTAATTGTTATTTGATAGAAAATATAACTATCTCAGATCAATGTGATGACAAGCCATATCATTACTGATTTTTTTTAAGCATTGAAATGGGAAACACATTGTGAACTCGCTATAGATAGTCACAAAACACAAGACGATACACTATTGGTCCCATATGATCAATAATAACGAAGGACCCATATACTAGGGAGCTACCTTCCCCTTCTTGATGCATCTCATCCCCACCATAATGGAAAACACCTTTATAACTACCTGATGTCCAATTGTGAATTTAAGAGAATGCCCATGCTTATTTATATAACTCTTCTTCCTATTCTGAGTAGTTTACGTACGATCTCTCATGAATGAAATTTGATCCCAATAGCTTTTCACACCCGTCTTTAACAAAAAAACCAGGGAATGATAAGGACATCCATATAATTCCTCGTACCACTAATTATTGGTGATTTTATTATAACATACCGAGAGGCGCTACTAAAAATAAATTAAAAATATCTTCCAATTTGAACCTTATTAATCAATCTAATTATGCCTAACGATGACATCATTAAATAAACTGAATAATAAAAGCTTTTCATTCTCATTAATATCAAAAGCTCTTTAACAATTGATATTACAATAAAATGAAATCATAAAGTAAAATGTAGAGTTATCTAATCGTCCCAACCTCCTGATAGCTGGAATAAGTTACAACATCAATAATAAATCTGAAATGCGTTTAAATTGTGGGGGTGTGAGTCATAAACTTAGTCGGCTAGTGTATATTCTATAAGTGAACTACACATATGTATGCGTGCACTTATTTAGAAATGTATGCATATGCCCACTCAACTAAATTCCAAAATAAGCATAACCAATCTTAGGATCTCACTATATATCACTGCACTTCCCAAACCCCATATCAAAATTGTATGGACTATCATTATAATCTCCTTTTATTTATACTTAAAACATACAATAACACCCTAAATAAAAAAATCTTATATTATAATCAGAAGTCAGAATATGGTACTCCCCTCATCGTCATACCATAATGGCTTAAGAACCCATATTAACAAAATAATTTAACAACCTAAATGGTCCATGGCCTAGTTTATTCGATAAAAGAAAAAATATATATCGAAATCACACCCCGTCCAAAGGGTGTATTGGATAAGGGATGCATATGCATCCTCTAAAAATATACAATATGGTCAATCTCTCAATTTATTAACTCTCCACAATATATTAATTTCCACAAATTACGTATATATCCCTACCCACTTACTATAAGCCAACATATGGCGTAAATAATAAATTACATTTTCCCCAACTATGAGGCATGAAAATAGTATCACATAATCACGTGTGAAATAAGGAATACATGTATATCAAATAAAACATATAAAGATTCACCACACAGTATGGATACGGGTATACAATTAAGCGTCAATACATAAAGAACACCAAATAAACCACAAGTAGACGAACACCTTCGTCAAATGAATAAATTCCACGATGCTAGACATCTAACTTGAAATTTGATATCTCCCATCTCTCATATCAGATCTCAGATCCATGCTCGCCTTGAAAATACAATTAAATATACCATTTGAAATATCCCCAAAATCGAGTTGCAAAGTTCTTTAACGGATGTTGGAAGGTGTCTGTTGATGGAGCTTTAGGGTCAGACGGTTGGGGATGAAGTATAAAAATGTATAATTGATTATCTTATAAGATAAAAGGTGAAAGATAAGAAAAAAACACAAATAAAGGTTCCCATAAATAGACTAAGGGCATAGCACCCCGAGAGTGGGACACGAGGGTGCTTTGAGCCAGTAAGGTCGAAGTCGCGCTTTGGAAATCTTTCAGCCACTAGCCTTATTCCATGGTCGCATAAACAATTCCCACTGTCGTGGCTCTTCAAGGTTTCTATCTCAAACTCTCTCTTCTCAGTGATTTCACATCCTAACCAATTACAAAGTTGCCACTCTTTTATAAACTTGCTTGCTCCCTAAGCTAAACCAAATGAAAAAATTACCCTTGCTCTTCCATCATTATTGCATCTTAGGCCAAATACAAATTAAATCCTAGAAAATACTCAATATTATATTCTTTCCCCAAACTAAAAGAATTCCATCCTTGAAATTCATAGAAAACTTATTCTTTACACCTTGTATAAAGTCAAATGTACCACAACGGACAACGCAACAGACCTATAACCCCAATACTGAGTAATCGTGTAACTTGGAGCTCTTGTACCACTTTCTAATAGACCGAGAGGCAAGACTAAAAATTAATGAAAAATACATTCTAACTTAACCCCTTCTAAAACCGTTTAATTATCCCCAACCGCTACAAAACAATTTGCCAAAGCATACATAAATAAATTAAATAAATAAGGATCTTTATTCTCATTAATATCAAAATCTTCATAACACGTGTTAGTAAAATAAAATGAAAGCATAAAGTAAAATACATAGGCATTTAATTATCCCCACGTCCCGAAATATGAAGTACACCACAATATCAATAATAAACCTGAAATGCATATAAACTGTGGGGGTGTGAGCAGGAAACTCAGTAGGCTTGTAAAAATTCTCCAAGTGAAATACACACCTGTACATGCACATTTATTGAAGTGAATGCATATGCCCTGTTGATATCAAATTTAGTCAGATGACGTGGACCAATCATATGAAGACACGTGTCAATCTACATGGCGAATACAAATACTTTCGACGAACAATATGCATCACCGAGCTACTCAAGCGTACCGAGCTACTCAGGTGTCCCGAGATACTCAAGCGTACCGAGCTATTCAAGCGTACCGAGCAACTCAGGCAGTCCGAGCTACTTAGCATGCAGAGAAACTTAAACGCTCCGAGCTACTTAGCGTGCAGAGCACTTCTTTCAGAAGATAACTACGCAATTAACACACCTTATATTTAATGTGTATTCTGATTATACAACTGTATATGTCTACTAAATGACAGCTTATTGATATGTAGAGCTAAAAAGGCTATAAATACATTGTAACCCCTTCATAAGGGGGGACTTCGGAATTCCTTGGAAACCAGAGAGAAACAAACACTCAGGCAATACGATAACAGTGGACGTAGGTCATTTTCTTAAGGACGAACCACTTTAAAAATATTTTATCTTGTTTACTTATTACTTATTTATCTGTGATTAATTAATTAGATTGCATCTAGTTTTTTACATCAACAGATTGGCGCCGTCTGTGGGAAACGACTATATTTATCGTTTTTCCATCAAAAATTCATCATCTATGGATGAGATCCCAGAATCCAGTAACAGGAACACCGTTGGGGTCCCTCCAAACCTAACTAATCCCCCAACTATTCAAGAACTGGTTAGCATTATGGCTAATTTGGCTCAAGGCCAAATAACCATGCAAAAAAACATGCGTCAACTTATACAAATTATTCGTAACGAAGTACTTGCCCAGTCCGAACAAAGAAGTGTTCAGAGAAACACCCATCTGCCATCTTCAAGAACCAAACATAGTTATTTGCATAGGGCTCTCGATCTAGGCATATTGGTTCTTATCATACTAAAAGATCTGACGATCCTTTATATTAACCTGGCTGAACTTCTTCGGTACGAGTTACTGATTCTCAACGGAATATTTCTTTAACTCCAGAGAGAGCTAGCATTCTGGAAAGGTTGAGTAGAGTCTCTCCTTTCGATCATTTAGGACCCAGAAGAAATAAAACCCTCCTAGAGTTGCGTCGAGGGACACTCAACAACCAATCGATTTAAGGGAAGGTTCTTCCCAATCACACCCAACAACTCAAAAAGAAAAATCTCAAGAAGGAAATTTAGAGCGATCAGTTGCACGAACCAATCGTTCTGAGACTGGGAATGATGCTTGGAAGGGCTCCATTCAAAGATTGGAAGACAGGTTAGGGGAAATAGCTAAAGCCAAGAACCCTCTCTAGAGAACTTTTGTCCAAGGGTCGCCTTTTGTGAAAGCAATTATGAATTTTCCTACACCATCAAAATTTAAAGCTCCGGTAGTGACACCCAAATATGACGAGAAAACTGATCCGATCCACCACATAGAGCAATATGAAGCTGCTGCCGACATCTACGCAGTCCCTGATGAAATGCGGTGCAGGGCATTCTCATGAACTATCACTGGGTCAGCTTAGATATGGTACAATAATCTTCCTCGGGGGCAGATTGCCACTTTCCATCAACTGGCAGAACTTTTCATAGGAAATTTATGTTTCGGATCGAAACCAGTTAAGAGAGTGGCACATTTATTGAGTGTGAAGCAAAATGCTGGAGGGAGCACCAGGGATTATATCACTCGTTTTAATAATAAGAAACTTGAGGTAATTGATTACGAGGAGAAAACAACAATCACTGCTCTAATGAGTGGTCTATTACCAAATAAGTTATATTATACTTTGGCTAAAGACCCTCCAAGGTCTATGGCTGAATTGATGGAAAAAGCAGCAAAGATAATGAACGTCGAGGAAGCCATGGCTGCAAAGAAGAATGCTAATACCAAAGAAATCAAGGTTGAAGGTAGAAAAACTGAGAAGAAAGATCAGAGGAACAATAGTGGCAGCAAGTAGTCGAAGGGCAAGACACTGGAACGGTTGAGAAGATATGGGAATTACACTCCTTTGAAAGTAGACGTAAATCACATTCTGGAGGAAATCAAGAACAACGCTGAGCTAGCCTGGCCCGAGAAAATAAAGACAGAACCAGACAAAACGGATAAGTCAAAATATTGTGAATTCCACAAAGATCATGGGCATACGACCAAATGATGCATAGCCCTCCAGAATGAAATCAAAGCTCTTATTAGGTGTGGAAAACTGACCAAATATGTTGATCACCAAAATGGTGGAAGGACCAATGACAGAGGAAGGCAAAGGTCCAAATAACCTCACCAAGCAAGAGATGACAAGAAGAGAGATCATGAAGATGATCCAGAAGATGATACCGACCTACCTAAAAAACCCAGGCAACCCGAACGTGATACAACATGGTTTATTTATTCATATGGAAGAACATCATTTGCAGATATGGCCTCCCACATGCATTCATCACTAATCATGGTACTCAATTTGATAACGAGGAGTTCTCTACATATTATCATCAGTCCAATGTCCAAAATATCCATTCTGCACTAGGGCATCCCCAGAGTAATGGACAAATAGAAGTGACGAATAAGACTCTATTGAACTCTTTGAAGAAAAGGTTAGATGAAGCAAAGGGAAATTGGATCAACGAGCTATAGTCCATTCTATGGGCCTATCGCACTACTCAACGAATAGCAACTGGGGAATCTCCATACATATTAGCCTTCGGAAGTGAAGCTATCATACCTGCTAAATTGGGCTTGCCTACTCACAGAGTGCTAAATTCTAACTCTTCTGTAAGCGATTTGATGAGACGCTTAGATTTAGCATTGCTCAAAGAAGTCAGAGAAGAAGCCGCAATCAGAAATGCAGTCTACCAACAACGAACAGCTTTATTCTACAACAAAAGAGTGAAGAAATGTGATCTAAAAGAAGAAGACTATGTACTGGAGAAGGTGATCCAAAAATACAACAAGCTGGAGGC
The DNA here is from genome assembly GCA_949130495.1 of Sambucus nigra. Classification (NCBI taxonomy): domain Eukaryota; kingdom Viridiplantae; phylum Streptophyta; class Magnoliopsida; order Dipsacales; family Adoxaceae; genus Sambucus; species Sambucus nigra. Next base: position 689,559,607 of record OX422209.1, read on the forward strand.
CAACTGGCATGGGCCTTACCGAGTAACTAAAGTTGTTCGTCCAAAAATATCTCCTATTTTGTTTGATTTTTTTTCGGAGTACTAGTGCTACACACTAAAATCAGCATCAGCAACCGCCAACTATGGTTGGTCGGTCATCAATTACCACCAACTACGGTTGGTCAATCAATCAATTACCACTAACTACGGTTGGTCGATCATCAATTATCACCAGCTACGGTTGGTCGGTCAATCAATTACCACCAACTATGGTTGATCGGTCATCAATTACCACCAACTACGGTTGGTCGATCGTCAATTACCACCAATTACGGTTGGTCGGTCAATCAATTACCACCAATTACGATTGGTCGATCATCAATTACCACCAACTACGGTTGGTCGGTCAATCAAATTCCACTAACTCCGATTGGTCAGCAAAATAGTAATCCCAATAAGAGTACTATAACAGAGCAGGAGTATGAAACGAAAATCATTCCACTGCTTAAAAAGTGATAAATCACTTTAAACAGGCTTCATATTTATTCAGCAAATCATAAGAAAAGCATTTCCGAGAAAATAAAGAATAAATTATCATTCATTAAATGCAATCATATTACATAGAGATGATCTAAATTTTCATTCATTTCATTCATGTACAAGTTTCCTATTCTATGGGTTTCTTTCCTTCTAACTTTGATACAGGTTCCACCCCAGCTGGAGGATCATCTAAAGCATAAGAGGAATTGATAAAGTTCAAATCTCTTAGCATTATTATGTTGATCGTAGATGGTTAATCAAGCAAATGCTCAGGATGAGCTATCTCAAAATTGGCATGAAGATTATAATCATCAAGATACCTAGAGATCAAAACTCGAGGAATAGCACAAGCTGAAATCCAGCTAAGGTCAAGTTTGAAGGGAGGCACAGGTAAATCAAGAACTCCATATTCATAATAGTCCTATAATAAATGACCTTGATCCAATTTTAGAACACATAAGGCATTCAACCATCCCTGTTTATATCCTTCGTTGTTCGACTGCTCTAAACGAGCATCAAGATGATACAAAGCTTCATTATACCCTGCCATCCAGAACTCTCTGGGTTGCTTATGAAATTGATAGGTCAATCTCTCAAGCTGCTCGTGAAGCTTTTTTACCAGAAGATCTTTACTTTCTAATGCAGAGCTTTGACCAGAGAGTTGATCGGTAAGAGTTTGCAGTTTCTGAGGCATTTTGACCAAGGCCTAAGTTTTGGCTTTTATCTGAGTAGCTTGATTTATTAAAGTCTGGTCAGTCCTTATCTCTTCAACACTTTTTCGAACAACTCTACCTCTACCTCTATCCCTTGAGGAGGATGTTGGTTTAGCTTGTTTCAAAATCTCCAGCTCTTCTCTCAAGGCAGCATTTTTAACCTCTAAAAAGGAATAACCCTCATCGTTGATTGAAACCAAGGCTCCCAAGGAAGAAGAGGCCTCAATTTTGAGTCGTTTTAGCTCCTCCTGCAGCGTAACATTTTCTTCTTCCAACAGCTTGACAATGTGCCTATGTTCTTCAACCTCATGACTTAGAACATTTTCTCTTCTCTTATGAGCAGAGAGGTACTTATCATAACCCCGATCAGCACTCAGTTGTTTGTATTTTTTCTCGTAACCCTTATGAAGAAGTTTGCTGGACTCTTTGTATTGCTGTTGAAGTTCCTCGATTATTCCTTAAAGATCTTAAATCATTTCATAATAAGCCACATTGTTGGCTACATCACGATCAAGTAGACACTTCAAGTACTGGTAGGCATCAATTGCTCGTTCAGAGGCATTGGAGCTAAGAGTGTCGATTATTTGAGCTTCAATATATATATACGTCCATAGGATATCGCTTCGCTCATGCGTCTACCCAAATCATCCCAATCTCCAAATGCCGAATTTTACAATTAATTAAAGTTTATTACTCTTCAACTTTAATGGAATTTCACATATTTAATCTCTTGGTTTATAATTTAATAAACCTCGGTTACTACAATTTACTAATCACCTCTGGTGTAACCAAAGATTCCATTACTCGAATCAAATCTCGAAAAATCCACCAACCCAATTAAAGGATGAAACTCCCTTTTGCCACCTAGGTTGTTCGAATAAAAACAAGGGCCTCATTCGAATGAGATAAAAACCCCGTTTGAATAAAAGCACCTATCTTGTTCTAATGAACCTACTAATCTCGTTTGAACGGGATGCCACTATCCATCTCCTTCGTACCATAAAATGCAATTTTAATCCAAAAACTCCATTAACAAGCATAAAAGCGTCAAACCATCATTCCAAATAATCCCAAAGTCAAAAACCAAAGATAGTACTACATGATGCTAATTGTTTTTTAACAATTAATGGAAATGCAGTTTATCAAAATAAGGTTTAATTAATAAATATTATATGTTTAAACCTAACTCATCATTATCATGTAAGGGAATTTAATTGCCTACATAAAAATACATAATACTTTAAGTTAACATGGAGATTATACTCAAAGTTAAAAGTAAATCCTAAAACATGAGTTTTATTCCATATTTACGCATTTAATACGTTCAATTTCATATTATCTCCAAAAAAGTATAAGTCCTCACTGCATAGGCAATTAATATAACTCCTAATTATCTCAAATATATAAACATGATTAAAACTAATCAAATCGGACCCTAAACTTGCGTTCTAAATAAAAAAAATATGTACTCTAAATAAGTTATAGATTAAAATTGTATTGCAATATATTTCTTTCCTTAATTTGAAGAATGATGAGACTTTTGCTTGAATCCCTTGTACTTTCTCCTCTCCACATCTTCTCTAGTTCTCCCACAAGTTTTTGGTTGCCAGGGTTTTCTCTTTTGATAAAATAATGATTAATTAAAGAGGATTAACTATATTAAATAACTCTAATTTTTTTCATATATATATTAGGCTTATTTTTGGACCCCCAAATAGACCCAAAATACTACTCGGATTAACCAAAAACTTAGCCTAAGGGCATATCTACCCCCGGTCCCAACTTAGGATGATACAAATACGCAACTGGGTATCCGTATCACTCTAGAGTTCGCTCAAACCGGTTATACCTCATATCTCACGGTAAAACCTCACAACATAAAAAAATAATTAATTATTTTACGCATAACCGCATATAATCCAACATAATTAACTACGACCATGAATTCAGCACAAACAAAGCACATAAAATGCAAATTTGATCACTATATAAATATGCAATTATTAGTACCAATTATCTCAAATAGTGATTAATTCTCATTTGTTAATTTCTTCTCACAATTAATAAATAAATAATAAATGCTAGAAACTATGGGTTATTAAATGCCGCACTTCCTTCAGTACAATATGGACTCTCGTCATACTCTCCTGTTATTTACCCTCCTAAGAATCTAATGTCCCCCCAAATAAACAATATTATAATACAATCAGATGGCACGATAAAGTACTCCCCTTATTGTCCTACCACAAAGAAAAAAAGCATAGACCGAAAACACACTTCATCTAATGTGTGGCTCGGCTAAGGAATGTTTATGCATCCTCTTACAAAATAAATAGTAAGATCAATCTCTCATTTTATCAAATTTCAACAATATATTAATTCCACAAATTAGGTTTGAATATTTACCGAATTACTAGAACTTCACATATGACGTAAATTAATCTAATAACATTTTCCCTAACTATAAGTTATGAAAATAATATCACATAATCATGTGTGCAATAAGGAGTATATGTATATTTAAATAAAATTTATACAGATATACCACACATAATAAACACAAGTATACAATTAAGGGTGAAAACATGTAGCACACAAAAAGTACGGGAGAAAGAACACCTACCTCAAACAAATAAAATTCACGAAGCTAGACATCTTACTTAAAATATGAAATTTCCCATCTCCCATCTTCTAACTTTAATCTCCAATCCATTTACTCCTTGAAAATTTTATCGATTATCCCTCTAGAAGCATTCCCAAAATCCAAGCACAAAGTCCTCTAATGGAGGTTATAAGGTGTTTGTTCATGGGTGTTTAGGGTCAGATGATTAATGATAAAGTCTAAAATTTCATGATGGGTTATATTATGAGAGAAGAGGTTAAATCTAAGGCAAAACCCAAGTACGGGATCCCTTAAATAGACCAAGGGCAAAGCACCATCGTGAGCAAGTAAGGTCGCGATTGCGCACTAGTTCTTTCATAATCACAGGCCTGCTTCTGCAGTCGTGCAAAGGATTCTTGTAGTCATATGTCTCCCCAATTTCTAGTGCATCACATTTTTTGCCTCAAAGATATCACAATCGCAACTAATTAGGAAGTTTCGAAGTTTAACCACACAATAAAACTACCCTTGCCCTTCCATCCTTATTCTAACTTAGGATAACTTTAATTAAAATTTTGAAAATACTCAATAAATCCCATAAATACGGGGTATTACATTTATTAAATATATTTTACAAATATGGACGAAATTTTTACTAAAAATAGCATTACAACTTACAATAATTTATAATGGCATGACAATGATTTATCTTAAAATTGTGGGCACGTTAGTTACTTTTAAACAATTATCATTTTTAGTATTTGTAAGTGCATAAACTTGCCAATTAAAATTAGATAGCACAAGCTAGGATGGAAGATAAAATCATAGAGACGGTGGCTAATCACAAAGTCATATCAGATTATATATATTTTTCATAAACTAGCCTATATTCACTTAAGTACTTTTATCATAGGGTCCTCATTAGGGACAATGTTTACTTTTTTCATGCAATCAAGATGCGATCAAGAGATATGCATATGATTGACGATGACCATTAGACTTCGCCATTGGAGACCACATGCTTTTGAAAGTATATCCAATAAATAGGGTAATGTGCTTCGGAAAGAAATGGAAACTGACACTGATATTTGTCGTGTCTTTTACAATTTTGGATTGAGTGGGGACTCTACCATAGTGAGTAGGATTCCTGACTCGTACCATATTGAGTAGGACTTCACGGTTTTGGACCGTGACCATTGTTGTCACAGCCCAAAATCGTGACCATAGCCTTTTAAAATGTGACCAAATTCGCGACTCAATCTAGGGGTGATCTACATCATTATTTGGTCATGGGTTAGTCACGGTTGTGGACCATGACCAAGACAAAAGGCCCTGACCATTTAGCGTGAAATCTTTGGATCATTTTGAAATATTTACAGGTCTAGATGGTGGACATGGATGTCGATTATACCGAGATTGAATATGTTTGGGGAAGGATTACTTTGAAGATTTTAATAATATTTATGTTGGATTAATGTAATTAATTTGATGGCTTCATAAATTATGTATTACTGTTTTTTAATTGATGTATTAGTTAGTTTTATTATGGAATTGCATACATGTTTAAAAATAAGTACACAATTTTTTTAGAAGCAAACAAATAAAAAATATTTTTATAAATAAATTTATTATTGATCACAGTCCAAAACCATGGCCATTTTCATGACAATATTTCAATGGGTTAAACGATGATAATGGTCAGAAACCATGGCTATAACAATCCTCATTTTTCCACGTAAAGGTGGTCCAAACACAATACACCAAAGATAGGGCTTGTCTAACAATCTATATCATTCTCAGCACCAAAACAACAACAATAACAACAAATAATAATAATAATAATAATAATAATAATAATAATAATAATAATAATAATAATAATAATAATAATAATAATAATAATAATAATAATAATAATAATAACAGATTTGAATTTTAAATCGAAATGCACAATAAACCATTTAAATAACAACTAATAATAAATAAGTCCAACACCCAAATGGTAATAAAAAACTCCACATAAGTCTAATTGATCTCAGGAAGACTAAATAATAAACTTAGGGCTTATGCCCATACAATCTCGGAAATAAAAAATGTGACTGTAAAGGAAATAATAACCTAAATTAGAGTCAATCGAACTGGAATGACTTATTGTGACACCCCGACTAATTAAATATCGGGTAGCTACTCCTTTATTAAATTAAATCAAAATGCCAAGTTGGCTCAGTTAATAGCATCACTGTCGAAAAACATTTTATTATTACTAACCACCTAGTATTTAAAAAGTAAGTTGCCAAATTTTAATTAAAGTCTGATTAACATGCAACGAGTGTAATGAAGAATAATAACACCATTCACCATACTGAAGTAAATAGAATAACCATCACATAATATAATTAAAGTCTGGAGGAAAACTCCTCACTACAAATCCCACAACTGAAATAAGTAACGAAATACTGAATACTGAATTAATACATGCCAAAGTCTGAAAAACTGAAATGGAAATGTATCTCTAATGGAACTGGGCAACATGCCCTAAAACTGATAAATACTGAATCAGGAATCCAAATGAAAGAAGCGTCTATAAGCAAATCCCTGTAGCTTCCACAAACAGCTACAGCTCGCCACCTAAATGAGTATCCTATGCATGGTGTCCTTGTGGCTGGGCACCTAAAATGGTTTTACAAAAAAAAGATTTGAAAGCAAACGGGCAGAGCCCGAATGTGGAGATATTTTAAAAACCTGCAAGTGCTTTAAAAATATTTAAAACATTAAATGCAAAGTACATGTTAGAACGTGCACTCACATGAAATTCTCACCTCTCGTCTAATTGTGCACTCCTAACGTAAGTACCCATCTAAAATGACACAAACCACTAGCTAAGTGACATCATATCTAGCTAGACTGCCATAGGTTCTACCCTTATTACTCGGTTCCCATTAACATTATAACGATCTCAATTAAATACGGCTTAACGTAACTTCAGGTTCTCATACAAAAGTAATACAACTCGTTATAGATTATCCCTCTATGTTATTCCATGGATAAACACAATACCATATGAAAGTTCAAGTTATTAAGCGTATATTTTCCACAACATAAATATACAATATAAGCACCCCGAGACTAAGCTGCGGTGCACACATACTCTGCTATCCATCCCGGTACATCACGTCCATAAGGATCACATATTCCGAATCTCTCAGGAATAGTTCACAGATAACAACATCACAAATAATGGAGGCGAACACAGTCACATCACATGGGTCATGCACATACCTACGTTCCCACGATCAGCGGACTTATTAACATACCAATAAGTCTTTCTCTGACCTATGTTCATCAAGGTAACCAGTCTAAATCCGGGCAACACAAGGATTAGAGGGCCCTAAGCGAACGCAAACCTCCCGTGATAGCAAGTATGGTAGGTATGTCATACACACAGTTCATATACCAATACTAAGTAAGCACACATCTTAGTAATCCCGTAGTTTAATTGTAGTACATATCGCATTCTCGTACCAACTTAATATATATACAACTTATATAATCCCGGTCCATATTTATACGCGCCATAATTTATTCCCACTTTGTAGTAGGTACTCACGTCTCGACTCAAATGTCTATTTGATTTGATCCACATTTATATAATTTACTCCTCATTATAACCCAAATGTCCCAAGTATACTAATACACCTTCAAAGGAATGTTATCTCTATCCTCGAACAAGTTTACGGGACTCCCAAAATCAAAACAGGCCAAAAAGGCCTAAACTGCCAGCTCGTTAGAAGTCTCGTTCGAACGAGGCTGTTCGAACGAGATTCAGTTCGTTCGAATGAACTGTACCTTCTAACGACATCCCGTTCGAACGAAGGTATCGAACGAACTCGTTCGAATGAAGGTATCGAAAGAAATCTCCCCTCGTTAGAAGCGACTGGTCAACTCCTTAGAAGCTCATTCGAACGAGCTCGTTCGAACGACCTGGGAAGGTCTTCTAACGAACGACCAGTTTCGAGCCCAGATTTCCTACTTTCGTTTCTCATCAATTTTTACTCCTCAAATCTCAACCAATATTCGTCCAGTCAATGTTTTAAGGTCTCCAATCATCCTAAAACATACTAAGGTCATATACTAACATCTTTTAAGGAATTAATACATCCTAAACATCATTAAATCACAAGTTTCTACACTTTTCCCCAATTTTTCAAGAACATGAACCCTAAAATTTTTAGATCCTTAATTTGTCCAATTAAATCCGTTTTTGTGTCTTACAAGATATATCAACATCAGATTAGTCCTCTAACTATGATTCTACATGCAATCCTTTCATCAAAATTTAGTATTCTACTTCCAAACTCATGGGTTTTTCATTATCTTCCAAGAACAAACATAAATTTGAATTATCTAACGTGGAAGGAACATTCTATGAAAGTAAATGGAATTAAATCACTTGCCTCTAGTGTCTCTGAATTTGGTGTTGATTTGGTAAAGCTTTTCTGCAGAATTCCCTTCTATCTCTCTCTCTCTCCAAGCTTCTCCAATGGTGGCTAGGGTTTTCTTTGGGGAAGTTTTGGAAACCTAATTGATAACCCCCGTAGCTTATTGGGTCATTAAGGGTTGGTTAGTGGGTTTAGTGGGTCTATTCCCAATCAGATAAAGACTCCTAATTTTCGTCATTATTAATTCCTCAAAAATACAAAATTACTAAAATACCCTTTATGTTGCCGGTATGGCCTAAAAATACCACGGGACCCAAACTAAACCCCCGGCTAGTGTTTTCTGACTATCTCGACCCTTCCGGACGCGTTGGCGCACTCAAAACGACCATATGGTTAATATAATTTAAATTCACTTTTATAAATAAAATAATTATATCCTGACGCGACTGTCACACGCGTCCCAATAAAATGACCAAATTGTCGTATATCAATCTCACGACAAATTTCATAATTCAATATTCATATAACATCATATATGCTCAATATAGTCAAATACCAACTCACATCTCGCTAGTATTTTAACCCGGATTAATTTCCAATTAATACGCATTTAATTAATTAATCCCATAAATAAATATCACAAAAATACGGGGTATTACATACTTCCCCCCTAATAACTGAATTTCGTCCCGAAATTCGGAACTAGAAAGTACCTGGTATGAACAACTCTGGATAACGTTCGCGTATCTCATCCTCGCGCTCCCATGTGGACTCCTCGACATTATGATGTCGCCACTGAACACGCACTAACGGAACTATCTTGGACCGCAGTTTCCGCTCACTTCGATCTAGAATAGAAATCGGCCCCTCCTCGTAGGAACTATCCGGCTGGAGATCGATGTCCTCCACAGCGATGTGAGAATGAGCCAAATTATCTCTAAGGTATTTCCTTAGCGAGGAAATATGAAACACATCGTGAATCCGATGCAATTGCTCCGGTAACCCAAGTCTATACGCAACCGGTCCGATCCGCTCAATAATAGGAAATGGTCCTACATATCTCAGTACCAACTTCCCTTTTTCCCGAAATGCATAATCCCCTTCATAGGAGATACCCTGAGTAAAACCTGGTCCCCCACTTGGAACTCCCTGAAAAATCTCTTCGCATCAGCGTAACTCTTCTGCCGATCTTGAGCTACTCGAATGCGACTCCGAATCAACTCAATCCTTGCCGAAGTATCCTGGATCACTTCTGACCCAAGTAGTTTGTTGTCCCCCACCTCTAACCGACATGCTGGGGAACGACAAGGCCTACCGTACAACGCCTCAAACGGAGCCATGCCAACAGTGAACTGATAGGAGTTGTTGTAAGCAAACTCCACCAGTGGAAGGTACTTCTCCCATCCACCCCCAAAGTCAATAATGCACATGAGTAGCATGTCCTCCAACATCTGATTTGTGCGCTCGGTCTGCCCATCGGTCTGCGGATGATAAGCCGTACTCAACCGTAATTCCATGCGCATGGCCTCCTGGAAACTCTCCCAAAACCGCGAAACAAATATCTTGTCTCTGTCAGACACGATATTTAGGGGCACGCCGTGAAGTCTAACAACTTCTGAAATGAAGAGCTGGGCATACTGTCCCGTAGTGTAGTCAATCCTTACGGGTAAAAAGTGAGCGACTTTGGACAACCTGTCCACAATTACCCAAACGGAGTCGTGACCCCTCTGCGACGTAGGCAACCCCGTGATAAAGTCCATGGATATGCTCTCCCACATCCACACCGGGACCTCCAACGGCTGTAGAAGTCCTGTCGGTCTCTGATGATCCACTTTTACTTACTGGCAAGTGGCGCATTTCAAAACAAACTCAGCAATATCTCTCTTCATACCGCTCCACCAATACTGCCGTCTCATGTCTTGGTACATTTTGTCTCCTCCGGGATGTACCGCGAACCGTGAGCCGTGCGACTCTGCCATCACCTCGTGTCGTAATTTCTCTCCTTCCGGAACTACCAATCTCCCATTGAAGCGTAATCCCCCGTCCGAGCTGACGGTATAGGACTCGACTCCCTCTGCTAGTAATCGAACTATCTGATCCTGACAGAACGAGTCATTAGCCTGTGCCCGTACTACCTTCATGACAATCTGCGGTGTAACGGTCATCACAGACATGAAAGATCGAGCCACTGCATCCTGGTGTCCCAATTCCTTCCACTTTTCCTTCCACACCTCTTCCACCTCATCTGCTGGCCTATGGCTCAACGCGTATGCTACGACGTTAGCCTTACCTGGGTGATACTGGATATCGAACTGGTAGTCTTTCACAAACTCAAGCCACCTACGTTGCCGCATATTCAACTCTTTCTGCGTGAACAGGTATTGTAGGGACTTATGGTCCGTGAACAGTTGGAACTTTTCCCCCAAAAGATTGTGCCTCCAAATCCGTAGGGTAAATACCACTGCTGCCAACTCCAAATCATGCGTGGGGTAATTCTTCTCGTGAGGCTTAAGTTTACGGGAAGCATAAGCTATGGCCTGTCTCTCCTGCTGCAATACACCTCCAAGTCCTTGCAAAGACGCATCGGTGTAAACCAAATACTCAACTCCCGGTCTCGGCAATGCTAATACAGGTGCTGAGGTCAATTTATCCTCCAACTCATCGAATGCCAACTGACAGACATCACTCCAGATGAATGGCACACCCTTACGAGTCAGATGTGTCAAAGGACCTGCAATCTTCGAGAATCCCCGAATGAACCTCCTGTAGTATCCTGCTAGGCCCAAAAAACTATGAATCTCAGTCGGTGTCGTGGGCTGTCCCCACTCCCTCACCGCGGATACCTTCCCCGGATCAACAGATATTCCCCGGTCGGAAACAATATGTCCCAAAAACTGGACCTCCTTCAGCCAAAACCCGCATTTCTCATATTTTGCATACAACTCGTTCTGAGGAAGTGTCTGCAAAACTTGCCTCAAATGCTCGGCGTGCTCCTCCTCTGTCTGGGAGTAAACCAGAATATCATCGATGAAGACAATGACAAACTGATCTAGGAAATCCCTGAACACTCTGTTCATCAAATCCATAAACACTGCTGGAGCGTTGGTCAAACCAAAAGGCACAACCCGAAACTCGTAAGAACCATATCTCGATAAGAACGCAGTCTTCGAGACATCCTCCTCCCGGATACGGAACTGATGGTATCCCGATCTCAAATCAATCTTCGAGAAGAAAGAAGCTCCTCTCAACTGGTCGAATAAGTCATCGATTCGAGGCAACGGATACTTATTTCGTATCGTGACCTTATTCAACTCTCGGTAGTCCACACACAATCTCAGTGAACCATCTCTCTTCTTTATGAACAACACAGGGGCACCCCACGGTGAAGTACTCCTCCGTATAAACCCCTGACCCAATAATTGTTCAATCTGATCCCGTAACTCCCTCATCTCAGCTGGAGCCATACGGTACGGTGCACGTGCTATAGGTCTCATACCTGGTAGTAAATCTATAACAAAGTCTATCTCTCGATTGGGGGGTAGGCCTGGTATCTCCTGAAACACATCCGAATACTCCCTGACAACTGGGATAGACTCTAAGGGAATCACAACCTCCTTAGAGGTATCCTCCTCTATGTAATACAGATGAGCGGTCGACCCTCCCTCTGGGTGAGGCATCGCCACTACAAACATCTTTTGCCCCGGAATGGCAAAAACAATGCTTCCGCTGAAGCAATCAATCATGGTCCTATAAGCTACGAGCCAATCCATTCCGATAATCACATCGTGAACATGCATATCTAATACCAACATGTCTGCAGGTAATACCAAACTACCAATCTCTACCCCCACTCCCCGGCATATAAAGAAAATAAGTGACCCACTCCCTAATGGTGAGTCGACACACGTCACTGTGCTCTCCGCTGTGGCTAACAACCCTAAAGCCTTCACGAAATGTGTAGCTATAAAACAATGTGTAGCCCCCGTATCAAACAATATCCGACCCATAGTGCCATGGATAGGAAACGTACCCTCAATCGCGGGCGGTGCCTGTGGAACTGCTGCCTGGTGGACGTTATAGACACGTCCATACTGTAGCTGCCCCTGCTGAGCTGGGACTGCTGGAATGGGTGGCAATGCTGCCATCTGTGGCGGTGCGGGGAGAGCGGCGGGAAACATAGGCCTCTGCGGCTCCGGGCGAGCACCCTGCTGCTGCTGCTGTGGGGCCCTGCCCCTATTAGGACAATCCTGTCGTTTATGGCGAGTCTTGCCACAAACAAAGCACTTCCCTGGGAAGTTCCCTCCTCTCTGCCCCTGCTGTCCCCGGCCCTGGTGGCCGTTACCGTTCCTCCCTTGGACCTATTGGCCCTGCTGAAACTGCTGCCCATTCTGCCCCTGTTGGCCTTGATGGCCGTTTGGACCCTGATGGCCCTGAAGGAAACCTCCCTATCCGTGCCTATAATTCCCTGATCTGAACCTCTTCTGATCTCCCTGCTGGGAACCCTGCTCACCCTGTCTCTGCCCCTGAACAGGTTGTGCCCCACCGGCACCATGTCCTCCAGTCCTGCCCTGATGGCTAGACTCTCCCGATCTCTTGCCCTCCGCCATATGAAAGCGGTGATCCTGGCAGTGTAATAAAGCAGCGTTAACCACATCAGAATAAGTGGCCAACGAAAGGTTCCCTAACAGATGCTGACGGATCCTCTATGTCAACCCGTCGGTAAATTTCTCAATCTTCTTCTTCTCTGTCGGTATCTCATCCGGAATGATATTCAACAGATTCGTGAACTCGGCCTCATACTCGGCCACGGTCTTACCCTCTTGCCTTAGATTCATCAATTTCCTCCTCATTTCCGTGTGAACAGCTGACGAAAAGTACTTGCGGTCGAACCGCACCCAAAAGTCCTGAATAGTGAGAGTATCCCTCTCCTCAACGGTGGTAATAGACTCCCACCACTGCAGTGCAGATCCAACTAGCTTGAAAGTAGCTAGCACCTGCTTCTGAACATCCTTGCACTCATACATCCTCAAGTGCCTCTGCATATCCTTCCTCCACTGGCTCGAGACTACCACATCTGAGCTACCTACAAACTCTGGCGGATGCGCTTTATGAAAAGCGTCGCGTACACGTTCCCAAGCAGACGGGAATGCATTTGCCTGTACTGGCGCGGGAATCGGCGCCTGAGGTGGTGCCTGCTGGACTACGACAATTGCGGCATTTACCGCTTGGGCTACAATGGCTGCAACCTCAGCGGCGTTCATCATGCCCTGAACTGGAGCGGGCTGGGGTTCGGGCGTTGCATCCCTGGGAACTCGTCGTGCACGTCGTGGAGGCATCTGAAATAAGAATGAAGTTTATAAGTTCGCAATTATAAACTTAAAATAGCTGAAGAACGTAGCATACACAAAAAGAGTACAACAGTCCTAAAATATAGGGCTCTATATCAAGGAAACTTAGCGGAAACATAATAGCCGAACAGATCCTAAAGGACACTGGAACCTGATGCTCTGATACCACCTGTGACACCCCGACTAATTAAATATCGGGTAGCTACTCCTTTATTAAATTAAATCAAAATGCCAAGTTGGCTCAGTTAATAGCATCACTGTCGAAAAACATTTTATTATTACTAACCACCTAGTATTTAAAAAGTAAGTTGCCAAATTTTAATTAAAGTCTGATTAACATGCAACGAGTGTAATGAAGAATAATAACACCATTCACCATACTGAAGTAAATAGAATAACCATCACATAATATAATTAAAGTCTGGAGGAAAACTCCTCACTACAAATCCCACAACTGAAATAAGTAACGAAATACTGAATACTGAATTAATACATGCCAAAGTCTGAAAAACTGAAATGGAAATGTATCTCTAATGGAACTGGGCAACATGCCCTAAAACTGATAAATACTGAATCAGGAATCCAAATGAAAGAAGCTTCTATAAGCAAATCCTCGTAGCTTCCACAAACAGCTACAGCTCGCCACCTGAATGAGTATCCTATGCATGGTGTCCTTGTGGCTGGGCACCTAAAATGGTTTTACAAAAAAAAGATTTGAAAGCAAACAGGTCAGAGCCCGAATGTGGAGATATTTTAAAAACCTGCAAGTGCTTTAAAAACATTTAAAACATTAAATGCAAAGTACATGTTAGAACGTGCACTCACTTGAAATTCTCACCTCTCGCCTAATTGTGCACTCCTAACGTAAGTACCCATCTAAAATGACACAAACCACTAGCTAAGTGACATCATATCTAGCTAGACTGCCATAGGTTCTACCCTTATTACTCGGTTCCCATTAACATTATAACAATATCAATTAAATAGGGTTTAACGTAACTTCAGGTTCTCATACAAAAGTAATACAACTCGTTATAGATTATCCCTCTATGTTATTCCATGGTTACACACAATACCATATGAAAGTTCCAGTTTATTAAGCGTATATTTTCCACAACATAAATATACAATATAAGCACCCCGAGATTAAGTTACGGTGCACACATACTCTGCTATCCATCCCGGTACATCACGTACATAAGGATCACATATTCTGAATCTCCCAGGAATAGTTCACAGATAACAACATCACAAATAATGGAGGCGAACACAGTCACATCACATGGGTCACGCACATACCTACGTTCCCACGATCAGCGGACTTATTAACATCCCAATAAGTCTTTCTCTGACCTATGTTCATCAAGGTAACCAGTCTAAATCCGGGCAACACAAGGATTAGAGGGCCCTAAGCGAACGCAAACCTCCCGTGATAGCAAGTATGGTAGGTATGTCATACACACAGTTCATATACCAATACTAAGTAAGCACGCATCTTAGTAATCCCGTAGTTTAATTGTAGTACATATCGCATTCTCGTACCAACTTAATATATATACAACTTATATAATCCCGGTCCATATTTATACGCGCCATAATTTATTCCCACTTCGTAGTAGGCACTCACGTCTCGACTCAAATGTCTATTTGATTTGATCCACATTTATATAATTTACTCCTCATTATAACCCAAATGTCCCAAGTATACTAATACACCTTCAAAGGAATGTTATCTCTATCCTCGAACAAGTTTACGGGACTCCTAAAATCAAAACAGGCCAAAAATGCCTAAACTGCCAGCTCGTTAGAAGTCTCGTTCGAACGAGGCTGTTCGAACGAGGCTGTTCGAACGAGATTCAGTTCGTCCGAACGAACTGTACCTTCTAACGACATCTCGTTCGAACGAAGGTATCGAATGAAATCTCCCCTCGTTAGAAGCGACTGGTCAACTCCTTAGAAGCTCGTTCGAACGAGCTCGTTCGAACGACCTGGGAAGGTCTTCTAACGAACGACCAGTTTCGAGCCCAGATTTCCTACTTTCGTTTCTCATCAATTTTTACTCCTCAAATATCAACCAAAATTCGTCCAATCAATGTTTTAAGGTCTCCAATCATCCTAAAACATATTAAGGTCATATACTAACATCTTTAAGGAATTAATACATCCTAAACATCATTAAATCACAAGTTTCTACACTTTTCCCCAATTTTTCAAGAACATGAACCCTAAAATTTTTAGATCCTTAATTTGTCCAATTAAATCCGTTTTTGTGTCTTACAATATATATCAACATCAGATTAGTCCTCTAACTATGATTCTACATGCAATCCTTTCATCAAAATTTAGTATTCTACTTCCAAACTCATGGGTTTTTCATTATCTTCCAAGAACAAACATAAATTTGAATTATCTAACATGGAAGGAACATTCTCTGAAAGTAAATGGAATTAAATCACTTGCCTCTAGTGTCTCTGAATTTGGTGTTGATTTGGTAAAGCTTTTCTGCAGAATTCCCTTCTATCTCTCTCTCTCCAAGCTTATCTCCAATGGTGGCTAGGGTTTTCTTTGGGGAAGTTTTGGAAACCTAATTGATAACCCCCGTAGCTTATTGGGTCATTAAGAGTTGGTTAGTGGGTTTAGTGGGTCTATTCCCAATCAGATAAAGACTCCTAATTTTCTTCATTATTAATTCCTCAAAAATACAAAATTACTAAAATACCCATTATGTTGCCGGTGTGGCCTAAAAATACCCCGGGACCCAAACTAAACCCCCGGCTAGTGTTTTCTGACTATCTCGACCCTTTCGGACGCGTTGGCGCACTCAAAACGACTATACGGTCAATAGAATTTAAATTCACTTTTATTAATAAAATAATTATATCCTGACGCGACTGTCACACGCGTCCCAATAAAATGACCAAATTGCCGTATATCAATCTCACGACAAATTTCATAATTCAATATTCATATAACATCATATATGCTCAATATAGTCAAATACCAACTCACATCTCGCTAGTATTTTAACCCGGATTAATTTCCAATTAATACGCATTTAATTAATTAATCCCATAAATAAATATCACAAAAATACGGGGTATTACACTTATGAGAAATATGATCGTAAGTCAGATCTCCTGTCAGCCCTGCTGTCCCTGTCGAGGAAAATCTAGAGGGAAATACTTTATAATTTGGGTCAGCGCCCTAAAGTTGTAAGAATTATCTTATGAAATCAAAATGCAATTATGCAATTAATTCAGATTATGTACCACCCATCGGCACTCGCATGCAGTAAGTACCTCACCCCTTATCTAAATACAATACTATACGTATATCAACCCAAATCTCAATTATAAAGTTCGTTAATTACAACATTAATATAATATTCAATGTGTATAACACAATTCATACACTGAAGCTAATCATCTATCCGTGTACTTATAGTCCCAAGAATAACCCCTGCAATACAAATCAAAAGGAAATAACATATCATCCATTATGCAATTTATGTAATATTAGGTTCATTATTATTTGTCTACATCATTAGACTACAGGGATTTAATTTATATAATTATATATGTCCTTATATATGTGCGATACATGAAGTTATCCACCTTTAGTATCCCATATGTTCTTTAACAGTATGTTCGGAGGAGTCCTTCGTACAAAACGGACATCACAAAACACACATGACAATGGATCCCAGTATCTACACCAATCTCCTTGTAAGTGGCGCTACTATGTAGGACCTAAAATAATGACCTACACAATGCCTAGCCCACATATGCCGACACATGCTAAGGTTTCGAGACGTAGGCAACCCCAACCGATAAGCCGTCCACGAACATGGGTATGTTCACATATAAGTAAATATATATTTTTAACACATAATACGTATACGTAACTAACCCTATAATTATCCCCAAGAAGTCTCATTAATCTCCAATTAATAGTCTTACTTTAGGAATTAACCATTTAGTTAATTGCCAATTTTCTCAACACTAAATAGTGACACAAAAGTATCCCCTCACTTGGATAACCTACCATATATTCGATTAGTTTCGTAAAAATAATTCAACCATTTTCCCGGTCTCAACCTGACACAAGTCACAAGGGTCGTTCGAACAAAATCTATAGTTTCATTTGAATGATATCACGTCTCGTTCGAACGAGGTTCAAACAACTTGGCAGAAAATCCAGATATGCTTGTGTGTTCCTATACAGGTTTCATACTTGCACATCCAACTTTCATTCTAACGCTTTATCCAACATTATTTCAATGAATATAGATTCTCCATGATCCAATAACACTTTTTAGATGATTATTTACTCGAAATAACATAAGACTATGCCCCAAAATCCCAAAAAATTAACCTAACCTTAGAGTTAATCTAATCAAATTTTTATGATTAAATTTTATATCTAATCATTCACAGATATTAAGGTATTAATACATGAATTATAGTCGTCAGTTCATCACTCCTACAATATGAGTTCTAAGGTTTATTTCACAACATGTAAGTTATATTTTATATACGATTCCCAAAATCTTTGAACAATATGATAATCACAATTTTATTTACCTCCTTTCGACGCCACGGATTCAGTCCCGCTGTTGAACGTCGTCGTCGAGTGTCGCCGGTGTGATCACCTTAGCAATCCTTTAAGGGAGAATTTGACTTCTCTCTCCTTGCCTATAAACCTTTCGGTAATTTTCTGGTTTGTCACCAATTAATTTAATCCTTAAACATCATAATTTCATACTTGTTCTTTAAATTCATAAAGTTGATTCCAATTATTCAAATCATCAATTTGACAAATTAACCCATAAAAATCTATGAGAAATACATAAAGTAAGAAACAAATTGAAAATTGACTTAGCGAGAGAATTATTGCCTTAGGCTGCTGATTGGGATCTTTTCCTCTTGGATCCTTGACCTTCCTCCCTTCTCTATCCTTGGTAACCTCTCCAATGGGTGTGGGGCTACTAGGGTTGAGTTACAATGTATGACAATGACTTCTTACTCAGTTAATTACCTTATTATAATCATAAATATCGAGTTACCCATAAACCCTCACCTTTAGGTCCCCAAACAAGCCCGAAATCATACCCGGATTGGCTAAATAACACCTTTAATGGTATATCTATGCCTTGGGCCTAATTTTAGATGTCTAAAACACCTAAATGAGTCCTCAAATTATCCTAAAACGTGCCCAAACTATATCTACCAAAATTACACATTTTTATTATGTTGACACACCACACAATAATAATTTAACTAACATGCAATTTATTTTTTACGAGTAAACATAACATGCATATATGAAGCATATAAACATGCAGTCACAACTAAGCAATTTGTTCACAGATTTATTTAATTAAATTCTACCAAAATTAATTTAAATTTTATCGATTAATTTTATTATAAAAAAATGTCGGGTATTACAATGGCCACTGTACATGTGGTCATGATTGGGGTTCATGGTTCAAGACCATGACAAGGTTAAATCAGTCACGGTTCATGATCATGTCCAATGGTTACGATCCATAACCATGATCATGTTCCCGACATTGTGGTTATAAAAAAGGCTACAACTCTTTATATTAGTCACGGTTTTAGAGCGTGATCCCTAAATGGTCACCTTTAAAATTATGATGGTCAAGAATCGATACCTGAGTCGTTGGTCACGGTCCAGGAACGTGACTATTTCTAGTATTTCGTGTATTGTATGTTGCACAAGTTCTTATGAGATTAGTTTGTGTAGTAGCATATAGATTTGGAGAAGATAGAGTCGCAACCTAATAGTTTATATAATGAGAAGCCTATTTTTATTTTAAATCGATGTGAGTATACTTTACGGTTCTAAGGTGATTTCTTTACTGTTGTGTCATCATAGTGTGACTGAGTTCACTTGGGCACGACATGATGATAGGCGTTAAAAATACCCTTACTTTTTTAGACAAATAAACTTTTAAGAATTTCAATGACAAAGTTCTCTTTTTTAGGGTAGAAGACTGTAATACCCAATATTTTGCTAATAATTAAAATGAATTATTTGGGTTTAGTTTAGTGAATAATAAAAGCAAATAAAATGAAAATGTATGAATTATTGTGAAGAAATTTAGTTATTTAAAATATAATTTCACTATGTAGATTAGTATAAATGGTAATTTTAATTGACTAAATTCAAATGGATTAGATTTATATTAATTAAATTAGGATTTAAGTGAATTTTGTCTTTAATATGATAGATTAGGGTTTAGGGTGAAACTCTAAGGTTAGATTGGACGTTTGGTAAGGCTTGGTGGGAAATTTGTGGTTCATTAAGATATGAAAAATGCATAATAGTTGGCTGGAGTTATAATGAGTTAGGTGTAGCTGACGAAAAAAATTAAAAACAAATTTACTAATTTTAGATCTCGTTCGAACAAGAGGATGCCTTGAACCATCTTCATAAAAAACAGTAAATATTGAGAATGAGGATTGTCACTATAAAATAAATTGATTTTGGACAAATTATTTCATGCATAATATATATATATATATATATATATATATATATATATATATGCACATTCCCCTTTTAAACATGGAATTGATCATTCTTATAATTTGCGTTTGTTAAAATATAATCTATTTATGTATCACGTTTACTTGCCTTTGAGCAATCGTGGTACATAGCTCACTAATTAGTTTCTCGACTTGTTCACCTTTTGGGGGGTAATGATTTAATATATGTTAATTTATACATATTGTAATATTGATAATTTATATTATAATTATATTAATTACATGTAAAATTTGCATCTAAGAATATGAATGTCATATGCATCTATGTTTCCCAACTAATTTTAACATAAAAGGGAACCCAATTCAAGGATAATGTCCACAACCATATTTTTGGGCACAAATGTCCCTCTCTCTTCACGCATATCCGATTTCCCTTAATATAGACAATAAATGTTATAAAGTTACATGAATTATTTTTGGAAAAAATTGTAATTTGTATATAGAATTTTATAATATATACACAAACATTTGTAATATGTACATGTTAACTTTGTGTATACCCTAGTTATAAGTTATACGTGAAGAGTTGAATGACTTTAATATTTAAAAAATATAAGTGAACTCTGCAGAAAAAAATATTAAACAATGACCAAAATAAAAAAATTAAAAATAAAAAAACTCGCTAATAATTTCCTACCACAATAAAGCTAACATTCACTTGAAGGCGAGAAAAACCATACTTTATTTAAGCTTAGACTTGGTTGTTGTGCTATAGGCACTATTATACCTTAGAGAGTAACTTTTAAGTCCAAAAAGTAAATAAAGGGACAAAATAAGACTAGAGGTACAAAAACTCAAAACCAAATTAAGGTCCAAAATACCCATAGAGAAATTATGGTAAGAAACGAGATGAAACAAAATCATTAGTTAGATAGAAGCCTCTTTTTTTTGTAGTTGGCCTTAAAGCAAGCTTGCCTCAACCTTTTTATTTCTTCTGTCATTTCTAAATCTGACTGCTTCTCCATTATCTTCTTGTGCACTTCTAACATCTCTACCTCATTTGTTAATCCCATCTCCTAATATTGCAATTAAGAAAAGAATACTTATACAAATAAGAACAACATATATTAAAATTACTTACAAAATTTTATATTCAATGCACTTCTTATAAGATAAAAATGAACTCAAATAAAAATAACGGTTAATTCCATTTCCCGTGAACTTTTCCCCAAATTTTACATCACCATCCGAATTTTGTTTTCACGATTTAACCCCTGAACTTCTATAACGTCTTCATGTAGCCTCCTAACCCTAACACCGTCAATTTTTTGGACGAAATATTGGTCGCGGGCCATGCAAATGAGGTTATTTATGTCCAATTCAATATAAGAGTTTAAAAAAAATGAAAATTAGAGAAAAACTTTTATAAAATATTTTTTTTATAGAAAACCATTTAAAAGATTTGGAAATTAAAGATTTTTTTTAATCTTGAAATTACCAAAAAACCTATTTTTGAAATTACAAATAACATAAACATTAAAAATTAAAAATATGAAAAATGTTAATTTTTTAAAATAGGAAAATAATAGAAAAATATTTTAGAATTTATAGAAAAACATTTAAAAAGATACCTAACAAATTTATAAAATGTACATAGAAACACCACCGGGTGGTCCCTCTCTCATCATGCAGCATAGACCGATTAAACGACTTATTTTGAAAAAACTTATAAGAATCTTGAAAAAAATAGAAAAGACATTTTAAAAGACTGAATAATAACATAAAAGAATTTTAAAAAATCTAGAAATAATAAACAAAACATTATAAAAGTTTGAATATTATTTTTAAAAAAAATTAAAGAAAAAATTTTAAGGAAAAAACATATATCTAGAGGAAAAAAATTGGTAGCAAAAACAAATATTTTTGGCAAAAATCCGTATTTTCAAAATAAATAAAACAAAACAAAACTTGGTTCCCAAAAAATTCAGCAAAAAAAAAAAATCTAGCAAAATTAAAATAAATACCAATAGCAACAAACCCATAAACATACCCCTAATTAGATCTTGGATTTGGGTAAACAAAATAACCTCAAATTCAATACTTTCTTTTTCAAACCCACCATTTTCTTCAACCCCAAATTAGTGTGTGTCTATGTTCGGATATATGTGTGTGTATGTTCGTGTATATATATATATATATATATATATGTGTGTGTGTGTGGTGTGTGTGTGTGTGTGTGTGTGTGTGTGTGTGTGTGCAACCATGATTACCCATTACCCATGCCGTTATGAGAAAATGAGAAAGAGAGAGAATAGTGAGGTATTATCCATAATTGGGTAATATAAAATAATTCCCTTTTAAAATAGTTAGTTGGGTGCCAAGTGTGATTATTCGTCCAATAAACTAGAAGTATTATTGTTAGAAGGTTTCGTTTTGGAAGTTCAAGGGGATCAAATCCAAAAAATAGAAATCCAGTTGGTGATGTAAAAATGAGAGTAAAGTTCAAGGAGGAAAATGTAACTTACTCTAAAAATGATGCAATATAGATTAAAATATCCGAAAGGATCTTAATAAGCACGTATGATAATACTTTAACATTGTCAATTAGGGTCTTCATACTCTTGATCTTCCGGTGCGGCCACCTCTTAATATTAAGCTCCTTGCATCTTTTCTTCAGCACATCCAATCCTACCTTCAACTCCTCGACTGCTTTATTTATCGGAAGGTGAAAGAATTTTTGAATCTCATCCAGTTCCAACGGAGCCGATTTTAATTTTTTAATTTTCGGACTTTGATATTCATTTGTTTTTGAAATCATAAATTGTCCATGAGACATTGTATTGAGCCCTTCTATTGCTCCATAATCTAAATTTTCAGTATCCATAAACATTTGTGGCTTGATATCTACATGACTAAAATTTGCAATATTATCATTCCAAATATTCTCAAAATCAGTGAATTCTAATTGGGGAATATAATTGTTTTGTTGTGAAAATTGATATTCATTAAAATCCCATGGAATTTGATTGTGTTGTTGCGAGAATTGGTATTGATAATCAAAGGGGGGGTTCATAATTTGATTGTGGAAACAATTGATCATAATTAAAGGGATCGTCAAAAGGATTGTAATTCAAATTATTAGTGATATGTGAGTATGGCTCCAATTTTCTGCAAACACAAAAAATGGACAATTACACAAACATATATAATTGGCTGTAAACAAAATATACTTGAAAGAAGAAGTGTTTTAATAAGTGGGAGATTACCCTTGAGTGATTTCTTCCAAATAAGGCCAATCAAGTTCATACTCGTTTTCCACCCTTACACAGCCAAACTGATTATAATCCATTCTTCAAGACAATGCAATCGGAGGAAGAAACTTGTATATAAAACCGGAAGGTGTGACTTTTTATTTACCCTGAAACCCTAGAATTTCCTATTTTCTAAAACTTAAAACTCAACCCTCGTCACTCTACCAAATAGTGTACCGAGGCTCCAATTATGATTTTTAATTTTTGACATCCAATCCGTAGTAGGCCAATACCTGGCATGTCATTAACTCTTTTACGAAATGAGCTGTTATTGTCAATAGACGAAGGAAACCCTGTTGTTTCACCTTCTTTGATTTCCATAAATGTGGGAATCGACGGGTTCGGGTCAATTAATTCCTTCATCAGTTGGAAACTCAATCATCAAACTAATCAGAGACGAATGAAATATCCTGCAAGGCAAACCCCTTAAGAATCGAACTGACCAAACGGTCGAACTAAAATGAATCGACGGGTCAATTAATTATCAGAGACAAATGAAATATCCTGCAAGGCAAACCCCATCAGTTGGAAACGTCAAATGGTTAAGAATCGGTCGGGCGAAACGGTCGAACTGACCAGTATCCAAGTCGGTCCAAAAATTCTTGATGGCCCCGGAATTGTTCTGAGGTGGAGAATCCATTATTAAGAGAACTAAAATGAGAATGGAGATTGGCCCTCAAATCGGAGTGTCAAAAAACACTACTCAAATCGGAGTGTCAAAAAAGACTACTACTTGCTTCTTATTCAAATTACAACTTTGATGCAACTAATGTTTTTTTTCCAGATTATTGGACAATTTTTTTACCTCTATTGCTTTCATAATTTGAGGGGTTTTTTTTTATTCGGATTATAAACTTTTATTTTTTCTTAAGTTTTGAGTTTTTTTTTATTCAGATTTTAATTATTTATTTTATTTTCCTTAAGATTTTAGGTTTTGGGGTAAATCTATTTTAGAGTTTTTATTTTTCAGTATGGATTTGATAGATTCGTATGGGTTTGAGGGGCTTTTATACATTTTTTATTTTTTTTATTTTTTGGGGGTATATCCGTTTTAGAGTTTTTATTTTTTGGTATGGATTTGATAGATTTTGGTATGCGTTTGAGGTTCCCCTTAAGATTTTAGGTTTGGGATATCTGTTTTAGAGTTTTTATTTTTTGTATGGATTTGATAGATTTTTGTCTTCGTATATGTATTTTTACAACTTCTAAATCGTATGGTTGGTTCTGAGTATACATGTTTGTGATTTTTTATACGGATTTTCGATATGGGTATACGAATTTAGTTTTGGGGGGGGGGGGGGGGGGGGGGTATTTATTTTTGGGAGCTTAGCTTTAATCTTGATTAAGGATTTGTTTTATTTTTCTCCATCCAATTTTAGGCATTTACAAAGTTCAAGATTTTTAACCAAATTTATTATTGGACAATAATATATATATATTTTTTACCTCTATTGTTTTCATAATTTTGATCGTCCCAGAATTGTTCTGAGGTGGAGAATCCATGATTACGAGAACTAAAATGAGATGGAATCGACTCACCGACTTCATGAACATCATTTCTTATGGTTGTGGATCCTGCTTTTAGCAAATCTGTTTGTTTTACTCATTGGGGTATTTTTCTACATGTATAGGAAATGCAAAAACAAAAAAATGGTAGAGGAGGATTCGAACATGGAGCACGAGATTCAAAATTCAGTGAATGCTCCCAAGAAATTCAGCTTTAAGAAACTTAAACACACCACTGCGAATTTTGACCCCAAACACATGCTTGGGAAAGGAGGGTGTGGAGTAGTCTACAAGGGTGTGTTAAGCAATATGGAGGTGGTGGTGAAAAGGTTCTCAAAAGATTCTAAACATGGGAAGCAAGAGTTTATAGATGAAATCACAACAATCGGGCAACCTCCGCCACAAAATCCTTGTAAAATTGATGGGGTGGTGCTACGAGAGGAGCGAGCTCCTTGTGGTATATGAGTTCATGCCAAATGGGAGCCTAGACAAGCTCGTATTTCACGAAGAAAATGAAAACTGGCCACGTTCAGTAATTTTGAGTTGGGAAATAAGGCACATGATAATTTTTGATGTGGCACAAGCGCTGTATTATCTCCATAACGGGTGCACTCAGTATAAGGAACGAACCAGGACCATTATCTGGAAGTTCCAAGTAAGTACTTTGTTTAAACAATTATTAGGTACACCACCTCCCCTGCTATATAAATTGTAAGGAAAATAAACAATTTTGGTTTATAACATTTTTTTTTTAATTTGTTAATGACATATGTGTTCAAGGACCAAAAGTAATGAAGACAAATTAAGATCCCACTATTTTATTTACCTATCAGTTGTAAGTATGTGCGATAGACAAGATGCATATTTCCTTGGCAAGTATTATATTTAATGAATGTCACCCCAATTTTTTATCCCTTGTAACTATGTGATACTTTTTTTAGTGGGTTAAGTTCCTCAAATAAGGCATACTTGTACAATAAACAATTTGGATAAGGCCCAGTTTGAGGATGGTTCCAAGTCCAGCATGTGGGAGGATGCTTGAGAAAAGGTCATGACAACATAGGCTTGCATTTTTTAAATCTGAATAGGTGTCCTTTATTTCTATAATTGGTACTAATATGTTTTTTTGCCACTTATCAATAATCTTCTTCATTGTTATATTCTTATCAAACCATTTTAGCACTAATAGACTTGCTATTAATAAATGCCTAGAGTTGTTATGCATATAACTAATTTATAATTAGGAAGATCAGTTATAAGGAAATAAAACCCTTTTTGACTTATTAGTTGTGTTCAGAGGGACTACGTGAAGTGGAGTGGAGTACTTTTCCTACGATTTCTTTTATCACTTGTTGACGAATCGGAGAAAATAATACAGCTAGCTGATTTCCTCTTTGGGAATATTTTAAAAGGTTCCAGTTATTCACAAGTCATCATTTGCAATCTTCTAAAGTGATGATCCATGTCTGAATTTGTGTTTTTTATAATGATTTTGCATCCAAGGAATCACTTCTATCTTATAATAGTTTTGTGGAAGCCATTTTGTTTTTAATGATTGCAATGCCCATACCCGACATAGAAATTCTCAGCGTTCGCAAACTGAAAGTAAACTTTTTTTTATTCAATAAGTCACATTGTAGTCTGCAAAATTAAAGGATTATTACTATATAGTTGAATGAAGAAATCATAACTTGGGTATATTGCCTTTTTTAATCTCCATTTCATATTTTACAATCACAGAGGTAATAATGAGAAGTCAAGGTTTGAAAGAATGCATGTATATGTTTCCCCACTGAAACAAATGGCACGAGAGCACCTTTTAGCCACATTTTCAAAGGTGTGTGCAGACATTCTTGTTGATGCATCTGATGGTATGCTTAATATAGAGGATCCTACTTGACAGTGAGTTCTGCAGGTACTAATTTGATGCATATTGGTATTGAAACTTTGCTTACGTCCCATTTTACCAGACGTATTCTAGGTTTTCATCCTAGGAAGGATAATTGTTTGATGTTTACCTTAATATATAAGGAAAAACTGAAATATATATATATATATATATATATATATATATATATATATATATATATATATATATATATATATATATATATATATATATATATAGTTTGGGTCATGACCGGCAACATGTTGCCGTCTGGGATTGAAAAACTTTTTAATCCATTATGCACACTGAAATTTGGTTTTCGGATAGTTTAAAGTTAACTTATGCTTTAGTAATGATGATGTTATTTGCTAAATATAAATTACATAAATCATTGGTGTTTTGCGGCACTTTTTAGATTGTAGCTTCAAATATCAATTTCAATATTCATCATAACAAATACACCCAAAAGTGCATAACCCAAAAAAAGGTGGGTTAAATTTGTAGGTACCAAAGCCCCACACAATGATATCCTCAATGGTTGGTAAATTTAGAAAGACCATAAAACAACACAAGAGGAAATTTTATAAATTTTAAATTTACAAAAAACACATTAAATGGTAAATTAACATCAATAAAAGACCAAGATAAAACACTAGAAGGAAACACATCAAGACTGGTGCAAATTGAAAATTAAACCAAAACACATTTTCCTTCGCAGTTGCTTTTAATCTCAAATTCACTTGTTTACCACTTAAGACCTTTATAGTATATCAAACCTTCTTTTTTTTTGTACCAAACAGAAAGTCAGTGAAAAATATGTCATATCTTTATATGGCATCCAATACAGATCCTAATCCTGGTTGGCTTTTAAAGATGGAAACTTGTATAATGCCTAAGCCGGTGCGTTATCTACCTAGAATCCTATGCCTGTATTTTTGTGTTTAAAGTCAAGGGAATTTTTATTGACCTACATATGAAATTATAGCATTAGCTAATAAATAAAAGAGTTGTCCTCCAGCATCGCCTTCTTAGATTGCCACGACAGTCTCTAGTGTTGCTCAAATCAAATTTTTGATACCATCACCAAGACATGAATATAAAATAAGTTAAACAAGACATGAATATAAAATAAGTATAAAGTCAGGTGAATGGTGAGTTGTCTACCTAGAGTCCTATGCTTGTATGCTTTGTGTTTAAAGTCAGGTGAATGGTGACTGTATATAGGTATGCTACTTATGAAAATAGGGGCATTGGTTTTATTAATCTCAGTATTTTAAATAGAGCTATTGTTATCAAGCATGGAGTCTGCTTTAATCCTTTTCTATGTGCGCTGTTTTCCTAAAAGCTAGATTTAACTTCAAAGCGTCTTCTAGTCAAACTTACAAAATGTCTTTCCTATGGATTGGATACAAATAAGCTTTGAATTTAATTTATCTTCGCTCTCAACTATTTTTTGGCATTTTGGATTCATGTCTGATATAAAATTTAGATTGAAGTAGATTTTATGGCAGTTCTCAAATGTATTATCAACAACAACTTTTTCCCCCATAGTCTCCTATTATTAGTTGGAAGAATTGTACAGAAATGTTATCTATATATTTGGAATAGATGACAAATTATCTAGAAAATAATTTAAAGAACCATGAGAAAGTCTTCAAAACACTTCACCAATTTGGTTGATAAAAAAACATTTCACTTGGTCCTTAGTGTGTTATTCTCACCTGTAAACTTTTTCATTTGGGTTTATCCGTTGCTTGTTTGTCTTAGATATATTCATTGTATATTTTTCCTTAGTGACTTCAGGTAAGGCCATATTCTCAGATTTGCTGCTAACCTAGACTCCACCATCTCACGATGCACATTTGCATTAGCTCTCGGAAAGCAACTTGATAATGTGTGTGATTGCTGCAGGGACAACACTAGATTTGGCATCAAATATAGTTTCACACATACAGAAATATGTCTCTTTAGGCATGTCATCCATATCAAACACTAGATTGGGCGTGTTTTTTCGATATGTGGGTGAAATTGATCTCTCTTACCTTCTAATCTTTGTTCTAGGAATTAGTGTATGTTTTTCTTTATTTTGGTAAAGGGTCAAGAGTCGGGTTTACCCAAATTTCGGCATGTGGGTGAAATTGATATCTCTTACCTTTTGATCTTTGTTTTAGGAAACAATCTCTGTTTTTCTTTATTTTGGTAAAAGGTCAAGAGTCGGGTTTACCAAAAGATGATTAAGGTCATGTATCCTTGATGTCTTTTGTATTGCGGATGTAGTCTTTCAATTGCATATATGTCTTTTTATGATCCATCTCTATAGGATCAAAGGTCCATCTTAGACCGTAAACATTAAGGTCACTTGATGTTTCGGCCTATTATTCTTATGAAACTGTCTTTATATATATATATATATATATATATATATATATATATATATATATATATATATATATATATATATGATGACATGGTTTTTGAATTCTAATTCTATCTAAGGACAATAAAGGCTAAGATTCTTCTACAAGAATAAAAGGTCCGGATTAAGTCTCCCATTTTCATTATCCCGCCCAAACAATCCTCGGTAAACTCACCGTTCATTTCTAATCAATTCCAAACCCATTATCTCTCTCTCATATTACACTCTCTCACACAATATTCCACTTTTCTCATTTCTCTTTCTCCCTTCCTCTCTACATGTCATCCCATTTCTCTATTTCTCTTATCTTCCTCCATGAGGTAAGTCTCTCTCACACGGTTTTGAGGTTTTTTTTTTATTCAGATTATAAATTTTTATTTTTTTCTTAAGTTTTGAGATTTTTTTATTCAGATTTTAATTTTTTATTCTAGTTTCCTTAAGATTTTTGGTTTTGGGGTATATCTATTTTAGAGTTTTTATTTTTCAGTATGCATTTGATAGATTTTGGTATGGCTTTGAGGGGCTTTTATACAAATTTTTTTTTTTGGGGGGTATATCCGTTTTAGAGTTTTTATTTTTTGGTATGGATTTTATAGATTTTGGTATGCATTTGAGGTTCCCCCTTAAGATTTTAGGTTTGGGGTATATCTGTTTTAGAGTTTTTATTTTTTGGTATGGATTTGATAGATTTTTGTCTTCGTATATGTATTTTTACAACTTCTAGATCATATGGTTGGTTCTGAATATACATGTTTGTGATTTTTTATACGGGTTCTCGATACGGGTATACGAATTTAGTTTTTTTTTTTTTTTGGGGGGGGGGGGGGGGTATTATTTTGGGGAACTTAGCTTTAATCTTGATTAAGGATTTGTTTTATTTTTCTCCATCCAATTTTAGACATTTACAAAGTTCAAGATTTTTAACCAAATTTATTTTTGGATTTAAGTTTTATGATTACTTTTTTGAGTTTTAAGTTATTTTCTAACCTTATTTATTGGTGTTACTGGATGACATGCGATCTTTTCGTATATCTCTCACAATTTAAGGTATGAGCCATTATTTTTCGAGTTATTCACCATGCCTTAATTATTTGGGGTTGTTTTCCTTATAATTTTGGGCTATTTTTTTTTTTGGTGATATCACAATAAAAGGTAAGAAGTTTGAAAATTTCATCTTCCATATTTTTATTCTTTTTGTGTTCTTATATATATTTTTAAATTTGTACATGAATTGCATATGCTTTGTACAATTAGGTGTGTGTGTGTGTGTATATATATATATATATATATATATATATATATATATCACTTTCTAACACTCCTCATTCCTTTTATTTGTTTGTCACGTGTCCTTTCCATCCATTAATCATTTTTATTTTATATCTGGTGTGAAGCACAATCTCAGCGTTTGTATAAAGTTATTAAAACGATTGTTTCGTGTTCGTAAATAAAAAACAATATTAATTAAATATCCTCTTGGTTTGAA
The DNA here is from genome assembly GCA_949130495.1 of Sambucus nigra. Lineage (NCBI taxonomy): Eukaryota > Viridiplantae > Streptophyta > Magnoliopsida > Dipsacales > Adoxaceae > Sambucus > Sambucus nigra. The sequence continues at coordinate 689,590,347 of OX422209.1, forward strand.
TATTACAAGAAGATTGGTTGGATATGGTTACAATTACATTAACGGCCTCTCGTAATGCTATGTTTTTAAAACTTATTTGTTTTAAATTTCTTTTTGTTTGTAATGTGCAAAACTAAGACGTTGAACTACTTTGGAGCATTGCGACACTATATCTTTGGCTTAATATTGTTACGAATACAAGCTTCATGTAACAAAATATCAGATATGTTATTGCAATTATCAATAATTTTTAGTTTCTTTTTTAGGGTACATGTATTTCAGTTATGTTATTACGAGTATTTTGTTTTGCAAGGGTTGGATTCTTGATACGAAGGAACACGAAGCACAGTGGGCAAATATAATTGTTTTAGTGTTTTGTAAATTTGAAATTTTATTTTTTTCTTTATGTATGCTTTTTGTACACTTTTAGCAATTGGGTTTAAGTTTATAATTTTTATGGATTGGAATTTTTTCATAGATGTCTTGAAATATTATGTTATTTGGTTCAAAAAAAATTATATTCCAACATTTGTTCTATTGAATTATTTATTCAAAATGTTTCAGATTGAAAATTGGCTTTATACAATATGTTGAATCGATTTTGTAGATTTTTCTGTATATACAAATTAAGCTTTATTCCTAAATTTTCTGTATATTTTTCGGTATTTTTGCTGTGTAGGTTGGTCGATATCCTCATATCCTCATTTTGGAATTTTCTCATTTTGATTTCATAGTTTACATATCCTCATTTCTGTCTAAAGCCCTAATTTCGATTCTCATTGTGTGTGTGTGCGCATTTCGATTCTCATTATGTGTGGGTATGTGTGGGTATGTATAGATTTCTATATATATGTGGGTATATGTGTACATTTATGTTTATATGTGTGTGTGTATATGTGTGTATGCATAGATTTCTGTTTATATCTTTGTGTATGCGTGTTTATGAGTGGAACTATGAACAAATTGTATTATATGTTAATAAACCCTAGAAATTGTATTGAGGTTTTTTTTTGACAAAATATTATTAAAAAAACCTAGGCATTATATGTTTTTGGACAAAATATAATTAAATGAATTTTTAATAAGTAAAAAACAATGTTGTGAGGAACAATGGTTATGTTTTACTGAATGAATCTTTGTGAAGAACGTTGAATTGTTGTGAGCTTATGTTTATGGAAATCGTTGTGAAGAACATGAAGAATAGAGTATTATTTTTATGTTTATGTTTTACTGAATGAATGCACTGATTTGGAAATTAATGGAACAAAAGGTTTAGGATTTTTCTAGGTTAATTTACCCAATTACTTAAATTCCATGAAAATTCCTTTAATTGGTTCATTCGTAAATGTTACTTAATATTCCAGTGTTTTATTAATTTGAGTGTTTTATTTATTTAGGTATGGATTCATGTACGCAAAATTAAAATCGATTTGGGATGAACTTAGCAAATACATTCCTTTTTTTCTTGTGGTAAATGAACTTATGTCGGTATTAAGGCTTTATATAATGATATTCAAATGGAATATGTGATGTATTTTCTTATGTGATTGCATAATTCTTTTACTTAATTTCAAGGCCAATTACTTCTCATGGACCCTATTACACCTATTAATAAGGTGTTTGCTTTGGTGTCTCAGGAAGGAAAGAAATGAGAAATCAGTCTGAACATGAATTATGCTTCCCTTGACAATTCTATGGTGTTTTGTGTTAGGAATGAGGTTGCTAGATCACATTCTAATCAATCAGGAAATAAGTCTCCAAAGAAAGAGATACCTACTTATAATCATTGTGGTTATATTGGTTATAGAGTTGATAATGTTATAAATTTTATGGATATCCACCTTATTATAATCCTAAACAAAATAATTCTTATTTTAACCAGATTGTCCAATCTTCTCAGGCTTCGATCAATCAAATCATTTCTATTGAGACTTCTCATGTTTTTCAACGAGTTGGAAGATAATTAGTTCAGATGTTGAATCCTAGTCAATATCATCAACTAATGTATATGTCGTCAACTCAGATGAGCCTTGCTTCTAAGCCTCAAATGGATTCACATGTTCCTTCTACCTCTTATACTGAAGGTAACTATTATGTTTTTCCCTTTTTATCTAATCTAATCTAATTTAACTATATAAACATGGGAGCTTTAAATAATATGACTTCACATGTAACTTATCTAATTTTAGATTGAACCATAGAAGTCGCAGGTGTCGATTTGTATTAACCTCTATTCTTTTTCGGTTTTAAGGAGTATGTATTCTCCTCCTCTTTTAACATTTCAAATAATTTTTCAGTGTCTAAGAAAATGAATAATCTTTATAGATCTAAAGTATGACTGATGAAACATTTACATTAATATTTTTCTGAAGTTGTGTCTTATAGCAAAAACTGATGAAATATTACTGACAAAAAAAGTTATATTTGCTCTTATTATTATGCCTTTCCTTTCTAACACCCATTACTGATTCCTTTATTAGTTTACCTAATCATGCTATACTCCATGTCTCTGTTATAGGATTTGTTCAGGTAAATTCTTCCTTATTTCTCACATATGTGTGTCCCTTATTTTACAAGTAACTTAGAAGACACTTGTTGTTCAATTGATAATTCTACTTGATGCATTGATCAAGTATGAATAGTCTCAACAAGTTTGTGTGCTTTTCTCAACTTGTTCATCTTCTTCTCATGTCTACTCAAGTTGGATGCTTGAATTTCACTTATCTGAGCTTCGTCGTGGAGCACGAACAAGATTTCGTTCACACCGAGTAGTCAAATATCGCTTGCAATGCCATTCAAGTGATGCCCGACCTTAACAGAGCTTCTCTAACAAACGTGTCGGACAGGATTTGGCATAAAAACAAATTCAAGCTATGGAGAAAGAAAAAAAAATTGCTTCCTTTAACTCTACATTTGTCCTCAATATCACCCCTCTAACTAATCCATAGGGAGAAGGACTAGCATTCATATTGACTAAAGAAAACGGTTGTAGCTATATCCAGGATAAAAGCTACGGCCAATGGCTCGGTATTGTAAATGCGAGCACAAACGGTTCCTCAGAAAATAACATAGTCTCGATTGAGTTTGACACAAGAAAGAGCTACTCAGAAGACATAGACGATAACCATGTCGGTGTCGATGTAAACAACGTTTTCTCCATCGAAGAAGTGTCGCTAAATGGCTATGGTGTAAATATTCCAAACACTAGTGATGTTACAGTGAGAGTTCAATATGATGGAAGATTGAAAAACTTAGTCGTTTATGTACTCATGGGCAACAACACAACAAGAGAAAACATGAGTAATCCTATACTTGTTAGGCCTCTTGATCTCTCTGACCATCTCCCGAAAGATGTTTTTGTGGTATTTTTAGGTTCAACAAGTCAATATACCCAGCTCAACTGCATAAAATCATGGGATTTTATTAGTACGGACATATATGGTGATGAACATCATTTCTTATGGTTGTTGATCCTGCTTTCAGCGATTATGTTTGTTTTACTGATTGGGGTATTTTTCTACATGTATAGGAAATGCAAAAACAAAAAAGTGGTAGAGGAGGATTTGAACGTGGAGCACGAGATTCAAAATTCAACGAACGCTCCCAAGAAATTCGGCTTTAAGAAACTTAAACACGCCACTACGAATTTTGACCCCAAACACATGCTTGGGAAAGGAGGGTGTGGAGTAGTCTACAAGGGTGTGTTAAGCAATATGGAGGTGGTGGTGAAAAGGTTCTCAAAAGACACAAGGGAAGAAAGAGTTTATAAATGAAATCACAACAATCGGCAACCTCCGCCAAAAAATTCTTGTAAAATTGGTGGGGTGGTGCTACGAGAGGAGCGAGCTCCTTGTGGTATATGAGTTCATGCCAAATGGGAGCCTATACAAGCTGGAATTTCGCGAAGAAAATGAAAACTGGCCACGTTCAGTAATTTTGAGTTGGGAAAGAAGGCACATGATAATTTTTTATGTGGCGCAGGCACTGGATTATCTCCATAATGGGTGCACTCAGTATAAGGAACGAACCAGGACCATTATCTGGAAGTTCCAAGTAAGTACTTTGTTTAAACAATTATTAGGTACCCCACCTCCCTTGCTATATAAATTGTAAGGAAAATAAACAATTTCGGTTTATAACATTTTTTTTAATTTGTTAATGATATATGTGTTCAAGGACCAAAAGAAATGAAGAAAATTTAAGATCCCACTATTTTATTTACCTATCGGTTGTAAGTATGTCCGATAGACAAGATGCATATTTCCTTGGCAAGTACTATATTTAATGAATGTCACCCCAATTTTTTATCCCTGGTAACTGTGTGATACTTTTTTTAGTGGGTTAAGTTCCGTAAATAAGGCATACCTGTACAATAAACAATTTGGATAAGGCCCAGTTTGCGAATGGTTCCAAGTCCAGCATGTGGGAGGATGCTTGAGAAAAGGTCATGACAACATAGGCGTGCATTTTTTAAATCTGAATAGGTATCCTTTATTTCTATAATTGGTACTAATATGCTTTTTTGCCACTTATCAATAATCTTCTTCATTGTCATATTCTTATCAAACCATTTTAGCACTAATAGACTTGCTATTAATAAATGCCTAGAGTTGTTATGCATATAACCAATTTATAATTAGGAATATCAGTTATAAGGAAATAAAACCCTTTTTGACTTATTAGTTGTGTTCATAGGGACTACGTGAAGTGGAGAGGAGTACTTTTCCTACGATTTCTTTTATCACTTGTTGACGAATCGGAGAAAATAGTACATCTAGTTGATTTCCTCTTTGGGAATATTTTAAAAGGTTCCAGTTATTTCACAAGTCATCATTTACAATCTTCTAAAGTGATGATCCATGTCTGAATTTTTGTTTTTTATAATGATTTTGCATCCAAGGAACCACATCTAGCTTATAATAGTTTTGTGGAAGCCATTTTTGTTTTTAATGATTGCAATGCCCATACCCGACATAGCAATTCTCAGCGTTCGCAAACTGAAAGTAAACTTTTTTCTATTCAATAAGTCACATTGTAGTCTGCAAATTTAAAGGATTATTACTATATAGTTGAATGAAGATATCATAACTTGGGTATATTGACTTTTTTAATCTCCCTTTCATATTTTACAATCACAGAGGTAATAATGAGAAGTCAAGGTCTGAGCCCACTGAAACAAATGGCACGAGAGCACCTTTTAGCCACATTTGCAAAGGCGTGTGCAGACATTCTTGCTGATGCATCAGATGGTATGCTTAATATAGAGGATCCTACTTGACAGTCAGTTATGCAGGTACTAATCTGATGCATATTTGTATTGAAACTTTGCTTACGTCCCATTTTACCAGACGTATTCTAGGTTTTCATCCCAGGACGGATAATTGTTTGATGTTTACCTTAATATATAAGGAAAAATTGAAATAGGGATATATATATAGTTTGGGTCATGACAGGCAACATGTTGCCGTCTGGGACCAAAAAAGTTTTTAATCCATTATGCACACTGAAATTTGGTTTTCGGATAGTTTAAAGTTAACTTATGCTTTAGTAACGATGATGTTATTTGCTACATATAAATTACATAAATCATTGGTGTTTTGCGGCACTTTTTAGATTGTAGCTTCAAATATCAATTCCAATATTCATCATAACAAATAGGCCTAAAAGTGCATAACCCAAAAAAATGTGGGTTAAATTTATAGGTACCAATGCCCCACACAATGATATCCTCCATGGTTGGTAAATTTAGAAAGACCATAAAACAACACAAGGGGAAATTTTATAAAATTTTAAATTTACAAAAAACAGATTAAATGGTAAATTAACATCAATAAAAGACCAAGATAAAACACTAGAAGGAAACACATCAAGACTGGTGCAAATTGAAAATTAAACCAAAACACTTTTTCCTTCGCAACTGCTTTTAATCTCAAATTCAGTTTTTTACCACCTAAGACCTTTGTAGTATATTAAACCTTCTTTTTTTTGTACCAAACAGAAAGTGAGAGAAAAATATGTCATATCTTTATATGGCATCCAATACAGGTCCAAATCCTGGTTGGCTTTTAAAGATAGCAACTTGTATAATGCCTAAGCTGGTGAGTTATCTACCTAGAATCCTACGCCTGTATTTTTGTGTTTAAAGTCAAGGGAATTTTTATTGACCTACATTTGAAATTATAAAATTAGATAATAAATAAAAGAGTTGTCCTCCAGCATCGCCTTCTTAGATTACCACGGCAGTCTCTAGCGTTGCTCAAATCAAATTTTTGATACCATCACCAAGACATGAATATAAAATAAGTTAAACAAGAAATGAATATAAAATAAGTTTAAGGTCAGGAGAGTCCTACGCTTGAATGCTTTGTGTTTAAAGTCAGGTGAATGGTGACTGTATATAGATGTGCTACTTATGAAAATAGGGGCATTGGTTTTATTAATCTCAGTATTTTAAATAGAGCTATTGTTATCAAGCATGTAGTCTGCTTTCATACTTTTCTATGTGCGTTGCTTTCCTAAAAGCTAGATTTAACTTCAAAGGGCCTTCTAGTCAAACTTACAAAATGTCTTTCCTATGGATTGGATAAAAATAAGCTTTGAATTTAATTTGGCTTCACTCTCAACTATTTTTTGGCATTTTGGATTCATGTCTGATATAAAATTTAGATTGAAGTAGATTTTATGGCAGTTCTCAAATGTATTCTCAACAACAATTTTTTCCCTCATAGTCTCCTATTATTATATGGAAGAATTGTATGGAAATGTTATCTACATATTTAGAATAGATGAAAAATTATCTAGAAAATAATTTAAAGAACCGTGAGAAAGTCTTCAAAACATTTCACCAATTTGGTTGATAAAAAATTATTTCACTTAGTCCTTCGTGTGTTATTCTCACCTGTAAACTTTTTCGTTTGGGTTTATCCGTTGCTTGTTTGTCTTAGATATCTTCATTGTATTTTGTTCAGGTAAGGCCATATTCTCAGATTTACAGCCAACCTAGACTCCACCATCTCACGATGCACATTTGCATTAGCTCCCGGAAAGCAACTTGATAATATGTGTTATTGCTGGAGGGACAACACTAGATTTGGCATCAAATGTAGTTTCACACATACAAACATATGTCTCTTTAGGCATGTCATCCATATCAAACTTCTTTATTTCACCCTCCTCGATATAATTATGCAAATCAGTCTCAAGATATAACTGATCATCTGCAAAATCATGTCCTCCTCTTAATTACCAGTAGAACCCTTCCATGTTTTAGGATTATGAACCACCTTATTACACTTATTATCATTCGATTTTCTGATCTGTATGTTTTAGTCCATGTCTTAGGACTGTGAATCATTCTAACACCATGAATAGGTGAGAACTGTTCAAACATTACATCTCTGGGCATTTATCAATGGCTAGATAAGAATCAAGATAAATTGACATATAATTTTATATTTACCATGAATGAAACTGCCCACTTAATATAATTTAGTTTGACCCGAGAAGCAATAAATAGTTTAACTTTTATTTTGTTTTAATTTTTTGTGTATTAAAACACATCAATTATATTACCTTAATTGACAAACTAATCAGACCTCACACTTTTGAGACCTTTATGCTTGTTTCCATTTGGATCCATTTGTGTGATTTCTCCATTGTCTTCATTTGATACCATAACATGATGTATACTCTTTAGTCCCAGTTATGAATGATGAAATCAATACTTCTGCTATTGTTATGACAGGTCAAGCTTCCTATAATAAAATCATCATCTCCTATGATTTCTCCTTGTGGTATGAAGGTTATTATCGTTAATGACATGTCAAATTTGTTATCTAGTATTTGGGTCTTTCACTCTGATAATATTCAAAGACAGAAGTTATCGGGAACTCATCTCAACATATCACCTTTGTTACTAAGATGGAGGGGATTATAAATTTCTTCACTATCATTTATGCATTTACTGACTACATTGTTTGAAGACAATTATGGGAGGAGCTTGAATTCTTGAACAATATGGAACAGTTACTTAAATATGTAGGCGAGAAAGTCATTTATTCTTGTTGCTAGAAATTTATGTAGAAGTGTGTTGTTTATTATTTAATATACTTTATATGTGATCTTATCTCCAATTTTTTCTGAATATTTCTTAAAGACACTAGGCTAGTTCATGAAATTGTGTTTATTTTTAATTATACCTTTGTCTTAAAAGATGTTGATGGCAACAATTCTGAATCCAATTATATTTTATTGTTTGCAGGTGCCCACATAACATACCCGATATACACAGTATTCAAAGTCCCAAATCTAGGTATTTACACTTCGCGGCAAGCAATACAAACACAAGTCAATGGAGACCGAGGTGCCTCATTTCATGTCATCAAAGTGTTGTGCCATTTTTGTTTTGTTTTTTTATTCTATGTTAATTTTGTATTTGGCGCCTAAGAAGGGTTTGTTTGATGTTAAATTAAGTTTAAACACGTTTTATGTGTACCAAATATTTGGAATGTTACAAATATAAATAAAATGTTGTCGAATTTGTTTAGACTCGTTGCATGTTCATGACATTTGATCTACTTCTTATTTTAGTTTACTATTTTATTCTACTACTATCATATCATCATTTTGTAAAAATATAAAGTTATTTGTAATATCTCTTACCACATTTAACAAATTCAGCTTTTTAAACTGCTAGTAGTAGTCACAAATTTGTTACTACTGTCAATTTTGTAACCGCTAATAGCAGTTACAAATATAAAACTAGTAACCGCTGATAGTAGTTATAAATATAAGATTCGTAATTGTTGTTAGCAGTTATAAATATTAGATTCGTAACTGTTGGCAGCAGTTACAAATATAATATTTATAACTGCTGACAGTAGTTATAAACAGCAATTACAAATTGGGGTCATCAGTCATAACCCCCATAGGGGTTATAAAAATTTGTGACTGCTGTTAGGAGTTATAATATTTCTTTTGTCACCCCCTAAATTATGACGGTAAATAGCAGTTATAAAGGTCATTTATGACTACTAACAACACTCACAAATCACCCATTTATGACTACTAACAACACTCAGGTATGAAGGTTATTATCGTTATGACGTGTCAAATTTGTTATCTAGTATTTGGGTCTTTCACTCTGATAATATTCAAAGACAGAAGTTATCGGGAACTCATCTCAACATATCACCTTTGTTACTAAGATGGAGGGGATTATAAATTTCTTCACTATCATTTATGCATTTAGTGACTACATTGTTTGAAGACAATTATGGGAGGAGCTTGAATTCTTGAACAATAAGGAACAGTTACTTAAATATGTAGGCGAGAAAGTCATTTATTCTTGTTGCTAGAAATTTATGTAGAAGTGTGTTGTTTATTATTTAATATACTTTATATGTGATCTTATCTCCAATTTTTTCTGAATATTTCTTAAAGACACTAGGCTAGTTCATGAAATTGTGTTTATTTTTAATTATACCTTTGTCTTAAAAGATGTTAATGGCAACAATTCTGAATCCAATTATATTTTATTGTTTGCAGGTGCCCACATAACATACCCGACATACATAGTATTCAAAGGCCCAAATCTAGGTATTTACACTTCGCGGCAAGCAATACAAGCACAAGTCAATGGAGACCGAGGTGCCTCATTTCATGTCATCAAAGTGTTGTGCCATTTTTGTTTTTTTATTCTATGTTAATTTTGTATTGGGCGCCTAAGAAGGGTTTGTTTGATGTTAAATTAAGTTTAAACACGTTTTATGTGTACCAAATATTTGGAATGTTACAAATATAAATGAAATGTTGTCGAATTTGTTTAGACTCGTTGCATGTTCATGACATTTGATCTACTTCTTATTTTAGTTTACTATTTTATTCTACTACTGTCATATCATCATTTTGTAAAAATATAAAGTTATTTGTAATATCTCTTACCACATTTAACAAATTCAACTTTTTAAACTGCTAGTAGTAGTCACAAATTTGTTACTACTGTCAATTTTGTAACCGCTAATAGCAGTTACAAATATAAGACTAGTAACCGCTGATAGTAGTTATAAATATAATATTCGTAATTGTTGTTAGCAGTTATAAATATTAGATTCGTAACTGTTGGCAGCAGTTATAAATATAATATTTATAACTGCTGACAGCAGTTATAAACAGCAATTACAAATTGGGGTCATTAGTCATAACCCCCATAGGGGTTATAAAAATTTGTGACTGCTGTTAGGAGTTATAATATTTCTTTTGTCACCCCCTAAATTATGACGGTAAATAGCAGTTATAAAGGTCATTTATGACTACTAACAACACTCACAAATCACCCATTTTGGTGTAGTGGTTGTGGTCTTATATCTGAAGATATTTTTATGACATTGAATAAATCATGCACTGTATGACATTGAATAGATCATGTATAGGAACAATAGAAGTTTGAATGATATCTCGCTAATACCACTTCTGGATGAATCTTTTTAAGGAATATGGGAAACTAATTGATGCGTGTGAGTAGATATCTTACGATATTCTTGAAATGGATGGACAATATGAACTACTATATTAAGACTTAAACCATGATTTAATGTTTGTGTATAACGTCATACAATTTATTTGTGAAAACAAGGGAAGGCTACGTATTTGTACAAGACCATTATTACGCTATTAAGATTCGAAGGTAAGATTGTACTTGCTCTAGCATCCTCCGGAATCACTGTATTAATGCTATTGGGTTCACATTTTGCAATTCCAATTGACATTTTCGAATCGTTAATATGTGACATAAGACAAGGAACCAACCTCTCTAATCTCATTCGTAAATTCTAATAATTTATTTGGACGAAGATCCTATGGATCATCATCACACGTTTTAAGCAGTTGACAAAACATTACGTGACATCCTCCATTTTGACAATTCGGAATCTAATGATAAAACATTTGTTGGGAAAACTATTCTTCTTGGAAGCGATTTTAGACAAACCTTACCCGTTGTACAAAGAGGCACAAGACATGGTATCGTACGGGCTTTGATTAACATGTTGCCTATTTGGAATAAATGTAAACTTTGTCAAAAAAAATTGAGAATACAAGACACATCCGAGTTTACAGAATGGGTTCTTGGAATTAAAGAAGGCACCATAACTTTGACTTTTTTTAATGATGAGTTAGATAAGACGTAAATTGATATACCAACTGATTTAGTAGTTCAATTAGGCAAAAATCCAATAGAAAAAATTATTGTAATTAACGTACAAAATGAAGAGTACTTAAGGTTAAGAGCTCTTTTACTGGAGACAAACAATGTGGTTGATGAAATTAACCACTTTGATCTTCATCATATTCCAAACGAGGAATGTACCTATCTCAATTCAGACTAGATTTGTAAATCATCTGTTGTAGCAAATGATGAAGACATGTAACTTCCGATCGTGTTTCTAAAAAGTTTTAATTTTAATGGATTACCAAGCCACAAGTTGCGTTTGAAAGTTGGAGCTCCGATTATCCTATTGCATAAAATTAACCAAAGTGTCGACCATTGTAATAGATCATGGTTGATCATTACTCAACTATACGAATGGATAATTGAAGCAATAGTTATTACTGGGTCACACATTTGGACAAAAGTTTACATCCTAAGAATTGTAATGACATCGACGGATAAGAAATAGCCTTTCGTGCTAAAAACATCATCAATTCCCATTGCGGTTATGTTTAATTATGACTAGAGTCAAGCTCAAACTTTGTCCAACATTGGAATTTACTTACCACGACTTGTTTTTTTCCATGGATAACTTAATGTAGACATTTCAAGGGTCACATCAAGTTCAAGTTTGAAACTACTTATTAAAAATTGGGATGACATTCCTTAAAATTACACTAAGAACATAGTGTACAACGAAATATTCCATTAGAATCGAGTAAAATCAATATAAATCTTTATAGATACACTACACTCTAAATGTAACTTTTATATCATGTGCCCATACATCAATATTGTCTAAAACATTATATCAATAACATATAATTGCCTACTCACTGTAGATCAAATATGAGGCAGTCCTATGCATCCTTTGCGGAAATGAATAGAACCTCAATCAACTATACAATCAAAGTACGTGTAAAAAGAAAGTGGAAAGCCATAAATTTCAAGGAAAACAATCATCTTCTCTTTCGTGTGCTTACTACTGGTACATTATGCCCTCCTATTCGTACAACTCCTAAATATGAATTGCAATCTAATTGCATTCTTAATTTCGCCTAAATATGTCATATCCACCATTTTCTGTGTCGAACTGATAATAAAAAAATAAAAATAACACGAGCCTACTGGGCCGATAATGGACAAATTACATAATATGCAAACGCTGTTGAATGATTATATCGGTACAGTGTGGCCTGTTATTATAATGCTAGGGGTTGCTAATGGTACAGTGGCCTACATCTCCCGATGGATTAACCTTCTTTCTTGAAATCATTCTTCGATTATAATTCTTTCTTTTAAAGAAAAATACTCATTTTTGCATTTATTAAGATGTTGTTTTTAGAATAATAATAATAGCTTCTTATTATTGACTTTGTTGTTTTTTATTTTTAATATTGCATATGTGGTGTTCATTCAAATTCCACAAGGATGGAGAATTCTTTTGAAATTTTTAACTTAATGATATGATCGGGTCACAACATGTGTTTTTTAATAAAATGTCATATACAAACTTCTCCTCCTAATAATCTTCATGATTTCTTGCTTTTTTATTTCTTAACATTGTTGTTTTATGATAGTGTTAGTTGTGGATTTAATGAGCTGAAGGGCTTTATTATTTATAGGTTTGTACATTATATTTTCAAATGTAAGATATATTTTTGTTGAGTTTATCTAAACAAATTAATTTATTTATTCTACTTTATTACATTTTTCATAATAAAGTTTTAGATTCCAGTTAAGTTATTCTCCAATTTTGATGATAAGACATTCTATCTTTATTTTTATCTTCAACTTTTGTTGTTGGTAAGTTACCGTTTGAGTTATGCATTTCCTCATCTTTTCTCTTGAAATGGCTCTCACTATTTCGTGTGTGCCGTGAGGTCTGTATGTGTGCATGTCTGAGTGAGGAATAATAAATTTGATTCCATTTACGTATGGGACTTCATAGAAGGAATTTTTTAATGTATTCCTTTATTCTAGGTTTTGTTGCTAGTAAGGTACTCCTAAAAAAATTAAGGCATGGTTGTATTAATAAAAATCTTCTAGCAGAAGAAAATATTTGTTGTCCTATATAATGTATTCGGTAGGATATTGTGTTCTCTTTCCACCTTCCATTTTAGGAATTCCAATGTGTTGTTAATTATTTTTTTTCCTCCTACCATATTTGGTGGACAAGATTGATTCACTTATAAATAGGTTTCACATAATATAATACAAATTTTGCATGTATCCGTATCATTATAATATAGACTTATATTTCTACATAGAGAGAAATAGAGCATTAAGTTAATAAAGTTAGGTTGCCTGAATTTTTTTCCACCTTAGAATATTTTCTTAACATAAACTATTGCACCGTCACATTTAGGTTTGAAAACATGCAATGTACATACGGTTGTTAAATAATTCTCACATTAAGCTCTTTTGTGCATAAGAAATAGGCAAACTTTCTTTTTTCCAAATGTAGTATGGAATTAGTATCATGATGCATATGATAGTACGTACTTTTCTTTTCATTTTTCTTTAATTGGGTCACACTCCTATGATCCTATAACCCCCAAAGCCCGGTGAACATTTATTGTTAGCTATAATCATGATAAAAATCAGGGTCTATCTCCATCATCACTTTATAATAAGAGTCATTCTCGTCACGAGAGAGATAGAGAGTATATTATTTTTACCATGGTCGCACTAAATATTTACTCTTTATGATAACATAATTCGGTGATGAATCTCTACCGTGATGTAACACCCCATGGTTTTGGGACTGAGAAATTAAATTTTTGGGAGAAATAAAATTTATTTAAATTGGAGAAATTTTAAGACTTGTAAATTGAGGTCCAAAATTTAGGACGTTATAAAATAGTTCGGATGACGATTCTGAGTGTGCAGTTGATTCTAGATGGGTTGAGATAGTCAAAATGACTATTTTGGTTTCGGAATATTTTAAGTTAGTTTGACTCAAATTGGAGTAAACGAGTAACTTAAAGTGTGTATTACCATTTAAAGTTGGGTATCTTTGATTTTAGGCTTATAAAGCCTTTGGGAGATTGGAAATCTCATTTTGAGATTAAGAAAAAGGGAGAGAAAGCCCTAGAGAGAGAAGAGGAAGGAAGAATAGAGAGGAGAAATCTTAGAGATTTCTGACCAATACGCAATCTTGAGGATGATTCAACCTCTACAAATTCGAGGCAAGTGTTTAATCTTACTAAATAATTTATTTGTGTATTTTATTTCATAATTTGTGGACAAAAGAATTGGATTTTGGGTATATATATCAAAACCTAGATTTTATTGGTTAAATCTTATAATTTGATCTTGTAAATGGATTTGAGGTTGTATAATGAGTGGGGTTGATTCTTATATGAGTTTTGATGTTGGGAACCTAATTGGGTGGAATATTAATAGTTGAAAGTGGATAAATTTGGGTATTTGGATAGTTAGGGTTCGTTTAAAATGGGAAAATAGTCGATCTATCTGGTATGCCCGGTCGACCGCGGCCAGGGGGCCGGTCGGCCACGCCCTAAAGGAAAAGCCTATTGCATTCTTCGTAGGACAAAATTTAGAACCGCGGTCGACCGGGGGTTTAGGGTCGGTCGACCGGTCCTCTGTTTTTAGCCTAAGAACTGTATTTTCTTTGACCTCCTTTTTTTTTGGGTTTAAAGCTTAGTGACCTTCTTAGTGAATGTATTATAGGGAGTTGGGTTATAATATTAAGGGATTTGAGCCTTAGGATGATGAGGGGCATTCGGACCTATGTTATAAATGGATTATGAGAATATTATGCCTCTTTTAGTAAGGAAACGATTGTGGGACTGAAAGATAAGCGGATTATATTAATTTAATTATGGCGGGCTATCATGAGTTAGTTATAAGTCATAGAAATAGTCCATTTTCACTAAAGTGATTTTGGAGTTAAGTGGTATCACGATATATGTTCTAGTACATTACCGATTAGAATAGTTGGGGATATGTACTTATAGCCGAGATAGTTGTTACACATTTATGTGCAATTAAAGACAGATGTTCTGAGGTATTATAGGGTTCTAATGGAATTAGGATGGAGCTCGTAGGTTACCGACTATTAGGATGTGTTTATACTTATAGCCGGAATGATTATGGTATTTGTATGACGATTGGTATGTGTGTTAAATTGGAGATAGTATCCTTAATGTTGGATACATTGGGAGATTACTCACAAAATAAGTATGATGGATGGGCGAGTGGCCAGTGGAGGATTGTAAGGAAATGAATTGATTAGGTACGCGTTAAGGCGTTATTTAGTATAATGAGAATTATCTATGCATACCCGATTTTAGTACCTTTATACATACGTATTGGAATTAGTTTGTACGTATGTATAGATGTATTTATATATGCGTGTATATGGCATGAATGTATATACAGTATGTGATGGTCTGTATATGTGATGTGATCGTATGTATGTATATATGGTGTGAATGATATACATATACTTATTATGTGGCATACCCACCACATGCTACTATAGGAGGTTTACTCAATGTGGGTGAGGCCCCTGGCTTGAGGAGCAGGGTGCGTATAGTCCCCAGGTCATAGTTATCCTCTATTGATTGTGTGATTTCATTTTGGGGTGAGAAGTCTTGGGTATTATTCGTTCTCACTTCCGGTTAGGAACTATGACCACTTCCCATACGATGTGTTTGGTTTTTATTACCATGGCAGTGTGATAATAGTCCGATGGATGGTAACTCGGGATGAGGTGAGTAGTTCCTAGAAGATGATAGCATTGTGCAGTATTTTTGTATCCTATAACCGTTTATGTTATGTGTATTGCAAAGTGTACATTATGTGTGTTATGGATATGTGGTTATAGGAATGAATTATTGCTTATATATATATATATATATCCTATAGGTAAAGGTGATATGAATTTTTCTAGTACGTACATCGTGGGTGATTTCGGTGTACTAGTTTATCAGGGTTGAAAGATTGTACTTAGAGACAATTGCGATGATATCGACCCCAAGGAGTTAGATAGAGATTTTAATTATGTTCTTAGAAATAGTACTCAATAATTAAGCAGTTACAGTAGTAGGATTTGTGTAGAAGACATAATGGATCCCTACGATCAACATTGTCAAGGAGTAGTGTATCGGGAGGGTTCCTTGTTTGGATTTCGCTTTGCGAGATGCCCCACGCACGAAACGTAGTGCAATGTTAGGAGTGGAGAGAAGTTTTGTCCTTAGTACTCGTATGTATGTTGTTTAGAGAATAAACTTTTATATTGAAACGCAATGTTTATGTGTGTCGTACTAAGACTTATAATTGGTTTAAGCTAAGAATTGGAACCTAAGCCTAGTAAGGCCTATATGTGTGTATATATTATGTGTGATTAGAATGGAAAGGATTTTTGGGTTATGTTAGGATGGCAGGTCAAGCGGGGTTAGGCCATGCATCCAGTTAGATAGTTTGCCCTTAAAATGTATCGGGTAGCTTAATTAAGGTCCGGGGGACGAATTAGGCGTGCGCTGTAGATGAGAGGTGAGTTTGGGGTTTCACGAGAGTGAGACTCCACTTTAATTATGAAATATTGCATTGATATTTATTAAGCACGGTTAATACACTTGCTGCAAATATTTTTACACCTCGAGTTCTGATCCGTTTATATCTCTCTTTTGCTACATATATATATATATATATATATATATATATATATCAAGGTTCTAAAAAGTGCGGGGCGTGATTGAGGCGTGGAGGCCAAGCCTTAAGCCTTAGAAGCCTAGGCGAGCCTTGGCGTAAAAAGGCGTGAAAAGGCGTTTAGGCCTTCTTAATATATTTTAATATTTTTTAACCATAACAAGGCTATTAAAATACAAAAATTGCACATATCATAAAAATATGTCCGAATATATGCAAATTAAAATACTATCTAATTATTTTGGATAAGATAATGGTCCGGTTTGTAAACAAATTCTTTAAAATGCGACATCGTTTCACTAAGGCATTGTTGTTTTTAGAAAAAAGTGCGCCGTAAGGATTTTACCAAGAATAAGGCGTGAAAAGCGTAAGGCGAGGCGTTTCTCCCAAGCCTTAAGCCTAGGCGGGTTTTTTAGAACAGTGATATATATATATATATATATATATGTAGAGAGAGAGAGAGAGAGAGAGAGAGAGAGAGAAGAGAGAGAGAGAGTCTTGCGTTTCCCCTACATGGTTACTGGATGCTTTTCTATCTAGAGTCTTGCGAGCCGTGGCAGTTGCGGACTGTTGCGAGATTTAGATTGTAGTCGTTTTCTATTCCTTTGAAAATATTGATAGGATTCATGTTGTATATCGGGCTTGTACCCAAGAGTTATTTGTAGTTATTAATACTTCTTGTTTTTGGATGTTGTACTGTCTGTGACCCGATAGCTTATTCGGGTATATTTCCTTTTGTTTACTCATTTTAATTTAATTTAAGTACTTCCTTTTATCGTGGTACTTGTGTGTTTTCTACCTTTTTCGTTAATTCTATATTGCTGGTATGTTGCCCATTGTATATGTTATTTAATTTTAACATCCGTTTTTATACTTTTGGGTAGTTAGCCTTATTCATATTCGTATCGTCAGTAGATGCTGAGAATGATCCATCTGAGATTCCTGATTAAATGAAGTATAGGGCTGGCCACCCGTTATTATTTTAAGCGGGGTGTCACACGTGATTACTTTCACATTTTACCAACTAATTTACCTAATGTGGGCAATACATCATATGCGCACGACAACATATTGCATATTTTCATATTTCTGTTTAAAGGTGTCCTTAAATTTATGCCTAGCTCATTTAAGATATTGGATAGTGGTATAACATTGATACACTATTAACATTTATTTTTTATATTCTTCGTACAATGACCATATTCATGGAATTATTTGGAAAATTAGGTTAAGCAATATACTGAAATGATAGAGGATGACAACGTATATAAACTATCGAATTTCAAGGTTATTGAGAACAAGAGGCTGTACAAACCGGTTATGCATTCATGTGCAATAACATTTGCACATAGGACAAGGGTCAAGAAAGTGTAACAAGATAACCCCAACATTTTATTGCACTAGTTAGAATTCGCTGACTACAAAATAATGTGATACAAAGTCGTAGTCAAAGACAAACTAATGGGTTCACTTATCTAAAAAAATTCCATCCTTTATAAGATTATGTTATATATGATATAATTTTTTATAAAAACTAACTATACTATACTCAACCGGTGTTTGTGTTGTACAGATCGGTCGGAGCGACTTCGTCAATATGAATCTCAATGGAAACCATGTTGAGAAATTAGGCATATAAATTTCAGATCTATGGTAATTAATTAGTTCGTTACATGATCACATCTTATTTTCGTTTTTATATATTTTTAACTTAAACAATATTCATTTGTTCATATCGAAAAATTTAATAGTAACATGAAAATCATGATCACTTTGTGGGGCGATTGTGATTTCAAGTAAAGTGAAGATTTGCAAGATATTTGACAATTTTATATCCCAATTGTTATTATGTCACCGAATGTCAAATTATTCAAAGGTATGACAATGCATTTACTTATTATCCATTATGTACATCTAATTTTTTTATTTCTTAATCGATAATTTTATTTCTTAGATGTATATCTATCCTCTACAAGCGCAATAAAGACGTACCCTAATACAGTCATACCCAAGCTTGAAGTGTTAATGAACACGTAATTGTTTAAATAATGAATTTGGATTTCAATTTTTTATATACAATAAACGGTTAATTTATTCAAATTCAGGAATACAAATACAAAACAATTCGAGACATTAGGCTCAAGTAATGAGTCACCAACAGCAGAAAATATTTATAACCTTAAAAAATTGCGAGGAACATCTGAAGAGGCGGTAATATTGATTATTCATAAAAAATTAAATAGACTACATTCACAAAATAAATATATAAGATACATAATTCTTATAGGTGAAGTTTATCTCCATTTAAGCAACGATCATTCATATAAATTAGAAGTTCCGTTGTTCTTACATCTCATGCATAATTTATAACAAGGTATTAACAAAGGTCACAGAATATTACATGGGTAAATTTTGTAACATCGACAGTGCAAATACAACACCAAAGTAAGTTTAAATGTAAAAAATATGTCATACGAGGGATGCAGAATGAATAAAAAAATATAATAAATAAACAAATTACAAATACAAAATAAAATTAGATGTCGAGGACTACATTGGTTAAAGAACATTTATTCCATGACAATAGAAAAAATGGTTGGAATTTCACTCTCCCACATTACTGCAGATGACAAGAGGGTAGAACGAGTGACATAATAATAAACTATAACTCGGATAATCCCTGTAATATTTTTATAAGCATGTAATTTTTTAGGGTACTCTAAAAGAGGATTATGTGATATTCAAACAAATCATTGGCACAAAGTATGCTTTCATACTAAAGCTCAATAGGTACAATTTGATAATGGGTAAGGAATACTATACGGTTACCAAATGTGAGCAGAATATTACAGATTATTCATCTTGTGAGCCATCTACTAAAATAAAACAGGAATCTCATTGGTTCATTCTTAGCATCACTGTCGAAACCATTTAATTGCTAACCACCTATTATTAAATTAATTCGTGTGTCAATTTCAATCTTTATTAGTGTGAGACAATATAACAATCATCCACATTCATCTAAACAATTTAAATAAAATTCACAATAATAATGAAATCCAAACTGTAAATTTATTACATGCTAAACTGTTCCGAATAAGCCATTGAAAAAATCCTCCATACAATAATACCCACAATAAAATAAAATATAAATTAAAATAAACCGTCTGACCTAGGCAACATGCATGAATAAGGAAAGAGTCATGAATTAGAACAAAAGAATAGAAACGACTAAACAAAAATTCTGCAATAATTTGCAATTGTCGCAACTACGGTACCTGTAAAGATGATCGCGCTTGGCATCCCTATGGCGGGGCACCTAAAAGGTTTTGATAATATATTTTGACATGGGTCAGAGCCTAAATTCATATGAAAATATTTTTTCAAGTAATTAAAATGCATAAATAAATATGTATCCATTTATTCATATTTAAATTGGTACTGCACTCTCTCATGAGACAATACTTACCTTTCATCTAAAGTGCGCACCTAACGTATGCTAATCACCTAGTTATGCTGCCTACCTAACTAATTCCCAAGTATCCATAAATTCCATACGCTACCCCATCCTGCGTAATTTATCTATTTGGCTTCCATATTCTCTAATCATTATAATTCTCAACGTATTTGGACCGATTTAATCGGTTTAGCCTATTTATTCGGTCTAGGTTATTTTTGGTCCGGTTCGGTTAATAATCGATCCATATTTACATTTTTTACATTTTTTTTCAATAAAAACTTGTTAATTTTTTTTATGTTTGTACTATTTAAAGGATGTTTTGCACCTTTTAGGTGATCTTTTTTGCACCATCAAATGTGTTGTTTTGCCACTGAAATAATGCAGTTTTGCACCATTTAAGGTGCTGTTTTGCACCATCTAAGAGTGTTGTTTTGCCACTTCAAATGTGATGTTTTGCACCATCTAAGGTACTGTTTTGAACCATTTAAGGTGCTATTTTTTCCCTTCAAATGTGTTCCTGTTTTGCCCAATTCTAATAGAATAAAACATGTTATTTTGCACCTTTAAATGTATTTTTTTGCACCTCCAACACATACAATGATATGCAAACATTAAAATAGCTTCAAAAGTAATACATGTCCACCATAAGAAAATATTACATGTCCAAGCAATCACCATAAGAAATTATTACATGTCCAACTAAGTCCAATCAAGCAACATAAGAAAATATTACATGTCCACCATAACCAAAAGTAAGGTAAAACAAAGTCCTCGATTCTCCTCCAAAAGGCGCGTCAATCCACCACAATAGTTTAAATTGAGGTCTTGAATCTTTCTCCCAATATTTCTAGAAAAAATACAAAAGAAAGATTATGTTAAATAAAAATTCAATAACAAGAGTTTAACATTTAAATTATTAAAAGTATATACTAAATTTAACTATTACCCGCATCAAGTTTCTCCATTTCTTGAATTTCATCCATGGCATCTCTAATGTTGATAGGTTTTGTTGAAGATTTGAGCCAATTTTGTGCACAAACAAGCGCATCCACCCTTGTAGAAGCTATAGAGTTACGAAAAGGATCAAGCATGCGACCACCCGTACTAAAAGTGGATTCGAAGGCAACGGTAGACACGGGAATAACTAATACATCACATGACATATGAGATAGCACTTGATACTTGCCTTGATTATTTTTCCACCAACCAAGAACATTAAAGTTATCATTTTCCACCTCACAAGTTCCCAATAAATACTTTTCCACCTCCGATTTTGCACCTAAATTATCCTCTGACTCTAAATGCCTTTTAAATTGAGATGTTAAAAATGCACGACTATCCTCATCCTCATCAATCCCAACCACATTAATTGGTGGATTCATATTGTGTGAAGATGCTTTAGATGATTTATGACCATCATACCACTCAAAAAAATGAATTATTGCATCTTTAACTCTTCTTGACAACCCCATTGGTTTAACACGACCATACAACTCACTTAACCAAATTCAACATACTTTAACTTGTGACGTGGGTTAAGGACAATGGCAATAAACAACAAGAAGTTAATTTTCTCTACATTCCAATACTTATCAAATTTGGCAATCATTTTCCCGGCCATTGAAGATAAAAAATCATCACCATAGTTTTTCAATTGCACCAAATTACTTTCAATAAGCACAAGTTCATGAAAAAAAGCATTGGATATGACATATAATGACCCCGAGAGTTTTAGGGTAGCATTATAAAAGATTCGAAGAAACTTCACAAAACTCTTAGCTTTTTCCGAATCCTCAAATTTTGGAGGTCTGAAATTTCTTCCAAAGGCCGACCCTCTTCCCCTCTCATCACCATCACCATCACCATCATTTTCCTCCTCTACACCCAAGTAGGACAAATAATCACTGTCATCTTGCTACATCCTTTTAAATTCTTTATCAAATTTAATGGTCGACTCCAACATCATAAATGTAGAGTTCCATCTTGTTGGAACATCAAGACATAACAAACCATTTGATTCTATCTTTTGCTTCTCACAATAATTTTTAAACTTTACCAACCTAGAAGGTGACGATTTCACATATTTTACTGCCCTACGCACCTTTGCAATTGATTCATTCAAGTCCCTTAATCCATCTCCAATAATAAGATTGAGAATGTGTGCACAACATCTTATGTGTAAATACTCATGTTCCGAAATGGTACCATTCCAATGTTTTGTCATTCTTTTTAAATAACTAATGGTACCATTATTAGAATTATCATTATCAATTGTGAGAGTGAAAATACTATCTATCCCCCAATCACACAAACAATCCTCAACAACTTGTCCTAATTCCTCACCCTTATGAGTTTTGACTTGACAAAAGTTCAAAATCTTTTTGTGTAGGTTCCATTCTTTATTAATATAATATGCGGTGAGACACATGTAATTTACATTTTGAATGGAAGTCCATGTATCGGTGGTAATGCAAATCTTTTGACCTTTCAAATCTTTTTTTAACTTTTTCTTTAAATCCACATATATGTTTAGGCAATCTTGTGCAATTGTTCAACGACTAGGGATATGTAATTTTGGTTGTGCGAGAGCCATAAACCTCCTAAACCCCTCATTCTCCACAAATTTATACGGTAGCTCATCAACTATAAGCATTTCGGCTAGACCTTGCCGACAAGCTTCCGCACTAAAAGAGAGAGCCAATAAATTTGAACTTGGGTCATTTCCGTTTGGTTCTTTTTTCAGCAAAAATGACAAAAAAAAATTCCCATTTTCCTCTAACAATCTCTTACTAGTGAGGAGCTCTCTGCAAGAAGCAGTGTGTTGTTTCATATTTTTAGTCCCATTCTTTTTAGAGTCACATGCATAAGAAACGCCACAGTAATTACACATAGCTCCAGGCTTTTTGACATCATTATTTTTATGGAAGTGATCCCATACCGTAGATGAATTTTCCGTTTGTGTTGCCGGGATGAGTTATTGGCGAACCATGTAAAGTAGCATTAGTCGGATCTTCACTCACTCCATCCATCTACACATGAAAAAAAATAACAAACTATAAAATCCATAAGCTGTAAACTCCATCCATCTATATATTTTTAGTTGACCATTACAAGAAATTAATTATGGCCAAAAAACTAAGAAACAAAAAAATGTAGTTGACCATTACAATAACAAACTGTTTGTATGTATGTATGTATGGGTAAAATCCACAAACAGAAAAAAAAAATAACAAACTGTATATTTGTAACCCCCAAAAAGTCTTCGGACATTAAAAAAAATACGCCATGTGAACCAAACTGTATGATGTAGTAGAACAAAAATAATGATGTAGTAGAACAGCTGGATAGTTGGATCGTTGATGTCAAATAATAATGTGAACCAAACTTTATGATGTAAAGTAATGTGAACCAAACTGCATGATGTATGTAAAGAACTGTAAAGTAATGTGAAACAAAAATAATGTGAACCAAACTGTATGATGTAAAGTAATACCGTTGGATCATTGGTCTTCGGTGCCAGAATAGTTGCTGTGGTGTTTGGGGTTGTCGGATCTTGTGTTCATTGTGTTGGTGCTAGATATTTCAAATAATGAGAGTTGTCGTGTACCAAGGATCTTTCAAACATTGGGGGTTGCCAGATCTTGTGTTCACTCAGTGAGGATTTTTCAAACAATGAGGAGAGGATCTTGTGTATTTTTTAGAGAGAAATGCTATGAGGAAGGAGCCACCGGGTAGAATAATATAGAGAATGAAATTGAAAGAGAAAGAAAAGTGAGATGTCGTGTTTTTTGCATTGGTGGGTGTCCTTCCTTCTAGGTTTAGATATTTATGATATATGTATATAAAATTAATATATATAATATATTATATCATATTAAATTAAATTAAACAGTCCGGTCCTAAGACCGAATTTCAAATTAATTTTTTAGACCGAACTGAATATTTCGGGTCTCTTAATTTAGGACCGAATTAAGACTGATTTATAAAAAAAAAAACTATATAAATGGGTCCGATCTGGTCCAATCCAATCGGGTCGGTCTTTTTTTTGTCCACCCCTAACCATAGCATCACACTTGGCGTTAAAACGCAAGTCTTGCAAAACGTAGAAAAATCATCACCCTTGCCAAAAATAGGGGACCGGCGGTAAAAACGCAATTTCTCTTGACGAGAGACAGTCAAGGAGGTGGATCCCTTAGTAACAGCAGCAGCAGAAGTGGTGGCAGTAGGGGTGGCAGGTGGAGTGTTGGCGGCAGATGCACCAGGGTTGCTTGAAGAAGCCATTACAGACAAAAATGAGGTATAGAAAGCTTGAAAGAGCTACTAAATATTTAACAATGGAGTAACCAAAGGTTGAAGATGATTACAGAAGAAGGAAAGGACGAAAGGCTGGACAACAATGGAGTTTTTGAAGACTTTCTCTCTCTAAAGTATGCCTGGATATTGAAGAAGACGAAGAAAAAAGCTAAGTGTTTTGAAAAGTAGACGTTTGCAATCCCTTAAACCCGTCTTTTGAATTTTCTCACTAACACGCATGCAAAGCCGCCTATAATCATTTCAAGTGGACATGTGGCACTTCGGGGAGTGTCGTGACAGTTGAAAAGACAAAACCACGCCATTAATGAAGTGATGCATGGGGAATATAAAGGGTTTTCATCCTAGGCAAGTTTGAGTTTTGGCGCCAGAATTTTTGTCAGACATATCCAATCGCTCCCAATGCAGAAACTGTCCCAACGGTTCAAAAAGCTACGATGTCCCCTCACCATAAGTCCAAACGTTATCTAAATTATGACTCGGGTGCATAGAGGAGAACTTTTTCTACTTTTTTGAACACGAAGAAACGATGACACAGTAGAGCCCAAACAAAGTAGCACCTTCACGTACGGAGAATTTCCTAAGGAGAAGTTTACAACGAAAAACCCACTGCCTACAATTATACTCCACAATAGCACAAATGGGAGAATTTCACTTACCAAGAGTAAAAATGGGTATTTGAAAAAGTCAACAGGTGTTTTAGGAGAATCTAAAATTAGCCAAGGAAGCAAAGATAGAACGGTTGAATCTCAGTAATAGGAAAAAGTGGCGATGTCCCTTCGCCAAATCACCGACAATCCACAACAATTTGGTTCAGGTACATCGGGGAGAATTTTACTTTTTCCTGGCAGTAATAATGGTAGAGGCCGTAACGAAAATAGAGACACCATGGTTCATCGGATTGAGAAGTTTTCAGGCAGACATTTCTTGTTCCCACAACAAATCTCTCGACGAGGGGGAAAATGTAAGGGGGCTTGAAGTTAATCTTAAGATTAGAGATAATCCCCCCATTAACAACAGTGTTTGGGATTAAGATAACGAGGCAGCTAAGCGTGGCAGCTCAAGCGAGGTGGCTCAGCGTGGCAGCTTAGCGTGCCAGCTCATACTTTAGCTTTTGTGTTACTTAGTCATATTATATCTTTTGTTTATATTGACTATGAGCTATAATGATTTTAATGATGTAACGATTATAATGGCATTCAGTGAGAGGTCAAACGGTACTCGCGAGAGATCAGGCTTGGCAGGGCCCGAGAGAGATTTCATGCTCTATCGAATGACCTCGTTGTGGGAACTTTAAAGGGACTTAGTTTGGAGAATTAGGAAGTGAGGGATCATTGGGGCTTGTCCTGGCCATCTTAGATACACCTGGTAAAATACCAAAAGACCATGACCATGGAACCTCAAGCGGAGCATCCTTGAGTTCCATCCGGGGTTGAGTTTTGAACCAAACAATCCTCTACTTAATGTCACATCTACTTTATGTGATGTCATTAGCCAGTAGGCAATGTCAAATCTGCACTTGAGTAAACCACTGTGGTATTTGGGGATGTCAGACAGTTGGTGATCCACCTCTGTGGCGACAGCCCCCTGACACATAGTGGTTAGGCAAAAGGCATGTCTTGGTATTTAATGTTTATAATGTGGAGCTAACTAGTGCATCAGGAATTTAATGTTTGTGACATAAACTATGAGGGATGTATTTCACAATTATTAATGACTGAGTTATCTCGGGAGTGGTGTGGGGGTGATTTAAGGGCTCCAACCACCTCTTAGGAAAGGATGTTCTTTTGAGAGTTCAGAAGTTATTGCTTAAAAAAAAGAAAATATACATCAGGAAGAGAGATTTATTACGAACCAGAGATCACTCACCCGCCATTGCCATTTATTACGAAGCTTTTAATACTTGACAGAGATCTTTTGAGGGTGATTAAGGTGTTTGGCTGGCTACTAAGGGGTATCAAGGATGCTTACTTCTCTCTCCCTCTGAATGAGTTACCTCTGAGTTTAATTATTGTTCTTTGAGTTATACACGAAAGTTCTTGTGAGTTCAAACTGAGTTTATCTTCACTAAGTTGTGATTGCGTGTCTTATAAGTAATCAATAGTTCTGCTGGTTAACTTATCATTACCGTACTAAAAAGGGGTCACGCCTCCATCTAATCTAAACTACCCTCTTACATTAGTGATGATGTTACTCATAGGATTGGAGCACGCTGGGTTAAGTGGAGAAGTGTTACCAGATTTTTGTTTGATAGGCATATACCTTTGAAGTTAAAAGGAAAATTTTATAGAACGGTGATTAGACCCATCATGTTATCTGGGATAAAATGTTGGGTAACCAACAAACAAAATGTGCAGAAAATGAGTGTGGCGGAGATGCGAATGCTAAGATGGATTTGTGGTAAAACTAGAAGGGAAACAATTAAAAATGAACAAATTCGTGAAACGGTAAAAGTAGCTCCTTGTAGAGGATAAATTGAGAGAAAATCAACTTAGATGGTTTGGACATGTCAAATGTAGGCCAATGGATGTTCCGTAAGAAATAGTGATTTAGTTAGTATTGATGGTAACGCAAGGGGTAGAGGTAGGCCTAAATTGACTTGGTGGGATATTATAAAAAAGAACATGATGTCATGTGGTTTAACCGAAGATATTGCATTGGACAGCATGGAATGAAAAAATAGGATTCATGTAGCCGACCCCAAATAATTGGAAAAGGCTTTGTTGAGTTGAGTATATATATAGTTAAACTTCCCAACATACTTCATTAAATATATATAAAAATAAATGATATTAAATGTATATGTATATAATATATGATGTGTGTATATAACTTCCCAACATACTTCATTAAATATATATATAAATACATGATATTAAATGTATATGTATACTAGTGGAATGCCCATCCTGAAGGCACGGTAAAAATTTCCAAAATACGTCGCAAAATGAAAAATATTTCCAAAGTACGTAACTGCAAATCGACAAAAGCCTCGTTCCCCAGAAAAATGTGTAATTTTAAAAAACATTGCCCATAATATCCCCAAAAAATTGTATAATCAAGTTAAAAGGTTCTTTTTACATCACGATTCTTTTACATCATGACATTATTTTTTAAAAATAAAATACATGCTTACTACACAGAAAACTGAGTCCCCAATAAAAATTATTGTGTCAATACACTACCAAAGAAAAATTTATTGGTTTAGTGCTAATCATTATGTAAATTTATTGGTTTAGTGCTAAAAATGCAAGTCCAGACCTAATGAACCCAACTCATTTCCAAAGGGGTACACTAAATTCAACACGGCAACTTAATTGTCCAAGTTACACTTCTTCTAAAGTCAAGACATTACAAGTACGGATATGATACTCAAAACTTAGTGCCTCGTGATTATATCTATATCATATCATATCAAACTTCCTTCTCTATAAAAATCAAAGAACATCAAACTAAACAATAAAGGCAAATCCATTTCCATTAGGCACATAACAATAATTGATGTTCTTAAATCAATTGGAATGAAAGAATGCATAATCAAACCTAGTGCAGTATCTTCAAAAAAGTGATTGTAATTTTACTTGTCAATATTTTTGCGCCTTAATATGCTCATGAAAGTCTCAACCAATAACTCGCATTCCCACTGAATGAAAGAAAACTCCTTATCCCCAATGCTAAAGTCACAATATTAATATTAGATTATAAGGCCCATCAGTCATAAAGTCAAACTAAGTCCAATAGGAAAGTTTTATAGAGCTTGAATATAGTCATAAAGACTACAAGAGATTAGAACCCAGAAAGAGAAAAAAGATTGTTTAAGTTTTTAAGACTGGTGAACCAGGGAAAGCACTAAACTTGCCCTACAACGGTGGAAATCATCTTTCACTCTTAAAAGATATGTAAGTTTATCGGGAGTTGGGATTTTCAAATAAATCCAACCCGAAAAAGTAGAGACATTGGCCAACATATTGTTTCTCATCCAACACTTTAATGCATCTGCTTATAGAGAAGCGCTCCTCGTTCTTTATAATTTAAGTTGCCCTCATCTTTGAAACAACTGTTATTTTTAGCATAGCGTTAAATGTTGTTTGAACATTGTGATTTACTACATTCTCTTTATTTCAATTTCTCCTCTCAAGGGTTGCAATTTCTCAAAGATCTAGCAGATGATTTCTTACACTCTCTTTTTGGATCGTTCCAAATCCTACAATGACCAAATTAACAAAAGTGAATGGGGATAAAATCAAGCACGCAAGTTGTGTACAAAGTAAAAGAGGAAAAAACTCAAAGGTAGCAAGCTACAAAATAGGAACCAAGGAAAACTCTACAAACTAAGAAAATAAGTAGGAGCAAACCAACAAACTAAAATAAACAAATTACGCTTGGGGTTTATGGGATAAAATAAAATTATAAACTCGGGACAATAAAAAGGTATCAATTACAGTTCTAGTACAAATTATTAATTGTGAATTTTTGTGCAAAACTGAAGTTAGTTGTAGAAAAGAGGGTTGGTGCAGGCAGTGGGATTATGTGACTTATTTCAACACGTTTATAAGAAACTTATAAATTAAGAACTGAGCATACATGTTGCATACTGAAGTATAGTTTAAACAACTTATGGTGACATTGGCGTATGTGAATACTGAAGTATAGTTTAAAGTTTAAAGTGGTGACATTATAGTACATGCCTACTTATGGTTTCAATTGTATTATAGTTTAAAGTTCATATTGAGCATACTGAAGTATAGTTTAAAGTTTAAGTGGTGACATTGCAGTGTGTGCATACTTGTAATTTCTATTATAGTATAGTTTAAAGTGCATATTGAAGTATAGATAAATTGGATTGCTAGTGTAACCCGATTGGTGGGGCATATTCTCCAACATATGGGCTGCATACAGTTGGAAAATGGAAAATACAGATCACCTAAATCAAATTCGTAAAAACGAAAACAATAAAACAGAGGAGGAAGGGAAAGAAAGAATATGCAAAAGGCCAGTACCATCGAATAACTCGTGTAATGTTTTCTTGGTGTATAAATACATTTTGTGCTTTACATGTGTCCATACCTTGCCACAAAACATTACAACATAAGTGATGCACCACATAACCATGAGTAAAAACCAACTGAAAAACTCTAATACTGAATAACCAATAGATCTACCATTACGTAAATGAAAAACTCTAATACTGTAAATTTTGCAATCACCTGCAAACGCGTTCAACTCAACCCATATTATATTGCATACATGAGTTACTAACCTTGTATAAAAACTCAAGCATCATAAAAAAGTAATCTCCTACTATTCAAAGAAAAACACAATACATGGCCTAACTTGACAAACCAGAACCTTTAACATATATATTAAGGAAATCAAAACTCAATTGCGGTCGTGAGTACCAGCTGGAACTGTCCTGGGAACCCTGTTTTAACCTCCAGATGGAAATTAATTCCTATTATCAAATCTAATATAAAGTTACATTTAGTGAAACTATTATCAAATCATTTGTTTATAAAAAGGAAATTAATTCCTTAGATCCATTAATTAAATAGTTAACACCAAACAAATCATATTATTAAGAAGACAATAATGAATCGATAGAAACACGCCCGTACCAAGTAATGTTAATATCACTCTAGACCTGCTGATAGGATCCGCACTTGATAAAAAGCATGTTAGAATCTTCACTTTAAACCCGCTAAAAAGCAAGTTAAATTTAAGGCCTCATAACTACTGCGAATGCCAATGTATGAATTTAGATGAAAAGTGGCTATGCAATTATCGTATTCAATTACAGGTAAGAAATCTTAGCCAGGGTTCTTAATTTTCTCAAGGAAATGTATTTATTCACCAGAAAGATGTAGATATACAGTAAAGGTGACTCCAAAAGTCAAACTTGTTGACAAAAAATCAAACAATATTTGTTAAATTACATCCAATCCATGCGCTTGTACCACATATATCCCAAGATAGCAATGTTTGGTTTCTAAAGGAACAAAAATCAAGCATAAAAGTTAGTAATGTAGTATAACATAATCTCCATTCGAGGATCCAAAAACTATATAGCTCTATTGAAAAACAAAAACGACTTACTTTCCGTCTCTTTCTATTTTGAGAACATTCCAATTTCCTTTAAGAGGCATAATTTGGCACCAATGGACTTAGGTCCATTGTACAACAGATCTAAAAATACAAATGCACTTAGGCCAATTTTACAATCGCATGAATCGCGCCTATTTAGTCTGAATAAGTATAGCCCCTACACGGAATTATGCAACCAACCATTCTTTCTTTCCTACAGAATAAAAAATCATTATACATCATACTAATAATAGAGTAATCTAAGTGTTTAATCAACATTAGGTCACGGATTAAAGATACAAGTAAGAACTTATTATGAAAGTAGTACATGCAAATTCTTACCAATAAGTCAGAACTTCTTATGAAAGTTGTACATGCAAAAAATTTAATGCGTATTCTAATACGAAAATCCCATTAAGTCGAATGAGAACAACAAACAACCAAATTTTTTTATAAATAAAGTGTTATATGCATACAACATATATTGAGAAGAATAAAAGAGGTCAATTTAATACATTCTAATCTTTACCTGGAAGGCTCTAAGAAAGAAAAAGAGGTCACAATGTCTCACCAGAGTTTGAGAGCCCTCTACACCAAACATAATACATTTTAATCTTTGAGACTCCTCTAAAAATTTATCCTCTGCCTCTTTCAGTTCCACCAATAGTGAATCAAACTTGGGTTTGTATTTGACATTATCCACGTACTTAGGGATTTCAATGTCGTCATATGCTTCTTTATACATATCAACTAAGCGGGAGCCAATTCCTTTTATGTAGTATTCCTTGTCTATGGGTTATCGTTCTTGACTAAACTTGGTATGTAGAGTATAACTTCGTCAAAGGAGCGACGTAGGATAACAACCATAAAATATCAACTAAACACGATCGTGCATTATGCCTATAATAAAATATACAAAAGGGTTATTTTCTATATTAAGTAGACCATCCTTGTATATAGATTTAATACCATACAAACTTGTAAAAGTATGAGTGAAAAAAATAAATATTACATCTACAAATAGGAATAGTTTGAGTGAAGAAAAATACACTTTGAGTATGGGATCTAAGCTTTTTCCAGCGAGGGAGTGACGGTGAGGATAAATGAAACGCTATTTGCGACCGGGATCACTTATACCAGCCAGAGAACAAAGTGGGATTCCTATATGGGATAAATGAAACATTGTTTGTGGTAGTAGGAAAGAAGTGAGGGTTTTAGTCAGTAACGATGAAGCTGAAAGAAGCAGTAACACTGAAGTTTAAATTTTAATATCAACATCTAAAATAATTTTTTTTAAAATGATCTCACCTTCGCTAAACTATGATTGGAATGAAACGAAAAAATGGTTAAATAAAAATGAGAAAACATTTAGTAAGAGAGAATTTCACCTTAAATCCACTCCTCCAAATTATTCTCGCCACATACTCATCATGTTAAGTAAAGTCATAGGAGCTAACACACAATATGTCATTACATTATATACGTGCAAACACAAAAAAAAAAGAGATCGGAAAATAAAGCAAGATACCTCTATGGTGATTTTCTCAAACACTTGTTAAGCATACAAATGTTTGAACATCATTCTAAAAAATGAGCGCAATAGAGAGAGTACCAAGAATAATCATACACAAATGTATACATTCAATTAGTAGTACCAAATCCTGAAACCTCTCTTCTACATGAAAACAACTTCGACCACAAAGAAGGGGAATAATATTATTATAATCTTAAAAAATAATCCTTAACAGTCGAAGATTGAATTTATTATGGTAGTTTCTTCAGATGTCTCGGTGTCAACCAAGTGGCTTTGATACCTGTCCACAACACACGCATCGTATGTCTCGGTATCCACCGAATGGCTTTGATACATCTACGATGTCGAACAATAAGTATTTCTCTTTTCTTCACTGCAAAACCCAGATGTTCAAGTATAGAACAAACTTTCTTGGTGCAGCAAGATCACATAAACATATAATAGTGATATCTCGAGTCTTTACAAACTCTAAGTATGTGTTTAAGCTTTGTAAACCTTAGAAAACATGTGCAAACAGGTTTTCTGGATCGTAAACTGTTTTTCCAAAACGCACACTTTTAAATTCTGATAAAACCACGCTTTAAATAGGAAACATTCATCGCCTCAAAAAATGCATCGCTCGAATGAGATTGACCAGTCGTTCGTGCCACATAGCCATCTCGCTCGAACGAGCTCTTATGTCGTTTGAACGACGCGCGTGTTAGTTTGACTTTTTCTTTAAAACGTTTCTTCAAAAGAGATTCAATTAAGTCAAACTTTTTTTCGTGCTTATCAGAATAAAACGAAGTGTAAAACATTTAAAACACTTTTAAAAATATTTAAAAATATTTTCCTTATAAAAATTCATCTTTATCCTTTTATAAAAATTATTCTGAGCTCCATTAATTATACGCATTCATACGTGTGTGATCTTGAAATGTAATTATCTTGAAGACGAATAAACTTAGACCAATTTAAACTGTG
This sequence comes from Sambucus nigra, assembly GCA_949130495.1. Lineage (NCBI taxonomy): Eukaryota > Viridiplantae > Streptophyta > Magnoliopsida > Dipsacales > Adoxaceae > Sambucus > Sambucus nigra. The sequence goes on from OX422209.1 coordinate 689,623,560, forward strand.
GCATGATTAATTATTTTAAGCTTCACCACAACGTCTTTAATTTCTTCAATACGTCATAGACCAAGTGGGACCGTGACAAAATAAAATCTCCCTATGACATATTACAAACACAGTTTTATTCACAGAATTAAGTCAAAACAATACAGGGACTCAATTGGAAATTTATGTCCTTACAAATATCCCCTTTGACTATTCCGGAACAAAACTAAACCAGTGAAATGCCTAAGTCGGGTCGTCAAACCGTATGACGCCTAAATCCCATCCCATAAACCCAAAGACAAAAATTACAGGACACAAACTAGTATGTGTAGCACCGGCAAGCGTGAACTATCTCAATGTGATGTAGACTTAAAATCTTGAATCTCTTAAGCATACCTACACACATGAAACAGACAAACAAATACCCAATGAAGTATGGAGGAACAAATGAAACCAATATATATATATATATATATATATATATATATATTCAAATGATACCAATTCTACAATAGATATCAATATGAATAAACTCTGAAAAATTATTTGTTAAATAATTGAGCAACAATATTATACCAAATTGAAAATATGTAATCAAACATGCCCAATAAATCTCCCCCTACATCACATAAACCTCTCCCCTTTTTTGTCTCGAATAGACAATCCGGTGAAAAGATAAACCAATCGACGAGTATCTAGCATGAAAATATACCAATTAAAAATATCTAGATAATCATGAAATAACCAGCTAAATATGATCAAGTAATGACAAATCAGTAGCTAGTAAACCAATGAATCACACAAAGAATATAGCAATCTAATCAGGTATTATAAACGTAATCATATGCAAAATATCAATTTTGATACAATAGAATCTACATATAAACCAGTCAGTCCAGAAAGCTTCGAGCAGTACCAAAAAAAATATCACAAATTGAACCAGTGGACTGCAAACAAAGAAGAAGCTAAAAACCCTGACTGTCGTTCGAACTAGCCAGGGACGTCGCTCGAACGAGACTTCTCGCGACATGGAGATGTCGTTTGAACGACTTTTCGCGATAGTCCAAACTTTCCCAGATTCCCGAAAATATAATAAATTTTTGCCCAGTGAAAATATTTTCAGAAAAAAATTCCAGGAAGGGGTTGACAACAGCAAAATAGTGTTAAAACAGTAAGCTTTTTACCCAAAATGCAAAAACGCATAAAAACTAACAATGCGAGTTTCATGCAAACATAGTACCGATGTGTTCAAACATGGACATGGAATGTATAAGCGTGAAACTACAACAAATGAGTCACAATTACAACACATCGAAAAGATCAAGAATCTCTAATTGATAGCGATAAATCATCAAACTTTATAATAGCCATATGACAATTAAAGTGTGAGCTTAATTAACTAAACATACTACATGGACACAAATCCAGAATTTTGACAATTCTGCAAACAATAGCGTCAATTTGCAATGTTTCAACATTATGATTAGTTGTGCAATCCCGTTTAAATTTTCTCCAACCAAACTCCCTCATATAGACATACTATTTCAAGATCTTTTGAGTTTTCTAGCATTCTCAACTTAGATAAAATCTTATTGACCCTTTTCATAGCATTTTTTTTTTCTTTTGGGCTCTTTTAAACGGTGGCTTTCACGACGAGATAATTTTGAACTCTCACAGCCCTTTCCCGTGAATCACTCATAATTTTTTCAATTAGATATCAATTCAAATCTTCATGGTAAACGATTCTTATATGCACAGTTCTCCTTGAGTCTACTTACGCATAGATGACAAGACTGAGATAAGAACGCCTCATTAAATTCAAATATGCAAGAGAAGTAAAAAATCCATAGAAACTTGTGCATTTGTGCAATGTTGGCATATATACAAAGTCGAATCAAAATGCATATCAACTTCAAACAACCCCATATAAACAATAGTTAAGATCATTCTACGCATCGATAATAATGAGAAAATGACCTAGCCACGTGGATATGAAACGATTGGGGGGGTGGGGGGGGGGTCCAAGCACACCAAATATGCCACATCAAACATGTAAACTCAAAAAAAAACAAGAAAAAAAAAACTACTTTCGGTTTTTAAAAAAAATATCAAAAACAAAATCTTTTTGTATTTTTCAAATAAGACTCAAACAAATGAAAAATATAATACAAAGAGATAAACATGTCATAACACTAGGAAGAATATATCATGAAGCAAAAATAGCGTATGACAAGCAATATCATGCAAGCAACTATCCATAAAAAATAACATGTGACGAATCATGTGCAAGCATGTGAGAATCAACCAACGAAGCATTTAGTATCTCCAAAATGGACTTCCTAACCCAAACAGGTGTATATCGAACAAAACGGGTTTTGAGAACCAATGGGACACTATGTTTAAACTTCCTAGGGTCTTGTCTAAGATCAAAACAAAAACTCCTAAGGTTACCTTTCTTACCACAATGCGAACATGTGAAAACACGACGATGAATGGGACCTTTATGATAACCTTTTCTAATACCCTCGGATGTGGTTGACACTCTAAAATACATTATGGTATTGGCTTTTGCAATGGAAGCATTAGTACAAGACGAGCCATTACCATCACTACGCAAACTACTTGAGTCGGTTAAATTATCTTTAAACTTCAAAACCTTGGACTCAAGCAAAAAATTAAGCTCCTAAAACTTTATGGACTCCTTCTTTAAGTTGTCAATTACCCTTAGAAGGTTATTTCTCTCCCCCTCAATGTGTGAAAACTTATCCCTAAGAGCCTTTTCTCGTGCCACAAAAACATTAATCGAATTATTTTCCTCAACGGCACAAACCCCAGAATTTCTTAAATCCTTTAACTCTTTTTCTAAAACGAGGACTCTATCATCACTCTCCTGTTTCGAAAATTTAAAAGATTAAAAGTCATTAAAAAAAGTTCCAAACTTTTCACGAATGATATCTCTTTGAATTTGAAACGTTTGCAAATATCCAATCATATTTTTAAAACGGGAATTTTCTTCCTCCAAAACTTCAATACGTTTTACAAACTTTAAATTCAAATGATGTAAATTGTCAAAGCTTAGAGAATCCATCGAGAGAAAACAAACACAAGAATCACAAGGAAACACAAACTCATGGATCAAACACAATAAAATATTATTTTTTTCTCTGATACCAATTTGAAGAGTGGCCCTACACGAGTGTGTTTCAAATCAAACTAATTTTCACCAAAAATTATCCAACTTTTAACTAGCACCAAACCAAGTTGTGAAAAAATAATTTTTACTTTAAACCAATTTTATTTTGATTAATCCTAAACATGCATCTAGTGATTAAAGCAAGTAAATTAAAGTAAAGAATACTCACAATGCAGGATGTATGAGGAAAAACCAGAGACGGGAAAAAACCTCGGACGGCCCAATCCAGACAATCACTATGAATGTGGAATTAAAATGAACAGACAAAAGACTCACTCAACGATTCAATCCCCACAGGTCTTGACGCTCTTCTAATATTCAACCACTCCTCTCACAGTGCCCACGTAAAAAGTCCTTCTTTTATGATAACTATCCACAACACACGCGTCCACGTATGTCTCGGTGTCCACCAAATGACTTTGATACGTCTACGATGTCGAACAAGAAGTATTTATCTTTTCTTCACCACAAAACCCAGATGTTCAAGTATAGAACAAACTTTCTTGGTGCAGCAAGATCACATAAACATATAATAATCATATCTCGGATCTTTGCAAACTCTAAGGATGTGTTTAAGCTTTGTATACCTTAGAAAATATGTGCAAACAGGTTTCTGGATCGTAAACTATTTTTCTAGAATGCACACTTTTAAATTTTGACAAAACCACGCTTTAAATAGGAAACATTCACCGCCTCAAAAAAATGTGTCGCTCAAACGAGATTAACGGGTCGTTCGTGCGACATATCCATCTCGCTCGAACGAGCTCTTATGTCATTTGAATGACGCGCGTGTCAGTTTAACTTTTTCTTTAAAACATTTCTTCAAAAGAGATCTAATTAAGTCAAACTCTTTTTCGTTCTTATCAGAATAAAACGAAGTGTAAAACATTTAAAACATTTTTAAAAACATTTAAAAATATTTTCCTTATAAAAATTCGTCCTTATCCTTTTATAAAAATTATTCTAAGCTCCATTAATTATACGCATTCATACCTGTGTGATCTAAGAATGCAATTACCTTGAAGACGAATAAACTTGCACCAATTTAAACTTCGGCATGATTAATTCTTTGAAACTTTGCCGCAACGTATTCAATTTCTTCAATATATCATAGACCAAGTGGGATCGTGACAAAATAAAATCTCCATATGACATATTACAAACACAGTTTTGTTCACGGAATTAAGTCAAAACAATAGAGGGACTCAATTAGAAATTTATGTCCTTATATTTATTGATCGAAAGCTCTCGTTAGAACATGGGCTCACTATTTCGAATGAGAATATTTGTTTGGAAAAATGTATTTGAATGGATCTCTTTCACTACCAAAACTATTTAAACACATTCAGCGACCGATAAACTCTATGCAATTAGAGTAAACTATATATTTACGAATCCATAGTGATCTTCTACATAAGGTTAGCACATATGATTATGTGTGGGCATCATTCATCAACTGAGATCAGTTGATACCGAGGCCTTGGAGGTTGTGCAGCGACTTTTTTGGAGAATAGTGGATATAAGTAGTATGGGTGGAGGCAGAGGAGAATAATGCAAGGGAGCGGTATCACCGCGGTCATCGTTGTCGTGTATATAAGTCGTGCCTGAGTACTTAATAAGTCTTGTAAAAAATCTTTTAATACTAATCGATTTTATATGGTTTGGGTACAATAGTGGTTTTTCCCATGAGGCCTTCCACTCTAAATCTCGGTGTGCTTTATGTGATTACTTTATATATTTTCTTTTATTATTAATCGCCAATTACATGCAATTTGGACTAAAATTAATTTATTCGGTAAATAAAACTCTAGTTCAAATTAAAAAGGATATTTAATTTGTTTTAAATTATTGATTAGTTAATCAAATAATTGATTAATACCTATTTTAAAGTAGTATCAAAGCTAAATTTATTATGCATTATGGGTTACATTTGTTGAGGGTCGGTCGGTCACTCAATCGCGTATTTTTATGGTAGTAACTATAGGTACTGGAAAGTGCGTATGATATTTTTCTTTAATGGATGCGTCCTTCAACCCAGCTAGGAGAAACTATTGTCCCCAAATTTGAAGAATCATAGAGTGGGGATGAACATAGGGTAGCCAACTACAACTCTAGAGGATTAATGCCCTTTATGTGGAGTAACCCAAGAAGAGTTTCGTTGGATCTTTACATGCACCATGTCTAAGGAAGTGTGAGACATTCTTTAACTCAACCATGAGGGTACCGATACCATACATGTCTCGAAGCTCCAACATTTCGCCACCCAATTAAAGTTGTTAAAGATGCAAGAGAATGAGACCTTCGATGAGCTTTATGTGAAACTCTCTCACATCGTGAACTCTTACTTCCAATTATACGAGAAGATCCTGGATTCCAGAGTCATTAGGCTAATCCATAGGTTTTTACCACCGAGGTTCTTACCCCATGTCTCAACCATTAATGTCATAGGTGGTATAGATAACATGAAGGTAGAAGAGATCGTAAGGACTATCCAAACATTTGAGTTAGAAAATTATATAATCAAGAGGAAGGTAATTATTTTAAAATCCCACAAGGCTGAGTATTCCAATTTTGACATGGCAGGTGACGAAGAAGAGGATCTAACTAAATTGTCATAGACATTGAAGAAAATCCTCAAACATTATAAATGAGATATACCCAAAAGGTTTGAGAAAATAGTGCCAATAAGGTAATATCTTCAAATAACTAAAGGAGCAAAAATTAGGGGATATAAAAGGATTTGGGGTTATGCTTAGAATGTAGTGTTAGTCATAAGTCATTCAAGTGTCTTACTAAAATAAGGAGTGGGGCGAGAAGAATATGAATGCCACTCCGAGTGATAGTGACTCGGGCTCCACAAGTGAGTCTTCTATTGAATGTAACATTATCAGGTTCACCGCCATCAAGGATGTGTTTAATCCTAAGCCTTCCGTTATTGAAGACAAGGTTGAGGATGATAGTGTAAATTTCGATACCAATAGCTCCTAGTGTGAAGATAAAGAGTTTAATGAAGATGGAAAAAGGGACGTTGAAATTAAAAATCACTATAAAAAAAGTAGTTTCTGAGACCGAGGCTTTTGAGACGGCTAAAATTTTAGTCCCTAAAGCACACTTTTTGGGATGGGTAAAAATATTCATCTTAAAAACTAATAGTATTTAAGACCCCTATTGTTACCCATCTTATAAAGTGATACAAATGAGACTGCATTTTAACAGCCATCTCAAATAATCTACCTTATGAGATTTTGGAAATATTTTTGGGTTCCTACCTTCACCATTGTAACTCCCGCCTTGTGCATAAAAATGAAACCCTTCTACACAAAAAAAGAGTAAAACAAAACCCAAGAAAATCGTGTGTCTAACCGGACAAAAACATCACCCACTTCCCTCTATTACCACCGCCTCTCACACTAAATTTCTCCCCCTGAAATCGTTGCTCGCGCTAAACATCTCTCCTCCCTCGCAACTGGAAAGTAGCGGTCCTTTTTCTTTTGGTTGTGATGGGATTATGATTGTGTAGATTTCTAGTTATGTAGGGTTTCAAAAATTAGGGTTAAGTGTAGTTGGAAATCATGAAATTGGAATTTTATTATTGAAGACATCAAATTAGTTATCTATTGACTATCAAATTCCTTGTCTGGTTGCTGTTGAAATGAAAGAAAAGGTTGGTTATTGGGATAGTCGGAGTTTTTATTACAGTAGAAATTACTTATAATCATATAATAGCAATTTTTTCCTGCATTTTATCATAAGTATGATTTTTCAATAATAATCGTATGTTTTTCATTGATGGGTATTTGAGAGGGGCATTACTAATTATGAATTATTGATTATGTGACAGATTTTCATCGACATTTAAATATTTGATTTAGTCTCGGACATTCAAGTTATGATATCATCGAATTGATATGGATAAAAGGTAATTTTAATTATTGATTATCCTTTATATATTCTAAAATGCTTTATAGGACTTTAATTCTACTTGGCTTTGAGGTTGTCCACGTGGCTCTTATTTACGTTTCTTTTTCCTCTCTTCATTACTTTTATGCACCTCAACAACTTCCTCTTCCCACCACTCTCAATCTTTTTCGCTTCTCTCTCTGTCTCTTTGTTTCCTTTTTTTTCATCTACATCTCTTGCTGGTAAACATTTCCTATCCATTTCTCTCTTATCACCGTCTACATCTCCTCTTATACCTACCACAGCCAATGCCTCCCACTCCAAATCACCTATGTTATAAAACCCTATTTCATCCCCATCATATATCCCCATTCACCACCTACTCCATCGATGGCTCCAAAACTGAGATTCTATGTTGTATCCAAAAGGGAGATTTTATGAGGTTGAGTCCTATCACAAAATAAAAAAATAAAAAAGACATGTATGAATGGAGATCGAAGCAAGGGTTCTAAATTAGAGCAGTTCAGAGGAATCCATGTGGTGAATCAAATGGGTAGGATTGAGTAGGTGTGTGTATATATATGTCTCAAGAACTCTTTGGGTATTCAATTTTAGGGGTTTTACATTAAATTATATTATTATTTTTAATGATTTGCATTCAAAATTATGGTTTTTCTACGCCATCAATTTCGTCAAGGTTAGAAAAATACCTTTCTCTTTTTGATGTTATAACTATGTTTTTTTGTTCATTAGGTGTTTGGAGAAATGTCCACCTGATTTTCGTTTTTATAGTTGCATCAACTTTTTTGTATGAGTATTGTCTCATACTATTCTTTGATCTTATATTCATGTTTTTGTTTATTAGGTGTTTGGAGAAATGTAGTGGTTTTCTTTTTTCTAGGTGCAACAACAAAAAATCCCACATCTCTTTATAGTTATTTTTAACCATAGGTGAATTCCATCTTATTCATAATTCCTTTTATTGTTATTCATATTGTTATATCAATTTTCTAGTTACTCTTTTAAATATCTCATTAATCCATAAAACGTTCACTAATGGACTTTACCATCCATTTATGATTCATAAGAGATTGGGTGGTGGTGATGAAAATAGGTGTATTTATTACCTTTGATGTTCTTAAGGATTTTTGATATGATTTTTTATGGATTTTATTTCCCAAAGTTTGTTTCAATAAGGTTTGGGATTTTATGTAAAAAAAATTAATAACAAGCCTCATATAAAAATTCTTCCCCTTTTGTGAAATGATTTTACACATTTTTGTGTATCGTAAATGTTCGGTCGATGGTTTGCATGATATTAAAATGATGGTGAGATGGTAATAGAAAGAATTTTTTTTGTATGCTTTGGTTCTTTTTCTCTGCATTTACTGAAATTGCAGGCTTTGAATGATGTAATGAAGTTACATTCATTATTAATTCAGGTTTAAAAATAGGCGGTTAAATGAATTTCACAGCAGGGATCGAGGTTGATCAATTGGCGCTCAAGCATCGATAGAACAAAAGGCAACAACAAAGGATTATTTTATTTGCCGGAAGGTAGGTACCCTTGTGCAATAAATGAACTATTTAGTTTATATCCATTGATTCTTCATCCTTATCATTTGAAATTATAAATTAAATTCTTTTAGTACTGTTAAAAATGAGAAAAAGGTATTAGAGATGATTAGAAGGAAGTTGAAAAAGAACACTGTAACTCTTAATTGTGTTAACTTTGGTGAGGAAGATGATGAGAAGACTGAAAAGCTTGAGGCCCTGGTTGCTGCTGTAAATAATATTGATAGCCATCACATTGTTCACGTTCCCTCTAGTTCAAACATTCTTTCTGGTATGCTTATAAGGTTACTAGACACACTTCAATACCTCTTAAAATGCTCATTCAAATAACCTTATTATGATTGTTCTTATGAACCAGGTTGTTGAAGTGCCCATTTTCAGTTGGGAAAGTATTGGAGGCCTCGAAAATGTTGAGGGAGCTTCAAGAGGTAGTCATATAATTATATTAACATATATTTTCACTAGTTCTATTATCATTTTTTCGTTTGTTTACCAAATATCAATTTATTATGTAGACTGTGCAATATCCAGTGCATCATCTTAAGAAGTTTGAAAAGTTTGGTATATCCCCCTCAATGGGAGTTCTCTTCTATGGCACACCTGGATGTGGTAAAACTCTGCTTGCCAAGGCTATTGCCAATGAATGCCAGGCAAATTTCATTAGTATTAAGGGTCCTGAATTACTTACTATCTGGTTTGAAGAGAGCGAAGCCAATGTATGAAAAATATTCGACAAAGCTCGCGGGTCTGCTTCTTGCATCTTATTCTTTGACGAACTGGACTCAATTGCTACTCAGGTTTGCATAATAGCTTTCAATTGTGATTACTTGTTTTCTTGGTCCCTTTGATGAGAAAGGGTTAATTTTAACTTTCACCTCCACTTTTTTCCAACTTTTGTGTTACACCCTTGCCTTTTAAAAAAGGAGATAACCCCCCACCCCCCCATACACACACACACAAAAAAAATGTGGCTAAAACTCACAGTGTCATAAAAGACCTTCTACTGAAACTTTCGATGTTATGTCTCAATTTTAAAAACCATGGGGTTATAACGTTGAAGTTTAGACGGAAGTAAAAATGACCCCAAAATATTGTTTTGTTGCTCCTGAATTAAAATGTTTTTTTTATATTAAAGGTAAGCAGTGTCAGGGATGCAGGTGGTGCTGCCGATAGGGTTCTAAATCAACTACTGACTGAAATGGATGGAAGGTTAGCCAAGAAAATAATTTTTAATATTGGGGCTACTAACAGACCTGATATTATTGATCCTGCACTTTTGCGTCTTGGTCATCTCGATCAATTATTTTACATCCATCTGCCAGATTAGGAGTAAGTACACTTAAGGCTTCAGTGGTGCTGATATTACAGAAATTTGCCAACGTGCATGCAAGCATTCCATTGGAGAGAGCATCGATAATGTAATTTACTATGCTTTTTTTTGTTGTAGTTTGCTTCCTCTATTAATATAATGATGCAATTAGTTTGTTCAACAAATGATAATATTACACATGTCAACATTGACACACCAATGCTTTTATTTCTTTTTTTTCATCAAAATAACAACCACTGGTATAATAGGGTTTCAATGCATTTGTATGTAATATGCTTCCTTTGTTGTCAAAGGTGCGTTTAGGCCTCAATTTTGTGCCTCACTTGAGCTTAGACGAGGTACCTTAAATAAGAGTGCATCTTAGTTTGTCAAGAAGGTGGCTTGAAGGTTATTCTTTCCAAATATATAGTCTATCGATCTTAGCACACATAACTACTATTTCAGATTTGATACTTGTTTGATTGAGTTACAATTCTTATTTTTACATTGACGAAATTCAAATGGCCAATTTCATTGAAGTGGAAAATTAGATTTGTGTCCCTTAGACTTGTGATGTGGTGTTCTGTAAGTTAACTGTATGTACATGTATATAATGGTTCCATTAAAAAAATCAATGTCATTAGTTTTTATTTTCCATTGTTCCCTTGCATTTCCTTAGCTATAAAACCACATTGTATGTTTTATGTAGGTATTTTAGGTTTATATTATTGCTTACCCTTGAGAAATATAATAATGGTTTAATTACAACATTTGGATTCTTACTTACCCAACAAGCTAATTATAAGCATGATAACCGCACACCTTTTCGAATGTGCTGACAAAATTCACTCGGATGCCTCTTCTTTCATAAAGTGATCAATAATTCCTACAAAGCACTCACGCACCGCGCGGGGATTAAAACTATTATATCTTCTCAAATGCAATACGACGTTATAAATTTTCCAGAGATAATGAGGTGTCCATGTGAACAAACATCAAACTTTATACACGTTGGACAACTTTTGGCTTTACCTTTCCCTACCATTTAACCATAACTTTTGGTTTTACCTCTCCCCTATTAACTCTCCATATCTCATATGTAGATAATGTTAAATTTCAACCGTTTATGTCAATCAAAAAGGTTTCTCAAGCAAATATTAAAACGAATCAAGGTAACTTTCTCCCTTAAATGGAAAGACAAAAAGGTATCTTTCTCCCTTATTAGTCTGGTAAGAGCCTTATTCTTTCTTAAACCATAACAGCGCCCTCTAGGTTGTTCCACAATTTGATTGGAGTAAGAGACATTTGTCAAGAAACCAGCACGTGAAGGGAATTAGATAGAATCCAGAAAACTGTAAGTGTATATATATATATAATTATTGGGTGATTCTTTTAAAAAAAATCAATCTTGGGCCCCAAACCCTGGATGGTGTTAATGTTTTTATGTTTTTTAGAGATGGGTGTTGGAAGTTTGTGTATATTTTGATCTTGTTGTGTTTGGTATAGATGGTTATGAATGGAAATAGGTGTTAAGTTGTTGTTCGTGGAATTTTCCTTACAAATATGTTTATGGGTGTGGAAGTTTGTGTATATTTTGATCTTGTTGTGTTTGGTGTAGATGGTTATGAATGGAAATAGGTGTTAAGTTGTTGTTTGTGGAATTTTCCTTACAAATATATTTGTAGAATGCAGATGTATGCAGGTTATTTTTCTTTCTCTTTATATTATTGTCACTACTCCGTTTTCTTTGTATCTTTAATTTTATTGTGAATTGATGAGTATTAATCTGTGATTTACTAACTTTGATGGAAGATTTTATGTCGAGCATTTGCTTTAGAATAGATAAAGAACCTTTCAAGTTAATGATTTTGAGAAGTGAAAAAAATAAGGTATGGTTCCAAAAAAATATGATACATACCGAAAAAATATATACCCAAATTATCAAACGTGTTTTCAGGGTATTGTACCATGACAGTGACAGTAACACTCACTAGGTGTGAATTTAGCCATACTAAAAAAATATTTCTTCTTTGGAGGAACCGCATGGAATATGATTTTATCTTTACAAAAAAAATAGTTAGTATAAAACTATACTCAAGTGTTTTTTTGCACAGATGATGAAGAATGAAAAGTTATATGATTGTTAAGGTGCCCCTATCATCGTCTCCACGGCATGGCTTTTGGATCTTTGGTTATTATACTTAAAAATGTTTTGTAATTTGTTATATATCATGCTTTATGACACCCCAAATTTATAGGGGTTGATGTTAACTACGTTAGTCATTGTTAATTGAGTTTTGTATAAATGGTTGAAAATAGAACCAAGAAATAATTGTATGTAGATTTATCGAGTAACATCCTTATTAATCTCTAATGTGAAAACTCATGAATTGGTGCACACGTGATTTTAATTTAGTCAAATGTGAATAAAATTATTTTTCATCAGTATCCATTTCATTTGTAGTATTAATGAATGACAATAATTTTACATCTTTATTTTTTTCAATTTACGTATTATTTTCAAGTATTCGCAGAAAAGTATTCAATAATCGCCCGCCCATCATGCGAGTTAACACCTAGTTGATTAATATAACTAGTTTTTGTAGTGAATTATTTTGTAGTGGTGATAGGAGGTTGAGGGTGAGCTAATTGAAAATACGGATTGTCAATTGGTTATTGTAGTATAGTTTTAAGATTAATTTATGAGAATATTTGTATTCTTGTTTGCGTGAATTTTAGTTAGAAATATTGATATGATATGTTTATTTTTATCAATTAATTCATGTTCTTTGCAAGTAGCTTATGCCATTAACCTGATTTACTATTTGATTATGATTTTATTTTGTGATAAATGCGACTGACCCAATTAATTCAAACATGTATTACCATTGAAAAGTTACCCAACACCATACAAAATGCTAAATCTTAACATTCATATCACTAAGTGTTGGGACACAAACTCAAATATATGAGGTGGTACCCAAAAAAAAAAAAAGAAATAAAAGACAAGTAGACTCATAATATGATTTAGGAGTCGAAAACTCAAAATAGTAATTGAGTGGCCTAAAAAGAGGCTCGAACGCCCTAAGAGGTACCAAAGTATCTTGTGGAAGATGTTCATTTTCTCATTATACTCGATTTTTAAGTTAACTAGTAAACGTCTATTTTTGAAATTGAATAGTGACCATTCTTTTGGGGATTAAAAGTGAGTTTCGAGTGGCGAAAAATATAAATTAAGTGGCATGGAAAGAGTCATGAATAACTCCAAAGGTATAAAAGTAACCTAAGGGAAGGATAGTGCCCTAATCGGGCTCACAGTTGATGAAGTTAACTAGTATACTCATGTTATAGGGTTGAAAATGAAATTTAGGAGTCAAAAACTAAAAATAGGAACTTGGTGGCCTAATAAGAGGCGTGGACACCCGAAGAGGTATTAAAGTATCTTTTGGGAAGAGACTGTTTCTTCATTGGACATATGGTTTCAAAATTTAAGTAGTAAATATTCTTTTGCGTGTTAAAAATGGGCTTTTGAAGGCAAAAACTCAAAACATCAACCGAGTGTCCTTGAAAGAGGCACAAAGATGCAAATACACACAAAAGTAATATGTGGGAAGTGTTTGTTTCCTAATTGAACTCGTGTTGCTTAAGTTTACTAGTATACGCTTGTTTTGTGGTATAAACTGGGCTCTAGGGAGCAAAAACTCAAAACATAAATCAAGTATCCCCAAGAGAGGCACGAACACCCCAAGAGGTACACAAGTAACTTATGGGAAGTGTTTATGTTCTGATCGAACTCTCGATTTTTGAAATTGACCATCAGATGATTATTTGGAGTTATAAGTTAACTTTGGCGATGAAAAGTGAAAACAACAGTGAAGTGGATCGAAAGAGGCACAAATAACTCCAAAGGTGTCAAATAACCCGAGGGAAGTGATTGTATCTTCACAGGACTCTCAGTGTTTAAAAGTGACTAGTGGGGATTATTTGGGCAAGTTTATAACTGATTAGAACTATGTTAAAGTGTGTTTTGGTTTTACTCATTTTGGATGTTCTCTTGATTATTATCTTTGTAAGGACACAAATTTCTAATTGAGTCCTTTGTAGTTTTGGCTCAATTACGAACAAAAATATTTGAGTCATAGGATAGAGTTCAAGTTTATCTATTCAAGCCTATGACGTGTTTGTTGAAGACGTAGCGGCCAAGATATTAAAGCTTCATCAAATGCCGTGTGTGTTGTGCCTCGTTTCTACGTCATCAACATGGTTCCATTGCTCCTAAGGTATGAATGCATTTTAATACATATATAAGAGCTTGGAACATTATTTATTGGGTGTATGTTAGAAATTTATTTTGGGTGTTAGAATTTTTTGTTAAACTTTTTTTGAATTCATAGTTCTAAATATTTTGTTCTCGGACACCTTTCAGTAGAAAAATCATATCAAATCCAAAAAAAACCAGAAAAGTACGAAACTGGTGGCCACGCATTCGTATCGAAATTATCTAGAACCATGGCTTGAGATCTCATTAAATAGGTCGTTCAAACGAGTTTTCAAACGAGAATTTTTTTTCTTTCTGTCTCTTCATTAGAAGTCTCTTTCGAACGAGATTTCTAACGAAAAAATAGCGGGAACAGTTTTAAGCCAGTTTTTTCCACTTTTCCACTACTTTGCCCCACTTCCTTTTTGACATACTTCTTAAGTGAGGGAACTAACTTTTTGAAGATAACTTTTTCACATTTTCAAGAGTCATTAGAGAAAAATACTTTGAAGAAAAAGTTCCTTTTTATGTGTTAAGATTTATGGAGTAAATTCCTTTCAAAACACATATACACCCATATGTTTGTCTATATCCAAGTTTCAACATATATATAATGCTTGGAGTGTTTGGCACCGATTTTCCCTACACCATTGAAGAAGAGAGTTTGAGTTTTCTTTTCAACTCATAAAGGAGAAGAGCTTTGTTTGATATGACTTTCCCACTTGGAGAAAGGCTTCATTGAGGGTTGACAATTGTCCAAAAGTCTTATTGGTAGATTCCAAGATTCCGGTGGAGTTTCGGGGTTGTCGACTAGGCGGAGGTGTTTACAAGAAGACGCGTCAAGGCTTGAAGGGAGTCGAGTCGAAGAAGTAAGTCATTTGTATTATAATTGTAAAACCGTACTTAGTGGACTTAAGGCTAGGGTCGTCTGAGGTTTTTTCCCATTTGGGTTTTCCTCGTACATCCGGCGTAGTGCGATTGTGATTTATTTTATCTTGCTATATCACCTAGATGCATGCTTAGGACTAAAAGATAAAATTAGTTCAAAATCACAATCTATTTAATTTGGTGCAAATTTAATGTTTGGGTATGCTTAATTTAATTCAAGTGCAAAATTACTTTATCTTGATAACATGCAAGTCTAACTTGAATTGGATTAATGTGTGTTTAAGTCGAAATGAAAATTGTGTGTGTAGTTTTAATTTCACTTTTAGTTTAGTTTTATTTTTTTTCATAAGTTGGTTTGTTCTCTTTAAGAAAATAATATTTTAAATAACTTTTGGAAAATTAAAATTTGATCCATTTCATTATATTTGAATTTAAAAATTAGGGGCTTCCGCACTTTCAATCTTGTTCAAACACGAGGAGGTTAGCATCAACCACTGAGACAGTGGCGGGTGAGTCATTATTCCCCGTATTGGATCGTGCATATAATAAGTACTCAGTGATTGGTTAGAACCGACACCTGGAGACCACATTACGGGCCTTCTTTCTGATGTCATCACGATGTCAGGTTCTAGCGTGAGTATTCTAGGGCTAAGTATGGCGCTGTCATTTCAACCAATGCTAGATCTTTTCGGGAAGTGAAAATTAGTGTCGTCGGTTAGAGTATTAATAGTTATCCAATTGATTCTCATTTCAAAATGAGTAAAACAATATTTTATTAATCAATAATAAAATATTTTACACATGATTTTAAGAATAAAATAGAACAATGAACCAACGTTGTTATGCTAATCCTCTAGTCCCACAAATTCATACCTACTTGTACGGA
Organism: Sambucus nigra; assembly: GCA_949130495.1. NCBI lineage: Eukaryota > Viridiplantae > Streptophyta > Magnoliopsida > Dipsacales > Adoxaceae > Sambucus > Sambucus nigra. The sequence goes on from OX422209.1 coordinate 689,639,548, forward strand.
TCTCTCGCACTTCTACTAATCCTGACCAAAGGATGTCCTACTTCCAACCATGCTTTCATTTTTTTAGTATAAACATTTAGGTCAACCCTTTAACTAAAAATTCATTATGACCATACCCAAAGATAATACAAATATATAGATAAACATGGATTTTGAACCTCATTATAATTACACAATAGTTTCCAATAAATCAAAAAATTCCCAGTGCACATATGCCTTTTGGAGTCTGAACTTCTTAAGTTAGAGTAGTAGTCATCCACTATAACCAACATCGGTGATTAGTTGGTTGTTAATGCTAGATCTGTTCAGGAATTTGATAAAGGATTGACTCGAGTTTCATTTGCTTTCAAACAAAGATCCAACTACATCAAGATCTCTTTGTTGGAGTAAGATGCCCCATTTTCTTCGCACATAACCGTAAGCATTCTTTGAATACGAGATATAGTCAAACATATGAAAAAATATACCTCTCGGATCAGTACTTATTTCTCAAACCAAATGTTGGAACAATCTTTTGTTAGAGAATTCGTAAAATCCTATAAAATCAACCAGTTAGAAACTAGAGTGGCAGCAAATATGAAGACCATGGACGAATTGGACTTCAGCATCTTATGCTACATCTCTTAGCTCCCTGTTTTTTGTGCAATTCTCAAGCAAAGGTATTATGACTTTATTGCAAATGAAGTTGATTTGGATGACAACGTTGTTCATTTAACTTATGTAATTTGTGCCACCTAAGGTTGTAAAATAAAAATAAATAGAGAGGTTACTTTTGAATCTAAATGCCCGTATCATCATTAGGCAATGAAATTTATGATCTATGACTGCCATTGTGAGTGTTATCTTCCTCAGAACTATGTGGAGAAATTTGTTATTATATTTATTTTAATATCACAATAGCTTCTAGGATAAAAATAGAATTGAAAATATGGTACTTTGTTTTTACTGATGTTTAGAAGCAACAATGTCACCACAAGGATTTTCTAATGTCAGATTCGCACTTCTGCTCTCCTGGTGCCAGTATTCATCATGCAAGGAAATTTTATGAGAATATAGTCCCAAGTTGTACCATATATGACGTTGAATGCCTTGACTATACTATTGTAGTCTATAGCACACTAGTGTCTCAATGGACTCTTACCTTTATCACTATATCATTTAGTATGCTTTTTAAGTTTCTACCATAATTTGAATGCCCGAGACTATAGCCCAAATTATTGACCTCTCATTAAACTTATTCTCTGGTATCTTGCCTTGGTCATTCAAAAACCTCACACAACTTCAAGAGTTGATAATAAGTAGCAAAAGCATCTCTGGCTCTATCCCGACAGTTCTTTCTAATGCAACAAATATATTACAGTTACAGCTTGATACTAATCAGATATAGGGGATGATTCCTTTCGAGCTTGGGATGTTAACAGAGCTAACAGTCTTCTTTACATGGCAGAACAGGCTTGAAGGGAGCGTACGTTCAGAGTTAATTAGGTGGTTACAAAAGACTTTAAGTTATAGATTTATTAAACAATTCTCTCGTAGGTACTTTACCACCTGTTAATGTCAAAAATCACCTTATTATGTGGACTAATCGGAAATTAACACGTGTTATCCAAAGTGGCATCAGTCTTAGTCAGCAAGGAGTAATCCCCCGACCAAGTCCCGAAATGCCGACTAACATATTAAGAAGCCTGACCAACAGGAGGAAAACCTACCAACCTGGTCAGTGAAGCGCCATCAGTTGTGTACATTATGAACATTGTACAAATGTAAATGCTTAATTTAGAAGGGCATTCCATTCTTTGATATTCTAACTCGTTTACTCCCTCATGGGCTATAAATACATTGTAATCCCTGAATCCAAGGGACAAGGGACACACCTGAACAAAGGCAAGGCAATACATAACAGTGGACGTAGGATTTTTCCTTTAGCCGAACCACTTTAAAAATATTTTGTGTCTCTATTATTTACTTATTTTATCTGTGATTAAATAATTAGAAATATTCTAGTTTTTTGCACCAACAGATTGGCATCGTCTGTGAGAACGTGTTTCTATGCGTTTTCACTCATCTATTTACCAAACATGACTGATATTACTGAGTCAAGTACTAGAAATGTTGGCATCACGCCTGTTCCTTCTGTTTTACTTACTCACAATGATTTGACTGGAATCCTGTCTAGTCTCGCCAGATGACAAGAGGTTATGCAAGATACCATAAGGCAGTTAGAGCAAACCCTACAAGCCAAGCCACCTTCCATATTTGCTTATGGAAATATTCCATCGTCGCCTCTAAGAAGTAGTAGACATAGACAATCCAGGACTACTAGAGGTAGGAGAAAATTCTTCGCTCAGAACATCGGAACCCTATGACGATTAGTATTTTACTCATGAAAGATTGAGTGCCTTAGAAAGGCTAAGTCGAGCATTTCCCTTTAATTATTTGAGTCCCAGGGGGAATATAAATGTTCCCAAGGAATTATCAAGAAATACTCGACGACTAACCGATCAACGTGAAGGCTCAGCCCAATCTAGATCGGATGCCCTATGAACTGCTCATATCGAGCCACATTCATAAGAGGAGAGTTTAGCACAAACAGTTGGTCAAAATGAAAAAGCTGCAACACACAGATCTGACGCAAGTAATAATGCATGGAAGGATTCCATCCAACAATTGGAAGATAGATTGGGAGAAATCTCCTTTCATACAGAGACCCTTTGCAGAGAAGCTTTATGAAGGAATCTCCTTTCATACAAGCTATTATGGATTTTACCACAGCTTTAAAGTTTAAATCTCCTGTAGTTACTCCTAAATATGATTAAAAACTGATCATGTCCTACATATAGAGCAGTATCAGGCAACAGCTGACATATATGTTGTCCCCAACGAAATAAGATGCAGGGCGTTCTCAGGAATAATTACAGGACCTGCACAGATCTGGTATAACAGTCTTCCTCGGGGGCAAATTTCTAGTTTCCATCAGCTTGCTGAGCTATTCATTGGTAACTTCTCCTTTGGAGATAAACTAGTGACATAAGTTGATTATTTACTCAGTGTAAGGCAACAGGTGGGAGAAAGTACCAGAGATTACATCACTCAGTTCAATAACAAAAAGTTGGAGGTTATTGACTACGTGGAAAAGACAGTTATTACATCTCTTATGAGTGGACTGCTTCTCGAGAAACTCTACTACACACCTGCTAAAGATCCTCCAAATACAATGACAGAATTAATGGCAAAAGCAACCAAGATCATGACTGCCGAGGAGGCAATGCAGCTAAGCGGAGCTCGGAGGAAAAAGTGAAAGGTAAAGCGGACAAAAAGGAGCACAGGGAATCAAAGAAAAAATGGATTATTGATCAGCTCAAGAAGTACAATAATTACATTCCATTGACAATGGGCATCCACCATATTTTGGAGGAGTCTTCTCAAATATAGGACCGAATATTTCGGTCTGACATCTAAAATGACCAAAAATCGGATCGAATCGGATCGCGCCCACCCCTAGCTATGGTACTTGGTGATGAGGATGAAAATGCTGCTGATTGGGGATTTCTCCCCCCAGAGGGGACTCTTCGATTTTACCTTGAGCGAGGAGACTTCCCATGGTCCCATTTTGGCTTCGAAGGGCCTGAGGGTTCTCCTACCCACTTTGCTACTTGGAACGCTAACATGCAGAGTTCCCACGCTGCCATCCTCACAAAAATTGGGCTTCATCGGGCTAAGTGATTAGGTGAATTTACTCTGTCAAAGAACAATGTCGCCCTCCCCATCCTGGTATCTCTTTGGACGCCCAAGAGGCTGCTGACTGTTCAGAGTTGGACCGTATATGCCGAAGGTGCATATGTTCTTTAAACAAAGCCACCTTCACTCCCCTCATCAACTATTTATTCTAGGATCCTTCCAAGGATAGCTCTTCTGAGGTTGCCCCTAGTCAAGGTACATCATTAGAATTACCTGCTTACATCCTTATCATTCTCTCTCGCTTCATTTTAATAGGGAAACCTAATAACCAACCTCGAAGTGACCTCATCAAAATATCCCTTCATTTGACCCGGGGTATCAAGCTTCCTCTGGCTTCAATTGCCCTGGGATCACTCTATACATGGCTTGATAGAACCCACTTTGACATGGAACGATCTCTTGTCCGTTATAACCTGGCCAACTTTGCCAATTGTGTACTTTTGATGGGCTTCATCTATGTTCGTTTCCCCGATGTAGCAGCTAAAACCAACTGTCCTCATTCGGGAGAAATAATTTTGCCTCCTCGTTCTTATGTTTATCACAAGAGGCAAAGTCGGAAGGAGTTAACCTCTCTTATTGATAAACGAGACTGTGTTGTGATGTGACCCTATGGAGAGGAAGTTCTCCTCCATTCTTATGATTTTTTCAAAAGTGAGCCAAGGGTGGTCCAACCAGCAAATGTGGACCTTATGGATGAAGACACTTCGCTTGCTGTGGTTCTTCTATTCTCTCCAAACTACTTACCATCCTACAAACATTACAACTAGGGGTGTTCAGAAAACTGAATGGATCGACAGACCGAACCGGACCAAACCGAACCGCCATATTTTTACCGATTTTTATTTTTAGTCGATCCGGTCCAATTTTTTTGACAGCCCAGTCTAATCGGTCTAGTCCTCGGTCCGCCTTATTAAATGCCCAGTCTGGATCGACCCAGACCGGTTACTATTAACATATATGTATTTAATTATATTTATATATAAAAAATACTCAAAGAAAGATGGATCTTGTCTTGGGGGTACGCTCGTCTTTAAAAAAAATAGAACCCTAGATCTACTTTATCTGAGAAGCAAACACATGCACACAACACAAGTTCACACCATTCTTATTCATCTTCTATTCTCTCTCTTACGGCGCTCTCATGTTCACTTCCTCGCTCTCTCTGAGAAACAAGCCTCTGCTCCGTCGTTGTGATAAAACAAACCCGCTTTCTGCTCTCATTTGTGCTACCGTGAGATACTTTGTGCCGTGATAAAACAAACCCACCATTCCTGGTAGGAATTTCCTACCATTTGTGTCGTGAGAAACAACACAGAGGTACTATTTTTTTTCTTCTCAGATTCACATACAAATTCATCTGTTACTACTCATATTATGTTATTGCTACCATTTGCGCCATGAGTCTCATAATGATAATACATATGTTATTGTTAGTTACTCAGGTACTCAAAAACTAAAACTATGAAAATAAAAAAATTATTTTTTACTCATGTATTTAATATTCATAATACATACATCTGTTACTAAAAATAACATATATATCTCATATTTGTTTTTTAATTTTTATTTTTTCGTCTTTGCTTTAAATATTTTGTATAACTTGATTTTTTTATAACTTGATTAAATTTAATAAGAATAGGACCGACAAGTTAGACTGAACCGACTAGGGTCGGGTGATCGATACAATCGGTCCGGTCTTGGTCCATTTTTTATTAGGACCGGTTTAATCGATCCGGTCCTTAAAAATCCTAAAAATCGGGCTGGACTGGACCACAAACACCCCTAATTACAACCCCCATCGGTGTGCCCGTCAATTTAGTTTTGACCAAGGGTCCCCTCACTCCGTTTTCTAGCTAAATCACCCCAAGGTCACGTTTAGCGAGGCTTGTTCTCTCTTTACTTACACTACTGCGTGGGGCTGAGCTCCACAATGTCTGACATAGTCACCATCCCCAGTATCTTCAGGCAAGGAGATGTGACTTATTTATTTGCCACAAAGTATTGTCCTGATCAACTGGCCCAAATCTTTGCGTTTATTGAGGGCCCCATGTATATCCCCCAATGCTCTCATTTTATTCACAAGAACTAGGTTTGAAAGGCAATTCCGTTATGGGAATGGATTTCCCTTTAAGCAAAACTCCGAAGGAACCTCCCACCGAGATTCCTCCATACTTTTCCATGATTCCCGTTGCTACTCCAAAGCCCAAGAAAGCCTTGGCAACCAAACAGACTACTCCTTCCGAAGGTGTCTCTGGTGAAGGGGTTCCAACCGAAGCAGCTTCTGGAGAAGGACCTTCACAGCCACTTGCCAAAAAAGCTAGGGTTCCAAGAGTGGGACTTCCTCAAAGTCTAAGTCCCAACCTCAGTCTCAAACTCCTTTGGAGGAATTCCCCATCGCCTCCGTTTTTCCTCCTATGTCTGCAGAAGTGAGTGAGGAGTTGAGGAAGAAAATTCAGGCTGAGGTGGAGCGAATAAATTATGAGTTTTGATGACACGCTCCCGCCATTCCTCCTACTACTGCCTTCCCCGCCATTTTAGTAGATCCATCGGAACTAGGGTCAAAGAGGAAGAAGAGCTCAAGGGTTCTTCAAATTGTTGGTGTTTCGGGCGCAAGGAAAAAGACTCTGGGTAATAAGTCCCAGAAAAAATAGGCTCCAGATGTACATCTCTCCCCAGCTCCCTCTGTCGTTGCTTCCACTCCTTCTTAGCCAATCGTGATATCCTCCCATTCTCCTTATGGATCAAAGGTATACATGTTTTTTTTAACAAACTGCATCTGCCTAACTCTTAGCAACTTTGGTGAAGGTAGCTGAAGAAGAAAGGCCCAACCCCCATGTGAGTCCTTTCATGGGGGGACGTTTCGGTTCCTCTCAGACCGGTGTAACTCCTCCCCATTCCCCTATGATCGGGCTTACTAACTCTCGTCGTTTGTCTTCACAATGTGTGAAGGATGTTGCTGCATAGGGTGATTCCGTTAAATCTATGGGAATTTCCTCTCAGCCAAAGGAAGCTCCCCCAGCTTCCTTTGAATTATCACCTCAGCCCAAGGTTCCTCTACCCATTATTCCAATTGCGAAAATTTCTCCAGAGGTAGTACATTCTGAACACTGTTAGGTCTGACGTCTTTTCTCTCTTCTTTTTTTTTGCTGAATTTTAACCTCCTGGGATGCCTCAGGTCGAAGTGGCTTCTTTATTGGCTAACATTCTTCTTCCATCTTTATTGACAAGATCCATCACTGTAGTTCCCCTCTTTAGCAACATTACTGGGGTGAGCTAAACATGAAGTATGTCTCTTTTCTACTGTATTTATTCCCCACTTCTAACACTTAGTTTCATTTTTTGCAGTTATCTCTAGGTCTAATCCCACCAACGTCTATCAGGACTCTTCCCATCCCTAAAGCCATCGTTGACCCCTCTTCCCATCATAGTGCTTCTTCTGGCACCAAAAGTGTGGGTGCATCCATGGGAGGTCAAACGTCTTCATCCAACGCCACCCCAATATTGGCCTTAGTACCTTTCGTTGGCGCATGAGCTTTACCGAACATTGAGGCTCCTCTACTTGAGGGGGTCGTTGAGGCTTCTGGGGAGATGAACCTACCCCTAACAATTCCTGTCATTGTAGCCTCTTTGGTAACTCCCGTTCTTGCTCCAGCCATTGTTGAGGTACTTCGCTAGTTTCTCTTTGTTTCTTGTTGTTTGTCCTTTATTCTTGACAATGTACAATCTAAAAAAGTCTCATTTTTTAAACGTTCAAACTCCACTGATAACGGTGACTTAATAATGAACTTATTAAGATTTTCCCTTTTGTAAAATTCCACCAATAACGGTGACTTAGCAATGACAACCACTTGCTAAGATTTTCCATCAAACTCCACCAGTAATGGTGACTTAACAATAATAAACACTTGTTAAGATTTTTCGTCAAACTCCACCAGTAACGGTGATTTAACGATGAAAACACTTGTTAATATTTTTCGTCAAACTCCACTAGTTACGGTGACTTAACGACAATAAATACTTGTTAATATTTTCCGTCAAACTCCCCCAGTAACGGTGACTTAACAATGATAAACACTTGTTAAGATTTATTGTCAAACTTCACCAGTAACGGTGACTTAACAATGATAAACAATTGTTAAGATTTTTCACTTAACTCATTATTTGCTTGATCTGTCTCCAGGTTGCTGGTGTATCCCCTCCAATTAGAGATAGGCCTCCATCAATCCCTTTGACCATCGCGTCTCCCCATCGTGAATAGGCTATTTCGGAAGAATCTAGTCACAATGACCAAGGTTCCACGACAGGTGCTGCAGCCGATATCGAATTTGGTTGTGACTTTCTTTGTCTAACATGGCTCCTCATGAATTTTATCTCATGGTCCTTCAACGATCTCCCCAAATATCTTCCAGACATCGTTTGGTAATTGATTATATTACAAACCATCATCCTTAGACTTTCATTGTCGATTGTCTTCATACAAACATTGCGGTAATGAGCTACAGGCTTCAAGGTATGACCATGGTTATCAACGATCTTGCCAATACTCCAACTGTAAATGTTACCAGACCCCTTCTTAATCAATTTATGGGTTATCTAAAGGATTTAGGCAGAGATGGTTTTCGATTTAACTGGCTGATTGATCACTTAAAGACTTTGAAGAGCCAGCAACTGGCAAGCTAAAGGGAACTGCTGCAAAAGCACTAGGAGGCTCAATGAGTTGAGGAAGCTAGGCTGGCCGAGTTAGCACCTCTTTTTGAAGCTACCAATAAGGAGGTAGAGGAAATCGAAGAAGCTCTGTGTCTGGAAAAGCTAAAACGGGAGGAGCTCCTTATTAAGCGTGCACAAGTTCAAATAAGGCTGAAGGTTTCTATTAATGCCCAACAATCATGCCTAGCAGCTTGTTCGGGTCTGCCTGGAGATTTTTTCTCTGCTCCGGACTTATGGTTCCTCTTAGTCCAACAATCTTTTCCACACTTGTATACATTTTCCTTTTTTGTCTTATGTAATTCTCAGGCAATAGTTCCCAATTTTTTAATGCCTCGAAATTTATGAATGAAAGAAATGTTGTATGTTTTTTCGTGTCACTTCTTTGTGTTTTAACTATTTTCATAAAATACTAACTCTGCAATCTTTCATTTTACTTAATTTGTAACATAAGACATCTTTTCATAAAGAAAAGATTTATATACTCATAACAAAACAATTAGATACAACGACGATCTAAAGTTAATTGCTTATACATGATAGACTTTTAACCATTTATTGTTAATCTTAAATGGTTTGTCTTCTTCCATCTTGGAAATTAAGCATTAGCCTGAATCACGATCCCCTTCTACAATGAAAGGTCCCTCCCAATTTATTGCAAACTTAGGCAGAGGAATCCCCCTGATGTGCTTCACTGCTGCCTTCAAAATGAGGTCTCCTTCCACGAACTTCCTTGGTATCACTAAGTTATCATACACCCTGGAAAGCTGCCTCATGTACATTTGAAAATGTTGCATCGCATTATCTATGTGCTCGTCTAATGCTTCCAACTGCACATGTCTGTTCTGGGGGAGCATGCTACTTCGCAAGGCATATCGGGCAAAGGGAACTTCCAACCCCACCGGGAGGATCGCTTCAGCTCCATACATAAAGGAGAACGGGGTTTATCCTATGGGCTTCCTTTTAGTTATTCGATAGGCCCATAAAATACAGCTGGTATTTTATCATCCCATGATCCTGGGAAATACTCCATCGTCTTAACTAAAATATTGACTAATATTTTGTTAGTTGCTTCGGCTTGACCGTTTCCCTTTGGGTAAGCCACTGTTGAAGTGTGATGAACAATGGAATATTTATCTATGAGCATTATTACCTCTGACTTAACGAATGGGGGTTCTGTTAATAGAGAGAATAACCTTTGGGATCCCAAAACGACATATGATGTATTCTCTGATGAAGTTTCTCACCACTCATGTTGTTTTCCTTCTTAGTGGTATTGCTTCAGCCCACTTTGTAAAGCACTCTGTCGCCATTAGTATCCAGATCTTACCCCTATAAGAAGGATGTATTGTCCCGACTAGGTCAAACGCCCAAATGTGAAAAGGATAAGGTGTTTCCAGAGAGTGTAGATCCATCGATGGAGCATGGATCATATTTCCATGTAGTTGGCAAGCTTTACATTTTTGAACAAACTCAGCAGAGTCTATCTCCATCATCAGCCAATAATACCCCAACGTCATGAGTTGATCCTACAATTTTTCCTCTCCTATGTGAGCTGGATCATGAGCTTGTTTAAGGACTTCAATTGCTTCCTCCTTTTTGATGCAACGCAATGTCCTGTTGAAGTACCCTCTTCAATAAAGCTTCCCCTCCTGAATGTAGAACCTTAGGGCCCTTCTTTTGAGTCCCATCGCATCAATCTTCTCTATTGGGAAAAATCCATCTTTAATGAAGTCAATATAGGGCTGCCTCCATTCCGATTGAGCTTCAACGAAATGGCCTTCAGCTGCCTCAAATAACAGTTGGCACTTGCCACACTTCCATTGTAGCTCTGCTGCATCCTGCTTCATTCTAGGCAAAAAGTATCACTCCCTTTAAATTCTCCTGTAAAGAGGGATCTCAGTTGTTTCGTAGTGTTCTTCGTGTGTTTTCTTTAGTCTCTTATCTGCTTATTCTGTGCGGATGCACCTTGACAGCCATCCTCCTACATTTATGAAGTAGAGGTTTCCCTAATTTGTAAAGTATTGGGCTAACTCTCTCAGTTCCATCGCTCCTTCCCCGGACTTTAATTTTTTTCAAATCTCTCCCCTCCAGTTAGAGTCATCCTCCATAGATAGAATTGATTGTACCACCGAGGGAGTTGTTCTTCGATGAATCACGATTGTAATTGTATCGTCCCTCGTGATTATCTTCTGAGCGATGGTGGCGTAGGCATCTGGATGACGGTTCATCATTCAAGGATGCCTCTTGATTTTAGTCTGATAGAACTGGTTGAGAGGCCTCTGAATGATTATCTTGTAAGGTGCCAAATTGAGGTGCTTTAATGCATATTCTCCATTTACTTACTGAATCACCAAGTTCGAATCACCCTTGATGCAAAGTGAACGAATTCCCCTTCGAAGGGCCTCCAATAACACCAGTACCAACGCCTCATATTCGGCTTTATTACTGAAACAAGGGAAGTCTAACTTGTAGGAAAGATAAATTTCTTCCGTACCTCTCGAAAGAATAACTCCTGCTCCTCCTTTCTTCTTTACTGAAGATCCATCGAACTGCATCGTCCATTCCTCTTCGCTTGCGTCAAAGTGATTAGCCTGTAAATCGACTCCTGAAATACTCTCTCGTGGTGGCTCAAATATCCCAAACGGAAAGATTGCCAAGAGGTCTCCATATGCCTGGATTTTTATTGCACAAGGGACCACGCATTTCAAGTCATACTCTGAGAGTATGAGGAACCACCAATCTTCCCTACCAATTAATATAGATCTTGCCAATAAAAACTTATTAGGATCACATCTCGTTACAATATGAATTATAAAAGATAGCATGTAATGTCTGAGCTTTTGTGCTACAAAGACCAAGGCTAAACAATATATTTCCAAGCTATTATACCTGACCTCTGGGCCGTGTATGATTCTACTAATTTAGTAGATTGGTCGTTCCTGCCCGTCAATCTCCTGTGTTAACAGAGCTCTAATGGACCTCATGGTGGATATGAGGTATAATTGCAGCGGTATTTTTGCCCTTGGAGGAATCATGGTCTGTGGTGAAATGAGCAGCTTCTTCATCCTGGTGAGAGACTCCTGGTGAACTTCCTCCCACTTGAACTTTGTTTTCTTTCGCAAAATCTGCATCAATGGGTGTGTTATTTTGGCCAATCCAGGCACAAATCTCCTAAGGTATGAGACTTTACCAAGGAAACTCTTGAGCTCCTTCGTCGTTCTTGGACTTATCATATCCAAGATCGCTCGTTATTTATCTTGATCCATCTGTACTCCCTGCCGATCTACCAAAAAACCTAGAAACTTTCCATTGGTTAATTTAAAAACGCAGTTCAACGGTTTATCTTCAGCTTGTACTTCCTACATCTGGAAAACACTTTCCTCAAATCGCTCAGGTGGGACCCCTCCTTCTTCGATTTGATAACCAAATCATCCACATAAAACTCCACAAATTTGTGAAAGAAGTCATGGGAGATAACCATCATTGTTCTTTGATAAGTATGTCCAACATTTTTTAGTCTAAACGGCATTACCTTGTACATGAAGTTACCCAATGGGGTTCTAAATGTTATTTTCTCCGAATCTGTGGGGTCCATCTTGATCTCGTTGTACCCTACATACCCATCTATGAAGTTATACATCTCATGTCCAGTCGTTGCATATATCAAGATATCGATGAAGGTTAGAGGGAACTCATCTTTGGGGCAAGCCCTATTCAAGTCTCTGAAATCCACGCATATCCTTATCTGATTCTTATCTTTCTTACATAATGGGACAATGCTAGACAGAAACAGTGGGTATTGCATCGGTTTGATGAATCCTTCTACTAAAGAGCGTTGGATCTCTTCTTTGATCTTCAAGTCCAGCTCAATCTTGTAAGTCCTCATTGCTTTCTTCACCGAAATGGCTGAAGGCATCACATTTAACTTGTGGCAGCTCACTTCCTCATCCAGCCCTTCTATATTCGTGTACTTCCATGTATAAACGTCTACAAACTCTCGAATCAACTCAACTAAGACCTCTCGGTTCTCCTAACTGAGATCTTTCGAGGTGAAAATAGGCCTTGGATCCTCCCCTTATTTTGTCAGGTTCAACTTCTCCAACTCTTGTGCCTGTGACTTCGATTGATCTGCCATATAGTCGGGTTCTTTGGTGATATCCTCTACGAACTCCTATATATTAGAATTATCTATCACCATATATTGCCCTCGTTGATCCACTAAAAAACACTCATATATCGGGTCAACCTCCTCATCAGTTTTTGTCGTAGCTTCTTCGGTTGCCCGTTCACACCATTATAATCGATAAACCACCTTTCCTTATTTGATAACATCCTTCTTGCACTATCTGCTGGCAGTTGTAGCTGCCTTCCTCTTCTTCTCTCTAGAAACCTCAGTAACTCTTTCTCCTGAAAATCGACTCAACACACTTTGTCATTGGACCTCATGCTCCATTGGATCCATTATGGGTCTCACCTTCTCTTTGAGTTGCTTTGAGATGTTTTGGGGATGAGGGACCATCTAGTGCGCTTCTTCTGTAATCACTCCTTTACTGCTTGCAACTTCATTATTCTGCCCATTCACAGGCCCCATCCTTTCTCTGATCGAGGGAACCCACGCTCCCTCCATTCTTCTTGTTAGGACTCTGATATCCTCCTCTAATTCCATGTAAAATGTTGCATCCACCAGGTGAGCTCCTTCAACCGCGAAGGGCCTCTTCGTAGCTCGTATAGTGATCTTCGATCCTTTAATATTTGCCTTGGCACATTAGTGGTACGTTGAGGGAACTAATCCTTGGTTGTGCATCCACACTCTTCCTATTAACAGATGGTAGGAAGTTGTACTCTATATTATGTGGAACTTAATATGGGAACTCAGATTTCCCATTACAATCCCAACATTCACATAACCGATGGACTTATATGACTAGTTGTCATAACCTGAAATCACTAAAGGCATGGGGACCAATCTTTCTCCTGGAATGTTAGATGTGTGGAAAGAGCTAATTGGCATGATGTTGATGGATTCCCACCATACATAAGAGCCCTTGTGAAGCTAACCTCGTTGATGCTGTCAGTCATATATAATGGTCGATTGTGAGGGAATATCACGGCCCTATCTGCATCACTGAACATTATTTCTGATAGAAATTTCCTCACCAGTCTGGCCATAGGTCCCTTCTATCTCAGCGAAGCGACTGCATTCTTCCTCATAATATCCAGGATTGTTTGGGTTATCTCCAACCTACTTTCTTTTGGTATTCCCACCTGGTCGAAGAACCAGGCGAATTTTAGGGACTGTGAAACCGCGTAGTACTCCAAGCTTTGGTATTTTTCCTCTCCTTCAACGTTGATCCATCCTCCATATCCTTGGCACTTTCTTCATCATAAGATAACACCACATTATCTATTCTTCTGGTACACTCCTCCAAAGCCTCTTTGAACTCCCCCTGCTCTGTCGTCAGCTCCTTCGCTTCTCTTTCTGCCTCGTTATCATAGGCCACCACCAGATTGGCCCCATGAGCTGGGAGTGGGTTGTCATTAACATTTTACGGAGGGATTTCCAGTGTCCCTGCCTTTATATATTTATCGACGATTCTTCTTAACGTGAAACAACTTCCCATTGAATGTTGAATCTTTTGATGGATCTGGCAATACTTGGGATCCACTCTGGTCATCGCATCTGGTTCCACGGTAGGGATTCCCTTATGTTCGTACATTGTTCCTCCTTGAACCATGGCGTTGTAACAACTAATAACCTCATCTACTGTACAGGGTAACAGTGGTGGGTCTTCCCTATCTCTCCTAAACTTTCTCTTGTTGTCCCTCTTCGCTAGTTTGCCCACGTCTGCTCCTTCGGTATATCCTACCCGTGGGTACTGAGACCTTCCTCCCAGAGGTTTTATAGTCTGCCTAAACATCATGGGCACCACCACTGGTTTTGGTCGTACCACCAATGAGATATTACTTGTTGCTTTTAAGAATGCCGCAAAAGTCCCGCTAAGTGTCTCGTTAATAAGATGGCAGATGTACTCAGGAATTAGTCCTTCCGCACAGATTTGTAGTAGTTTGGACTCTTTGGCTTCCTCCTTTACATCAAGGGAACTTTCCCTGAACCTTCGGACGTACGCCACCATATCTTCTCCTTGTCGTTGTTTCTATCTCCCCAATTAGGTCAAGGTGAACTTATCTTCTGACAGAAAGAACTTCTGGACGAACAAAAGATGCATCTCCTCCCACGTGAAAACACTCTTAGGAACTAGGTGAGAATACCAGGTATACGCCTTATCGGCTAAGGATTTGGAAAACTCCCTTAACTTGAGTTTTTTATTGTTGTATTGAGCCCCCAAATGTTTAATGAAGTGTTTAATCTGCTCCTTCGGGTTCCCGCCCTTTCCTATGTACTTTTCAAAGATAGGAGGAATATAATTTTTTGGGTAAGGCTCATTGTTATATTCCTGAGGGTAAGGCATCCGAAAGTCATCAAAAACCGAAGCTACCGTGCCAATAGATTGCAAGGAAGATTGCATAAACTTCTGCATCGCTTTTCTCATCTCCTCCATAGCCGATATCGTTGAAGGAACGGCTAGAGGGACCATAGGTGGGGCGCCCGCTGCACTTGGAATAACCCCACCGTCGGAATGCTTGTTACTCTTGGAGTTCCCACCGTTGTAATTGCAACAGGAGGCATGCTTGCTGGGGCAGTTCCTGTTAGAACTACGCTTAGTGGGGGCGTCGGGGCTGCCCCTGGTGTTACGAAGGAGTTGGCCTCAAATCCTCCCAACACCGTTGAAGCTACATGAGTTTGCAAAAACTCATAAAATTTATTCAAGAGGAGTTGAACTTGAGTTGGTCCCAACCCGGCGCTCGTGGAAGCTTGCGTCACCCCTGGAACACCTGTCACCATTTGAACTGGAGGTACCTCCACTCAAGAAGCTCCATATCTGGAAGCCTCCAACTCCCTCGCTGCTTGTTCTTCATTGTGTTGAATGTCATCAAAGTTAAGTCTTCAATTAATATTATCCCGCATCATACTCTTTTCTTAGAAGAATACCTCCCCAGCAGAGTCGCCAAATGTAAGAGGGTAGTTTAGATTATATGGAGGCGTGACCCCTTTTGAGTATGGTAATGATAAGTTAACTAGCAGCACTATTGATTAATTACATGACACACAGTCACAACTTAGTGAAGATAAACTCAGTTTGAACTCACAAAAACTCTCGTGTATAACTCAAAGAATAATAATGAAACTCATAGGTAACTCATTCAGAGTGAGAGAGAAGTAAGCATCCTAGATACACCTTAGCAGGCAGCTAAACACCCTAAACACCCTCAAAAGATCTCTATCAAGTATTAAAAGCTTCGTAATAAATGGCAATGGCGGGTGAGTGAGCTCTGGTTCGTAATAAATATCTCTTCTCGATGTATATTTTCTTTCTTTTTTAGTAATAACTTCTGAACTCTCAAAAGAACATCCTTTCCTCAGAGGTGGTTGTGGACCTTAAATAGCCCCCACACCACTCCCGAGATAACTGAGTCATTAATAACTGTGAAAGACATCCCTTATACTCTATGTCACAAACATTAAATGCCTGATGCACTAGTTAGCTCTACGTCATAAACATTAGATGCCAAGACACGCCTTTTGCCTAACCACTACGTGTCAGGGGGCTATCGTCACAAAGTTGGCTCACCAACTGTCTGACAGCTCGAAATACCACAGTGGTTTACTCAAGTGCAGATTTGACATTGCCTCTCTGGCTAGTGACATCACATAAAGTAGACGTGACATTAAGTAGAGGGTTGTTTTGTTCATAACTCAACGCCCGATGGAACTCAAGGCTGCTCCACCCGAGGTTCCATAGCCAGGGTCTTTTGGTGTTTTACCAGGTGTATCTAAGATGGTCAGGACAAGCCTTAACGGTGCCTCACTTCTTAATCCTCCCAACCAAGTCCCTCTAAAGTTTCCACGGCGAGGTCATTCAATAGAGTATGAAATCTCTCCCGAGCTCTGCCAAGCCTGGTCTCTCGCGAGTACCGTTTGACCTCGCACTGAATGCCATTATAATCGTTACATCATTTCAATCGTTATAGCTCATAGTCAATATAAACAAAAGATACAATATGACTAAGTAACACAATAAGCTAAAGTATGAGCTCCCACGCTAAGCTGCCTCGCTTGAGCTGTCATTCTGAGCCACCTCGCTTGAGCTGCCATACTGAGCCACCTCGCTTGAGCTGCCACGCTGAATTACCTCATTGTCTTAATCCCAAACACTGTTGTTAATGGGGGATTATCTCTAATCTCAAGATTACCTTCAATCCCCCTCTACAACTAATATCTCCATCAATTTGGATAATCGATCCTAAATAACGAAAATGATAATTTCTAGGTATCTATTGACCCTCCAATTTCACCACATCTCCATTTGTCCTCCTATTACTATTAAAATTGCAATCTACATATTATGTTTTAGTTCTACTTATTTTAAATCCTCTTGTTTCTAAAGTTTCTCTCCACAATTCAAACCTAACATTAATCCCCGTTTTAGTCTCATCCACTAAAGTAATATCATCTGTAAATAGCATACACCATGGCACCTCATCTTGTATCTGTCCTGTCAACTCATCCATAACAAGAGCAAATAGAGAAGGACTTAATGTTGAACCTTGGTGTAGACCTACCGTAATTAAAAATTCACTACTTTATCCGACTGATGTTCTTATTGTAGTTAGCATAACATCATACATATCCTTGATCACATCAATACATCTGCGATTCACTCATCTTTTATGTAGAACCATCATATTATATATTTGGGTATCATGTCATACACCTTCTCCAAATGTATAAAAATCATATGAAGATCCTTCTTTTTCTCCCTATACCTCTCCATTAATCTCCTCAATAAATAGATTACTTCCATTTTGACCTCCCAAGCATAAGCTCAAATTTATTCTCAGATAATGTTGTCTTCAATATCAATATATATTCAATCACTATCTCCAAAAGTTTCAATGTATGACTTATTAACTTAATACTACGATAATTTGAACAACTTTGTACCTCCCCTTTATTTTTATAAATTGGTACTAAAATACTTTTTCTCCATTCATCGGGTATCCTATTAATCATTAAAATTTTATTAAATAATTTTATAAGCCATGATACTCCATCCTCCTCTAAGCACTTCCAAACCTCCGTAGGGATACCATCTGGTCCTAAAGCCTTCCTTGTTTTTATCTTTTTAGAGCAATCCTAATCTCTGTTGTCCTAATTTTGCGAAAAATATATTTTTTCGAGTCTCCCTAAGTTCCTCTATATCAAATCTACTCCCATGGTGTCCATTTAATAACCTCTCAAAGTATTTTTTTTCCATCTTTCCATAATTTCATCATCTTTGACTAGGACTTTCGAATCATCACTTTTTATATACTTAATGTTATTAAAATCTTTTCTTTTCCTGTCCCTAAGTTTAACAAGCTTATAAATACTTTTTTCCCTTCTTGTGTTCCTAATTTTGTATAAAGATCATCACACACTTTTAACTTAGCATCACTTACCACTTTCTTAACTTGCTTTTTAGCCCATTTATATTTCTCAAAATTTTCTTCATTTCTATTTGTTTGCCATGTTTTAAAGCATTCCCCTTTAATTTTTACTATATTTTGTACTTCTTCATTCCACCACCAAGTTTAAACTGTGGCCTATTGCCTTTTGATTCTCCAATAATTTCTTTTAATATTCTCCTAATTCATATGGCCATCTTATTCCACATTATGTTAATCTCTTCTTCAGTATTCCATGTTGCTTCGTTTAATACTTTATCTTTCAATAGTTCTAATTTCTCTCTTTTTAAGTTTTACCACCTAGATCGTGGGTTAACCTTTACTTTTCGCACTCGTGATTGATTTTTAATATTTATATCCAACACCATTATCCTATGTTGTGAGGTTAACCTCTCTCTCGGGATAACCTTACAATCTTTACACGCTAATCGGTCTCCTTTCCTATTAATGCAAAAATCTATTTGGCTCTTACATCTTCAACTTTTATAAGTTATTAAGTGTTAAAGCCTATTTTTAAAACATGTGTTTACTAGTACAAAATCATAAGCCGTCGCAAAATCTAAGATAGACTCTCCCCCGTCGTTCCTATCTCCGAAACCATATCCTTTATGCACTATCTCATATCCCATACGACCTTCTCCTACATGGGCATTAAAATCTCCCCCTATATAGATTTTCTCACCTACGGGC
Organism: Sambucus nigra; assembly: GCA_949130495.1. Classification (NCBI taxonomy): domain Eukaryota; kingdom Viridiplantae; phylum Streptophyta; class Magnoliopsida; order Dipsacales; family Adoxaceae; genus Sambucus; species Sambucus nigra. Next base: position 689,658,250 of record OX422209.1, read on the forward strand.
ATTTCTCGAATTAGTTCATCCATTTGTTCCCAGAATCGTACTTTAGTGTGCTCATCTATCCTACTCAGGGTTTAAGCACTAACAATATTAATTATGTTTTTACCTAATACCAATTTTACAAGTATAAGTCTATCACCTTTCCTAATAACAGTTATGATACTGTCCTTAAAGTTCTTATCTATAATTATTCCAACTCCGTTCTTATTTATATGTTTTCCTGTCATAGTCCCCATGTTCTAAGTTGCTAACCTAAGTCTTGATTATAATAGATAAATATTATAATTCAGGGCCCGTTTGGTTCTGTATTCAAAAAAACTTGATTTAAACGTTATTTTTAAATACAGTTTTAAAATTGAGTTTTTTGTGTTTATAATGATTGGTGCACGTTTAATAAACTTAATTTTAAATAGAGTTTTTTGAAAATTTGATAAAATTGGCAAACATATATATTTATATTATACACATGTGTGTATGTGTGTAAACACATGCATACGTGATACATGAATGTATACATATATATGACACATAAAACTTTCATACATGATACACGAGTGTATATTTAATGAGGTATGTTGATGAGTTTAACAAACAAACAAACTAACTAACTAACTAACTAACTTTATATATAATGATATTGCATGCGTAATTCGCTATAAAATTATATAAATACATGAATTGATAATTTTTTTTAATACATATGTACTATGTGTATTATAATATTCCATACATTAATTATACATGTATAAAACTATATCTAAGTATCATGTATCTATTGATAATATTATTTAATCTTATATTATTCCATACGTAATTTTATGTACATGTACATATATATTTTTTTATTTATAATAATTACACACATATTAATGTATTATGTATGTGTATTATATATTAAAGTATAAATGCATTAAAACATTAAGAATGAATAATTCGGAGTTGAAAATTAAAAAACAGAAATTATAAAACACCCTCAACCTGTTCTCTGAAAAACTTGGGGCCTATTTGGTTTGCAACTATAATTTTATTTTTTGTGTTTAAATACAATTCTCATAAAAATCTGCGTTTGACAACCTGTTTTGAAACACTAGATTATAATATTTATGTGTTATAATCAAGTTTTTTAGAAACACAGGTTGAGGATGTTTTTTAACTTCTGTTTTTTATTTTTCAACTCAAAATTATTCATTTTAAATATTTTAATGCATTGATACCTTAATATATAATATACGTACATAATATATTAATATGTGTGTAATTCTTATAAATAAAAAATATATATGTACATGTATACAAAATTATGTATGGAATAGTATAAAGTTAAATAATATTATTAATAAATACATGATACTTATATATAGTTTTATAAATGTATTATTAATGTATGGAATAATATAAAATATACATATAGTACATATGTATTGAAAAATATTATTAGTTCATATATATATATATATATATATATAGGGAGAGGTTCTCTAGTGGACCAAAAGAATGTACTTTTTAATGGACCTTAACAAAAAACATATAATAACACATTAATTTTAATTCCTATAGTGTAATTGGTCCGCGTCAGCGGCACTCGAGACCCCACTACCCCCGCCCCACCACCACCCAACCCCACCCCCACCCACCCACCATCATCACCATAGCAGCCCTTATGGAGCCCTTATGACAACAGGGATGCCATGGGGGTGGGGGGTGGGTGGGTGGGCGATTGGGGGTCGATCGACACGCGTGTTTGGGCGGTTGGGGGTAGAAGCCTCAAGAATTAGGAGTCTGAAGAATTAAGATAATGTTATTGTCCCTGACATTAAGCTCAAGTTATTTCAGTCCTGCTACGCTAAGGATAATTCTCCCAATTCTTCAGACTCTTTTTCTACAACCCAGCAGTACAAACTTAAGGAAGTGCTCAACCGTTTAGAAAAGGGTGAAGAATTTAATAAACCCGCTAGCATTACTGACCTTAGACATGAAGTCAATTCCCTTAAATTTGAGTTAAGGTATCTTAGAGATCAACATAATATCATGCAAATTGAGATTAATAATCTCAAGAATGCTACAACGCATTCTAATCCAGAGACTTCAAATCTCGAAGATTCGATGGATTATTTAGGTGTTATTAACAGTGTACCTAGCGAAAAATGGTACATCACCGTCAACCTTGTCTTTAAAAATGAACTTACTTTAAATAACATTATTGCCCTTGTTGACAGTAGTGCTGATACGAATTGTATTCAAGAAGGATTAGTTCCCACTGGATACTTTGAAAAGACTACTCAATCTTTATTTAATGCCAGTGAAAATATCATGGGTATTAAATATAAATTGACTAAGGTTGCCATTTGTAACAATGGAATTTGTTTGGCTAGTACCTTTTTGCTTATTAGCGATTTATCTCAACATATAATTTGAGGTACTCCTTTTTTAATCCCTGCTCATGCCTATGGATAAAATTGATTATAGTGGGATATATATCACTATTCAAAACCAAAAGATTATTTTTGAATTCATTACTAAACCAGAGATTAAGAAAATTAACTCATTGACAAATAATATCATTTTCAAAGAAAACCAATTAAATTTTCTTTAAAAAAATCTCTTTTTTAACTACTAAGCACAATCTGGTTTTACCTAACATGCTACAAAAAATTAATTTTGTTAAAAATCAATTAATAACTGAAATTTGTAGTGATATCCCTAATTCTTTTTAGGATAGGAAGAAATATATTGTTTCCTTTCCATATGAAACTGGTTTTAATGAAAAATCCATTCTTACTAAAGTCAGGCCCAGTCAAATGAAGACTGAATTTCTTGATCTATGCAAGAATGAGATTCAAAGTCTTTTGGATAAAAAGCTTATAACTAAAAGTTATTCTCCTTGGAGTTGTACAACTTTTTATGTTAATAATGCTGCTGAAAAGGAATGAGGTGTTCCTAGACTTGTAATTAATTACAAACCGCTTAACAATGTTTTGTAATGGATAAGATATCCAATTCCTAATAAAAAAAGATTTACTGGATTGACTTAATTCTGCCACCATATTTTCCAAATTTGACTTAAAGTCTGGATATTGGTAAATTCAAATTGCTCCACAAGACAGTCATAAAACTTTTGTGTTACCATTTGGCCATTATCAATGGAATGTTATGCCTTTTGGGCTTAAGAATGCCCCTTCAGAATTTCAAAATATCATGAATGACAGATTTAATCCCTACTATGATTTCTCTATTATCTATATTGATGATATCCTCATATTTTCACAATCGATTGATCAACACCTTAAACATATAATTTTTTTAAAGATGTTATTAAAACTAATGGTTTAGTTATTTCTGCCCCGAAAATGAAAATCTTTCAAACCAACATTAGATTTCTCGAGCACAACATTGGGGAAGGGAAAATACTCCCTATTGATAGAAGCATTGAGTTTGCCTCTAAGTTCCCCGATGAATTAAAAGAAAAAACTCAACTCCAGAGATTTCTTGAAAGTCTCAATTATATTGGTGATTATTACAGGAACCTTGCACAAGATAGTGCAATCTTATACGCCAGGTTGAAAAAGAACCCTGCTCCTTGGATTTCAGAGCATACTAATGTTGTTCAGAAAATTAAACTGAAAGTCAAGCAATTACCTTGTCTAGCTTGAGCTAATCCATCATTTTTAAAACTTGTTGAAACTAATGCCTCTAATATTGGTTACGGAGGAATTTTAAAACCAATTAATTCTTAAACTAAAAAGGAATAATTGGTTCATTTTACTTCAGGCAATTGGAAAGATAGTCAGAAAAATTATTCTACTATTAAAAATGATATCCTTTCTGTTGTAAAATGCATTACAAAATTTTAAGACGATTTGTTAAATCAAATTTTTTTTACTGCGTATTGATTGCAGTGTTGTCAAATAGATTTTGTAAAAGGATGTAGAAAATATTGTTTATAAACTAATTTTTACGAGATGGAAAGCTAATTTATCTTTGTTCGATTTTGATATAGAACATGAAAAATGTGTGACGTGTGATAATTGATTGAAACTAATTCGCAAATATCCAATTAGATCATATTTAATTAGAGTCTATTTAAATCAAATTAATTCGGACCCTAAACATCGAAATATGTGTGTGCGTGTGTCAAACCATAAATAAATACAGCACGTGACACAAATATTCAGGAAAAGTCCCCAAAGGGCAAAACCTTTTATTTCTAGAATTTTGAAAAGTTTACAAGACCATTGACTTACATACAACCTGATAATCGCGCACAAGTGTAACGCACAGTGTCTTCGTCAAACCTTCAAATCAACGACTAGAAATATCATCGGCTGGAATCTCCCGCAAGAACTCCAGATGGTCAGTAATGAAGAAGAAAACGGTTTATCCACAAAGGTTGAACAAAACCAAAGTTGTGTTCTTGAGTTTCAAAATGATTCACAAAGGTATGGCATGGATGTGTGAATCAAAAAATGAGTTTTGGGACTAAAAAATATGAAGACTTGAGATGATAGAACTCTCAAAATCATCTCTCCAAGTCTTGCAAAATAACTCCCCCGAAGTTGGCTTTTATAAGGAAACCACAAGGAATTTTAAGATTTTGGAACTCTTGCCAATGTCAGGTACCCCGAACCGGTTTGGCTTGTACCTCGAACCGGTTCACCCTCCGAACCGGTTAGCCCTTCGGTTCGCGAAACTTTGCTGGTTTTGGGGCTTTAAAATACATAGCATTCTCCATGGATTTTTCTCCATTTTCAAAGGGTCATAACTTCTTCACCGTAGCTCAGATTGAGGTGTTGTTTCTTCCAGTATTTTCGTGGCATCGAGATCTTCAACTTTCCAGTTGACCAGACCTCCATACGATGGTTGTAGAATTACCAAAATGCCCTTGAACTTTCTTATCTTACCTTCTTTCACTGTTTTGACTTCTCTTGCGTACCACTTGCATAAAGTTTCTAAAATCGTGGAACGTGAAGCCGTTGAGGGAAATGTGAGACACTTGATGGATGATTAATGCTTGATTCTCGGAATTCGGATAGAGGTCGTCATGTGAGATCGTGAAGTGATGTGCCCTTTGTAGCGGTGTACGATATATACAAATGTAAGATATCAGACATGAGAAATATGTCCTTACAAATCTCCCTTATGTCTATACCGGTACAAAATAAAAAATCCGAATTATCAAATAACAAATTGCTTATACAAATCTACCCTCCCATGAACCCAAAACTGGAAAGGTACAAATGAATAAGTCATCATCGTTTGTTCTTCAAATCTTCAAAACTTTCAAAGCTTTTCTCAATAGGTTGTGCAACATATGATCATCAATGAAGTACCTACACACATGAGATAAAGCAAATACCAAGTGACGTATCGAGTTTGAAATGAGATAAACATAGATACCAATTTATGATGAAAGCATAAGTCAAATCTCAAAACTCCCCCCAAATTCAAACTCCCCCATAAAATGATAATTCTTTCTCCCCCTTTTTATTATGTCCCCAAATAGACAAATTAGAAGAATAAATCAAACAAGAAAAGTCGGGGTGTCACGATATTCAAAACAAGGCATCAATCAGATGGCAAACGCGCTCTTGCAAAGAGATGCTCAAAAAATATTTCAAATTGTGGGTACCCGAAATTAGAACTATGGGCCTGGACGAGTAGCCCAGTCCTGGCGGCCCAAAGTCCAGGCCCCTCATCTCTTATATTGATCATGTCTCCCCCCACGTCCTCGTGAAGGAAAGTTATAAGGGAGATGGAAAACGTGGAGGAACCCATCACCTCCACTTACCTACATGTACATGTATATATTAAACCCTAGGTCCGGGGCAAAAGGACAGGTTGTATTCTCTGTAACTACTCTCCGGAGTATATAGAAATAATATCGACTGCACCACCGTGGAAGTAGGCACATCTTGGCTGAACCACGTACATCCTTTGTTGTGTGATTGTCATTTTACATTCCTTATTCTTACTTGGTGAATGCTTTCTTCTTATTTATTTTTGTTGCACAATAATTGTCACCACAAAAATAAGATACAAAAAAATATGACACAAAAATCACACCATGGATTTAAATTCAAACAACCAAGTCATGTAAATGGAATGAATGGGTGTGAACACATTCGATAGGTAAATTAAATCAATCAATCATATGTGAACGATGCATATGTGTACCCCTAACGAATGAACATCAAAAGTATCCTTAGGTGTAAAGATTATTGAATTTAGATGACATCGACTTATGCAAATCAACAAATCAAAGTCAAAATGATTTCCACACCAATAACGTCCAAAAATATGTAGCGCATTTTTAAGACTTTCAAGGACGTGCAAATCCGTTTTAATTCTCCATCCAAACACCCTCATGCATATTTTCTTTTAGAGGAAATCTAAATTCTCAAACTTTGGAGAATTGGTGCAAAAACCTAATTAGCCCATAATTGGCATGAATTTCTTTTTATTGCCTTTAAATTTTTCGTGCTCTTTTAAACCTGTTTGGACATCGAATAATAAAATTCCGCAATTTTATAGGTCAAATTTAGACGGTGGCTTAGTATTCGCAAAGGCCAAATGAACCTTTCGCAGCCCTTCCCCGTTTTCAAATAAAGCACACAAACTCATAAACGACTCTTACATGCACAACGTTTTATCAAGTTTTATCGCGCTTGGTTCATTTTAAGGACATAATTGAAGTGAAAACACCCAACCAACATGTGATAAGACAAGCCCAATAATCAAATAAATCCGTGCATATGTGCATTAAAGGAAATTACGAGTCAAACATGTAGGAAGTAACACTTAATTACATCTTAATGACTCCAAACAATATAAAGCACATGGATGAATTGACCTATTCTCTCAAAACACTATCAAATAGTCGCATGGAAAAAATATGGAATGATGTTGTCACTCAGTCATCCTAAGTGTTCATCCATAAAACAGTGCAAACAAAAAAATCTTTTTAGATTTTCTCAAAATTTTATCAAAATAAAATCTTTTTATATTTTTCAAAATTTACAAAAACTTTATACAAAAGGTACACATGTCATAATACTAGAAAACAAATATAAATCATGAAACCACAACTAGTGTATGACAAACATGCAAACACAATCATCTATATGATAAGGCAAGAGAATAATCATGTGCAAGCAAATGAGAATCAACTATTATAAAATCTAGAGTATACAAAAGTGATTTCCTAACCCAAACGGATGTAACACGTCGATACGAGATTTTGGAAACCATTAAAACACTAGACTTTGACTTCCTAGGACTTCCTCCAAGATCAAAACAAAATCTTCAAAGGTGAACTTTTCTACCACAATGTGAACATATGTAAACGGGAGGAATGTTACCTAAAGTGTGATATTTTCTAACGTCCTGGGGATTAATTGGCCCTCTAAAACAAATAATGGTTTTGGCTTTAGCACTAGAAGCATGAGAACAAGAAGAGCCATTACCATCACTATCAAACCTACTCGAGTTTGTCAAATCATTTTTTAACTTCAAAATTTTTTACTAAAGCAAAGAATTAGACTCTTCCAATCTGAGGGATTTATTTTTCAAATTATCAATTAAACTTAATAGTTTATCGCGCTCCCCCTCAATAAAAATGAACTTTTCCCTAAGAGTCTTTTTACGTGCCATAAAATCATCGATTAATTTTTTTTCCTCGACGGCACAAACGGGAACCCTAGAATTTTTTAAGTCATCCAATTCCTTCTCTAAAACTAGGACTCTCTCATTACTCTTCTTTTTGGAAATTTTCAAAGAATCAAAATCAATACAAAAATTACCAAAGTGATCACGACAAATATCACTTTGAGTTTGAAACGCTTGCAAATATTCAATCTTACTTTTAAAGAGAGAATTTTCTTTTTCCAAAACTTTAATTCTTTTGCAAAGTTTCAAATTCAAACTTTTTAAATTTTCATCATGGTCGTTAACTTTTTCAAAAATAGGCTCCTCATTAAATGGGCGTTCCATTGGAAAAATTGCGATTTTTCACAAAACTGATTTTAAAAAAAATCAATCACACAAATTTTTGCGGAAAACAAAGATCACGCAATAAGTTAGCCCGCTCTGATAGCAATTTGAAAAACGTATGACGTGTGATAATTGATTGAAACTAATTCGCAAATATCCAATTAAACCATATTTAATTAGAGTCTATTTAAATCAAAGTAATTCGACCCCTAAACATCCAACTATGTGTGTGCGTGTGTCAAACCATACATAAATAAAGCATGTGACACAAATATTCAGGAAAAATCCCCGAAGGGCAAAACCTTTTATTTCTATAACTTTGAAAAGTTTACAAGACCATTGACTTACATACAACCTGATAATCGCCCACAAGTGTAACGCACGATGTCTTCGTCAAACCTTCAAAGCAACGACTAGAAATATCGTCGGCTGGAATCTCCCGCAAGAACTCCAGATGATCAGCAATGAAGAAGAAAACGACTTCTCCACAAAGGTTAAATAAAACCAAAGTTGTGTTTTTGGGTTTCAAAAGGATTCACAAAGGTATGGCACGGATGTGTGAATCAAAACATGAGTTTCAAGACTCAAAAATATGAAGACTTGAGCTGATAGAACTCTCAAATTTGTCTCTCCAAGTCTTGCAAAATAACCCCCCCGAAGTTGGCTTTTATAAGGAAACCACAAGGAATTTTAAGATTTTGAAACTCTTGCCAGCGTCAGGTACCCCGAACCAGTTCGGCTTGTACCTCGAACCGATTCGCCTCCCGAACCGTTTCACCCTTCGGTTCGCGAAACTTTGCTGGTTTTGGGGCTTTAAAATACACAACATTCTCCATGGATTTTTCTCCATTTTCAAAGGGCCATAACTTCTTCACCGTAGCTCGGATTGAGGTACCGTTTCTTCCAGTATCTTCGTGGTGTCGAGCTCTTCAACTTTCTAGTTGACCGAACCTCCGTCCAGTGAATTTAAAATTACCAAAATACCCTTAAACTTTCCTATCTTGCATTCTTTCACTGTTTTGACTTCTCTTGCGTACCACTATAAAGTCCCTAAAATCGTGGAACATGAAGTCATTGAGGTAGATGTGGGACATTTGATGGAGATGATTAATGCATGATTCTCGGAATTTGGATAGATGCCGTCATGTGAGATCGTGAAGTGACGTGCCTTTTGTAGCGGCGTACGACATATACAAATGTAAGATATCAGACATGAGAAATATTTCCTTACAAATCTCCCCTATGTCTATGTCGGTACAAAATAAAAAATCTGAATTATCAAATTGCCTATACAAATTTACCCTCTCATGAACCCAAAACTGGAAAGGTGCAAATGAATAAGTCATCATCCTTTGTTCTTCAAATATTCAAACTTTCAAAGCTTTTCTCATCAGGGTGTGCAACATATGATCATCAATGAACTACCTACACAGATGAGATAAAGCAAATACCAAGGACGTATCGAGTTTGAAATGAGATAAACATAGATACCAATTTATGATGAAAGCATAAGTCAAATCTCAAAACTCCCCCAAAATTCAAACTCCCCGATAAAATGATAATTCTCTCTCCCACTTTTTATTATGTCAATCACAAATTTTTATTAAAATTATATTTAAACATATAAAACAAAATTATAGTTATAAATTAAAAATAGATTGTTAAACGTAAATTAGGAAGCCCTAAGGTCTCCACGGATTTCAAAAGTGAAGTAAGAGTTGGAAAATATTTGAGATGGAGTTGAAGTTGAAGAGCTCTTGCTTGCTCCACGACATCTAGCACTTCAGTGAGTCTATGGTTTTGAATCTCCTTTACGCATTCGTATACATACGTACATACATACATATCTTCTGTATCCAAGAAGCGCTAGAAATGGAGGAAACTGAGAGCGAGACAGTGGAGGAGGCGATGGTCCACCCCCTCGCTCTCGACCCAAACGCCCACTCCAAGTCGAGCAGGCATATCTTGACGCCCTTCCCTCTGCCAACATGTACGTATTCTATGCTTTTCTCACTCACATTTATTTAGTGTCTTTAACAAGAGTGCGAGGGAGTAAGATTTTTATTTATTTAATGTGTTACATAAAATTGATATAAAATCTAGACTCATTCATAAACAAAAAATTCCGTTATCAAATCATGACAACTTCAATGGCGTACGGGAGTTCAAGCCAAGTCAGACTTCGACGAATCATCCCGTTGGAGGAGGATCTAACAATCATCTCAACCCAAGTCCTAGTCTTGTTGCTCTCTTTTCACCGATAGTGATACCACCGCCCACGACACACACTCCACCTCTTCCACTACTTACTTTTCACTGCCATCGTTGCCCAAACTAGCCCCAAACACCAAAACTGTGGGCAAACCACCACTTCCATCACTATTGCCTTGCTTCTTGGGGCGGTATAAGAGCACGCAAAGGTCATCAACAAGATTCCACTGACACTGTCACACCCCAGACTAGAGGAACTAAAGACGAAAGAAGAAAAAAGGGGTAAAATTCACTCTTAGGGTTTCGAGAGTGGAAACCAATGTTTTAAAAAAAGCGTGAGGTGTTAGGCGGGAGTAGGCCTGTCAATGGGTTGGGTCTGGATTCGGACCCGGATCCGATCCGTATAATAGGGTTTGGTCATATTTTTTTGGACCCGAAGTCCCGTTTATTACACGGGTAGGGTTTGGATCTTATACAAAACTCGAATCCGAACACCCGAACTGACCCGCCTTGTACATTATTATTTTTTAAATATATATATATATATATATTTAAAAAATTATGAGCATATTTCAAAAATTAATTTCAACAGTTTATTTTTATAAAAGGTAGACCATCCTTGATGTGATCCCACTCTTGGCACTTGTAACAACAACACTAGTCTTTTCCACCGTACTATGATCTAGAACTCCTACCTTCACTTAATCCCTCGGTTGGTGTCCCTTTCCCGATATGGACCACTAGCACACATACTTGAGTTCAAAGTCAACGACTCAAAAGATTTCCTTTTTTGTTAAACAATAGAGTCCACCCCACCTCATTCATCTTTTCCCTATCTTTTCCTTACAAGAAGGTGCTTATTGTTGGGGTATGTGATAAATTGGTGGAGCATTGGTGTTGTGTTTTGAGGCAATGGTGCTTATTGTTGGGATATGTGATAAATTGGTGGAGCATTGGTGTTATGTTTTGAGGCAATCTTATGACCACGTATCAGCGTCCGGAATAGACTACGAGAGGTTAGTTGCTATTATTGGGTGCAATGTAGGAGCTCTTCCTTCAACCTATTTGGGTTGGGTTCCATTGGTAGAGAAGTTCGAGAAGCGCTTTGAATGTTGTAAGGAAGGCTATTTGTTGAAGGGTGGTGTTTGTCGTTGATAAAGAGCAAGTTTGCTATCCCCTATATTATCTTTCTATTCTACCTCTTTCGGTCTCAATTAAGGAAGTTTCTTGAGAAGCTTATGAGAACTTTTTTCTGAGGGCGTGTGATGAGAGATTTAAATACACTTTGATTGGTTGGGAGAAGGTGTCTACAATAGTGAGGGCAAGTGGAGTGGGTATTAAGAATCTAGCGGTGTTTAACATGGCTCTTCTTTTAAAGTAGCCGCTTAGATTCCATTAGAGAAGGGGAGGTTGTGGAGATTTCCATTACAGGAATGGATGCAACGGAGGAGGGTGTTAGTAGAAACGTTCGGTCCTAATTTCGCATGGATGGTGTACTCTAGGTTCTCGCACAAGTGGGGTTATGGAAACACATTGCTAGTGAGCGGAAGGTTTTTTGAAAAATGGTAAGATTTTGGTAGAATGTTTGATGCGTCGAGGAGGCGTTGGATAACAAATTTTCTTGGGCTATCCGATTTCGAGAGATAGAGGAGGTAGAGTGGTTGGATGTCGCTAATGTAGGGGGAAACTAGGCGTGGAACCCCAATTTCAAGTTGGCCTCAATTTAGTGGGTGTGATGAGGCTCCCTCCAAGAGGAGAGGGTTCATTCCATTGGATGGGAATAGGCCAGTGCGGATCAGTTTTGATAAGTAATATTCAACTTTGATTAGAAGGGGTGAGGACCCTTTCTCTTGGAAATAAATAGGGTTTACATTGGTCCAATGAAAGTGACGAGGATAGGAGTACTTGGGCTTGATTGTAACATGTCAAAATTCCATGCTTTTATTTTTATTACCTTTAATTATATTTTTTTTAATTAGGTTAATATTCTAGGCATATTAGGTAAATGGTTAATATTCCTTTGGAATATTTTGGTTTGCCCATATTAGCTTTTTTTTTGTACCTTTTTAGGGGTTCTTGCTAACGAAGACACCTTTTCCCTACAAATAAGCCTTATAGTCACACACATTTTAATCAATTTACATTTTAGTGAGAGAGCATAGTTGTCAGAGGTGAAAGGGCTACCAAGGAGCCAATGTCTCTTAGGCACAAGGCGAGATGCGCGCCTGATCGAAGTGATGCGCAAATTCTATAAAACATGCCAAAGTTGTATATTTATAATAATAAGATCATTTATGATCTAAAATTTGAAACATATAACATATGTTACTATTATACACGGTTATTAAGAGAAACATCAGAAGAAAATAGAGCTTATACCACCATATGAAAAAATTATACATTTAAATATCAAATTTATTTAACAATTTAATTATCCAATAATCAACAAAAGAAAAGATACTGATTTATATGAAAATAGATACTCCAATGTGTGAAAAGCTAAAGGAAAATCAACATATAAGTTGTTATATGATGCAAGACTCTTGGCGGTTAATTTTTTTTTGCCTAAGTAGGGACTGGTGAGAAAGATAAAGTTTTAATAGGAATCAAAGTCTTTTCTTTGCTTAGTTTTGGGGTGGGGAATTGTTTAATATTCCATATTCAATTGGAAAATATGTAAAATCAAAATATCAAGTGGTCCATTCTTGTATTGAGGGATTAATCCAAAAAAAATTAATGAGGGGCGTCTGAGCCGTGCCTTGAGCCTGGTGCTTAGGTGCGCTATTGAAGGATCTTTGTCTGAGTGAGGTAAGGCGCTGATGTTGCGCCTAGGTGCACCTGGACCTATGCGTGCCTTTAACAAAAGTGCGAGGGAGTAAGAGTTTTATTTATTTATTTAGCGTGTTACATCAAATTGGTATAAAAGATAGACTCATTCATAAACAAAAAATGCCGTTGTTAAATCATGACAACATCAATGGAGTGCGGGAGTTCAAGCCAAGTCATACTTCGACGAATCATCCCGTTGGAGGAGGAGCTAACAATCATCTCAACTCAAGTCCTAGGTCTTGTTTCTCTCTTTTCACCGACAGCGATACCACCGCCCATGACACACACTCCACCTCTTCCACTACTTACTTTTCACTGCCATCGTTGCCCAAACTAGATCCAAACACCAAAACCGTGGGCAAACTACTTCCATCACTATTGCCTTGCTTCTTGGGGTGGTACAAGAGCACGCAAAGGTCATCAACAGGATCCCACTGAGACACTGTCACACCCCAGACTAGAGGAACTAAAGACGGCAGAAGAAAAAAGGGGTAAAATTCACTCTTAGGGTTTCGAGAGTGGAAACTAATGTTTTAAGAAAAGCGTGAGGCATTAGGCGGGAGTAGGCCTGTCAATGGGTTTGGTCTGGACCTGAACCCGATCAATATAATAGGGTCTGGGTGGACCCGAAACCCGAAGACCCTTTTATTACATGGGTAGAGTTTGGATCTTATACAAAACCCGGACCCGACCTGACCCGCCTTGTACATTATTATTTTTTTAATATATATATATATATATATATATATATATATATATATATATAGAGGCAGGCTCCTGTGCACACTAAGTTTGCACACTAAGTTTGCACACTAAGTTTGCACATTACCTTTTAAAAGTGTGCAAACTTAGTGCTGGCGCACACTAATTTTTTTATGTGATATTTTAACATTTCAACGAACTCACATAAAAAAAATTAGCTCAAAAAAACTTTTTTTGCTATTTTTAAAAAATCGGTCAAACTTTCGCAGTTTTTAAAGGGCTTAAAAACTGCGAAAGTTTGACCGATTTTTTAAAAATAGCAAAAAAAGTTTTTTTGAGATGATTTTTTTTATATGGGTTCCTTGAAATGTTTAAATATCACACAAAAAAAATCAACTCAAAAATAATTTTTTTACCACTTTTAAAAGGTAATGTGCAAACTTAGTGTGCAAACTTAGTGTGCACAGGAGCCTGCCTCTATATATATATATATTAAAAAAATAATAATGTACAAGGCGGATATATATATATATATATTTTATCAATATAACATGTAAGTATTAATATAAAAATATATATATGTATGTATATAATAAATATAAGTAATATATGTTTTATTTATACTAATCAAATACTATAATACATCACAAAATATTTTAATCAAAGTTAAAAAATAAAGAAGAGGGATAAAATAAAATTAAATATTAAATAAACGTATATATCTGGACAGACCCGGACTTGAAGACCCGTTTCGGGTCCAAATTTGGATCCAATATTGTAGACCCACCCGAACTCGAACCCAAACCCAATTAAGTGCCTATTAAACGGATTTGGATCTCCCTAGATCTGACCCGTTGATAGGCCTAGGCGGGATTATGATCGTACGTAGGTGTCGTCTAGGCTTTTTTTTAACACACACACACACACACACTCCTGTGAGGTTCTTAAATGAAGACCAAGTAATGCGAACTAATTTTTTTTTAAACAGTGAAAAAGATATTTTTGAGTTGATATTTTTTGTGTGGTATTTAAACATTTCAAAGCCCCCCACTCAAAAAAAAATCAAAATGATTTTTTTGGGTATTTTTAAAAAATAGTCAAAATATGTCAGTTTTTAAGCTGCTTATAAACCGACACACTTTGCTTATAAACCGACACACTTTGATATCATACTCACTGTATATATGTATATGTAAATAGTGTTGATTTTTTTCGCCTTTTCCCCACACCTAGCGCCTAGACTGGGTGGCCACCTCTTGCCTCGCTCCTAAGCGATGCTTAAGCGGGTCTAGGTGCGCCTTCTAAAGCAATGATCAAAACAACAAAGGGATGGAGTTTCGGGGTCATGGAAGACTCGAAAAGTCCTCGTGGTTGTCATCCAGATTTAAACAAACCCCTAAACCCCCATGATCATTGGCCTTGTGCTAAAGAGGACCGGATCCAGGTTTTCGAGACCCTAATTTCATTTTTGAATGTGGAGGTCCATGTCCGCTTGAGGTCAAATTGAAAAATGAATATATGAAGAGAGAGATCATGAAAAGAGAAGCCAAAAGAGAGAAGCACCTACTGGTGAAGTTGTTGGTAACCCCAACTGGAGACTTGCTGTTGCTGTGAAGATATGAACATTGGGTAAAAACCCTAAAATCTGATAAAGATTGAAGGGTTATCTTTTCCCAAAAGACATGAGGTTAATCTGAGCTTTGTTTGACTGGGTTATATGGGTTATAGCTATTGAAAGTTGAAACTAATGGGCATGGCTGGAGAAAAGATATCTTAGAAATGGGGCTGTCGAACATTTGGGCCTTCTTATATGCTGTCGGAAAAGAAAGAGTGGACTTGGGGTATTGGGGTTCCCGAAGTTGTTGGTTTTGGGGTCATTTGTAATGTAGACCCATTCTTTATTACAAACAAATACTGGCCAGTTTTTTTGGGGGAAGAGTTTTTTGGGCCTCCCTAATTTGTAACAAAATTAGTTTTGGGACGTCAATTTTTTTTCTTGTTACTTTGGCTTCATATTTCTTGGATTTTTTTGGCACTAGGCTCCAACTTTCTAAGCTTGTGGACAAGCTTTTTCGTAGAAGGGGAGAGCGATGAGAATACGAGTACTCGGGCTTAGTTGTAGTATGTCAAAATTGAACTCTTTTATTTTTCTTACCTTTCATCGTACTTCCTTTAATTAGTTTTATATCCTAGGTATTAGGTCAATGGGTAATATTCATTTGGAATATTCTAGTGTGCCCAAGTTTTTCTTTTTTACCTTTTCAGTGGTTGTTGGTTTGCAAGACACTCTTTCCCTATAAAGAAAATCTATTAGCCACTCATTGTAATCAACTTAAAGTTTCTTTATTTGGCGTGCTTGTGGCTAGTCGATGTTGGCTGTGAAAGGAGGAGAGAATGCAATGGGTCATTATTAGTTCATTGTTAGATTAAGAGAGGCATGAGGACTACTGTCTTTTCTCTTTGGGTATTTCCTTGCATTGTAGCTGAGATATCCGCTGTATGGAGAAGTTATACGGTTAAGAGTGCGTTAGGTTTGGGTATAAGCTCCGCTTTTCATTATGTGTTCGTTAGGGGGAGAGAAATGCGAGATGCTTCAATGTAGTCGAGCTTGCGTATGCTAAATTGAGGTTATGCACGCTGAGTTGCATGTGTTGGAAAAAATTAAATCATTAAAGACGAAAAGGATGAATGCAGCTTTTCATTGCCTTGCATCATCCACACCTTGCTTCATATTGCCTTGTTGTTGAAGCATCTTGAATACGATATTGGTGTTTTACTGTATTAACACTTTAGTTGTCATGGAAATGAAGTTTAGTAGCTTTGCTTCTACCCATCGTTTCAATTCTGTCCTTTCGTGGGTACGCTGCACATCTTATGCCCGCTTATGCGTAGACCAATTGTGTACTCTTATGATTTGATACGGAATTGCGCCTGATTGGTGCTTTATGTACTCAATTTGTGTAAGCAATGTCAATTCCATGTAAAATGTGTTATAAAAGTGGCTTTGTCGGATACAGAGGTGCTTTGTAGCTACCCACACTCTAATCATGATGAGGATAGTTTGATCTTGTAGTTATTCGATCTTCTATAAGACTTGTCTGATTCTTGTTTTTTGACCTGTGTAGGCATATTAAGATGGTGATCTGTTTTTTTTTTCTTTCTTGGAAGGCAGAGATTGTTTTGCAACCTTTTCGTCTAGTTTGGTTGGTACATGTGTTTCTCTTTGCTTTCTAGAATTCCTTGTTGCTCTCCCTGATTATGAAGCCGCTTTTGTTGTGGGACTCTCTCTTAAATCTGCATGGAGTAATATTAAGTTATAGTTTCAAAAATGTTACTCTGCTTTGGAACTTCCAACTTCTAAACATGATTTTTGTTGTATAGGTACGAGAAAAGTTATATGCCTCGTGATGTGTTCACACATGTTGCAGTATCATCAGCAGATTTTTGTATAACTATGAGTCTTGATGGGTAAAGCCATAAATATATGCTTATATACAACGAATTAAATGGATGCATTTAATCAAGCCTAAAGATAAGGCAAATCCCCAGCCACCTTTTAAGAACAAAATCACCCCCGTGCTCCTTAGAATATCTATAAATCCCACGCCTATGATTTTCAGGCCATAATTGCTTCTGTCAGTAATTATAAAATATATTGCAATCAAAACCCCATAGTCCCAAGTTGGATTTCTTCTCATTAAGTAATTCACCAGAATCACTAGTAGAGTGTAAACTCCAATAAAATTTGCATTTTTTGAGGTGCTTGTTATGTCCATTGCGGTTCAATACTGCACTACCTTTGGAAATATTAACATGAAAATTTATGGTAGAATTAACATAATTAATACTGCACTACCTTCGGAAATATTAACATGAAAATTTGTGGTAGAATTAACATAATTAATATGAAGCTCTGACCCTAAATGAAGGTGAAGCTTTTCTGTCATGGCATAAAGCTTCAAGCTTCAAAATGCAAAATAAGTACTCATTAGTCGAGCTTCAATAAGTAAATAAAGAAACTGTACACAATCAATCATAGAGGTTGCCACTGTTAGAAGCGTATTGACGAAGAAGTGCACCTGTGAAGATTGAATGCATCTTCTAGGTTGAGTAGCAAAAGAAGAGTGACCTTCATTTATGCTCTGTCATCAGTTGGTGACATTAGTATGTAAGATGATTTCTGTGAGGATAATATTATGAAGCACGGACTACACACGTGATATGACACGCCTTTAGATATGCGATATGTGATATTTTTAGAATGTAGGATACAATACCCTAGTATAAGTCGAATATATGTATTTTAAATATATATATATATATATATATATATATATATATATATATATATATATATATATATATATATATATATATATATATATATATATATGAGATAAAACATGACTTGAGCCATAGAAAACGTAATTAGAACATAAAACTCAATAATCAAATACAACAACAATACAAAGAAACAAATAAAATTCAATAAGATCAGAAATAAAATGAATATGGTCGTGACAACCCTCCCTCCGAAGGAAACTTCAGTCGCGATCCTAGTGAGTACAAGAGGGCTGGTTTGCAAAAGTTAGTTTTTTTTTAAACTTTTGAGTCTCGATCTTTTTTTCTTCGTGAATGAATATGGTGTGTTATTCTTTTTATGTTTTTTTTTTTTGGATAAATACTAGTATATATTTGAAAACTGCAAGGGAACGGAACTTGAATACAAGAAGTATACAAAAAACAAGGCTTGCCTATGGGCCTAATCACCCCCCCCCCCCCCCCCCCCCACACACACACACACAACAAAAGTGAACAAAAAATTAGTGCATAAATGTAAATCGTCCAAAAAATGTAAAAAAAGATATAATAGAATAGGATAATTTGCTCTACACCATAAATACAACATAGAAAATATTGAAGTATGAGCTGTGTGCGCTGAAGATTCTGAATCCTCAAAATATCTCTTGTTCCTCTCTCTCCATACCGTCCACATGAGACACAAGGCCATCGCCAACTACGCCTCGCGACTAGGCTTGCTCACCAGGACACTCTGCCTGTCCTGTAACGACCTCAACAACTCTTCCACTGACCTCGAAATCACCCACTGTAACCCGAATAGGGCAAACATGTCGGCCATAACCTCCTAGGAAAGGCACAGTCAAGTAAAGTATGATTTACTGACTCCTCATCACCTTTGCACAGATGACAATAATTGATAATCACCTTTCTCCTTTTCCTCATATCAAGTCGAGATGTTCCAAGAGAAGAATTGCATCTTCAATGGAACCTTCGTATGCCACACAACCCTCTAAGGGAACGGGTTCTTCCCCCATCAACCAAAAGGTGATAAAAGAGTTGATTGAGAAACTGCCCCTCCTCTTCCCGACAAACACCAGCTTGACCCTCCCCTCCAACACCTCCATTAACTCCTTGACATCGTCCTCCCATTCATGAATGTGACATCTAAAAGAGGGATTCCTAATCTGCCTCCCTCACCATGCCATCATCCTGTCAAAATCTCATGCTGTCACCTGGTATATCCTCCTGACATGTTCGGCAAAAAATAAATAAATTAGGATACTCTAGAATACGCAGGTCCGAGCATGTCCCATGTACAACGTGTGTCAAATTGGATTCGCTGCCTTCGGGAGAGTTTTTATGCTTCATAGGGATAATTTCAGAAATTATTGAATACGTGAAAGTATAAACAATTAAAGTTGTTGATCTAAATGAACAATAAAAAGTGGGGGTCGATGGTATATAAATGAAAACCGCGGGTCAAGGCCAGTTAAGGGATGCATATTGGGGCCAGATTTCAACTAAACCTACAGATATAGGAAAATTTCTTATGCCCCCAATTGTGTTGTACTTCTTTCAGCTTCAATTCAAGAGGCTTATTATCCTTTCCTTGTATGCATATAAAGTTTGATTGTGTTCTTACGATCACATTCATAATTTGCCTCCATAAGTTTCACTTTAAAAAGGGTCTTATTTAAATATTATCAATTCAATTGTTATTGGTAATATTCTTTTATTTTTTCACATAAAATATCCATCCACGAACCACTTCATAATTGAGAAAGGAATTTTGAATCTCGTTAGTAGTATTTGAAATATGAAGTGGCATTCTTCTTCGTATGAGTATGTGGTGTTCCAAGTTTTAATCAACGAACATTAGCGTATACATTTTAGAACAACAGTTACCCTTATGGCCTTAAACTGGAATCTTCTACCTTTTATGGTGAAGACGTGCATAATTTCTCATCTAGAATCAGCCTCAGTCAAACTTATAAATATTCTAAGAAAAAAATCAGCCATGTTAGGTTAGATATTTTCAAGCTTATGTGAATAGTTGTTCTCTTTAGGTGCGTTTGATTGCAAAGACATAAAATGAGTTAATAAAAAATGATTTCTTTGTAATTGTTTTACTTGAAAAAACTTCTATGGAGAACATTTCTTATTTTACTGCATTTATTTTCGGTTGGAAAATTTTGTATCTTATATGCTGTTTGATTGTCATTGTTTCCAAAATGATAAATGTCAATTTTTTTTCCAACTTCGTAAACCGGTAAAGTTAGAATAACTCAAAGTCCAGATGATACGAGCCAAACTAATTAAATCATACACATAATTACTGGGTTTACTACACCCGCTACGTACCTTGATGGTGGTCACATGACATATTACATGGCTGGTTCATTGTCCGAATATCCAAAAGTGGCGTTCTTAATTTTAATATTTACTATTTTGGGTATTATTAGTAATAATGCAACTTTTGATGTTAATAAGAGACAAACCGGTAAGAAAAATGACTTGCAACCAATAAGAAAAATGACCTTCAACTAAATTATATATATATATATATATATATATAGAGAGAGAGAGAGAGAGAGAGAGAGTTAGGCTCTCCAACATATCTCATTAAACATACCTAGGAACGTACCTATTTTTTTAAAATATTAAAAAAAACATTTGAGTTAATATTTTTTGTATGGGTTCATGATATTTCAATGTGACCCTGTAAAAAAAATCAGATCAAAATAATATGTTTTGATATTTTTAAAAAATAGGTAAAAAAAGGGGCAGTTTTAAAGGGTAAAAATTGACAGTTTTTTTAACTATTTTTTAAAAATAACAAAAGCCATTATTTTCAATTGATTTTTTTTATAGGGGCACATTGAAATATCATGAACCCATATAAAAAATATCATCTCAAAATTATTTTTTTTACTATTTTAAAAGAAGGTATATTACTAGGAGGTATGTTGGAGAACCTGACTCTCTCTCTCTCTTTCTCTCTCTCTCTCTCTCTCTCTCTCTCTCTCTATATATATATATATATATATATATATATATATATATATATATATATATACATGTATAAAAGGTCATGTAAGGAAGAGTGATTTAGTTAGTATTGATGGTAACACAAGGGGTAGAGGTAGGCCTAAATTGACTTGGTGGGATATTATAAAAAAGGACATGATGTCGTGTGGTTTAACCGAAGATATTGCACTGGACAGAATGGAATGGAAAAATAGGATTCATGTAGCCGACCCCAAATAATTGGGAAAAGGCTTTGGCAAGTTGAGTTGAGTATAAAAGGTCGTACCTAGTGCACAAGGTTCCCTCTTAATTGCGGGGTCAGGGTCTGGGAGAGACGGATGTCGGCTGCCCTTACCCCCATATATGGAGAGGCTGCTCCTATGTTTCGAACATGAGGCCAACCGTAGCTTGGGCGAGGGCACTTGCCATCGCACCAAGGTACGACCTCTCTCTCTCTCTCCCTCCCTCTCTCTCTCTCTCTCTCTCTCTCTCTCTCTCTATACATATATATATATATATATATATATATATATATGGTTTATATATCTTATTAACACATTATATAATGTAGAAAGTATAAATTGCTTACATTCTTAATGCATCATTCTATATTGGTGGTTTACATGATTCCTGACTATAATATTAAAACAAACCCATGTTTCCCCCATAATCCAAAGTAGTGAACCAACTAAGTTTACCCACACCATCTAATGTACCAGCTATCACACCCACGTTCAAGTAACATTGTTCGTATGCATACAGGCTAATTAAAAAGGTTGTGCCTTGTACAAACTTAACTGTAGGATCTGGGAGAGGCAGATGTCGGTTGACCTTACCCCCATATATGGAGAGGTTGCTCCCATGCTTCAAACCCGAGACCAACCGTAACTTGGGCAAGGGAACTTGCCATCGCACCAAGGTACGACATGTGAATACAAACTAAGAGAAGAAATGACAAAGTCTTCACTTTCAAGAAATGACAAAATCTTCACTTTCGACGGTTCCTATCATATATCTATGGAAGGGGAACCAAAACTAACTAAGTTAACACATTTCACCATGTGCGTATGCACACTTGCACAGTCAAAATGAAAAGTTGGGTTTCGCTTTATCTCATAGTCTCATTCACCATTAATAATTTTTTTAGTACAGAAGAGACCAAAAGCTGTTATTATAGCAACATCTAATTAAGGCGGTTATGTAAAGATGTTGCTTTGAAGTCCTAATATTCCCCTTGCCATATTGTCTCACCCCAAGGGCCCACTATATAAATCATTCTTCCCCATTTGAAAAGCTTGACCTTGAGCGAGAAAATGAAAATCAGTAATGTTGAGGTAGTAAGGATGGTAATGGTCTCCCCTCATTCGAAAGGTAATGGGTTCTTCCATGAACTTTGCCTTGTACTAACTAACAATTGAACAAGCCTTGTCAAACCCATACCCAAACAGGATAATTGGAATCCTCCATCTGAACTTTCCACAATGAGAAGTAGAGCATTGTACCACCAACGGAGGGGGACATGCGACACATCAATCGGGTTGCCCACAACATACATCCTCAATGCTAAATGTTGAAACACAAAAATAATGGAATTCAGAAGTATCCCAAAATGGATCCACATAAGGATGAGAAAATAGTTCACCACCCCATGAAACCACTTCCTAAGGAATACCATATAAGTATATAACTTTTTTTAAGCAGGAAGAAGTCCTCAATACAAAAAAATAATTGTACTTTTGCACCTAGTATGTAGTCACACACTTTTCTTATCAAATATATTAGAGAATCACCTAGATTGATGCTTTCTTTGTCTTCTTCAAAAATGGCGTAAAGGTCTTTATTTTCAAAGATTTTGTTATCTTTGAATTTCGTGCGAGTAATCATAAGGAAAGTTGATTTGAATTATATTTGGAGGCATTTTCGGCATTTCCTTATTTTTGTTATAATGTTTTTTCTTGTTTATTATTTTTGCATTTTATTTTTAGTTATTAGGTATAGTTAGGGACATTTTATTTATTTTATACGAAGAATGTTCTAGGCCATATGATGTCATGGTGGGACCTTTAGTGATGTCACCCATGACATCACATGGGAGCTAGCCTTCTTTAGGGAGCACGTAACGTGCCTATTTCTAGATCCTTCTCCGATAAATAGTGTAATACCCCATTTGGAGAAATCATTCCTTTAATAGATATTTTGAGTATTACTCTACTCTTATTTGAGTATAATTTCTTTGTGCCCGATTGACACCATTTACGTCAGAAGTAGGGGACACGAACCTCCAACTTCACCACTTTGATCTTTTTCAACGACTTTTGGATCGGACCCAGATGCATTACTTACCTGCAAGTGCTACTTGTTGAGCACGGACAAACCCTCCACTTCCCGTTTTGTTGTGTGGGTAGATAAGATAATTGCTACACAAGTAATACAATACACATGTTTCAGCCAAGCAAACTCAAGTGGAGTTCAACAAATTCATATTCCGATTATAAATAAAGAGCGTCCTCATCACCTTATATAACTTTCAGTCGACATTCGTCGGATTGAGTCGCTGTGATAAATCCATACATGCATCCCAGCACTTTACACCAGTAGACGCGTTTGTTCTCCAACAGTTTTTTTCTAGTTTTTCATATAGCATTCCTCGATCCCCCTATACCCTTTCTCTGCATTTGAAAGAGAGTTGGGGGCTGTACTGGGTGAGAGCATGCCACAGAGCTTATCTCAGAGCATGGTCATCCTGATACCTCTTTGATGTAAACAAAGTAAACCATAATACACACACTTATAGGCTAAAATAAAAATAGGGTTCGTCTTTAAATCTTAGTCTCACTAATAACCAAGTACAGGGGTGACCAGGTAGCCAATACTAGTCTTTCTCTATCAAACATCTAGTTGAGGTAGGCAGCCAAGCTATATAAAGATAAACATGGAAAATGCTTAATTCCCTCCTAAGTACCAAAAATCAGCAATACAATACAAAAAAAATATGAAGTCCTAATATCCCCTCTTCCATATTCACACCCCAAGGGGCACACTGTATACCTCAGTTAATTGTGTCTTGTACATCGGAATGCACTTTCGAGGAAAGAACTGCATCAACAATTTATAGCATTAGAGTGAATAAATGAGGATCTTTTATGTAAAATGTCTCACAGAATTATAATTCATCACCAAACTAGATGACAATATACTTATAGTAGAAAACTGAGAGAAATACTAAAGATTTAAAATAAAAAGTATTGTGTATTTGCGTATATACATGCATTAATACACACGCGCATACGTTTGCAAAAGCAGTAAAAAACCAGAATTTCTATTTATTTGACTGAATATGAAGAATGTTTATGTATATATATGCACATATGTATGCAGAACGTGCGTGCATGTGTGCGTGTGTGTGTGTGTGTGTGTGTGAGAGAGAGAGAGAGAGAGACATCATTATAGAGATCGAATTAACTTGTTGCAAAAGAAAGTCGGAACTTCTTTTGTGTATGGGAAAAAGTGGAATTTTGAGTCAAGTTTCCATAGAAAACAAAAAGTATGGGGAGGTTAAGAAAAGATATCAAGGTTTCATTTGTTGCTAATCAAACCAACTAAAAGAGAGCTAAGCCTTTTTATCTCCAAGGCATCTCTTCCCTACCACACTTTATAACGGGTTTCGTGGTAGATAACCCATGTGATGATGACGACGTTGTTGCTCTTCTTCTTAGGCCTACGCCATGCAATGACCGTAGACATACTATCAACGCTACCATTGTTGCTTGAGTTGCCTGTGATGTAAATAAAAGATATATACATTTATTTGTCCTTTCGCCCTTTCTGTTAATTGTATTCCATAATAGTGACTTTCATCATTTTTAGTCATTTTGGTCCTTTTTAAGATTTCTTGGACGTAGCATATACGTATTGATGTAATAACCTCATCGAAGAATATTAAATATATTAGAGAGAGCTTCCACTTTACTTGTGTTTTGATTATTTATTGGTGTGTGCTTACATCAAATTGGTATTAAAGTGGTTCGTTTGTTGTTATAGTTGTCGTGTAGCTTTTTTTTTGTTCTTAATCATACTGCATAAAAATTGAAATAAAAGATGGAAGAGTATGTGGAAGAAATCAATCAAATGATTGTTGATTTCATGGAACAAGAGGTGACGGGAATTGGAATTGGGCAACTTGAATTGTTGAAAAAGAAACAAGAATCTCCCTCTCACCTCCTTGGTTTCAGCCGACTAGCGGCTCAATTAGACTGGTTTCTCAGCGTGGATCATGCGTAGAAGGTGGATCAACATTTGCCTCAGATAACAGAATCGAGCATAGGGCTTGATGACTAGCGGTGGTGGAGAAGAAGGGAAGGAGGTCGCCATTCTTGGGTGTGATGGAGACCTCATAAGCGGCATTCTTTGGGTTTAGTCGACAGTTCATCGGATTAGGACCCCCTTGGATGCCGCAACAGTTGTGTATTCCCTTTTGAGGCTACTTGAGAAGAGTCTCAATTGGGATATTTAGGTGGATGTGCCGGCCTTTGAAGGGCACATGGATGCAGATAACTTTATAGGTTGGCTCGACACCATTGAAAAGGTGTTATATTAGAGTATTTCTGGGTGAAATGCCTGTTATTAGTTGCCACAAAGTTGTAGGGGTTAGTGAAGGTATGGTGCGCCAAGGATCGAGCAGAGAAGAGGAAAGGGCCTATTCGGTTTTGGTCGAAGACAAGGAAGCACATGACGAGTGCTCACTTGCCTGAGACATATGCGAGAGAGATATTTGCTGGAGTTTAATGTCTTTGGCAGGGTTTAACTTCAGTGATGTAATAGAGTATTTTCAGGTGTTGTGTACTAGAGTTGGGTTGCGTGAGAATGAGGAGCAGCATATTGGAAGACGTGTTTATGACCTACAACCTCGTATGCCCCACAAGTTGGGCCTGAGATTTATTTCCACTTTAGGGAAGGCCATTGAGTATACCATATGTGTTTAGGAGTATTTCTGTCGGGAGAACCTTGGACAGGGAGGCCCCTGCCACCACCGCACCCCCTAAGGCCACCGATACTACCGATACTCCCTCTCCTACATTCAAGTGCTTTAATTGCAGATTTTTTGGTCACCGATACTACCGATACTCACTTGTGTTTTGGTTATTATTGGTGTGTGTTGTTTACACACCATCCCGGGTCCGTGAAGAAAGACAATGAAACTGAGAGATAAGGTGAGATGAGATTGCAAGGGATAAAATTGTGAAATATTTGTTATGAAAGTTGTTTCAACTCTGCATTTATTAGTGAAATTATTCATTTATTATTTCAGGGATAGCCTTTGAAGGAAAAAATATCCGTTGAAGTAAAGTATAACCATAGGAGTCAATTCTTTATTCATTTCTCAATAATGGAGGGAATAAATATGCTTTGGAGGAGAGAATAATCATATGTGGCAAGTGACTTGTTGCGCATTGTCATGGTTTTCAATGTGTTTGGAGTTTCTTTGCTTTTGGAAAGTTGTGTAAGTTCGATGTGGACTAGCAAAATCGATGTGGACTGTGATTTTTCAAAAATCCCAGGGAGACTCTCAATTAATTAATGTTCCCAAGCAGTACAATGGTCTTAGTGTGGGTTTCTAGAATCATTTCTATATCTATCACATTTGTGTCTCTGTGTGGGTGGGTGGTGGGTGGGTGGTGGGTGGTGGGGTATGGTGATGATCATGTTGTTATCTGAGTTGTTACCTTTATAAAGTATCAATGAATTACATGGCCACAATACAAGTGTATCATTTCTAATATCTCTGATTCCTTGTGTAGAAATAAATAAATTTGGCACTTCCATTTTTTTTTTTAATTTCTTACTTTTTGATAATTTGCTTTCAGGGCACTTGAAATTTTGAAAGAAAAAGGCGTTGGCATCGAGTTTGCAAAACATTTCAGATCCCACCTTGGGCCTATTGAAGGATTGGCCGTGAGTTCTTTCTATATTTATGTGTTGGCATGTATATTTTGCTCACTGGCATGTGTTGCAATCATGCGTGCGTTAAATCATAATTATCAGTTGATACTTGCTTTCGTCCTATTTTCCCGGTTTTCAAGTCACACTTCTGAAACATGGAACATGAAGTTATAAAAACACAAAAATATTGTAACATAATCAATATAATCTAACTACACCACCTTATGGAAATCCCTAAAAGGTAGCTAACTAAAATAAAAGATAGACTCAAAATGAATATATATTTTCTCTCTCCTCTTAGTTGGCCCCTCACCCTTGCCCTTATATGCGGCTGATGAAAACCTTTTTTGGTTGGTGAATAATTATTGCATTTGGTGCATATACAACACTGTTTTCTTATGTATATGTCTTAAAAGTAGAATTACTAAGCACTTGTGATGCATACTAAAGAAGCCAGCAAAAAAAGTATTATATAGTTCTTGCAGATTTTTTCATGGTGTTATATTAATAAATTTTTTGTATTGTTACTTTAGGAAATCAGTTTTGCCATCTTTTATACTTGTTTTCATTTGTAAAGAATTGTAAAGAATTGGTCCAATTCTTTACAAATGAAAACAAGTATAAAAGAAATTGGTTGCCTCAGTTTTAGTGACTATATTATGTTTGTTTTTTATTCTTAATTCCACCCTGTTGTCCTCGTTTGGTGGATATATAGGGCTGACGATATGGATAAAGAATTGATATTTGCCGTGGGGAATCTGTTATCACTTAACGAACACTGATATGTCCAGCTAGATTCTGTTGTTGGTCTTCTATAGGGGCCGTTAATGTAGCCTCCTGCCACTCCTCTTGTCCCTACACAGTATTCTTGAAAAAGAAAATCCTTGATGTTTCTTGCTCACTGTATGAAGTGTAATGGGTTATAAAGATACCTGATAACATGTAGGCGCTCCCTCTTTTGCTATGTGAAGATGTTTTAGTTTGCTTATGAAATTTATGAGCACATGTTTTCTTTATTTAGTCAATGTTCGTTAAAGCCATAAACGGCCTCGTGGTGGTTTCCGCTATAGCCTCAAGTGCAGAGTGAGACGTTAGCCTCGATTTGGGGAAATGAATACTAAAAAATAATCACAAAACACAAATAAATAATAAAGGTAATCAATTATCATAAAATGGTCCATAATTAAAGTCAACAAAACACAAATAGCTTTTCATCTCCTCATACCCCCCAAGTCATAACAAACAAGATTGTATCATCAAAATCAGTATATAACATGTATGTTTAATTTAATTTACATATTTTAGCCTCAAATATTATTATGTGCAAGTGTAAAAGTCTAAATCGAGGCTTTGGCATTGACTAGCCTCGAGTCACTATAGCCTTGTTGCTATATTCTTAAAAGGTTTGAGGTGTAGGTTTCAACATTACCTTGTTGAAATAGCCTCGCTATGACAACTCATGGTTTGATGTTGAGGTGGGGCTTCGATTCTATAGCTTCAAATGCTATTTTGAACATTGTATCTACGCAATGAGGTAGTGTATCTCTGTTGGCTGGATTTTTCCAGACTGGGTTCATCCTTATGGAAGACTATCTGGGAATTCTTTGTTTATGATTTCGGTGTTGTATGTATAGATTCTGTATTGATATATGTTTCCTGTTGAGGTAGCGACCTTATTTTGAATAATTTTCTTGTTGAATTATTATCATGATTTATGAGTGCAATCACCACCTTGACTTGCTTCAGCCATGCAGGTTAGTGTGGATGGTTTGCTTTGCCGTACAATTTCAAATGATCGTTCTGTGAAAATATATGACGTGGTTAACTATGACATGATGGTCGTGCTACGTCTTCCATATGTACCTGGTGTCATTGATTGTCAAAGCCAAGCTTGCCGTTAGTGATTGTAACTCCTCATTTGTGCATGTATATGATGCTCGAGCTGGATCGAATGAACCAATTATCTCTAGAGAGGTATGTTGACCTTGGTAATTTTACTTTAAAGATCAATTATGAACTGTTATATTATACTTCTATTATGTCATCCACCATTTGGAATCATGTTTTTATGCTCTCTTAATTTTTAATTTATCTAGATGCACTTGGGTCCGGTAAAAGTAATGAAGTACAACCATGTTTTTGACACTGTGATATCCGTAGATGACAAGGGAATCTTTGAGTATTGGAACCCTCCTACACTTCAGTTCCCAGAGAGTGTGTACGTGTTTATTTAGTGTATATACTTGCATGCCATTTGGATAAAGTCATATTATAATATTATATATAAGGTATGGGACTCCATTGACTATTTTTTAAAGGAATCTATTACCTATCATAGAGACATCTAGTCTAGTATATGATTTGTACAGATGTTCTGTTAAGTTATGCCTAGGGGCACATGCTAGACAACCCATATAAAGGTCGTACCCCTTGATTGTAGGGTCTAGGAGAGGCAGATGTCGGCTAGCTCTACCCCCCATATATGAATATATAGAGGTTGCTCCAGTGCAGCAGGGGCAGTTACAGTACAGACATATCTATAATGTCCACCAGGCAGCCGCCCCACAGGCACCACCCGCGATTTGGGGTATGTTTTCTATCCATGAGACTTTGGGTCGAATTTTGTTTGTTACTGGGACAACGCATTGTTTTATAGCTACATATTATGCGAAGACCTTAGGGTTATTAACCACAGTAGAGTGCACTATAGCGTGGGTATACTCACCACTGGGGAGGGTTCACTCTTCTTTATATGCCGGGGAGTGCGGGTAGAGATTGATAGTTTGGTATTACCTGCAGACATGTTAGTCTTAGATATGCATGAGCATGATGTTATTATCAGTATGAATTGGCTCGCAGCTTATAGAGCCATGATTGATTGCTTCGGTGGGAGCATTGTTTTTGCCATTCCGGGGCAAGAGATCTTTGTAGTGGCGATGCCTCGCCCAGAAGATGTTTCGACCGCTCATTCGTATTATATAGAGGAGGATACCTCTAAGGAGGTTGTGTTTTCGTTAGACTCGATTTCAGTTGTTCGTGAGTGTTCCGATGTGTTTCAGGAAATACCAGACCTACCCCTCAGTCGAGAAATAGACTTTGTTATAGATTTATTGCCAGATACGAGACCTATAGCACGCGCTCCATACCGTATAG
This sequence comes from Sambucus nigra, assembly GCA_949130495.1. NCBI lineage: Eukaryota > Viridiplantae > Streptophyta > Magnoliopsida > Dipsacales > Adoxaceae > Sambucus > Sambucus nigra. Next base: position 689,688,397 of record OX422209.1, read on the forward strand.
CTCTGGCGGAGATGCAAGAGTTACGAGATCAGATAGAGCAGCTGTTAGGTCAGGGATTCATTCGCAGAAGTACCTCACCTTGGGTCACTCCGATTCTGTTTGTGAAGAAGGGAGATGGTTCACTGAGATTGTGTGTGAACTACCGGGAGTTGAACAAGGTCACGATACGGAATAAGCATCCGTTGCCTCGAATCGATGATCTGTTCGACCAGCTGAGGGGAGCAACTTTATTTTCGAAGATAGGTCTGAGGTCGGGGTACCATCAGCTACGTATTAGAGAGCAGGATGTTTCAAAGACTGCCTTCTTGACGAGATATGGGTCTTATGAGTTAAGAGTGATGCCATTCGGTCTCACAAATGCTCCAGCCGTGTTCATGGACTTAATGAACCGAGTATTCAGAGAGTTCTTGGATCAATTTGTCATCGTCTTCAGAGATGACATTTTGATATATTCACACTCCGAGGAAGAGCATGCCGAGCATTTGAGGCAGGTTCTTCAGACTCTACGAGAGCATCGGTTGTATGCTAAGTAAGAGAAGTGTGGATTCTAGTTACGAGAAGTACAGTTCTTGGGGCATGTTGTTTTTGAGCAGGGGATTGCAGTTGACCCGAGTAAAGTGTCAGCGGTGAGGGAGAGGGGACAGCCCACGACACCGACGGAAGTGCGTAGTTTCTTGGGTTAGCCGGATACTACAAGAGATTCATTTGGGAATTCTCCAAAATGGTTCAGCCTTATAAGAATGGCCTACGTCCGCGGTTATGTTATTGCTGAGGGTTTGGAATTTCTCGATTTCAAGTGCTATCAAGAAATTCCGATCCCCTTACAATGAGAATTGTACAATGTATTTATAGCCCTGAGGATGTAATGTAAAAGGGTAATACATTCAATGCCCCTTAAGCGTGTGCATCTGAATGATAAGCATTTAATGAACAGTCAAACTGTTGGTTATCCTGCTATTAATGCTTTGTTCGAGGTGCAGCTCGGACCGCCTGAGTTGCTCGGACCGCCTAAGCTTCTCGGTACTCGAGAGTTCCTCAGAAGTGTTTGTCGTTACCACGTAGATGGCCACGTGTCTTCACTTTATTCAGCACCAGTCCTTGCCTTACCAAAGCCGGGTGCGGAGTACCTGGTTTACACCGATGCCTCTTTACGGGGACTTGGGGGAGTACTTCAACAGGAAGAGAAGGCTATAGCTTTTGCCTCCCGCAAACTAAAATCGCATGAGAAGAATTTCCCCACCCACGACCTGGAGTTAGCAGCGGTCGTTTTTGCATTGAGAATATGGAGGAACTACTTATTGGGGGAGAAGTTCCGTTTGTCCACAGACCACAAATCACTGCAGTACCTATTCACTCAGCGAGAGCTGAATATGTGACAGCGCAGATGGTTAGAGTTTGTGAAGGACTATCAGTTCGACATACAGTATCATCCAGGGAAAGCCAACGTAGTTGCTGATGCGTTGAGCCGTAGACCGGTAGATGAGGTAGCGGACGTCTGGAAAGAAAAGTGGAAGGAGTTAGGCCACCAGGACGCAGTAGCCCGTTCCTTCATAACTGTTATGACAGTCACACCTGAGATTGTTATGAGGGTGATACAGGCACAGACCACAGACCCGTTTTGCCAGGAGCAGATTGTACGACTTTAGCCGAGGGTGCTGAGTCCTATTCTGCTAGTTCTGATGGGGGTTTGAGGTTTAATGGGAGATTGGTGGTTCCAGAAGGAGCATAATTTCTTCATGCAGTGATGACCCAGTCTCACGGGTCCCGATTTACAGTACATCCTGGAGGAGATAAGATGTACCAGGATATGAGGAGGCAATACTGGTGGAGTGGGATAAAGAAGGACATTGCTGAGTTCGTGTCCAAGTGTTCTACCTGCCAGCTGGTAAAGGTGGACCATCAGAAACCGTCAGGATTGCTTCAGCCATTGGAAGTACCCGCGTGGAAGTGGGAGAGTATTTCCATGGATTTTATTACAGGGTTGCCTACATCACAGCGGGGCCACGATTCTATCTGGGTGATTGTAGACCGTTTGACTAAGGTGGCTCATTTTCTGCCGGTGCGGACAGACTATACCACGGATCAGTATGCTCAGTTGTTCATTGCTGAGGTTGTCAGATTACATGGAGTGCCCCTGAATATTGTGTCGGATAGGGACAAGAATTTTCATGTCACGTTTCTGGGAAAGCTTTCAGGAGGCTATGGGTACTGAGTTGAGGTTGAGTTCAGCTTACCACCCACAGACCGATGGACATACAGAGCGTACTAATCAGATGTTAGAGGATATGCTACGCATGTGTGTTCTTAATTATGGAGGAAGTTGGGAGCCACATCTTCCACTGGTAGAGTTTGCTTATAATAACTCTTATCAGTTTACTATTGGTATGGCTCCATTTGAGGCTTTGTATGGCAGGCCTTGTCGTTCTCCAACTTATTGGCTCAAGGTGGGGGATAACAAGTCGCTAGGACCAGAGGTGATTCAGGAAACCTCCGCGAGGATTGAGATGATTAGGAGTCGCATTCGAGTATCCCAGGACAGGCAGAAGAGCTACGCTGATGCGAAACGATTCTTTCAGGAATTTAATGTGGGGGACCAAGTGTTACTGCGTGTATCTCCTATGAAAGGAGTGATGAGGTTCGGGAAGAAGGGGAAATTGTCCCCAAGGTACGTGGGACCATTGCCCAACATCGAGAAGATTGGGCCGGTAGCATACAGATTGGGACTACCAGAGCATTTACATCGCATTCACGATGTATTTCACATCTCATCGTTGAGACAGTATCTTCGGGATGATATGGCCCATACTCACATTGCGATAGACAAGATAGACTTACAGCCTGACAGCTCTTACGAGGAGAGACTGGTGGCTATCCTAAAGCATAGTGAGAGGAGATTGAGGTCAAAAGATAGTTCCACTTGTACGGGTCCAGTGGGAGCACCATAATGTGGAGGAATCCACTTGGGAGCGCGAGGCCGATATGCGCGAGAGATATCCAGATTTGTTCTTACCAGGAATGTCTTGTTTTCCGAATTTCAGGACAAAATTCCATTATTAGGGGGTAAGTATGTAATACCCCATATTTTTATGCTATATTCATTTGGGGATTTATTAAATTTAATGTGAGTTAATTATTTAATAAAAATCTGGAAATTAATTATGTTATAATTATTAACGTGACGAGAGTTAGTAATTATGGGAAATTTGTTGAATATTACTAATGAGCAAAGTAATATGTAATATTGATTATATTGAATATCACGAGAGAATAAAATGATAATTTTGGAAATTTGAGTCGGGACGCGCCCGTGTCGCGTCAGGACTAATTATTGATAAATAAAAGTGAAAATTTTATAAGTTGCCCGTATAGTCGTTTTGAGTGCACCAACGCGTCCGGAAGGGTCGAGATAATCAGAAAAGTGTACCCGGGGGTGTAGTTTGGGTCTCGGGGTATTTTTAGGCCTAATTAGTAACCCGGGAGGGCATTTTGGTCATTTTACATTTTTGGGTAATTAAATCCACGAAAATTAGAGGGGTTATATCTGATATTGAGGTTGTCACCTAGGGTTAGAATACCCAAAACTTAGAACGGCCATTGGAGAAGAGAGGAGAGAGCTCTCAAGCAATTCCAAGGCTCAAAACTCAACGGTTTGCACCGCCGTCACCACCAACGCGTAGATCGCGAGAAGGGGAACGCAACCACACCAAAATCAGTCACAATCCAGACTTCTGAAAATCCCAGGCAAGTGTTTATCTTGCTTATTTCGTTGGTGCAATTTCCATATTAGTTTAGGAATGGTTAGGGATGAAATATATGGAAGAAAACCCAATTTGTGATAGGAAAATCCATGTAGTATTGGTTTATATGATGATTCTGGAAACCCTTGCCATGTAGAGGAATTTAATCACGAAATTTTGATGATTATAAGAAGGAAATTCTGGAGAAAATTTGTTAGAAACCTGTTTAAGAAAATTCTAGGGTTCTTGATAATTAGATAAAATTTTGGGTTGGAAATCCATGTTTAAATGATAAAAATACACATGCCTAACGTTAGAAACATCTGGTATATTGATATAATGTTAGTAGTAAAATTTTTGGGACGTTTTGGGTTGGAAAACATGGATTTGGATGAAGAAAAGTGGTAGAACCCGTAACTGCAATTCTGCAGAAATCGAAATACCTGCTTGATCGATCGATCGAGCCTAGAGCTTCAATCGATCGAAGGTTAGATCGATCGAGCCCCAAACCTCGATCGATCGACCCCTCCTGGAAGAATTCTATTTCCCTTATTAAATGAGTTAGATTTAATTTATCATGAAATAACTCTTGGGCAGCCTTAATAAAATGTTTTGGGAGATAGGGAAGACCAGTAGGACATGTGAATAAATTTTGGGACCCTTGATGTCGGGCTAAGATTGTATTTTTGGGGATAATTACATAAGGGTCGGTGAATTTGTGATTTAAAGAGAGAGACACGTAAGAGAGTTACTTTGGGATAAATGTGTATACCTACTGAATTTATAATTTAGAGAATAAAGCCATGAGAGTTGTGTGGTACGTTGGAATAATACCGAATCTAGGTTAGAAATGAACCGTTATAAGTGTTTACTAAAATATGATAATATGGATAAAAGTCGTAATTATGGGATTTGAGAATATACCTAATATGGATATGGTAATATTAGTATAGTTATATGATTGTGTATGCATAAGCTATCTATGTGTGAAAATCATGCCCACGCTACTTGCTATCCCTGAGGTTACCGCGCTGGGACAGTCTTATCTCGATGGGACCTTTATGGGGGATATTGACTTGTACCCTAGAAGATAGATGTCCTTGGTACAGGCTATCGATGTGATAGTTCAGACGGTCCTAAGAGACGCAGGCATGTGACATCCTCTTAGAGACTTGGAATCTATTCTTCGCCTCAATATTGTTTGTGTATGTATGTTAATACAATTCGAGAGTGATTCCGAATGTATTCCCCTTAAAATGAGTGATATGGGGCTTTGGATAGTAGAGTATGTCGCACCATAGTTTATTTGGGGTGTTGTTATAATATATATTATATGAGTAGTTAGTATATATATGAAATTCTGAAATCTGGAACTGCCTACTGTGATTTGATATGTAGGACATGGTTGATGACTCAAATTGTAAATACTTGTTTTGAGAAAGTATAATATGAAATTGGAAAGCTTTATTTATTAATAAAGTCAAAATGAGAACTTTGGTTACTAATGGAAATATTCTTTTCAAACAATTGAATCGTGAAATTTTGAATCTCACGAGTAATATAAGATAAGTAAAATCATTGGGAAGGTTAGTGTGATAAAATGATAGGATAAACCGTTGGGAATGCTAGTGCGATAGGTGTGCACATTAGAAGAGAGGTGAGAATTTCTCAAGAGAGTGTCGTACTAATATGTTATTGCATTGGCCTATATCAATTTAAATACTTGCTAAACGTATTTTAAATCAAACACACTATCGGGATCTGACCCGTTTCTTTTTCTCTTTCTCTCTCTTGTATATATATATGTATGTATTACAGGTGCCCAGCCACAGGGGCGTCTTGCTTAGGATCTTTTGGAAGGAACGCGCTGCAGCTTAGGTGGGAGTTGCAGGTCTCTTGATTAGACGACTTTGTTCATTCGGATCCACTCTTAGTACTTTCATCTAGTTGGGCATGTGTAGCTCTTTCCATTATTCCGTTGTTATTGGACATTTGTATTTCAGTTATTTGCAGTATTGTTACTATGGGATTTATTCAGTTTGGATGTGTGACTTTAGATTTCGTATGTTGGCATTCGATTGACGAATGTATTAGATTAATTGGACTATGTTGCAGAATTTAGTATGGTGTGATTCTTACTTATTGAATGTTGATAATAAAATAAATGATTTTTCTTTAATTAAAATTTGGAAAGTATGTATGAAAATGGTTTTGACACTTAGCTTAATTAATCAGGGTGTTAAATTGGAAAAAAATTCATTTTTCGACAGTGATGCTAAGAATGGACCAACTGTTCACCTTGATTTAATTTAATAAAGGAGTGATCGCCCGGTATTTAATTAGGCGGGGTGTCACATATATGTGTATTTGTTGTTGGTTGAGGTTGTAGGATGTCGGGAGAGGCAAAAAAAGCTTGGGGGGAGCTTTAATGGCCGAAGCAGCTTCTCGGAGAAGAAGCTGTCTGGCATGATCGATCGATCGACTGCTAGAGGTCCATCGATCGAAGCCTCGATCGATCGATGACCAAGGGTCGATCGATCGACCCTTCAGGAAATTTGGTATTTTTTCCTAGGGTTAATTGGATGGGTTGGATCCCAATTCAAATTGATTTGAGGTTATTTATGGGATAAATTAAGGGATTTTTTAGGAATAGATGGTCCTCCAATTGAGGGAATTTAGAAGAGCTAAGTGAGGGTTTTAAATGTGTAACCCTAAAATTATATTTTCTAGAAAAATAGAGAAATTGTAGAAATTAAAGGTTTAGGGTTCCTAAAATAGGGTGGGGACCTCTAATTGATTATTAGGACGAGGTGTAGTCCTTGTGTTCGTGGAAATGGAATCCACAACCTACTAAATTTAAGGTTATCCGGGAAAGAATAATCCATGGGATATTTCAGTGGGTAATTAGGCCTATATAATTATGAGTATAGAAAACATAATTATAATCAAGATTGGTTGAGTAAATCCTATGAGGTGATTAGGATGAAATTGGGAATATAGATATATATTCACTTAGTGTGAAGTGGTATAATTGGAGATATCCAATAAATCCTTAGAGATGATTAAGGTATTTATTATTTATAAAAGTGAGGAAATACTTTGGGTATAGTATCATGCGTATATGAATGCATGATTATGATTCTTTGAGATAATCTTTGGGATTATTGGTCATCGCTATAGGTGATTGGCAATTATGGCCATTTATATATATTCGAGGAGGAATATATGGTATATATATACTATGTGATTAAAGTATATATATTATATGATACGGATATGGATGTATATATATCTATATGTGATGGTATATATATATATATATATATATATATATATATATATATATATATATATGTGTGTGTGTGTGTGTGTGTGTGTGTGTGTGAAGCATACCCCCTATAATGCTATCATTGGGAAGTTGCGCGATGAGGGTGAGCACCCTGGCTCAATGAGCAGTGTGTGGATATTCCCCAGGTCATAGTCGTCCACGTTTTTATATTGTAATTTACATTTTTGGGATGAGACATGGTGGGTATGTTTCGTCTCATTGCCGGTTCGGAGCTATGACCGCTTCCCAGGCGTTGTGATTTGGTTTTGACCACGAAGTAGGTGTCATTTAGTCCTACCGGTGGTCCCCAGTATGCTACGTGATCCGGGCACTGGAAGATGATAGCATTGAGAGACAGCATCCACGAGTTATAGCTCAGTGGGATGGTTATTGTACTTGTGTATGAGAACAAGAATTATATATCTCTATAAAAGTAAAGAGATAAAATAAATGAATATAGAATATACCTCAGTCGGGGAGATAGATCCGGATGTTATAGAATACACCTCAGTCCAGGAGATAGATCCAGATATATAATGAGATATGAGTATATAAGTATTATATGAGTACTGATGGTCTAATGGATCCCGACGATCGACCTTGCCGAGTAGTAGTGTATCGGGGGGGTTCCTTGTTTAGATTTCGCTTTGCAAGACACCCCACACACGAACATGGCTTAGTGTTGAGACTGGGGAGAAGTTTAACCCTTAGTGCTCTATTATTAAAAGTTCTTATACGTATATATATATATATATATATATATATATATATATATATATATATATATATATATATATATATATCTTTCGTGTACTGAGGGTCTAATGGATCTCGACGATCAACCTTGCCGAGTAGTAGTGCATCGGGGGGTTCCTTGTTTGGATTTTGCTTTGCGAGACACCCCACGTACGAATACGGCATAGTGTTGAGACTAGGGAGAAGTTGAGCCCTTAGTACTTGGGTTGTTTAGGATTGGATAGTTGGGGGGATGGATTAGTTAGGCTTTGTGGTTGGACTAGGAGGTTTAGAGGTATGCGCTAGGTGTGCACTATTAGAAGAAAGGTGAGGGGTATCTCATGGGAGTGCGATACCAATTTAAATATGAGATAAAACATATTTTTAAAAATAAAGCATTTATGCGCTTGCTAAATATTTTCAAAACTCGGGCTCTGACCCATTTCTATATTTTTCCTCTCTTGCTATATATTATATATATATAGGTGTCCAGACACAGGGGCGCCTGGATGACACTTCTTTCGAGTCAGACGTCTGCTGCAGCAGCTGTGGATGCGTGCAGGTTCTCGATAGACGCTTCTATCCTTGTACTCTAGATAGTAGGTACTGTATAAACATTTGGGTTAATAACCCAACTGCATTTATTTATTCTTTTCCCGCCTTTCAGTGTGGCATTCGATATGGTTGTATAATATTTGAATCGAGTGTTCGGTAATTTTATTTCATTTTAGTTTCATTTATATAGACTGTGTGAATGTTTTAACTGCATAGTGGTTCACAAAGAGTAGTTAAGTAAAATTTTGACGCCAGCCTAATAGGTTATTAGTAATTAAATTGGTTTTCGATAGTGATGCTAAGAATAATCCATATGTGATTCCTGTTTTAATTTGATATAGGAGTGATCGCCGGGTTTTTATTAGGCAGGTTGTCACACAAATCCCTTGGATATTTTGTGATCATTTTATCAAACTTGGAAGAACACATCTCTTGTTAAGAGGCCTATGGACATCATTCTTCATTGTTGAATATAGGAACGGAGTTTCTAGAGGCTGATCGGTGGACATTAAATTAAGTGGAGCTTGTTGTCGGGTGTTGCTGAATCTACATCGCTTTTGGTTATCAACAATGAAGGAGACATAAATGCGATACGTAGTAGAGTCTAAGTCTATATGTCTGTAAGTGTCACCTGTAATACCTTAGTTGTAACAATGCTGGAAATGGTTTTTCTTGAAAGTGTTTTTTCCTCATATCTCGTGTTGTTTGTTTGATTCGATTTAGATTTAATATCATGCATGCTTATTTTTAGCTAATTAATCAAGATAAAATTGAATCAAATAGAATTTGCCTTATTTGTGACCTAAATTACGGATTCTACCTTTGACCCTGTAATTGAACCGCTCTGATTTTTTTTTAAATTGGTATCAGAGTTTGTTTCTACAAGTTATTTAGACATGGTTCAAAGACTCGGTCGAGTCAACTCGAAATCGGCCGAGTTGACTCGAAATCGGCACTGGACGTGACGATACCAGGTCGCGATACGAAAAAAATAAGATACGGCTAATATCGGCTTAACTCGTCGATAAATTGGCCGATCCGAGACAAGGGGCCGATATATCGATCGAGATGAACAAAATAGGGACGATTCTCAATTATGTCTGCAGAGGGAACAGGGAATGGACAGCAAGTTGAAAAAATAAGAATAAACTAACCCTTATGTCCCACTGAAAACCTCTTCTTCTACTACTTTTTGCAGCTATCTTACCGGAGGAAAAACCCTAGTTGGCTAGTAGCTCTCTCTCTCTCTCTCTCTCTCTCTCTCTCTCTCTCTCTCTCTCTCTTGTTGTGTGTGTGACTTTGTTTTGTTTTAACTTTGGCTGAGAAGTTATTTTTTTATTTTGTTAAGCGAGAGTCAGCGTTGTTTTAAGTTTTTTGTTTTTTTGGCTTTCTTGTAATGTGCGTGGCTTTCTTGTACCGTTTTTGTTTTAAGTTTTTTATTTTTTATGTTTTATTAAGCGTTTGTTAAAATTGTATTTGCATATTTTTTGCAAAAAAAAAATAACATATGCATTCTTTTAAAAAAAATTAACTCTAAAATGTATAGTTATTTTTTTTTCTAAAAAGGATGTAAATCTTATTTTTTTAGTATAGTTATTTTTTTTACAAGAGTTAACAAAAAATAACTCTATTAAAAACATTACATTTGCATACTTTTTTTAAGAAAATAGAACTCTACTAAAAAATAATAATAAAATTATTTATTTAAAAAAAAGGATGCAATTGTTTTTAGTATATTTATTTTTTACCAAATTAACTCTTGTAAAAAATAACATTTGCATCTTTAAAAAAAAGTACTCTACTAAAAAATAATAGTAGCGTTATTTTTTTAGTAGAGTTATTTTTTAAAAACTTTTAACAAAATAACATAATAAAAAATTAACATTTGTATCGTCTTTATTTTGCAGAATGGCTCCTCCTAAACTAGATATTGGGTGGGAGGATGGAATTGATGTTAGTGGAAATAAGAAGAAGATCGCTTGCAATTACTGTAACAAGGTCGTTAGTCGTTGTGTCACCAGACTAAAAGAATACTTGGCGGGTGTACAGGGCAATGATGAACCGTGCCATCATGTTCCTAGAGAGATAACAACTAATATTAAAAAAATTCTTAGAGATGGAATATGTTTTTCACTATGCGTCTTTAGATTATTTTTCAATATTAATATTGGTTTATTATGGAATATTGAATCTGATAAGTCCGTCGCACTTCAGTATTATATAATGCAATACATATAGAATAATGGGTTTTAATGTATCTTATTGGTCCACAATGTTAATCTTAATTTTTAAAAAATTTCTATATTTTTTGCGCTCTCTATATAGCGTATCTTTTCATATCGCCCCGCGACCGAGTTGAAAATTGACCGTCCAATTTTGGTACCGGTACCAATACCGAGACTTTAAACCATGTATTTAGATGAATCCTGGTGGTTATATGGAGAATTCATACAATAGGCCACCTTTGTTTGATGACCCGAATTATGCTTATTGGAAAGCTTGGATGAGATCGTCTCTAAAGTCGTTTGATAGGTGCATTTGGCTTGACGTTGTTAGGGGTGGATTCCTGCTACTGTGACTAATGAAAATGTCATTAGTCTCAAGCTAGTCGCAAATTGGACTAAATATTTTAAATTGGTTATTTTAACCCTCGATATTTGAATGCTATTTTTGGTGTTGTCACACCCATCGAATTTTGTTGCATCATGACGTGTACCTCATATAAAGGCGCTTGGGATATCCTGTGTCTCGCATACGAGAGTACCAATGTTGCCTAAGCTTCAAAACCTCTCGACACAATCTGAGACTATACGTATTCTTGAATCTGACAAAATTTGATAAATTTTATGCTCGTATATCTGATATTGTGAATTCCCGTTTTAATTTGGGTGAGTAAATTCCAAAAATAAGAGTCATTAAGAAACTTTTGAGGTCTCTCCTGTCTCGTTTTAGTGCAAAAGTTATTGTCCTTAACTTTTTGGGAGTTCTAGACACAATTAGGCTAGGATAGCTCGTAGGTGATCGTAAAACTTACGAATTAGACATGTTCCCTGAAAACTAAAAGAAAAAGGAATAGCTTTAAAAGCGAAATTAAAAAAAAAGGACATTTTTGTCTCTGATTCTGAAATTGATCAAGATGATATTGCCCGATTTGATAAAAAATTAATAAAGTTTCTCAAATTCAAAAATCAAAGTTAATCCAAATGGGAGAATAAAAAACTTGAGAAATACAAAAATTATAAAGCGGGGAAGAATTTTTATGAGAATGATCAAAAAAGAAGGCTAGAGGTGAAAATCCTAAAAAAGATGAATCGTAGAGGTGTTATGAGCGTGAGAGGAAAGGTCGCAAAGCCCATGAGTGTCCCACTAGGCTTAAGAGACAGGGCAAAGGGAAAGTCGCCTATAATGCCACTCTGAGCGATAATGATGTTGAGTCGGTGGACGTAGCTTCACCACGTTCATGGCTAGTTACATTAGCACTTAAAGTATGTCTCATGCAAATGATGACGTTTCTAAACATGATAAACTCGATAATGAATCGAATCATTCTGGAGAGTTTGAGGGAGATGATGAGAATTTGAGTGAGTGAGAAAGTGGTCTCCAATCAGCATACTTCGAATTTACACCGAGTCGTTAAAATCTAAAAAGTAAAATGAAATTTTGATCTTAGGGTGATATCTTTACATAAGGAGTTGAAAGTTTCGAGAAAGAGTGACGCCTTGGAGAGTCTAACTAGAGAGAATAAGAATCTCTTTGAGTGAGCAACTTGTTTCAGTGGGTAGGGAAAATGCCGACTTGACTAATAAAGTATCTAGTGTTACGAGAGATCTTTAAGCATCATTGGAGACTCATTAGAAATTTGAAGCCCAAATTTCCTAACTCGAGAAAGATCTCGAACGTGCCGGGAGGTCAAAGTCACCTCAGAGGAAACATCCAAGAAAGTTGGAAAGATGTTTTTAAGTTCCGCTTTAGGTTTTAAAGAAAGACATGGCATAGGTTACGAGAGTGCATCCACTTCCAAAACCGCACCCAAATCGGTTGCCAAGTTTGTGTTAGATCCTTATAGGCCTCCACCTAACCCACCAAGGAGAACTCATCCTAGGCGTTTTAACTAAGGTCGACCCAAAAAAATCTATGTTTGTACCCGTTACAAACGAAGAGTTCACTTTGGGGAGTTTTCTTATAAGATAGGAAGAGTCTCTCACACACATACTCCCACACACCGCTATAGCGATCTAGCTAGTCTTCGAGAGAAAGTTGAGTTTCCAGTCGAGACTTCTAAATGTTTAATGGAGGAAGTTTAAACGCATTATGAGAACACCTCCCAAATACATGATTGATCTCGGGACTTGTTTTTAATTTAGGATGATCTTCATATTGCTATCATTTGTCTCTATAACTAGATTGTATTCTTATATTTATAAATGGAAAAAATTCAAAAATATTTTCTTTTCTTTTAGAAAAATTTCATAAAAATTCAAGAACATTTTATTTTGATTAAAAAAATCAAAAATTTTCAATAAGATTTATTGTTTATTGTGTTTTATACCGTATATGGATGCACATATAAGAGGTTCAAATCATCATTTCATTCCATCCATTCATGTGTCTTAATCATGGTGTCATAAGAATTGGCTTCATTTTTTTTTGCACTTGATAATGCATGTTTAGCATTGCGTCGTTCATTGTTGATTAATACCTTCATGTTAGACTCTTTATATCGTCTTGATTACACACTTTGCACGAACTTTTGAACATTGTACTTGCTTGTCATATGTTTAATAGGATGTTCTCATCTCAATCGTGCTTAATAACGAATCAAATCTACTAGGGACTAGTTGTGCACGTAAAAACCATGGCCCGAATTTTTTATGTCAGAAAATTTATTTATTTATGTTTGAGCAATGGAAAGGGGTTACGAAAGAAGTAGTCTTCTTTACGTTAAAAGCCACCATTGGCAAAGGCCTAAAAGATGTATTCGACACATAAAACAGAAGTGCCAGGCTAATTTTGTTTCATTGATGCTTTTTTTAAATTGAAGGTGATGTGAATTTGGGTGCGAAAGCGTAAAAGAAGAAGTTATCTACACAACAATTAGTTACACAACATCTATACTACACAACAACAACAATTACAACAACTAAAGAAATGAAATGGGTTTCTTTCTCTCTTTATTCTATATTCTCCATATTAAAAGTTAAGTACAAATGAGGGCCAAGGGGACCTATTTATAGGAGAGATTAGCTTTCTAAACAAGCTATTACCCAAAAAGACTAAAGAAGGCAACTAATATCTAAAAATGACATATTAGTCCCAAACATACTTGGAAACTAATAAAGCTAAAAAATAAAGGAAAATTACTATAAAAGCTAGAAAATACTAAAATAAACTCTCATTCTCATCATTCTCCCCTACTTGAGGGAGCTCGTCCCGAGCAACAAAAGTGTGAGGAGGGTATCATCCACGGGCTCCCCTACTTGAAAAGGAAGTTGTCCTTTGAAGCGTCCCGCATAACGACTTGCAAAATATCCGTGAATAACAACCCCAAATTTCTGCCATGGCCAATGAATAGAAATGTGGCCTCTCATCCGTCCAAATGAAGAGCTAATATAAAATTGACACGAAGAAGGCCATTGATGCCAAATGCCATCCAAATTCCCCATAATGAGTCGCCGTAGCATCCAAATATGTAAATGAGTAGTGGAGTGCTGCTCATAAGGAACCCAAAAGGGGTTCACAAATTCCACACCAAGAGTGATCACCCCACGCAACATATACTCCTCAAAAGAAACAATCAACAAACCATCATCACAAAACTCATTATCATAATAAAAAATTGGAAAGAAATCCGCTAAAGAAAATATTTCCCGCTCGCGGTAGTGAATGCGAGTCTCCCAACCATCTTTAACAAATAAATCGAAAAAAACACATAGGAAGTACCCATCATCTTCTACCCCATAATCTCAAATGTCTCCAAATCCCTATATCGAGTATGAGTGATCCATCCATCCTCCTTGAATATGGGAAAAAATTCACAAGGAAGGAACACGGAGTCACTAACAAGCATTGTCTCGATCTCAACAACCTCGGAGACATCCTCGTGAAGCATATCCAAAGAGATAGTATCATCGGTGTGCGAGGGAATGACATCGAATGTAGGAGGAGGTACACCAGTGGATAAGTATTCCAAATATTGGACCAAATACCTCGCTCGTGCACGTATCCATTATTCACATGCCATCTCCATCTCAAGATACTCGACTCGACACCTATTTAGGTGTTGACGATACATTTCATACTCCCCGATGGAATAAACACTATATGCTAATGTGTGAATCTTTTGAGAAAGATATAAATCCGTCTTGGCCCAAGAATCTTATTGACTTTGGAGTTCTTTGATGATGGAGCAACTAACCTTGTCAAAATCTGTACATGCATTCAAATAGAGCACGTATTTGGTACCATCCCACGAGAATTTGGAAGAAAGGTATTCTTCGGGTGGGGAGGGATTAAATCATAGGGTCTTGATAGATTTGGGGCATATTTGTAATATTTAGAAAATTCAGAGGCTGAATTGTAATTTTTAAAAATTAGTTGGGGATTAGTGTGTTGAAGAGGTCCGGGTGGTGGGAAAATTTGGTTAGGGTTTGTGATGTGGTAGGAGGCTGCCGGGGTTAAATAAGAATGTTTATTAGGGCTAGGGTTTTGAAATGGAGTGGGTTTGGGGTTTCTTGAAAATGGGGTAAGTAGGGTTTGGAATTAAATTTTTTTTGTTGAAATTGGTTAGGGTTTGCGTTTGAATACATCTTGGATTTAATTTCTGTTTTGAAGTCTTCAAATTGGGTCACGGTTGGAATAGGGCCATATCGGGGTTGACCCGCATGGGTCTTTATGTGGGTAATGTTAGAGCAGAGGTCGGCACCTTGTTTTTGTTCAGAACTCTCAACGTTAGTGCAGATCAGACTAGTGAACTTGGTCGGCATTGTTGGCTGCTTGACAATGGCCGATTGGTTGCTGAATGGAAGGGTTTGGGATGTCCGGCTTTGTAAAGAGCAATCAGTGGCTGGACTGTACTTTTTGATCTGTTGGGGTTGTTTCAGTATTGTCAGGGCAACGGTGGTGGAGTTTAGGGGTGGCAATTTTAGAAATGACACACAAAAATGACACGTAACGACACAAAATTGACCCAAAATTGACACAATATGTCGTGTTTGTGTCGTGTTCGTGTCGTGTTTTTTATATGAAGTCGTGTCATGTTCGTGTCTAAATTATGAGTCGTGTCGTGTTATCATGTTTTTTAGGTGTGAAATTTAAGAATTTTGGGTATTCGTGTCGTGTTGTGCCATGTTGTTTTTTATTTGGGTCGTGTTCGTGCTCGATTAAAAAAACACGAATTCGTATCGTGTCGTGTTCGTGTCTGAAAAAACCTTATCGTGTCGCGTAGTGTTGGCCCGGATCATGACCCGTTGACCCGAATTCCCACCCCTAATGGGGTTCTTGGTCACTGAGGGTGTGTTAGGGTTTCTCGGTGGGTTAAAGGCTTAATCCAAGTTGTGATAAAATTTTTGGGGCTTCAATGAGGTGGTTCGGTCAGTGGTTGTTGGTGGTGGGACAGTTTCTTTGGTGGTGGTATTTTCTTGGTTGTGGGAAGGGTTAGGGTTTGTGAAACCAGATTTTTTTGGGGGGCGAAGGTGTAGAATGGGTGGATCTTAGAGAATTAGGGTTTCGATGGTGGGACTTGTTGTACATAGAATGAAGTCGGAGTGGTCCCATCCTGAATCTAACTCGTATTTGATAATCATCCTCGCGCCAAGAACAAAAGCGACTCTGATACCAATTTGACATGGATTTGGATGCGGAAGCGTAAAAGAAGAAGTTATCTACGCAATGATTAGCTACACATCATGTATACTACATTACAACAACAACAACAACAACAACAACAACAACAACAACTAAAGAAATGAAATGAGTTTCTTTCTCTCTCTATTCTCTAGTCTCCATATTAAAAGTTAAGTACAAATGAGGCCCAAGGGGACCAATTTATAAGAGAGATTAACTTGCTAAACAAGCTATTACCCAAAATGACTAAAGAAGACAACTAATATCTAAAAATGACATATTAGTCCCAAACATACTTGGAAACTAATAAATCTCTAAAATAAAGGAAAATTACAATAAAAGCAAGAAAATACTAAAATAAACTCTCATTCCCATCAGAAGAATAAGATTCCCTCAAAATTTTTGAGAGTTTATGCTTAAAATGTGAAATTTTGATGGTGTTAAAGTTGAAGATTGATGGGTTTGAACCATAAAATTCCTTGAAAAATATTAAATAGTTTGGCATTATTGATTTTAGAATCATTGAAATTTGAGGCATATTGTATGAGTTTACTCAATTTCACATTGCTCAACAATTTTATACATAAAAAGTTGAATTGAATTTTTTCTTTAGAATTATCTCTTTGACTTTGTGCACCTTCTCTACTTATGACTTTGTTGACTTTCTTGTGAATTAAGTTCACACGCCTTCATTCCATTTCCATTCCATGATTAAGATGTTTTCATGCTAATCCATTATGTGTTTATTTGTATTTATATATTTCTATACTAAAAAATTCCAAAGATAGCTTGTTGATTTGTTTAAGTTTCACTGCATATGCTTCATTGTCTATACGTTGTGATGATATTTCAAATGTGTATACTCATGATGCTAACTTTTTGAGGTTTTATCTTTTAACCCTTTGTTTATAACGAACAAAAAATGGGAGAATGTAGTAAGGGGAGTTTTTTTTAACGCCATGCGTCACGATAAATTTTCTTGCTTCATGTGTGTAGGTCTTTTTCCACATTGACGATATCATGGATTAGTACAGAAAAAGTTGCTTTCCTTTTTCGAGTATGGGAGGGACGTGAGTTGAACTTGTCTTAGGGGTTAGTTTTTTGGTTTTGTGTTTTGTACCGGAATAGCCAAATGGGAAGCTTTGTATGAGAAAAATTTATGATTGCTCATTATGTTTATAGTGTGGCATATTCCGTTACACCCTTTACACCATCATGCACATTCTCAATGCTTCAATTGAAGACATGTTAGTGACCGAACACAACAATCGAAGATTGAAGCGTTGATTTCATATAAAGAAGGTATATGAGGTTGATTTTGTGTAAACGCTATGTTCAGGGGTATTTTTCAAGTGTTTGAAACATAAAATATATTTCAAAATTTTTTTTAAACAAAAATACATTTTAAGGCATCTCGTTAAAACTAGATATTGAGGGTCGTTCAAACGAGTTCCTTTAACTCGTTGGATATCAACCATTTGAACGAAACTTCAAATGAGCTCTATTTCCTCATTGTTCTCAAATGTCGTTCGATCTCTTTTTCGATGCCGTTCAAATAACTTTGCTTAGGTTGTTCGAACGAAGTCCTGTTCGCTCGAACGAGCCTGCGAAAAATTATTTTTTACTTGGTTTCAAACACAATCTTTTCAAGTCTATAGATTTTCTTCCCTATTTAAGAGATATGAATTTCACTTCTTTGCAAACCTTTTTTCACCTATTTTGTGATCATACACTTTGGTTTTTCAATTCCGAACCTCTTGGATATGTTGTGATCATTTTTTCAAACTTGGAAGAACACGTCTCTTGTTCAAAGGCCTATTGAGTTCATTCTTCATTACTGAATATAGGAAAGGAGTTTCCTGAGGTTGATTGATGGACACCAAAGCAAGTGGAGATTGTTGTCGGGCATTGCTGGATCTGCATCGCCTTATGTTATCAGCAGGGAAGGAGACATAAGTGCGATACCTAATGGAGTCTAAGTTTGTAACTCTATTTATGTCGCATGTAATACCTTAGTTATAACAGTGCTGAAAAGAGTTTTTCCCGAAAGGGTTTTTTTCCCCGTATCTCGTGTTGTTTGTTTTATTCGATTTAGATTTAATATCTTGCATGCTTAGTTTCACCTAATTAATCAAGATTAAATTGAATTTGTCTTGTTTATGGTCCAATTTACGGATTCTACCTTTGATCATATAACGGGACCACTTTGCACTTTTTTCAGTGTATTTGTACTCAATTGAAATAAGTATACTCTTTAAGGAAACTGATTGTAAGCTTTGCACAAGTTTTCTTACCCCCTTTTCCCTCACACATACAAACAAACATACCCCACTTATTGAATTAACACGATGTCTGTGCAATGCTTAATTTTTGTAAATGTGGCTTACATTAAAGAATAATTTTTTTTACAGTTTACGATACGATAAGCCTTTCAATGTGTCAATGGCAAATGTGGGGCCAAAACCCCAATGGCTCTCAGTTCTTTATCTCCACTGTGTCCACACCATGGCTGGACAATAAGCACACAGTTTTTGGCAGAGTAACCAAGGGAATGGATGTCGTACAGGTATGAGATGGCACATGTGATAAACTTCTTTCAGATTTGAGATTTCAATAAGTTGACATGCTGGAAAATATGACAGCAACTGTGAATGTATGGATATCTATTTCTGGATCAATCTAACTTTCTTAGATTGACTTATTTTGGGACTTTTTCTATGTTGACAGGGTATAGAGAAGGTGAAAACAAAGTAGGGAGACAAACCATACCAAGATGTAAAAATATTAAATGTGACCGTTCCCAAGTCTTAAAGGAGTCCTATATGCATTTGATCTGTCTCATATTGTTGGTGTACGTATCGTCTGTGGAGAATTTGTGCGAGGAATGTATGAATATTATATTTGAGGTAGTTACGTGTTTTTTCCCAATAAGAAACAAAATTTATCTAGTTTTTAGGGTAAATTACACCAAACTCCTGCACTTTTTTGGAGTTGCGGATCACCACTTGATCAATTTTACCTAACACTTTACTATTCAACTATCAAATTTTGGGGCCACTTAGTTATCGCTTGTGGAGAAAACGGGCATGTGACTTGCATATGGTAATGTATTCAAGTGTAATGATATAAACCTATCATCTTTCAATATTAGAATAGTAATTATTAAATGAAATGAATCAAATCTCAAAGTTTGTTTATGTTTAAAAAAAATTATATTCCCAATTACCAAAATCCTCCCACCCTTTATCCCAACTTCCTCCCTCTATCCTTTGCATGCAATACTCGCCGCCACCATCTCTCTCTCTCTCTCTCCATTGTGACCTTGCCACTCTCACGGTCATAGTCAGTGTGATGTAAAAGTTGAAGTGATTTAATCATAAACTGGTGGCAAGGTAACCTTTCTCCCCTTTCCATTGAGAACGACCTACGCAGGCCAGATGACCTGCACCGGTATCGAAATACAGCTCAGATGCCGCCTATTCTGGGTTGCCCGTGCTGGGATTCACCCACTACAAGGAAGATAGTGTTTTGCGATGTATTTAATGCATCTCCTTTGCTTGTAGTTCATCGCAAATTTCTTTTCACGACGCACCACATTCGTCGTAATTATCGTCGCAAAAAGCTGGTCGCTACAGTTCTATTACGATGAAATGTAGCTGCATCGCAAATGATATTTTGCGATGTGTCAATTCATCGTTATAAATATATAAAAATCGTCGCTAAATCATTTCAATCACTTAATTTGACCTTTTTCGACAAATTTATTCGTCGCTATTTGTAATTTATTCATCGCTAAAGCTGGTTCTTTTGATGAGATAGCGATGAATATGATTCATCGGACAATATTTTTTGCGATGAAGAGGATTCATCGCACAATACTGATTTTTTACGATGAATTCATTTGCCGCAAATGATATTTTGCGATGTGTCAATTCATCGTTATAAATATATGAAAATCGTTGCTAAATCATTTCAATCACTTAATTTGACCTTTTTCGACAAATTTATTCGTCGCTATTTGTAATTTTTTCATCGCTAAATCTGGTTCTTTTGATGAGATAGCGATGAATATGATTCATCGCATAATATTTTTTGCGATGAAGAGGATTCATCGCACAATACTGATTTTTTACGGCAGATTCATTCGTCACAAATGATATTTTGCAACGTGTCAATTCATCGTAATAAATATATAAAAATCGTCGCTAAATCATTTCAATCACTTAATTTGACATTTTTTGACAAATTTATTCGTCGCTATTTGTAATTTATTCATTGCTAAAGTTGGTTCTTTTGATGAGATGGCGATGAATTTGATTCATCACTCATTAGGACGAACTTATCAGTCGCTAAAAGTACATTTTATTCACAAATTGTATTCAAATTACGTCGCCGTAAACGAAAATTAAATTAAATTAAAACTACGATTACTTCAACGTGGAAGATCATGTATATGTTAAAATTAATTTAATAAATAAATGTAGTTAATGGATTTATCATAAAATAACAATAACAATCAATTCATCTCTATGCTAAATCATGTTAGTAAATGAGAGCATATTAAAAGAGATAAAATATTCAACTCTAATTAAAGTAAAATCTTGGTCTACTTGATAACACAAAAGTAAACTAACAAAAACTAAAAGAGGTTCTTTAAGGGAAAAAAAATTATTAATCTAAGAAGATCCATCCATTGGGCCAATATGAGCCTCCTCCCATGCTTGAAAAGACATAAACTTCTGAATCATTGCACCCTGACTCTCCACAGTGTCATTCAAGCGAGATACTTCAGATTTTAGAGCATCATTCTTCGCATTATTATTTTCCCTGTACCGTGATCCAAATGTATCGGGTCGGGGGCCAAAACCAAATCCTATAACATACCCCGATCTCTTTCCAAGGACTTGCTCACAGACTTGTGCCTCTATCATTTTTGGATTGCTATGGTGCAATTCAACCATTGTATTCTACAAAAGAAAAACTTATTATAATGAAAGAATAAAGTAATAGTAGACTAATAAATTTACATTTGGTAAAACGATATACACTTGCATTTGAAAGTTAAAATGTTTAACAGATTTTAATAAAGATGGATAAAAATCTCACAATATTATAACTTTAGTCGACTTTTAGCACGTTGATCCAAAACTACAAAAATGGAAACTATAAACCTAATTGAACAATGCGTTGTATGTTTTTTAGAAAAGTAATAATATTTTTATGAATATTTTATCCAACATATATTTAATATAGTCACCAACAAACTCCAAAATTATAAAAAGAAAAAAAATCTCCCATACACATCTATCATAGGTCAGCTACAAACTCTAAAAAGATAAATTAACACAGACAAAGTACTGTATACATTATGGCAAGATGATAAAAGGAATTTGGAGTTAAACTTAGTATTGTTCAAACAATTTTTTTACCCACTTCCTCATCCTTTAAAGTCTTAATTTACCAACAGTCAAAATATTTGTCATTTTAGGTATGTTTATAAGCAAATTCATTTTAGGTATCTTCCTATATATTTTCAACGCTTAGGCTAAATATTAACAATATATAAGTCTAATAAGTAATAGTACCTAATGTTATAAAAAAACAAAAAATAAGATGGTGCTAGAAATGTTCTATGGAAACTAAAGTCATAAATATATGAAATAATAAATAAATATACTTACATAGGCGGTTTCAGCCTCTGTGTTGATCCACCCTCTATTATTGTTGTAATGTGTGTCATGCAAAAGGTCAATACGCCCCTTTGGTGTCTCTTTTATCTTACCATCATCCTGCAGTAAAAAATAAGCAAGAAAACCCATATAACAGTTATATAAAAAAAATATTATCCAAAAGCTAAAAATATTTTCCATTCATAAAAAATGGTCCAAGGCCTTAAAATGGAAACAAAATAAGTAAAATCACTTTTTTAAAATAATAAAAGATAATTTTGTAACCAAACTCGGTGGAATACAATAACATCACAACTACAAAATTATATTTTGAACCCACCACTGATCCAAAGCAATGAATTACCACATTACCTCCTCATATGCGTGTTGCACAAATGATTTTGATCCACCACGATGATTAAATCAAACTTTTTTGCGACTTTCAACACATTTGCATGAACGAGTCTGAAATAGTACAACATATGTCCTTTTAAGACACTTTTAATGGAATAAAAATGGAAACAAAACTAAGTAAAATATATTTGTCATATACCATAAATTTCGGACTGCTCCAAAGTGTGCATAGAAAATCCCAATCTTCTTTTGAAGAAACCTCTCGATGTGGGTGATCCCGCACCTCTTCCAAACTGAAATTCTTGAAATGCTTCTTAAGACGGTAGCGATGATCATTATAATGAGAGGACATTCTATTAAATACATATCTTGAAACATCCCGGTTTGATATGTCTATATCAAATTTTGTCTGCAAAATTGGTATATACAAATATGTTAATATGGACACACAGCGTGAGATAAATGAAAAAAATGAGATCCATCCTAATTCATTGAAGAACCATATGCATAAGCAGAGCCCAATATTGGTAGAGAGGTCACTTATGAGGGACCTGTCCTTCAGAGGTCACGATCGCTTAGGGATCCTTCCATGAATCCACCCTCAAAATAGTGATTTGAACAAAGGAGCAATAAACAAAATTGGGAGGATATTGAGATACAAAAGGAGGAGTTCCAGTGATCTAAAAAAGGCAATTGGAGGAAGGGTCCGTGGGATATTAAAATTTTACCTGGGACTGAAATGAGTGGTAATGTGTCAGAATGGTAAGAAAATAAGGCCCTGGGTTTGAAGAGAAAGATATGGGTAGAGAGAGAAAGGGAGAGAGGTGTAATGATGTGTGTAGAATATAAGGTTTGTTCCTTGTGATAACTCGTAATTTTGCTTTATAGTATATGGTAGTTTTGAATGGAGGTTTGAAAAAAAGAGACTGTTGGGAACCGGGCATGAAAAATGTGTGGACCCTCACCAAATCATTTTGTTAAAATTTAAAGCATGATTAAACGAGGGAGAGAGAGTGAGAGGTATAAATGCAAGATTTCCTTGTTGGTGGCCTTGTATAAATAGAGAGAAGGATGTTGGGTTTTTTCTTCTTTTTAAAGAGAAAGGTATAAGTTGAGAAAGTCTCAATATTTATGCAATGGAAGAACAACTCAGCCAATTAGCTGTTACTCGTCTCCTTCAACACACACCCTAAGAAGTTTGTGCATTCATGAAAACTCACAATGGGTTTACGCATTCTTTTGGAGGATCCTGCCTAGAAACTACCCACCACCCAAGTAATTATTTAACACTCTTATCAACTTTATATAAATTTGGGAACCAAATCCAAAACAAAATCTATCAACACATTGGAAAACAAACCCAATAATTCATTGTGCTTTATACTATACTTCCTAACATATTTCCTATTTACACAGATGGGATAGCCAAGGAGGAGCATACGACAGGTCAAGAGGAAACAGGAGGAACTGGTATATATTACTTCTTTCTATCAAATATATATATATATATATATATATATATATATATATATATATATATATATATATATATATATATATACTTGCAATACATTTGGCATCTTAGTCATATAAATATACACACAAATATGTTATAGGATATTAGTTTGGGAAGATGGTTTCTGCAATTTTGCCGCATCAACGACTGAGATGGATTGTCCGAGCTCCTCAGTTTACAGCGACCATGAATATCAACACTATCAAGGGTTGAAACCAGAGTTGTTCTTCAAGATGTCCCATGAAATATACAACTATGGTGAAGGGTAAGTGAAAACAATTCATTTTTTGCTTTTCTGTTTATTGATTGAGTTGAATATATAAAGGGTTTTATGTTTGCAGCTTAATTGGGAAGGTAGCTGCTGAACACAGTCGTAAGTGGATCTATAAAGAACCAAATGATCAAGAAATCAACTTCGTGTCTACATGGAACAAATCAGCTGACTCAGTAAGCGAATATCTTTGTCCATCTATTATTTCCTCACACAAGTATGTGATTTCATAATCAAATGCATGTTCCTTCCTAAAATAATGTTTTACTTTTGTTTAACAGCAACCTAGGACTTGGGAGGCACAGTTCCATTATGGTATAAAGGTAGATATCATATACATATAACGCCCTGACCTCATAATTTTTGTTAGATCTACCTCACTGGTTTTGTTGACATGCCCTTGCAGACTATAGCCTTGATTTCTGTTAGAGAAGGTGTTATTCAGCTAGGATCTGTTCACAAGGTTCCATCTCTCTCTCTCTCCCAGTCTCTTAGTTCAGCTTGCAATTCTTCTCTTATTAAAATGGTGTACACAGCTAGAGATGGACTCATGGTTATCAAACCTGACCCTGCCCAGCTAGTTAACTGAGTGAAACGGTTCTTCTTGAACTACTTATTTTAATTATTAGACCATTTATGCATTAATATTAGTGTGAGTACTTGTTCGGTTTGTATATTATAACATTAAATGAAGTTCTTATATAACTAGTTATATTCATTTTGTTGATGCTATATACTTAATTCATAGTAACATTGCAAAATGATGTTGAACTACTTAATAACTGAAGACTTATAAATAACTGCCACAATAGACCAAAATTATATTTATAAAAATATTAATATAATTATAATTACTTCAAACAAATGATAATATGAACATTCCAACCACTTCATCCACTAGTAGAAGTGGTGTACCCACTCTCTTTACAGGGTTAGTATAGCCATAGGGGTCGGGTTCGATAAATATGGTAATCATGCATTCTTAACTACTAATGCTTATTATTTATGACATTCTAGGTCATAGAGGACTTGAGCTATATGGTGCTACTACGAGAGAAGTTCAACTATATAGAGATCATCCCGGGAGTGCTATTGCCCCATCCATCATCATCGCCGTACCCTTTTAAGATCGATGGGTACACTGCACCAGAAGCATGGCACTTTCAAGGAAATCTAGGCAAAAGGAAAAATATAAATAAGAAAAAATGGAGAAACTAAAATCCACGTGGGACATCACTGTAATACCCCGTACTTTTATTGATATTTATTTATGGGATTAATTAAATTAAATGTGAATTAATTGAGAATTAATCCGGATAAAATACTAACGAGATGTGAGTTGGTATTTGATTATAATGTGTATACATATGATGTGATATGAATATTGAAAATATTGAAATTGTCGCGAGATAGAAATACGGCAATTTGGGAAATTTTGTTGGGACGCGCGTGACAGTCGCGGTAGGAATGTAATTATTTATATTAAAAAGTGAATTTTATTTTTATCAGCCGTATGGTCATTTTGAGTGTGCCAACGTGTCCGGAAGGGTCGAAATAGTCAGAAAACACTAGCCGGGGGTTTAGTTTGGGTCCCGGGGCATTTTTAGGCCATACCGGCAACTTAAAAGGGTAGTTTGGTAATTTTGGAATTTTGGGATTTATGACCAACGAATTTTGGGAGTTTAAAATATGAAATTTAATGACCCACTAACCCATTACCAACACTTAAGTGATTAGAGGGCTACGGGAGTTTCATGAGAAGTTAGGAGAGGTTCCCAAAAGAGAAACCTTAACCTCCATCTTCAACCTTCAACCTTGGGAGAAAAAGGAGAGAGCAACCTTCATCAATCCAACACCAAATTCAAAGAATAATCTGAGGCAAGTGATTTAATTACGTTAATTTCAAGCGAATGTTTCTTCCATGCTTAGAAATTTATATAATCGCATTGTTTTGGGAGATTTATAAAAACCCATGAATTTGAGGATTAAAACTATAAACCATGTTAGGATTTGCATGTAGACATATTCTGGATGAATTATGAATTCATACTATAGCCCTTGATAATTCAAAAACGGATTTAAGAAGAGGATTATTGTTGATTTTGAAAGAAATAGAAAACTAGGGTTCTTGATGATATTTTGATCTAAATAAGGCCTTTGGGTGATGATTAATTAGTTTTAGAACGTTAACAATGTTGTAGGATGATTATTTGATGATATTATAACGATAGAATGAAGTTTCATGCATTGTAATGGATTTTTGGGACGATTTGAGGACTGCAAAACGAAGCAGTCCGTAACCTATCTGGTGCAATCGATCGATCGACATTCATCAGTGGATCGATCGACCACCATCGATCGATCGATGTTCAAGGTCGATCGATCGACCTTCCCAGAATGAGTAAAATTTTCCCTAGTTAAATTTTAATGATGTTAACCCTTAGAAAATTATTATTGGAGACTTTATGAATATCCTTAGACTTAAGGAAGACCAGTAGGTATGGTTATAAAATTTGATCCTTAATTAGAATTCAATTTGAGGAATTATTCTAAAATCTAATGAAATTCGATGAGTGAGATAATATTAGGGTTAAAAGAGTAAATTTGAATAATTTGATGAAATGAGGTTTGGGGCAGAAGTAAGGACCTTAAGAATAATGATGTTATATGTGGGAATAATAGGAAACTTAATAATCCCTTTGAGATAGGTTTTAAGTACAAGAAACTATGACGTGAGATGTCTCGACATTCTACATTATATATTATCAGAGGATTTAAAAATGTATAAAATTGGAATAATGGTATAAGGATGTAGAATATATCTTTATTAATAATGAGATATATAAGATGTGTGAATGCTTAGTATATGACTTATGTGTATGACATACCTATCATACTTGCTATCATGGGAGGTTTGCGTTCGTTTAGGACCATCTAATCTTTGTGTGCCTACGGGGGGGATATAGATTGGTACCTCGAGGACATAGGTCAGAGAAGGACTTATTGGGAAGTTAATAAGTCTGCTGATCGTGGGAGCGTAGGTATGTGCGTGACCCATGTGATGTGACCGTGTTCGCCTCCATTGATTGTGATTGTTGTTATCTGAGAACGATTCCTGAGAGATTCGGAATGCGTGGTCCTTATGTACGTGATTGTCACAACCCGCGTAATTTTGGATTATTTTAATTAATTTCTGGAAAATGGAGGAAAATAAAGTTTTTGATAAAATTATTTTTATTGCTCAAATATTTTTCTTATTATTTTTAAAGGCGAGAATTTCAAACGGTTTCGAAAACGGAGTTAAAACGGATTTTTAAATGATTTTTAAATGTTTTTAACTCTTGGAGTTGTTTTGACTTCCAACTCTTCATTTATTTGCCTTATTTAAAGGAGTCTTTTGGATTCCAACTCTTCATTTCTTTGCATTATAAAAGGAAGTCGTGGGCAAACCTTTTAACCTACTTTTGGCACAAATTTTGGCAGCAAATATATTTTATATTCCTCTTCTTTTTATATGCACATTGTCCATTGAGATTTGTGAGTTCCAACCTTAGATTAGAGGTGTTCTTGGGGCTATTTTGTTGGAGGTTCATGGAGGAGCTTCTGTAGATCTTTTGTGTTGATCTTGAGGATGTGATCATTGGTTTCTCATCATGGTTTGAGGTATGGGGTTTTACACAATATGCTCCTTAAATCTCGCGAGTGTCATTCTCTTCGAAATCTTGTTTAATTGAACTCATGTTTGAATTGTTAAATTCATTGAAATCTGGAAAAATAATTGTTGAAATTATTTTGATTCATGAGGTATCATTATATTGTTGATGAGCACGTTGTCATGAGATTTTAATATGGCACAGATGTTGGGCACCCGCCAAAATTCCTGTTTCCCGGGATATGGCTTGATAAAGCATATACGGATGTGGTGAGGCCTGGTGATCCGGTTAAAGTGTTGTTAAAAAATTATAATGATGAAATGCTATTGAGATCTGCATTTTGATTTGAATATTCGTACTCGTGTTGTTACATTTTATTCGTTGCTAATCCGTATTTGTTGAGCATAATTCCTGTCGTATTGTGTACTTCCCCATATTTTCTTTTAGTTGGCAGGTTAGCGTGGTTTGGGACGCTATGGATCAATTGGGATTATTTTAGCGTGGATTATTTTGGGAAGAATATTTTTGGAAGATTTGTATTATTTTGATGTATAGAGCTTTGGAGATTTGTATTTTTATTCGAGTTAGATAGTTGTAATTTTAATTCGAGAGACTTGTTGTAATTGAAGAGATTGAGATTAGTGGATTTATATTATTGTGGGTTTATATAGATGCTCTATACCTTGTTATTTGTGGATTTGGATTTATTTTATCGCATTCGCGCTCCGTTCGCTCTCCCCGGGCGGGCGGGGTGTTACAAATGGTATCAGAGCTTAGGTATACGGCAACCCTCGGGGCTTGAGTTTTGGGTTCATTACGTGGTTAACAATTTTTGGAGATAGAAAATTTGAGGTGATATTCGTGATAAGTTTCGAGATTAGAGGTGAGGAATTATTTTTGGGGACGAGATTATTTTTGGAGTTAGTATAGTGGCCTGATTTTGAGAGTTAGGCATTCGGCGAATTTCGAGGGCGAAATTCCATTGTTAGTGGGGAAGTGTCACAACCCGCGTAATTTTGGATTATTTTAATTAATTTCTGGAAAATGGAGGAAAATAAAGTTTTTGATAAAATTATTTTTATTGCTCAAATATGTTGCTTATTATTTTTAAAGGCGAGAATTTCAAACGGTTTCAAAAACGGAGTTAAAACGGATTTTAAAATGATTTTTAAATGTTTTTAACTCTTGGAGTTGTTTTGACTTCCAACTCTTCATTTATTTGCCTTATTTAAAGGAGTCTTTTGGATTCCAACTCTTCATTTCTTTGCATTATAAAAGGAAGTCGTGGGCAACCCTTTTAACCTACTTTTGGCACAAATTTTGGCAGCAAATATATTTTCTATTCCTCTTCTTTTTATATGCACATTGTCCCTTGAGATTTGTGAGCTCCAACCTTAGATTAGAGGTGTTCTTGGGGCTATTTTGTTGGAGGTTCATGGAGGAGCTTCTGTAGATCTTTTGTGTTGATCTTGAGGATGTGATCATTGGTTTCTCATCATGGTTTGAGGTATGGGGTTTTACACAATATGCTCCTTAAATCTCGCGAGTGTCATTCTCTTTGAAATCTTGTTTAATTGAACTCATGTTTGAATTGTTAAATTCATTGAAATCTGAAAAAATAATTGTTGAAATTATTTTGATTCATGAGGTATCATTATATTGTTGATGAGCACGTTGTCATGAGATTTTAATATGGCACAGATGTTGGGCACCCGCCAAAATTCCTGTTTCCCGGGATATGGCTTGATAAAGCATATACGGATGTGGTGAGGCCTGGTGATCCGATTAAAGTGTTGTTGAAAAATTATAATGATGAAATGCTATTGAGATCTGCATTTTGATTTGAATATTCTTACTCCTGTTGTTACATTTTTTTGTTGCGAATCCGTATTTGTTGAGCATAATTCCTGTCGTATTGTGTACTTCCCCATATTTTCTTTTAGTTGGCAGGTTAGCGTGGATTGGGACGCTATGGATCAATTGGGATTATTTTAGCGTGGATTATTTTGGGAAGATTTGTATTATTTTGATGTATAGAGCTTTGGAGATTTGTATTTTTATTCGAGTTAGATAGTTGTAATTTTAATTCGAGAGACTTGTTGTAATTGAAGAGATTGAGATTAGTGGATTTATGTTATTGTGGGTTTATTTAGATGCTCTATACCTTGTTATTTCTGGATTTGGATTTATTTTATCGCATTCGCGCTCCGTTCGCTCTCCCCGGGTGGGCGGGTTATTACAAATGGTATCAGAGCTTAGGTATACGGCAACCCTCGGGGCTTGAGTTTTGGGTTCATTGCGTGGTTAACAATTTTTGGAGATAGCAAATTTGAGGTGATATTCGTGATAAGTTTCGAGATTAGAGGTGAGGAATTATTTTTGGGGACGAGATTATTTTTGGAGTTAGTATAGTGGCCTGATTTTGAGAGTTAGGCATTCGGCGAATTTTGAGAGCGAAATTCCATTGTTAATGGGGAAGTGTCACAACCCGCGTAATTTTGGATTATTTTAATTAATTTCTGGAAAATGGAGGAAAATAAAGTTTTTGATAAAATTATTTTTATTGCTCAAATATTTTTCTTATTATTTTTAAAGGCGAGAATTTCAAACGGTTTCGAAAACGGAGTTAAAACGGATTTTTAAATGATTTTTAAATGTTTTTAACTCTTGGAGTTGTTTTGACTTCCAACTCTTCATTTATTTGCCTTATTTAAAGGAGTCTTTTGGATTCCAACTCTTCATTTCTTTGCATTATAAAAGGAAGTCGTGGGCAAACCTTTTAACCTACTTTTGGCACAAATTTTGGCAGCAAATATATTTTATATTCCTCTTCTTTTTATATGCACATTGTCCATTGAGATTTGTGAGTTCCAACCTTAGATTAGAGGTGTTCTTGGGGCTATTTTGTTGGAGGTTCATGGAGGAGCTTCTGTAGATCTTTTGTGTTGATCTTGAGGATGTGATCATTGGTTTCTCATCATGGTTTGAGGTATGGGGTTTTACACAATATGCTCCTTAAATCTCGCGAGTGTCATTCTCTTTGAAATCTTGTTTAATTGAACTCATGTTTGAATTGTTAAATTCATTGAAATCTGGAAAAATAATTGTTGAAATTATTTTGATTCATGAGGTATCATTATATTGTTGATGAGCACGTTGTCATGAGATTTTAATATGGCACAGATGTTGGGCACCCGCCAAAATTCCTGTTTCCCGGGATATGGCTTGATAAAGCATATACGGATGTGGTGAGGCCTGGTGATCCGGTTAAAGTGTTGTTGAAAAATTATAATGATGAAATGATATTGAGATCTGCATTTTGATTTGAATATTCGTACTCGTGTTGTTACATTTTATTCGTTGCTAATCCGTATTTGTTGAGCATAATTCCTGTCGTATTGTGTACTTCCCCATATTTTCTTTTAGTTGGCAGGTTAGCGTGGATTGGGACGCTATGGATCAATTGGGATTATTTTAGCATGGATTATTTTGGGAAGAATATTTTTGGAAGATTTGTATTATTTTGATGTATAGAGCTTTGGAGATTTGTATTTTTATTCGAGTTAGATAGTTGTAATTTTAATTCGAGAGACTTGTTGTAATTGAAGAGATTGAGATTAGTGGATTTATATTATTGTGGGTTTATATAGATGCTCTATACCTTGTTATTTGTGGATTTGGATTTATTTTATCGCATTCGCGCTCCGTTCGCTCTCCCCGGGCGGGCGGGGTGTTGCAAATGGTATCAGAGCTTAGGTATACGGCAACCCTCGGGGCTTGAGTTTTGGGTTCATTACGTGGTTAACAATTTTTTGAGATAGAAAATTTGAGGTGATATTCGTGATAAGTTTCGAGATTAGAGGTGAGGAATTATTTTTGGGGACGAGATTATTTTTGGAGTTAGTATAGTGGCCTGATTTTGAGAGTTAGGCATTCGGCGAATTTCGAGGGCGAAATTCCATTGTTAGTGGGGAAGTGTCACAACCCGCGTAATTTTGGATTATTTTAATTAATTTTTGGAAAATGGAGGAAAATAAAGTTTTTGATAAAATTATTTTTATTGCTCAAATATGTTGCTTATTATTTTTAAAGGCGAGAATTTCAAACGGTTTCAAAAACGGAGTTAAAACGGATTTTAAAATGATTTTTAAATGTTTTTAACTCTTGGAGTTGTTTTGACTTCCAACTCTTCATTTATTTGCCTTATTTAAAGGAGTCTTTTGGATTCCAACTCTTCATTTCTTTGCATTATAAAAGGAAGTCGTGGGCAAACCTTTTAACCTACTTTTGGCACAAATTTTGGCAGCAAATATATTTTATATTCCTCTTCTTTTTATATGCACATTGTCCATTGAGATTTGTGAGTTCCAACCTTAGATTAGAGGTGTTCTTGGGGCTATTTTGTTGGAGGTTCATGGAGGAGCTTCTGTAGATCTTTTGTGTTGATCTTGAGGATGTGATCATTGGTTTCTCATCATGGTTTGAGGTATGGGGTTTTACACAATATGCTCCTTAAATCTCGCGAGTGTCATTCTCTTTGAAATCTTGTTTAATTGAACTCATGTTTGAATTGTTAAATTCATTGAAATCTGGAAAAATAATTGTTGAAATTATTTTGATTCATGAGGTATCATTATATTGTTGATGAGCACGTTGTCATGAGATTTTAATATGGCACAGATGTTGGGCACCCGCCAAAATTCCTGTTTCCCGGGATATGGCTTGATAAAGCATATACGGATGTGGTGAGGCCTGGTGATCCGGTTAAAGTGTTGTTGAAAAATTATAATGATGAAATGCTATTGAGATCTGCATTTTGATTTGAATATTCGTACTCGTGTTGTTACATTTTATTCGTTGCTAATCCGTATTTGTTGAGCATAATTCCTGTCGTATTGTGTACTTCCCCATATTTTCTTTTAGTTGGCAGGTTAGCGTGGATTGGGACGCTATGGATCAATTGGGATTATTTTAGCGTGGATTATTTTGGGAAGAATATTTTTGGAAGATTTGTATTATTTTGATGTATAGAGCTTTGGAGATTTGTATTTTTATTCGAGTTAGATAGTTGTAATTTTAATTCGAGAGACTTGTTGTAATTGAAGAGATTGAGATTAGTGGATTTATATTATTGTGGGTTTATTTAGATGATCTATACCTTGCTATTTGTGGATTTGGATTTATTTTATCGCATTCGCGCTCCGTTCGCTCTCCCCGGGCGGGCGGGGTGTTACGAATGGTATCAGAGCTTAGGTATACGGCAACCCTCGGGGCTTGAGTTTTGGGTTCATTGCGTGGTTAACAATTTTTGGAGATAGCAAATTTGAGGTGATATTCGTGATAAGTTTCGAGATTAGAGGTGAGGAATTATTTTTGGGGACGAGATTATTTTTGGAGTTAGTATAGTGTCCTGATTTTGAGAGTTAGGCATTCGGCAAATTTCGAGGGCGAAATTCCATTGTTAGTGGGGAAGTGTCACAACCCGCGTAATTGTGGATTATTTTAATTAATTTCTGGAAAATGGAGGAAAATAAAGTTTTTGATAAAATTATTTTTATTGCTCAAATATGTTGCTTATTATTTTTAAAGGCGAGAATTTCAAACGGTTTCGAAAACGGAGTTAAAACGGATTTTAAAATGATTTTTAAATGTTTTTAACTCTTGGAGTTGTTTTGACTTCCAACTCTTCATTTATTTTCCTTATTTAAAGGAGTCTTTTGGATTCCAACTCTTCATTTCTTTGCATTATAAAAGGAAGTCGTGGGCAACCCTTTTAACCTACTTTTGGCACAAATTTTGGCAGCAAATATATTTTATATTCCTCTTCTTTTTATATGCACATTGTCCCTTGAGATTTGTGAGTTCCAACCTTAGATTAGAGGTGTTCTTGGGGCTATTTTGTTGGAGGTTCATGGAGGAGCTTCTGTAGATCTTTTGTGTTGATCTTGAGGATGTGATCATTGGTTTCTCATCATGGTTTGAGGTATGGGGTTTTACACAATATGCTCCTTAAATCTCGCGAGTGTCATTCTCTTTGAAATCTTGTTTAATTGAACTCATCTTTGAATTGTTAAATTCATTGAAATCTGTAAAAATAATTGTTGAAATTATTTTGATTCATGAGGTATCATTATATTGTTGATGAGCACGTTGTCATGAGATTTTAATATGGCACAGATGTTGGGCACCCGCCAAAATTCCTGTTTCTCGGGATATGGCTTGATAAAGCATATACGGATGTGGTGAGGCCTGGTGATCCGGTTAAAGTGTTGTTGAAAAATTATAATGATGAAATGCTATTGAGATCTGCATTTTGATTTGAATATTCGTACTCGTGTTGTTACATTTTATTCGTTGCTAATCCGTATTTTTTGAGCATAATTCCTGTCGTATTGTGTACTTCCCCATATTTTCTTTTAGTTGGCAGGTTAGCGTGGATTGGGACGCTATGGATCAATTGGGATTATTTTAGCGTGGATTATTTTGGGAAGAATATTTTTGGAAGATTTGTATTATTTTGATGTATAGAGCTTTGGAGATTTGTATTTTTATTCGAGTTAGATAGTTGTAATTTTAATTCGAGAGACTTGTTGTAATTGAAGAGATTGAGATTAGTGGATTTATATTATTGTGGGTTTATTTAGATGCTATATACCTTGTTATTTGTGTATTTGGATTTATTTTATCGCATTCGCGCTCCGTTCGCTCTCCCCGGGCGGGCGGGGTGTTACAAATGGTATCAGAGCTTAGGTATACGGCAACCCTCGGGGCTTGAGTTTTGGGTTCATTGCGTGGTTAACAATTTTTTGAGATAGCAAATTTGAGGTGATATTCGTGATAAGTTTCGAGATTAGAGGTGAGGAATTATTTTTGGAGACGAGATTATTTTTGGAGTTAGTATAGTGGCCTGATTTTGAGAGTTAGGCATTCGGCGAATTTCGAGGGCGAAATTCCATTGTTAGTGGGGAAGTGTCACAACCCGCGTAATTTTGGATTATTTTAATTAATTTCTGGAAAATGGAGGAAAATAAAGTTTTTGATAAAGTTATTTTTATTGCTCAAATATGTTGCTTATTATTTTTAAAGGCGAGAATTTCAAACGGTTTCAAAAACGGAGTTAAAACGGATTTTAAAATGATTTTAAAATGTTTTTAACTCTTGGAGTTGTTTTGACTTCCAACTCTTCATTTCTTTGCCTTATTTAAAGGAGTCTTTTGGATTCCAACTCTTCATTTCTTTGCATTATAAAAGGAAGTCGTGGGCAACCCTTTTAACCTACTTTTGGCACAAATTTTGGCAGCAAATATATTTTATATTCCTCTTCTTTTTATATGCACATTGTCCCTTGAGATTTGTGAGTTCCAACCTTAGATTAGAGGTGTTCTTGGGGCTATTTTGTTGGAGGTTCATGGATGAGCTTCTGTAGATCTTTTGTGTTGATCTTGAGGATGTGATCATTGGTTTCTCATCATGGTTTGAGGTATGGGGTTTTACACAATATGCTCCTTAAATCTCGCGAGTGTCATTCTCTTTGAAATCTTGTTTAATTGAACTCATGTTTGAATTGTTAAATTCATTGAAATCTGGAAAAATAATTGTTGAAATTATTTTGATTCATGTGGTATCATTATATTGTTGATGAGCACGTTGTCATGAGATTTTAATATGGCACAGATGTTGGGCACCCGCCAAAATTCCTGTTTCCCGGGCTATGGCTTGATAAAGCATATACGGATGTGGTGAGGCCTGGTGATCCGGTTGAAGTGTTGTTGAAAAATTATAATGATGAAATGCTATTGAGATCTGCATTTTGATTTGAATATTCGTACTCGTGTTGTTACATTTTATTCATTGATAATCCGTATTTGTTGAGCATAATTCCTGTCGTATTGTGTACTTCCCCATATTTTCTTTTAGTTGGCAGGTTAGCGTGGATTGGGACGCTATGGATCAATTGGGATTATTTTAGCGTGGATTATTTTGGGAAGAATATTTTGGAAGATTTGTATTATTTTGATGTATAGAGCTTTGGAGATTTGTATTTTTATTCGAGTTAGATAGTTGTAATTTTAATTCGAGAGACTTGTTGTAATTGAAGAGATTGAGATTAGTGGATTTATATTATTGTAGGTTTATTTAGATGCTCCATACCTTGTTATTTGTGGATTTGGATTTATTTTATCGCATTAGCGCTCCGTTCGCTCTTCCCGGGCGGGCGGGGTGTTACAGTGATGTACCGGGATGGATATTAGAGTATGTGTGCACTGCAGCTTAGTCTCGGGGTGCTTGTATTGTATATTTATGATGTGAATGATATACGGTTAAATGAAGAGTCTTGTCATGTTTAATTATGAGAATAATTTATTGTAACTCCTTGAGAAGATAAATAAGGGGATAACCTCCAGTAAATGGTAATGCAAATAATTGAGAATTCGAGTTTAAGTAAAGCTATCTATTCAAGTGATAACATTGGGAATTCATATTGTGAATCGAGTAGATAGGTTAGATATTATGTCGGTTTAGCTAGACATGAATACGACTTAGATGGGTACTATACGTTAGGAGTGCACAATTAGTCGAGAGGTGAGTATTTCATGTGAGAGCACATCCTAACATGTATTTTGCATTCATTGTTTTAATGTTATTAAAGCACTTGCTGTTTTTAAAATACTCTCCACTTTCAGGCTCTGACCCGTTTGCTTTCAAATCTATTTTTTTGTAAAAACCTTTTAGGTGCCCAGCCACAAGGACACCATGCATAGGATTTCCATTCAGGTGACGAGCTGTAGCTGTTTGTGGAAGTTACAGGGCCTTGCTAGTAGACGCTTATTTTGTCTTGACTCTATTCAGTTCCATCATTTGTAGGGCATGTCACCCATTTCTATTAGAGACATTTCATATTTCAGTTATTCAGATTGTTGGCATGTAATTAATTCAGGATATACTGTTTTATTTATTTCAGTGGTGGGATTGTTGTGAGGAGTTTTCCTCCGGACTTATTATTATTTGTTGGTTACTTTATTGAGACTTTATGGTGTATGGTTATGATATTCTTTCACAATTCTTTTATTGTATGTTAATCAGACTTAATTTAAAATTTGACATCTTACTTTTTAAATACTAGGTGGTTAGTAATGATTAAAATGTTTTCGACAGTGATGCTGTTAAATGGACCAACTTGACATTTTGTATTAATTTAATAAATGAGTAGCTACCCGGTATTTAATTAGTCGGGGTGTCACAGGTGGTATCAGAGCATCAGGTTCTAGTGTCCTTTAGGATTTGTACGGCTTATTATGCTTCCAGCGTAATTTTCTTTGATGTAGAGCCCTATGCTTAGGATTGTTGATATCTTTGGTGAGATCTCGTTCTCCTGCTAAGATGTATATGATAGCGAATCGTATTGCGATCGGGTGTATTCGTGTGCTGAACAATGTTGTACGTCAGGTGAAGACAGTTGGGTGAACAGCAGGAGGCAAATATATATTGAGGTTATTTGATTTATCTAAAGAAGGATGACCGTAGTTGAAGTCACCAATACTATGGCACGGAAGTCCTGGATGATATAGAAGGCTAAGGCGCGACTTGAGACTTTCGGGTACAGCTATAGTAGGAATGGGGTCAAATTAGACACTTCCAACAAGTTTGGAATGGGAGAGAAAGAGTTAGGTGTAACATTGAAGAGAACCAGCAGTAGCAATACTCGAAAGGTGAAGACGGCATGTGCTAGACAAACGAACGCAATGTATCCAAAGCTTGGACATATGTCAGGATATGACCAATTGAGAGTGAAAATTTAGAGAAATTTTTTTCTTGACTCGTAAGAGCGGAGATTCAATGGTGAGAAACAAGAAACCCACTTAAAAGTGGAATATGATGTCAAGAGGGTGTACACGTATGGTTTGACCATAAGTTCCTTCATCAGATGTTCAGGTTGAAAGGCGAATGTTATTCTGAACTCACATAAGAGGGTCAAACAGGGGTCAACTTGTGAGGAGAAATTTAATGTTGTAGCAAACCTTACACCGGGTGGAGAAGGTGGTATGGAGAAGAGGATGTTAAAGGGAGAATCTACATACAAGAAGAATTGTTAGCTCTTATGGGGAATTCTGCTTGGATGATAAATACAGATAGTAATAATATCGCGTGGTGTAAATTTGGAGGTAAATGTTCCCTTGGGTAGGGAGATACAATTATCGAAGAATTTTTATAGAATAAGACTGGGAAAATGGTGTTGGAGAAACACCACAAGGAGGAAGACCCAACGGAGAAACCGTTAAAATAATTCGATAGCGGAATTACTACCGAGCGATGGTAATTTCAGTAAGAGAGGTGGAAAACTAGTAGTGTGTTCCTTAGGTACATCAAACTAAGGCAACAATGGAGATAGTCTTCAGAGCTGAGACTACCAACGTCCGAGGAAAGGACCACTTTAACATGGTCAGGGTGACCGAAAATAAGTGGAGTATGTGTAGAGGTACTTTGTGGGAGTGAAAACCCGTACATTATAAATGTCTCCCGATGCAAGTGTAGGGATAAAGGTATTATGCCTGGCAAGGGCGACAGTTATTGAAATGTTTGGTGTGGTACGGACAGGTGTTAAGACCAGAAACCATTAGAGCAGCCAGGACGATTATCAGGATGAAAGTAGGAGTTATATCCTCAGATGATGTTGCATGTTGGTTGTGATATAAACAGGTTACTACAATGGTTATTGTTGTTATTGTCACTTTTTCTTGAGAGTTGAGTTTAGTGAGTATCAGCAATTTTGTTTATGTGAACATTTTTCGCTGATAGTGTGGGGTTCCTTGTATTATTATCCATATGGGATGAATGGGTATATTGATAGTAGTACATGATTGATTGATTGAAATTACTCGTTTTAGTGCTGTATTATACAAGTATGATATTATCCAAATTGTGTTTTTATATAATTGTACCGATAGTGTGCTGGTATTACAAGTTTATCGAAGTTACTACCTTGGGGTAGAATGTTTTGGTTCTGGAGAGGCCCCATTTGTGAGAGGGTCGGGCTCAAAATTGTACTATTGTATATATGTATATATATATATATAAATATTGCTGTGATTTCAAAGGCATAATGGTCTCGGATACTTAATCCTAGTATGCGCGGAGATTTAAATGATATGATTAGTATGTAATTGATCTACTAGTCAACAAAGAGTTAGATGGTTTTTATAATTAACGACAGAGAGGACGTAACAAAAAAAAAGAGTGCATTGTTTTATCACCCATTAGAGATTTGGAAGTTTATACTCATAGTTGTGTGTCTGGGGACGGGAATTTGAGAGCCTCAAATATCTCGCATGTTGTATATGAAATGTGATTTCCATCACTGTAAAGAGAAAAGTGTCTTTCAGAAGGAGTTCTTTGTTTATGTATAATTGCGAACTGAGATGAAACTTTGTTGTTAAAAGATGAGAGTGTAGGGGTACATATTATGGACAGGGCTTAATGGATTACGATGACCAACAATGTTAGGTAGTAGTGTATCGGGGGGTTCCTTGTTTGGATTTCGCTTTGCGAGACACCCCACACATGAAACTTAGCGTAAGGTTGGTAGTAAGGAGATGTGTGGCCCTTCGTTCATGATTTGGATACCTCTATCGTTATGGGAGTACGTAGTTATAACGGGAAGTTACAAGGAGTAAATTATGATGTAAGGCCATTAGAGCCAGTTGTTAGTAAATTATGATATAAGTACTAATAATGTTGGTTTTGTCATGGCGCGTTGAAGGACGCATTAAGGATAAGGAGGATTTAGGATTTCTAATTCATAAGCGATTGAGAACGCCCAAGTGGTATAGCACCATTATATTTACAGTGACAATAAAGAGT
The DNA here is from genome assembly GCA_949130495.1 of Sambucus nigra. Classification (NCBI taxonomy): domain Eukaryota; kingdom Viridiplantae; phylum Streptophyta; class Magnoliopsida; order Dipsacales; family Adoxaceae; genus Sambucus; species Sambucus nigra. The sequence goes on from OX422209.1 coordinate 689,727,916, forward strand.
TTGGGATTTGTATGAAGCGTATATAATGTTTAAAAACCGTATGGTTGGGTTATAAGGGGCGTAGACATCTTGATTTGCTAAAGTGTAAATCAAAGGAAGAGGGAACATAGACGGGTGAGATTATTACTTATGAGATTAAACGTCATAAGAAAAGGTGTAAGTGAATATCATGTGTAGTCAGTGTAGTACGTTCAAACTTTGAGAAAAGGCAGTAGGAAGCCATTTATTAAAAGGATATCTCTTGAGAAGGCGAATAAATTATTATGAGCAATTTGGAGTAGAGTTCCGATCAATCGAATGTTGAGGGTGACTCAAGAGTAAATAGAATGACGATGTCAATCAAGTATAAAGTCCAGATATGCACAAAGTGGTGAAAAGCGTAAAGGTCAAAACTTTTGGTATTCGTCGGGAGAATAAGATCATTAAGTATCATTTAACGGGGAAAATTTTATGTGAATATCGACATTAAAAAGGGATGTAGTAAGTAGTAGAGCGGTTGGGTGTTAGATGATTAACCAATTAATTTTGTATCCAACCGATGATTCCAGGGATGGAAAAGTCAAGTTAGTAAATTCCTTGAGGGGTAACAAATTCCTTCAAATACGTGAGTCATGTTGTTCAGAAGGAGACAAATTGTTATATACTTGAATGATTTACACTATTAGATAGTGAACACGTCGGTACGTGGTTCGACGTAGTATTATTTAGAACTGGGATGAAATACCTGAAATCCACATTTAGGTGGGGTGACAATAAGCAGTGGGAAATAACGATTCAAACTGAGGGTTGTATCACCTATAACCCGAGGTGCAGGCGCAAGGTGACTAACGACTGATGGATTGTATGAAAGAAATTTTGGATTCATTGCGATATTTTCAATTCCAAATCGGGTATAACTAGTGAGGTATATTGTAGTCATGAGGAGGAGATATTACCTAATGGTAGAGTTGGGGGAAAAGCACCCGTATCTATTTATGGTGGACAAGGTGCTTACAAAGGTTTGTGTGACACCAACAGGCTGAAGTGGTTTTCCCTTGTGTAAAAGTCACAACGTCGGGATATTTCAAGGAATGGACAAGCGTAGTCAGATGTGTTATTGATTCATCCCAGGATGGGAGTTTAGAGTTTTGATAAACGCGGGAGTTAGTAGTGAGGTGCGGACTCACAATACTAATAAAAATAATGCGGTTAATGATGTATAGGCTATTTTTATTCGAATGTTGTTTAATAAGAGCACAACGTGAGGTGCATTTATCGAAGATTATTCTGATAAGGTATCAAGTATGTTAAACAAGCTTATTGTGAAGCGAGGGTTTTAGTGATTTGGGATTTTATTTATAATTGTTTTGAATACTGGAGGATACCTAATTTTTCCAGGTGTGCCTTACTTATCCGAATTTCGGGACAAAATTCTGTTATTAGGGGGGAAGTATGTAATACCCCGTACTTTTATTGATATTTATTTATGGGATTAATTAAATTAAATGTGAATTAATTGAGAATTAATCCGGATAAAATACTAAGGAGATGTGAGTTGGTATTTGATTATAACGTGTATACATATGATGTGATATGAATATTGAAATTGTCGTGAGATAGAAATACGGCAATTTGGGAAATTTTGTTGGGACGCGCGTGACAGTCGCGTCAGGAATGTAATTATTTAAATTAAAAATTGAATTTTATTTTTATCAACTGTATGGTCATTTTGAGTGCGCCAACGTGTCCGGAAGGGTCAAAATAGTCAGAAAACACTAGCCGGGGGTTTAGTTTGGGTCCCGGGGCATTTTTAGGCCATACCGGCAACTTAAAAGGGTAGTTTGGTAATTTTGGAATTTTGGGATTTATGACCAACGAATTTTGGGAGTTTAAAATAGGAAATTTAATGACCCACTAACCCATTACCAACACTTAAGTGATTAGAGGGCTACGGGAGTTTCATGAGAAGTTAGGAGAGGTTCCCAAAAGAGAAACCTTAACCTCCATCTTCAACCTTCAACCTTGGGAGAAAAAGGAGAGAGCAACCTTCATCAATCCAACACCAAATTCAGAGAATAATCCGAGGCAAGTGGTTTAATTACGTTACTTTCAAGCGAATGATTCTTCCATGCTTAGAAATTTATATAATCGCATTGTTTTGGGAGATTTATAAAAACCCATGAATTTAAGGATTAAAACTATAAACCATGTTAGGATTTGCATGTAGACATATTCTGGATGAATTATGAATTCATACTATAGCCCTTGATAATTCAAAAACGGATTTAAGAAGAGGATTATTGTTGATTTTGAAAGAAATAGAAAACTAGGGTTCTTGATGATATTTTGATCTAAATAAGGCCTTTGGGTGATGATTAATTAGTTTTAGAACGTTAACAATGTTGTAGGATGATTATTTGATGATATTATAACGTTAGAATGAAGTTTCATGCATTGTAATGGATTTTTGGGACGATTTGAGGACTGCAAAACGAAGCAGTCCGTAACCTATCTGGTGCAATCGATCGATCGACATTCATCAGTCGATCGATCGACCACCATCGATCGATCGATGTTCAAGGTCGATCGATCGACCTTCCGAGAATGAGTAAAATTTTCCCTAATTAAATTTTAATGATGCTAACCCTTAGAAAATTATTATTGGAGACTTTATGAATATCCTTAGACTTAAGGAAGACCAGTAGGTATGGTTATAAAATTTGGACCTTAATTAGAATTCAATTTGAGGAATTATTCTAAAATCTAATGAAATTCGATGAGTGAGATAATATTAGGGTTAAAAGAGTAAATTTGAATAATTTTATGAAATGAGGTTTGGGGCAGAAGTAAGGACCTTAAGAAGAATGATGTTATATGTGGGAATAATAGGAAACTTAATAATCCCTTTGAGATAGGTTTTAAGTACAAGAAACTATGACGTGAGATGTGTCGACCGTCTACATTATATATTATCGGAGGATTTAAAAATGTATAAAATTGGAATAATGGTATAAGGATGTAGAATATACCTTTATTAATAATGAGATATCTAAGATGTGTGAATGCTTAGTATATGACTTATGTGTATGACATACCTACCATACTTGCTATCACGGGAGGTTTGCGTTCGTTTAGGACCATCTAATCTTTGTGTGCCTACGGGGGGGATATAGATTGGTACCTCGAGGACATAGGTCAGAGAAGGACTTATTGGGAAGTTAATAAGTCTGTTGATCGTGGGAGCGTAGGTATGTGCGTGACCCATGTGATGTGACTGTGTTCGCCTCCATTGGTTGTGATTGTTGTTATCTGAGAACGATTCCTGAGAGATTCGGAATGCGTGATCCTTATGTACGTGATGTACCAGGATGGATAGCAGAGTATGTGTGCACCGCAGCTTAGTATCGGGGTGTTTGTATTGTATATTTATGATGTGAATGATATATGATTAAATGAACAGTCTTGTCATGTTTAATTATGAGAATAATTTATAGTAACTCCTTGAGAAGATAAATAAGGGGACAACCTCCAGTAAATGGTAATGCTAATAATTGAGAATCCGAGTTTAAGTAAAGCTATCTATTCAAGTGATAACATTGGGAATTCATATTGTGAATCGAGTAGATGGGTTAGATATTATGTCGGTTTAGCTAGACATGAATACCACTTAGAGGGGTACTGTACGTTAGGAGTGCACAATTAGTCGAGAGGTGAGTATTTCATGTGAGAGAACGTCCTAACATGTATTTTGCATTCATTGTTTTAATGTTATTAAAGCACTTGTTGTTTTTAAAATACTCTCCACTTTCGGGCTCTGACCCGTTTGCTTTCAAATCTATTTTTTTGTAAAAACCTTTTAGGTAACCAGCCACAAGGACACCATGCATAGGATTTCCATTCAGGTGACGAGCTGTAGCTGTTTGTGGAAGTTACAGGGCCTTGCTAGTAGACGCTTCTTTTGTCTTGACTCTATTCAGTTCCATCATTTGTAGGGCATGTCGCCAATTTCTATTAGAGACATTTCATATTTCAGTTATTCAGATTGTTGGCATGTAATTAATTCAGGATATACTGTTTTATTTATTTCAGTGGTGGGATTGTTGTGAGGAGTTTTCCTCCGGACTTATTATTATTTGTTGGTTACTTTATTGAGACTTTATGGTGTATGGTTATGATATTCTTTCACAATTCTTTTATTGTATGTTAATCAGACTTAATTTAAAATTTGACATCTTACATTTTAAACACTAGGTGGTTAGTAATGATTAAAATGTTTTCGACAGTGATGTTGTTAACTGGACCAACTTGACATTTTGTATTAATTGAATAAAGGAGTAGCTACCCGGTATTTAATTAGTCAGGGTGTCACAATCACCAGACCCATACATGCTCCTATGCTCATATAAATCTCAACAATGTAAGTTTTCCCATGACTCACTGTCCTTCCCAGACTTGTTGTATTTAACATAATTGGAAGATGAACTAAATAACATAACATTACTCCATTTTCAATAAGCCTGAGTACTAGCCCTGATGAAAAATAGAAAAAAGAAAGAGAATCATTCACACTCAATTTTTGATGAAGGCTATAATGTAATGTCTTGAACAACTCGATTAACACCACGAACACTATTGCATATTTTTCTCGCCACGTCGTCGAGGAAAATGTGTTCAAAATTAAACCAATATGTCGTCATTCCATCTTGACTTGTGACAGCTCTAAGAGCAACCACGTGAGAATGTGCACTTTCATCTCCTTGAACCCCAACTGATTTTATTAGCAAAAACACAACAAAAGTCTGCCATATCGAATCATAAATCCCAGCTTCCTTGATTGACTGAATGAATATCTCATCCACCTGGTGAAGGATATCCAAGGCATTTCCTTCTGTGACATCACCCAAAAACACAGTGAAGCCTATATCCAAATGCCTTATGAACAAGAGTGGCTGCAACTGCAGAATCCACACCACCAGACAAAGCATAAATTACATGATCTTCAGGCACAACCATGCCATAAATAAGTGATCCACTCAATCTTATTCTTCACACAACAACCACATTTGAAGGGCCATGAATCCCTCATTTATTAATAGAAACTTCCACTGACAGACAAACTTGTAAGATTATTTATGAGAAAAAGGATATTTTGGTTTGGAATGAGTTTTTTCCATACAAAAGTATTTGTCTAAGTAGTCACATAAGACTGCCCGATAATGTTCCAAGTTGATTTAATAGGGAAAATGCCATCTGTGTCTATAGTCCAAACCAAAAGATCTGACTTATTTTTTTTCTAAAAGCCCAATTTAAAAACATATATGATATATACTTTGAGGGATGCATGATCTCCCCATTGCCTATAAGCCTTATAGAATTTAGCTTTACAACTTCTCCATCTTCCAGCTAGCGGAGACTCCACAAACTTCAAAGAGTAAATACCGTAGTGTTTCCATCCCATACAGTGAATGTGTTAACTCCGGGTGATACTGAAGCCCGTAAACCTCCTTGCAGGATTCTCCACGGCCGCCACAGACCCCTGCTGACTCCGGGTAACCACTTGAAACCCATCAGGCAATTTGACAGCCTCGTCTCCGCGGCTCATCCAAACAACCTGACTATCCCCAACCCTTTTGGGTCCAAACAAACCACAAGCCTTATCAACCTCAATAACAATCCTCCCATACTCCTGCTTCTCCCCAACCTTAACCTCACCACCGATCTTCTGCACAAGAAGCTGCAAACCATAACAAATACCCAACACAAATATGCCATTGGACTCGATACAGTACTTTGTATGTGTTAATTGTATTTACTCCCTAGCTCGTAACGAATATGAACCCGGGGGAGTGGTGCAAAGGATAATTATGCAATGATCTCAGGGGCAGAGTCAAATTAACAGAAAAATTATGTCCAACCAACTAATTTCCAGCACACAAACCTTTTGTGCTATATGATTCAGGATGATAAGAAAAATACACATCTAAGATCTTACAGAGGTACTGAGCAAATTTTCCATTCGACTCGACCAATTTTTCTCGATCAATGTCTACAATTTGTATATATATAAGTAAACAATAAGAATGGAAAATTTGAAAAGGCAAAAGAAAAAGATTAAGCAAAAGGAAAAATATAAATAAGAAGAAATGGAGAAACTAAAAGCCTTGACATAACTCAAATATCTAACATCAGTCCTCCATTTTTAGAATTTTTTTATTTTATGCTAGTATAACCTATGTGAAAATAAGGACCCCACGGGAAACTTTCAATGTATGAAATTAATCAATTTCCCTTATTTATGTATATAGGACTTCAACTTAATTTTTGAAGCTCATGAGCATAGAAGAACATCTTTCGCTAATCTATCTGCCTGTCAAGATTTTCCCAGCTTCATTCAGAATAACATCTTGGTTCAATTGGAAAGTGTGGGTAAATTCTTTACATGCACTGGATACAAAATTTCTTCCAGATTGAACAGAGCTCTATGTACTCAAAGTTTGATTGATTTTTAGGATTTTATTTAAGTTTCCACACTTCAAAGAACATATTATGATCACGTCCCTCTCTTTCTTAATGTTAATTCGAGTGTGGTGAGAGGACCTAAGTCTTTTAAATTCATCTCCCAATCTAGCTAATCTTGACTCTACGGAAAATTAATCAAGCCCTTATTTTCTTCATCGTGGTCCAAGAATTTACCGACTCAAGAATGCAATTTCTTCTCATTCTCAAGAATAGTTATCTGTAAGTGCATCTATTCCCCACTTTTTTATTGGTGAATCTATTCTCACCAGTTGGTCAAGCAACTCTATAGTGCTTATTCCTAAGCAAAGCAATCCCAATCAATGTTCCCATTTCAAAACTATTAGTCATGTGCTTATTGTGGTGTGATGTGATGCATCCATGAAGTGTGAATCAATGGGGAAAAAGAATGCATAATTGTGGGATTCAAAAGTTGAATAATTAAGACTGTTTAAAATAAAACAATATTAAACACCGAGGGAACATACCAGCAGCATATTAACTAATTCATCCCTCTCGTCATCAGTTATCTCAGACCAATTGTCTGCCTGTAGAGGCGCATAGCTCCGCACTACAACACCAATCTCAGCAACAAATTCCTTGCGATTAAACCCAAAGGGTCTACCATGTTCAAAGTCCACAGGAATCTTGGTCCTAGTTGCTGCAATTATTTTTTCAGCAACCAAGTTTCGAGCAATTCCACGAACTCTCTTTGGGGCAGTGGTTACTGAAAAAAACACAATACAATACATACGCAAAATGATTGATATAATAAAAAAGACATGCACACAATATATATATAGCAATACCATTTTCATCAGTTGACGGTGCCCTAGAGTGATTGATTTCCTTAGAAATGCGTCCTCTCGCTATACCAGGTGCCATGATAATTTACTGCAACAAAATTCTAGCAAGTAATATTTGAACACAATAATAAATATTAAAAATAATATTTTGCCCATTCTCCTCATAGAATCTAACTGTTAAAAGCAGAGCATAACATCTAACTTAGACCAGTTGTTCACTTTATATATATATTTCATCTCGTAATCTGAATTTCAAATAAAATCATGAAAAAGTTATTCACATACGTGTGTGTATATTTCATGAATTCAGCAAACTACATACGCAAAGCACACCTCAAAACTTTCGAAATGCAAATAAACAAGTGAAAGTGTATCCTTTGCTAAACACATGTGGTTCAATTAACTACCAATAAAGAAAAACAGAGATAGCAAAGCATATGCAGAATGGAAGAAAATGAAAGAAAGTACAATCAATTTTATTATGTCAACTAACATCTAACTACTGTTATTAACAACATTATTTTTTCAAAACAAACACTACGGGTCTTCTATCAATCACTGTCATCATCGGTGCTCACTTGACTTTCTTGGCCATCACTGCAATATTCTTCTAACGTGTCATCTTCATCTCCAATGTCATTATCAAATAAAATATTATCATTATCAAGCAAAGTAGGTGTCATAATTATCTCATCATCACCATCATTTGGTCTAACCAATTGTATTGCGTCGAGATTTGCCTCTTCAACAGGACACTGAATATCAGAAGAATCCTCCTCATGGTATGCGTCGTCAGTTGTACTATCAACATTATTGTTTACATTATCTTCTTTTGGGACATCCCAAATATGTCTGTGTTGCACTTTCTTTATGACTTTCCAATTGGGTCTGAACTTGTAATCATCTAAGTAAAACACTTGAGACACTTGTGTCGCTAGCACAAAAGGATCATTCTCGTACCATGTATTACTTACATTAATAGAAGTAACGTGATTATCCACTTGTAGTCTCTTCTTCTTAAGATTAGTATCATACCACTCACATTGAAATATAACAGTGTCATACCCCATTATGTAGTTTAATACAATAACGTTACATAACCGTCCATAAAAATCGATAACTTCATCTTCATGCTCCCCTGGTACAACTATCCCACTGTTTTTAGTTTTACGAAGATCATCACGGTCTTTTGTATGGAATCGTACCCCATTAACAATGCACCCAGTAAATAAACAAAATGTTAATGATTCTTTAACGATGTATGACTCTGCGATGGAGCCTTCGGGTCGAGCCTTATTGTTGACATTACCCTTTAAAGTCCCTACATTTCTATTAAAATAAAAGAATGTCAAATGGATAAAATGAAAGAAAGTATCACTCAAATTGAAAATATAAACTAATATAATTACAAAGTACCTCTCAAATGGAAACATCCATCGGGAATTCACTGGTCCACCAAGAATAGCCTCACGTGGTAAATGGACGGCCAAATGGATCATAACATCAAAGAAAGCTGGAGGAAAGATCCTTTCGAGTTTACACAATATAAGAACAATTTATTCTTCTAATTTCTCTAGGTCCTTTACAAGCAACGTCTTGGCACATAATTATTGAAAAAAGTTGGATAATTCAACCAAAGTCGCACAAATATCTTTGGGAAAGTACAGACGTATTCCAACAGGAAGAAGTCGTTGCAACATAACATGACAATCATGACTTTTCAATCTCGATATCTTACCATCCTTTATACTCACATTTCTTGATATGTTGGTTGCATATCCATCGAGAAATTTAACAGATTTCAAAAATGTGCAAAACTCCTTTTTCTCATCTGGCGACAATGTATACGATGCACACGGTTTCAACCATTTGTTACCGTTCTCTTTCATTTGCAACTCCCTTCTTATGTTCATGTCAGATAGATCTAATCGATCTTTATCTGTATCTTTATTTTTACCTTCAATACTCAACAATGTTCCAAGAACGCTATCATATATATTCTTTTCAATATGCATGACATCGAGATTATGTCGTAACTTCAACTTTGCCCAGTACTCCAACTCAAAGAAAATACTTTGTCCAATTTAATTCCTCAGTGGTATGATTTCTCTTCCTATCCTTATTGTTTGGATTTTTACCAGGTTTTAATATTTTCACCCGACTCAATTGCACTAAGATGTCATCCCCGGAAAAATTCCTCGGCGCAACTCCCATTTCTTGCTTCCCATCATATAGTCTACTTTTTCTCCACGAATGATTTTGAGGCAAATATCGTCAATGAACAATATAAAATATCTTATTTCTTATACGTTGTGACGACGTATCCTCGTTACATACTGGGCATGCTTTATATCCTTTTGCGCTCCAACTAGATAATGTACCATATGCGGGGAAATCATTTATAGTCCACAATACAGATGCATGGAAATGAAAATATGTTTTACTGTACGCATCCCAAGTTTCCACACCAACATTCTATAACTCTTTCAACTCATCAATAAGAGGTCTTAAGTAGACATCCATGTCTTTTTGGGTGCGTGAGGGCCAGGAATCAACAATGTCATCATAAAAAATGGTTCTTTCATACACTTCCACAATTGCATATTATATACGACAAGTATTACAGGCCACATGCTATATGAGTTGCTCATGTTTCCAAACGGATTAAAACAGTCTGAGGTAAGGCCCAACCTAACATTACGACGGTCTAGTGCAAACCAAGGGTATTGCTGATCAAAATCTTTCCATGCCAAGGCATCAGCGGGATGCCTCAAGACACCCTCACTATCGATGCGTTTCTCCTTGTGCCACCTCATATCAATAGCGATATGTCTTGACATAAACAACCTATGCAGCCTCGGTTTTAGTGGAAAATAATGCATATATTATGAGGGACATTTTTCCCCTTCTTATCATTATACTTGAATCTCGGTTCATCGCATACTGGACATTTATCAGCATTTTGATACTCCTTCCAGAATAGTGCACAATCGTATTTGCATGCATCAATTTTTTCGTAACCTAATCCCAAATCCCACAACCTTTTCTTCGCATTATAATGAGAGGTTGGAATACTTGCCTCAGTAAATTCATCTTTTAAGAATTGTACCAACATATCAAATGATTTATTACTCCAACCATTAAGAACTTTCACATGCATCAACTTTACAAGGAATTGGAATGAAGTGAAATTCTTACGACCTAGATAGAGCTCTTCTTCAAGGTCACCAAGTAAGTCGTTAAATCGAGAAGGATCCCTTTCTACATTGCTTGGCCCATGCTCATTTTCATCTTGCTCTGGGAAGATGTTTGGGTCAAATGCATCATTTAACATTCCAAACAAATCATCCTCTTCCTCTTCATTTTCCAAACTTTCGTATGCTTGTGCATTCAAATTATGACGAACTGCAAAATTGTAGGAGATGCCACGTACCAACAAATGTTTTTCAACGGTAAGTAAATCATGAATATATATTTCCTGACAATCTAGACATGGACATCTGGAAGTATTATTTCCATTTAAGCTATTTTTTTTAACCTCAATAAACGACTTAACGCCGTCCTTGTACTCTTTTGATAACTTATCGGGCAAGAACATCCAACTATTACTCATATTCAACTTCCTGTTTATATCAAACACAAATTTTCATTCACTAAATAAACAAGTATCATGACATGTTATTCATAGACTTTAAATAAAATCACTAAATCATGGAATTAAAAAACGTACCGATGCGAAACGTATTTTCTTTCTTCCTATTAAAACCTTCGATTCACCTAAGAAAAAGACATGTTAGTATGATACTTACAAGATATATGAAACCATGATAATACTAAAATAATATACATACAATGAGGGCATTGTATTTGAAGTCAGCTACAAATAATCAATTTTATTGTTTATCCTTGATTCTTCATGAAGAGATATGTGATTGTTGGCAAAGATGAACAATTTTTTTAATGCCTTTACATGAATCCCATCACCATCATTCATTGAGATTCTTGGGAATTTTTTTAAGGGATTTGTAAATTTAGGACCTATTGTAATATGTATTTTGGAAATAGGACAACAAACATTTTTTTATAGTTTTAGTCCCTGTTTTTTAATAAAGCCGCTGGCGCGGACCCATATGTATAAAACGTCAACCAATCACAGCATGCCACGTGTCTCCTTAATTTGAAAATAGGGACTAAAAATGAAAACGAAATGTTTGTTGTCCTATATCCATAATCAATATTATTTTAAGTCCTAAAAGTACAAAATCTATTTTCTTTAATGCTCTAACAAATGCCAATATTTTATTGTTTATTTAGATATTTTTTATTCAATATGAATTGCATTTTTTTTTATCATTCATGTTAATTATAGCTTTTTGATTTTTTAATTAGTTCGTCAAATTTGAAGTCAAGACATTCATACGACCATTTTTGTTAGTCATTTTTCTTAATAGTAAATGTTATATATATATATATATATATATATATATATATATATATATATATATATATATATATATATATAAACAGTAATATATATATATAATTGTATGTTTTTATTCATATATAAACAGTAATTCATATATAAACAATAATTTATAAACAGTAATTTATATAAATAGTTAAATATATATTTTATATAAATTACTATTTAAAATATATATATATATACACAATATAAATTACTGTTTATATAATATATATATATATATATATATATATATTACTATTTATATATGAATAAAAATATACAATTATATATATATTATTAATTATTACTGTTTATATATATATTACTGTTTATATATGAATAAAAATATACAATTATATATATATATTATTAATTATTACTGTTTATATATATATATATGTGTGTGTGTGTGTGTGTGTGTGTGTGTGTGTGTGGAAAAGAGGAAATACCTGATGAATCCGTTTGAGAGAGATGGAGAAACTGCCGAGAGAGAGAGGCAATAGAGATGAAGAGAGGGGAGAGAGAGATGGAGAGAATCGGGTGAAAATTGGAACGGGGGAAGAGAGACGTGAGGGGATAGGAAGGGGAGTGACGTGAGGTGAGTGGGTTAATTAGGGTTAATTACTTAATTAATTTTTTAAAGCTCATATGGGTCTTTTGCGATGAAATAATTAATTTTGGTATTTTTTTTTACGAGAAAAAATTCAATTCATCGTAATAAGTAAAAAAAAATGTGGGAAAGTAAGCGCCAATTTTTGGTAACAAATATTTTGCGATGAATTTACAATTTCCTCGCAATAGGTACTCTTTTTGCGATGTATTTAATTCATCGTAAATGATTAAATTCTTTATCATAACTATTGCGACGAAGTTAATAATTCCTCGTAAAAACACATTTATAACGAGAAATAAAATACGCCCCAAAACTAATAAGTCGCTAAATGTCATTTTTCTTGTACTGACCCTCCCCCCCATACCCCTTTCCGCCACCTTGTTCCTTCGCTGTCGCGAGACCCTCATCTTACATAAGCTATGTTCGAGCGACCTTGCACGCCATCAGGTCCGTGCCGCGATCAAGGGTTGTGCCCAAAGCCATCTTAAAGGGGCAACACCGCTTTAACCTGCCGAAATGCGCATCTGGTGCCCAACCTCCAATAACCACCAACCCTTTCCCTTTGGATTCTGCTTATACCCCTACCCCGACCTTGCTTTGGACCCACTCTCTATAAACCGCAACACCCTAATCCGGGGCTCACTGCCCCTGAACCACCTTGATCTCACTTGTTCGGGCCCACACCCCTCAATATGCACACTCCATGCCAACTCCCCTTTGCTGATGCATACACTGAGGTATTCTCACAATCTTGCTGAATTAGTTCCATTTATACCTTTATGAATGCTTATCATGGATTCATTTGTCACTTTCTTAAGGTATGGACTTTCTGGAAATGCATTTTGGTTTAATGCCTTGAAGGTGTCAAGTGGTTGTCAACCACCACTGAAGCAACTTTGTTGCTTCCATGGGCTATTCGAGTTCTACCTCGGTTCATTACGAGATTCAGTGCCATCATGGACTTATTGATAGATTTGATGTCCGTATCCCCTACTAAGTTTTGATGAACTGAGGAGACAAGGTGTCTTTCCAGCAGGTTAAGACTGATGAAAGCCGCTACAATGTTATCCCTCCTTGATTCCTCTTCAGCTATTTGAGCTTTCTCTCAATGCGACCAAGACCAATATTGGTGCAGGCTCGAGTCAAAGGGGAAGATTCATTGTTTTCTATAACTGGAATGTAACCATACCGTCATTAATTATTCTACCTATTTTGTCTTGGTGGATCACTTCTCGATGATGAGCCACTGCTACATTACCCTCGCAATTCCTCTGCTACACCTCACATTTCTCGACGACCTTTCTCCTTGGATGAAAAAACGTAGGTAGTCATTCAGGGGAGTTGGGGACGTGCCCTGGTGCTTAGCCTTCGATAGGCCTGCCAGTGGAACTTTACTATTTCACATGATGAGTTTGCGTATAGCAACGGTGTTAAGTGGCGATGGGTCTCTCTCTGCTTCTGATGGAAATAGGCCCTTTTTAAGGATTATTCGTAATTATAATTTTCTTTTGTATTTTTCTTTATTTTTGATAGTGTATTTAGAGGTAATGAGCAGTAATGGAATTTTTGTAACTAGGGTCTAATATTAGAGCTTAAGCTATTCCTCTCCTTTAAATACCCACTTATAAGACTCATTTGAGGTAGACTTGAATTTTGACAATAGAAAAGAGTGTTTCTCTCTCTAAATTGGTGTTTAGATATTTGTGGGAGCCTTTTGACGGTGGTTTATGTCAAATTGGTATCAGAGTGGTATGAGCTCCACATTGACGTTGGTGTATTGGTGTTTATTTTTTATCAATCGTACACTACCCTTCAAAGGTTCCCAATAAATCCGAACAACTTTACGAGGAGATTAAAAAATGAACAAGAGAGTGGGTACAATCACAACAATAAATCTATACTCATTTTCAAAACCCTAAACCTAACCCTAGAAATCCCTATCCACAACCCTTGCTCTACCCCACCCTCTACACCAAACCCACCACCATAAAACCCACTATCCCGAAAACTCAAATCTTGAATCTTAATTTTCCCTAAAACCCAAATCTATTCCATAAACCCCCCATTCAAGATCTAAGACAACCCACTTTTAGGGTCTCACTTACCATTTTACAATCGAATCCATAATTTACAAACTCTAGCCTCCAACCCTACAAAATTCCTCCATCACCAACTCGAATCCCCCAACCCACTACCCATTTTTCAAAACCCAAACATAAAACACTTATGCCCCGTTTCACCCCTGAGGCTGAATTAAAGATCACCGTCGGCTAGTCCAAGATTGGTTGCTCCACCCAATCATCCTCCCTCACTCATACACCTAATTGGGCCAAATCAACGATAAAATCTCCCCTCCTAAGCCGATTTATTACAAGAAAAATAGAAACGAGAAATTGTGTTGTGTATTGGGGATTTTTTTTGAAATTTTTATCAAGGTTGTTTGGGTGAATTGCTCGCGCTTTCTCGAGTCAATAACATTTGATTTGAGAGACTTCTTCCCAATCTTTGGGCATGGGGATGATGATTTTGATGAGGTTGAATCGGTGTTTATCCCTCTCAGGGATGAGGTGATCTTGGATGATGTGATAGGTGGTGGGTATGTGGATCCATTTATGATAGCTTTTCATATGCGCTCTGAGGAAATTTTTCACAGCGTAGCATTAAGGAGGTGTGACACCCCGTCTAATTAAATACCGTGTAGCTACTACTTTATTAAATTAATTAAAAATGCCAAGTTGGCTCAGTTCATAGCATCACTGTCGAAAAATGTTTTAACAATTACTAGCCACCTAATATTTAAAAAGTGAGTTGTCAATTTTAATTAAGTCCGATTAACATGCAATAAGTAAATTATAAAATGCTAACACAACCACCATAATGAAATGACAATAGTATAACCATACCATAATAAAGAGTCTGTAAGAATAATCCTCACAACAAACCAAATACAGGATTAACAAATACTAAGTTTGAATCATAATTAATTACAACCCGAGATCTGAAATAAACTGAATAGATAAAATGTTTCTAAAAAAAATGGGGCGACATGCCCAACTGATGAGGAAATCTACTAATAGAATCAAGATCGAAAGTGGAGGCGTCTACTATCAAGGTCCTGTAACTTTCACAGCAGCTACAGTACGTCACCTTAATGAAACTCCTATGCATGGTGTCCTTGTGGCTGGGCACCTAAAAGGTTTTTACAAGAAAATATATTTGAAAGCAAACGGGTCAGAGCCCGATTGTGGAAAATAGTTTAAAATATAGCAAGTGTTTTAATGACAATAAAACAATGAATGTAAAATACATGTTAGGACGTGCTCTCACATGAAATACTCACCTCTCGACTATTTGTGCACTCCTAACGTACCCGTACCCATTCTAGTTATTTCCATATCTAACTTGTCCAAAATAAATTCTAACATTACTATACGATTCCCGCTTTAATTCCGACATCTTCATTTAAATAGAGAGCTTTACATTTATTCTCGATTTCCCATTATTAGTAATACTAATTACTAGAGATCATCCATTTTATCTTTATAGAACGTTGCTATAATTATACTCACAATTAAACATGACAGTTCATTTCAATTAACAGTATATTATTCTCATCATAAATATACATTACTAGCACCCCGAGACTAAGCTGCGGTGCACACATACTCTGCTATCCAATCCCGGTACATCACGTACATAAGGACCACGCATTCCGAATCTCTCAGGAATCATTTTTAGATAACAACAATCACACAAAATGGAGGCAAACATAGTTCACATCACATGGGTCACGCACATACCTACGCTCCCATGATCAACAGACTTTTTAACTTCTCAATAAGTCCTTCTCTGACCTATGTCCTCGAGGTACCAATCTAAATCCCCCCGTAGGCACTCAAAGATTAGATGGCCCTAATCGAATGCAGACCTCCCATGATATCAAGTATGGTAGGTATGTTATACACATAAAACCACATATACTAAGCATTCGCACATCTTAGATATCACGTATTATTAATATAGATTCCCAATTCGTTTTTCTTCATATTTCTCTTCTCTAAATCCCTACTAAGATCATCCCAATTAAGTTTTAACGTTATTAACCTACTCTAAGTCCTCCTATGTCACTCTTTAACATATATTTGGGGTCAATGCTTCCTAAATTAACATGTAATCATCAAAATTTCCAAACCTTGTCCCAAACCCTATAAACATTAACCCAAAATTTGATGTCTACAATTTCTCCTTTTAAATCCATTTTTACATCATCCAAAAGATATATTTTATATAAGACATTCATCCAATAACATTCTACATGCACTCCCTATATCATATTATGAATTCTACTTCCGATTTCATGGGTTTTCATCAAACTTCCAATATAAGACAAATATTCAATTCTAAGCATGGAAGAAACATTCGCTTGAAATTAATGTAATTAAACCACTTGCCTTAGATGTTCTGATTTGATGTTGAAGGATTGAATGTTGATTCTCCTTCCCATTTCTATAATTTCTTCCAAAGATAGTGATGGTGGCTAGGTTTTCCTTTTTGGAACTTTTTCCAACTCCCCCCTATAACTCCCGTAGCCCTCTAATTTCCCAAATGCTGATAATGGCTTAGTGGGTTCTTTTCTAATATAAAAAATAACCTCTCAAATTCGTGGGTTTCAATTCCCCTATTTTTAAAATTACCAAACTACCCTTTTGGGTTGCCGGTATGGCCTAAAAATGCCCCGGGACCCAAACTAAACCCCCGACTAGTGATTTATCACTATTTCGACCCTTCCGGACACGTTGACGCACTCAAAATGACCATTGGGTTGATAAAAATAAAATTCCTTTTTTTTAATTTAAATAGTTACATTCCTGACGTGACTGACAAGCGCGTCTCAACTAAATTTCCCAAATTGTCGTATTTCAGTCTCGCGACAAATTTAATATTTAACACCATAATCAAATACCAACTCACATACTTGGAAATAATAATTTTAACACCATAATCAAATACCAACTCACATCTCGTTAGTATTTATACCCGGATTAATTTCCAATTAATTCTCATTTAATTTAATTAATCCCTTAAACAAATTCAATAAAATTACGGGGTATTACATACTCCCCCCCTAATAACAGAATTTCATCCCGAAATTCGAAACTAAAGAGTACCTGGTAAAAATAGATCTGGATAACGCTCGCGCATCTCATCCTCTCACTCCCATGTGGACTCCTCGGCATTATGATGCCGCCACTGAACACGTACTAACGGTACTATCTTCGACCTCAGTTTCTGCTCACTGTGGTCCAGAATAGCAATCGGCCCCTCCTCGTAGGAACTATCGGGCTGAAGATCGATGTCCTCCAAAGCAATGTGAGTATGGGCCAAATCATCCCTAAGATATTTCCTTAGCGAGGAAATATGGAACACATTATGAATCCTATCTAAGTGCTCCGGTAACCCAAGTCTATACACAATTGACCCAATCCGCTCGATGATAGGAAATGGCCCCACATATCTCGGTGCCAGTTTCCCCTTCTTTCCAAAACGCATAATCCCCTTCATAGGAGATACTCTAAGTAACACCTGGTTCCCCACTTTGAATTCTCTGAAGAACCTCTTAGCATCAGCATAGCTCTTTTGCCGGTCCTGAGCTACCCGAATACGGCTATGTATTATCTCTATCCTTGCTGAAGTGTCCTGAATCACTTCCGGACCAAGGTGTTTGTTATCTCCCACCTCTACCCAACATGCTGGGGAACGACAAGGTCTACCATACAACGCCTCAAATGGCGCCATGCCAATGGTGAACTGGAAGGAGTTATTATAAGCGAACTCCACCAGTGGAAGGTACTGGTCCCAACCACCTCCAAAGTCTAGGATGCACATACGCAACATGTCCTCTAACATCTGATTTGTACGCTTGGTTTGCCCATCGGTCTGCGGGTGATAAGCCGTACTCAACCGTAATTCAGTGACCATGGCCTCCTGGAAACTCTCCCAAAACCGTGAAACAAATATCTTGTCTCGGTCAGACACCATATTTAGAGGCACACCATGAAGTCTCGCTATTTCTGTAACGAAAATCTGGGAATATTGTCCCATAGTGTAGTCTGTCCTTACGGGTAGGAAATGAGCAACTTTGGTCAACCGGTCCACAATTACCCATATGGAGTGATGACCCCTTTGTGACGTAGGTAACCCCGTGATAAAGTCCATGGATATGCTCTCCCACATCCACGTTGGAACCTCTAATGGCTGTAGAAGTCTTGCCGGTCTCTGATGATCTACCTTTACAAGTTGACAAGTGGCGCATTTAGAAACAAACACGACAATATCTCTCTTCATCCTGCTCCACCAATACTTTCGTCTCATGTATTGGTACATTTTATCCTCACCAGGGTGTACCGCGAACCGTGAGCCGTGCTACTCTTTCATCACCTCGTGTCACAAGTTATCCCCTTTCGGAACAACCAGTCTCCCATTGAAGCGTAATCCCCCGTCTGAACTAACTGTATAGGACTCGGCTCCCTCAGCTAGTAATCGAACTATCTGCTCCTGACAGAATGAGTCATTTGCCTGGGCCTTTACAACTCTCGTAACAATCTGAGGTGTAATAGTCATCACAGACATGAACAATCGGGCCACTGCATCCTGGTGTCCCAACTCCTTCCATTTAGCTTTCCACACCTCGGCCACTTCATTTACTGACCTACGGCTCAACGCGTCTGCTACCACGTTAGCCTTCCCTGGGTGATATTGGATATCGAACTGATAATCCTTCACAAACTCAAGACATCGTCACTGACGCATATTCAACTCCTTGTGCGTGAAGAGGTACTGTAGAGATTTGTGGTCCGTGAACAACCGAAACCTCTCCCCCAGGAGATAATGTCTCCAAATCCAAAGAGCGAATACGACTGCCGCTAACTCCAGGTCATGGGTGGTGTAATTCCTCTCATGAGGCTTTAGCTTACGGGAAGCATAAGCTATGGCCTGACTCTCCTGCTGTAATACACCTCCAAGTCCTTGTAAGGATGCATCGGTGTAGACTTGATACTCAACTCCCGATCTGGGCAACGCTAACACAGGCGCTGAGGTCAACTTATCCTTCAGCTCATCAAATGACAACTGACAGGCATCGCTCCAGATGAATGGCATACCCTTGCGAGTCAGATGTGTCAAAGGACCCGCTATCTTTGAGAATCCCCGAATAAAACTCCTGTAGTATCCTTCTAGGCCTAAGAAACTACGGATCTTAGTCGGTGTCGTGGGTTGTCCCCACTCCCTCACTGCGGATGCCTTCCCCGGATCAACAGATATCCCCCGGTCTGAAATGATATGTCCCAAAAACTGAACCTCCTTCAACCAGAACCCACACTTCTCATACTTTGCATAAAGCTTGTTCTGACGCAATGTTTGTAAAACCTGCCTCAAATGCTCGACGTGCTCCTCTTCTGTCTGTGAGTAAACCAGGATGTCATCAATAAAGACGATGACGAACTGGTCTAAGAACTCTCTGAACACCCTATTCATCAAGTCCATAAACACGGCTGGAGCGTTGGTCAAGCTAAAAGCCATAACCCAAAATTCATAGGAACCATACCTCGTCAAGAAGGCAGTCTTCATTCCCTGATATGCAACTGATGGTATCCTGATCGCAAATCAATCTTTGAGAAGAAGGAAGCTCCTCTAAGCTGGTCGAATAAGTCATCGATTCGGGGCAACGAATACTTATTCCGTATCGTGACCTTATTCAACTCCCGGTAATCTACACACAATCTCAACGATCCATCCCTCTTCTTTACGAACAACACAGGGGCACCCCACGGCGAAGTACTCCTCCGGATAAACCCCTATCCCAACAACTGCTCTATCTGATCCTGTAGCTCTCTCATCTCTGTCGGAGCCATACGGTAAGGTGCGCGGGTAATAGGCCGAGTGCCCGACGTCAAATCGATTATAAAATCTATCTCTCTACTCGGAGGTAGTCCAGGTATATCCTGAAATACATCAGCGAACTCACTAACAACGGGTATCAAATCAAGTGGTATCACCCCTTCCTTAAAGGTCTCCTCCTTTATGTAATACAAGTGTGTGGACTATCCTCCCTCAGGGCGAGGCATCGCCATTAAAAACATCTCTTGCCCGGGAATGGAAAAAATAATACTCCTACTGAAACAATCAATCATGGATCGGTACGTAGCTAGCCAATCCATACCAATAATCGCATCGTACTCAGTCATCTCTAGTACTAACATATTAGCGGGTAAAGTAAATCTCCCGATCTCTGTACCCACCCCTCTACAAATAAGAGAAATCATAGAACCCCTACTCAACGGTGAATCTACACAAGTAACCGTGCTCTCTGCGGTGTCTAACAACCCAATAGTGTGTGAAAATTTCGTGGCAATGAAATAATGTGTGGCCCCCGTGTCAAATAAAATACGCCCCATAATCCCCTGAATAGAGAACATACCCTCAATAGCAGGTGGATCCTGTGGGTCCGCGGCATGCTGGAGCTGATACACTCTCCCATACTGAAGTTGTCCCTACTGAACTGGGACCGCTGGAATGGGTGGTAATGCTGCCATCTGTGGTGGTACTGGGAGGGCGACGGGAAACATAGGCCTCTGTGGCTCGTGTCGGGCACCCAGCTGCTGCTGCTGTGGGGCCCTGCCCCTATCAGGACAATCCTATCGTTTATGGCCAATCTTTCCACAAGTGAAGCACTTCCCCGAGAAATTTCCCCCTCGCTGTCCCTGCTACCCACGGCCCTGATGGCCGTTACCATTCCTACCCTGACCATGCTGGCCCAGCTGAAACTGCTGCTGCTGACCATTCTGGCCCTGACGGCCGTTCTGACCCTGATGGCCATGACGAAAACTTCCCTGTCCATTTCTGAAACCCCCAGATCTGAACCTCTATGAATCCCCTTGCTGGGAACCCTGATCTCCCTCCCTATACTGACCCTGAGCATATTGTGCACCACTAGGACCATTTCCCCCTGTCCTGCCCTGATGGCTGGACTCTCCTGATCTCTTACTCTCAGTCATGTGAAAATGGTGATCCTGGCAGTGAAGCAGTGCTGCGTTAACCACATCAGAATAAGTGGCCAACGAGAGGTTTCCCAACAAGTGCTGATGGATTCTCCAAGTCAATCCATCCATAAACTTCTGAATCTTCTTCTCCTCAGTCGGAATCTCATCAGGAACAATGTTCAAGAGATTAGTGAATTCGGCCTCATACTCGGCCACGGTCCTCCCCTCCTGTTTGAGGTTCATCAATTTCCTCCTCATCTCAGTGTGAACAGCTGATGAAAAATATTTGCGATCAAACCGCACCCAGAACTCCTGAATAAAAAGGGCATCTCTCTCTTTCGGTGTGGTAATGGACTCCCACCACTGCAATGCTGATCCTACTAGTTTAAAAGTAGCTAGTATCTTCTTCTGAACATCCGTGCACTCGTACATCCTTAAGTGTCTCTGAATGTCCTTCCTCCACTGACTAGATACCACAACGTTGGAGCTACCTGCAAACTTCGGAGGGTGTGCTTTCTGAAAAGCATCACGAACTCATTCCCAAGAAGACGGGAATGCATGAGCCTGAACTGGTGCGGCTATCGGCGCCTGAGGTGTTTCCTGCTGCACAACTGCGAGGGAAGCATTTACCGCTTGGGCTACAATGGCTGCAACCTCTGCGGCATTCATGGTGCCCTGAACTGGTGCAGGCTGTGACTCAGGCTGAGCATCCTTAGGAACTCGCTGTGCACGTCGTGGAGGCATCTGAAATGAGAGTAAAGTCTTATAAGTTCGCAGTTATTATCTCAAAATAGCTGAAGAATGAAACATACACAAAAGAATACAACAGTCCTAAAATATAGGGCTCTACATCAAAGAAAGCTCAGCGAAAACATAACAAGCCTTACAGATCCTAAGGACACTAGAACCTGATGCTCTGATACCACCTGTGACACCCCGTCTAATTAAATACCGGGTAGCTAATCCTTTATTAAATTAATACAAAATGCCAAGTTGGCTCAGTTCATAGTCACTGTCGAAAAACCTTTTAACAATTACTAGCCACCTAATATTTAAAAAGTGAGTCATCAATTTTAATTAAGTCCGATTAACATGCAATAAGTAAATTATGAAAGCTAAATACAACCACCATAATGAAATGACAATAGTATAACCATACCATAATAAAGAGTCTGTAAGAATACTCCTCACAACAAACCAAATACAGGATTAACAAATACTAAGTTTGAATCATAATTAATTACGACCTGAGATCTAAAATAAACTGAATAGATAAAATGTTTCTAAAAGAAATGGGGAGACATGCCCGACTGATGAGGAAATCTACTAATAGAATCAAGATCGAAAGTGGAGGCGTCTACTATCAAGGTCTTGTAACTTTCACATCAACTACAGTACGTCACCTTAATGAAACTCCTATGCATGGTGTCCTTGTGGCTGGGCACCTAAAAGGTTTTTACAAGAAAATATATTTGAAAGCAAACGGGTCAGAGCCCGATTGTGGAAAATAATTTAAAATATCGCAAGTGTTTTAATGACAATAAAATAATGAATGTAAAATACATGTTAGGACGTGCTCTCACATGAAATACTCACCTCTCGACTATTTGTGCACTCCTAACGTACCCGTACCCATTCTAGTTATTTCCATATCTAACTTGTCCAAAATAAATTATAACATTACTATACGATTCCCGCTTTAATTCCGACATCTTCATTTAAATAGAGAGCTTTACATTTATTCTCGGTTTCCCATTATTAGTAATACTAATTACTAGAGATCATCCATTTTATCTTTATCAAACGTTGCTATAATTATACTCACAATTAAACATGACAGTTCATTTCAATTAACAGTATATTATTCTCATCATAAATATACATTACTAGCACCCCGAGACTAAGCTGCGGTGCACACATACTCTGCTATCCAATCCCGGTACATCACGTACATAAGGACCACGCATTCCGAATCTCTCAGGAATCATTTTTAGATAACAACAATCACACAAAATGGAGGCAAACATAGTTCACATCACATGGGTCACGCACATACCTACGCTCCCATGATCAACAGACTTTTTAACTTCTCAATAAGTCCTTCTCTGACCTATGTCCTCGAGGTACCAATCTAAATCCCCCCGTAGGCACTCAAAGATTAGATGGCCCTAATCGAACGCAGACCTCCCATGATATCAAGTATGGTAGGTATGTTATACACATAAAACCACATATACTAAGCATTCGCACATCTTAGATATCTCGTATTATTAATATAGATAGATATCTCGTTCTTATACCGTTATTTAATGTTATACGATTATAAGTCCCCGATTTGTAATTTAACGTTATCAACCCTTCTCAGGTCGTAATTAGGTTCCCGTTTCTTACCCCACAAATGTCATCCGATTTTATTATAAGGTTCTAAGTTATACTCCTCAACGTACCCCAATTCTCACAATTATACCCACTAGTTAATAAGGGAAGGCTAATACTCCAATTAAATAAGTCTATGGGACATTTGAAATGAAATCAGGCCGCCATTCTGTCAACACGTTAGAAGTCTCGTTCGAACGAGGTCATTCGAATGAGTGTCGTTCGAACGAAAGGCTTCGAATGAAATACCTACTTACTATCATCTCGTTAGAAGCTTGTTCGAATGAGGTCGTTCGAACGACCTGGGCAGGCCTTCTAACGAGATGGCAGACTGCGCCCAGAATTTCCCCCGATTCATTTTTCTTCAAATTTCTCTTCTCTAAATCTATACTAAGATCATCCCAATTAAGTTTTAACGTTATTAAACTACTCTAAGTCCTCCTAGGTCACTCTTTAACATATATTTGGGGTCAATGCTTCCTAAATTAACATGTAATCATCAAAATTTCCAAACCTTGTCCCAAACCCTATAAACATTAACCCAGAATTTGATGTCTACAATTTCTCCTTTTAAATTCGATTTTACATCATCCAAAAGATATATTTTGTATAAGACATTCATCTAATAACATTCTACATGCACTCCCTATATCATATTATGAATTCTACTGCCGATTTCATGGGTTTTCATCAAACTTCCAATGTAAGACAAATATTCAATTCTAAGCATGGAAGAAACATTCGCTTGAAATTAATGTAATTAAACCACTTGACTTAGATGTTCTGATTTGATGTTGAAGGATTTAATGTTGATTCTCCTCCCTCTCTTTACAATTTCTTCCAAAGATAGTGATGGTGGCTAGGTTTTCCTTTTTGGAACTTCTTCCAACTCCCCCTTATAACTCCCGTAGCCCTCTAACTTTCTAAATGCTGATAATGTCTTAGTGGGTTCTTTTCTAATATAAAAAATAACCTCTCAAATTCGTGGGTTTTAATTCCCCTATTTTTAAAATTACCAAACTACCCTTTTGGGTTACCGCTATGGCCTAAAAATGCCCTGGGACCCAAACTAAACCCCCGGCTAGTGATTTATGACTATTTCGACCCTTCCGAACACGTTGGCGCACTCAAAATGACCATTCGATTGATAAAAATAAAATTCTCTTTTTTTAATTTAAATAGTTACATTCCTAACGCGACTGACAAACGCGTCTCAACTAAATTTCCCAAATTCTCGTATTTCAGTCTCGCGATAAATTTAATATTTAACAATACTCATGTATTACCATACATACTCGGAAATAATAATTTTAATATCATAATCAAATACCAACTCACATCTCGTTAGTATTTATACACGGATTAATTTCCAATTAATTCTCATTTAATTTAATTAATCCCTTAAACAAAATCAATAAAATTACGGGGTATTACAGGAGGTTCATCGTGGGAATCTCGGGTCACAATTTTATTGGTCGGCCACATTTGAATTGTGTTCCTATCCACCCAGGATTAATTGCAAGCCGGTACAAGGGGTGTTTTCAAGTACGGCTCTTCTTTCTAGTGAGAAGCTCTTTGATGGATGCCTTGCTTTCTTACCGTTCACCCCCTATGCTCGAGGATGAACTTTTTGAAGCCGGGGAAAGTGATTAAAATAGGAATTTTTAGGGATTATTTGTCATTTTTATTTTCTTTTCTTTTGTTATTTTATTTTCCTTTATTTTTGTTAGTGCATTTAGAGGTAAGGAGTAGTAATGACATTTTGAAATTAGGGCCTTAGATTAGAGCCTAGGCTACTCCTCTCTTTTAAATACCCACTTGTAAGCCTCATTTGAGGTAGACTTGAATTTTGACAATAGAAAATAGTGTTTCTCTCTCGAAATTGGTGTTTAGATATTTTTAGGTGCCTTTTGGTGGGGGGTTTACGTCAGTTTCAGATTGTGTTTAGTACCTTCGCCACTATATTGTTGGACTTAGATTGGACTTTTCCTCGTCACTTCTTATGAGTTAGTTTGCATTCGATTTTCTACCCGTATTGCAGTTGTTCATCATGATTCTTGTCTCCAATTACACCTACAAGGCTGGGGCCGATGCCCAAGACAAGAGGTTATTTCAGCCTGGTGATTTGATTATGGTTATTAGCAGTAAGCTCGATGATATGGCAGGGACCACAAGTTATAGATGTATTGTTGACGTGACTAAAAATGTGCCTCAGAAGCGCGTACTATCTAGGCTCAAGTGCAAGCCTGTCGCTTAAGTAATAATCCGATAAGTCGGGTATCGATCCTCAAGGAAATAGGACGACGGTGTCGTAACGACGTTGGATAGACGAAGAAATCCTAACTCCGACTCTAAAAAGAAAGGAAAAGATGATTTGGTTTGAGAATTGGCTACAACTAAATGCAATTTTGAAAATAGTTAATTAATACACCAAAGTATGAATGGAATGCAACT
The DNA here is from genome assembly GCA_949130495.1 of Sambucus nigra. Taxonomy (NCBI): domain Eukaryota; kingdom Viridiplantae; phylum Streptophyta; class Magnoliopsida; order Dipsacales; family Adoxaceae; genus Sambucus; species Sambucus nigra. Next base: position 689,754,166 of record OX422209.1, read on the forward strand.
ACTCTAAATTACCTAAATTATCGATGATGATTAACTTGAAACTTGAACTATATGATGAAGAAAATAGCATGGGAATTCAATACCTCAACCCTAGTATATTGCAGGTATAAAACTAATCATAAATTTAAGTGATTGATTAGACCCAGACTTTAGTACTCCCAAGAATTACGTATATGAGGTTCAAGCCTGCACTATACGAAATCAGAGGACGAGTAAAGTGGTAACGTGCGATAACAACACTCGCATTGCATTCTAAAGCATCCCGGTTACCCAGAAGCAAACGATATCCAAAGATCTACAATGGTTGTGTTGTTACGCAATATGGTCAGAATAAATCATTAAATTCAGAGGATTAATTTTATACACATGCAACTAACACATCAGGTTGAGTTCATGCATCCTGACCTTTAAAACCTAGCCGGACATATGGAAACTTGAAAACAACACGTTTGGAATTAAAAAAAAAAACATTTTTACTGGGGGAATAAGATGAAGAAAGATGAAATTATAAGTGAGCAAACAACTAGAACAAAAATTGAAACAAAATTTAGAATGATTTTACTTGAATTGCAACTTGAAAGTAACTAGGGTTTGTTGTTCTTCTCCTCTAAAATGGGTTACAAAGCTTCCCTAATGACTTAGAAGCCTCCTCCTTAGTTTAGGAGTAATTACCATTTATAAATTATGAAATACAAGAGTTTGAACCAAGTAAAACTCTAATTTTTACAAGTGGATAAGTCCAGAAAATCGAGAACACAATTGATCCTGGTAAAGGGTCCGGTTCGGTTCCATCTTGTAATTTCTTGACAAAACATTTTCTAGATGTAGGATCAATTCATTTTATCGTCACTTCGATTCGATTCTGTTTTGCCATCCTTTACAGAAACTTTGACCATGATGGATTCGGCTCGATTTCTTTCCCTTGGGTTCGGTTCCCTTTTATCAGTTTTTGCAGAAACCTTGCCTTCTTGTGTTTTTGTGAAGCTTTTGGTACGAAACTCGGATTACAACCCTGGATGCATGTGAAATAGATGACGAACACACAAAACTCGATGTACTCTTTAGAATTTGTTAATAGCAAAGATATGATATAAATCCACTTGAATTACACTATGCGGAGCGATAAAAGCTTCTAAATTAAGGGGATAAATGGGAAGAATTTATGCCTAATCAAACCCCCCTAACTTAGAACATTGATCATCCCGAGCAATGTAAAAGAATCAAAGCATGGTCTAACTCGTAAATGGGATAAGTTACCTCTTTTGCGGGCGCGTAATTGCAGTTAGCGTATGCAACAAGACTTTAAACCCCTACCTTACCCTAGTAGGACGAGTTGTGTCTCGTGAGGGTTTACAGAGAATATACCCACAAAATTCGACTTAAAGAAACTCAAAATACACAAAAATTGTATAATTCAAACTTTTCTAGAAAATAATCATCATCAAGTCATGTTCGAGAGTCTCAATTCATAGTGCGCGTGTGTGAAACTGAAAATTTAACTGTGAATTTCCACCGATTGACCATTACGTTACTTATCCAAGAATTATTTTTGATTTCAAAATCTCACGAAATGCTCTCACAACGAATCACACGAAATGGGACTTATTCTCTCGGTATGCGTGACATAAAGAGTAAATGTAATGGATGCAAAGTCACGCGCACAAATTGAAGGACGGAAATATATGGTGAATAGATCTCATCATCAGAATACATATATAAGAAAAGGGAAACATTGCCTCTAATTCGTATTTTTGTCCTCTTTTATTATCTTTTTGTGTTTTTGCTCTCCATGCGGTAACCAATTTCGCAATTTTGGACTCAGTTAGGACTTTTTCGGGCTAAAGGTGTAATTGGATATTTTTGGAGTGATTTGGAATTTCGAAATTGGAAAATTATCTTATGATGTCCGTTAGTGCGTTTCCGGGCTTTTGCTCATTTTTTTCTTCTTTTTCTATTTTTCACTCTTTTTCTTTTCTGGCTAGTTTTGTCGAGCATAGCTATTTTTTTCTTGACCCTTTTTATGCACTTTTCGAACTTAAATTCTGGTGTTGTCCCCTTTTCACAATTCCGGGCCAGGTGGGGTTTTTCGGGTTGTCAAACGAAAGGGAAAAATTTATTCGGCTCAATTTGGGTTACAAAAGAGGTGATTTTTCGCTACTTTTTCTGGCCAATATTTTTGGGTGACAAACGAGGGCCTACTTCATTATCCAAAACACCAATTGTGTTACCATATGCGTTTCGAGATGAATTAAGTTTAGAGATCAATTTTGGCATGTTTTTCAAAGCAATATCTCACACATTTTCCATAACCGATCACAATGAAAGGATTGAGATCCTCGACGACTTTTTAGACGCTGAAAAGAACTTTCAGCTAACAATTAACTCGGATTGATTTATAATTTTCACAAAGATGAAATGCTCGAATCTCACCGAGGTTGTTAATCTCCACATTTATTCGTTAAGTCGTCTATGTTCGCTCAATTTCCATCTTTGGTCAATTTAGGCTTTGTGTATTGTAATTTTACAATTTGAGACTTTAAACCGACTTTTAATGATATTTTCGAAAAATTTGAATTCCAATTTTTATTTATTTTGAACAAAAAATATTTTTGGGTTTTTCAAAATTTTATGATTTTTTTTTTAAATTTCTGGGCATTTTTGAACATTTGTGAAGTTTTAGAAATACGCACTTGTGACCCCCCCCCCCCCCCCTAACTTAGACTTTTGCATTGTCCTCAAGCAAAAAGGACTAAAATCTAACTCAAAGCGAATTAAAAGTGCGGAAAAATAAAACAAACAATTATAACATAAACGCAGCATTTATATAGATAAAGAACAAACTGTGTTACATAGGATAAGGGGAAAACACACAATCAACACTAAGTAAACAACCATTTCACACATACACAACCAACAAACATAGTAAAAACATTCATGGGCTTCATTGGGGGGGCCTGATTGCAGGACCTGTGTGCATTGGGATCGTAAGGATTATAGAAGTAACTGGGTGGCGGCCCACCGAAGTTGAGCTGGAATAGATGGGCTTGGAGCTGGTGCATCATGCTCGTGTCCCTCTGGTAAGTGGCCTGATCGCGGTTGTATTGGGTGATGAACCCGTCAAATTGGGATTCCACCGTTGCCAGGCAACTATCAAAATCAGCACCCGAGGGCTCAAAATTCGAGTCCTCGTCCTCATTGTATTCTTCATCATCGGCCCCTTCCATCGCAACGTCCTTTGATACGGGATCTTCAACCAGAATTTCCTCCTTGGCCTCTAAATTGATCGCCTCTCGGGCCGCTCGAATGGAAGCCCTTTACTGGGCACTCTGCATGCGAGATACCTTCCCAATGGGCTCCGGGAGGCATGGGAAAGCTTAAGGTGGCTGGATACCAGCGTCGACTAGGAGGGAGGTGATGAGGCGGGCATAAGAGAGTGGTACTGCACCTTTTTGTTCCCAGGCCGCATAAATGATATCAGCATAGAGCATACGGGCCAGATTTAGAGTGAAATTGGGGTCGAAAAGGTGGTACACAAGTGTGGCTTGGCGAGGATGCATCGTTGAGTCATTGGAGGTTTGAAGCAGGTTTGCGCACACTATATGGAAAGTGATGCACGCCTTCTCGTTCAGGCAGCCCACGGGGAATGTACCCCATTCCCAAATGTCATTGGGTGCGATCCGGTCAATGCACTGTTGTTTGGGAATGGTGGGGGAGTTGGTTGGGTAGTCGTATACTTACGGGTGGGGAACGCCCTTATCAGCAAGTTTGTGGGCGAGGATGGCTAAGGAGAATCGGATGGGCTAGCCGTCAACAAAGGATTGGCATTTAAACTCGTTTATGTGAAATGAGAGAGCCATAAAAGGACCAGACTTCGTCCGCCCATACGACATGGTAAGGTTCCTGTAGGTATTGCGTCCACCCCCTTTGGCGGAAAAGGGTGGTGACGGGGCGCGGTAGCTCGTCCCAGTTGACAACCCGCTCAATGTGAAATTGGCGGGATAAACTGAAAAATCATTCACACCATATACGCTCCATGTGGGAACGGTATTGCCCATTGTCGTTGGGCAGAATGTCGCTTGACATGTATTTGGCGAGGAGTGCTTGATTGGTCATTGGGAAATCTTAGAATTAGGAGAGGAAAAACTAGGTCTTGTAGAGAGGGAAATATGTGGAGGTGTGAGTGGAAGAGTAGGGAAGAAGTGGCATTTATAGGTGGTGGGGAGAGGTTTGGGTGAGGATTTTTGGAGGGAAAAAAGGAGTAGTTATTTTTGAAGGAAAAGGGGAAGAATGGGGGGAAGGGAGTGGATAGGTGGGGTGAATGGGTTCCTTGGGAAGAACTAAAATCGCAGGAACCGATCCGGTTCAGGGGCAATTCAGTTCGGTTCTGGGGATTTTTTTTTTCAATTTTTCCAAATCGAACCGATCCGGCTTGGGGATTCGGTTCGGTTCGGTTTCATCTTTAATAGAACCCCTTTTCTCAGTCTGCTGCACTAGAATCCTATTCTCTCAAATTTTTAGATGCTTGCACATTATTCTCCCTCCTGAATTTCTCGATGACCTCATGAATGTTGTGTTGGAATGCGTGATCTTAACACTAACCTTATGTAACCTACCTACGGACTCAATCTAATCTATCGAAGCATAACTACTGTAGACAAGAATTTACCCCATACGTGTCGGGGGTGCGACGACCTCTCTTTCCAGCTCATTCGACCCCGTAAACGGGGTCTGACAACTAAACGGTATCGACTTCTTTCACACATGCCTCCAGATATGGCTTTAGGCGTTGTCCATTTACTTTGAATGTACTTCCCCCTTTCAAATCGTCTAACTCAATAGCTTCGTGAGGGAATACATTCTTCACAATGAATGGGACTGACCATTGTGATCGCAACTTACTCGGAAATAGATGAAGCCGAGAGTTATAGAGAAGCACTTTTTGTCCGGGAAGAAACTCTTTGCGTCGAATGATGTTATCATGAGAGAGTTTCATCCTTTCTTTGGAAATTTTTGCGTTCTCATACGTATCATTGCGTATCTCTTCTAACTCATTTAATTGAAGCTTGCGAGCTTCACCGACTTTATCCATGTCATAATTCAACTTCTTAATCGCCCAGTACGCCTTGTGTTCCAATTCCACGGGAAGATGGCAAGGTTTTCCATACACAAAGCGGAATGGGGACATGCTGAACGGATTTTTATATGCGGTACGATAGGCCCATAATGAATCATTCAATCGAAGTGACCAATCTTTCCGGGTGGGAGTTGACGGTCTTCTCGAGAATGTTCTTGATCTCTCAATTCGCTAGTTCGGCCTGCCCATTCATTTGTGGGTGATAGGTTGTTCCAACCTTGTGAATGACTCCATACTTTCTCATGAGCTTCGCGAATGGCGTGTTGCAAAAGTGCGTTCCATTATCACTGATTATCGATTTTGAAGTACCGAAGCGGGAAAGTATGTGTTCCTGTAGGAACTTAACCACCACTTTACTGTAATTTGTCTTGGTAGCTATACCCATTTAGAAATGTAGTCTACCGCGACAAGGATGTATAGAAAACCAAAAGATGGGGGAAAAGGACCCATGAAGTTAATACCCCAGCAGTCGAAGATCTCAATAATGAGTATTGGGGTTAATGGCATCATGTCTCATCGGGTAATCTCTCCCATCCTTTGACACCTATCGTAAGATTTGCAATAATTGTTCACATCCCAGAATATTGTGGGCCAATAGAGGCCGCATTGAAGAATCTTAGCGGCCTTCTTTTTCATCAAAAAGTGACCTCCACGAGCTTTCGAAGGACAAAATTGGATGACTTTTGGGATCTTGTCATCTGTTACACATCGTCGGATGATCTGGTCGACGCAATATTTAAACAGGAAAGGATCGTCATAGAAAAACATGCGTGGCCAAGTAATAAATATCTTCTTATCTTGCGGTGTCCAATCGGGAGGGACGACTCCCATGACAAGATAGTTCATGATATCTGCAAACCAGGACAAAGAAGAGGTAACAAAGAGTTACTCATCCAGAAAGTATTCGTCTATGGGTATTGTATCACTAGGTACGTCAGACGAAAGCCGCGATAAGTGGTCGGCAACGACATTTTCTACTCCTTTCTTATCCTTAATGGAGAGATTAAACTCTTGTAGGAGTAGGATCCACCTTATGAGGCGCGGCTTTGCGTCTTTCTTCGCAAGTAGGTATTTTAATGCCGCGTGGTCGGTGGAGCAAGTAATGGGAGAACCGATAAGGTAGGACCGAAATTTGTCATTGGCAAAGACTACTGCTAGAAATTCCTTCTCTGTGGATGTTTTAAATTGTATTGCTGTTTAAAAAGTTTAGTTAAATAAAATTTTGACGCCCGCCTAATAGGTTATTAGTAATTAATTTGGTTTTCAACAGTGATGCTAAGAATGAACCATATGCAACTCCTGTTTTAATTTGGTACATGAGTGATCGCCCGGTATTTTATTAGGCGGGGTGTCACAGATGGTATCAGAGCATCAGGTTCTAGTGTCCTTAGGAATCTGTGCGGACGTACTTCGCTTTCATCATTTCTCTCGATTTGATATAGAGCCTTATGATTAGGATTGTTAATTCCTCTTGTGAGATTTTGTTCTCCCGCCATTATATAAGATTGTAGAAAATCTTTTACGTGCTCGTTCACGATTTGTGTGCTGATTGATGAAGGGTGACCAAGGAAGGCCGTGTTGAGGGCAGTAAGAGGCGGGGCCTAGCTGGAGCAGCTGGTAGAAGTTGGGGACTAGGACCGCAGTAGAGGTCACTCCCCTTGTGGCATTTGTTAAGGAATGTTGCAACGACTACTAAAGTATAGTAGTTATGAGCATCCAGGTACTACTATAGTAGAGAGTGGTACTAAGTTGAATGAACCGATAAAGCTAAGGGATTTGAAAGAGGTTTGAAGGGTCTTTGATAAGGACCATGCCCTAAAGTTAAAATTATATGGAGTAAGTGTAACGTGTTTCAACGGAATAAGAAGGCTCAGGAGCTTTGGCTTAGAGCAGGTTATGGGAAATCCCCAGATGTGAAAACTTAAGGAAAATTTTTTCACTCGTAGGAGTAATGCTAAAATGGTGAGAACAGTAGTCACCATATTCATTGGAGCAGGATGTTTTGCTCGTAGAGGAATTTTTCGGACGATTTTAATCGCGAGTTCCTTTGGTTGATTAGGAAGGAAGAGAATGCAGTTTGGATTATTCACATAAGGATAGGCCGAAGGCCTACAGTGAATAAAGAGTGATATGGAGAAGTGAACCTTATACCGAAGTGAGGTAGGTACAATGAAGAATAACTCTTTCAGAGGAATGATAGGCTCACTAGCGAAGTGTTGCTAACACTTACAGAGAATGTGGGTGTGTTCATGGACCCCATTGGTGAACATCCACCCTAGGAAATTTGTTGAAACAGGGTTGTTGAGGCAGGTAATGGAGTTTACTTTTTAACGAAGAAGTTAATGGGATAAAGAAAGTGATTGTAAGGATCATTGCTATGGAGTCCGACATACTGATAACCTTAAAAGGGTCAGAATGACCCAAGATGGGAAATGTTGTAATGTGGAAGTGTAGAACCATTCCTTTAATCATTACCCAGTGAGAGTTAAGGGACAAGAGTAGGGAACCCAGATGGGGCATTAATTAAAGAAATTTTTGGTTCAGTGAGGCAAGTGTACCATGTCCAGGAATCGGAAGGGGTAGCCAGGGTAATTGGCAAGAATGTTGTTATGAACTTCACCTAAATTGAAGGAGGTGTGTTTTGTGTGACAAGATTGAGTCACAGTATTTTATTAGCTCCAGATTCGTGTGTGTAATTAGAGCTTTGTGGTGGCATCGTTAACATTATATAATGCATGTCTATGTGTTTTTTCGCAGTAGCGGAGTTTTATTTTCCTTCATTCGCTATAAAAGTGGGTGTTGATATCTTGAATATATATCTGGTTTGTACAACTTGTTTTATGTGTGATATAAGTATGATATTATTTTGAGTATATTGTGTTCTTCGTTGTTCGGAGCGATAGCAGGCTAATGATGGCAAGACTATCGTGTTCGCGATTCCAAGATGGAACATGTTATTATTGCGATATCTCACCTAGATACAAGTTGAGTTCGCCTTTATTATTATAGGTAGATGAAAACTTCGGTGATCAGAGGTTTCATTATTATGATTAGATTATGTGGAGACCTTATAGATGTGATTTAAGGCACGCAGGATTTATTTTTTAAGCCACAAGTTTAGGCTTGTTATTATTTGTGCAAGGACTTATTGTTAGTACTAGCGCTTGGTGGTGTCGTTCCTGGTTAGAAATAGGAGTTCCGACCACATTTTGTTGAAAGAGGGGATAGGATTATCCCGGTTTCATATTTGAAGATAACGGACCTCCACGATCGACAAAGTTAAGTAGTAGTGTATTGGAGGGGTTCCTTGTTTGGATTTTGGCTTTGCGAGACACTCCACGCATGAACCTTAATGACATCGGGAGCGGAGAGATGTTATAGGATGCAAGGATGTTGGTTTTGTTGATAAGTTACCTAGTGTAGAGAAAAGACTATGGACCGAAAAATGTGTGATGATTGTATATTTATAGAGATGAAAATGTTGTGGAAAAGCACTGAAATGTTTTCCTCACCACAAGTATATGGGTGAGGCAAGGTGAAAGAAATTGATTTAAGGCTTATGGACATGTCTTGTGCAGAAGGCAGTTTTTGGAGGTAATGTGTTTTGGATAAGATGGTCGTAACATCTCAGAAGAGAATAGGTGCCCGAGTATTTAGACTTTCCATTTCGTTAAGATATAAGGATATAGTGGTAGAAGAGTGTTAGTAAGTTAGCGAGATCGGATTTAGGATGTCCCGCCGGTGTGCCTTAGGCCGTTATATCTCAATGACCGACGACGCGAGGAAGTAATGTAACGGGAGGGTTCCTTGTTTGGATTTCGCTTTGCAACACGTCCCACGCATGAAACCAAGCAAATGTCGAAAGTTGAGAGAGGCCTTGGGCACTAGGGATATACTTAGGATAGTACTAGCTTTGCGTGGTTGGAAACACATAGATCGTAGGATTATTAGAGAGTAAGTTCAATAGAGTTAGTGGCGCTGATATAGGAAGATTGTGGGAAGTAAACCATAAGAAGATTGGTTAATTAACCTTGAGAAGAATTGAATTTCGCGGGTTGGGAAGACCCATGTGTAAGTATTACATCGAGGAAATAATGACCATTATTTAGAGAGAGTGTAAATGTGTCACGTTTAAAATGATTGTGCAAATAAGCACGAGTTAAAAGGTGTATGAGCACCATGGTAAGGTTGTTTTATATACCGCCTAAAATAGAAGGGGCGGAGTATATAAAGTTGAAGATTATGTCGTAAGGCAGTTATAAGTAAGATTAAAGTTGGTTGAATGGAATGTCATGAGAGGTACACGATATTCCAATTGTATAAGGGGCAATAAGTGGTAATATGCCCAAGATAGTGTCACAACCCGCCTAAAATAATAACGGGTGGCCAGCCCTATACTATAATAAATCATGAGTTTCAGATGGTCCAGTCTCAACATCAACTACCAGTACTATAATATAGGACTAACTACCCGAAATCACATAAGCGGGGTATAAAAAAAAAATTATATAATGTGCAACAACCAACCAACTAACACTACTAAAGAAAAGAAAGATGCATACAAGAACTAAGATAAATGAAATGCTAGAAATAAAATGAACTAAATAAATACAACCGAATGTACTACACAAAGTAGACCCGAATAAGCTATCGGGTCACAGCCAATACAATAGCTGAAATGGAATAAATATAAACATGTATATAAATATCCCTTGGGTACAAACCCGATATACAACATGAATCCTACCTAGAATTTTAAAGAAGTAGGAAGAGGCTACATGAAACATCCCGCAACAGTCCGCACCTGTCACGGCTCCCAAGACTCTGGATAGAAAGTCATTTGGCATCCATGCGGTAGGATACCTGTGGTAATATATATATATATACAAGGAGGAGAGAAAAGTAAACGGGTCAGAGCCCCCGAATGTGAAAAATATTTAGCAAGTGTGTTAACCGTGCATAATAATTATCGGTGCACTTATTTCATAATTAAAGTGAGACCGCTCTCTCATGGAACCCCAACTCACCTCTCATCTAAAGGCGCGCACCTATTCGCGTCCTCAAGTTGTAGTTAAATTACCCCCTTATTTTTAAGGACAACCTAACTTATCATAGGCCTAGTCTATACCCACGAGAGCTATTATCCCGTCATAATCTAAGGAACCACCCTTTCTAATCCTACTAGATTATGATAACAACAATTATGCCATAAAAGGCTTTGTGGATTCTGATTTATAATTTCATGAATTATACTTCTTAATACGCTACCCCTATATATATAGGCTAAAATGTAAGAATTTATATTCCTAATATCATGCAAATGGAATATTGGCAAAACCTCTCTCTAATCTCAAACTTGTACTATGTTTCATGTGTGGGGAGTCTCGCAAAGCGAAATCCAAACAAGGAACCGCCCCGTTACACTACTCCTGACAAGGTCAAGACCAGAGATCCGAGATGCCACAAATAGAATTACTTCTCTCAACTCTCGACATAGCACTGCGTTTCGTGCGTGAGGCATCTCGCAAAGCGAAATCCAAACAAGGAACCCCCTCGTTACACTACTCCTGGGCAATGTCGATCCTAGAGATCCATAATTCTTAACATACTATATAGTACTACCATTACTACTAAACTATAAACTACCAAAGAAAGAAAAAAAAAAAAAAAAAAAGAAAAAGAAAGAAAAAAAAAAAAAAGAAAGAAAGAAAAAAAAAAGAAATCAAATGAAATCAAATAAAAGAATCTTCAATAATATCCTAGGGATGATGTAACCGAAATATTCCTTATGTGCGATACATCAACCCCCATCCATCTAGTACACCATAATCATCCAAGATATACTTTACCAAAATCTATATCCTTTCCTATATAGGATATATAAATACATATATATAGGTATTTTATGCTCACCATATATATACATATACCAATCATCCATATACCCATGACCAAGTGCACATACTATATATGATGTACAATGGCCATGCAAATATAATACCCGGCTATATGTAGCGCCGATAAAACTGCATCAATGCTATCATCTTCCCAGAGTCCGGCTCACGTAACAACTGGGGACCACCTGGTGGGGATCAACGACACCCGCCTCGTGGTAACACACACACACGACGTCCCGGGAAGCGGTCATAGTTCCAACCGGCAATGAGACGAAACATACCCACCACGTCTCATCCCAAAATATATATCTATATCGTATAATAACACAAGGGACGACTATGACCTGGGGAATATCCACACCCTGCTCTATATGCCAGGATGCTCACCCTCTGCGCGGAAACTTCCCAATGATAGCATGAGCGGGGTATGCTTAACCGCATAAGTATATATATCGCTCATATACGCAATATACATACATCCGTATGATCCCATCATATGATCCAATATAGTAAACCATCATATACGGTTTAAATATCCATACCATGTATGACCACAACATAGATATATCCATATATTCACATTCATACATAGATATATGTACATATATTCACACATCGCTATATCAATATATATACAAACTAATTCCCGTTCCTATGTATAAGATATATAAACCCGGCTATAAGTATACATAATCCTCAATATACAAGTCGTCACCATAATTTCCATTAAATGTACCTCGATATGTGAATACAATCCCTCACTTGAAACATATTCAATCATTTTTCCTATGATGAATAGTCTCCCAAAACCATATGTATATATTTATACATATATATTCAACATTAGGGTTATCACCCACGAGTTTGTGTAGGATCCATCACTACACATTTCATCCATATGCAAAAGTGCCTAATTACCTTTAGTACTATTTAACCATAGGCACACACATGACTTAATAGTCTAAAACCTCAATTTATTCCAACCTCATTTCAAGTATTGGAATCTCACAGGTCATATCCCCATAATATGTGTAAACTAATCCTACTAGAATTTATGCTACCGCTTATTCTAGTCGATAGTACGATCCTAAAGCGTTCTCAATGTCACCTATGGCTCGAGTCGAAATCAGGAACCCTCACTCCTATTGAGTTATCAATTGCCCTTAGACTAAACTTGTCTAAGGATATAAGACCCCTCACTCTTAAAGAGTATGCAACCACTCTCTTCATTGGCCCCAAATTATATCTTAACCATATCCTATCCTTATAAGGATTTGACATAAATGTCGGCCTAGAAATTTCACCACATACATGGATATTTCTTATCCACTTATTCCAAGAAGTTACCACTATAAAATACTAAGTGAGAGACCCCACTAAGTCACCGAAAGATATCTCTTACCTTATAAGAGAGAACCCCAAATCAACAAACCCAACCAAAAAGGGCTAGAAGTCATCTTAGGAAACCCATAAAACAGCCCATTAAGGAAGCCCCTATGAATAAACTCCAAAAGAAAAGGGGAAGAAGAAATCCAAGTTTTGGTCTAAAAACAGGGGACCGGTCGACCGGACCCTGACCCCCGGTCGACCGCGGGTCCAAATTTTGCCTACGAAGAAATGCAGTAGGCTTTTCCTTTAAGGCGCGGTCGACCGGTCCCCAGAGCGCGGTCGACCGGCCACACCAGTTAAGCTGGCCGATTTTCCATTTTTCAGCAAACCCACGAAATTAATACTCAAATATCATCACTAAGTCCCCAAATCTTTAACCCAATAATGTTATTAACAAGAAAACCCATCCTACATCTCATCCCAACCATTTATATGGGATTAAACCATAGAATAACATTGATTTCAAGATTTAAACCCAAAAATCTAGGTTTTGGTATTATACCCAAAAATCCATTTCTTTACCCCACAAATTATGAAATGAAATACACAAATAGCTATTTAGCAAGATTAAACACTTGCCTCAGATTTGTAGAGGTTGGATCGTCCTCGAAATCGCGGTTGGGCCGGAAATCCCAAGCTTTTCTTCCTCTCTCTCTTCCTTTCTTCTTCTTTCCTTTCTCTCAATGAGAATGGCTTGATCCGTAAGCCACTTAAACCTTTAAAACAAAGTCCCAATTTTAAATGTTAATACACACTTTAAATGACTCGTTTACTCCAATTCAAGTCAAAATAGCTTAAAAACATTCCGGAGCCGAAATAAGACCCAATGACAGTCATTTCAACTATCTCGACCCTTCCGGGATCGATGGTACCCTCAAAAATATCATCCGGAATACTTTAAAATATTCTCTATTTTTGGGCCTAAGTTCCCAAATTTTGAAATTCTCCAATTTAATTAAATTTTATTTTCCCAAAATTTAATTTCTCAGTCTCCAAAAATCGAGGGTTGTTACATACTTCCCCCCTTACAAAAATTTCGTCCGCGAAATTTAAGACATGACTAGGACCTCAATATCATCTAGTCCTCACATCAATCCTTAGGATCACTATACCTATCCTTCCTGGTTCTCGTATCGAACCATATAGTTTTAAAGCAACTACTACCCCAGGGTGCCCATACACCCTGTATCCGAGTTTCCACTTGTAAAATTATGATCAAGCTCCATAAGTCTCAAATCATAATATACCCTCAGCAATATGATCTATAACAACATACTAAACATACACAAGTTAAAAATTTCCCAATGGTAGAACTCTCCTCAATTCCTGACACTAGCCACCTTCGTGCGGGGGAGGTCTCGCAAGCGAAATCCAAACAAGGAACCCTCCCAATACACTACTGTGTAGCTAGGTCGGGGATTGAGATTAGTTGAACCAGGGTTAAGGTTTTAAAAAAAGAAAGATTTCCATATTTTAGATATTGCCCGAGGGCCTATGCAACAATACTATATAAATTAATCACGCGTCTTTCGACACGCCAAACAAACACCTTATGCTTAAAACACAAGGCTTCAATAAATACAATATGGCTAACCAATATCTAGTTCTCAAAACTAGCACAACTATGAGCTAAACTATCCGCTCCACATAAGTCTACCAAACTCTGAACCTCTCAATCATGAAAAGGTGTAACGTCTCCAAAGACGCCATACAAAGGCCACACTTGCTCACTTTCTCCTTTAGGAAAAATTTTATACACCCTAGCGGTAAAGCGGTTAGCTACTCATCACACCTCACACGCGACATTCCAAATCCCGCACAAGCATAACTTAAACCCAAAGAAAGGTATTATACCTTACATTACCGTAACTCAAGGGTTCCCCTTGTCCTAGAATCTCAACTCAGGGTCCTCAACTTCCTCTAGGACAATCATTATCCCTAAGCCTATTTCTTCACAAGAGAAACATCTTCCTCAGAACCCTTCCTAACCATAATGAAGGGCAAGGCGCGATTGTAACTGCCGAAAACTCCCTCCGTCCTACACAACGAAACTGAGTCTCCAAAGGCATTCCCCTTCAACCTAGAAGGCGATACTCCTAATATTGGGATAACTACACCAACCTCACCTCGGTAAGAGTCACCAAAACCAGGTTTCCTAACTAAGGTTAACAGATTCTCAATCTATAACTCCCAAGGACTACGCTACATGCCTCTCCTCGGTCTTTCCTTACTAAGACCAAGATTCGCCAATCGAGTAAATTTTCCTTTCTTACCCGACTGCCGATAAATCACCTCGAACCACTGCCATAAATCTCCTCAATAACTCCTCCGAAAACGGGGAAAAACAAATACCCCCGATTAAAGCGTACCCAAAACATGCTATGGGTAGGGTACTTATAATCTTATCCTTTCATAGACGACATAATCTAGGCGACATCTGAAACGAAACAAGACCAACTGTTATCAGAACGCCAATCAAGTGAATATACTTCACCGAAGAAAACAACGCAGTGAACACAACAGTCCTATTTATAGGGCTTTATGTCAAGAACGTTAACGGAAGAATCCATAACTCGCACAGATCGTAAGGACTCTAGAACCTGATGCTCTGATACCATCTGTCACAACCCGCCTAAAATAATAACGGGTGGCCAGCCCTATACTATAATAAATCAGGAGTTTCAGATGGTCCAGTCTCAACATCAACTACCAGTACTATAATATAGGACTAACTACCCGAAATCACATAAGCGGGGTATAAAAAAAAAATTATATAATGTGCAACAACCAACCAACTAACACTACTAAAGAAAAGAAAGATGCATATAAGAACTAAGATAAATGAAATGCTAGAAATAAAATGAACTAAATAAATACAACCGAATGTACTACACAAAGTAGACCCGAATAAGCTGTCGGGTCACAGCCAATACAATAGCTGAAATGGAATAAATATAAACATGTATATAAATATCCCTTGGGTACAAACCCGATATACAACATGAATCCTACCTAAAATTTTAAAGAAGTAGGAAGAGGCTACATGAAACATCCCGCAACAGTCCGCACCTGTCACGGCTCCCAAGACTCTGGATAGAAAGTCATCCGGCATCCATGCGGTAGGATACCTGTGGTAATATATATATATATATACAAGGAGGAGAGAAAAGTAAACGGGTCAGAGCCCCCGAATGTGAAAAATATTTAGCAAGTGTGTTAACCGTGCATAATAATTATCGGTGCACTTATTTCATAATTAAAGTGAGACCGCTCTCTCATGGAACCCCAACTCACCTCTCATCTAAAGGCGCGCACCTATTCGCGTCCTCAAGTTTTAGTTAAATTACCCCCATATTTTTAAGGACAACCTAACTTATCATAGGCCTAGCCTATACCCACGAGAGCTATTATCCCGTCATAATCTAAGGATCCACCCTTTCTAATCCTACTAGATTATGATAACAACAATTATGCCATAAAAGGCTTTATGGATTCTGATTTATAATTTCATGAATTATACTTCTTAATACGCTACCCCTATATATATAGGCTAAAATGTAAGAATTTATATTCCTAATATCATGCACATGGAATATTGGCAAAACCTCTCTCTAATCTCAAACTTGTACTACGTTTCATGCGTGGGGAGTCTCGCAAAGCGAAATCCAAACAAGGAACCGCCCCGTGACACTACTCCTGACAAGGTCAAGACCAGAGATCCGAGATGCCACAAATAGAATTATTTCTCTCAACTCTCAACATAGCACTGCGTTTCGTGCGTGAGGCGTCTCGCAAAGCGAAATCCAAACAAGGAACCCCCTCGTTACACTACTCCTGGGCAATGTCGATCCTAGAGATCCATAATTCTTAACATACTATATAGTACTACCATTACTACTAAACTATAAACTACAAAAGAAAGAAGAAAAAAAGAAAAGAAAAGAAAAAGAAAGAAAAAAAAAAGAAGAAGAAACAAAGAAACAAAGAAAAAAAAAGAAAACAAATGAAATCAAATAAAAAAATCTCCAATAATATCCTAGGGATGATGTAACCGAAACATTCCTTATGTGTGATACATCAACCCCCATCCATCTAGTACACCATAATCATCCAAGATATACTTTACCAAATTCTATATCCTTTCCTATATAGGATATATAAATACATATATATAGGTATTTTATGCTCACCATATATATACATATACCAATCATCCATATACCCATGACCAAGTGCACATACTATATATGATGTAGAATGGCCATGCAAATATAATACCCGGCTATATGTAGCGCCGATAAAACTGCATCAATGCTATCATCTTCCCAGAGTCCAGGTCACGTAACAACTGGGGACCACCTGGTGGGGATCAACGACACCCGCCTCGTGGTAACACACACACACGACATCCCGGGAAGCGGTCATAGTTCCAACCGGCAATGAGACGAAACATACCCACCACGTCTCATCCCAAAATATATACCTATATTGTATAATAACACAAGGGACGACTATGACCTGGGGAATATCCACACCCTGCTCTATATGCCAGGATGCTCACCCTCTGCGCGGAAACTTCCCAATGATAGCATGAGCGGGGTATGCTTAACCGTATAAGTATATATATCGCTCATATACGCAATATACATACATCCGTATGATCCCATCATATGATCCAATATAGTAAACCATCATATACGGTTTAAATATCCGTACCATGTATGACCACAACATAGATATATCCATATATTCACATTCATACATAGATATATGTACATATATTCACACATCGCTATATCAATATATATACAAACTTATTCCCGTTCCTATGTATAAGATATATAAACCCGGCTATAAGTATACATAATCCTCAATATACAAGCCGTCACCACAATTTCCATTAAATGTACCTCGATATGTGAATACAATCCCTCACTTGAAACATATTCAATCATTTTTCCTATGATGAATAGTCTCCCAAAACCATATGTATATATTTATACATATATATTCAACATTAGGGTTATCACCCACGAGTTTGTGTAGGATCCATCACTACACATTTCATCCATATGCAAAAGTGCCTAATTACCTTTAGTACTATTTAACCATAGGCACACACATGACTTAATAGTCTAAAACCTCAATTTATTCCAACCTCATTTCAAGTATTGGAATCTCACAGGTCATATCCCCATAATACGTGTAAACTAATCCTACTAGAATTTATGCTACCGCTTATTCTAGTCGATAGTACGATCCTAAAGCGTTCTCAATGTCATCTATGGCTCGAGTCGAAATCAGGAACCCTCACTCCTATTGAGTTATCAATTGCCCTTAGACTAAACTTGTCTAAGGATATAAGACCCCTCACTCTTAAAGAGTATGCAACCACTCTCTTCATTGGCCCCAAATTATATCTTAACCATATCCTATCCTTATAAGGATTTGACATAAATGTCGGCCTAGAAATTTCACCACATACATGGATATTTCTTATCCACTTATTCCAAGAATTTCCCACTATAAAATACTAAGTGAGAGACCCCCCTAAGTCACCGAAAGATATCTCTTACCTTATAAGAGAGAACCCCAAATCAACAAACCCAACCAAAAAGGGCTAGAAGTCATCTTAGGAAACCCATAAAACAGCCCATTAAGGAAGCCCCTAAGAATAAACTCCAAAAGAAAAGGGGAAGAAGAAATCCAAGTTTTGGGCTAAAAACAGGGGACCGGTCGATCGGACCCTGACCCCCGGTCGACCGCGGGTCCAAATTTTGCCTACGAAGAAATGCAGTAGGCTTTTCCTTTAAGGCGCGGTCGACCGGTCCCCAGAGCGCGGTCGACCGGCCACACCAGTTAAGCTGGCCGATTTTCCATTTTTCAGCAAACCCACGAAATTAATACTCAAATATCATCACTAAGTCCCCAAATCTTTAACCCAATAATGTTATTAACAAGAAAACCCATCCTACATCTCATCCCAACCATTTATATGGGATTAAACCATAGAATAACATTGATTTCAAGATTTAAACCCAAAAATCTAGGTTTTGGTATTATACCCAAAAATCCATTTCTTTACCCCACAAATTATGAAATGAAATACACAAATAGCTATTTAGCAAGATTAAACACTTGCCTCAGATTTGTAGAGGTTGGATCGTCCTCGAAATCGCGGTTGGGCCGGAAATCCCAAGCTTTTCTTCCTCTCTCTCTTCCTTTCTTCTTCTTTCCTTTCTCTCAATGAGAATGGATTGATCCGTAAGCCACTTAAACCTTTAAAACAAAGTCCCAATTTTAAATGTTAATACACACTTTAAATGACTCGTTTACTCCAATTCAAGTCAAAATAGCTTAAAAACATTCCGGAGCCGAAATAAGACCCAATGACAGTCATTTCGACTATCTCGACCCTTTCGGGATCGATGGTACCCTCAAAAATATCATCCAGAATACTTTAAAATATTCTCTATTTTCGGGCCTAAGTTCCCAAATTTTGAAATTCTCCAATTTAATTAAATTTTATTTTCCCAAAATTTAATTTCTCAGTCTCCAAAAATCGAGGGTTGTTACAGATAGGCGACGAGACTATCGAAAGTAGTCAAGTCTTAGTAAAGTTTCCTTTTCAAAGGAAATCAGTTGTCCTGCTGTGGACGAGCAGACGCTTGTTAGCAAGAGTATCATCTTTGCGAGATGTTAGAGCGGTAGTTATAGACTCGTTTGTCTTATTGGCAGTTAGAGAAGCAATAGGAGTAGCGCGTCATTATTGTGTGTTAACATGTAGAAATTTAGATGAGCTTGGGGTGAAGCTAGTATGTTTAATTACACCTTGAGATAAGTGGAATATGGTAGGGGACCATCGTGTTAGCACCTTGCGATTTTGGGGGTACTAGGACGTAGTGGAAATTAACGATCCTAAGATGGTGGTGTAGGTTAAATCCGAATTTCGAGGGCGAAATTCTGTTGTAAGGGGGGAAGTATGTAACACCCCGTACTTTTGGGGGATAATTAAATTCCATAATTGGGTGTAAATTGGAATTTTGAGGAATCAAAATTTTTGGAATTTTCAAGGATTAGATGATTTTCGATGGGTGTTATATTTACTTTTGGGACTAAGTAAATAAGTCGAAGTATTTTAATTACATGTCGCAATGGGTAAAGCAGCAAAGGATAATATTCTAATTGGAAAACCTGTATTGAGATGTATTGGGTTAAATTAGTGACTTGTGGTCAAGTACCTCGGATGGAGATTTTGACTGCGCAGTGAGTCTCAAAATGGCCCAGATAATCAGAAAAAAGTATCTGGGGGTAATGTTTAGGCTCCGGGAACTTTTAAATGAATAGGGACTCGCAATTGAGTAAACGAGTCATTTTTGGGTTTTAAAAGGTATAAACCCTTTTTCTCCCTATATAAGTAGGGAGAGGGGGAGAGAACAGAAAGAAAAGAGAGAAGAGAGAGAGGAGGAGAGAAAAGAGGAGGAAAAGGGGAAGCTCCACCCAAACTCCGCAGGATTCGACTCGGGATCGTCGGATTTTATCCACGAGGCAAGTGTTTACTTGCTTTATTTACTTTTAAGCATAAATCTCATATCGTAGTTGGTAGTGATAAACCACAAAGATTTTTGGGATTGATTTTTGTGAATTAAACGGGTTTTTCGGAAGGTTTATCGGATAAAACTCGGAAAATATCAAATTGGAGAAATTTAGAAATTAACCGAATTTAGTTGTTAACTGTTGATTCTAGGAGGATTATAACTTATTTCCTTGGTGTATATATGGTTGGGTGTTGTTGTATGTTGGTAGAATAAGTAATAAAAAACTTGGAGGTATGTTAATGGCCGAAACAGTCTCGGAGAAGACGATGAGCAGTAACCAGCATCATTGCCGAATCGATTCGGCCTAGAGACGAATCGATTCGGCTCTTGGTAAAAAAATGAAATTTGTAGATATTTTCGATACGGTCGCGTGGGCACCGACCGCGTATTTTTTTGATTTTTTTTTATTTCTAATGATTTTTCTACGGAAGGTTGTTCGAGATCGAAATCGTTAGTTAGAAATCAAACCTGATATTGGGAGAATTAAGGCTAGAATTGTTTGGAGATAAATATTAGGGGTTCCTAAATATAGAGTGGGGACCTCTAGATTATTATTTGAGTGAAATGTAGTCATTGGGTTCATGGAATGGAATCCACGACCTATTTAATTTAAGGGTGTTTGGTGACGATTAATTCTTGGGATAAATTCAGTGGGCATTTAGGCCTATATAATTATGTAAGTGGAAGACATAATTCTATTGATTATGGTTGTATATATCCTGGGAGACTATTAGGATGAATTTGGGAAAATACGTATCTACTTAGTATGAATTGGTATAACTGAAGAAATATAAAATAAATCCTTAAAGGTGAATAAGGTACAGGTTATTTATCAAGTGAGGGAATGCTTTTGGATTTAGTATTATGAGTGTGCGAATACTAAAATTATATAAGTTATGAGAACCTTTGGGATTATTGGTCATCGTTATGTGTGATCGGCAATTATGGCCATTTATGTATATTGATGGAATATACGTATACAATGTGACTACAGTATATATATTATATGATACAAATACATATGTATCTGTGTGTGATTGGTATATGTGTATTTTAGAGGCTGATTTCCACGAGATTTTCTTTGGTATAGGGTTGGAACAGTCAGAGTATATATTTTCTCTAGTGCGATCCAGGGAGGTTGCGCGATGTGGGTGAATCCCCTGGCTTGAGGAGTAGGGAGAGTATAATCCCCAGGTCATTATCGTCCCGTGTTCGAGTGAGATGTGTGTAACTCCACTTGCAAGGGGAACATGACCACCTCCACCGTTGTGTATTTGTTTACCATGTCCATTGAGAGAGTCTGGCTTGGTACCGTGGTATAGTGAGTAAACCCGGATTTTGGATCGACACTATGAGATCGCATCCTCGAGTTATAGCTCGTTGGGATGGTTATTTTACCTGTGTGTATGGTATACTATTGGGATGATTATTATACCGGTGTGTATGGTATATTACTTGTGCATGAGAACAAGATATTATATATCTCTATTAGAGTAAAGAGATAAAATAAATAAGGATTGATTCTCATTCCGGGAGATTATATCCGGAAGTGATTAGTAAGATGTATATGATAGTAAGTATGAGTATGTATATAATTATATGAGTATATATATGTGTGTGTGTGTACTGAGGGTTTAATGGATCTCGACGACCGAACTTACCACGTAGTAGTGTATCCGGGGGGTTCCTTGTTTGGATTTCGCTTTGCGAGACACCCCACGCACGAATATGGCAGAGTGTTGAGACTGGAGAGAAGTTTATCCCTTAGTACTCGGGGTAACTAGGATCGTTAGTGATTGGATGAAAAGGATTAGTTAGGCATGGTAGCTTAACTAGGGAAATTGTTAGGTATGCGATAGGTGTGCACTATTAGAAGAGAGGTGAGGGGTATCCTAGGGGAGTGCGATACCAATTTAAATATGAGATAAAACATATTTTTAAAAATAAAGCATTTATGCACTTGTAAAATATTTTCACAAATCGGGCTCTGACCCGTTTCTATATTTTCCTCTCTTGCTATATATACGTATATTATATAGGTGTCCAGACACAGGGACGCCTGGATGATGCTTCTTTCGAGTCAGACGTCTGCTGCAGCAGCTATAGATGCATGCAGGTTTCTTTTAGCGCTTATATTCTTGTGATCTAGATAGGAGGTGCTGTATAAATATTCAGGCTAACAACCCAACTGCATTTATTTATTCTTTTACCGTATTTTAGTGAGGCATTCGATTTAGCTTTATTTATGTTGAGCCGAGTGTTCGGTTATTTTATTTCATTTCAGTTTCATATATTTACACTGTGTGGATATTTTAAATTGTATTGCTGTTTAAAAAGATTAGTTAAATAAAATTTTGATGCCAGCCTATAGGTTATTAGTAATTAATTTGATTTTCGACAGTGATGCTAAGAATGAACCATATGTGACTCCTATTTTAATTTGGTACAGGAGTGATCGCCCGGTATTTTATTAGGCGGGGTGTCACAATATGGCCTTGTTTGCTAGGAAATTTCAATTTTTTTTTAAATTTAACAAAGATAAATTTAAAAATGATTTAAGAAATTTTGAAGCTTCTAAGCATGACAAAGTCGAAAAGATCCTTAAAACTCCTAAAGAAAATTTATACGGGGACGAGTCAAATAGGTGTTTTGGTTGTGAAGGGTATGGCCATAGGGCTTTTGAGTGCCCCACTAAACTAAGGAGAGAGGTTAAGCAACAAATTTCATATAATGCAACCCTTAGTGATAGTGATAAGGAAGAGGGATCCAATTCCCCCGTTGAGCGCAACTTTACCGCGTTCATTGCTAGTTATGTAAGTGATAGTGAGGAATCATCCAATGATGACATCTTAATACATAAAACTTACGAGGCCTTTGTTTGTGAAGTTATAAAAGATGATGGTAGTGAGAGTGGAGAAGAAAGAGAGAGTGAAAATGAAGAAGAGGTTGATGTGAGTTAACTTCAAAATGCTTTTCAAGAAGTTTATGAAGAATATATTAAATTAAAAAGATCAAATTTGAAGTTAGAAGCTTGTTTAAGAGAGCGTGCCAAGGTCATTGATGAGAGTGCGTTAGTGGATGACCTTAGGATACGTGAGAGAACTCTTCGAGAGAAGCTTGAATATATAGAAGGCGAGAGAGATAGCCTTAGAGGTTTAATGGAATCCTTGAAAAAGGAGTTTCTCGAGTTTGAAGAGAAAAATGTTTTATTAGAGTCTAAAATTTTATAATTAGAAAATAAACTAAAAGACTCTCGCAAAGTCAAATTTGATTTGGAGTGTCGTTCGGAGAAATTAGATAAAATTTTAAGAACGGTCCAAATAAAAAATGACACTTGTGGTTTAGGATTCGACACTTGTAATGAAACAACTAATAAAGCCAAAACCCATGTTTTAGGAGAATCATCTAGGAAAGCCTTTAGAGATCACTCCTTAGGTAAATCTTTTCGCCGTGATTTTAGGTGTTCACATTGTGGTCAAAAAGGTCATCTTAGAAAATTTTATTTTGATCTTAAACGAGGTCCTAGAAAATCCCTACGTAAGCAACCGAGGTAACCAAGATTCTAACACCCCGATATCGTCATTCGTCATTAGTTTGGGTTAGGAGATCTTGTAATAACCCGCTTAAAATAATAACGGGTGACCATCCCTATACTAAATTAAAACAAGAATCTCAGATGGATCATTCTTAGCATCAACTGACGAAACTAAAATAAATAAGGCTAACTACCCGAAACTATAAAAGCGGATGACAAAATTTAAAATAAAACATACAATGGATATCAAACCAACAATGGAACTACTAGAACAGGCAGAATGAACACAAGTGCCGTGATAAGATAAAGTGCTAGAATTAAAATAAAATGAGTACACAAAAGAAAATATACCCGAATAAGCTGTCTGGTCACATACAATACAATAATCAAAATAAAAAGTATAAACAACTACAAATGACTCGTGGGTATAAACTCGATATACAACATGAGTCCTATCTAGATGTACAAAGAGAGAGGAAGCGACTACAATCTAAATCCCGCAATAGTTCACATCTGTTACGGCTCCCAAGACTCTGGATAGAAAAGCATCCAGCATCCATGCGGTAGGACACCTGTAGTAAGCAGTATATATATATATATATATATATATATATATATATATATATATATATATATATATAGCAAAAGAGAAATATAAACGGGTCAGAGCCGGAGGTGTAAAAATATTTAGCAAGTGTTTTAACCGTGCATAATAAGTCTAAATGCACTATTTCATAATTAAAGTGGAGTCGTACTCTCGTGAAACCCCAAACTCACCTCTCATCTACTGCGCACACCTAATCGCGCCTAACAATCTTAATTAAGCTACCCCGCCCACTTAAGGACAACTTATCTTACCATACGCACGACCTATACCCAACTGATCTGCCATTCTAACATAACCCTCAAATCCTTTCCATTCTAATCACACTTAAATATATTTCCACATAGATGCCTTACTAGGATATAGTGGTTCCAATTATTAATTTAAACCAGTTATAAGTCTTAATACGTCACACACTAACATTAATCTTCAATATAAAAGTGTATTCTCTAAACAATATACATACAAGTATTAAGAGAAAACTTATCTCTACCCTCAACACTGCACTACGTTTCGTGCGTGGAACGTCTCGCAAAGCGAAATCCAAACAAGGACCCTCCCCCATACACTACTCCTTGACAATGTCGATCGTAGGGATCCATTATGTCATACACACAAATTCTATTACTACAACTACATAAATATCGATTACTATCTAAGAACATAATTAGAATCTCTATTAAATCCTTGGTTCGACATAACTGTAATTATTGCTAAGTACGATCCTTCAACCCTAATGAACTAGTACACCAAAATCACCCAAGATGTACATCATAGAAACTTCGTATCCTCTTCACCTATAGGATACATACATACATATATATATATATATATATATATATATATATATATACTCTCTATATATATATATAATCAATCATTCATTCCTATAACCACGTATACATAACACACATAATGTACACTTTGCAATACACATAACATATTGGCTATAGGATGCCAAAATACTGCACCATGCTATCATCATCCAGGAATTACTCACTTTCTCCCAGGGTCACCACCTATCGGACTATTATCACACTGCCATGGCAACAAAATCAATCATATCGTAAGGGAAGCGGGCATAGTTCCTAACCGATCAAGTGAGAACGACCCATACCCAAGACTTCTCATCCCTAAAAATAAAATCACACAAATAATAATGGACGACTATGACCTGGGGAATATCAACCCCTACTCCTCAAGCCAGGGGCTCACCCAACATCGCGCAACTTCCCATGATAGCATGTGCCGGGTATGCTTCACACCATAAGTATCTATCTATCTATCTATCTCTCTGACACACCCCAACCCAATTACTTATAATTAAGTCTGAAAGTCAAAGTGAGTCAAACCATAATTAATCTAACCAAACCATAAACACGAGTTTTGATTTCAGAGTCATCATTGTAAATCCATATAACTGAAAACCTTTTTACAACAGTACACTAGTCATATTTATACAAACTTTCCTGAATGATAATTTAACTTAATTACATCATTTACATTAAAACAAAATCTTTGTTTCTCCCGTTTCTTGCTAACCCATACCGACTTCCTAGATTTGGCAGTGACATGTGCTAATAATCCTCCGCTTTTTGAAAACTTCAATTCAATCCCCATTAATGCCAAGTCAAGAATATTTCCAACACGTGCACACCGTATGCAACCAAGAATCCCTGATGATTTCTGACTCAAAGCATCTGCTACCACATTGGCCTTCCCAGGATGATGATGAATGGTACAGTCATAGTCTTTAATCAACTCTATCCAATGCCTCTGTCACAAATTTAGTTCTTTCTGTGTGAACAAGTATTTCAAACTTTGATGATCTGTAAATATCTCACAAGTTTCTCCATACAAGTAATGTCTCCACAACTTTAAAGCAAAAACAATGGCTGCTAGCTCCAGATCGTGTGTAGGGTAGTTTCATTCATGCGTCTTTAATTTTCTGGAAGCATATGCTATTACCTTCCCATTTTGCATAAGAACACATCCTAACCCCTGAAATGAAGCATCCGTATAGATCACAAAAGACTCATTCCCACATGGAATAGCAAGTATAGGGGCTGAAACTAACCGCTTCTTTAATTCTTTAAAACTCCTTTCGCATTCTTCATCCCACACAAACTTCACTTCTTTACGGGTCAACTTTGTCAATGCTAATGCTATTGCTGAAAATCCCTTAATGAATCTGCGATAGTAACCTGCCAATCCTAGGAAACTCCTAATTTCTGTCACATTCTTAGGACTCTCCCATTCAACAATTGCTTCCACCTTCTTTGGATCAACATATATCCCATTTCTCGAGACAACGTGCCCCAAAAACACAATTTCATTCAACCAAAACTCACACTTGCTGAATTTAGCAAATAATTTCTTCTCTCTCAAAATCTGCAATACAAGTCTCAAATGTTTCTCATGTTCCTCCATGCTACGCAAGTAAATCAACACATCATCTATGAATACTATCACAAATGAATCAATGAAAGGGTGGAATACCCGGTTCATCAAATCCATAAAAACTGCCGGAGCATTAGTCAATCCAAAAGGCATCACCAAAAACTCATAGTGCCCATATCGAGTCCGAAAAGCTGTTTTAGAAATATCACTATCTTTCACTTTCAGTTGGTGGTAACCCGATCTCAAATCAATCTTCGAAAATACCGTGGCCCCCTGTAATTGGTCAAACAAGTCATCGATACGAGGTAGAGGGTACTTGTTTCTAATGGTCACCTTATTCAATTGCCGATAATCAATACATAATCGCATTGTCCCATCTTTCTTTTTCACAAATAACACTGGGGCTCCCCATGGTGAAACACTAGGCCGAATGAAACCTCTGCTTATCAGATCTTGTAATTGCACTTTTAATTCTTTCAACTCCGCTGGTGCCATTCTATATGGAGCAAGAGAAATTGGACCAGTACCTGGAACTAATTCAATAGAAAAATCTACTTCCCTATCGGGTGGCAATCCTGGCAATTCTTCTGGGAAGACATCAGAAAACTCTCTAACCACTGGTATATCTTCAACTTTAAGTGCTTCCTTACTAACATCAACCACATACGCTAAATACCCTGTACAACCCTTACTCAATAACTTTCTGCTCTTTATTGCTGAGATAAGACAATTAGGGACAACATTCCTTTCTCCTATAAATTGGAACTCGGGTTCACCAGGCAAATGAAATGTAACTTCTTTGCGAAAACAATCAATGGAAGCATGGTATGATGATAACCAATCCATCCCCAATATAATATCAAAATCTCGAATGGCCAACGGTATCAAATCAACATAGAAATCTCGTTCCCCCATTCGTAAGATATAATCTTTATAAACATGCTCAACCAGAATCACACTTTCCATTGGGGTAGAAATATATAAGGCACAATTGAGAAATGAACATGGTCTACCCAAATATGAAACAATATCTAATGCCACAAATGAATGCGTAGATCCAGGATCAATGAGTGCATATAAATCTTTGTTCGAAATAGAGAGTTTACCTGTAACCACTTCAGGTGTAGCATGGGCATCTTGTAGCGTCATTGCAAACACTCTTCCTCCTTCCTTTGATCCACTTGCTTGTCCTGTACCTCTTCCCCTGGTGGCACTTCCTGGAGAGGATCCTTTATGAGTCCCCACACTACTGACTGAAACTGCTCTTGATAGCATAGGGCAATTCTTTCTCAGATGGCCCTTCTGATGACAGTTGAAACATTCTATACTCTGTAACTTTGGGCAATTTCTTTTTATATGACCCACAAAAGAAACAAACATTAGGATCTCTTTGTGCTGAAACTCCTGAACCTCTTCCACCACTAGCCTCACCCCTTTGCAAACTACTTCCACCTCTACCCTGTTGGAATTTCTGCCCTCCAAGTCTCGAATATTCTGTATCACTACCCTTTTGATAACTTGGATCGAATCTGCTTCTCTTTACACCTCGTTCTCGATTCCCTCTTGCTTCATTCACGTCCCTTTCTACTAACATGGCTTTATTCACCAAGGCTGAATAATTAACAGTCTCTAAAGCCGATAGCCTTGATTTAATAACTAACTCTAGTCCATCGAGAAATCGGCTACACATATCTTCCTCATTCCAAATAAACCTTGAAGCAAAACGAGATAAGGCTGTAAGTTTGGCTTCATATTCCCTAACTGTCATACTCCCCTGATTCAATAGGAAATATTCTTTCTCCTTTTATTTTTGATACATCGGAGGAAAATACTTATCATACAAGGCTTTAACAAAAGCATCCCATGAGATCACATTCCCGCCTCCTGGAGTAATCAACAAATGTTTCGTGGCATCCCACCAGTACTTAGCTTCTCCTTTCAACATATACGTCGCCACGGTTACCTGTTGATTTTCAGGCATCTTCATTACCCCAAAGATAAGTTCAATTTCTTTAACCCAGACTTCTGCCTCTGCGGGATCAACTGCTCCTTCGAACGATGGTGGGTTCATCTTAATAAATTTTTCATGTGAAGTACACCTTTCTTCCCGGTGTATCACCTCCTCAGCCCTAGTCAAGGCTTGTGCCTCCAGTTGCCTGGTCTGTTGTTCTTCCACATGAGCCATAAATCTAGATTGTTGCTCTGCCATTAGAGTCATAGCACGTGCCATTTTTTGCATATCCGTCAGTTGTTCTGGCTCGGGTTCCACATTTATCTGAACAGGTTGCTCAACCTCCGCTTCTTCTGGAATATTTGAAGCCTCATCATCTATTCCCACATTCACATTCCCTCGTTCCATTCTCTTATATCTGTAATGAATCAAAGATATAACAACATGCAGATATACATATCTTTCCTAACATAATCGTTAGTATCAAATAAAATATATTTCTAACATTCACTGCCAAATCTAGACTCTTCTCACTCCAGAACCTCTAAAACCTAGGCTCTGATACCAAAAGCTGACACACCCCAACCCAATTACTTATAATTAAGTCTGAAAGTCAAAGTGAGTCAAACCATAATTAATCTAACCAAACCATAAACACGAGTTTTGATTTCAGAGTCATCATTGTAAATCCATATAACTGAAAACCTTTTTACAACAGTACACTAGTCATATTTATACAAACTTTCCTGAATGATAATTTAACTTAATTACATCATTTACATTAAAACAAAATCTTTGTTTCTCCCGTTTCTTGCTAACCCAGACCGACTTCCTAGATTTGGCAGTGACATCGCATTACCTGAAAAATGTGAACATAGGAACCATGAGCAAAAATAGCCCAGTGAATGCATCACTACTAAACTACTGCATGAATTTAAATGCAATAAATCATGTCCATATACTTATGTATTTACTTATCCGGCTCATTCATAATGAATGACCAACTTTTCCAAATCATGATTCACATATCCTGTCTAAATAGACAATTCTCCCCCATTCCTGGTCGAGGAGTAACCCCTTGTCATTAATAGACAAATCTCCCCCATTCCTGGTCGAGGAGTAACCCCTCATTTCAGTAAACCGAAATGAACAATTTCATATTCATTTTATTATGATCATACCCACAACACGATACAAATACATCATTCCAGTGAGTACACTCACCTTGGGTTGTCAACTACGTATCCAGGTTTCCTTCTGGTGGAGCTGAACTGGTTTTATTAGACCTTACACCTGTCAATACAACTAGATCAGTACTGAAACTCAATCATAAATATTATCCTAACATAATTATGTAACTTTCCATGACGATACATCAACAATATAATTCCAATTAAGTCACATTCCATAAAACATAGGTAAAGGCAAAACAATGATATACATGTTGATAAAGTTACGGACATTCAACCGTAGGAAATACCTTATGAGGAATTTATAACCAAATTCAAGTAAACATGAAATTATACTCCTCAATGTATATACACATGAAACATGAACTCAAAGTACCCTTTGTAAGGACGAAATACAAACATTCATTCAAGAGGTATCCAGTATGGCCTGAAATTATTGTCTTACATATTTAATCATCCCATATTCCTAAATTGTATAAATGCAGGGGTCCAAACTTATCAATATGAAAACATATATGAATATATTATCCAGTACAAGTGACGGTGTAATTTTTCAAGCTTCCTAGGGCAAATTATGACCATTTCTCTACAACACAAGAAATCTGCCCTACAAGCTCCTCTATTGATCCTTCGAATTCCCATAATTTTTATACAACATAACTTTCCATGATTTTCAACACACTTTTAGTATACATACTGAATAGTACAGAATTAAAGTTTCATAATATTTGGACTTCATTTTCTATCTCAAAATCTTGACCAAACTCAGGGCATACCGAAATCAAGTATACAAACAGCAACTGTGTACCAACTTGAAATCATCATTACGGCCTAACCACAAGTAGATAAATTCTAATTTTCAGATATTATATGAATATATGAGTCTAATTTAATTTCCAATTGTAATTTCTCAATTCCAGTAATCACACAAAGAGATATACAGATTTGAATACAAGGGGTTTCAACACAAAGCAATTTTAAGGGTTTCTACACTCAACTTAACATAAGCTTGCATCTAACCATACATATATATAAAGGGCTGAAACTTTCGTAAACTTATGATGATTTATATCATATAAATCAGTAATATAAGATAAATAACAAGAATTTCTATTAGGATTACCTTCAGGGCTTTTTACGTAATTTCCACGGATTTTTCTACACTTTTTCTCCTCACTTTTTCTTCCTAAACCTCAACTTTCTATTTCCTCAAGCTAACAACACTTGAAACTGAACCTAGGCTTTGTTTTGATGAAGAAATATGTTAGAGGGAGGGTTTTAAGTCGGCCAAGTCTGCCTCCCAAGCCAACCAATCAAATTAAACCATTTGGTTTAATAAAAGACAATTTACCACTTAAGGGAATTGACAGATTTGCCCCCTTCTCGTAATTTCGACCTAACTTCTTCCTCGAGCATCCATTTGATGCACCGTTTGTTGTGTTACGACACTAACTCACATGTCTACAACTATGTAGTTTTCACCTCAATTCAATTGTAATGTTACAATGGTCAAAACTAGTCTTAAACAGGAACATTTCTATCGAAAATAACCAAATCTTATGTTCGTACATAACTCGACATTTCATGATTTATGAAAGTAGGATTAGACTAAACATAAGAACTTAATATTAGATATACTAATAACAAATTATTCATATCACATAATATAAACATGATTTAAATATAATTTATCAAAATTATATTCGGGTTGTCACTCTCTCTCTCTCTCTCTCTCTCTCTCTCTCTCTCTCTCTCTATATATATATATATATATATATATATATATATATTCATATGATCACATCATATAATCAAACCATCACGCACGGTATAGATATTCACGCCATGAGTACATACATATATACATGTCTATTCATATATATATACATATATATATATATATATATATATATATATATATATATATATATATATATATATATATCCACATATACACATATATACACACTATCTCACAACCGTATGTATGAAATCCATAAGCTTGGCTATACACGTACATAGTCTTCATTATACTAGCTGTCACTCCAAGCATATTAACTTAATTCGTTCTATAAATACGATCCCTCACTTGAAGCATATTCATCCATTGCTCCTATGACATGAATAGTCTTCCAATATATTCAACATTAAGGTTATCATCCCAAAGTTTAATGTATATAACAATCACCACACATCCCATCAATAACCGAATGCACATCGATGTATCCAATAACAATCCCGACTATCGGTATACACATGACTAATAGTCTACAAGCCTCAAGCTTAAACTTAAATTCATTTCAAGTATTGGAATCCTAATTGTTACTCACACAATCAATAATTTGTAAGCCTCAAGCTCTAAACTACATTTAGTTTATGATCTCATCATATATTGGGATACCCCCTAATAAATTATGTGCCGATATATATAGACTGGTCCGACGATAAGTATACTCACAACTATGTGTCGGCAATAAGTTAAATCACCCTCACTTTTGATTATGGTCCAATGTCTCATAATGAACCCTTCACATTAACACCTTTACAATTTATTCCCATCACTAAGGATACGTGGCCTCTCACTCTCCTCGGTCCCCCATTTATATCTTAAATAAAATACTATCGCTATAAGGATTCGACACAAATATCGGCCTAAACTTCCATGTCGTACCCTCACGACTCTCTCTCAAAGGGTCTTCAACCTTACGTCATATTTAGGCTCTCTTATGATCTCTGAATAGAACTCCCGTTCTTAATAAATTCCCACTCTACACTAATACAACAAACCCCAATAAGCATGTGTATATGTCTCCAAAATGGTTCGATATGTCTCCACCCTCATATCATATAAGAAACCCCTTATAACTCTTCATTTCATACCTCTGGCATCATATAAATAAGTTCCAAAATTGAGAAACCCAACCAAAATGGATTAAAACTCTTTCTAGAAAAATCCATTAAAATAACCCTATTTTCAAATCGATTCGGCCCCTCCGAATCGATTCGGCCACTCAGAACCGATTCGATCCAAAGGGACCTGAGAGTCTGCTACATACCGAATCGATTCGCTAGGGGCGAATCGATTCGTCCCTAAGGACCTGATGCTTCTGCAACATGGCGAATCGATTCACTAGGGACGAATCGATTCGGCCAGTTCAGAAAGCCACGAAATGAGATATTTCTCCAAAACCAAAAAATTACCAAAATCAATTTTATACCACTTCCAACCCTAAATCAATACTCCAAACATGTTTCCAACATTAAAATCAATCCTATATCTAATCTTATCAAGATATACTCCCTAAACCCATATGTAAACATCAATTTCAAGATTGAAACCAAAATCTAGGTTTTGATAAATATACCCAAAATCCAATTCTTTTATCCACAAATTATGAAATCAAATACACAAATGAATTATTTAGCAAGATTAAACAGTTACCTCAAAATTGTAGAGGTTGAATCCTCCTCGTGATCGCGGTTGGGCCGAAAATCTCCAAGTTTTCCCCTTCTCTCTCTCTATTCCTTTTTCTTCTTTCTCTCTTCTTTCTATTTCTCTCTTCTCACAAATGAGAAGGGCTGAAATCGTAAGCCCTTAAATTCCTTAAAACATAAGTCCCAGTTTTAAATGTTAATTCACACTTTAAATGACTCGTTTACTCCAATTTGAGTCAAACTAACCTAAAAATATTTCGGAACCGAAATAAAACCCAAGGACAGTCATTTCAACTATCTCGACCCATTCGGACTCGATGGTGCACTCAGAATCGTCATCCTAACTACTTTATAACATCCTTAATTTTGGACCTCACTTTCCAAATCTTAAAATTTTCCAATTTAAATAAATTTTATTTCTCAGATAAATTTAATTTCTCAATCCCAAAGTCACGGGGTATTACAGATCTGACTTGGTAGCTTTACAAAATAGGATTTTTTATTCTCATTTACTTTCACATGCTTCCTCCCTTGCTAAATCTAAAGGTTGAATGAGTTAGTTTTGTTTGTATATTTTATCTTTTGTACATCATGCTATGTTATCTTGCTAAATGCATGCTTGTTTAATCATTTTCTAGTCTATGCTCCATACTTAATCACATGCTAGAATTAAGATTTTTGTTTATCTTTTGTATTATAATTCTGTTGATTTGCATTAAATATAAAATACAAAAAGATTTTTTTTATCATTTGTGTTTTACCTTTTAGTAATTTAAGCTTAATGAAAAATAAAAATGATTTTTGTTTGTCTTTTGAGTAAATATTTTTATTTTTGGTTATAAATTTAAAAAAAACTTAAAAAGATTTTTATTTTGTGTGTATTTTAGTTTGACACACTTTATGTGGCATATACTTGTGTTTGAATCCTTACTTTTTTGCTCCCATGTGGCTAGAACTTTTGGTTAAGATTGTTAATCCTTAAAATGTTCTTTACTATGCTTACATGGAGTAGTTGGATTTTGTGTTGCTTAAATGGATTCTATTTTTATATGCCTCTTTTCACACATGCATGAGCTCTTTTTAAATTTAATCGTCACATGTTATATTTGAGCTTTGTGAGGTGTTCTCCTATCAATCTTGTCATCTACATATTTGTGACCTAGGAGGACTAGTGCATGTCAAAATCCGTTTCACGTGAGATTTGTGAGATACGAAAATATTATATATATAAATGTGCACGGGGAAGGGCTTCGAAAGGAATTATTATCCTTTGCGAATAGTAAGCCACCGTTTATAATGGACCTAAAAGAAATACGTGGTCCAAAGGCCTAAAAATAGAATAATGGCATTAAAAGAAAATTATAATTGCCAAGGCCTATGTTGATTGATATAGTCATTCAAAAATATGTGATTATTGAGGGAGATTGGATGGTATATCAACGGTTTGCACAATGTCCGTTTATCCTAGTTGTACTTTAAATGTCATGACTCTATTGGTTTGTAGAATCATTAAAACTCTACGCTTGTATGCATTGTGGATGTTTGTTCATTGAGTTCAATTTATATTGTCACATGAGGATATATTCAAATGTGATGAAGTTTGAAATCAATTGAGAACTCCGTGAACATGTTTTAAGTGATTGGTCGAAATTTAATTGTTACTAGTTCACACCCTTACACTTTTGTTTCCATATGACACATTTTTGCCATACGTGTGTGAAAAGCTTATTATATTTTATGTCATGTGTGGTTTTTATGCCTAGTATGTGTGAGTGTGCGTTAATGATATTTATTATGTTCTCATATACGAGGTATTTTATATGTCTTTTCCTTGCTTTCTAGTCCATCTATGCTTCAACTCCATAATTGGTATCTATATTGGTGCATATTTTGTTGATATCACATGCTTAGTATCGTATGTATCACAATGGTATCATTTTGTTGCATCTTCGTTGGTATCCATTATTATTTGTTGGATTAGTTATGATTTTTTTGCCCATATGCTTTCATGCTCTTTTCATTATAAGCTTCTTCATGTTTAAATTAGTTTTATCCTATGTCTATTCCTGAACAAAAGGGGGAGAATGATAGGTGGAGAAATGGTATATAATCCTATTGTATTCTTATCTAAGTTTAGGAGATTTAACTTAGGGGGAGTCACGACCTTCTTAGGTAGATCACATTTGTTAAAGGGAAGAATTAATTTAGGGGGAGTATTTATTTTAATTGCATTATATATTGTGGTATTCCCTTTGCGTTTGATAGTTTTCTTAAGTGTGCATGAATTCTTCTAAGTGACAACTTCCATCATCGACAAAGATATTGATCCTTGGGTTGTTTGAGTCAAGCTATGTATTTTTTATTTTGGGTGGGATATTTTTTAAGTCTAGTAGAGCTTGACGGCCATTTATGATTTTTGTTGTTTTTTGTCCCGGAATAGCCAAAGGGGGAGATTTGTAAGGACACAAATTTCCAATTGAGTCTTTTGTTATTTTGGCTCAATTCCGGACAAAAATATTTGAGTCATAGGAAAGTGTTCAATGTTATCTATTCAAGCCTATGATGTGTAAGTTGAAGACGTAGCGGCTTAGTTAATAAGCTTCATCAAATGCCGAATTTGTTGTGCCTCGTTTCTACGTCAACAACATTGGTTCCAATGCTCCTAAGGTATGAATGCATTTTAAAATATATATATATATATATATATATATATATATATATATATATATAGGAGCTTGGAACAATTTGTATTGGGTGTAATTTTTATTTTAAATTGTTGTTTATTTTCAGAAAGTTTCATTAAAACTTTAAAATAAAGTTTTTGGGCTAAAATAAAATTTTTATACTTTCTGGAAGTTTGTTCGATATTGTCGTTCGAACGGGTTTTTCGTTCGAATGAGAATGTCGTTCGAACGAGGTTTTGCCAACGAGTTCCCTGATTGGCCACTGGAATATCGTTCGAATTGTCGTTCGAACGAGAATGATGTTCAAACGAGAATTCTGACGAGTTTACTAACGACTTTACATTTTATACACTGTAACTTTGTTAGAAGGGGTCGTTCGAACGAAAATCTCATTCGAACGAGATTTGGCGGGAACAGTTATTTTGGCAGTTTTGACAGTTTTCCCATTTTTTCCACTACTTTTTCCGTACTAACTTTTGACAGACTTATCTAGTGTGGGAACCAACTTTTTCAAAGTAACTTTTTCACACACAACAATCTCCAAGAGAGAGTTTGAGAGAAAAATTCTAAAAGGACAAAATTCATGTTTTTGAGTGTCTATTTTTTAAGAAAAATCATTAAACACTCTTGTTTTTTCACCCATATTGTTTATTCCAAGTTTCAATATATATATCATTACTTGGAGAGTTTGGCACCGGGTTTTTCTCTACCACATTGAAGAGAAAGTTTGGGTTTACTTCTAAATCCCTCAAAGAAGAAGAAGTTTTTTTTGCTGCGATGTTCCCACTCGGAGAAAGGCTTCGGGTGCGGGTTGACGATGATTCCTAAAGCCTCATTGGTGGATTCTAAGATTCCGTTGGAGTCCGGGATTGTCAACTAATCGAAAGTCGATACAAGAAGTAGCATCGGGGCTTGAAGGGAGTCGAATCAAGTGTTTTAAGTCTTTTTTCTTGTACTTGTAAAATACCATACTTAGTGGACTTAAGACTAGGGCCTTTCGAGGTTTTTTCCCATTGTGGGTTTTTCCTCGTACATCGCAGCGTAGTGTTTATTTGTTTGTTTTATCTTGCTATATTACCTAGATGCATGCTTAGGGATAAAAGATAAAATTGGTTTAAATCACTATTTACATAATTTGGTGCAAAATTAACTTGGGTAATGTTTAATTAATTGAATTCAAGTCATTTTCTTTATTTGGTAAAATTTGGTTTGGCCTAATTTGCAAAATTGTATTAATTATTTGATTAGGCAAATTTTTAGGACTTGGGTTAAATTAATTTGGTTTAAGTGAAATTAACATAAGTGTGTCTTTAAATTTAATTTCACGTTGTTTAATTTTAATTTGAGATAAATTAAAATTTGTTATTTTGTGTTTGTTTAATTGAACCATCTCGCTTCCGCAACTCAAAAAGGAAATTACTTTTGGTAAGATTTTAAAATTGGGGGTCAAAAAGGAAATTACTTTTGGTAAGATTTTAAAATTAGGGGCCCTACACTTTTCATAAAGACATCAAAGTGCACGTAGTTCTCATGCGACATAAGGGTGGGGTTTATCCCATGGATTCAAATGGGAATTTATTATATGTGTGTATAGAAAATGTATTTTTAGTTTTGAAAAAATGTGGTGAATAATCCCCTTGGAGTTTATAGGTGTAACCCTCTTTTTCTTGATTTTGTTTTTTTTATAAAAACTAAAGTATGTGCAATATAACTAATAAAGTATGATATGTTAATGTGTATGAACTAAAGTAGAAGCTAAATTAAGAATTTATGTAACCAATGCAAAAATAAAGAATTTAAAGAGAGAGATGGATTTTTGGACCTTCTTTGGAGAATTGAGGCTTAATCTGGATCCTTGATGAGATCCCTTGAATGTTGAGATGAATGTTGGATGGGAAAGAATGATATTTTGCTAAATTAGGTATGAAAATGATGGGAATGAAAGATGGAAAGGAATTTCATACAAGGAAACTTCGTTGATTACAAGATAATGTTGTTGAGATCACTGATATTGATGGATTTGAGGTGTGCCTTGAGAGTGAACTCATGACCTCTATTTATAGGATAGGGGATCTACCTATCTTCATAGTCCTAACCCTTCCAATCGGTCGGTAACCCAAGACACACTACCGAAAGGCAGGGAAATGGACCTTCCATTCGGTAGTCTCGTGCAGATTTTTCTGAAAAAATGATCGTAGAATGCAATCCATAAATCTAATTCGTGCATGGGTCATACTGTTAGAAAGGTAATTCAGAGACCTTCAAGATTCCATGGGACTCTTTCGCATCCAGGAGTTGACTTTGGGTCAAGCGGGGCTCGAAATCCCTAATCGGCCCTTTGGACGGGAGATAGTCGAACGGTAATGGATCGTTCGTCCAAACCGTAAGTCACAATCGCACACGAGGCAGACCGTTGGAAAGTTTGTGTGAGGTAATTTAACATTCCAAATAGATTTGCTCGATTCGGAGAGTTGACTTTGGTCAATCGGGGCCCAGAAGCACGGTGACCTTTCGAAGTAAAACGGGTTGTTCGTCAGTACCATATGGTTGATTCATGCACGGGGCAGACCATTGGAAAGGATATTCAGTGACCTTCAAAAATTTCATTTACTCTCATTCGATCTAAATCGTTGACCTTGGTCAAACGGAGCCCGGGAGCACCAAGTGGCCTTTAGATCATTTTTGGGGGGAAACGGATCATTCGTCCGAACGGTTATGTCATTTTATGCCCGGGGCATACCGTTAGAAAGGTGTTTTAGTGCCCTTAAAGGATCCAAAGAGCTTTTTCTCTGATGATGGAGTTGATTGGGGTCAAATCGGGGCTCGGGAGTGCCCAGTGACCTCTAAATCAATTGTCGGTAGTAAAATAGTTCATTCGTTCGAGTCGTTATGCCAGTTCGCTCACGAGGCAGACCGTTGGAAAGGGGATTCAGTGCCCTTCGAGGAATTATTGAACTTTTTCTTTGACGATAGAGTTTATTGGAGTCAAATGGGGGCTGCGAGCGTCCAGTGACCTCTAGATTGCAACTCGAAGTACGACTTAGGTTTTATAGTGAATGTGGGAGGTTCTAGGGACCTAAGGAGAGACTTAGGGGTCCTAGAATGTGGTGTCTACAAGTATAATTTTGTAAATATGTCGCTGGGTGTTTACGCCTTATACAAAAAGGTACCACAACTTGGCACACTATAAATGGAAGTGTAGCGGTAAGTAGGGATCGAATCCACATGGAACTATTTTTAGAATTAAATTTATTTAGCACTTAGAATGGGGGAAGGGGAGAAAAGATAATACGGTGAGAATATAATTAACACTAGGCAATAAGTAAACTAACTTAAATTACAAAAAATGAGATTAGGATCACATCCCCACCATGGGCTAAAAATCCGTAATAATGAATTTTATTTAAAACTATTTAACCGAGCATACTCAATTGATTATAAATATCAAACATGAAGAAATTTTGTTCAAATATGAAAGATTAAACTTTCAGTAAAAAATGGTCACATATAGATTGAGGTCTCAATATCTCTATAAACACCAATGTTGCATGACAAAGGAGGTTAGACGCATAATATCCCGACTTCAATACACATGGTCTTGATTAAAAGTCATTTGAACCAAAATCTAACTTGTAAAGATCAAAACCCATTAGTGTGGAAATATGATCCCAAACTTAAAACTAGCAACTACACATGTTAAGAAGAATAAATACAAGTAATTAACCAATGGAAACAACTATTCATTAAAGCAAATAAACAAACTAACAAAGCTTGAAATAAGAAAATGGGACTATATAAATAGAGAAGACAATACAAAACTATACTTATATACACAAAGGGATGGAACCAAGGAGGGATAAAGTAAAGATCCCAAACTCACAAAACCTATTCTAAACTAAAAATTTGATGATTCTAACAAATGAGGGAAAGTTCTATTTATACAAAAACCCTAAAGACAAACTTGTAAATCAAAGAATTAAAATATGTAGGGGCCGAATCAATTTTGGCCAAGGGCCAAATCGATTCTCATGGAGGGAAAATTCTATTCTGGTCTAATCCGAATCGATTCTCCAAAGATGACCAAATCGATTCGCCCCTTCAGGTCTGAATTCTTATTCTCGGATCAACATAAGGAAAACCATCGTAACTTCTTCGTTATAGATCATAAGTAAGTGCGATCAAAGGATATAAAAATCTAGCTCATTGTTCTACAACTTCTGTAAGATTGGGGGCTAGAAACCCAAATGATGAAATGACTAAAATGCCCTTAAATGTGCGCTTTATGATAAAAAATTTCCCGAAATGCAACCAAACTTCACGCTAAGCACTTGAATACCTACAAAATCTCAATTGTACCTCGCAAAACATATCAACATACATAAAAGAGGTTGTCTGGTTAATGAGTATAAGAATAGGAATTAAGGTACCCGGGGGGAGTAAAATGTATAAGTATAAAGGGTAAATAAATTCAATGTTCGAGATGAATCGATTTGATTACTTATTATGAATACTTAAACAAATACTTTCCAACTTCGTTTTTGAGAAACTTTAACTTTTTAATATCTCAAAAATACTTATTAGATTATTTTTTGATTCGCCAAATACTTCTAAATCCATTCATCAACCTTTAATAATCTCACATTCTAAAAAATGCATTAGTGGCTTTTCAATTGTTCTATTGGAACACTAAGGTTTTATTTAAGTCTTAAAAGAAGATTTGTGGATTGGTTCTAATGTGGCATCATCAGCAAGGTTGACACCCACATTGTGTCGAGTGGTTGAAGAACGATTTGGGTTTGATCTTACTATTACAATGTGTAAAAAGTTGATTATGGAGGTTGTGCATTATTGAGTCTTGGACAGATTCTAGTTTGTAACTCATTTCTTCATTCTTTTAATATTTTACCTATGCTAGTGCAAGGTGTTGTTTTAACCCCAGTTTTTTTTCGTTGTAAATTTATTCTCGTATAAATCCTTTTTTCAAGTCTATGATTTACTTTTACACATTTTTATTCCTTTTATATGCTTAATGGATGTATGTTAACAAAAATAATCATTTTGAAAATCATGTCTGGTCACTTTGACATTACAATTATTATTTGTCTGGAAATTGGATTAAATCAAAATGTTACCTCAACTTGAGTAATATATTTATTTTTTTATTTTTTCATAGCCACCAATTCTCCGTCTTTTGCTTATCCCCATATGCTACTGTAATACCCCGTATTTTTGGCGATATTTATTTTTGGGATTAATTAATTAAATGAGAATTAATTGAGAATTAATCCGGATAAAATACTAGCGAGATGTGAGTTGGTATTTGACTATATTGAGTATATATGATGATATATGTATATTGAATTATGAAATTGTCGTGAGATTGATATACGGCAATTTGGACATTTTATTGGGACGCGTGAGACAGTCGCGTCAGGATATAATTATTTTATTATAAAAGTGAATTTAAATTCTATTAACCGTATGATCGTTTTGAGTGCGCCAACGCGTCCGGAAGGGTCGAGATAGTCAGAAAACACTAGCCGGGGGTTTAGTTTGGCTCCCGGGGTATTTTTAGGCCATACCGGCAACATAAAGGGTAGTTTGGTAATTTTGTACTTTTGGGAATTAAAAGTGACGAAAATTAGTAAATTATATCTGATGTGGATTTGGCCCACTAAACCCATTAACAACCCATATTAACCTAAGAGGCTACGTAGGTTATTAGAATTAGGTTTTCCAAATTTTCCCAAAGCAAACCCTAGCCACCATAGCCATTGGAGAAGAAAGCTTGGAGAAAGAGAGATAGAAGGGAATTCTGCAGAAAGAGAGAGAGAACTCCTTCAAATCGTCATCAAAATCAGAGATTGAATCAAGGCAAGTGGTTTAATTTACATTTTTATGCAGTAAATGCTTCTTCCATGCTTAGACAATTCAATAATCATAATTAATTGAGAGATAAATAAAAACCCATAAAATTGGAGTTGTTAGTTTAATTTTGGAGATCGGTTTGCATGTAGAAATGTTATTGGAAGATCGAATTAAGAGAATTACTAATTTATGTGATACAAAAACGGATCTATTTCTGGGAATGGAAGATTTAAAATTCTAGGGTTTATGTTCTTGAGATATTGGGGAAAAGTGATGAGACTTGATGATTTAATGATGTTGAGGATGATTTAATTCCTTATACCACGTTAGTATGTGACTCTAATATGTTTAGGATTGATTAGAGACCTTTAAACATTGTTGGGACGAATTTTGGTTGAGATTTGAGGTGTAGAAATTGGTGAAAAATGAAACTCAGAAATCTGGGCTCGATTCTGGTTGCTCGTTAGAAGACCTGCCCAGGTCGTTCGAACGACCTCGTTCGAACGAGCTTCTAACGAGTTGACCATTGACTTCTAACGAGGGTGGAGTTCGTTCGATGAAATCGTTCGAACGAGATCTCGTTAGAAATCCCATTTCGTTCGAACGAGATCTCGTTAGAAGACTCAGTTCGTTCGAACGAAGTCTCGTTCGAACGAGACTACGAACTAGTTGACAGTTTAGGCTTTTTAGCCTGTTTTGATCCCGAGTGCCCCGTAACCTTGTGTATAGGTAGAGATAGCCTTTCCTTGATGAGTAATTGATATATTTGGGATGTTTGGGATATTATGAGGACTCAAACCTAGAAGTATAGTTTGAACCTAAGGGAAAATATGAAGTAGGACGTGAGTGTCTATTATGATGTGAGCTGTTGACGGCCTAATTTATTATATTAACCAGGAACATATAAATGGTGTAGTATTATATGTCAGTACGAGAAGAGATATGTACCAATATATTATGGTGATAACTAAGACGTGTGCATACTTAGTATATGTATTGATTTTATGTGTATGACATACCTACCATACTTGCTATCACGGGAGGTTTGCGTTCGCTTAGGGCCCTCTAATCCTTGTGTTTCCCGGATTTAGACTGGTTACCTCGATGAACATAGGTCAGAGAAGGACTTATTGGGATGTTAATAAGTCTGCTGATCGTGGGAGCACAGTTATGTGCGTGACCCATGTGATGTGACTGTGTTCGCCTCCATTATTTGTGATGTTGTTATCTGTGAACTATTCCTGAGAGATTCGGAATATGTGATCCTTATG
The DNA here is from genome assembly GCA_949130495.1 of Sambucus nigra. Taxonomy (NCBI): domain Eukaryota; kingdom Viridiplantae; phylum Streptophyta; class Magnoliopsida; order Dipsacales; family Adoxaceae; genus Sambucus; species Sambucus nigra. The sequence continues at coordinate 689,797,122 of OX422209.1, forward strand.
TACGTGATGTACCGGGATGGATAGCTGAGTATGTGTGCACCACAGCTTAGTCTCGGGGTGCTTATATTGTATATTTATGTTGTGGAAAATCTACACTTAATAAAATGAGAACTTTCATATGGTATTGTGTGTATAACTATGGAATAACATAAAAGGGATAATCTATAACGAGTTGTATTACTTTTATATGAGAACCTGAATTTACGTTAAGCCCTATTTAATTGAGATCGTTATAATGTTAATGGGAACCGAGTAATAAGGGTAGAACCTATGACAGTCTAGCTAGATATGATGTCACTTAGCTAGTGGTTTGTGTCATTTTAGATGGATACTTACGTTAGGAGTGCACAGTTAGACGAGAGGTGAGAATTTCATGTGAGTGCACGTCCTAACATGTATTTTGCATTTAATGTTTTAAATGTTTTTAAAGCACTTGCAGGTTTTTTTAAAATATCTCCACATTCGAGCTCTGACCCGTTTGCTTTCAAATCTATTTTCTTGTAAAACCATTTTAGGTGCCCAGCCACAAGGACACCATGCATAGGATTCTCATTCCGATGACGAGCTGTAGCTGTTTGTGGAAGTTACAGGGATTTGCTTTTAGACGCTTCTATCATTTGGATTCCATGTTCAGTATTCCTCAGTTGTAGGGCATGTTGCCCAAATTCTATTAGTGACATTTCCATTTCAGTTTTTCAGACTTTGGCATGTATTAATTCAGTATTCAGTATTTCGTTACTTATTTCAGTTGTGGGATTTGTTGTGAGGAGTTTTCCTCCGGATTTATTTATATCATGTGATGGTTATTCTAGTATTTTGTTATGGTGAATGGTGATATTATTCTTGCTTTAAATATTTTACTGCATGTTAATCAGACTTTAATTAAAATTTGGCAACTTACTTTTAAATACTAGGTGGTTAGTAATAATAAAATGTTTTCGACAGTGATGCTATTAACTGAGCCAACTTGGCATTTTGAATTAATTTAATAAAGGAGTAGCTACCCGGTATTTAATTAGTCGGGGTGTCACAGGTGGTATCAGAGCATCAGGTTCTAGTGTCCTTTAGGATCTGTACGGCTATTATGTTTCCGCTAGGATTTCTTTGATATAGAGCCCAATATTTTTGGACTGTTGTACTCTTTTTGTGTATGCTTCGTTCTTTGGCTATTTTAAGTTTATAAAACGGTGAACTTATAAACTTTATTCTTATTTTATATGCCTCCACGACGTGCACGACGAGTTCCCAGGGATGCAACGCCAGAACCCCAGCCCGCTCCAGTTCAGGGCATGATGAACGCCGCTGAGGTTGCAGCCATTGTAGCCCAAGCGGTAAATGCCGCAATTGCCGTAGTTCAGCAGGCACCACCTCAGGCGCCGGTTGCCACGCCAGTACAGGAAAATGCATTCTCGTCTGCTTGGGAACGTGTACGTGATGCTTTTCAGAAAGCGCATCCGCCAGAGTTTGCAGGTAGCTCAGATGTGGTAGTCTCGAGCCAGTGGAGGAAGGATATGCAGAGGCACTTGAGGATGTATGAGTGCACGGATGTTCAGAAGCAGGTGCTAGCTACTTTCAAGCTAGTTGGATCTGCACTGCAGTGGTGGGAGTCTATTACCACCGTGGAGGAGAGGGATACTCTCACTATTCAGGACTTTTGGGTGCGGTTTGACCGCAAGTTCTTTCCGTCAGCTGTTCACACGGAAATGAGGAGGAAATTGATGAATCTAAAGCAAGAGGGTAAGACCGTGGCCGAGTATGAGTCCGAGTTCACGAATCTGTTGAATATCATTCCGGATGAGATACCGACAGAAAAGAAGAAGATTGAGAAATTCACCGACGGGTTGACATGGAGGATCCGTCAGCATCTGTTAGGGAACCTTTCGTTGGCCACTTATTCTGATGTGGTTAACGCTGCTTTGTTACACTGCCAGGATCACCGCTTTCATATGGCTGAGGGCAAGAGATCTGGAGAGTCTAGCCATCAGGGCAGGACTGGAGGACATGGTGCCAGTGGGGCGCCATCTATTCAGGGGCTGAGACAGGGTGAGCAGGGTTCCCAGCAGGGGGATCAGAAGAGGTTCAGATCAGGGAATTATAGGCACAGACAGGGAGGTTTCCGTCAGGGCCATCAGGGTCTAAACGGCCATCAGGGCCAACAGGGGCAGAATGGGCAGCAGTTTCAACAGGGCCAGCAGGGCCAAGGGAGGAACGGTAACGTCCACCAGGGCCGGGGATAGCAGGGGCAGAGAGGAGGGAACTTCCTAGGGAAGTGTTATGTTTTTGGCAAGACTGGCCATAAACGACAGGATTGTCCTGATAGGGGCAGGGCCCCATAGCAGCAGCAGCAGGGTGCTCGCCAGGAGCCGCAGAGGCCTATGTTTCCCGCCGCTCTCCTCGCACCGCCACAGATGGAAGCATTGCCACCCATTCCAGCAGTCCCAGCTCAGTAGGGGCAGCTACAGTATGGACGTATCTATAACGTCCACCAGGCAGCAGTTCCACAGGCACTGCCTGCGATTGAGGGTACGTTTCCTATCCATGGCACTATGGGTCGGGTATTGTTTGATACGGGGGCTACACATTTTTTTATAGCTACACATTTCGCGAAGGCTTTAGGGTTGTTAGCCACAGCAGAGAGCACAGTGACGTGTGTCGACTCACCATTGGGGAATGGGTCACTTATATTCTTTATATGCCGGGGAGTGGGGGTAGAGATTGGTGGTTTGGTATTACCTGCAGACATGTTGGTATTAGATATGCATGTGCACGATGTGATTATCGGTATGGATTGGCTCGTAGCTTATAGGGCCATGATTGATTGCTTCAGCGGGAGCATTGTTTTTGCCATTCCGGGGCAAGAGATGTTTGTAGTGGCGATGCCTCGCCCAGAGGGAGGTTCGACCGCTCATCTGTATTACATAGAGGAGGATACCTCTAAGGAGGTTGTGATTCCTTTATATTCGATCCCAGTTGTTAGGGAGTATTCGGATGTGTTTCAGGAGATACCAGGCCTACCCCCCAGTCGAGAGATAGACTTTGTGATAGACTTACTGCCAGATACGAGACCTATAGCACGCGCACCGTACTGTATGGCTCCGGCAGAGATGCAAGAGCTACGAGATCAGATTGAGCAGCTGTTAGGTCAGGGATTTATTCGCAGGAGTACCTCACCTTGGGTCGCTCCAGTTTTGTTTGTGAAGAAAAGGGATGGTTCACTAAGATTGTGTGTGGACTACTGGGAGTTGAACAAGGTCACGATACGGAATAAGTATCCGTTGCCTCGAATCGATGACCTATTTGACCAGTTGAGAGGAGCTTCTTTCTTCTCGAAGATTGATTTGAGATCAGGATACCATCAGTTGCGTATCAGGGAGGAGGATGTCTCGAAGACTGCGTTCTTGTCGAGATATGGTTCTTACGAGTTTCGAGTTATGCCTTTTGGTTTGACCAACGCTCCAGCAGTGTTTATGGACTTGATGAATAGGGTGTTCAGAGAGTTCCTTGATCAGTTTGTCATTGTCTTCATTGATGATATTCTGGTTTACTCCCAGACAGAGGAGGAGCACGCCGAGCATTTGAGTAAAGTTTTGCAGACACTTCGTCAGAACGAGTAGTATGCAAAGTTTGAGAAGTGCGAGTTTTGGTTGAAGGAGGTCCAGTTTTTGGGACACGTTATTTCCGACCGGGGGATATCTGTTGATCCGGGTAAGGTATCCGCGGTGAGGGAGTGGGGATAGCCCACGACACTGACTGAGATTCGTAGTTTCTTGGGCCTAGCAGGATACTACAGGAGGTTCATTCGGGGATTTTCGAAGATAGCGGGTCCTTTGACACATCTGACTCGTAAAGGTGTGCCATTCATTTGGAGTGATGCCTGTCAGTTGGCATTTGATGAGTTAAAGGACAAGTTAACCTCAGCACCTGTGTTAGCTTTGCCGAGACCGGGAGTTGAGTATTTAGTTTACACCGATGCGTCCTTGCAAGGACTTGGAGGTGTATTGCAGCAGGAGAGACAGGCCATAGCTTATGCTTCCCGTAAGCTTAAGTCTCATGAGAAGAATTACCCCACGCATGATTTGGAGTTGGCGGCAGTGGTATTTGCCCTATGGATTTGGAGGCACTATCTTTTGGGGGAGAAGTTCCAATTGTTCACGGACCACAAGTCCCTACAGTACCTGTTCATGCAGAAGGAGTTGAACATGCAGCAAAGGAGGTGGATTGAGTTTGTGAAGGACTACCAGTTCGATATCCAGTATCACCCGGGTAAGGCTAACGTGGTAGCAGACGCGTTGAGCCGTAGGCCAGCAGATGAGGTGGCAGGGGTGTGGAAGGCAAAGTGGAAGGAGTTGGGACACCAGGATGCACTGGCCCGATCTTTCATGTATGTGATGACCGTTACACCGCAGATTGTCATGAAGGTAGTACGGGCACAGGCTAAAGACTCGTTCTGTCAAGAGCAGATAGTTCGATTACTAGCATAGGGAGCCGAGTCCTATACCGTTAGCTCAGACGGGGGATTGCGCTTCAATGGGAGATTGGTGGTTCCGGAAGGGGAGGAATTGCGACACGAGGTGATGGCAGAGTCGCACGGATCACGGTTCGTGGTACATCCCGGAGGGGACAAAATGTACCAAGACATGAGACGCCAGTATTGGTGGAGCGGTATGAAGAGAGATATCGCTGTGTTTATTTCGAAATGCGCCACTTGTCAGCTAGTAAAAGTGGATCATCAGAGACCGACAGGACTTCTACAGCCGTTGGAGGTTCCGAGGTGGATGTGGGAGAGCATATCCATGGACTTTATCACGGGGTTGCCTACGTCGCAGAGGGGTCACGACTCCATTTGGGTAATTATGGACAAGTTGTCCAAAGTCGCTCACTTTTTACCCGTAAGGACTGACTACACTACGGGACAGTATGCCCAGCTCTTCATTTCAGAGATTGTGAGACTTCACGGTGTACCACTAAATATCGTGTCTGACAGAGACAAGATATTTGTTTCGCAGTTTTGGGAGAGTTTCCCGGAAGCCATGGGCACGGAATTGCGGTTGAGTACGGCTATCATCCGCAGACCGATGGGCAGACCGAGCGCACAAATCAGATGTTGGAGGACATGCTTCGCATGTGCATTATTGACTTTGGGGGTGGATGGGAGCAGTACCTTCCACTGGTGGAGTTTGCTTACAATAACTCCTATCAGTTCACTATTGGCATGGCTCCGTTTGAGGCGTTGTACGGTAGACCTTATCGTTCCCCATCATGTTGGTTGGAGGTGGGGGACAACAAACTACTTGGGCCGGAAGTGATTCAGGATACTTCGGCAAGGATTGAGTTGATTCGGAGTCGCATTCGGGTAGCTCAAGACCGGCAGAAGAGTTATGCTGATGCGAAGAGATCTTTCAGGGAGTTCCAAGTGGGGGACCAGGTTTTGCTCAGAGTATCTCCTATGAAGGGGATTATGCGTTTTGGGAAAAAGGGGAAGTTGGCACCGAGGTATGGGGGGTCGTTTCCTATTATTGAGCGGATTGGACCAGTTGCGTATAGACTCGGGTTACCGGAGCATTTACACCGGATTCACGATGTGTTTCATATTTCCTCGCTAAGGAAATATCTCAGAGACGATTTTGCTCATTCTCACATCGTTTTGGAGGAGATTGATCATCAGCCTGATAACTCCTACGAGGAGGGGCCGATTGCTATTTTGGACTGAAGTGAGAGGAAGCTGCGGTCAAAGATAGTTCCGTTAGTGCGTGTTCAGTGGCGACATCACAATGTCGAGGAGTCCACATGGGAACGCGAGGATGAGATGCACGAACGTTATCCAGAGTTGTTTTTATCAGGTACTTTCTAGTTCCGAATTTCGGGACGAAATCTGTTATTAGGGAGGAAGTATGTAATACCCCGTATTTTTGGCGATATTTATTTTTGGGATTAATTAATTAAATGAGAATTAATTGGGAATTAATCCGGATAAAATACTAGCGAGATGTGAGTTGGTATTTGACTATATTGAGTATATATGATGATATATGTATATTGAATTATGAAATTGTCGTGAAATTGATATACGGTAATTTGGACATTTTATTGGGACGCGTGAGATAGTCGCGTCAGGATATAATTATTTTATTATAAAAGTGAATTTAAATTATATTAACCGTATGGTCGTTTTGAGTGCGCCAACGCGTCCGGAAGGGTCGAGATAGTCAGAAAACACTAGCCGGGGGTTTAGTTTGGGTCCCGGGGTATTTTTAGGCCATACCGGCAACATAAAGGGTAGTTTGGTAATTTTGTACTTTTGGGAATTAAAAGTGACGAAAATTAGTAAATTATATCTGATGTGGATTTGACCCACTAAACCCATTAACAACCCATATTAACCTAAGAGGCTACGTAGGTTATTAGAATTAGGTTTTCCAAATTTTCCCAAAGCAAACCCTAGCCACCATCGCCATTGGAGAAGAAAGCTTGGAGAAAGAGAGATAGAAGGGAATTCTGCAGAAAGAGAGAGAGAGCACTCCTTCAAATCGTCATCAAAATCAGAGATTGAATCAAGGCAAGTGGTTTAATTTACATTTTTATGCAGTAAATGCTTCTTCCATGCTTAGACAATTCAATAATCATAATTAATTGAGAGATAAATAAAAACCCATAAAATTAGAGTTGTTAGTTTAATTTTGGAGATAGGTTTGCATGTATAAATGTTATTGGAAGATCGAATTAAGAGAATTGCTAATTTATGTGATACAAAAACGGATCTATTTCTGGGAATGGAAGATTTAAAATTCTAGGGTTTATGTTCTTGAGATATTGGGGAAAAGTGATGAGACTTGATGATTTAATGATGTTGAGGATGATTTAATTCCTTAAACCACGTTAGTATGTGACTCTAATATGTTTAGGATTGATTAGAGACCTTTAAACATTGTTGGGACGAATTTTGGTTGAGATTTGAGGTGTAGAAATTGGTGAAAAACGAAACTCAGAAATCTGGGCTCGATTCTGGTTGCTCGTTAGAAGACCTGCCCAGGTCGTTCGAACGACCTCGTTCGAACGAGCTTCTAACGAGTTGACCATTGACTTCTAACGAGGGTGGAGTTCGTTCGATGAAATCGTTCGAACGAGATCTCGTTAGAAAGCCCATTTCGTTCGAACAAGATCTCGTTAGAAGACTCAGTTCGTTCGAACGAAGTCTCGTTCGAACAGCCTCGTTCGAACGAGACTTCGAACGAGTTGACAGTTTAGGCTTTTTAGCCTGTTTTGATCCCGAGTGCCCCGTAACCTTGTGTATAGGTAGAGATAGCCTTTCCTTGATGAGTAATTGATATATTTGGGATGTTTGGGATATTATGAGGACTCAAACCTAGAAGTATAGTTTGAACCTAAGGGAAAATATGAAGTAGGACGTGAGTGTCTATTATGATGTGAGCTGTTGACGGCCTAATTTATTATATTAACCGGGAACATATAAATGGTGTAGTATTATATGTCAGTACGAGAAGAGATATGTACCAATATATTATGGTGATAACTAAGACGTGTGCATACTTAGTATATGTATTGATTTTATGTGTATGACATACCTACCATACTTGCTATCACGGGAGGTTTGCGTTCGCTTAGGGCCCTCTAATCCTTGTGTTTCCCGGATTTAGACTGGTTACCTCGATGAACATAGGTCAGAGAAGGACTTATTGGGATGTTAATAAGTCTGCTGATCGTGGGAGCGCAGGTATGTGCGTGACCCATGTGATGTGACTGTGTTCGCCTCCATTATTTGTGATGTTGTTATCTGTGAACTATTCCTGAGAGATTCGGAATATGTGATCCTTATGTACGTGATGTACCGGGATGGATAGCTGAGTATGTGTGCACCACAGCTTAGTCTCGGGGTGCTTATATTGTATATTTATGTTGTGGAAAATCTACACTTAATAAAATGAGAACTTTCATATGGTATTGTGTGTATAACTATGGAATAACATAAAAGGGATAATCTATAACGAGTTGTATTACTTTTATATGAGAACCTGAATTTACGTTAAGCCCTATTTAATTGAGATCGTTATAATGTTAATGGGAACCGAGTAATAAGGGTAGAACCTATGACAGTCTAGCTAGATATGATGTCACTTAGCTAGTGGTTTGTGTCATTTTAGATGGATACTTACGTTAGGAGTGCACAGTTAGACGAGAGGTGAGAATTTCATGTGAGTGCACGTCCTAACATGTATTTTGCATTTAATGTTTTAAATGTTTTTAAAGCACTTGCAGGTTTTTTTAAAATATCTCCACATTCGGGCTCTGACCTGTTTGCTTTCAAATCTATTTTCTTGTAAAACCATTTTAGGTGCCCAGCCACAAGGACACCATGCATAGGATTCTCATTCCGATGACGAGCTGTAGCTGTTTGTGGAAGTTACAGGGATTTGCTTTTAGACGCTTCTATCATTTGGATTCCATGTTCAGTATTCCTCAGTTGTAGGGCATGTTGCCCAAATTCTATTAGTGACATTTCCATTTCAGTTTTTCAGACTTTGGCATGTATTAATTCAGTATTCAGTATTTCGTTACTTATTTCAGTTGTGGGATTTGTTGTGAGGAGTTTTCCTCCGGATTTATTTATATCATGTGATGGTTATTCTAGTATTTCGTTATGGTGAATGGTGATATTATTCTTGCTTTAAATCTTTTACTGCATGTTAATCAGACTTTAATTAAAATTTGGCAACTTACTTTTAAATACTAGGTGGTTAGTAATAATAAAATGTTTTCGACAGTGATGCTATTAACTGAGCCAACTTGGCATTTTGAATTAATTTAATAAAGGAGTAGCTACCCGGTATTTAATTAGTCGGGGTGTCACAGCTACATGCACATGTTTTAAAACACCTTATAGTTATTCATGATCCATAGGCTTGATTTATCACACGCACTTGTTTTTCTTAAAAGGGAATAGGTACATCAAAATTTTCATTCAAAGGTCCCTAAACTTAATATCTCACATTATTTTATAATCTTGAAATACAAACACTCATAGCAAGTCATTTCCCACTATGCTTAGTTTAGGTGTCTCAAAATTCTTTATATGAATATCATATCTATGTCATTAGACTTGATAACACATTATATTAGTTTATATATTGTTGATAAATTTAAAGCATCATTCTTTCAAGGTTAATTATCTAAAGTATATAAACATTGATAATATTACTATCTAAATGTTCTAGCATACTTGTCATGAAACAACTATGTGACTATATGTGATTCATGCATGTGAAACTTCTTTGGTTCTCATAAAGAGATTTTTAATGACTGGTATATTCTCACATATTCTATGATTAATCTTATGCACGATTAGTTAATTCTTGAACTTATGATCCACTGAAGTTTTGTTTGGGCATTCTTCACCTCAATACCATTGCCTAACTTGTAATAATGCTTCTCAAACCATATTTTACATGTCAAAACAAGTTCGGGTATCTATTAATTTGATGGGCTTGACTACATATACATTTTTCAAAGTTTGAGATCCTTTTATATTAAGTAGAAAGGGGAAATGTTGATATAAACATCTTTTGAAAATTTAGAAGAGATGTTAGCTGGACTCAGCTAACCCAAATAATTAGTCTTTGAACATTTTGCACAAAAATCCTTATCTTGTATTATTTTTTGGGTCTTGATTGTAATACCCCATATTATCATGGAATAATTTTTTAAGAGAGAAATAAATTATTTAATGGGATTAATTATTACTTGTGTAATTGGTAATAATAAAAAACGTTTAATTTAGAAAATAATTAAATTTCGTATACAATATGATTTTTTAACGCCTGTTTGAAATAATTAATTAGTAATATTAATTATGTGATTATTGGATTATGTGCACGCGTAGAATAATTGAGTGTATAATTTATTTAAGTCGTAAGTATTATTGGGTGTTGTGAGTAATATCATTTGAATTGGATTATAGAGTGTCATAGAGGCCCGATTGCGTATTTTTATTGTCTTAAATTGGTCCCGAGGGTAGGTATACCCTTAGGGTAAGTTTTGGGCCATTTCGGTGTGTATTTTGGGCTCTTTTTTTTTTGGGGGGGGGGGGGGGAGGGGGAATAGGCATTCAGTGGAGGTGCGGAAATTAGAGATATAAATTAGGATTAGAACTCTTTAATTAGTCATTTATCATTGAAAAAGAAAACCATAGCAGCTATGGAACTTGGGAGACGCATAGAAAGTTTGGATTATGGGGAACACAAGGATTCAAGCATCATTCTTTAACTTTACGCCAAGAAATCTCTTTCAATACTCGTTTAAATATGTAATTGATTTATAATTCATGTTTTTCCTATTAATTTATGAGATTTTTGAAGTATGTTTAAGATTAGATTTGATTCAGTTTGAACATGTTACTATTTTGGACTAATTAGGATTAATAACTAATTAACCTTGCGTTGGGACTTTATGTATTGATGTAGAAATCTGAAATTGATTATTGATATTGATTGGAAACCATGTTAGATTCATGCTTTAGGATTTAATCACGTTTTAAGTTAAATCCATTTGCTAATTTGAAGGTTGATTTTAAAATTGAAAGAGAATTAGAATTCATTTATGTTTTTGACAAAATTATGGTTTGAATGATTAAACCTTAAAATTGTTGTTTTGGATTGATATAATGATTAGGAATCGTTATAATAATGTTCACATACTTAAATTTAGTTCTCATGTTGAATGGTTATTGATTCGGAGCTTTATGAATCATTAATAGAGGTTTTGGGGAAGATGGTATCAAATTGGGGAAGACAACCTGTGTATGGGTTCTGTCAATCGATCGACGCCTCCAATTTGGCCTAGGTTGGGTCTTTTATTTGTTGGATTAGGTTTTCGGACATAGATTTGGTTTGGGGTTTTATTTGTGATTAATTGGCTTTATACCTAGGAGAGAGATTAGGTTATTATGGCGATTCGGATTATAGGTTTGTGAATGCGAAAACCTTAGAGCATTTAGAACCTTATAATGTGGGAATTGAGTTGAATTGGGTAAACGCATGGATGAGAGGTACATTACAATCGTGGACATAGGTTGAGTTCGGAGAGTAACTAGGTAAAGTATTTTTGGATAGTTAATTCTTCTCTTGAGCAAGTAAAGGACTAATGATTAATTTAAAAATTAAAGGTGTATATGTGTGTGTGTGTTACGAGAGAATGTATCTATATGTATAGACATGCACTCATAGTTTAGAGATGTATTAAATTAGGAGTTGGATATGAGAAGGTTTGAGAGTTAATGAACCTAGAGATGTGATAAAAAAAATCTGACGATGAGGATTGGGATAGTTTTGGGATACGTGTGAGAGTTTAGAGTATCCTACTTGATTGTATTTGTTTAATATGGTTTCGAGAGAGAGTAAACCTAATTGAGATGACAATCCAACATTTGAGGATCGGGATGTTTTAGGTACGCTCGAGAGTATGCGTAATCATATATATATATATATATATATATTGTTTTGATTTTGTGAACATACCGTTACTCGTGGTAAATATATCGGTTGGGGTTGCGTTCGCAATCAGGAGCGTGTACAATACACCTGGCTGAGTGAAGCATGATGTATTGGAGGTCGTTATATTAGATCGTACGTTCAGAGGTGTCATCCGTTAGTGATGAGAGAAGGCTGGATGACTTGAGCCATTAGCCGGGTTGGGTATGGTCCCGATAGTTGTGCTACTGTGTAGTGATCGTCCCATTGTTATTGCGTGTTTTGCTCAAGGCTATTATGTAAGGGATTCTTATGGACTTTTCGCTAGAAGAACGAGAATGTCCCCAAAGGTACTGGCCTTAGTGTGGTGCAATAAATAATGGGAAATAATTTAATACAATCTAGTGATGGACAATTGATAATGAAGCATATCTCATGTTAAATGCATTATGTGATTTTCTTGTATTTTCTTGTGGATGATATTGTGAGAGTTAGTAATTGGGTTTCATTCTTACACGCGTAGTAGTTATATTTATATTTCATGATAGATAGTTGTTGCTTATCCTTTATGGCTGGTTCAGTTTTTATCTTAGTTCAGTATTTGTTTATCATCCTTTGTTAAGTTTTTTTATGGATGGTTTTTATTTATTATAGTTTTTGTTTTATCAAAGATGTTGAGAATGATATAAATTATTTCTCGCACTTGATGTTTTGTATCTAGCCTCATCAACTAGGCGTGGAAAATTGGGGGTGTTACAGTTGGTATCAGAGCATCCAGATTCTAGTGTCCTTAAGATCTGTGAACGTGTTCGTTTTATTTTCCACTGAGCGTTCTTTGATGTGTTAGAGCTTACATAGGTTATTATACTCTGGTGTCGCAACGACATGTGTATACATCATTCATAAATGTTTGAGCATTGATAAGACTTGAGGAGCTTAGAGAAGTATGAGAATGGAGATCGTTGATAGTTGGTGGTCAAGTATAGAATGCGTGGATGGACAAGGGTGTACACTACCGTGTGTTTGCACAAGGGTATTCACTACCCCCTAAAAACTATCGTGTTTAGGGGACAAAGCCTGCAATTTAGATAATTTTGCAGGAACAAGTTAGGGAATGTGTTTCACGTTGAGTACACTTTTTGTAGACATTAAGGAATTTGAGTTTTGAGGATTCTGTTGGAATTTTAGGTTCTACTTATGGTAATACGGAGTATGATGGAACTTTAGTTTAATATAATGACCTTATGAGATTTTTTTCACCAAAGAGAGAAGGGAGTGGATTTCTCCGTTTTGACAAAATGTGAACATTTTGATGATGAATTTATGTATGTTTAATTCCCATTAGAGAGTGAAATTTATGTTATGCTCAAGTTCGAGCAACGTTAATTTGTATTATTAAACCCGCATGAGATTAAGGGTGATGGGAAAGTGAGAACTTTTGACCTAAGAGTAGGGTCACTGCATGGTTACAAAATATGGGCTAGAGTTAGCTAGGTACGATATGTTAGTACATTTGAGTTGGTGGAAACTGAAAAGGAAAATTTGATGTTTTGTTATTAAGTATAAATGACTCAATTAGATATTTTGATTTTTCCTACGTGTTATAGATTTTAATGTTGTGTTCGTTATTACCGGCACTGGGGTTATAGGTGTGGGTTACTCATGATTAAGGAAGTATCACCTTATCGAGAGTAGGTGCAACGATGTAGGTATTTTAGATTGGCTATTAACATAGTTCTTTGAATATGTATACAATGAAGTGTGATATTCATAATATCTATATGTGATATAATGATGTACCTTTTTTGGACATAGTGTTTTTTTTAGAGTTATCTCTTTATTTGTGGATTGACTGTTGACACAATCTTGTGGATTGTGAGTTGGTGTTCACTAGGATATGGATTTGGCGATGAGAGATGTGATTCCATGTGGAAATGACTATAAAATTTATGGTGTTGGTAGATTATGTGTCTATTCTTCCCTAGATTGGGATAGTGGTGGACATGTGAGCATGCCCTATGTTATTATTACTTATTTGTGAATTATAGGAGGGCCAGAATGGTTGAGGTGTTCCGTAAACATCTTATTCATTTTTAGTAGTTGTTCTTGAGCGGTAGCAATGCCCTACTGTGAATTTCATAGTGAGTGTGATAATGATAATGATTTTGACTTACGGAATGTATGAGGATACGTATGCTGGGAAGCAATTTTATTGTTAATAGTTGAGTCATTTTGAGGACCATGGGACTAGGGATGGACTCGGTTACATGAAGTTGTGTAAGGTCATGTATGGTTAAGTAGTGTGATGATTGTCAAGGCAACTGGTGATAGTAAACCCTTATTGGAATGGTCATATGTTCAAGGGATTATGAATGATTAAGCACTCTATCAAATTTAAGGATGGTCGGAGTGTGTCCTACCAGACGTTTAAAAAATTATCGTGATGATATTTAGCATTATTGGATCGATTAATTTAAGGGGTTTGGTATCACACTCGGAAAGGGTGAGCCTTTTGTTAGAATTTTCACAAGTTGAGATTTGTGCGGATAGTGCACTGTTGCATATTGGGTATTGGGTCAATGAATCTTAATAATCGACCGAGATAGGTAGTAGTATATTGGAAGGGATCCTTGTTTGAATTTTTCTTACGTGACATCCCACACACGAAGCTTAGTAAGGGAGGGTGTTTATACACATTTGGGCTCTAGGATGTTTGGTTGAATACATGGTACATTACTTATGTGGAGAGATAATGCATCGAGCGATGAGACATTTCAGGATTTAGGGCCAGTGGGGCTAAGGAATGCATCATAGAGAGCACTGACAGATGTTTTCACCACTAGTTGAATGAGTGGGGAAATCACAAGAAGAGTTGAATCGCAATTAGTAGGGTATTCGAGTATTCATTTACTCGTATAGTCATGCATTATATGTGTGGTTTATTTTTGGATGTATATATGTGTTATAAGTATGTGATGTTTTTGTGTGTACATGTGGTATAGGGTGTATGGGTTCCCCAGTCGTGGCATACTATGATTGGCGTATGTGAGCCTTTTTCTTTTACCTTGTGGGATATGTGTACGAGCTAGTTGTGTATATGCCTATGATATTTGTACGATTTATGTTTTGACATTATGTTTTAGAGAATTCCGAGGACAAAATTATCGTATTGGGGGGGAAGAATATAATACCTAATATTTTTGTGGAATTATTTATTAAGTGAGAAATAAATTAATTAATGGGATAAATAATTATTTGTGTATTTGGTAATAATAAAAATGCTTAATTTAGATAATAAGTAAATTTTGCATCTGGTATGATTTTTTGGTAACGTGTGTTTGGAATATTTAATTGATAATATTAATTATGTGATTATTGGATTATGTATGCGCATAAAATAATTAAATGTATAATTTATTACCCCGTAAAGTATTACCAGATTTTTTGCGTAGTATCGTTTGGATTGGACTCAAAAGTGTCGTGGAGGCCCGGTTAACTTATTTTCATTATCTTAAGTTGGGTCGATGGTTGGGTATACCCTTAGGGTAAGTTGTGGGCTATTACGGTGTGTGTTTTGGGCTCGCCAACAAAGAGGCATTAAGTTGAGGTGCGGAAATTAGAGATATAAATTAAGATTATAACTCTTTAATGAGTCGTTTATCATTAAAAAAATAAAACCCTAACAGCTATGGGAAATTGGGAGAAGCAAATAAAGTTTGGAGAAGGGGAAACGCAAGGATTCAAGCTACGTTCTTCATTTTTAAGGCATGAAATCTCTTGCAATACTCACTTAAATCTGTAATTGATTTATAATTTATGTTTTTCAAATTGGTTTATGAGATTTGAAGTATGTTTAATATTAGATTTGGTTCAGTTTCATCATGTTACTAGTTTGGACTAAATATGGTTAGTAATTAATTAACCTTATATAGGAAGTTTGAGCATTGATGTAGAAATCTGAAATTGATGATAGAAATTGATTGTAAACCATGTTCTAACTCTTGCTTTAGGATTTATTCTCGTTTTTTTAAATAAATCCATGTGCTAATTTGAAGATTGATTCTGAAACTAAAAAAGAATTGGAGCTCGTATATGTTTTCAACAAAATTATGATTTTGAATGATTAAACCTTGAAATTATTGTTTTGGATTTATTATAATGATTAGTAATCATTAGAATCAAGTTCCTATATTTTGATTTAGTTATGGTGTTGAATGGTTATTGATTCGAAGCTTTGTGAATCATTAATGGAGGTTTTAGGTAAGAGAATGTCGAATTGGGGAAAACAACCCACGTACAGGGATCGGGCTGTCCATCGATCGACCTGTGTCGATCAATCGATGCCTCTAGTTTGGCCTAGGCTAAGTCTTTTGTTTGTTCAATTAGGTTTTTGGACATAGTTTTGGTTTAGGGTTTAATTGGTGTTGACTTGATTTTTTATACAGGTGAGAGACTTGGTTATTATAGGGAATGATACTATAGGTTCGTGACTGTGAAAACCTTAGTGCATTTAGAACCTTCCAATGTGATATTATAGGTTCGTAAATGTGTAAACGTGAGGGTGGGAAGTACTTTATGATAGTAGATATAGGTTGAGCTAGGAGAGTGACAAGGTAAAGTATTTTTGGATGGTTAATTATGGTATTGCGAAATTATAGGTCGTATGATTAATTTAGAAATTAAATGAGGATATATATATATATATATATATATACACACACGTTACAAGAGAATGTATATATATGTATAGATAGGCACTGATAGCTTATAGATGTATTAAATTAGCAGTTGGATGTGATAAGGTTTGAGAGTTAATGAACTTAGAGATGTGATAAATAATTCGACAACGAGGATTCGGATAGTTTTGGATACTTGTGAGAGTTCGTAGAATCCTTTTTGGTTGTATTTGTTTAATATGGCTTTGAGAGAGAGTAAACGTAATTGAGATGGCAATCCAGTATTGGGGGATTGGGATATTTTAGGTATGCTTGGAAGTATGCGTTATCCTATATATATATATATATTGTTTTGATTATGTGAACAAACAATTACTCGTGGGAAATCTATCAGTTGGGGTTGCATTCGTGATCAGTACCACCTACAATATGCCTGGCTGAGTGCGGCAGGATGTAGAGGTCGTTATATTAAATCATACGTTCAGGGGTATCACCCCTTAGTAATTAGAGAAGGTTGGATGAATTGATCTATTAGAATGGTTGGGTATGGCTCGTTAGTGGTGCTACTGTATAGTGATCCCCAATTATTATTATCTGTTTTTTCTCAGGGCTGTTAGGTGAGGGATTCCTACAGACTTGCCTATAAAAGCATGAGACTACCCCGAAGGTAGTGGCCTTCGTGTGGTGTAATAAACAATGAGAACGAATTTAATTTAGTCTAGTGATGAACAGATGATAATGAATCCTATGTCATGTTCAATACATTATATGATTTACTTGTATTTTCCCCTGGATGATAAGAATTAAGACCAAATTATCTAAACCACAAGTTGAATATAACAACGTCTCCAAGGGAAGAAAATCCAAAAGAAACACCTATTGTAGGTGTATCCTCAAACATCCAAGATCAATTGATACATTAGTTGAACCCAGTATGTGACCATCTTGGGAATATAATTGTAGAATATTTTTATAATTATCACAACAGCGACTAGTAGGTTATAAATATGAGTACACAAACTGTAAAATCTATACCATAAGTGGGTATAAATACCACTACAAAAACTAATCATTTTCACCATATGTATTATACACCAAATAATGGTGAAGCTAACTTTCGAACAAACGTAAGGATGGAAAACTATACATGTGCTACGAGTGTAGGTGTGAACAACGCTCTAGAGGGCTTAGGAGCGACCGAAACTTACCAATAAATGGGGTATGATAACCTTATGAAAAAATGCATGTCCCAGAAGTGGGAAGATCTGGACCATACCTCAATGAGATAAATTTAGGTTTTCAAAGGGACTTTAAACTACGGAGAGATAACAAAACTCAGGAAAATTCTCTTCCATAGATCACTCCTCAATTAATGCAATCAACCCCAATGGAAAACCAAATGGTTGCCCAACCAAATAGGCAATTACCTTGGGGAGTTGAGAGGAATGAAATAGTGGATCTTATACATGAACTTTGTGGACCAATAGCTCGGGCGTTACAGACTCCAGTTTATAAGAAGCCATACCCTGAGTGGCATGATATGATCGAACTTCCAAAGGGGTTTAAGTTCCCAACTTTTTTCTTTTTTCAGGAGATGGAAGTCAATCCACACTTGAACATGTGGCAAGTTTCACTAGTCAATGTGCTAGTGTAGGAACTAATGAATAACTCAAAATACATTTGTTTTTCCCTCACTCATGCAACCTTTTCTTGGTTCATAAGATTTCCACCAAATTGTTTCCAAACTTCGGAACAACTAGAGAGTATGTTTCATGTCCAATCCATCCAAACCGAAACATAAGTATATATGATGGATGATTTGGCTAGACTAAGACAAACGCCAGATGAAAACCCACTAACTTTATAAATAGGTTGAAGAGATCAAGATACAAGTGAAAAATAGTGTTACCTGAATCTGAATTCGTCTATTTGGCCCAAAATGGGCTAGAATTTTTAGTTCAAAAGAAGTTTGATGCAACTTAATTCAAAGATTTGGTTGGAATTGTAACACCCCGTATATTTAAAAATACTTAAACTACCGGCTCCTATGACACCCCGTCCAATTAAATATAGGGTGATCAGTCCTTTACCAAATTTTAAAACAGGATATACGGTTGGTTCATTCTTAGCATCACTGTCGAAAATAATATAATCCGTTTTAATCACCTATAATATAATTAAGCTAAGTGTCAAAACATTTTCCCTTTTTAATCAAACCATTTAACCACAACATTCCAAATGTAAATTATAAACCATTCACCATACATAGGAATAATAAGTACTAAACAAGAATTGAATAAAACTGGGTAAAACCTCCGAGTTCAAAACTCCAAACGATAAAAGAAACTAAATACAATATCTCTGATAAAATACTAGAAGCGGGCAACACATGCCCTAAATAGAAAGTCTAAGAGAAACTGAATGAAAGGAATAGATTGCGTCTACTGCAAGGACCTACAGCTTCCACAATAGTTGCAGCACGTCTAACAATCCAATCTCTAATTCGGGTACCCCTACGGCTGAACACCTGGTATAATATATATATAGAAAGAGAGAAAAGATGCAATAAATGGGTCAAGGCCTGAGGTTTAAAAATGATTTAGCAAGTATTTAAAACTGGTTCTTAAAACATGTCTTATACGTATGTTAGTTATCGAACTCTCACATGAGCTTCTCACCTCTCATCTATTGTGCACGCCTAACGTACATCTAATTTTCCCCTTAGTTATACCGCCCAGTCTAACTAGTGTGAAGTCATTCTAATAGTATCTATACTCATCAGTAGTATACTCGTATCACCCATACAATACGCCTTCAAATTAGCCTATGTCGAACAGTTAATTAATATGTTTTCTCGTTTTCATAATAAATCTATTATACTCTTAAGATTTATTTTATATAATAATATTTTCATCTCTACTAACTATACACAGTAGATTGGTTCACAAGCTTACGTATATATACATATAGTCACATCTTCCCTATATATATATATATATCTTCTAATACTACACCCCCAGTCTAAGACCCATTAGCGCACCTAACCATAATAATGTTGTACCTCCAGGTTATCACCCATTAGAACACTTATAACAATAATCTTGTACCCCCGGGTTATCACCCATTAGTACACTTATAATAATATTCTTGTACCCCCGGTTATCACCCATTAGTACACTTACAATAGGATCCATGCACCCCCGAGTTATCACTCATTAGTGCACCTAATAATAAGATTCTTGCTCCCCCGGGTTATCACACATTAGTGCTCTTAATAATAATATCACATAATAGGCATACACACATCTTATTATTATTTATAGGTATTTCTCCAACCTATATATATACTTCTCATACGTATTTTAATCTTAACACTAAGTATAGTTTGAATATTTAGATTACTATCCCTCTCGTAATCTCCAAGGTACATTCTCTCCATACCGAAATAATTAAAGTATTAAGTCTCGCATACTTTTCCCAAAATTTTGTCTTGTTTAGATTTATTATCTCGTAGTTTCTCTCACTCCCATAAACCGATAAACTCAAAACTGGACTCTAAGAAAATTCCCAAAATTTCACTCTGTCGCTCGAACCAAATGGCATGTCGTTTGAACGACTGCCACATGTTGCTCGAGCGACTTCGCGCGAGATGCCATCTCTCTCGAACGTCTTCGCGTGACTTCGCGCGAGATTGCAGTGTTCATCTTCCTGCCCAGATTTTTAGCGTTTTTCACCATTTTTTAACCTAAAAACCTCTAAGATTCAATACCCATGTAATACCCCGTACTTTTGGCTATATTTATTTTTGGGATTAATTAATTAAATGCATATTAATTGGAAATTAATCCGGGTTAAAAATACTAATGAGATGCGAATTGGTATTTGATTAGGTGCATATATGATTATATATGTACTTGGTATTATAAAATTTGTCGTGGGATTTATATACGGCATTTTAGAAATTTTGTTGAGACGCGTGGGACCGCCGCGTCACGGTATAATATTTTGATATTAAAAGTGAATTTAAAATCTATAATCCGTATGGTCGTTTTGAGTGCGCCAACGCGTCCGGAAGGGTCGAGATAGTCAGAAAACACTAGCCGGGGGTATAGTTTGGGTCCCGGGGTATTTTTAGGCCATTCCGGCACCATAAAGGGTATTTTAGTAATTTGGTATTTTGGGTAATTATAAGTGACGAAAATTGAGAGTTGTAATCTGATAAGTAATTGACCCAACCAACCCTTATTAACCCAACAAGCTACGGAGGTTTATTAAATTAGGTTTTCATAAGTTCCCCCAAAGCAAACCCTAGCCACCATAGCTTTTTAGAGAAGAAAGCTTGGAGAAGGAGAGAGAGAGAGGAATTCTGCAGAAACTCTACACCGAATCCACACCAAATTCAGAGACAAACAAGGCAAGTGATTTATTCCATTTAAATTTCAGAGAATGCTCCTTCCATGTTAGATTATTCAAAAACTTTGTGTGTTCTTGAAAGATAATGAAAAACCCATAAGATTGGAGTTATTAGTTTAAATTTTGGGATATAGGTTGCATGTAGAATGTTACTGGAAGATTATATTAAGAGAATTACTGACTTTTGTTATACCAAAAACGGATTTAAGATGAAGTTTATGAATGTTCTTGAGATAAATTGGAAAAACTAGATTTTTGATGAAGATTGATCCATATGTAGCCTTTAGTTGTTGAAATATTGATTTGTGGACGTTAGTAATATCGTAGGATGGTTATATGACATTACTATAACGTTATACTAGAGAATCATGTCTTAAGAATAAGTTTTGGGATGTTTTCAAGCTTGCAAAACGAAGCAGTCCGTAGCCATACCTGTTCGATCGATCGATCGACATTCATCAGTCGATCGATCGACTCAATCGATCGATCGATATTCATAGGTCGATCGATCGACCTTCCCAGAATGAGTAAAATTTTCCTTAAATTTGATTTTAATGGTGGTAACCCTCGGAGAATATGTTTGGAGAACTTATGCATACCCTCACCCTTAAGGAAAACCAGTAGGTGTGATTATTATAGTGGACTTTATTTAGAATGCAATTCGAGGAATTTTTCTAGATTATTGAAATTCGATAAGTGAGATAACGTTTGGGTTAATAGTGTAAAATTGTGTAATTTGATGAAATAAGGTTTGGAGCAGATGTAAAGACCTTAGGAATAAAGATGTTATATTTGGGAATAATCGGAACCTAATAATCTATTATAGATAGGTTTTAAGGATAAGGGACTACGGCGTGAGACGTGTCGGCAATTTAACTTTATATTAACGGGGGACTTGAAATATATAAGTTTAGAATTATGGTATAATGATGTAGAGTATACCTTATTAATATGGTGATATCTAAGATGTGTGAATGTTTAGCATATAATTTGATGTGTATGACATACCTACCATACTTGCTATCACGGGAGGTTTGCGTTCGCTTAGGGCCCTCTAATCCTTGTGTTGCCCGGATTTAGACTGGTTACCTAGATGAACATAGGTCATAGAAAGACTTATTGTGATATTAATAAGTCCGCCGATCATGGGAGCGTAGGTATGTGCGTGACCCATGTGATGGTGACTGTGTTCGCCTCCACTATTTGTGATTTGTGTTATCTGAACTATTCCTGAGAGATTCGGAATATGTGATCCTTATGTACGTGATGTACCGGGATGGATAGCAGAGTATGTGTGCACCATAGCTTAGATTGCGGGGTGCTTGTATCGTATATTTATGATGTGAATAATATACATTAAATTAATAGAAATCCTCATGTTAATGTTGTAAAAATATTACGGTATTGTTTCGAGATATATAATGAGTTAGCTGATAGTTATATCAATGGCATACTTAGTAACTGAGTTTACGTTAAACCTCTATTAAATTATGAGCGTTGTTATGTTAAATTAACCGAGTAAAATGGGTAGAACCTTTGGTAGTCTAGCTAGTTACGTTGTCACTTAGCTAGTGGAAAGGGTAGTTATAGATGGGTACTTACGTTAGGAGTGCACTGTTAGACGAGAGGTGAGAATATCATGCGAGTGTACGTCCTAACATGTACTTTGCATTTAATGTTTTAAATGTTTTTAAAGAACTTGCAGGTTTTTAAAATATAACTCCACATTCGGGCTCTGACCCGTTTGCTTTTCAAATCTCTTTTTCTTTGTAAAACCATTTTAGGTGCCCAGCCACAGGGACACCAAGCATAGGATTCTCATTCAAGTGACGAGCTGTAGCTGTTTGTGGAAGCTACAGGGATTTGCTTATAGACGCTTCTATCTTTTGGATTCCAGAGTCACTATCTATCAGTTGTAGGGCATGTTGCCCATTTCTATTTAGAGCATCTTTTACATTTCAGTTTTCAGACTCTAGCATGTATTGTTTCAGTTTATTTATTTCAGTTATGGGATTGTAGTGAGGAGTTTCCTCCAGACTACTATTTACTTTATTGTGATGGTTATTCGTTTTACTTTAATATGGTGAATGGTGTTATCTATTTCTTCATTACACTTGTTGCATGTTAATCAGACTTAAATTAAAATTTGGCAAATTGCTTTTTAAATACTAGGTGGTTAGAAATAATAAAAATGTTTTCGTCAGTGATGCTATTAACTCAGCCAACTTGGCATTTTGAATTAATTTTATAAAGGAGTAGCTACCCGGTATTTAATTAGTCGGGGTGTCACAACCCAACATCTCATCATCAATACCCGTCAACACATAACAGATTATAAGTCATTCCTAACATCTTAGGATCCTTAATTCGTTATTAATCATCATAATTCTATAAAACCCCAAAATTAATTCACATGAACCCTAGTTCTTCAATTTCTTATTCAAGAACACATGTTTCCCAGATTCGTCCTTCACATAAGTTCATCAAAATGGGATTTCTATTCTACATACATAGAGAGTTTCAATTAAATAAATCTCAGATTCAATTTATACATTCTAATTCTCCAATTTTCATCACTTTTATGAACCAAAACATGTTTATAACATCCCTATACTAACATGAGTGTAATAAATGCTAAGATACAACAAGTAATAAACACTTATCTTGAATTAGTCATCTGATTTCTTGACATTGTTGGTATGGGTGTGTTCCCCTTGTCCCGATCTACACGATGGTGGTGGTGGTTGTGCAAGGTGGTGCCAAATGAGTTTTCCCTCTTGGAATTTGGTTCTCTCTCATACCTTCTATGGCCGTTCTTGATTTTTATGTAACTTAAACCTAGAGGAAATCCCGTAGATGATATAATTATTCTCTAATTTTCGTACATTTAATTTTCCCAAAAGTCCAAATTACAAAACTACCCCTACAGGGTGCCGGTTTGGCCTAAAATCTCCCGGAGTCCAAATAAAATACCCGGGTAGAGTTTTCTGACTATCTCGACCCTTCCGGACTTAACGACACACTTGAAATTACCATACGAGTTACTTAAAAATAATTTATCTTTATTTTCCATTCAATTAGTCCCGACACGACTCGTACGCGTGTCAGACTTAAATTACCAAACTGTCGTATTATTCACTCTCGATAATTTATCAAAATGTATAGTTCCATATTACATATCACACGATAATATTAAATCAATAAGTATTAACCCTTGGCACGCTAGTTAATATTTTTTTTATCCGGATTAATTAATAAATAAATTCTCACATTTTAATTCATTTAATCCCACTGTAATAATTACTCCCATAATTATTTAAATCATCAAAAATATGGGGTATTACAGTGCCACGGTAATTTAATTAAATTGAAAAATAAAGTGAATGTAAATAAATATTAATTAGCAAGAAATGGATTGATATTTGTGTGTTATTATATTTACTTGTATGATAAGTAAATGAAATTGCATTATTTCATATTACAAGTGAGTAAAAGCGTTTCATACCCCGTAATTTTAAATGACTTTTAAAATGGGTTATATTTTAAATTAATGGATTAATTAGATTTTATTATTAATTAATTCATTCGGGTTTATCCGGACGGTGGATATTAAAATGGATGATTCTGAATATTACTTAAAGATATTTAGGTAATATATGAATGTGATGTCATTGATATGACTCTATGATATAAATTCGATAATTTATATTTTTAGTCAGACGCGGTATGGGACGTGTCGGGACTAGTTTATTAAATTAAAAAGGAAATTTATTTTTCTATTGATCTAATGGTCATTTCGACTGCGTAGTTGTGTCCGGAAGGTTCGAAATAGTCAGAAAAGTCTATTTGGATGTTAATTTTGAGTCTCGGGTCATTTGGAAATGAATAGACAACCCGAAAGGGCATTTTGGTCATTTTTCTAGGGGGGATGAATAGTGATTACGGATATGGAACTATTATAAGTATTGGTAGATTAAGTGTATGGGGGTTATTCATCTCCTGTTCACAAATAAGAGCAGCCATCTTCCTAGAGAGAGTGTAAGAGTGCTTGGGAAGGGAAAAGCCACTTGGGAAGGAGAAGAACAAGAACTAAGGTTCACCACCACCAACCACCACCGGAGTTTGACCGGAGAAGGGAAAACCAACTGAAATATACTACACCAAAGGATCAGACCTACAAGAAAGGCAAGTGTTTGATAATGGCAATTTAAGTTTGTAAATTGTCCATGTTAGAATAATATGAAAAGAGAAGATTATGATTGTTTGGAAGAAATAATGGAGCATAAAATGGATTTCTGGAAAACTGAAATAATATAGGAAGTAAACATATATTGTAGGATGATATTAATCCACGAAATGATCATGAATATGTTGAAGAAAAATCTGAAATACCATTGATGTGTTCTTGAAGATGATATATTGATAAATTCTGGAAATAAGGAGATAAACATGTTTTTTTATCCAATCCCTTGATGATACTAAGATGTTTAGAGTATTGGAAATCATTCATATATGTTGATATATCATGTAGAAATAATCATAACTCATTTTGGAGGTTAATATGAAGGTTTGAATGTGTAAAAATGGAGAAAAATGGAGTTTGGGATTTTGGGAGAGATAATGAATAGTAACCCGTAGCCTTTGGGGTCATTTTCGGCCAAGAAGATAAATGATTTAACTTTCGTCCAAAACACGAAAGTTGTAGATCTTTTCGATACGGTCGTGTGGGCACTGACCGCGTATTTTTTTTATTTTTCTACGATTTGATATGATTTTTACAAGATGACAGCTCCGGGTTGAAATCATCAACTCGGAAATCAAATCGGGAATTGGAAAAATTACGGCTACAATTAATGTCGTAGATGTTCGGGATAATTTTTGGGGTAGTTTAGAAACCCCGAAAATGAATTTGGGTTGCTAGATTTATTTGTTAAATTTCAAATAGGGATGTATGAGGAATTATGATAGGACCACTAGGGGTGATTTGATATAACACCTGGGTATCCTTAAGTTTACAAGAGGGTTTCATCCTAAGTGAAAGAATATGTGTTTATAAGAGATTTGAAACTATCGGTTTTAACCTTAAATAAAAAAAAAAAGAACTAAACTCGTAGTAGTTCGGGGGAATGATGTTATGGACCAGTAGGATATTAGTGACTTCTTACTGAATATATGTTGAGGAAAATCCTATTTGAATCTTATGAGATGGGAGCTTAGAATACATTTGGTTGAAAGAGGTTATGAGGTTATCTTGATCGCATAGTTTAACTTTTCAGACCTCCTCGATTGACAAAGTTAAGTAGTAGTGTATTGGAGGGGTTCCTTGTTTGGATTTCGCTTTGCGAGACGCTCCGCGCATGAACCTTAACGACGTCGGTAGTGGAGAGATGTTATAGGATGCGAGGATAATTAATGAAGTATAGATATGATATTTTAAAAGAGATATAATGATACGTATGGGAAATATCTTAGGGTAGTGATAATTACCTTATTGATATTATATTATAGGTATGATAATACCTATTTGATTGATTGATGATTATGTGTATGACATACCTAGCTTACTTGCTATCGGTGGGAGGTTTATGCGTGAGGGCAGTCATATCCTGATGAATCCATGGGATCTTTGATTTTTCGCTCGAGAACATAGGTCTATGAAAGACTTATCGGGGAGTTGATAAGTCCGCTGACTGTGGGTGCGTAGGTATGTGCGTGACCCATGGATACGAGAACTATGTTCGCCTCCAATTTGTTTGTTGTTGTTTGTGGTTCGTGGAATCTTACCGAACCTGTAGTCCCCTATTCGGCGACCTGCGATGATGGGACATGATAGCAGAGTAATGCATTGCACCGCAGCTGTGACTCGGGGTGCCGTATTATATATGAATATATATATAATGAATTAAATGATTAAATGGATATATTGTGGTTAGATCTATCTACGGTGATAATTGTAGATACCGGTGAATAAAATATGTTAATGGAATTTAGTTAATAAATGTTTATGCTTTTAGAATTGGAAAAGCTTAACTCATGTTAATGAGAAACGATTCAGATTAATGAATAATGATTCATGTTAATGAGAAACTAAATCATAAAGGAGAAATGTAAATGGATAATAATGTGACGTATGGTATGGGACATACGGAGATTATGATATGGGAATGGAATTATAATATGGAGACTAGAAAAGAGGAACCATTAACTAGGAAGTTAATAGGAAACGTTAAGTGTGCACTCTAGTTGAGAGGTGAGTATTGCAAGTGAGAGTTGGATCTAACATGTACATAATAAATGCTTTATTGCACTTGTTAAATACTTGCTGTTTTAAAAATACTCTACACATTCGGGTTCTGACCCGTTTCCTTGCATATTTTCTCTTCTATTGTATCTCTATATCAGGTGTCCAGCAACAGGGACGCCAACCATAGTTGATTACGACGAGCTATGGAGCTATGGAAGTTTTTCTTAGACGCTTATCATCTTTTTAATTCACAGTATTCTTAGATAGGGCATGTCGCCCAAAGGACTCGGTTATCATTTTCTATCAGAGTTAAATACTATTGTATTTGTGTCCTTTTAATACATTTTGGATTATTGGGATTCTTGTAAAGGAATTATATTATTTGGGAATGTTTATTCCATTTGCATTTAAATTCTTTTGAGTTATTTATTTAGTGATCTGTGTTATAGAATAAAACGTGTAGTGTTATTCTTAACTTAAAAATGGTTTTGTTGAAATTTAAATTTGAAAAGTTTTTTAACATCAGCTTATTTGAGTATTGTGTGAGTTGTAAATGTTTTCGACAGTGATGCTAAGAATGAGCCAACTGTATATTCTGTTTTAATTTGGTATGGGAATGGCCACCCGGTATTTAATTAGGCGGGGTGTTACAAAGCGATGGGTTGATGATATCTTATTCGGGATGCGCATGTGAGGTCGTGTCGGGAATAGGATGGTACAATATTGATAAGTGACTCGAATGGTAATTTTGAGTGTACGATTGATTCAGGATGGGTTGAAATAGTCAAAATTAAGTACCCGGGGGTTATATTTGGGTCTCGGGGGCGTTTAAGACTAGTTGAGATTAATTAAAATCTATTTTGGCCATTTTATTGGTATGTAAAAAGCCAATTTAGAGATTCTTAATTATATATTGAAAGGATGAGTGAAAAATAAAGGTCATTCTCATATTCTAAAGGTTTAGTTGAGATATACCAAGAGTTAGAGTGAAAGTGAAGAGAATTAGAGAGGAAACTCAAAGGTTCAAGTGAGAAAGTGAAGAATAACTCAAAAACACTAAGGGATTGAAGATTAGGGAAAGGATTCAAGGAGATTCATCATCATCTTCATCAAATTCGACCAGTCTTGCTAAATAATTATGCTTTCAATTTCTGTCATATTAAAGTTGGAAAAATTATTTTTTGGTGGAATTCACATATCAAACTTTGGGGTTTGGGGAAATGATTATGCAAATAGATTTTGACATATGATGATGGAAATTTATGGATAATATTTAATCATGAAACTTTGGGATTATGAGTTCATATGTATTGGAATTCATATAGAGAAAACTTGTGATTAAATTTGTGATAGATGAAATTTATCCCTATGAAAGTTACATATTTAGATGATGATTATATGTAATTATGAGTCCCATTGATATAAAATCTATCAAGTGTAATAGAGATTGAAATAAATTATGTTGAAGATCATTTTTGAGGTTGAAATTACTGAAATTCGGACTTGGAAAACAGGGACAGATTTTCAGGGGTGAACCGATTCGCCTCAAAACCAAACCGGTATGAACCCCCTACCATGGACAGTTGTGCTATGTTTTTAGAAAAGATTAAAATGTTAATTCGGGGATTTAATTATATACCCAGGGATAATTGTAAAAATCTGGAAAAATATAAGAATTGATATGGTGGGTTAAAATTATTTGAGATTTATCGGGGATGCAAGTTAGAATAAATGGGAAGAATTTTATTCGAAACTAAATAATGGAATTTGGATGAAAATTCAAAAATACAGGGTTGGGGGTTGAGTGAAACTAATACATATCCAGCAATTTATATGATGAGATTTAATTAAGTAATTTAGTGAATGATTAATTAATTAATTATGGATATGAACAATATTGTGAAAATGGTTTATATGTGCCACGAGTGATAGGCACGATTAAATGGAATTTTGAGAAATATATATACGAGTACAAAAATAGTGTGTGTGTGTTTGTGTGTGTGTGATATAATTAAATAAACATACCACTCTAGGGGTGCTATTAATGGAGGTTGCGCGGTGTGGGTGTTCTCCCTGTCGAGTGAAAGCAGGCTAAGTATCGACCCCAGATCATAGCGCCAGGCATGCCTGATAAGGTTGGATCCGAGTTATGTAATGTTGGTATGGTTATGATCACTAGCTCAGAGCTTTGATCACCTTCAATACGTTTTATTTTTGGGTACAGTTGGCAATTCCATCCCGGTGTTTCTAGGGTGAAGAAGTATTGTCCTGAAGAATAGCACACTAGATAATCATATCTCAAGGAGTATTATCTCAGAGGGATAACGCGTATTAGTATATAGTGATGATATATATATATATATATATATATATATATATATATATATATATATATATATATATATATTATGATGTGAATATTGTGTATATTGATGTGAAGAAGTATACACGACTTAAACATTAAATGTGAATAATGTTGAATTAACTAGTGAAAGTTAATGACTTTAATTAATTGATTATAATTGATGATTATAATCATTAATGGTAATGGGAATTAATTTGGTAAAATAAGCGGTGATGGTATAGTGTATAGAATTAAGGATGGTATGGGACTAGTTAGGCGGGTAGCATAACTAGGCAGTTAAAATGCAAACATTGGGTGCGCACTTTAGATGAGAGGTGAGTAAAGTCTCAAGAGAGTGTGAGATCAATTTAAAATATGGAAGAATGGGCATAATTAATGACGCATTTTAATTACTTACAAAATATTTTCTAAAAGGTTCCTGGGCGATGACCCGTATCAAATCAATTTTCAAAATCTTTTAGGTGTCTAGCCACAGGGATGCCAAGCTTGATCGTTCTATCAGGTACCGGAGTTGCAGCAATTCTAGATAGGGTCCATTTTATTTCCAGGCATGTTGCCTAAGTTGGACGGTTTATTTTATTTCATTTTATTTGGAATTGTTATATGGTTATTATTTCAACCGATGGGTTATTCAGTTAAGGATTTGGAATGTAATAAACTTATGTTTTAGATTTATATTATCATTATGGATTTAGTTTAGTTGTTTAACTAAATTATGGGTTGAGTATGTTGTTACTAATAAAGACTAACATTGACACACGACTTAGTTTAATAATAAGTGGTTAGTAATTATTTAATTTCGACAGTGATGTTAAGAATGAGCCAAATCAGATTCCTTTTTTATTTTAATAAGGGTTGGTCACCTGTTATTTTAATAATCGGGGTGTCACAGAATTAACTGCCAAGGTATCCAGTAATGTAGCTCTGCTGCAAAAAAGAGCATGAGAAAAACACTTCCTCCTATAAAACATACTATAAATACCCAAATATAGAGATAGATGTTGCCGAAATTATTGGAACTGAATCTTTAGTTTGTGAACCTTTTGTTAGAAAGAATAAAACATAATCATATGCACCAAAATCAAGGGATATAATTAAGAAGTACTCCTTTGACATTACTAAAGCAAAAGAAATCTTTGATTATCTATTAAAGGTAAAAATCTTAAAACTACTAGATGGTGTGAAAATGACAAATGTGAATTGATAATACGCACTTATTGCGTATTTCAACCGTCGAACCTATGCATTTTAGCCCCCTCGATGCCTTAATCTCTATATTTAAGCCCGTTAACCAGACAACCTCGGTTTACATTGTTAACATGCTATATGAGGTATAATTGGGCTTTTGTAGGTATTTAGGTACTAAATATGGAGTTCAGATGCACTCCGATGAAGTTTCGTACGCAATCGCACGTTCAAGGGCATTTTAGTCTTTTCACAGCTTGGGTACCTGGCCCGACATTTCATGAAAGTTGTAGCCCTCCCCGCTAGCTTCGCGTGGCCATAAATGGTGCGCTATTTCGATTCATAACGAAGAAGTTACGGCGATTTCAGCGGAGGAAAAAACAAGGAAAGCAAAAGAGGAGAAGGAGAAGAGGAAGAAAAGATGCAAAAGTTGCTGTTGCATTCTGCCCTACTTGATCGATCGATCGACCCCTTTGGTCGATCGATTCACCATTCTAAATTGCCAAATTTTGGCCTTGATCGATCGATCGACCAAAAGGGTTAATCGATCGATCCCCTATTTTTCAGCAGATATTTTGCTTTTCTTTTCTTTTCTCTTTTCTTTTCTAATTTAATTCCCACTTGGTATATAAGCCAATTTTTTATGTAATAAAATAGGTGAACGATTTTAGATAGTTTTAGAAGATAGTTTAGCTTAGGGTTTGGGTGATTTGGAGAGTTCTTCTTCAATTGTTCTTGGATTGACACCCCATTTGGGTTGAATGTTGCACTATTCATCATCCTCTCCATTAATATAGTTTGTATTTCCTTATTTCTTGCTCTGATAATTATATTTACATGCTTTGTTAATTAGATTCACATGCTTTCTTTAATCTCTTTCTAGATAACTTTACCGCATTTATTTACCGCGTTTATTTATCGCGTTTTTAATATGCTTTCTAGATAATTTAAATTAGGTTGTGCTTGAATTGAACTCACTCGAGTTGACGCGTTGCTTTTCTTTGGTGATGGTGTTTACGGGTCTATTTTGAGTGCGTTGTCCTAGTTATTGCGCCTAGGAGATTTGACGGGGCATATCATGTATGTCCCGTGCTTACGACCTTTCGTGCGCAATTTTCGGGATATTTGTTGACGCCAAAATCTTATTAGGTTTTTATACGGATTTAGGGGTGTAACAACCCTTGGTTCAATTAACTGTCGAAACGAGACGCGTTCTTAATAACTCGTCGACCCATGTAACCATTTTATACTAATTAACTCGAGTGAGGGATATTCGACGCAACCTATAGTTTTACTCGCTTTCATAATCTAGTTTCAATACCTTGCCTAGATTAACATTTCCCTTTTATGCATCTTTTACTTTTTAGTTTCTAATCACCTTTTACAGTTTTATTTTGGAATATTAAATCACTTAAATTTTAGCAACTCGTCTCTGTGGATTTTCGATACCCGACTTACCGCTGTGCTTGCCCCGTAAGTGTAGTAGTAATTTAGGTTTTTGTATTGAGTTGGCAAAACGAAAACAATGAATAGCGTCTTTACACGCGCTACTTTTCGCGCTCAATCAAAATGGCGCCGTTGCCGGGGACTAGTTTGTTTTAGACTTTATTTGATTTAGTATTTCATAGTATTTTCTTTCTATTTGTATTATTTGCTAACATTTTTGCAGGACTTCCACATTTGAGCACTTAGAAACGGTCGAATTTTTCCCGCGCGCACTTACTTTGTGGAATCCGCCACTTCGAGCCATTTTTATGGTAAGCATGTCCTATTCCAATTCTTTCGGTAATCCTTGTTATAATTCTCAAAATTCTAGGCCTATGACTTTCGGTGAAGACTTAGCATCCCAAAGTGTAATAAATTCAAACATGATTTTGGGCGAGTATAACAAAAGTCAAAACTTAGGTTATTGGAATTTTGATGATGATGATAATGATTTTGGGCCTTTTCCTCCTTATAATAGGAATTTTGAAACGAATTCGAAATGTTTTCAAAATTCCTATAATAATGAGTTTTCTTTTAAGTCCGATGGTAATTTTCAAAGTTCCCATTTTCATGCATCCGCACCTCGACCCATGACATTCGGTGAGGGTTTACGTATGTATGAAAATGAGAAAATGGAAAATCGTTATCGGGAAGTAAATCGTTCGTGGGAACATGAGTTGGATTTATTATTTGAGTCCGACGACGATTTTGCTTTCGATACTTTCGAGGTCGAGGAATGTTTTGAACCAAATGAAATACTTGTGCCTACTTTGGAACAAATCATTCTAGGCTTTTCCTATTGCGTAATAGATATTGAAAGTGAGGATGATAATGACGTAATATCTATTTGCAATGAAATGATTTCTTCTTTGGCCACAAAGAATAACATTTCATTGAAAATGATATTATTTCCCTCAAAACTCAAACTTCATGCGATGATGATTCATCTCATGAGTTTGAATTTCTTTCATCCCCATTTTCATTCTCTGTTATGCCACCGGAACAAGTAACCGATTATTCGGTTTCAAACTTTAATGTTTTAAACCCTATTGCCTATGAGGAGTACTTTTTCAAGTCGCCATCCACGATCGCATCTTTGCCTTTGTGTGCACCACCTCCCATTCCAATTTCAAAATCATTGGGAGGATATTCGGTTTTTCTCGGTCCCCACTTGTTTTTGTCACACGTTCAATCCAAACCCCCCATCGTCCCTCCAAAACTTTTAATTGGTGATGGTTCCTTTCTTACGCCTTACACACGCCTTTCGTTTTTCAAACGGAATCCATATTTTTCGGAGGGCATGCTTGTATGTGAGGGTACACCAGTTATCCTCCCTTTTTAATTTAGTTTAGTGTAATTAGTTAACTTTTTTATATTTGTTTTTGCTATGCTTGGTACTAACTTGTTTTGTAGATTCTTTGGACTTGTTCTTATGGGGATCGCTCCACTTTTGGGTAATATCGCTCTTTTCCTCTCTTTAACTTGGTTCTTAATTCACATTGAGGACAATGTCAAGTTTTAAGTTGGGGGTGTGGGATATTCTATCCATTCATTGGTAGTGTCCATGTTTTTGCTCACGTGTTAGTTACTTAGTATGATTTTCTTAGAAAAATTCAAAAATTTCAAAAAGATTTTCTTTCTTTTTTCTCCTTTTTTTGGCATTTTGCCTTTGTTTTCGATGATAAATTTCAATAATTGCCCAATCCAATAGACAAACCAATGATGCATGTTCTCGATTTTAGAAGTTATTAGACTTTAGTCTCAATTATTGATAGTATGAATAACTTCATGAATTAAACTTTAATCCCATGAGCACATGCACTTTTATTGCCTTACTGATTTGGTTTAAGATTTTTATAACTCGGTAATCTTTTGTTGCATTGTATATACTTACACCGAGTAAGCTTTGTAACTTTCGTCGTTTGTGAGTATTATACACTATTCTTGTCTCATTGAAAACGTTGAATTCGTTGGTAATCTCACTATTCTTTCATTTCATCGTTCATTAATTGAGTTCATTCTTAAAATGTGTTACTTGATCATGATTTTCATATAATGTTTTGACTCGAGAATTGCGTAAACTTTGTGAAATGATCATAGGCCCTATTTGATATATCACCCATATTTGAATTGACCTCACTCTTATATGTTTACCCTCGTCAACCCCTTGGATCCTAAATATAGCCTTTCGTTTCATAACCCCATTCCCATAACCAACTCTAAATTGGAGTTTTAGCCCATATATACACTTTCCACACCTTTGTTTGGAATGTTTCTTGGGACTGAATGATGTTGTTATGATGTCGGTTGCAATTTAGGCATATGAGAGTTTGAAAAGTAAAGAAAAGAAAGTAGTGAAAAAAGTGAAGAAAAAGAGAAAGCAAAAAGTAAAAGAAAACAAAAGAAAAATGAGAAAAAGAAGAAAAGAAAAAGAAAGAGAAAGTTGTAAATGTTGTGTATATAGTTCAATAAGCTTTGATTACTCTCCCCGATGATATATTCAATGCCTTTTTGGAACTTGTTATCCAATTTTGATATTTCCCGCATTTTCCCATTATCCCGAGTTTTCATTCCGAACACTTTGAATCCGTACATATATTCCTTTGTTTCGTACCTTAGCCATATCTACATTATAACCATATTAAAGTCCTATGTGATCTTAGGTTGATGTAATTTGAAAGTCATAATAGTTTTGATAATCTATGAAAATGCATTTCGCCTCTTTTAGTGTGCGGTATCTTTCATTGAGATTACAATTTTTCAGTTTTTATATAGCGTTCTTCATTTGTGACACGTGTGCGTCCTAGTTTCCATTTACATTTACTCTTTAGCCCGCATGTTCCGTGTGTTACCTCCCTGTTTCGAGTGAATTCGCTTGATGAGTATAATGCCCGTGAGGATTGAATATATGCATGATTTAATTTTCAGTATCCGGCTTATTTAAGTTTTTGCCAAATCACACTCTATATGTTCTCACTCCCCTCCCACATTTTAAAGTTTCAATTCTATGAGGTGCATTCTAAAATGTTGATGATTTGGACTTTTGTTTGAATTCATTCACTTTGCTAATAATGCGTATGAAATCTTGTTCACCATTATTGGACTTGTCGCATGTTGGGGTTGGGAATATATTGAAGAAACCATGTGATGTTTCTGGGTACCATCCCTGAAAACCCTCACGAGACTACACTCGT
Organism: Sambucus nigra; assembly: GCA_949130495.1. NCBI lineage: Eukaryota > Viridiplantae > Streptophyta > Magnoliopsida > Dipsacales > Adoxaceae > Sambucus > Sambucus nigra. Next base: position 689,832,164 of record OX422209.1, read on the forward strand.
CCACTAGGGTGACCTAGGGGTTTAACGGCTTATTGCATATGCTAAATGCAATTGAATTGCCCGCGAAAGTGGCCTTTTGCTTTTATACCATATTTTTGTACTATCTCCTACTTTTGGTTTGCTTGTAGTTCTTGTTGCATCCTATTTCATTGCTAGGGACTAGCAACGTGTAAGTTAGGGGGTGTGATAATACGCACTTATTGCGTATTTATCCGTCGAACCTATGCATTTTAGCCCCCTCGGGTGCCTTAATCTCTATATTTAAGCCCGTTAACCAGGCAACCTCGGTTTATATTATTAACATGCTATATGAGGTATAATTGGGCTTTTGTAGGTATTTAGGTACTAAGTATGAAGTTCCGACGCATTTCGGGGAAGTTCCGTACGCAATCGCACATTCAAGGGCATTTTAGTCTTTTCATAGCTTGGGTACCTGGCCTAACATTTCACGGAAGTTTTAGCCCTCCCCACTAGCTTCGCGTGTCCGTGAACGGTGCGCGATTCCGATTCATAACGAAGAAGTTACGGCGATTTCAGCGGAGGGAAAAACAAGGAAAGCAAAAGAGGAGAAGGAGAAGAGGAAAAAAATGCAAAAGCTGCTGCTGCATTCTGTCCTACTTGATCGATCGATCGACCCCTTTGGTCGATCGATTGACCATTCTAAATTGCCGAATTTTGGCCTTGATCTATCGATCTACCAAAGGGGTCGATCGATCAATCCCCTGTTTTTCAGCAGATATTTTGCTTTTCTTTTCTTTTGTCTTTTCTTTTCTAATTTAATTCCCACTTGGTATATAAGCCAATTTTTTATGTAATAAAATAGGTGAACGATTTTAGATAGTTTTAGAAGATAGTTTAGCTTAGGGTTTGGGTGATTTGGAGAGTTCTTCTTCAATTGTTCTTGGATTGACACCCCATTTGGGTTGAATGTTGCACTATTCACCATCCTCTCTATTAATATAGTTTGTATTTCCTTCTTTCTTGCTTTGATAATTATATTTACATGCTTTGTTAATTAGATTCACATGCTTTCTTTAATCGCTTTCTAGGTAACTTTACCGCGTTTATTTATCGTGTTTTTAATATGCTTTCTAGCTAATTTAAATTAGGTTGTGCTTGAATTGAACTCACTCGAGTTGACGCGTTGCTTTGCTTTGGTGATGGTGTTTACGGGTCTATTTCGGGTGCGTTGTCCTAGTTATTGCACCTAGGAGATTTGACGGGGCATATCATGTATGCCCCGTGCTTACGACCTTTCGTGCACAATTTCCGGGCTATTTGTTGACGCCAAAATCTTATTAGGCTTTTATGCAGATTTAGGGGCGTAATAACCCTTGGTTCAATTAACTGTCGAAACGAGACGCGTTCTTAATAACTCGTCGACCCATGTAACCATTTTATACTAATTAACTCGGGTGAGGGTTATTCGACGCAACCTATAGTTTTACTCGCTTTCATAATCTAGTTTCAATACCTTGCCTAGATTAACATTTCCCTTTTATGCATCTTTTACTTTTCAGTTTCTAATCACCTTTTACACTTTTATTTCGAAATATTAAATCACTTAAATTCTGGCAACTCGTCTCTGTGGATTTTCGCTACCCGACTTACCGCTGTGCTTGCCCCACAAGTGTAGTAGTAATTTAGGTTTTTGTATTGAGTTGGCAAAATGAAAACAACGACTAGCGTCTTTACACGTGCTACTTTTCGCGCTCAATCATGAATGAAGATAAAGCAAAGAATTATTGCAAATGACATAATGTCTTTTCTCACTCAACTAATGCTTGTTTTATTTTTCATTACATGATTTAAGATTTAATTAAGAAAAGGAGGATTAAATTCCCCAGAAAAGAGGGGAACATATAGGGGTTGATGAAGAACCATTTCCTAACAAAATAGAAATGGGAACCGACATGCAGTCCATACCGTTACCAAGGAACAAGGGTCGTGATAAATTTTAGATGAAGACAAAGGCATATCCCAAGGCTTTAGAGACTAAAGTAGATATTGACCCAGACCAAAAGACTTGAAGCACTTGTGTATTAGGTGTGGAGAACAATATGCTGAGATGTGCCAAATCGTAGATTCGAAAAGAAATTAACAACAAAAGTCTAGAAAGAATGGGGATAGTGATTATATTACCAAGACCCAAGTATTTCAAAATCAGGATAGCTTCCAACACTAAAAAAAAGTAGTTTTAGGACTGATGCTTTTGAGACTGCTAAAATTTTAGTCCCTAAAACATACCTTTTGAGACGGGTATAATCAACGGTTTTAAAAATTAATAAATTTTGGTATCCATCTTATAAAGTAATGCTAATGGGACTTCTTATTAATAGTGTACCAAGTAGTATACATTATGAGACGGCTAAAAATTTGGTTCTCACCTTATGATTTGTATCTCCTGCTTTTTTAACTTTCATATGGGTATTATGCAAAGAAAATAAAAAAAAAAAGGAAAAAGAAAAGTTCACACTCCTTACTTCTATACTTCAAACTCGATAAAAGAAACCCCAAACCCTAACCCTCCCGTTACCTTCTTCTTTTTCCTCACTCGATGGTGGTCCGGCAAGCTTGGTGGTGGCTCAACGAGGCTATTCTTTTGGTCGCTCCCATATCTTTCAATTCCCACTAATAGATACCGACGAGATAATGATCCCCACCGAAAAAGGATTGAGTGGTGTTGGAGCTTCTTCCAATAAATCAAAGCATGTCAAAATCTAGCATGGAATGATTGATTAGGCATAAATATTTCGTATTTATCCCCTTAATTTTGGTTCTTTTATGATCTCGTGTATTGTAATTAACTTGAATTTGCCTCATATTTATGCTACTAACTCCCCTTGGCGGGTATTTCATGTTTTGTGTATCTCTTATGTGATTTTATAGTAATTTCATGCAAGTTAATGCACAAGAGAACTCGAAATAGAGAAAGAAATCAGTGAATTGGAGAATTTAAGGGCATTTTGGTAATTTTGTAAGCATGGTCCAGAGGCAGTTCCAACTAGAAAGTCAAAGATGATGAAGACACAAAAAATGGAATAAACGGTGCCTCCATCCGAGCTACCGTGAAGAAATTATGCAAGTTTGAAAACTGAGGAAGAAATCCAAAGCAAAGACAAGAATGAGCAACCAAGGCAGTAGAAAAAAATCAAACCACACTCCAAACCGATTTGGAGTCGAATAGGTTCGCAGGTACACCAAAACCGATTCGGGGTACCTGAAACGTGAAATCTCAATTTTTGTTGTTTTATTCTAAGAGTTGTATTAAGAGTAGGACTCTGCTAAAAATGACCAGGTATTGTAGTTGTTTGATAATAGACTAAGTTTTAATCAGTTTTGAATGGATAATTAGAAAGCAGAAGAGAAAGAACCCTAGTTTTCAATTGGAGCAGTAAGGATACATTATTTTGGATCATTTTTTAAGATTTTAACTCCAAGTTTGTTCTCTCTACTTTGTTCCTGTATGTTCTTCATCTTTGCATACTTCTTTACTTTTCTGGGTTTCTAAAGCTCTCATGCATGATTAGTAATAGTTTAATTATGGTTCCCAATGCATGCAATGTTAGATTTTTGTTTATTTCCAACGTAGATATGTCCGGCTAAGTTTTTAGCGGGTTGGGGTACATGAAGCACCCCTAGGTATTACGAATGAATTTAAAGGTGAATAAAATGTAATTAATAATTAAAAGGGTTGAAATTTATCAAAATAAAAGTTGTAGATCTTTAAATTCAGTTTCCCCTAGGTAATCGGAATGTTTAAGGGTGCAATTAGCGTTTTGATAATTTCTCGTCCTAGTCAAATACAAATTTTTGATTTGATATTTTGAGGAGTAAAATCCATATATGTCAAATGCTTGCAGAATATTTGATGTTTCCTTGAACTGAGAATTAGATTTTTAAAACCTTTTATGTTTTACGTAATCACCGACGATTCGGGGGAGTATACCCTAACTCCATTTTCTCATATTTCTTTAAAAGCTCGTTTAGTTCTTCTTACATATGTAGTTTAGTTATTAGTTAAACTAAATTGCATTAGTTGATAGGAAAGTCATAAAAAATCATCTTTTCATTCTTTTTTTGAGTCGATCGTAAGGTTTATCGTCTTTCCTATTCGTCGTCATGTATTCACGTGTTATTCCCCATGTTCGATACTCGACTTGCTCGGATTATTACCTACACGACCGACTTACACTTGAGCTGATATTAGCACGCACTATATACACTTTTAAAGTCGCGTCAACGATGTTTCTCTTTGGTCTTGTGGTCCGTTATAATCCCTAACCCTAACTTCAATTTAAACAAAATACTTTGATCATATAATTGTAGTTAATTGAGTATTAAACTTCAATTTCCTGATGCAGATATCGTTGTGGACAACTGTGTTATTTGAAAGAATTATATTATGGATCTTTGTGAGTGTTCATAATAATTATTGTAGTTTTTCACTTTGATTTTATGCTTTGGTTTTGGGGGAATTAATGTGTTTTGGTTGAATTAAGTATAGATTGCAATCTTAACAAACTAGTACCACCAGTGATGAGTGTACTATTGTTGTGGTATGTATGCACTCTTTTCATAAATTTTAACATTTAATGATGTTACATATTCTATTGTTTAAAATGGAACTTGTTTCAAGGTTGTTTCAATAATTTTTTTTAGAATAGTAAGAATGGTAATGTTTTTTTAATATTTCACTTATGCTTTTAGATAAGCATTGTTATAAATAGTTCTTACTTATTTGTTATGATTAAAAGATTAAGATTACAAGAATATTTGATTGCGTTTGTTTTTCAGATGAATCCGAATTTTGAATAAGTTTGAAATTTGAATATTATTTTTTTTTCTTTTTATGTCTGAATGATCCTCTGTGAGTTCAGATTCAATGAGGCTACTTTGAGGATTTTAATGACTACCTGCACAAATAGAGTCTTTTTTTTTATAATTCTACGGTATTGTTTTGACATTTATTTCCAAATGTAAACAAGAATTTGGTTATGATGGGATTATGATGATGTGCGTCGATGAGTTGTGGTGGGTAATGGTGGAGGAGGCTATTACGGTGTATGGTTAGTGTTGGACTGTGATGGTGGTTGCCAGTGGTGTTTGTGTTGATGTTGGGCAATGAATTATGGTGATGTGGGTGGCTAGGTGGGCGTGGGGGTTTAATTTAGGGTCTGTGGACAGAGGGTTTCAAAAATTGGGAATATATCTAATTGTAAATTATCAAATTGGGGGTTATGGTTGAAGACATCAAATTAGTATTTATTATCTATTGATTGTCAATTTCATTGTTTGGTTACAGATAGAATGAAAGAAAGGGTAATGAAAAAGTAATTGTATGTCTTGTCGTTGTAATTGGTTGGTTATTTGGATAGTTGGAATTTTATTATAATATAAATTACTTATAATAAAAAAATTATAATTTTTTTCCTCCTTGTATCATAATACGACTTTTTGTGATTTTCTTGGCAATCATATCTAAGAATGTGCATAGTCGAGATTATTTTTCCAATGTTGGAAGTGTCACATTTTTTTCAATGGTAATCATATGTTTTTCGTTGATGGGTTTTTGTTAGGGTCTACTGATTTCATGATATTTTTTCTTTGACGTTTAAATATTTGATATAATCCCCAGCATTCGAGTTAAAAAAATGTTGAATTGATACGAATAAGAGGTCATTTTAATTCTTAATTATTGATATATATCATTAGTTTTTTGTATTTATGATTTTTAATGGTGATAGGTGATTGAGGGTGAGCCAATTGAAAACCCGAGTTGCTAATTGGTTGTTGTAGTATAACTTTTAGATTAATCTATGAGAATATTTGTTTACTAGTTTGTGTGAATTATTATTGATATGTTTGTTTATAATTAATCATATAATTTATGTCCCTTGGAAGGAAGTTATGCCATTAATTTGATTTACTATATGATTATGATTTTATTTTGTGGTATATGTGATGGAACAAATTAATACCCACATGCTTCACCGTTGAAATAGTCAATTAACAACCAACCCATAACTTAAAACACTTAAAAGAGAGTAGTGGGAGTATATTAAAACATTTAAACACTTTAGTGTGACCTTATCTTCCATGTGAAATCAACTTAATGGGAGTCGCAAAAGGGACCAACAGGTGGGGGAGAGAAGATTTCACATAATGTATCACTTTTAAGATTTACTGCACAATACAGGATATAATACATACAATATATAATTATATACATACAACACATATGATATATTATTTTTTATCAAATATAATGAATCCAACTACCCAAATGAGTTGATTAATTTGATAAGGTTGAGACATATCTATTTCCTCCATATCTGAGATGCAAGGTGCTACTTGGGATGGGCTAGTTGAATTTTCATCGAACATTAGAATTCATTAATGTGAGTCGAGACTAGGTTCTTTAAATTGAAGAGATATGTTGTTTGATAAATTTTAGAATCGATTAAACCGTGATAGAATCGATGAAATAGGAAACCATGATGGAATTGATGAAATGGGAAACCACAAATGCATTATTTCTTCTTTCAATTCTGAAACTGATTGATAAATATGACCTAATTGGACATGTTGCATATCCTAAACATCATAAGGAGTATGAAGTTCCTAACACATATCATCATGCAGCAAGAACGAAGCTATTTGTTTCTCTAATATTTTTTTAAATTGTGGTGAAACAAGGATTAATCAACAAGCCTTCCTAAATTTTCTAACTGTTATATAACATTGAGATATCCGTATATTTTTGTACTCCACTCTTAGAAATGTTATCTTTCTAAAGTCCTCTAGAATGATTTCTAATTTATCTATTTCCAAAAACACTATATTACATGAGTTCTAATTCCTCTATTTCTCTATATTACTCTATATTCTATAAACTTATGTATCAACTTTAATGCCCTTAAATCACTTCTTTCTATCTAATTTATCCTTAGCTCCCACATATTTATAAAAATTCCCTGGATAATATCACAACATAAATAGTAAAACCTCTATATAAAAATGCACAAAACTTACCAATTGCTCAGTAAAAGCTTTATTATCCACTCAAAAATAGCTACGTTCAAGGCATGGTTAAAACTATGTTTATAAGACAATAAAGTGGGACTCTAAGAAACCACAACAACAGGAATTTCAGTAACAAGTAGTTAGTCAAGGAGAAACAACGGGAATTTCAACATCTATGGTAAATAGAGAATGGTCAATTATGATATTTTTAATTAAAAATAGTAGCAAATATAGTAGAAACACCCTTAGGAAAGGAAGCCACAAGCATTGATGAATATTAGAACTCTTAGAATTCTTCAAAAATAGTAAGTTAAGGTCTCACCCATTGGTATCTCAAAATGCATCCTTTGTTCTGTGCTTATTTTTGTCATTTTATATAATTCAGTTAAGAGATTTTTTTCACTTGAGACTAATTATCTCTTGTGTAATATATTTTGCACTAGTCCCCTTTGAACAAAAGATTTATCTCATTTTGGGATTCTTTTTTCTGAAAAACTAAACTTTGACAACACATCCCTAGTGGATATAAGTTTTTTAGGTTTGGTGTTAAGATAGATTAGTGATGCGACCACAAATATGTCTAGTGTGCATGCTATGTAGGCTCAAGTGCAAGCCTGTCGCTCAAGTAATAATTCAATAAGTCGGGTATCGATCCTCAGGGAAATAGGACGAATGGAGTCGTAACGACTTTGGACAGACGAAGGAAACCTAACTTTGACTCTAAAACGGAGGAAAAAGTGATTTGATTTGCGAAACAACTACAACTATCTGAACTTTTGAAAATGATTGACTAATGAAATTATGAAAGAAATTATTCTACTGCAAAATTTCAAACGAGTTGACTAAAACTTTAACTATGAATGGAAAAAGATAGGTCAGGTTACAATCCCCCATACCCTAGTAATTCACTTCGTAATATACTAGATTCGGAATTAAAGCTTTAAATGAATCCAACTTTTTAATACTCCTAAGTATTACATATACGAGGGATTGTAGCCCGCACAGTACGTAAGCAAAGGTTGAATTAAAATTCAGTCTTTATTTCTCCTAAGTATTACACATATAAGGGATCGTAGCCCGCACAGTGTGTAAGAGAAGGTTGAAATAAAGTAGTATCGCATGAACTACGATACAATTCATCTAAGGTTTTAATTCCGACTTCTATTTCCACTATCGTGAATCACATCGGGTGGGGTTCATGCACCCCAACCCTTGAAAACTTATCCAGACATATTAAAACTAGAAGAAAACAAGTTTTGAATGAAAGAAAACATTTTTACTACTGAATGAAGATGAAGAGTGATGAAATTTCTATTAGATAAGTAACTACTGCAATAATTAAAGAAAATAATTAGAATGGTATTACTTGAATTGTAAAACTGGAATCAAAACTAGGGTTTATTTGTTGTTGTCTTCTATAAACTAATTACAAAGCTTCCCTAACGAATCATAAGCCTCCCCCACATGTCTGGGAGGAGTTTACAATTTATAATCTACGAATTCTAAGAATTTAAACCATGCAAGATTCTAATTTTTTAAGTGGATAAGTTTGAATTTTTGATACCAGAATCGATCCTATTAAGGGGGTTCGGTTCAGTTCCGTCTTTGACAGCCTTTACAAGAGGTTCTTCAAGCATAGGATCGATTCATTTTCCTTCCCTTCAGTTCGGTTCCATCTTGTTAATTCTTCACAGGAAGTCTTCCAAGATGGGATCGGTTCATTTTCTTTCCCTTCGGTTCAGTTCCATCTTGTTAATTCTTCACATGAAGTCTTCCAGGATGGGATTGGTTCATTTTCCTTCCCTTCGGTTCGGTTTCGTCTTTTCAGGAACTTTTCCTCCTTGTATTTTTTGAAGTTTTTATGACTTTTGGTCCGAAACTCGGATTAGGATGTCGATCTTTCCTTGTGCACTGAATACCTGGAAAATATATAGGAAAAATATGAAACTTGGCGTACTAATTAGAACTCTTCAAAGGCGATGATATGAGATAGATCCACTCGAAATACACTTTGCAGGGTAATAAAAGCCTCTAAATTAAGGGGGTAAATGGGAAGAATTTATGCCGAATCAAACCCCCTAAATTAGAACTTTGATCGTTCCGAGCAATGTAAAAAGAATCAAAACCTGGTCCAACAATAAAATGGGATAGAATACCTCTTTCGCAGGCGAGTGATTGCATTTAACGTATGCAACAAGCCTTTAAACCCCTAGGTTACCCTAGTAGGACGAGTTATGTCTTGTAAGGGTTTGCAGTGAATATACACACAAAATTCGACTTAAAGAAAAATTCAAAATACGCAAAAATTGTATAATTCAAACTTTTCCAGAAAATAGCCATCATCAATTCATGTTCAAAAGTCTCAAATCATAGTGCGTGTGTGCGAAGCCAGAAATTTAACCGCGAATTTCCACCGATTGACTCTTACGTTACTTATCCGAAAATTCATTTTAATTCAAATTCTCACGGAGTTCTCTCACAAACGAATCACTTGGGTTGTGGCTTATTCTCTTGGCATGCGTGATTTATAAGAGTTAATGTATTGGAACCAAGTCCATGCACACAAGTAGAAAAATGAAAATTTATGGTAACTGGATCTCATCAACGGATTACGGTTATAAGTTGCGGGAACATTGCCTCTAATTCGTATTTTTTATCTCTGTTATTATCTTTTTGTGTATTATCTCTCCACGCGGTAATCAATTTAGTAGTTTGGACTCGGATAGGACTTTTTCGGGTTAAAATGTGTATTGGGTAACATGGGAATGGTACGAGAAATTCGGAATTGGAAAAAATTTCGTATAATGTCCGTTAATATTTTTCCGGACTTTTGCTCATTTTTTTCTTCTTTTTCTATTTTTTTTATTTTCCACTCTTTTATTTTCTTTCTATTTTTGTTGGGCATAGCTATTCTTTTCTTTCCCCTTTTCTGCACTTTTTGGACTTAAATTCTGACTTTATCCATTTTTCACAATTCCGGGCTATTTGGATTTTTCGGGTTGTCAAACGAAAGGATAAATCATTTGGCTCAAATTTGGGTTACAAAAGGGATGATTTTTCATAACTTTTTATGGCCAATATTTTTGGGTAACAAACGATGGCCTACTTCATTGTCCGAAATACTAATTGCGTTACCATATGCGTCTCGAGATGAATTAAGTTTATTTGGAACATTTTTCAAGGTAATATCACACACATTTTTCATAACTGATCAAAGTGAAAGAATTGAGATCCTTCACGACCTATGAGAACGCTGAAAAGAACTTTGAGTTAACAATTAACTCGGATTGATTTTTAAACTCACAAAAATGATAGGTTTGAAATCTCCCCAGGTTAGTTAATCTCCACACTTATTCGGTAAGTCATCTACGTTCGCTCAATTTCCATTCTTGGTCAATTTCGTCTTTGTGAATTATGTTCTTACAATTTGAGACTTTAAACCAACTTTTAATGATATTTTTGAAAATTTGGAATTCCAATTTTTATTTATTTTGAAGAAAAATATTTTGGATTTTTCAAGATTTTATGATTTTTTTGAAATTTTTGGGAATTTTTAAAAATTTGTGAAGTTTTATAAAGGCACACTTGCGACCCCCCCAACTTAGACTTTTGCATTGTCCTCAAGCAAATAGGACTAAAATCTAACTCAAGGCGAATTTAAAAGTGCGAGAAAATAAAACAAACTAATGAGACAGAAATGCAGAATTTTTTTATAGATACTTAACACCAGTGTTACAAAGGAGAGGGGAGCACACAACTAACATTTGTAAACAACCACCACAACACACAAACAGCAAACAATAGACAAGGGTTTCACTAGGGAGGTGTATTTGAGGGTCCGGATGCGCTGGGATCATACGGATCATAGAAGAAAGTTGGAAGGGGTCCACCAAAGTTGAGCTCGTATAAATGGGCTTGGAGATGATGCATCATGATCGTGTCACTTCGTTAGGCCTCTTGATCCCGATTGTATTGTGTGAGGAAACCGTCAAAATGAGTTTCCACCGCTGAAAGGCACTTATCAAAATCTGCACCTTGTGGCTCAAAGTCCGAGTCATCGCCCTCGTCGTACTCTTCTTCTTCTGCCCCACCCATCTCGACATCCTCAGCCTCGGGCTCTTCAGCATGGATCTCCTCCTCTACATCTACATCAACCACCTCCCAGACTGCTCGAAGGACAACTCTATGCTGGGCACTCTTAGTACGTGACACTTTCCCAATGGGCTCTGGGAGGCGTGGGAAGGCGCAAGGTGGCTGGATACCGGCATCGGCAAGGAGGGAGGTTATGAGACGTACATATGGGAGGGGCACCACACCTTTTTGCTCAAAGGCTGCGTAAAGAATATCGGTGTAAAGCATGTGGGCCAGATTAAGAGTGATGTTTGGATCAAAAAGGTGGTACACGAGGATAGCTTGGTGAGGGCACATCTCCGAGTCGTTTGTGATTTGAAGCAAGTTGGCACACACAATATGGAAGGTAATGCCACCTTATCATTTAGGCATCCCACGGGGAAGGTGCCCCTTTCCCAAATTTCATTGGATGTGAAACGGTCGATGCATTGTTGTTTTGGGATGGTGGGGGAATTGGTGGGGTAGTTATAGATGTCCGGGTGTGGGACTCCCTTGGCGAAAAGTTTGCGAGCTAGAATGGCCAAGAAAAATGGGATGGGGCGACCGTCGACAAAATCTTGACTCTCAAACTCGCCCGTGCGAATGAGTGAGCCATAAAAATATCAGACCTCGTCGGCCCACACGAAATTGTGTGGTTCGACGAGGTATTGCGTTCACCCCCTCCGACTGAAAAGGGTGGTGATCGAGCGGAGCAGCTCGTCCCAGTTGACGACGCGCTCGATGTGCAGTTGGCGGGAGAGGTTAAAAAAAATTCTCACCATAGATGCTCCATGTGGGGGCAGTATTCCCCATTGCCTTTGGGCAGAATATTGATGGACATATATTTTGGGGGAAGAGCGAGATTGGCCATGGAAATAGCTGGAATATCTGAAATGGGAGAGAGTGTGAGAGAGAGGGTAGAGAGGTGAGATGAGATAGAGGTGTGGATGGGAAGGTAGGGGAGATGTTCAATTTATAGGTGTAGAGAGGGTTGGGGGGAAATCATTTGGAGGGAAAGGGGGAATGAATGTTTAGGGGGAAAGAAGGGGATAGGGGGAAGGGGGGCACCTCGGGAAGAAACAAAACTGCAGAACCCGAACCGATCCGGATCAGGGGAAAACTGATCCGGTTCTAGATTTTTTTTATTCTACGATTTATCGAAACCGAACCGATACTGTTAGAGGGATTTGGTTCGGTTCGGCTCGCCTTAGGCAGAACCCTCTTACCTAGAATGCTGAAACTAGAATCTCACAACATCGAATTTTTGGATACTTTCTCACTTACTCTCCCACGTGGATTTCTTGATGTTCTCACGACATGTGTGTTGGTGTCCCTAATCCGAACCCTCACCTCACGTAACCTACCTATGAACTCTAACTAATCTTCCCACGCAAAGCTACTATACACATGAATTCACCCCATACGCTTCGGGGGTGCGATGACCTCTCACTTTAAGCTCACTCTACCCCGTAAATGAGGTCCGACAACCAGATGGTGTCAATATCTTCTACGCACGCCTCAATATAAAGCTTTAGGCATTGTCCATTGACTTTAAATGCGTTCCCCCTTTTGAATCTTCCAATTCTACAGCTCCGTGGGGGAATACGTTTTCACAACGAATGGAACAATCCATCGGGACCGCAATTTACCAGGGAAATAGATGAAGCCGGGAGTTATAGAGGAGTACATTTTGTCCCGGTTGAAACTCTTTTCGTCGGATAATTTTATCATGGGTTAGTTTCATCATTGCTTTTGCAATATTGGCATTCTCATACGCATCATTGTGTATCTCCTCTAGCTCATTTAGTTGAAGCTTACGAGCTTCACCGGCTTGGTCCAAATCGTAATTTAATCTCTTAATGGCCCAATACCCTTTGTGCTTCAACTCAACGGGAAGATGACAAGGTTTGCCATACACAAAACGGAATGGGGACATTCCAAGTGGGTTCTTGTATGCAGTATGGTAGGCCCATAGTGAATCGTTTAATCGAATGGACCAATATTTTCAGTCGGGATTGGCGATCTTCTCTAGCATGTGCTTGATTTCATGATTTTCTAATTTGGCCTGTCCATTCGTTTGTGGATTATATGTCATTCCAACCTTGTGAATGACACCATACTTCTTCATAAGTCTTTCAAACAGCTTGTTGTAAAAGTGTGTGCCATTATCACTGATTATTGCTATAGGTGCTCCGAAGCGAGAAAGTATGTGTTCATGTAGGAACTTTATCACCACTTTATTGTCATTAGTCTTGGTAGTTATAGCTTCCACCCATTTAGAAATATAGTCTACCGAGACTAGGATGTATAGGTAGCCAAAGGACGGGGGGAAGGGCCCATGAAGTCAATACCCAAGCAGTTAAAAATATCAATGATGAGAATCGGGGTTAATGCCATCATGTCGCGTCGGGTAATCGCCCCCATCCGTTCACACTTGTCACAAGATTTGAAACAATTATTAACATCATGAAACATTGTGGGCCAGTACAAACCGCATTGGAGAACTTTAGTTGTTGTCTTCTTCACGGAAAAATGGCCTCCACATGCTTCCGAATGATAGAATTGGATGACTTTAGGGATTTTGTCATCCGGTACGCATCGTCGAATGATTTGATCGGCCCAATATTTAAAAATAAATGGATCATCATAGAAAAATATGCGCGACCAAGTGATGAACCTCTTATTATAATGTGGTGTCTAATCGGGAGGTACGGATCCCGTGACAAGATAGTTCACTATATCTACAAACCAGGGCAAAGAAGAGGTGGAAAAGAGCTGCTCATCCAAAAAGAATTCGTCTATGGGTGTAGGATCACTAGGTACATCGGACGAAAGCCGTGATAAGTGATTGGCAATGACGTTTTCTACTCCTTTCTTGTCTTTAATGGAGAGATTAAACTCTTGTAGGAGTAGGATCCACCTTATGAGGCATGGCTTTGCGTCCTTCTTCGCAAGTAGATATTTTAAATCCGCGTGGTCAGTGAAACAAGTGATGGGGGAACCAATAAGATAGGACCAAAATTTATCGAGCGCGAATACTACCGCTAGAACCTCCTTCTCCGTGGTGGAGTAATTGAGTTGAGGTCCGGTAAGGGTCCGGCTAGTGTAGTAGATGGCATGAGCTTTATTATCTTTTCTGTGGCCCAAAATAGCCCATATTGCATAATCGCTAGCATCACACATAAGCCCGAATGGCAGGGACCAATCTGGAGCTTGTATAATGGGAGCAGACACAAGCATATTTTTTAGTTTTTCAAAAGCGCTTTGGCATGCTTTCGTCCATTCGAATGGGGTGTCCTTCATAAGAAGGTTGCTTAAGGGTCTAGTGATGGCACTAAAGTCCTTAATGAACCTTCGATAAAAACCCGCGTGGCCCAAGAAGGAGCACACATCTTTCAGCAATTTAGGTGGGGGTAGGTCAGATATGACATTTATTTTTTCTCGATTGACTTCGATCCCTTTGGATGACACGATGTGGCCAAGAACTATACCCTCGGTTACCATGAAATGGTATTTTTCCCAATTCAGCACTAAGTTCTTTTCCACACATCGGGCTAGTACTTTCTCAAGATTGGCTAAACATAGGTCGAAGGAGGTGCCAAAAACACTAAAGTCGTCCATAAACACCTCTAGCCCTCTCTCAACCATGTCATTGAATAATCTCAACATGTACCTTTGAAAGGTCTCCGGTGCATTACACAAGCCAAATAGCATACGTTTGTAGGCAAACATTCCAAAGGGGCAAGTGAATGTTGTTTTCTCTTGATCAAGTACATCTACCTCAATCTGGTTATATCCGGAATAACCATCTAGGAAGTAATAATAAGGGTGGTCCGCTACTCTTTCAAGCATTTGATCAATAAATGGCAACGGAAAATGGTCTTTCCTAGTTCCCGCATTGAGTTTCCGGTAATCAATGCAAATGCGCCATCCAGTGGTGGTGCGTTGGGGAACTAACTCTCCCTTGGAATTTTCAATCACATTCATGCCCAACTTCTTTGGGATTACTTGAATGGGGCTCACCCACTTGATATCTGAAATTGGGTAAATAATCTCGGCATCCAACAGCTTTATAATTTCATCTCTCACCACATCTTTCATCGTAGGGTTTAGCCATCTTTGCATTTCTCTCGAAGTCTTAACATCCTCTTCGAGGTGAATCTTGTGGGTGCAAATTAGAGGGCTTATCCCCTTCAAATCAGCTATGCACCAACCAAAATCACTTTGGTGTTTCCTCAAAATCTTTATTAGTTTACCCTCTTGCTCTTCATTTAAGCTACAGGAGACAATAACAAGAAATGTCTCACTTTTACCTAGGAAAGCATATTTAACATTGAAGGGTAGTTTCTTCAACTCGAGAGTCAAGAATGTGTCTCTAGAGGGCACCCTGCGTGCGTCACTTGGCGGTCACTATTCGAATTGAGAAACCAAATTAACATCTCTCGCATCCTCGTCCGACGCTTTCTCATCGAGTAAGCCTCTCAACTTCTCTATCTCCCTCTCAAACTCGGTGTAAGATCCCTCACTCTCATGATTAGAAGCTAGGAACGCTTCTAAGGCGTCTCCACAGTAATTTTCCTCAAAGTGTTCTTCTACAATCTCCTCAATTAAGCTCACCGCGTGAAGATCATCTTCTTCCCCTGCTTATTGGGCTATGTTGAAGATGTTTGTTTCTAAAGTCATATTCCCAAAAGTGATTTGCATCTGCCCATTTCTAGTATTGATGACTGTGTTAGACGTGGATAAGAATGGGCGTCCAAGGATGATGGGAACATGATTTTTTTAGGTGAATGAGGGATCCGTGTCCCAAATGACAAAATCTATCGGGAAGTAGAAAATGTCCACTTGGACTATCACGTCCTCAACTATACCCCCTGGTATCTTCATGGTTCGATCCGCTAACTGGAGAGTGGTCCTTGTGGGCTTAAGATCACCCAGATCAAGTTTCCTATAAATCCAATAGGGGAGGATATTGACACTTGCCCCTAAGTCGAATAAGGATTTTTCGAATTTGTTCTCTCCAATGGTGCAGGAAATGGTGGGGACACCGGGATCTTTATATTTAAGTGGGAGATCATTAAGAAGGACCGTTGACACACCCCAACCCAGTTACTTATAATTAAGTTTGAAAGTCAAAGTGAGTCAAATCATTATTACCTTAACCAAACCATCTTCACGGGTATTCTTTTTCATTAACAGCATGAAGCCATAAAGCCAAAACTTTTCACATATTGTAAAGTGATTATGCTTATTCAAACTTACTTCAAGGATAAGTAAAATTAAATAACCCCTTTTTCATTTGACCAAAATTATGGTTTTATGCATCCTTTGCTAAGCCAACCCGACCTCCTAGATTTGGCAGTGACACTGTGACATCATGCTACCTGAAACACATAACCATAATAACCGTGAGCAAAAGATCCCAGTGAATGCATCACTACTAAACTATTGCATAAAATTAAATGCAATAAATCATATACATGTGGTAATACCTATGTACTTATCCGGCTCATTTATAAAGAATGACCAATTATATACTTATCCGGATCATTCATAAAGAATGACTGATTATATACTTATACGGCCCATTAACAATTATGTATTACTTATCTGGTCCATTCATAAAGAATGGCCCAACTGATTCGAATCATGATTCACATATCCTGTCTGCAATAGACAATTCTCCCCCATTCCTGGTCAAGGAGTAACCCCTGTCTGTAATAGACAATTCTTCCCCATTCCGGGTCGGGAAGTAACCTCCCATTTCGGTAACCTGAAATGAAAAATTTCATATTCCATATTTTCTTGATCATATTCGTAACCATGTGTAGTACATCTTACCAATAAGAGATACTCATATCGTATCCATAACCATGTGTAATACATCTTACCCGTGAGTGATATTCATGTCTTATCCGTAACCATGTGTAATAAATCTTACATGTGAGTGATATTTAGATCATCTCCATAACGATATACAAATACCTCATACCAGTTAGTACACTCACCTTGGACACTTCGTGTGTTTTTCCCTTGCCTTTGTCTGGCACTTGTTCAATCGATTCTTCTTCCCGTAGGGATGTTTACGTAATTTCCTGTGAAATTTTCTCCAACTTTTTCTCGTCTTTCTCGTCCTAAACCTCCCGTTTCTTTCTCTTCAGGCCAAACTCTCAAAAATGGCTGATTTTGGCTGAAGAAGGATATTATGTAAAGGGTTTAAAGTCGGCATAAGTCACTTCCCCTTTGTCCAACCAAAATATGACATGTGGCACCATATAAAGCCAAATATCATTTAAAGCTGAATGACTACTTTATCCCCTATTCGTGATTTCAGTATAACTCTTTACTCGAACCTCCATTTAGAACACCGTTTGTAGTGTTACAAACCTAACTCACATGTATACAATTATATAGTTTTGACCTTAAGTCAATTGTTACATTATAAGGGTCAAAACTAGCCTCCAACCCGAACATTTTTATCGAAAACTTCACAAATTTGTGTTTGTGACTAATTTAATATTTCATAAGTTATGAAGGTACGATTAGACTAAACACAATAATTAAAAATTATATATTCTCATAACACATTATCCCCATCCCATACGGTAATCATGATTTAAACATGGTTTATCATAATCATAACCGGGTCGTCACAACCTTCCCTTCTTAGAAAATTTTATCGCCGAAATTTAGGATGAATTTCACTTATCAAACAATTGGGGATACTATTTTATCATTATATATTCCCATTCCCATGTTGCTTTTTTAATTTTATGTATCCTCCACAACACTTTAACTACGAAACTACTTTTTTGCCTAATACTTGCTCTTTATGACCAAGCATTTCAATCGGTTCCTCGATGTACGACACATCTTCTTTCATAATAACTTCAGTATCCTTATCATTACCCGTAAGAATAATCTTCTAATGATTTCTTATTAATGAAAACCAAACCCCAACTCATATATTACTTCATACCTTTATATACGTATGTCAAACATTCACACATACTAGATTATCAGTTATATCATCGTATATTCATAATGAGTGAATATTCTTAACAACCTAATATCATTCTTTACCTATCTTCCTTCATTCCTATAGTTTATCCTTATCATCGTGTAATATTTCAATTCATAGATATCATATTACCATATTGGCTTATTACACGTCATATTTCCATCTTCCATTCAACACCAAATACACGTGTTTGACTTTAACTACTATCCATATCATTTCTGATGTTTAAGAGTATGTTAAATCTCGTCCTTACAATTTCTTAATATAAATATATCCTCAGTACTTTTCATGTATCAAAATTGTACAATCTTTCGCTAAATGTTTATTCTTAACCAATCTTTCATATTCACCTTCATGTATATTGTGCAGTCATGCATTATGAACACAATATAACTTCTCACTATATTCCCCTTTTTAGTATCGTATGATTATTCTTTAACTAAACATACAACGACTTTAACTAGTCATTTATCTAGCATAATAACTTTACAATAATAATCTTACCCCAATCCTTATTAACATTATAGTCTTATGCAACATTATTAATACACTCACCTTACCCGTTTGGTAACATGGATATTAAACATAACATCACCACTGAAAATTTTAACCACACATAACAACCCCATAATACTTATCTTAACTATTATATGTCGTATTTCTTTCAAATAACTTGAACAAATACCTTAATGTATCCCATTATGGTATCTCACATAACATCTTATCCTTACACATACTTCTTGGTGACTCCATATAATGTCAATCGTATTCATTATAAATCATACTCTTAGTGATAACACGTACATACAATGACAAATACAACTCAATATCAACATAAACCAGTTGTCGATATTCCAACCCAATTAGCATCTTTCCCATACTCATAAACAACACATACACTTAAAATGGCTCCCCAATATTTTTTTTTAAAACTTTCAACTCTTTAACACCTCATCTCAACTTTACTATTCATATAAGCATTTCAAAACATCCCAAGAGTAATATTCACTACATATACTCATACTATAAAAAAATTTACATCTCAACTCTTATCACTCTTTTCTTTTACGTATCATAATTCAGTATGAACCCATAATAGGATCAATTATTATATATTGACTAGTAATTGAATTTCAGACCATTTCACATATTAAAATTAAACATATACAACTATTAATCCTCTCACTTCACCTTTACCATGTGAATCTTCATTGTATTCACACTCTAACAATTTACTATCTCACCCTTTAACGGAATATGGGTTCCCGTACCTCACTCTCCCACACAAATGGGCACACACAAAACCACGGTTTAATAAGTGATACAACTCAAGTCTACATATTCCAGTATAAAAAGAGATTACTTCCAACACTTCACAATTTTTGTATACCACATTTTTGTAATACCCCGTGATTTTAATGACTTTTAAAATCAGTTATATTTTAAATTAATGGATTAATTGGATTTTACTATAAATTAATTCATTTGGGTTTTATCCGAATTGTGGATGTTAAAATGGATAATTCTGAATATTACTTAAAGATATTTAGGTAATATATGAATGTGATGTCATTGTTATGACGGTGTGATATAGTTTCGGTAATTTGGATTTTTAGTCAGACGCGGTATGGGACGTGTCGGGACTAATTTGTTAAATTAAAAAGGAAATTTATTTTCTATCGACTTTATTGTCATTTCGACTGCGTCGTTGTATCCGGAAGGTTCGAAATAGTCAGAAAAGTCTATTTGGATGTTAATTTTGAGTCTCGGGTCATTTGGAAATGAATAGACAACCCAAAAGGGCATTTTGGTCATTTTTACAAGGGGGATGAATAGTGATTTCGGGTTTTGTCCTATTATAAGTATTGGTAGATTAAGTATACGTGGGTTATGCATCTCCTCTTCACAAATTAGAGAAGTCATCTTCCTAGAGAGAGAGAAAGGTTGCTTGGGAAGGGAAAAGCCTACTTGGGAAGGAGAAGAACTAAGAACTAAGTGTCACCACCACCAACCACCACCGGAGGTTCACCGGAGAAAAGACAACCACCTGAGATATACTACACCAAAGGATCAGACCTTCAGTAAAGGAAAGTGTTTGATAATGGAAATTTAAGTTTGTATATTGTCCATGTTAGAATAGTTATGAAAAGAGAAGATTATTCATGTTTGGAAGAAATAATGGAGTTATTAAACGGATTTCTGGAAACTCAAATGATATAGGAATTAAACTCATGTTGTAGGTTGATAATAATCCACGAAATAGTCATGAATCTGTTTAAGAAATTATGAAAACCATTGATGTGTTCTTGAAGATGATATGTTGATAATTTTCTGGAAATAAGGATATAAACATGCTTTCTAATCCAATCTCTTGATGATTCTAGGATGTTTAGATCATTAGAAATCATTTGTATATGTTGATACATCATGTAGTAAGGATTATAAGTCATTTTGGATGTTAATATGAAGGTTAGAATGAATAAAAATGGTGGAACCCGTAGTTGCTGAAATGCAGAAAAACCAGGCTGTGACCTGAGTGATCGATCGATCGACCCCCTGCCTTCGATCGATCGACCTCCCCAGAATTTCTATAGTTGTTTCTTTTTAAGGTTGGTTCCTATCCCAAAACTTTGGTAGATATTTGGTGATTGTTAATTGGATAATATGGGACTTATATAAGATTAGTAAGCCCTAGATAAGATTTGAATTAATTTGATTGAGATTAAATGGATTAGAATAATGATAATTAAATTAAAGGAATTTCGGTTGCAAGATTCATTTATTGGATTTTAATTGGTATGCATGAGGATTAAATATAGGACCAGTAGGGGTGATTGAATATAATACCTGGGTATCCTTGAGTTTACAAGAGGGTTTAATCCTAAGCGAAAGAAGAGGTGTTTATAAGAGATTTGAAACTATCGGTTTTAACTCTAATTAAGAGGAGAGTTTAATTCGTAGTAATTCGAGAGATATGATGATATGGACCAGTAGGATATGAGTGACTTCTTACTGAATATATGTTGAGGAAAAACCAATGTGAACCTTGAGAATTGAGGGAGGCTCGGGAATACTTAAATTAAGAAGTAAAGTAATGATATTGTAATACGTGGGATTTAAGGAAATATAATGCTACGAGTGGGAATAATCTAAGAGTAATATGTGTACCTTGTTGATAGTATATTATAGGTATGATAATACCTATTTGATTGATTAATGATTATGTGTATGACATACCTAGCTTACTTGCTATCGACAGGAGGTTTGCGCGTGAGGGCAGTCATAGCCTGATGAATCCATGGGATCTTTGATTTGTCGCTCGAGGACATAGGTCTATGAAAGACTTATCGGGGAGTTGATAAGTCCGCTGACTATGGGTATGTAAGTATGTGCATGACCCATGGATACGATAACTATGTTCGCCTCGAATGTTTGTGATGTTGTTTATGGTTCGAGAAATCCTTACCGAACCTTTTGTCCCCTGTTCGGCGACCAGCGATATTGAGACATGATAGCAGAGTAATGCATTGCACCACAGCTGTGACTCAGGGTGCTGTATTATATATGAATATATATATATAATGGATTAAATGAATGAATGGATACATTGTGGTTTAATTATTTACTGTGTGATAATTGTAAATACGGTGTAATTGAGAAAAGAATTAAAGTAAGTTAATGAATGTTTATTCTTAAAGAATTGAAAAGATTGATTCATGTTAATGAGAAACAATTCATAAATAAGAAATGTATAAGAAGAATTTTATAACGTATGGTATGGGATATACGGGATTATGATATGGGATTGGAATTATATTATGGAATTGTTAAAGAGGAACCGTTAACTTGGAGGTTAATAGGAAACATTAAGTGTGCACTCTAGTTGAGAGGTGAGAATAGCAAGTGAGAGTTTGATACTAACATGTACATAATAAATGCTTTATTGCACTTGTTAAATACTTGTTGTTTTAAAAATCATTTTCACAATCGGGCTCTGACCCGTTTCCTTGCATATTTTTCTTTTCTATTGTATCTCCTATATCAGGTGTCCAGCAGCAGGGACGCCAACCTTAGCGGATTATGACAAACTATGGAGCTATGGAGTTTTGCTTAGACGCCTATCATCTTTTGATTCACAGTATTCTTAGTTAGGGCATGTCTCCCAAAGGATTTCAGTTATCATTTTCTATCGGAGTCAAATACTATTGTATTCGTGTCTTTTTAATACAGTTGTTATTGATGGGATTACTATAATGGATTAATATTATTTGGGAATGTTTATTCCAATTGCATTTACATTCTTTTGTGTTATCTGTTCAGTTAAGTGTTGTAGAATAAAATGTGTTTTGTTATTATTAAATTGTAAATGGATTTTGTTGAATTAAAATTTGGAAAGTTTTAATACCAGTTTAATTGAGTATTGGGTGAGTTGTAAATGTTTTCGACAGTGATGCTAAGAATGAGCCAACTGTATATTCTGTTTTAAATTGGTATGGGGCTGTCCACCCGGTATTTAATCAGGCGGGGTGTTACAATTTTGTCTTTAAACGTTTTCCTTAATGACATTTTTGTCGATACCACAATTAAAACAATGCAATGATTCAAATTAAAATACTTGTATTCGTTGTCATCCCCGAATAAACCTTAACATCTCACTTCCTTTCCTGCAAGATCCTTACATTTCATATCCCATACAAAAATATATATGTATAACTAATAGATGTTAGTCAATAAAGTCAACTTCCTTATGACTCAAAACAATTTCTACTTCCACTACCAAATCTAGGCGCTCCTCACCCCAGAACCTCTAAAACCTAGGCTCTAATACCAAAGTTGACAAACCCCAACCCAGTTACTTATAATTAAGTTTGAAAGTCAAAGTGAGTCAAATCATAATTACCTTAACCAAACCATCTTCACGAGTATTCTTTTTCGTTAACAGCATGAAGCCATAAAGCCAAAACTTTTCACATATTTTAAAGTGATTATGCTTATTCAAACTTGCTTCAAGGATAAGTAAAATTAAATTACCCCTTTTTCATTTGACCAAAATTATGGTTTTATGCATCCTTTGCTAAGCCAACCCGACCTCCTAGATTTGGTAGTGACACTGTGACATCATGCTACCTGAAACACATAACCATAATAACCGTGAGCAAAATATCCCAGTGAATGCATCACTACTAAACTATTGCATAAAATTAAATGCAATAAATCATATACATGTGGTAATACCTATGTACTTATCCGGCTCATTTATAAAGAATGACCAATTATATACTTATCCGGATCATTCATAAAGAATGACTGATTATATACTTATACGACCCATTAATAATTATGTATTACTTATCTGGTCCATTCATAAAGAATGGCCAAACTAATACGAATCATGATTCACATATCCTGTCTGCAATAGACAATTCTCCCCCATTCCTAGTCGAGGAGTAACCTCTGTCTGTAATAGACAATTCTCCCCCATTCCTGGTCGAGGAGTAACCCCTGTCTATAATAGACAATTTTTCCCCATTCTGGGTCGGGAAGTAACCTCCCATTTCGGTAACCCGAAATGAACAATTTCATATACCATATTTTCTTGATCATATTCGTAACCATGTGTAATACATCTTACTAATAAGAGATGCTCATATCGTATCCATAACCATGTGTAATACATCTTACCCATGAGTGATATTCATGTCTTATCCGTAACCATGTGTAATAAATCTTACATGTGAGTGATATTTAGATCATCTCCATAAAGATATACAAATACCTTGTACCAGTGAGTACACTCACCTTGGCCACTTCGTGTGTTTTTCCCTTGCCTTTGTCTGACACTTGTTCAATCGATTCTTCTTCCCGTAGGGATGTTTACATAATTTCCTGTGAAATTTTCTCCAACTTTTTCTCGCCTTTCTCGTCCTAAACCTCCTGTTTCTTTCTCTTCAGGCCAAACTCTCAAAATGGTTGAGTTTGGCTGAAGAAGGAGATTATGTAAAGGGTCGGCATAAGTCACCTCCCCTTGGTCCAACCAAAATATGACAGGTGGCACCATATAAAGCCAAATATCATTTAAAGCTAAATGACTACTTTACCCCCTGTTCGTGATTTTAGTATAACTCTTTACTCGAACCTCCGTTTAGAACACCGTTTGTTGTGTTACAAACCTAACTCACATGTATACAATTATATAGTTTTGACCTTAAGTCAATTGTTACATTATAAGGGTCAAAACTAGCCTCCAACCCGAACATTTTTATCGAAAACTTCACAAATTTGTGTTTGTGACTAATTTAATATTTCATA
This sequence comes from Sambucus nigra, assembly GCA_949130495.1. NCBI lineage: Eukaryota > Viridiplantae > Streptophyta > Magnoliopsida > Dipsacales > Adoxaceae > Sambucus > Sambucus nigra. The sequence continues at coordinate 689,856,630 of OX422209.1, forward strand.
AGTTATGAAGGTAGGATTAGACTAAACACAATAACTAAAAATTATATATTCTCATAACACATTATCCCCGTCCCATACGGTAATCATGGTTTAAACATGGTTTATCATAATCATAATCGGGTCGTCACAACCGAGCTCACATTTTGTGCTAAAAACACATTCTTCTTTACCTTCATCCTCCTCTTGACTGTCAAGAAGTCTTTTATGACTTTTGCATAGGATGGAATTTGCCTTATTGTGTTGAGGAAAGGTAAGTTCAACTTTACGTTCTTAATCACTTCCAGCACTTCTTCACTTATGGTTCCTTTATGAGCAGGAACTAATCTTTGAGGAAATGATGCAGCGGATGGTGGTTTTACAACTACCTCGGACTCACTAGTGTTTTTCTTTTCACTTTCATTCAAGGAGATATCTTCAGCCTCTTTTGTGTCGAGTGAATTCTCCTTATCTTTTGAAATGTCGTGTGAAGGAGGTGATGAATCAACAACTCTCCCACTGTGAAGAGTGGTTATCGCTTGGCAGTGCTCCTACTATTCGGTAGAGGTGGATCTAACACTAGGTTGACCTTGGGGAGGTCTTTGGCCTTGGGTAGGAAACTTACCCTTCTCTTGGGTGCTCAATACTGATTGCATCTTGGATATGTTCACATGTATTTCGGAGAACATGCGGTCATTTCTAGCATTGGTTTCACTTTAAGAATTTATGAATTGGTTCATTGTATCCTCGAGGCTCCGTCGCTATGGATCTACATATGGGACTGGAGGTGGTGGCGCTTTTTGGTATTGACGAGGTGGTAGAGGTGGGACAACCTGTGAATGTGGGTTCATCGTAGCTTGTGGTTGTCCATAGTTAAAACCGGGATGGTTTTTCTATGAAGGGTTGTAAGATTTACCATGCGGGGCATTAAAATTACCCTTGAATGCTCCTATAGCATCCACCTGCTTAGTGTGTATGGCCTAGTAGGAAGAGATCATCGGGCATGCCTTTGTGCAGTTCCCCGCCTCACAGATAGCACACACTTTTTCTTTCGAACCATGGCTAGATCCGGAGATACTTCTCAACCGACCATCAAATCACTCATTCATATCTCTTTGATACTGATCGAATCAACAGTCTATTAAGGTATTGATATCCAAATGGTATAGACCGTAGGTAGTTGGATTGATAGATGGTTGTCTAGGTCGAGCTTGGTTGGGATCAGATATGTCCCATACTTGAATAGTCTCTGCGACATACTTAAGATGGGCCTCGGCATCACATGAGTCTAAATCCCAAAAGGGTCTTCCACACATCGTTTGAACAAGTTGTTTGGAAGCTATTGTCAACCCATTATGGAAGAAAGATATCACTAGGTGTTTGTCAAAACCATGATGGGGGCATGCGCTTACTAACTCTTGGAACCATTCCCAACATTTGTCAAAAGACTCATTATCGTGTTGTCGAAAAGCTTGGATTTGGGTCTTGGCATAGTTGGTCTTATGATGTGGATAGAATTTTGAGACAAACTTGGACTACATATCTCTCCAAGAAGTGACGGAGTTCGGGAGTAGAGACCATAGCCAGGTCTTGGCTTTATCCTTTAAGGAGAAAGGAAAAAGCTTTAGGCGAATGACATCTTGCGTGCAAGTTTGATCACCGAATGTGTCACATGCCTCTTCGAACTCACGAATATGAAGGTATGGTTTCTCAGAATCCATGCCATGAATCGTAGGGAGATTCTGTATCATCCCATTTTGAAAGTGGAACTGATCGGCAGTATACGGAAGTAAAATGCAACTAGGGGTGACAGTCCGCTCAGGAAAAAGTAAGTCTTTCATGGGACGACAGGGAATATCTCCCTCTCCAGTACCAAAACTCGTTGCGTCAGACATCATAGTCGCGCTCTCTTCAAATGATTATGTGTACTCACTCGGTGTCCTAGAGGTGTGACTCGAAGTTTGACTCAGGGTGTAGCTACTGATAGAGTGCTCAGGAGTAGGAATGGGAAACCAGAATTGTGGGACACAAGGTGTGTGGGGACTTTCAGAGTTTTACTCAACTAGAGGATTTTTGTGGATTCTGATTAGAGTATTGTAAGAAATCTGAGTGTGTTCAGGATTTTGCATTAAAGTCTTTGAGAGATGATGAAAAAAAATATTTTTGTATATTTTCGAAAAAAAAATTATGATTTTGGATTTTTGGAAATTTTTTGTCAAAGTTTTAGATTGACTTGATCTAACCTAAGTCTACCTAATTCCCCGACAACGATGCTAAAAACTTGATGCGGCCACAAATGTGTCTAGTGTGCGTGTTATATAGGCTCAAGTGCAAGCCTGTCGCTCAAGTAATAATCTGATAAGTCGGGTATCAATCCTTAGGGAAATAGGACGAACGGAGTCGTAACGACATTGGACAGACGAAGGAAACCTAAATTTGACTCTAAAAAGAAGGAAAAATTTATTTGATTTGCGAAACAACTACAACTATATGCACTTTTGAAAATAATTAATTAATGAAATTATGAATGCAATTATTCTACTACAAAATTTTGAACGACTTCACTAAAACTTTAACTATGAATAGAGAAAGATAGGTAGGGTTACAATCCCCCACACCCTAGTAATTCACTTCGTAAGATACTAGATTCAGAACTAAAGCTTTAAATGAATTCGATTTTTCAATACTCTTAACTATTACTATATGAGGGATCGTAGACCGCACAGTACGTAAGCATAGGTTGAATTAAAATTCGATCTTTATTTCTCCAAAGTATTACACATATGAGGGATCGTAGCCCGCTCAGTATATAAGCAAAGGTTGAAATAAAGTAGTATCGCATGAACTACGATACAATTCATCTAAGGTTTTAATTCCGACTTCTATTTCCACTATCGTGAATCACATCGGGTGGGGTTCATGCACCCCAACCCTTGAAAACTTAGCCAGACATATTAAAACTAGAAGAAAATAAGTTTTGAATGAATGAAAACATTTTTACTGCTGAATGAAGATGAAGAGTGATGAAATTTCTATTAGATAAGTAACTACTGCAATAATTAAAGAAAATAATTAGAATGGTATTACTTGAATTGTAAAACTGGAATCAAAACTAGGGTTTATTTGTTGTTGTCTTCTCTAAACTAATTACAAAGCTTCCCTAACGAATCATAAGCCTCCCCCACATGTCTGGGAGGAGTTTACAATTTATAATCTACGAATTCTAAGAATTTCAACCATGCAAGATTCTAATTTTTTAAGTGGATATGTTTGAATTTTTTATACCAGAATCGATCCTATTAAGGGGGTTCAGTTCATTTCCGTCTTTGACAGCCTTTACAAGAGGTTCTTCAAGCATAGGATCGGTTCATTTTCCTTCCCTTCAGTTCAGTTCCATCTTGTTAATTCTTCACAGGAAGTCTTCCAGGATGGAATCGGTTCATTTTCTTTCCCTTCGGTTCAGTTCCATCTTGTTAATTCTTCACATGAAGTCTTCCAGGATGGGATTGGCTCATTTTCCTTCCCTTCGGTTCGGTTTCGTCTTTTCAGGAACTTTTCCTCCTTGTATTTTTTGAAGCTTTTGTGACTTTTGGTCCGAAACTCGGATTAGGATGTGGATCTTTCCTTGTGCACTGAATACCTGGAAAATATATAGGAAAAATACGAAACTCGGCGTAGTAATTAGAACTCTTCAAAGGCGATGATATGAGATAAATCCACTCGAAATACACTTTGCAGAGCAATAAAAGCCTAAATTAATGGGATAAATGGGAAGAATTTATGCCTAATCAATTAGACACTTAGACTATTCAAAATGATTAAGTTGGGATAATTTACTAATATGCCTAACAATGTGAAATACTTTAAAGAAGTGCGTTGAAAGGGTATAGTTAGTTTTAGTACTAATTTTATTCTACCTCTAGAGAAAAACCACGAACAATACTTCTTGAAGTGATCGTTGTGCTCGGCGTGTGGGAGTTTTCATTCATATTATGTTAGAAGACAATCAATACCATGCTAAACCAATTTTACGATGATATAAATGCCACTACTTGTTTAGTTGACCCTTTTAATCGATGATTATGTTTGTTATGTTCGAGGATTATATTTGTAATGTTTGTGAAGCTACTATTGGTTTAGTTGACCCGATTAATCTCAAATAAAAATTTGTTCATTGATGGATCACGGCTAAATGTGCCTATTGATTTGGTGTTATTGAATAATTTGCAAAGATTGAAAAAATTTCAATGATTAGCTGTGAATGAATAATTTATTGTCATTGGATTGAATTGTATAATTAATCATAGTATTAAATGAGTTTAACTTTGTATTACACTTGTGGTGATCTGAGAAAAAGCATTAGTTGAATAGGATATACCCATGATGGTGTATAATTGTTGTTTTAACTGTTATACATGTGGTTTTAAGTGTGATACTTATGAAATAATAAACAACTATGTTGCTTTGCCTCACTTAAACAACATATAAAATGGAGACTCGTGATTCCTAGTGTATGGTGTGATGAAATGATAAGAAGCAATGGACCTTAAAAAATTAAGTTAATGATACCTTGCATGGATTCCACATTGAGTATATACTTACATAAGATTGTTATTGGGGTTCACCTGGAATGCAATTGCATTACCAATTGGATGTGTTGATGCCTCTACAAAGTATTTTGGGTGAATGAAAACCCAGTTGGACTCTCTTTGAGATGTAGTATGTACATTTTTGTAATTTGAACAACTAACTTTCATCTCCCAAACAAGATTACAAGCATATTTTATTTTATTGTGCTCCTTAGTCTTACAATGGTGTTTTAACTGCGATATTAATTGCTTTAAGTGTGATGATTGTAACCATGTTTTATATGTAAGCTTATAACAAGTTTTTATTTATGATTATATAGAATATATGCCGGAATGTTCAATTCTAAATTAAACTTTAGTACGAATTTTACCGTCCCTAATACTTTGGCGCCAAAATTTTGGCATCCCACCGTTTTTTTAGGATGGCCAATAGTCATCCCAAAAACATTTATTAAAGACAGTTTTCTTACAGTCTCAAAAGAGTTTTATAAATAATGAGCTTTTGAGACGGCTTAGTTCCCCTTTAAAAAAAACTTTTGAGATGGTTGTTGCCATCTCAAAAACTATATAAAACAAGTTTCCAATAAAAACCCTTGAGTTGTCCCAAATACCATCCCAAAAAGTATTTGAGACGGATGGAGTATATTTTGAGACGACGGGATTACCGTCTCATAAAGCAAGTTTTTTGTAGTGTAAGGGCTTTACAAAGAGAAACTAGGCCATGTAATGGCCCCGATTATCCTCGAATAAATTCTAAGGTACCAAGTAAATTTCAATATATCAGACTAGGCTTTAACGAAGGAAAAACCCATCAATACATGGAGACTCCAGGACCCATGAGAATCCCTAAGTCAGTACCTAAAAGGGGGTACAAAAATGGTTCATAGTTCATGACCCAAAGCTTGCCCAGCAGTTCAACGAGATGCCTAAAAGGACAAAGGCCATGAAGTATCAATAGGTGGCTCCAGGGATGTGGCATTTAGTGCAACCATCGAAGTAAAAGAAAAGAGAGACATAAATTGTGATCTCTCACACTCAACAAATACGAATCCAAAGAAAATATAGGGCCTAGAAAGAGGCATCAGAGATTTTGTGTTCACTTAGATCAGAAGATATTGCATCTTCATCTTCAAAGCCAAACTCAAGATTCCACATAAAACAAGAGAGGAGTCAATCCTCTTTGGACATGCTGATGGAAAAGATCAAAGAATTAGAATAGGCTATGAGTGTGTATGGGTATAGTACATCTGAGGACAGTTCTTCTAATGAAGAAGAAAAAGGAGAAATCATGATTGTAGGTGTAACTTGACCTACTCAAGGAACTGCTTAATAATAATTCATCCAATTTGGATCTCTACCACAACAAGTACCAATCAATATGGCAGTAAACCTCCTAAAGAGGTTCAAAGATGAAGAAGAACAAAAAGTTCCAGAGATAGAGATGTATGAAGATGAGAGATCAGATGTAGATAACCTTAACTTTTTGTGTCTGCTTTAGATCACATATATGCTTGATAAAATTAATAAATAAAAGTCTAGATTGGTTCAGACTCAAATCATAATCTTTGTTTTTACTAGAGATAAAAAAGTGAACCAAAGGTATACTAATAGTAGATATTATAGTAGGCATAAAAAGTCCAAAACTGCTTTCTTTATCGTTGATGGTAAATTATTGGGTAGGGAGTGGAATAATTCTAAAAAATGTATCTCTTCTTCCATGCACCAGAAGTTATTGCTAATGAAGGAGGAAGAAGATCATTTTCCCTTCCACACTAGCTCTACTATGTTGAAGCTAAACTCTACCAGTAAAATGTGGGACCTGTAATGGTAGACATATTGGTACCAGAGGCATCAGAAGCAGAAGTCTCAGATGAATCTTGGGAAGAAATAGATTTGGTCTATTAGCACCATACAAAAAAAAAAGAGAAAACAATTGATTAATGGGTAGCATACCAATTTATCTCGAGGAGGCCAATGAAGCCTTGTCCATTGTACTATATAAATTTAGAGAATTAGACCTGAATACCAGGATTAGTGAAGAAAAGGCCATCAATTGGGTTGACTATGTATTTGAAGAAGATAAGAAGATGAAAAATTGCAAGATAGTTGTGAATTAGCAAGTTCGCCACTAGAATATGATTAACTTATGGTAAATCAACTGGATCCTTTGTTGGAAGTGAACTTGGGAATCGAATAAGACAAAATGGTGGCGTATATTAGTGCCAACATAAGCAAAGAATACCAATAATTGGTTGTTGACCTTTTACATCAGTACAAGGACTATTTTTCCTGGGCATATGATGAATTGCCTGGATTAGACAAGAAATTGGTGGAACATAGACTGCCCATCATGGAAGGGTATAATCATGTAAAGCAATTGCCATGACAAATGACTCCAAAGGTCACGGCTAAAATAAAAGAAGAAATTGAGGTTGTTGAAGGATGGGTTCATACGAACAACCAGGTATGTAGAATGGTTCTATAAGTGTCAGTTATTAAGAAGAATGTCAAACTTAGAGTGTGCACTGAATTTCAAAAGTTAAATGCATTCACTCCTAAGGATGAATGTCCAATGTCAATAATAGATTTATTGGCTGATAGATCAAATGGTCATGTTACCATGTCTATGATGGAAGGTTACTCAGGCTACAACCAAATATGCATAGCTGAAGAATATATGCATAAGACTCCTTTTAGGTGCCCTGGAAATTTGAGAACCTTCCAATGGATTAAAATGCCATTTGGACTAATAAATGCAGGGGCCAGATGCCAAAGGGGGATGAATACTAGTTTCTATGATATGGTTGGAACCTTTTTGGAGTGTGTTATATTGATGATATAATTGCCAAATTAAAATCAATAACTAATCATATAGCACATCTTGCAAAAGTCATTCAAAAGAATGAGAGTTTACCAACTAAAAATGAATCCTTTAAAATGTGCCTTTAGAGTTTCTACAGGAAATTTTCTAAGATATTTGGTGCACAAAAAAGGAATTCAAGTTGACAGTAACAAAGCCCAAACTATAATTGAAAGCACAACCCTTATAAATAAATAAATAAATAACTACAAAGGTTTTGGGGATAAGTTAATAATTTGCGTAAATTTATATGTAGTGTCGCAGGAAAAACTAATACATTTTATCCTTTTCATGAAGCTGAAAGATCGGGAAGAGCTAGATTGGAAGGAAAAGAATGAGTTAAATTTCTAGACGCTCAAGATATATTTGGCTAGGCCGCTAGTTTTGGAACCTACTAAGGATGATAGGCCATTGAAGCTGTACATCTCTCCATCTAATGCCTCAATTGGAGTTTTGCTAGCACAAGATTGTGAGAAACACAAGGAGCAAATTGCGTATCACTTAAGTAGATTTTTAAATGACTTTGAATGTATATACTCTATAATAGGAAAATTATGTTAAACTTTATATTTCATAGCAACGAAATTAAGATATTACTTATTACCCAAAGAAATGTACGTCATTTCAAAATTCGATTTGATTAAATACATGATGATAGGACCTACTTTGTGAAATACGATTGAAAATTGGATTTTATCTATGTCTGAGTTTGGTATACATTACTTACCTCGAAGATCTATAAAAGGTCAAGCACTCATTGACTTCCTGGCAGACTATCCATGTGAAGATAAGCCATAAGGTGAATATGAGATTGGGTACATATCTTTAAGTCTATGAAAATTATGGTTTGATGATTCATAACTGAGATAAGATCAGGAATAGGGGTAATTATTGAATCCCCTGAACATACTAAAACAAAACATGGATATAGATTGGAAGACAATTCATGCTCTAATAATCAAGTAGAATATGAGGTTGTTATAGTGGGCCTAGCAGTCCTTCGAAGTTGTAATGCATTAGTCATTGAAGTTGATAGGGATTCTCAATTGGTCATAAGACTATAATCAAGTGGCTTTAGACCTTTTGTCAAAATTTAATGAAGTTACATTAAATTACAGTCCTAGGTTTAAAATGAAGAAGCCAATGACATGGCTCAAAAGGCCTCAGGATTTAAGTTGAATAATACCCACGAAGCCAAGTTGAACTTGAGTTCCATAAATGGAATGTTGCCTCAACTTTTAAACAGATAGCCTTTGGTTGAAATTACAAACATAGATGTTCATGCGGATTGGTGAAAACCATTTATTGAATACCTAAATGACCCAAACATCAAGACAAATAGGCATGTCAGGTTGAGAACAACAATTATGTTATGTATGATGGGAAACTATTTAAAAGAGGTGTCGATGGAATGATCCTAGAGTGCCTAATCAAAGAGCAAGGTTCAATAACCATTGCCAAAGTGCATGAGGAATATTTGGGGCTCACCAAGATGGACCCAAAAAAAGAGGCTACTATATAGGCATGGATTTTATTGGCCATCCATTTTAAAGGATTGCGTGACTTTGATTATGGATTTAAAAAATGCCAACAACATGATCCTTTAAAGAATGTGCCCGTGGTTGACCCACAATATTTAGTAAAGCCTTGACCATTTAGGGGATGAGTAATTGATGTCATTAGGAAAAACTATCCTCCATCTTCTAAGTTTCACAGTTTTTTACTTACAGCAACAGATTGTTTTACCTAGTTTATAGAAGTTAAGGCCTTGAAACTAGTCACCCATAATGAATTGGTAGACTCCTTACGAGATATTATGTATAGGTTTAGAGTTCCAGAAACCATAACCTCAAACAAATCAAGCATATTTGAGTCAGAAATAGAGTTGGAATTTACTGCAGGGTTAGGAATAACTTTGACTAAGGTTGCACCTTATTATGCTCAATTAAATGGTCAAGCATAAGCTACTAATAAGGTGATTAAAAACAAATTGGGTAAAGTGATTGAAAAGAATACAAAATATTGGCATAACTTGTTGTCAAAGGTATTGTGGGCTTATAGGACTTCTAAGATGCCAAGTACTGGAGTGACTCCAAATGCTTCGACTTATAGGCATGATGTTGTCCTTGCAGTTGATATCACCCTGAACTCACTAAGGGTGGTAGCCCAAAATGAACTAATCATATAAGGCTATGACCAGGCTATGCATATGGAATTGGAAAACATAGATTACGATAGAGTCAGAGCCTTAAACAACATATTGGTCCAAAAGAAGAATGCAACTGACAGTTATAACAAGAAAGTGAAAAATAGGACCTTTAATGAAGGAGACTTGTCCTGGAAGACCATATTACCCTTAGGATCAAAAGATCCATCCTATGGAAAGTGATCTCCAAAGTGAGAAGGACCATTCCAAATATACATAGTATTCAAAGGAGGATCCTAACATTTGAGGGACATGAATGATCATATATATATATATATATATATGGAAAACAAATGCTAGATTCTTAAAGGCATATTATTCGACTATATGGGAAGCAAGGAAATAAAGGCACAAAATGCATAGTTAAATATGTGTATCTATGTGTTGTTAAAATGTTCGAATATAAAGGACCTAAAATTGATCCAATAATTTTGATACATGATCCTTTTAGTTTATATTTGGACCATATTTTCCTCAAACAATGCTACATTGCAAGCAGATACCTATAAGTACCCTACTAGTTGGTTCATCCTTGATTTGAAGTCAGATACCTCCATGGCAATCACTTCCAACTCAGCATTGATTTGAGTCAATATCTTCTTCAATTCCTCTTTCTCGGTGAAAAGGACAACCCTCAGGTTGAACAGTCCTCAACTCATATAGCCCTCTAGCTGCCTCAAACTTTTGTTGAGAATATTGGGCTTGGTCAGTCAATAAATTACTTTCTTCTGCATCCACTTGAGCCATCATTCCAAGAAAGACTGGGAGAACTAAAACACTATTTGTTAGCTCTTGCAGAACATCTGCCTCAAGACTACCACATTGGGAAATACAAGAGCATGTTGTCTTTAACCCACTGAGGAAGAAAAACTCAGTAAAAGTATCAAATGGCACCGTAAGAAAGCTTCTAAGCATCTTCAAAGCTTGAGAGTCCTCCAATTTCCAATAACAAAGAGCTGGTTGGACATGGAGAATGTGTTGTAGTTGTTATTCCACGATAAAAGAAGAAACATTTGATGCTCGAATAGAGGATTGGGACATCATTTACTAGAGTTGTTTTCTTAAAAAAACATCAACTTCCCGTGGAGACATTAACCCTGGAATATCCAGAGTTGGTGGGACAATCACAATTGGTGGAAAAGTCTCCTTCAAATGACAAGCTTGTGGTTCTGGGATAGTTTTTTAGGAGGATTCGGGGTAGCAGGTGATTCATGAATAAGTTCAACAGGCATTTTTTCTTTATTTGTTTCCTCTACCACCAAAGTTGGTATGAAAAAATCCTCCTCTACTAGAGAAGGAGTAAACTCAGGAGGATCAATGATGATAGGAGTTGAATCCATAGAAAGGGTTGGATTCGAAGAAAACTCCTAAACAAGAGTATCAATTGACATATAACTGGGGAGGAAGATAAGGAGACTTAGAGTCCTCATTTGGTAAAGGTTCTCTCACCTCAGTTGGAGCTTCAACTGGACCTACAAGAGAAGAAAAGTCCATTTCGGAGTCATCAATGTTATTATCACCAAAACATGGAGAATCTTGTCAAATTTTAAAACGTTGATGTTACCTGCTAGCTTAACTTTGCAAAAAGGTTTCTTAGTAATGGCCTTCGGCATCTTCTTATGTGGAACATAGGCCATCACCATTAAAGGTGATTCAACAGAGCCAGGAGTAGCTGATGAAGTTCCAGTTGGAACCTTAGAAGAAGTTGTCTTCTTTGGTGTCAAACTAGGGGAACAACAACTTCCTCTCCCTTTTCTCCTTCCTGTTCTTGATCATCTTCCTCAAGAATAAATTTCCTCTTTAGAAAAGAAACATAAGCCACAAGAGGGGAGCCACTTGTAATGCAAAATGACTAAGTAAAGTCCAAAGGCTTCAAACATAATGCGACTATCAAAGGGAGCCTTACCGGAGGAAGACGGCATGTAAGCATCTTTAGTTGAATATTTTCGTCCTAAATGGAGCTCAACATGAGGGGACCACCACGTCTCAAAGGACTCAATCACTCCATAATTAAACTATATCTCAACTATGTTAAAAGTCCTTCGAACCTCAGTATAGCTAGAAACCAAGCTAGGATAGTTTCCTTAGATATGTTGGAAAATGTGGTAAACAAAAATAGATTGGCAACACTCCTTCTGGGAAGAAGAATGGATTGATACAAGCGAGATTGCCTTGAAAATTGGGCGGGAAAATAAATCTCACCACAAGACTTCGGGCCAAAATATTTAGGGGGTACAATGCCATCATACAAATCCCTAGGGGATTAAGTAAAAAAATTCCCTATGAAACATTTATTACCCCAGTTGGGGAACATTTATTCAGAATTGAAACAAGCCAATAAGGGGCTTGAGTAGCATTCAACAAAGACTAAAGGAGGAACCTTGGATGGAAGGGTTTCAAACCCCTAAACAAACCATTAAGAGATTCGAAGCTCTTGCTACCAGACTTAGTGTGGTAGAAGACATTAAGATGGTTAAGGCCAGAGTTGCCTTTAACATGTCCAACCTCGGGGAAATAGGCATGCAACCATATTTAGAGGACTCGAACTGGACCATCATTACACCAAAATGCACTTTTAGTAACATACCATTTTTCTGATTGATAACAATGTTTTACCGTTACTAATTTCAAACCAAAAATTTTTGTTACTAAATTCATAAATTTGTTAGTAATTTTAGTTTACAATTAAAAAAATAAAAGATAGATAATTTGTTTTAACGGAGAAGCACGTTTCCCGCCCACATGAAAAGCCTCAATTTCACTCATTCTTCACTCCCAAACAAAAATCCCTAAATTGCAAGGTTCATCTCTCTCCCTTTTCATCCACTGCTAGGTTCAAAGTTCGCAGGGATCGAGTATGGTTATTTTTTTAGGAGAAGACCTGGAGGTTTTCGGAGAAGGACCTCTTCAACTCCTTCCAAGACGACTTCGACGATTAAGACATCAATTGATCCTTAAAACTTTTCCTATTCCGAATACTACTCCTAGGTTTTGTCCAAACGATTTTAAAATTTTATTTTGTTGCCTTGGATCTTGTTGACGTCCAAAAATCGAGGCAATAAATAATAAGAGAGATAATTAGTAAGAAATAAGAATTATGAAGAATGGGGATGAGAGACAGTGAGAACGCAATGATTTTTATGTGGTTCGGCCCTTGAAGAGGAAACCTACGTCCAATGTGGTACTACTTTGGTATTGTCCTCATTAACTTGGTTAAAGTTTAGGGTTTTCTGATACAACTCGAGGCTTGAGAAGGTATCATAAAGGTCTCCCCTGGTTTCGTACCTTTTTATCCTATTTATATGTGGACATCAGATACTTACAAAGAGATGGAGTGCCCTTATAAGTTGGGAAGTTACATCGATACATGTTTATCAAAAAATATATGAACGCCTTGAGGTGCGGAACAGCTTTGATGATAAGTGGGTCGAGCAGTCCAATTACTGAGACGATCTCCTTAGATGATGAGGCTGAGCACTTCTGTTAATCCCCTTGGATTATTTAGAATTTAATCTATGCTGAGAATATGTAGGTATAACAGAAAGCCCCTAAGACCTCTTGCAGGAACTTCTCAATTTGAGGCTAAGTGAGTGGGAGAGGTGTTATGTGATGCTCGTATTGGCCCATTTGTGGTTGGCTCGTCTTGGTCAGCCTGAGTCCAAGCAGATTTCCTTTAATTTTTTCATGATATATCAGGGACACGTGTCAGGAAACTGAAGGGTTTGCTGTGTAATGATGACGACCGGTCACGCGCGCTAATACTCTGTACCGTCGTTTTTGTTTTTTTACAGGTTTGCTAACATTTTGTCTACTGCGTCTCTTCAATCTTTCATCAAAGACTATAAATAAACGCCACTTCCCTCATTTGCTTCACTTTGAAGATTTTCACAGAGTTGAAGAGAGAGAAAGTCTTGAGCATCGTTTCCATTATTTATGAAAGCTTAATTGTTTCCGGTCAAAATACTTCAGCGATTCCTCATTTGTTCTTCGTAGCTTAATCTTCCATCATCTTAATTTACCGAGTACAATTGTTTTGGTTCTTTGTTGGTTGATTCTTGTTGTCATCTGGTGATTGCTTCGTTTAGACAGCCATTGAGTTGGTTGGCCTAGGTTTAACTGATTTAGTTCTTATGAAAACGCATGAATTTACCCACCCCCCCCCCCCCCCCACGTCCAGAGAGTTTGTTAGAAGCTTAGAGCCAGAGCGTCCTGGTATCACAAAGAGGAGGTTACTCCATTAACCCAAGTGTTCCCTACATTTCTTCCCCCATTTTAGAAACCCTTTGCTTTGTCCCTTCTGCTGGTAAGGGTGAGTTGGTAAACACATTCTCTATGAATCCCCTGAATCCTGACTCTCTTTTTTAGGATCCTGTTACGAACAGGGCTGAAGACAACATGCCAGAAAGTGTGGGTCCCCACCTTTCTGTAGAGGGATCTCATGATGAGACTTCTAGGTAAGATGAGGAAGAAGAAGATCTTGTTGGATCTTGACGGATTCCCGCTGGTATCAATGTACTGTGACTGAGCTAGCTTGATGAAATAAGAGAAAGTTGTGCCCTCCCCTAGCCATTCAGACCAGAATGACCTATGTTTCTGAGAGGTGTTATTCTATTCGAGACTCAGAGGAGGTTTGCCTTCCCATGTGGGCACTCCACGTAGGATTAAGGCTTCCTCTTCATCCCACCATCCAATCCATTCTGAGAGGTTATGGCGTGACCTTAACTCAATTGCCTCTAAACGCATATAGGACTATACTGGGGGAAATGATGTTCTGGAAACTTATGACTGGGTTTGACTTGACGGGGGACATTTCTAGGTATGTGTACAACTTGAAAGATAATGCCAAAGCCCCCGGTTATTATTATTTTTCTACACGAAAACCTCAGTATAGAATGGTCACAGTGGTTCAGTCTAGTAATCACAATTGGAAGGGCTCGTATGTGTTTATAAAGGGAGATTGCGAGTTTAGGGCCCATGAAAAACAGGTCGTGTAGGGTCCCTAGAGAATGGAATGGGCCCAATGACATAGGTAACACTTTTTCTAATTTCGTCTTCTTGTTTTCTCATTTTGGATACTTTATTGTGCTGAGGTTGTTGCTAAGCTTTTGAGTATTTCAGTGAAGCGAGCTCCCAAGCTACCCAAGTCGTTGGTTGACCTGGTTGTCTCTTATTGTGAAAAGAAACCTCCCACTTTCGAGGATTTGTTTACTGTGGAGAAATTTATTGTTGTTAGTGTGACACCCCGCCCAATTAAATATAGGGTGATCAGTCCTCTACCAATTTAAAACAGGATATTCAGTTGGTTCATACTCAGCATCACTGTCGAAAAACTTTTTAACATATTAATCACCTAATATGAAATTAAGCTAAGTGTCAAAACATTTCCAATTTTAATAAAACTAGGTAAATTCATTTCTTTCCATCTTAAAATATAAACCATTCACCACACATAGGAATGTAAATAAATACTGAACATGCATCAAGTACTGAAATAAATAAGACTGGATAAAACCTCCTAGTTTAAAACTCCAAACCATACAATAAACTGAATACAATATCTCTGATGGAAGAACTAGAAGTGGGCGACAAATGCCCTAAACAAGAAGTCTAGATGAGACTGAATAGAAAGGATAGATGCGTCTACTGTAAGGACCTACAGCTTCCACAACAGCTGCAGCACGTCAAGCAATCCGAATCTCTAAATCTGATACTCCTGTGGCTGAGCACCTGATATAATACATATATATAGCAAAAGAGAGAAGAGATACAAGAAATGGGTCAGAGCCCGATGTGTAAAAATATTTTAGCAAGTATTTAAAACTAGTTCTTAAAACAAGTCTTATACGCATGTTAGTTATCGAACTCTCACATGAGTTTCTCACCTCTCGTCTATTGTGCACGCCTAACGTACATCTAATCTCCCCCTAGTTATACATCCTAGTCTAACTAGTCTGAAACCATACTAATACTAACTATGCTCACTAGTAGTATACCCGTATTGCCCATACAATACGCGATTCAGATAGTTTATCTCACATACTAAATTTCATTATTCACCGTTTAAATGGTTAATCTTTTATTCACTAAGATTATTTTACTTCTATTTTTCATTTTATTTACTAGTCTCACAAAGTAGAAAATTGCTTAATTACACTCATACATATATATATAGTCTCATCATCCCTATATATATACACTAATCCTGCACCCTTAGGTTAAGACCGCTTGGTGCGATGTAACAATTATTATTATTACCAAGTCTACTAATTTCACACAGTGGCAATATTCACAAGTCCATATATATATATATATATATAGTCACATCATCCCTATACATATATATATATACTAATCCTGCACCCCCGGCTAAGACCCCTTAGTGCACATATTCTAGAAATCCTGCATCCCCGGGTTAGCACCCATTAATGCACCTATCAATAATAATTCAGCACCCCCGGGTTATCACCCATTAGTACGCCTAACAATAGAATATTGCATCCCTGGGTTAGCACCCATTAATGCACCTATCAATAATAATCCAGCACCCCCGGGTTATCACCCATTAGTGCGCCAAACAATAATCATCTTTGTACCCCCGGGTTATCACCCATTAGTACACTTAATAATAGAGTTTCTGCACCCCCGAGTTATCACTCATTAGTGCTCTTAACTATAATATCACATAATAGGCATACACACATCCTATTATAATTTATAGGTATTTCTCCAACCTACATATATACTCCCCATACGTATTTTAACCTCGTTACTACGTATAGTATAAATAATTAGATTATTATCTCTCTCGTAATCTCCAAGGTACATTCTCTCTATACCAAAATAATTAAAGTATTAATTCTCACATACTTTTCCAAAAATTCTTTTTTATTTTAATTTACTATTTGGTAGTTTCTTTCACCCCAATAAACCGGCAAACTCAAAACTAAACTTTGAGAAAATTCCCAAAAATTCCCTCTGTCGCTCGAACCATAAGGGTTGTTGTTTGAACGACTTTCACGTGTCATTCGAGCGGCTTCGCGCGAGAGGCCATCTCGCTCGAACGACTTCGCGCGAGATCTCCATCTCGTTTGAACCACTTCGCGCGAGATTGCACTGTTCGTCTTCTTCACCAAACTTCAGCGTTTTTCCTTCATTTTTGAACCTAAAACCTCTAAGATTCAATTCCCAACAACTCATCATCAATACCCATCAACACCTAACAGGTTACAGATCATTTCTATCATCCTAGGATCCTTAATTCGTCATTAATCATCATAATTACATAAAACCCCAAATTAATTCACATGAACCCTAGTTTCCAAAATTTCAATTAAAGAACCTAATCAACCCAAATTCGTTCATCAATATATAATCAAATTCCGTAATTATTCCTCTACATACATGAAGGAAATTCAGCCACTAATTAAACCAATCCTTAATCATAATTTAAATCTCCAATTTTCACCCGATTAACATATAAATCATGATTAAATCCACCTATACTAACATGAGCATGATTATTGCTAAAAGAATGCGAGTAATAAACACTTGCCTCGAATATGACGGTCTGATCCGTTGGTGATGTTGGTATACACGCGTTCATCTCCTCTCGATCTACGTGTTGGTAGTCACGGTTATGCAAGGTGATGCCAAATGAGCCCTCTCTCTTGGAATTTGGTTCTCCCTCACACCCTCCATGGCCGTTCTAACTTCCTGTCACCTCTTAACCCTAATGGCCTTTCCTTAGCTGATATAATTAATCCCAATTTTCGTCCATTAATTTAGCCCAAAAATACAATTTACCAAAATGCCCTCTCAGGGTGCCGGTTAAGCCTAAAATCGCCCCGGGACCTAAACTAAACACCCGGGTATACTATTTTGACTATCTCGACCCTTCCGGACTCAATGGTGCGCTAGAAATGACTATACGAGTTACCAAAAATAAATTCTCTTTTTATTCCATTTAATTAGTCCCGACACGACTCACAAGCGTGACAGACTTAAATTACTAAATTGCCGTATTTCTCACTTCCGACAATTTATCAAATATCATAATTCCATATTACATATCACACAGTAATATTCAATAGTTCACAGCAATAAGTATTAACCCTTGGCACGCTAGTTAATAATTATTTAAATTCGGATTAATAACAAATTAATTTCTCGCATTTTAATTTAATTAATCCAACAACAATAATTAATCGCACACTTATTCCCATAATAATAATTAATCACATAATTATTTAAATCGTAAAAAATACGGGGTGTTACATACTTCCCCCCTTACAACGGAATTTCGTCCCGAAATTCGGAAAAAGTATACCAGGTATAGACAATGCTGTAAAAATATTGTACATCGCATCCCAGCACTCACAAATAAGCTACTCCGTACCACCCATATAGTACGCTATCGAATACCCTTAATAATGAACACTACACATGTGTTTGCTTTAAACTCCAAGTTACCCTGTCATATAGGCTCTTGCCCAAGCCTTTCTACTTAAGCTTCACCACTTCAACTTTATTTTAGATATTCACTATCTAACCTTCTACTCTTTGCACCTTAGTAGGTTTATCCTATTTTCATATACATATGACTTCGTCTCGAGTCGTGCTTACAAGTAAATTCGTTGTACAATATATATTTCACCCACAATATATACGATAATATCGATTCTTCTCCGACATTTGTAATCATAACTGGTCCCTCACCTTTAACTATCTAGTAGGACAATAACAAAGTTTACCATGCCATACTTCTACTAGCACTCTGTCCGAACGTGAACTTATAGGATTTATTTGGACACAAACTCCACTAGTGGAAGGTACTGCTCCCGCCCTCCTCTAAGATCTCAGGGTTCACATAAAATTTTCTCTCCCGCATCTGATTAGACCGCTTATCCTGCCCATCCCTCTGTGGGTATTAGGCCGTACTCAATTGCATCTTAGTACCTATAATCTCACCATCTCACCTACATGAGAAGATCCTTGGGGATACTCTTCCATTCTCTAGTGGAAAGATCCCCTACTGGTTTCGAATCGTCACCATTTTCCAATCCGTCAGGTGACCCACTACAAGATTATCCTTGCAATATTAACCTACATCGTAATCCATCACCACTGTTGTTTGTATTCTGACACATTTTACACTCTCTTGAATAAATTTCAATTCATCTTGAAACGTAAGTTTCTGACAAATCTCACGGAGTAATCTTCGGATTACTCGATTACATGTTATCGAATTCTCAAGATAATCATAATTCACCATTTGATTCAATCCCCTAGGGCGCCCATACACCCTATGCCTCACGCATCATTATATAAAGACATAAAATATTCTTACCTCAATTCTTACACACTCGGTATGCTGATGTGGTAGGGTTGCACTCAACCACCCCACTAGTCATTACTTAAACCATCCTTCAATGGCATCATTCATCTATTCCGAAAAATACTAAGTCCAGGCTACTCTATTGACCTTAAGTTATAAAAAAAATTATTAACTCTCAATTATATTCCTTTATAGGCATAATAATTCCACATACAAACTAATGTACTATCGGTCAAACTTCTCTCCAACTCCCGACGTTTGCTAGTTTCATGCGTGGGATGTCTGGCAAAGCGAAATCCAAACAAGGAACCCCCCCGATACACTACTATCTAACCTAGTCGGTTGTTGAGGTTTGTAAGGCCTTCAGTACCTACTATGTACTTTCCCACAATCTATGTATTGTGACATAAAAGTTTACTCGTCCATTCTCATGTCCCTAACAATGTAACATAAAGCATGGCGTCCTCACTATCCCAAGTACTTGGCGCTATAGATATATAACGAGTTTTATTTCGCCGCTCGATAAGAACACAATGTATTCTAAGTCTTAACAGACAAATAAATCCCTATGATCGGGAATCGCATATAAT
The DNA here is from genome assembly GCA_949130495.1 of Sambucus nigra. Classification (NCBI taxonomy): domain Eukaryota; kingdom Viridiplantae; phylum Streptophyta; class Magnoliopsida; order Dipsacales; family Adoxaceae; genus Sambucus; species Sambucus nigra. The sequence goes on from OX422209.1 coordinate 689,876,185, forward strand.
TAGACACTATACTCGCTGAGGTCTATAATACCATAAAAGTTTCATATATATACATATCTAGGCCCAACCCTATTTCAGGTGGCGCCGCACAAAACTAAGATCACTCCTCCCGGAGTATCCGGCACGATAGTCATATCACTACATTTTCACTATCGTTTAACCATATGGTAATTAATCACTACACATTACCATAATAAACTCTACTAAAGCAGACTCAATGCAGTAGTAAATTATAACAACAAAACGTATTCTTAGGGCCCGCCCGGTTCCCTCACGAACAATCATTAAAATGCCCTGCTAACAACGAGAAATACGTTTGTAACAAGACTATTAAAACTAATGTTCCCACTAAACTGGACCCGCACGCGAAGTTTGGGGTTTTCAATGTACATAAAAGTTGTGGCACACCCATGTCATTAGAATCTATCCTTTACTCACAAGGAAGAAGCAAAACCTCACCTGTCTCGCCAAATCACAGGGTCTCAGCACGTGGCTGCCATCACGACCCATGAACATCTGCCATTGACATGCATCCTAGGACTTCATCCTATAGTCTTCCTCTCTCATCACGGACAATTTATTCCATCATGTGGATTTCACACCCATTATTAAAACGTAGGCCCAATCTCTCCAGGCCTCAATTATAGCTTTATTAAACTCCCGTTTACATCCCGGGTCCCGTAGACCCTGACATACTGTATGCTACTATTAATGAGGACTCTACTGGTCCAGACTGAACCCATCACTCTCGAGTTATAAATTTCCTAGGCCTAATCCCCTTGACCCCAAATTCTTTCGCTGGAAGTCCTACTTCTCAATTGTGGACACATTCAGCACTTGTAGTCCTACTTCCTTCACATAAGGAAAACTTCTCGAACCATTTCCCCGTCATTGGTCCCACTGACCATTTTGGGAATGTCCTTCTCTCGGACTGACAGTCTCAACTCACTATTATTCTTCCATTATCCCTCTGGATACGCTAGCTATTCGAAACTATGGTTGGCCTCTACAGCCTGATTGACTTCATCATCCTTTTGAAATTAATCACTTAAAATCATCTAACTGAATTCCCTATTGGGTATACTCTCATGTGGGGTTTCACTAACACCGTTAAATTCAGTTTCTGCTCTTCAGCAGGTTCATTAACCTTCTTTTCTCCCTTCTCTTGGAAGGACTGCAATCACTAGCAACCGTATGACTTTGATGACATCAACATTAGTCATCCTAGATGGATTTCTCATCCATACTAGTATTCTACTCACGGGTTGTGACACCCCGCCTAATTAAATATCGGGCGATCACTCCTTTATTAAATTAATTCAAGGTGAACAGTTGGTTCATTCTCAGCATCACTGTCGAAAAATAAAACTTTTCAAAATTGAACACCCTAATTAATTAAGCTACGTGTCAAAACCATTTAAACCATTATTCTCATTTTATAAAATCCGGTTATAAAACCTTAAACCATTAACATCTAAAGAGTCTCACAATATGTAGAAGAATAAAATGAACATTTAAGAGTTTACCCAACAATAATAAATCCCAACATTAAAATACTAAGGAAAACATCCTGACAGTAACAATCCCGAAATAAAGATACTGAAATATAAAAGAATTACAATCTCTGACAATACCAACTAAATAATGAAAAATGGCGACACATGCCCCTGCTAGATAAAGTTGAACTAGAAGTAGAGTCAACAATGAGGTCGTCTAAACAATGGCCTGTAACTCCCACAAAAGCTACAGCGCATTCCATCCAAAGAATCCTAAGTAAGACACCCCTGTGGTTGGGCACCTATAATACATATATATATAGACATAGGAGAGAATAAGTAACAGCAAACGGGTCAGAACCCAAATGTAGAACCGTTTTAAAAATAGTTTAGCAAGTATTTAAATTGATTACAGGCCAATGCAACAACATATTAGTGCGACACTCTCTTGAGAAATTCTCACCTCTCTTCTAATGTGCACACCTATCGCACTAACCTTCCCAATGGTCTATCTCGTCATATACCACACTATCTTTCCCCAATGATTTAACTTATCTTAGGTTATTCGCAGGATTTACAACTGAACAACACAAGTATTTAAAACGTAAGATTTCAATTTGTAACCAAAGTTCTCCTTTTTACTTTATTAATCAATAAAGTTTTCCAGTGTCATATTATACTTTCTCAACACAAGTATTTGTAATTTGAGTCATCAACCATGTCCTACATATCAAATCACAGTAGGCAGTTCCAGATTTCAGAATTTCGTATATATATTAACTACTCGTATAATATATATATCATAACGGCACCCCACATAAAAACTATGGTGCGGGCATACTCTGATATCCAATCCCTGTATCAATCTCACTAAAGGGAATATAAGTTCGGAATCACTCTCGAACTGTACAAATACATACACAAACAATATTGAGGCGAAGCATAGTATCCAAGTCTAAGAGGTCAGTACATACCCTCACGTCTCTTAGGACCGTCCGACTATCGATCCGATAGCCCGTACCTAGGATTCCTATCTTCTAGGGTACGAGTCAATATCCCCCATAAGGCAACACAGGATAAGATCGTCCCAGCGCGGTAACCTCCGGGATAGCAAGTAGCGCGGGCATGATTTTCACAAGTATATAATATATGCATACACAATCATATAAATATACTACTTTTATTATTTCAATTTAGGTTTATCTCATAACCCATATTCACAACATTTATCCTTATTTTTCCATTATTAGTTATCTCGTATAATGGTTTGTTTCTCACTTTAATTCGAAGGGTTTTTCCAACTTACTACGTAACCCTCATGGACCCTATTCTCCCAAATGTCCAATTCAGTAGGTATCCATTTATGCTCCAACGTAACTCTCTCTTACGTTTCTCTCCCTTTTAACATATACTTACATTGTCCCTCATGTAAGATATCCCAAAATATAGATTTCGTCTTACATTAAAGGTCTCTTATTCATTAATGAATCTTACTGGTCATCATTATCTCCCAAATTATCTTAACAAGGATGTCTAAGGAGTTTTCTTCATTTCGAATCAATTCAATAATTTTAATAGGGGAAACTTTAGTCTTCCAGGAGGGGTCGATCGATCGAGGTCTGGGGCTCGATCGATCGAAGCTCTAGGCTCGATCGATCGATCAAGCAGGTATGACGAATCCTACAGTTTTGCAGTTACGGGTTTTCTCATAAAACTTCATCCAAATCCTAACTTTCCATACCCAAATGTCCAGAAAATTATACTACTAATATTATATCATCATACCAGATATTTCCAACGTAAAGCATGTAGATTTCTATCACTAAACATGGATTAACAGCCCAAAAATTATTATAATTATCAAGAACCCTAGAAATCTCTTAAACATGGTTCTAACCAGAATTTTCCAGAATTTCCTTCTTGTAAACATCATAATTTCGTGGTTCACTCCTCTACATGACAAAGGGTTTCCAGAATATCATTTAAGTCATCACTACATGCAATTTCCTATCTCAAATTGGGTTTTTCTTCCATAAATCTCATCCTAATCATTCCTACACTAATATGAGTGATGCACCAACGAAAATAAGCAAGATAAACACTTGCCTGGGATTTTCGACGTTCTGGTTTGGTGCCGAATTTGGTGTGGTTGTGTTTCCCGTCTCGCGATCTACGCGTTAGTGGTGGTGGCGGCGCAAACGGATGGATTTTGGGCCTTGGATTGCTTTGGAAGCTCTCTCCTTCCTTCTCCTATGGCCGTCACTTATCTTTGGTTGTTCTAACCCTAGAATACAACCTTAGACATCTTATATAACCCTTGAAATTTCGTAGGTTTAATTACCCAAAAATGTAAAATGACCAAAATGCCCTCCCGGGGTACTAATTAGGCCTAAAAACGCCCCGAGACCCAAACTAAACCCCCGGGTACACTTTTCTGACTATCTCGACCCTTCCGGACACGTTGGCGCACTCAAAACGACCATACGAATGACTTATGAAATATTCACTTTTATTAATCAACATTTAGTCCCAACACGACACAGGCGCGTCCCGACTTAAATTTCCATAATTGTCATTTTATTCACACGTGACAATATTATAAAAATAAATCTCATATATTACTATACTCATCCAGTAATATTCAACAAATAAAAAATTTCCAATAATTACTAACTCTCGTCACGCTAGTAAATATTTAAAACAACATTCCGAATTAAAATTAACTTAATTATCTCAATTAAATTTAATTAATCCTTAAATTTAAAATCCATGAAAATACGGGGTATTACACGGGTCCTTTATCAACTATAAACCCTTTGGATAATTTATACCCCTCTGTCAGGTACGAAGTTTATTATGCAATTCAACCTCTCTCTCATGATCGGTTTCTATCTTACCCATCCTTTTAAACATTAAATTTCACTCACATTTTGTTATCACATCGAATGGAAGACCTCACGGTCAAATCGTACCCAAATTTCTCCCTAAATTTCAAACACACATCTTCATATGTGGTGATTGCCTCTAATCACTACATGATGCTCCAAAGAGCTGTAGCTTTTAACTACAAATTAAATTCTGAGTGTCGTCACGCCTCACTCTACACAATTGCCTTCGAATTTTCTACCTCCGTTGGTCTATTACACTTTCTCATTTTCTTTTCCGCATCTTCATCGATGGATTTTCAAAAGAGTCCCTATTATTTCCCCTTTATCGAATATGCTAGGTGGTCCTGAAATCACTCCACCATTATCTACGACTGTGTCCTGGGAACCCACAGTTCCCGAGTGACAATTTTACTATCTCTAGTTTAAGTAATTCTCGTGGTGATTTTAGTCCCAATCACTCTTACCCGGTTGCTCTATGTCTTATGTTGAGCTCTCCTCCCACAGTTCTTCTTATGGCCCTCGCTGGTCGTTCTAAAATGTTCAGGGTTCGAATCACACCGAATTTCGTATAATGAGTCACCTCCATTATGATTCGTAGCAGGAGAACGTAAGTCGCATACGTAAGGGAATCACAACAATCCTATCCTAAGGCTATACATCAAAGAACGATACGCTGAAACGTAATAAGCCGCACAGATCCTAAGGACACTAGAACCTGATGCTCTGATACCACCTGTGGCACCTCGCCCAATTAAATATAGGGTGATCAATCCACTACCAATTTAAAACAGGATATTCAGTTGGTTCATTCTCAGCATCACTGTCGAAAAACTTTTTAACATATTAATCACCTAATATAAAATTAAGCTAAGTGTCAAAACATTTCCAATTTTAATAAAACCAGGTAAATTCATTTCTTCTCATCTTAAAATATAAACCATTCACCACACATAGGAATGTAAATAAATGCTGAACATGCATCAAGTACTAAAATAAATAAGACTGGATAAAACCTCCTAGTTTAAAACTCCAAACCATACAATAAACTGAATACAATATCTCTGATGGAAGAACTAGAAGTGGGTGACATATGACCTAAACAACAAGTCTAGATGAGACTGAATAGAAAGGATAGATGTGTCTACTGCATGGACCTACAGCTTCCACAACAGCTGCAGCACGTCAAGCAATCCAAATCTCTAAATCTGATACTCTTGTGGCTGAGCACCTGATATAATACATATATATAGAAAAAGAGAGAAGAAATACAAGAAACAGGTCAGAGCCCGATGTGTAAAAATATTTTAGCAAGTATTTAAAACTGGTTCTTAAAACAAGTCTTATACGCATGTTAGTTATCGAACTCTCACATGAGTTTCTCACCTCTCGTCTATTGTGCACGCCTAACGTACATCTAATCTCCCCCTAGTTATACCTCCTAGTCTAACTAGTCCGAAACCATACTAATGCTAACTATGCTCACTAGTAGTATACCCGTATTGCCCATACAATACGCGATTCAGATAGTTTATCTCACATACTAAATTTCATTATTCACCGTTTAAATGGTTAATCTTTTATTCACTAAGATTATTTTACTTCTATTTTTCATTTTATTTACTAGTCTCACAAAGTAGAAAATTGCTTAATTACACTCATACATATATATATAGTCTCATCATCCCTATATATATACACTAATCCTGCACCCTTAGGTTAAGACCGCTTGGTGCGATGTAACAATTATTATTATTACCAAGTCTACTAATTTCACACAGTGGCAATATTCACAAGTCCATATATATATATATATATAGTCACATCATCCCTATACATATATATATACTAATCCTGCACCCCTGGCTAAGACCCCTTAGTGCACATATTCTGGAAATCCTGCATCCCCGGGTTAGCACCCATTAATGCACCTATCAATAATAATTCAGCACCCCCGGGTTATCACCCATTAGTGCGCCTAACAATAGAATATTGCATCCCCGGGTTAGCACCCATTAATGCACCTATCAATAATAATCCAGCACCCCCGGGTTATCACCCATTAGTGCGCCAAACAATAATCATCTTTGTACCCCCGGGTTATCACCCATTAGTACACTTAATAATAGAGTTTCTGCACCCCCGAGTTATCACTCATTAGTGCTCTTAACTATAATATCACATAATAGGCATACACACATCCTATTATAATTTATAGGTATTTCTCCAACCTACATATATACTCCCCATACGTATTTTAACCTCGTTACTACGTATAGTATAAATAATTAGATTATTATCTCTCTCGTAATCTCCAAGGTACATTCTCTCTATACCAAAATAATTAAAGTATTAATTCTCACATACTTTTCCAAAAATTCTTTTTTATTTTAATTTACTATTTGGTAGTTTCTTTCACCCCAATAAACCGGCAAACTCAAAACTAAACTTTGAGAAAATTCCCAAAAATTCCCTCTGTCGCTCGAACCATAAGGGTTGTTGTTTGAACGACTTTCACGTGTCATTCGAGCGGCTTCGCGCGAGAGGCCATCTCGCTCGAACGACTTCGCGCGAGATCTCCATCTCGTTTGAACCACTTCGCGCGAGATTGCACTGTTCGTCTTCTTCACCAAACTTCAGCGTTTTTCCTTCATTTTTGAACCTAAAACCTCTAAGATTCAATTCCCAACAACTCATCATCAATACCCATCAACACCTAACAGGTTACAGATCATTTCTATCATCCTAGGATCCTTAATTCGTCATTAATCATCATAATTACATAAAACCCCCAAATTAATTCACATGAGCCCTAGTTTCCAAAATTTCAATTAAAGAACCTAATCAACCCAGATTCGTTCATCAATATATAATCAAATTTCATAACTAATCCTCTACATACATGAAGGAAATTCAGCCACTAATTAAACCAATCCTTAATCATAATTTAAATCTCCAATTTTCACCCGATTAACATATAAATCATGATTAAATCCACCTATACTAACATGAGCATGATTATTGCTAAAAGAATGCGAGTAATAAACACTTTCCTCGAATATGACGGTCTGATCCGTTGGTGATGTTGGTATACACGCGTTCCTCTCCTCTCGATCTACGCGTTGGTGGTCACGGTTATGCAAGGTGATGCCAAATGAGCCCTCTCTCTTGGAATTTGGTTCTCCCTCACACCCTCCATGGCCGTTCTAACTTCCTGTCACCTCTTAACCCTAATGGCCTTTCCTTAGATGATATAATTAATCCCAATTTTCGTCCATTAATTTAGCCCAAAAATACAATTTACCAAAATGCCCTCTCGGGGTGCCGGTTAGGCCTAAAATCGCCCCGGGACCCAAATTAAACACCCGGGTATACTATTTTTGACTATCTCGACCCTTCCGAACTCAATGGCGTGCTCAAAATGACCATACAAGTTATCAAAAATAAATTATCTTTTTATTCCATTTAATTAGTCCCGACACGACTCACACGCGTGACAGACTTAAATTACTAAATTGCCGTATTTCTCACTTCCGACAATTTATCAAATATCATAATTCCATATTACATATCACACAGTAATATTCAATAGTTCACAGCAATAAGTATTAACCCTTGGCACGCTAGTTAATAATTATTTAAATTCGGATTAATAACAAATTAATTTCTCGCATTTTAATTTAATTAATCCAACAACCATAATTAATCGCACACTTATTCCCATAATAATAATTAATCACATAATTATTTAAATCGTCAAAAATACGGGGTGTTACAGTTAGTATCACTCTCCACTTGGCGACAGGATCCCGTTGGAATTTGAAGTGCCCCAAGAAGGTTGGGTGGAAAGAGAAACTCATTTTGAGACTGGTGATCAGTCTGTTGATAGGGCATGTAACTTAGAAACAGTTAGATTATGACATCAAATTGTTTGGCCTTTTACTCAGTTGGATGTTCACACTGATGTATGAGTTCACTTATTTTGTCAGGTGGGGAAGAACATCCTTCCGAAGAAACTCTAGGGAAGGCTCCCCCTTCATCAACCGTAAAGCATTAGCTGAGGCTCACCAGAAGAGGGTTAGGGTCGGCAAGAAGCAGGTAGAGGCCGAGCAGGCTGCCATTTATGGGCATCCGACCAGACCACTCAGCGTCAGGAAGCTGCTGCAACTACTAAGGGTAAGGGGAAAGCCCCCATGGAGCCTTCAGTAGGACAAAAAAGGTCAAGGGCAAATGAGGAAGATAGGCAACCCCTTCATAAGCTTCTGAGGGGAATTAGTCATTCGTCAGAGCTTAGAGTCGAGTAGGGTCCTGGTCACACGTCTCGTTATGGGAAGGTTCCAGAGATTGACTTCTACCCTGAGCACAAGGTCACATATGAAGACTTGACCTAAACTCTGTCATTTACCATGCCAAGAATGATTTGGAACAGCACGGCTACTAGGGTCATGTGAAGGACTTTGAGTTATTGCGCTGCTCTAATCCTGATTCCCTGTGGATTCTGGCCCAACATCGACTATCTGTGGTACGTATTTCTTATCGATTCTTAGTCAGTGGTTTATAAGTGTCCCATCATCTTACTCTAACTGTCACAACCCCATCCCAAAATTAGTAGTAGGGAACGAGTGTCTTGACATGCCACCAAGGTAACATATATGCTGACTTAAATTGTTTCCTTAAATAAGTGCAACGGAAATATAATCACATGGTTATAAATCGTAAACTACTGAAAGTAAAGGAATTACGTCATCAGAGCTTTCTAAAAGGAAACTTCATTTATTTTAAAAGTGACAACGAGTTACAACTTAAGATAAAATTTAAAACTTATTACAAGAGAGCCAAACATGCTCTAAATGATAAAACAAACATAATAACAAAAAGAGCTCTAAAAGCTGAATCTTCAACACAATCCTTTTTCGTTCCCTCCGCGAACCTACTTATTTCCTGAAAAATGGTTATTTATACAACATTAGCTAAAAGTCGAGTGAGAATTAATCTCTAGGCATTCCATGGTTTTTCAGAAAATTGATACCTATTCAATTTACAACAAAAGGCATATACATATATGGACAGGAATTTGCAGTAAAAAATATAAAGCAAACTGACAGTATATATTTTCAAAATAAACAGTTCAGAACATAACAGATAAAAAAATTTGAGCAGTATATCAGTTATTAAATTTTCTTTTAATCGTCATGTACGCTCTAACACCCAGATAAACAGATAGTGTCACCAGATGTTTCCATTTGGTAACAACACAGACAAAAAATCATGATATATGAAACAACGCCTTATTTAGGGCACACCAGCGAAAAACCAGCTGGGAAGGTACCACCCGGTAGTTGAGGCCAACATAGTAAGAGAGTTTCCATAGGCCGAATCAATAATTTCATAATTCAAATCAGATGTATATATCGAGAGATATACACATATAACAAATAACGGAATCATCGGTATCAGATGTATTTTGAGGAGAAAACATTTCACAAAATAGATATAGTTTGCATAATATCATATGATCAAAATACGCAAGGAACATCACAGAGTACTCACCTAGAACAGAAGTCTGAAGTTACAGATGTTGAGTCTTGAATCACTCGTTAATTCTTGAGACTAAACTTCTTCTTAAACTTTCCCGTATTTTCTCTCACTGTTTCTCTCTGGTCTTTGGAATGAATTTCATATAATAACTGATCCTAAGGCCTTATTTATAGTTTCCCAAAGTTATTTAGGTGATAACACGTGCCCCGATGACTAAGCGTTCATTTTGGCGAGACAGCGTGTCGCGTAACAGGGCTATCTTGCAGTCTTTATTTCACCTGATGCCCACACGTGTTTTAGCCTTATTTAACTGAATGACATGTGTTTTATCCTTATTTATATGGATGACACGTGTAAGGTGTGGTGGCAAAAGTATAGCACGAGGTGTCAAGCACGAGGTGTAAAGTTATTAAGGGTATAATGGTCATTTTACACATAAAAGGGTATTTTAGTAATTTTACACCATACAATTTCAATATTTCTTAGGGGTCCTTAAAAATATTTTATTTACAAAATGGTCCTTCTTATATTTTCATTTTAGTCCCTGAAACTTTCTTTATTTAATAATTAAGTCCCTAAAGTTTCATAAAATTTCATTTTCTACCCCAAAACTTATCATTTAGCTTAGGATATGCTGTAAGACTTTGATTTAATCCATTTTGATGAAGAAGGAGGTTGTTTTAAAGTGTTTAAGTCGGCCTAACTAGCCTCCCCTTCCAACCAATCAATATAGAACACGTGGTGTGGTAATAAGACAAAATACGACTTAAAGGATGAACATATTGGCCCTTATTTTGTAATTTCGGTATAACTTCTTGATTGGACCTCAGTTTAACACACTGTTTATTGTGTTACAAACTTAATTCATATATATACAACTTTTTAATTTTTACCTCAAGTCAATTATTATATTATAATGGTCAAAACTAGTCTCTAATATGAACATTCCCATCGAAAACTTTAAAATTTTATGTTTGTAACTAATTTGATATTTCATGATTTATGAAGGGAGGATTAGACTAAAAATAATAAATTAACATTATCCATAATAACAGATTGTCCATATCTCATATGTAATAATAAAATATTTAAAACAAACTATATATGAACATATAAAAATGGGGTCATTACACTAACTATGCCTTATTGTTTGTGGCCTAGGCATCCATGGCTTGCACCATCTTGCGAGAGAAATCCCTGGTTAATCACGTAGCCTACAATGAGCTTGTTGAGGATAACAAGATGCTGAAACCTAGTTACGATAAGGTTTCTGAGGAGTTTAAGGAAAAGGATGGACAATTGATGTCCAGAATTGAGGAGCTGAGCAAGATGGAGGAAGAGAATGTGGCTCTCAAGGAGAAGTACAACACTAAAGATGCCAAAATTCAGAGCTTAAATGATGCTCTTGCAGCGAAAAGGGAGAAGTTTGAAAAAGATCTACAGATTGCTTGGGACACTCTGGCCAGCGCTGGTACTGCTGTTGTTGAAGCCTTCAAGGCATCAGCTGTCTTTAATACTAAATGCTTGGGCTGCTTCTTTAAGAGCTCAAAATGAGGGTGGCCATTCACTTCCCCGACATTGCTGAAACTGTGAATGTGTAGCAAGGAGATGAGGAGGAGGAGGCGAGCCTTGCTAGAGAAGAGGGTGACGTTCCGCCTGTTGAGGCTTGACTTGATAGACTCCTCTTTGTTTTTGTGTGCTTAACATTAGTTCTGTAACTTTGAACATCTTCTTATGATATAGTCCTTACCTTGTTTCTACCTTTTAAAATGTGGCTTCGTTTATTTGCATCTTATTACTTTGTTGGAAATAATACTTGGTGCTTCTATTCGTAACCTATAAGGTCGTACAGAGATTTTAGGTAGTGTACATGTGAATTGATACAAGTATAATTGTTCGCGACTTATGAGGTCGTACAGGTGTTAGCCAACCACATGGTGCTATGACCTATGAGGTCACACATCAGACGTAGCCAACTACCTCGTTCGTGACTAATGAAGTCATACAAGGATTTGGTCAAACTCGAGGAGTTAAGTTATTTAACTGTTCACGACCCGTGAGGTCATAAAGCTTTTCTAGCCAACCACATTATTCGCGACCTGTGAGATCATATATGTGGCCGACCACCTCGTTCTTGACCCGTTGGGTCATACAGGGGTTTGGTGGACTTGTGGGAAGAGGTTTGTTCCAGCTTCACTATTTACAGCCTATGAGGTAATGTTATCGACGTGATATCTTTATTTTGACGTTATTTCTTAGGCATCGCCACTTTTTTATACTTATCATATGCACAAAAAAGTCAATGCGACAAGAGAATAAATGTTGTTTTATTGATTGAAATGGTGATTGCTATATAAATAGAATAACTAATAGGCTACTGATAATAATTCATAAGATGCTCTGAATTCCAGGGGTTTTTGAACTGCTCACCCTCCAAAGTCTCGATCCGGTAAGTCCCTGGCCTGACGACAGTGGTTACCTGTATGGTCCGTGCCAGTTCAGTTCTAGAATGTTGTTCTTTTGTATCAATTTCTTAAGAACGTAGTCCCCCTCTTTCAAGATGCTCGTCTTTACCCGACGGTTATAATAACATGCCACTCTTTGTTGATAGGTTGCCACACGCAACGCTACTCTAACTTCCTCTATCAGGTCGAGGTCCAGCCTTCTTGCCAAATCACTTATTGGGGAATCGAAATTGAGGACTCTGTGACTAGGGAGCCCTATCTCAGTGGGGACGACTGCTTTTGTGCCAAAGGCGAGCATGTACGGTGTTTCTCCGGTGGTTGTCCATGGAGTGGTTCAGTATGCCTAGAGCACACTATGCAGCTCGTTGATCCAGTTCCCCTTTGCATCATCGAGTCTCTTTTTTTATTCCGTCTAAGATCGTCCTATTGGTGACTTCAGTTTGGTCATTACATTGTGGGTGCCAGGGTGCAAAGTGTAGCTTTCGAATCTTGGATCTGGTGCAGTAGTCTTCGAAGTCTTAGTTGTCAAACTGCATGTCATGATCAGTGATAAATGCGAAGGACATGCCATAGCGACATATGATCATTTTCCAGATAAACTAAAATACCCTTCCGTAAGTCATATCAACCAAGGGCTCGGCTTCTACCCAGTTAGTAAAGTATTCTACTACCACCACGAGGTACTTGTATCGTCCTTTTGTTCTCAGCAATAGCCCGACCAGGTATATACCCCACATGGTGAATGGCCATGGTGACACAATCGGAGTTAGTGGAGCCCCTGGGGAACGGTGGATCTTTGCAAACCGTTGACACTTATCACATTTTCTCGCGTAATCTGCGTAATCTGCCTTCATGCTCGGCCAGTTTTACCCTTGAGTTGCTATTTGCGTAACCAATGATCGTTCGATCGAATGCGCCCCACAGCACCCCTCGTGTACCTCCTTAATGAGCTTGTTAACTTCTTGTGGATGAACACATTTCAGAAGTGAGATCTCCTGTACAATAATCCTGTTCCAAAACATATTGGGCTTCCTTATAGCGCAGCTTTCTGGCTTTGTGTGAGTCTGCTGGAAGCTTTATTTCTTCAATGTATGCTCGTATGGGGTCCATCCAGGAAGGTCCCAAGTTTATCTCCCCTACTTGAAGTGGTGCCTCAATGCTCTGTGCAAGCACTTCAATTGGTATGGTTCTTCGATGTTCTGGTTGCTGAAGCTAACCTGGCTAGGGCGTCTGCTCGTACATTTTCCAACTTGGGGATTCTCAACACTTTTGCTTCTGTGAATCCGTTTAACCTCTGTCGAACTATGTATAGGTACCTTGCCATGCATTCTTCCCTAAATTCGTAAACTCCCCATATCTGGTTGACGACTAGTTGGGAGTCAGTGTGTGATGCGATATGCTCGGCGCCCATGGATGTTGTTAGGCCGAGCCCAGTGATAAGGGCCTCGTATTCTGCCTCATTATTGGATGATTCGAATTAGAAGCGTAGAGCGTATTCCACATCTATATCATTGGTGTGGCGAGTATGATGCCAGCACCACTTCCTGTCGAACAGGATGATCCATCAACGTATAACTTCCATATTGGACAATCTCGCGTGAAGTCACCTTCTTCCATTTTTTCGAACTTAAAGAGACTGTGGGATTCATCGTGTTGTCCCTTTTCTCCTTTGGTAGATCTCTCCTTGAGGAGTTTGCTCTGTGTTTCCTGGGCTCATGGTTTCTTTCGAGCGTGGTGGTCTGTGGCTAGGGGTACAACTATCGCCTAGAGGAGTCTGCTCGGACGGTGTCTGGTCATAGGTGAATTTTGCAATGAAGTCTACCAATACCTACCCCTTTATTGCGGTCCTCGACTCGTACTAAATATCGTACGCGCCCAGTTCCACTGCCCATGCCATGAGACGACCAGATTTTTCAGGTTTATGCAAGATTTGTCGTAAGGGTAATTCAGTGTAGATCACTATGGTGTGAGTCTGGAAATATGGCCTCATCCTTCATGAGGCTTCCCTTATTGCTAGCGCTGGCTTTTCCATTTACGGATATCGGACCTCGTCCCCCTAGTAGGCTCTGCTAGTATAATAAATAGGTTTCTAAACCCCTTCTTCTTGCCTCACTAGCGTTGAGCTGACGGCTGATTCGGATACGGTGATATACAGGTAATGCGTTTCCCCCACAACAGGTCGTGACAAGAGGGGCGGGGAGCCCATATACGCTTTAGTTTTATGAACACATTTTCGCATTCCTCATTCCATTCGAATGACTTTCGTAGCACCTTGAAAAAAGGCAAGCACATGTCAGTGGCTCTGGAAACAAACCTATTTAGTGTTGCCACACGCCCGGTTAGTCTTTGTACCTCCTTCTTCGTCGTTGGAGACGTCATGTTAAGAAGAGCCTAGATCTTGTCAGGATCGGCTTCGATCCGTCGCCGGTTCATAATAAAACCCAAGAACGTCCCTTCCTTCACTCCGAAGATGCACTTGGAAGGATTCAGCTTCATCTGATACTTCTCCAATTTATCGAAGGTCTGGCTGAGGTCCCTAATGTGGTCAGCAGCCACCTTGCTCTTGGTGAGCATGTCGTTCACGTAAACTTCCATGTTAGCCCCTATCTAGTCTTCAAAGACTTTGTTTACCAACCTTTGGTAGGTGGCACCTGCATTTTTTAGGTCGGACGGCATAACATTGTAACAGTAGGTACCTCGGTAAGTTATAAAGGAGGTGTTTTCTCTATATGAGGGCTTCATTCGGATCTGGTTGTAACCGGAATACGCATCCATGAAACTAAGTAGTTAATGGTCTGTTGTGGCGCAAAAAAGATGATCAATCCTTGGTAGAGGGAAATAATCTTTCGAGTAGGCTTTGTTCAGGTCGGTGAAATCGACACACATCCTCCACTTATCATTTTTCTTTCGTACCATGACCACGTTGGCCAGCCATTCTGAGTACATGACTTCGTCAATGAAGTTAGCTTTCTGTAGTTTGAGGACTTCTTCGTGAACAACGAGATTTTTGTTGACGGTGAAAACCCTTCGTTTCTGCTTGACTAGTTTGGCCCCCTGCATCACATTCAATTTGTGGCACAAGAAGTCGGGGTATATCCCCGTTATGTCCTCGTGGATCCAAGCAAACACTGTTTTGCATTATCGCAGAAAGCTGATAAGCTCTTTCCTTAAAAGAGGATGTAATGATGACCCGATCTGTACCGTCCTTTCTAGGTGGCTATCGTCAAGTGGGACTATCTCGATCTCTTCGGCAGGCTATCCCTTGACCAGTTTTGCCTCATCTCAAGGATCGATGGTCTCGATATGGTAAGTGGTCGTCAGCTTCTTTCGTTCTTCCTGATCTGTAGAAATGAAATAACATTCACGCGTCACCTTTTAATTGCCCTTGACGATGCCTACTCTAAAGTGAGTAGGAAACTTCAAACATTGGTGCACGTTAGATGGGACAACTTCGAATTTCTTCAGGCCGATCCTTCCAAAGATAACGTTCTAGATTGAGAGCACGTTCTTATCAAGGACAAAGAACCGTATTTTCTCTGTTTGGTTGATCGGGTAGGTGCCGACCATAACTTCCAATTATATCGTTCCCATCGGGTACACCCTTTCTCCTGAAAATCCGATCAGAGGCTGATGATAAGGTGTGAGTTCCACGTCATCCAGTTTTAACTTCTTATAATAGCTATAGAACATTACGTCTGCAGAGCTTCCATTGTCCACCAGGATCCTTGGTACCCGTCCTTCTTGGATGACCATAGTGACGACTAGAGGGTCGGCGTGGGGATACAACACCCCAGATAAGTCGTCCTTTGAGAAACATACGATTAACTTGTCTTTATTCACCTTTCGTGGCCTATTGTCTGAGCTCGATGTCACGTTGACTTTTGATGTGCTTGTTCCCAAGATTGGGCCTCGTTGAGATAGGCCTTCCTTTCTGGGAGGGGTCTTCTCCACCGCTGGCTCCACCTCCGACGATGAAGTGATAAGCGAAAGTTATCATGCCGACGTCACGTATGGGTTCCTTGTGCTTTTTAGGAAGATCTGGATCGTCATCCAAGTCGTCGTCCCTTGCCCTTTTCTTATCGGCCACCCTCCAGCAGGGCGACTCTGACCGCCTCCTACCTTTACCTTCTTCTGGGTTTGATCGGCCACCGTTATCAATATACTTGGACAGCTTGCCCCTCCTTATCAAACCTTCAATCGCTTTCTTCAGAGCTATATAGTGGTCTGTATTGTGGCCATGGTCCTTGTGAAATTCACAATACTTGCTTTTGTCTCTCCTGTTTACCCGCAACTTCAGCTTTCCAGATCATCTAAGTTCTTTGCTTTCCCGAATTTCCTACAGGATATGGTGGACTCCAACCGTTAGGGACGAGTACTCATCATACTTTCTCAGCTTGTCGCCCTTTTTATCCTTTTGTTCCTACTTCCCATTGTTCTTGCCACCTAAGGGCTTCGAGCCGTCGGACTCTTTAGCCACCATCGCCTCTTCGGCGTTCATGATCTTTCCCGCTTTAGCTAGCAGTTAACTCATGGTCTTGGGCGGCTCCTTGGCTAATTCTTAGAATAGCTTGCATGCAGCCCACTCATCAAGGCTGTGATGGCAGTCGGCTCGTTGCAGTCTACTACCTCCAACTTTTCAGTGTTGAACCAAGTGATGTAATCGTGGGTGCTTTTATCTGCCCTTTGACGGATGCCGAGCAGGTGGGCGACTTGTTTTCCTAGCTTAGCGTCGAAGCATAAATTGCTGACAAGCAGGTCGACCAGCTGCTGAAAATTCTTGATCTGCCCTCTAGGCAGACTGTTGTACCATATTTGGGCTGAGCATGTTATGGTGCTAGAGAATGCCCGACACCTCATTTCATCCGGGATGGAGTAGATGTCTGCAGCGGCCTGGTATTGTTCAGTATGCAGGATGGGATCCGTCTTCCCATCATATTTTGGAGTAATGACCGATGGCTTGAACTTCGACGGAGTGGGATATGCCACGACAGAGGACACAAAGGGCGATCCTTTTAGGAAATCGTGTTGGAGGGGGTTCTTTGATTTGGCCATTTCATCGAGGCGGTATTCCAGGCTCTAGATGGAGCCTTTACATGGTTGGTTATCGCCTTCAGCTGGCTTTTCTACTCGTCCTCGGCTTCCATCGACGCTCGATCGAAGCGACGGAAAATCCTAGTAGTAGACCTTCCTAATACGCTTCTTTGGACACAATCGCGCGATGTTGCTAGTATTTGCCAGCCGCTACAACGCGGGCCCAATCGGTCGAACGTTGATCATCTGCTTAATCGCTCGAACGCTCTAGGGCGTTCCTCTGAATACGATTGATCATCAAAGTGGCTGGGCGGCTGGATGGAGGAGGTATCCCCGGGGTGATACGTTTGGTCCCGCTGCGAGTCGGTTCGTCTGGAGGAACTGATGTTAGCGTAAGATCTCAAGTTCAATCTCCTGGGATTCTCTAGTGCTCGTCTACGGTATTCGTATTGCCTCTCCTTGTGAGGCTTTGGAGGAAGTCGCATGTCACCACTCCTAGATGCCTCAGGTCCGGGAGTTACGTTATCCGGGTTGAGCGGCACTGGCCTGGTCTGGAGGGTAAGTGTTAACTGCCTGTCACTCTCCTGCATCGCCTCTTGCCCCTTAGCGATGCTTACTAGTATGCTATGTAAGTCATCGGCCCCAGTGGGGGTAGGTGGTGACTGATCCTCTACCATGCGACTGCTTTCGGGGATATTCATCATTCAAACTGTCTCCGTTAGAAATCTGAGTGAGTGGCTTTAGATAGGAACTGTAATGGCTTGTTACAACATTCTCACAGATGGCGCCAATTTGTTGACGTCCAAAAATGGAGGCAATAAATAATAAGAGAAATAATTGGTAAGAAATAAGAATTGTGAAGAATGGGGATGAGAGACAGTGGGAACACAATGATTTTTTATGTGGTTCGGCCCTTGAGATGAAACCTACGTCCACGGTGGTACTGTTTTGGTATTGTCCTAATTAACGTGGTTATAGTTTAGGGTTTTCTGATACAACTCGAGGCTTGAGAAGGTATCAAAAAGGTCTCCCCTAGTTTCATACCTTTTTATCCTATTTATATGTGGATATTAGATATTTACAAAGAGATAAAGTGCCCTTATAAGTCGGGCAGTTACATCTTGATACATGTTTATCATAATATATTTGAATGCCTTGAGGTGCGGAACAACTTTGATGATAAGTGTTCAGATAATCATGAGGTAACAGGTTTGACGATTGTAATCCCACGTGGTTAATAAAATATATCCCGTGTGTAAATGCTCACAGGGATACATGTGTATCCAATCTTATAATAAATAGGTTGGCCGAGCAGTCCAATTACTGAGACAACCTCCTTAGATGATGAGGTTGAGCACTTTTGTTAATCCCCTTGGATTATTTAGAATTTATTCTATTCTAAGATTATGTAGGTATAACAGATCTATATTTTGTTCAAACTCTATACTCTGGTATGTATGAGTTGCCTCATTCATGATGTTGATTGTCTGTGAATTAGGGCTTCATTTGTGGTTATCTCGTCTTAGAGATAGTTTATTCGGTATTTAGGATTTCTTTAGATTTATAGACGTATACATGTGTCCTTATATACATACATAATTGATTTTTGTTTGTGCTATTGAATAAGATTTTTTGCCTTCCCAAATCAGGAAATCTAAACTTCTCGGGGTTTATTATTTTTCTTAACAAGGAAGAGAATCATCAAACAACTTATATTCATACCCCAGTAAAAACTGGGTTTACTGTAAGTATATAAACTTCACATCACATGCATTATTGCCTCTATGTTTTAAGTTAGCTTTAAATTATATGTGATCTGTGTATATATATACACACACACAAGGCCTGATGAAATTCTCTCTCTTTCTTGATTTCAATAACACAAGAGTAAGATGCAGATCGCAACTCTGATTCACCCATAAACCCTCGATTCATTAAAAGGGACATCAAATATAAGTTGATTCGCCTATAAACCCTCAGTCTTATAAATTTTCTTTACTTTGCAAGCCATAGATTTGTGGGCTCACTCATCAGTTATCTAATCATGGAAACGATCATTCCAATTGCAGTGTTGATCAAAAGAATAAATTTTTAGTCACTCCGACTTCAATCATTTTCGTAAGCTTATGCACAAAAGGAATCTAGTAAGTAGTGGAGTGTTTCACAGTTGTTGACTCATCCTATTGTTTCTTTGTAACAAAGTTTACAGGTGTTTTCAGTTTGTTTCCTTATGAAGATGTATATTCTTTCTTTCTTAATATTATGTTGATTGTTAGGTGCCTCCTTTTGAACGATATTTGTATTGTAAAAATGAGATAAGTTAATTAAATCCAATGGTTTAATTCAAATCAAACTTCTGTGACACCCCGACTAATTAAATACCGGGTAGCTACTCCTTTATTAAATCAATACAAAATGCCAAGTTGGTTCAGTTAATAGCATCACTGTCGAAAACATTTTAATGATTACTAACCACCTAGTATTTAAAAAGTGAGTTGCCAAATTTTAAATTAAATCTGATTAACATGCAATAAATGAATTATAGAAATGTAGCACAACCATTCACGATAAAATCTCAATAGAGTAACCAACAAATAATAATGAGTCTGGAGGAAATACTCCTCACAACAATCCCAATATGGAAATAAATAAAACAAGTCTGCATCCTGAATTAATTACAAACCAAAGTCTGAATAACTGAAATATAAAATGTCTCTAAAGGAAATGGGCGACATGCCCTACAAAAATTAAAACTGAATATGGAGTCAAGACAAAAGGAGCGTCTACTAGCAAGGCCCTGTAACTTCCACAACAGCTACAGCTCGTCACCTGAATGGAAATCCTATGCATGGTGTCCTTGTGGCTGGGCACCTAAAAGGTTTTTACAAAAATAGATTTGAAAGCAAACGGGTCAGAGCCCGAAAGTGGAGAGTATTTTAAAAACAGCAAGTGTTTTAATAACATTAAAACAATGAATGCAAAGTACATGTTAGGACGTGCTCTCACATGAAATACTCACCTCTCGGCTATTTGTGCACTCCTAACGTACCGTACCCATACAAGTGTTTCTCATATCTAACTAGACCAAAACAAATACTAACCTTTCTACTCGATTCGTACTATAAGTCCCAACGTTATCAATTTAATAGAGAGCTTTACTTTAATTCTCGAATTTCAAAGTATCAGTAATACAATTTACCAAAGGTTATCTCCCATTTTATATTCTCAATGCGTTACTATAATAATTCTCACATTCAAACATAATAATTCTTTTCATTTAACCGTATATTATTCACGTCATAAATATACAATACAAGCACCCCGAGACTAAGCTACTGCTATCCATCCCGGTACATCACGTACATAAGGATCACGCATTCCGAATCTCTCAGGAATCGTTCTCAGATAACAACAATCACAATCAATGGAGGCGAACACAGTCACATCACATGGGTCACGCACATACCTACGCTCCCACGATCAGCAGTCTTATTAACTTCCCAATAAGTCCTTCTCTGACCTATGTCCTCGAGGTACCAATCTAAATCCGGGCACACAAAGATTAGATGGCCCTAAGCGAACGTAAACCTCCCGTGATAGCAAGTATGGTAGGTATGTCATACACATAAAATCATATACATATACTAAGCATGCACACATCTTGGTAATTACCATAATTTATTTGTGGTATACTTCTCATTCTTATACCAACTTATAATGTTACGTAATTCACATATCCCCGGTTAATACTAACCTTTAAGTCGTCAATTACTCTCACATCGTAATTAGTCACTCACGTCCTAATCCACAATTTTCGTTTGGTTCAAATCACACTTCTATGTTTTACTCCTCAATATATCCCAAATATCCCAACTATATCAATTAGTTAACACGGGAAAGTTATCTCATCAATTAAACAAGGTTACGGGACACTAGAAATCAAATCAGGCCAAACTGTCAACTCGTTAGAAGTCTCGTTCGAACGAAGTGGGCATCTAACGAGATCTCGTTCGAACGAAAGGCATCGAACGAACATCCCACTCGTTAGAAGGCAAACTGTCAACTCGTCCGAACGAGCTCGTTCGAACGACCTGGGCAGGCCTGCTAACAAGGTGACAGTTTCGAGCGCAGAATTTTCCTATCTCGTTTTTCCCAATTTTCTTCACCTCTAATCTCATCTAAACATCATTCCAACAGTAGTTCAAGGTTTCTAATCATTCTTAAACATACTTAGGTCGTATTTTAACACATTCATGGGATAAATCTTCCTATACAACACCTAATTATCAAATCTCCCAAAGTTTTTCCCCAAATCTTATGAGTAAGAACACTAGAATATAAAATCATAAATTTCCATAAATAAATCCGTTTTTGCAACATAAAGAGTAGTAATTCTTTTAGTTCAATCACCCAATAACAATTCTACATGCAAACCTATATCAAAATCTGAATTTATAACTCCAATCTCATGGGTTTTTATAAATCTTCCAATACAATGCGATTATATAAATTTTAATCATGGAAGAAACATTCGCTTGAAATTAACGTAATTAAACCACTTGCCTCGGATTATTCTCTGAATTTGTTGTTGAATTGATGAAGGTTGGTCTCTCTCTTTCTCTCCCAAGGTTGAAGGTTGAAGATGGAGGTTAATGTTTTCTCTTTTGGGAACTTTTCTAACTTTTTCCTCTAACTCCCGTTGCCCTCTAATCACCTAAGTGCTGGTAATGGGTTAGTGGGTCATTAATTTCCTTATTTTAAACTCCCAAAATTCGTTGGTCAAAATTCCTAAAATTCCAAAATTACCAAAATACCCTTTTAAGTTGCCGGTAGGGCCTAAAAATGCCCCGGGACCCAAACTAAACCCCCGACTAGTGTTTTCTGACTATTTCGACCCTTACGGACTCGTTGGCGCACTCAAAATGACCATACGGTTGATAAAAATAAAATTCACTTTTTAATTTAAATAATTACATTCCTGACGCGACTGTCACGCGCGTCCCAACAAAATTTTCCAAATTGCCGTATTTCAGTCTCGCGACAATTTTAATATTTTCAATATTCATATATTGCCATATATACACATTATAATCAAATACCAACTCACATCTCGTTAGTATTTTATCCGGATTAATTCTCAATTAATTCACATTTAATTTAATTAATCCCATAAATAAATATCGATAAAAATGCGGGGTATTACAACTTCTACTTGTGGAATGTGTCTATATATATTTTTAGGTTGTGTTGGGTGTAGCGGGTGCTAGTTTTGCTAATGCTTTGAATTGGCCAGTTCCATAAGTTGTTGCGATGAATCTGAACAATTATGTTGTCAGGTGTGATGACCCCGGTGCATTGAAGAAGGAAGATATAAAAGGCATTTCTACCAAGTTAGTGTAATCTTAATAACCAAATAAATCATCTTTTTATTAACAAAACTAGTAGATCTTTGATCTTTAGTTTTAACGTTCTGCAAATGAATAACATGATCATAATATGTAATCATGCACTCCACTTGTTTGCAGGATAGGTATTTGTTACAATACAATACTAAGCAAATAGAGCAGCCAATTCTCTTGATGTAAGTACATTTGGTCAATGATTCGTTCTTGAACATTCTTACACCCTCAATAAAGAGGTTCTGCTTTTCATTTTTGCAACTGATTGTTATTTATGAACGAATCTGAGTCATGTTTACTAATGCTTTTTTTCCCATTTATTTTATTATAATGATGGAAGTTTTCACTTAAAAGGGTGTATATAGAACAGATATGTTCTACTGCAAATTTCCCGAGGCTAATCGAAAAGAAAGAGGTTTGCGTTGTACTCATGTTAACCACTTAAATTTTTATCTTAGGATTACACTATGGGTTGGAATTCAATATACAGAAGAAAGTGGGAACCTCGAACCAAAAGAATGTCAGAGAGGAAATGGATAATTTCGAAGCTTTGTACTAGACTTTTGAAATAAAGCAACGCCAATGCACCAATGAGATTGAAGAAGCTCGAAAGGAACTACTTTATGTAATTTATTTGTTCTTTTTTTGTTTTTTTCTATTTCTTTTGACACTGTTTCTTCGGGAAAATAATAGGTTACTTTTTGTGTAATATGTGAATAATACCAAGTTCCATGACTCTACCTTTGACCTGAACTTAAAGGATATTCTAATGAAGTAAATGTTGTATATTTATTTTTATTTTGACTTGAGTACATAATTTTCTTTCCTTATTTGTTTAACCATAGGAGTTTTGGAAAGAATATTCTATGCACGATCTCAATAATATACTAATGGACCTCTCTACCATTAATGTACGATATTGATTTCACTAGGAATGTTGTTATTGTGCATGGTTTGGTAGATTATATGGTTGAAAATACTGAGATCATAATAAAAAGGATGGAGAAATCGACATAAAGCCATTTCAGAAATTCTTCAAAAGAAATCATCTAATCGATAAAGTGTTGGTAAAGGCTAATGAGCCGTGCACTACATGGTCGGAGGATGTGGAACAACCATACTTGATCCATTTAAACGCATCACTGTTGAAAGAAGTACCAAGGTTTGCTTCTTAAATGTTGTTTTCTTATTTTGCTCCCTATATGTTTAAAAAGTTGATGAATATCAATTTTGTCTCGGGTTTACAAATCGTAAATATAATTGACTATGAAATCTAAGGAACTAATTCCTACTTGTGTTATCATTGAACTACTTAGCTTAAGGAGTAGATTCAATATGATGCAGGGAATAGCAACTGAAGAAGATCAGATTGTTAAAAAACTGAGGGAAGATTATGGGGTTAATATATACAGGGTTGTTAGCAAAGCCTTGAAGGAGATGAATGAGTTTAACTCCATCGGCAGATGCATACTTTTGGAGGCTTTTGGTTATGTATAGAAAATCAATTTTCACCAAGATTTCAAGTAAAAAAGTTTCCACCACGCCTATTTATACAAAACATGATTTTCGAGGCGACAAAAACTCGTTCTAATAAAAATAGTAGGTTTGTTCGAATGAAGTGCATAATCTCGTTTGAACCAATAACAATCTCATTTGAACGAAACAACTAATCTCATTTTAACAGACTTCGAACGAGTTTCGAACGAAAATCCACTGGAAAAAAACAGAGATAACTAGTTTGAACTTTGTTTGAATTTCATTAGAATGACTTTAACTGCCTCGATTGAACGAACAAAACATCTCGTTCGACTGAACATGGTAATCTCGTTACAACGAGTCCTTTGAACGACTGTTCACAGAAAAAATATTTTTTTCTTTTAAAAACTTTTTATGAAAAATAGCCTTAAACATCATTTTAAAACAACACCCAATGATATATATATATATATATATAATAAAGGAGCATGGTTTTTGAAAATTTTGCCAAAATATCTTCACTTTTTTTATGCATGACATTTTTCTCTTTCATGCCCATACATGAAATGTCATGCTAAAAGTTATTTTTTTTCTTTTTTTTTGGTGTTATATATATATTATTATAAATACTATTATACTATTATAAATACATGTATTTTTTTAAATACGTGTAAATTTATATTTTTTTTATTAAATATTTTTCCCATTTTTTTAAACTATTTTTTATTAATTTTTTAAATATTTTTTTCTTTTTTTAATTTATATTTTTATTTATTTATTATTTTTTCTCAATTTTTTTTTATTTTTTCTCAATTTTTTTTTAACTATTTTTTTTTATCACGGGGGCAAATTTATCGCCGTGCCCTCGGACACGGGCATCCACTAGTATATATATATATATACATCATGAGATCCTTAATGGTTGAAGACAAAACGTGGTACGAAAAACGATACAATGATATAGATGCTCTAAGTTGGCCGTTATGGTCTTCAATCAAACACGTCGCAGTCTTTGAAGGACAAATCAACTCAAAACCTAACCCATGACTCAAACGATTTTGTCGAAACGAAACTAATCTAATACATACAAATTGACTCGATTCGAAAATTTGTCCTTATAGT
Source organism: Sambucus nigra (assembly GCA_949130495.1). Lineage (NCBI taxonomy): Eukaryota > Viridiplantae > Streptophyta > Magnoliopsida > Dipsacales > Adoxaceae > Sambucus > Sambucus nigra. The sequence goes on from OX422209.1 coordinate 689,901,597, forward strand.
CAGAAAGAAAGAGAAACAATTGTGACAAATCACTCCCCTAAAATCATGTTAAAACATATTAAAATTTCAATAATTCTAAGCCGCCTCATGATTGCGACACAAAGTGTTGTGATATCAACATCCTGCTCCTCTAGCTCTTCATCCGAGTATTTGACTTCATAATCCTCCATATTTTCATCTTCAAACCCAATATTATACTCACTTTGATTTCGCAGGGCCTTAGATGAAATCATGATTGTTTGAGAATCATCGATTGAAGGGTTCAAATGGGGGCTCTAATACGCAAATTAATCAGTTTAAATGTCTGAATTTAAGATTTTACTCTCTCTCTCTCTCTCTCTCTCTCTCTCTCTCTCTCTCTCTCTATATATATATATATATATATATATATAAAGTTATTTTGTATTTAAGATCTGTAAAACCGTCTCTATTTATATACATACATTTTTATATATTTCTGTAAATTATTATGTATTTGGAGCAACATGTAGGCAGGAGAACATGGACAAGTATAATGAGAATTTTTGGTGTTCTTCCATTAAGTTTTTTGTGTTTGGTTGATTATTTTTGTTGCCCTACATCAAGCGGTATCAAAGTGAGAACTCAACGAAGGCACAATTTGATGATTTACAGGAACGACTCGGAACTCAAGGTCGGAGGTTAACACGACAAAGATGGAAAAATCAACGGAGGACCCATCAGCACCACAAAAGCATGTTGTCCCATTTTGCAGGAATTTACCACTTCAAGACCTCACCTGGCAAGGGGACAATCGTAGGGCACTGAGATCGTGACTGGGCCTACCGCCTGTTTGTGGGGCGCACCAGAGGGTTCATTCGGGGTTGTGATCCAACGACATCTTCAATGGAGTCTACCGAAAAAATCATCGAAGTCCTACAACCAGTTAGGTATCATATACGACAGTCCATTTTTGTCCATGGTCCCAAGCCGTTGACAACAAACCACCAAAAGGAGAGCAAATGGATGAGACTTGCTTAATTAAGGAAGAAGAATCATCACAAATGGATGTCTTATAGACTTTTTTTTATTTACATCCTTTACTTTAATTACGTTGGCTTTTGGTTCCACATGTCATTGAATATTTTAGTTGTATTAAACTCGTGTATTACAATTTTTTTTATGTGATGAGTGTTTTAAGATTACATATTGTTGCTTTGCTTTTGAAGTTTTTTTTGGTATGTTAAGAAGATACAATTTTGATTAACTTGATAGATTTGGGTCATGAAATGTTTAGGTTATTAATTATTGAGTAAGATATATTTATCAGGTTGTTTATTGTTAAGGTTATTAAAAAGTTCCAAATATATATATAACGGACCTATACCGATAGAAAACATTTATTAACGGTAAAAATCCATTAGTATGTTAGAATTAGTAATGGAATTTTCTTATTTGGTAACGGTAAATCTCCATTAGTAATATGTAAATTTCTAACGGTAAATAAGTGTTATTAATTTATTTCCCATGCCTTTTTTTTCTAAAGGAAAATTACTGTTACTATTTTTTTTGTAACAGTAAAATAACGTTACTAAAAGCGTGTTTTGGTGCAGTGCACCTTGATTAAAGTTGAAGGGATCAGCTTGAAGATCAGAGCAACTGTCATAAAGAGAGCCCAAAAGGTAGGGGCCAGAACTAATTCTCTCCCCTTGACAAGAATAGCTACTAAAAAAGAATATTCCAACATAACTCTTTGAGACTTGACACTGAATACATGCCTTGATAACCAAAGCACGAGAAAGCAATAATATTCTCTATCATCCACAACCCCCTCGGTCTTTCGGTGCTTCTTCATAAATTTTGGATAGGACAAAAAGGAGTTTTCGTTCTTCAAAGATGCAGGACTTTTGGAGGATAACATGTAAGGATGAACATCTTCGCCAATTGCATTTAGGTCAGTCAATTGACAGATGTCCAGAACGATGGGACCACCCATCCCAAAATTAAATTCAAAGTAATTCAAGTCCGGATTCCAAAATTGAATGGCGCTTGAAATGACAAACGAATCATATTCAATATCCATTAAGCAGAGTCTGACGGCATCAAGAATGCCAGCCTTCTCCATCTCTCATGTCTTCAGTTTGAAATTCAATCATTATGGCCATATATCGTTTAGGCCAAACCCTGAACTTAAAGGTATCGGGAGCTCTGGTGAAGGTAGAGTACTATATGGGAAGTGTTTGTTCCCCAAACCGAGGATAGAAAATCGGGAGCTTCAGTGGAAGTTCTTCCCAGTGAAGTGAGAAGCCCCATATGGTAGTTGGATAGGGAAACCGATATCCCCAACAATAATAGAGTTATTAGCCATGAACTCCTCAACATTCATTTCAAACTTGGTGTAAACGTCTAAGGTTTCGGAGCTGGACGTCATTGCTGGAAAGGGAGTTGAGAGAAGAAAGAGAAAACGTAAGGGAGAGAAGTGAGAAGATGCTTGGAAAGATAATGTATATGGTAAAAAAGAAAGAGAAAATGAAAGATGAGCTAAAATAGCTCAAAAATTGTCGTATAAAATGCAATAATGGTACCAGGCAAAAGCCAACACATGTATCAAAAAGTTTTCCCTCCAAAAGGCAAAGTTATAGGGAAGTGGAGAGACAAAAAGGAAGTTTTATCAGCTCAATCAATCAAAACGTCCTCATGATTAGCTTTATGGCTTATAGATGGCCCAAGAAACTGAAATCAAGTGTTGGGAATTCCAAGGCAGCCAAATATATTGGATGAAAGGAATATCAAAAGTTGTCCATTTTTTAGAATTAATTATTCCAGTGAGGAACTAAAAGTTATTGTTTGGACATATCCACACGTGCAATTGAATTTGGTGTGAAAATTGACAATAACAAAGCATGCATGCAGAGTAAATCGATATTAGAATATTTTTAGGTTTAAAGATACAAAAGCCAGTTACTATTACACATAACATACCAAGTTTGGTTATAGCATAAGATACCCTAAAATAATCATTTTGTCGGTATGGCATAATTGGTTTAATTAATATTAACCATTGAAATAAATAAATATATCACATGTAGTGAGGCAATATACACTACATTGGCATGAGCATAAACCTATAACAATGGTTCAAGACAAAAGTAGGTTTTTCCATTAATACCAGAGATTGGTGATTACAGAAATTGGAGAAACGTAAAATTACTTTCTTTGGATTGAATAATAATCAGGAAACATATAAGTCATAAAATGGTGGAGTGTGTTCCACAAGTAATTGATATGTCTTTCCTCCAAATTTAAATAGGCTTTATTTTGGTTTAGTTGCAAAAACAATGGTTTATGATATTGGCCTCCCAAACCTCCTTTCTTTTCTCTGACTTCGAGGAATATGTTCCGATAAACAAATTTCCAAACATAGGTCCTTTGGATCATCTGAGCCATTTAGATACTCTTTCAAAATCTTTCCACTCCTCCAAAATCTAACTGAAACAGTTTGAAGGTCATCACGAGTTTTAGCTCGAACCTTATAATCATCTAGTGAGGCAAACGGTTTACTTACCCTCTTTATGAAAGAAGGGTACATGGAAAGAGAAAAGGAAATGTGGGCTTTGGGAGCGTGAGGTTAATTTTCAAAATTTTGAAGGACTAAACATGCCCAAGCTAAATTATTTTGGGTTTAGCCTTTTAACTGAACAAAAAGGGGATGGTAAGAAAATGCATGCATTACTTCCAAGACTTTGCCAACATCAATGGCATGGGAAAGGTACCTTAGAAAAAGGATGACCAGTATCCAAGCCATCTTAAAGATGGATTAGATCCTCTGTTGATATACGTGGATATCATGTCAGAGAGAGGATCATTAGACAAGATGGACTCAGTTACCAAAGCTTTGAAGGCGCTCAAGTCGAAGATACTCTTAGAGAGGAGGAAAGAGATTTACATACCATTAGAAATGAAATGGTATAAGGGTGGAGTAAAAGTGTGGCAAAAAGAATTAACAGTGCCATACCTAGGAACTTCATAAGTGGCATGATGTCAAGCAGACAAAAGGTTCAAGTACTCGCTTGTATCCGCTCGAAAAGGAAAATGGGATTTAATTGGCCTTGACCAAGCATAAGCTCCCTCAAGGTCATGAGTGAAAGTGGCGTACGTCACTTGTGGCAGATATTCAAGGGGAACGCGAGGGCAAATGAAGGTGTGACCAACACTCATGTCATTAAAAGGAGGGGCTGACAAAGATCCATTACGGACAAAAGTAGGATGATGGCTTTGGTCAATAGGCCTTTTGGGGCTATGCTTAGTTTTTTCAACCTCAGCCATACATTTATCATATGCCTCAACACTTTCGATCCCATTCATGCCCTCTATATCATCAGCTTGAGACTCATTAACTTCAGCAAAAGAAATAATCTCCCCAAAAGAAGGAGGGATGGGGAGGATTTGGTCAGCGCAACAGTCGGAGAGTCTAAATTGATACAGTCCATTATAAATGCATCCAAAATAGATGGAGGAAGAACAATATGGTCTGAGGTGGGAGCACGTTCAGTAGGATTGGCCATGTTCTAAGTACCTCAGTCACCAGTGTTGGCCTATTTCTCACCACGCGACTGATTTGAGGTGGCAACGACAGTAGCCCAAGGATCAACATTATTATCAGCCAAAGTTAGAGAAGAAAACCGCCCGAATTCCCAATGGCGCTTAGACTCGGTAGTGTTATCGTCATTGGAAGCCATTGTTGGTTACAGAGATAATGGAGAAGAAATATAAGAAGCTCAATCAAAAGATCGAACGAGCAAAGGGATTGTGGATTAATCATGGAGATATGTGCAACGAGAAAATAAAGCGTGCGAAGATCAACAATCCACTAACTAGTTTTTCCCAACAGTCAATGAGTGCGAAGGTATGTTTACACCATTTTATTATCGACCAATAGAGTGTAGCTACGTGCAAATACAAATTGGTAATTACAATCGAGAACATAATGGGTCAGTATAATATAAATAGTTTCATAAGCAATTGACACTTGTTAAGACCCTCAACGTGGGTTAAACACTTGGTTATAGGAGCGTGAGTGCACCTGTGCGGGACCATTTAAATGGATAACCACCCAACAGTTACAATAGCAATTACATGGCAAAGAACTCTATGAATGAGCAACTAAAGGAAAAGAGGACTCCTTCAACAAAAAACTGCATTTGTTCGTTTAAACTCTTTTTTCTTTTCTTTTCCTTTCCTTTATTTGTTTATAATTTTTCTTCTTCGAAGTAGTTTGTAAGGTAGTGATGAGAGTTAGGGTTGTTTTAGTATTTTCTTGCATTTTATTGTAATTTTCCTTTATTTTTAGAGCTTTATTAGTTTCCAAGTATGCTTGGGACTAATATGTCATTTTTAGATATAAGTTACATTTTTTTAGTCTTTTTGGGTAATAGCTTGATTAGCAAGCTAACTCTTCCTATAAATAGACCACTTGGCCCTCATTTGTACTAAACCTTAAATATTAAGAAGAGAGAAGAGAGAGAGGAAGAAACTCATTTCATTTCTTTTAGTTCTTGTTGTTGTTGTGTAGCTAGTTGTTGTGTAGTTAACTTCTGTTTTTTACGCTTCCGCACACAAAATCACATCAAATTGGTATCAGAGTCGCTTTTGTTCTTGGTGCGAGGATGATTATCATATACAAGTCAGATTCCGGATGGGACCACTCCGACTTCATTCTACGTACAACAAGTCCCACCATCGAAACCCTAATTATCCAAGATCCACCCGGTCTACACCTTTGCCCATAAAAAAACCTTAGTTTCACAAACCCTAACCCTGCCCACAACCAAGAAAACACCACCACCAAAGAAATTATCACGCCACCACAACCCGTCTGCCGGAATACCAAAAAAAAAGAACCAAGAACACCCATACCAACCCGACACAGCCCTTCCCACCACCAAAACCCCACACCGACCCTTCTGAAAATCAAAACCCTCCCACCGTTGCTTCCGAACTACTATAACCCACCAGGAGACTAAATCAACAACCCAATCTGCATGAACAGCCATCGGCGCTGCCCCCTCCGACCGGAATCGCAATACCGACCACCAGTTATGCCTTACGCAGCCGGACGGTCCAAACCCAGGTTCAACACACCCAGATTCAACCGCCGACAGCTCCATACCAACCCCAATGGGCACAACCGACACCAAATCCAACCCAATTCACCCCAAATGCAACCTCAGTCCACTGACACCAACTACTTCTTCAGAAGTCACACAACCCGAGATCCAGTTCAGCCGAACCCTATTCCGCCGACAGCAGCGTCGGGGCCCACCAACCCCTTGAGTCAGGAGTTTCGACACTCAAACAGCTTTATCGAGGGTCATCAGCCCCTTCCGGGTCAGTCCAACAATTTCCCAGCCACTACTAACCCCATTACCGGCGCAAAAACACCCTCCAAACCCTCCGATCCAACCCCTATTTCGTACCATAATCTTACATTCCCCCAAAACCCTAATCCTAATAAACATTTTTATTCAATCCCGGTAACCTCCCACCACATCACAAACCCTAACCAAATTATCCCACCACCCGGACCTCTTCAACACACTAATCCCAAACCAATTTTTGAAAATTACAATTCAGCTCCTGTATTTTTTAATAATTATAAATTTGTCCCAAATCTATCAAGGTCCTACGATTTAATCCCTCCCTCACCCGAAGAATACATTTTCTACAAATTCTTGTGGGATGGTACCAAATACGGCCTCGTTATGAATGTATGTGCCGATTTTGACAAGGTTAGTTGTACCATCATCGAGGAATTTCAAAGTCTTGAAGCCTCTTGGGCCGAGACGGGTTCATATCTCTCTCAAAAGCTTCACACATTGGCATATAGTGCTTATTCTATCGGAGAGTATGAGATGTACCATCAACACCTACATAGATGTCAGGTCGAGTATTATGAGATGGAGATGGCACGTGAACAATGGATACGTGCACGAGCGAGGTATTTGGTCCTATATTTGGAGTACTTGTCTATCAGTGTCCCTCCTACTACATCCAATGTCATTCTGGCGCACACCAATGATCTTATCTCTTTGAATATGCTTCACGAGTATGTTTTCGAGGTGATTGAGGCCCCGCCTATGCTTGATAGTGACTACGTCTTCCTTCCTTGTGATTTTTTCCTCATATTCAAGGAGGATGGATGGAACACTCGTACTCGATATAGGGATTTGGAGGCATTTGAGATTATGGATTTCATTCCTATCTTTGGAATAGAAAATGAGGGGTACTTCCTATGTGATTTTTTCGATGTATTTGTTGAAGATGGTTGGGAGATTCGCATTCAATATCGCGAGGTGGAAATATTTGATTTGACGAATTTTTGCCTATTTTTGGTCACAATGATGAGCCTTGTGATGATGGTTCGGTGGTTGTTTCCTTTGAGGAATATATGTTGCATGAGGAGATCATAATTGGTGTGGAATTTGTGGATCCTTTTTAGGTTCCTTATGAGGAGTGATCCATGACTCTTTTACATGATTTGATGCTAAGGAGTCTCATCACGAGCAATTTGGATAAAATTTGACATCAATGGCCCTCTCCGCGTCGATCTTGTGTTGATTCTTCATGTGGACTGATTAGAGGCCGCCTTCATATTCATCGGGCATGCCGTAACTTTGTGATTTCTCTTCAAGGCTATTTTGCGAGTCGTTATGCGGGACGCTTTACAACGCTTTACAGGACGACTTCCCTTTCAAGTAAGGGAGCCCCCGGATGTTGCCCTCACACACATTTTTATCGCTCGGGACGAGCTCTCTCAAGTATGGGAGAATGATGAGAATTAGGGTTTATTTTAGTATTTTCTTGCATTCTGATGTAATTTTCCTTTATTTTTATAACTTTATTAGTTTCCAAGTATGTTTGGAACTAATATGTCATTTTTAGATATTAGTTACCATTTTTTAGTCTTTCGGGGTAATAGCTTGATTAGCAAGCACTCTTCCTATAAATAGGCCACTTGACCCTCATTTGTACTCAATCTTGAATATTAAGAATAGAGAAGAGAGAGAGGAAAAAACCCACTTCATTTCTTTTAGTTATTTGTTGTTGTTATATAATGTAGATGTTGTGTAGTTAACTTCTGATTTTTACACTTTCGCACCCAAATTCACATCAGGTAGATTTGCTGTAATTGCCTTTATATTTTATGAAAAGTCCATTTGCCTTTACATTTAAAATGTATTTTATCTTTCTTAATGTAACTTGCATTAAATTCCTTAGTGTTAATTGTTTTCTTTTAGTTTGTTCATCGTACTTCACTATTTTATTTAGTTCAAACCTTCTTTTTACTTTTAGTTCTGCAATTTACATATTTTCCTTAGATTCTAGTCGTTTAGATTTATTTAGTACTCACTACCAAGTCTCCCTAAAGGGGAGAACAAGTCTCCTTAATTGAAGAATCGAAAGGTACACAGTCATCTGATTACTGCAAGGCTAAGATAATCAATTAGTTGACAGGACCATAATCTTGTCTGGCAAGCTCACACATAATCAAAACATACAAAAAAAAAAGACAAGCCAGCGACAACAGATATGATAGGTATTGAAAGGATCTAGGCACATTAAGATATAATACCTATATGTCAATGAAGATGTTCAAAAACGAGTGTCGGTTGAACATGTTAGTACAATGTTAACATAGCAATATCCACTAATATATGACCAAAGGACGTTAATGAAGTATGCTTAAAATATGAGCCTTGAGTATAGCTAATTAATTATAAGTGTTGTGGATTGTTTGGTGCTTATTTATTTAGCATTATATTTGATATCTATGAAAGTGTATCTAAACATTTAAATTTATGTGTTACAATATTAGTTTATAAGCATATAAATTGACGAATGTGACATAAATAGTATTTCATAAGGCAATTATATGACCATAATAACCCTTATTATGACCTTACTAAATAAATTGTTGATGTTGTAGTACAATTTGTACGATTTATCAATTCTTCCTCTTCGAAATTGGATCAAACTTATTGCACCCCAGAAGTCAGATATGTTAAATGAAGATTTTCCTCGTTTTCTGTTTACAGTAATGAAGCTCTACATAATAAATGTTTAGTCATATATACGAGTTCCCTACTTGAAAGATAATCCTGGCTCCGCTACTAGCCTTTGACGATGGTAATGACTAAAAAACTTATCCAATGAACACAAAAATCTGAATAAGGAGCTCAAACACTCTGGCCAAACCAAAAAAAAAACATTTGCCTGTGGTGTTCATCTATATTACAATGATACAATACATTCCTCTGCTTGAACTTCTCTTTCAGAACATTAAATTAGTTTCTGTAATTAACATGGTTGTGCTTAAGAAAAAAGATTTAACATTCTATATAATTAATTCTGTTTGGTGCGTAATTTCTAAAACGCAATTGCTTGTGGGTAACAATCACTAACCTCCATCTCCAAAGAACCCCAAACATGCTTACAGGTTTCCCACCTTGCCTTCATTTGGGACAAGAATGCCTCTGCCCATGGTTCGTTGCTCCCTTCTACGCTCAGCTCATAAGGCACCGAGAAACTGTTTCATGCACTTTGGTATTAGTAAACAATGTTCATTATCTAGATCAATGATACAAAAAGTTAAACACAAAATTACATAGTTTCCCAAGAGTAGCATGTAATTTTGATTTCCAATATATAGTATCCAGAAGTATCCCTTCTCATTTCAGAAATTACATTCTGTCATTAGCAAAATGTAACTTTTTGATTTCCAATATATAGTATCCAGAAGTATGAATTATTTTACAGTGAATATCTCAATACTTCATTTGAAAATAAAAAATAGAGATTAGGTTCCTCTATGAAAATTAGGAGAAAGAGCTAGTACCCAAACCAGATATCAATCAGGTCAAAGAGCTAGTACCGTGTCATTGCGAAATCACTTGGTTTAACCATCTCCCTATTAACGGATGTTATTGATGAACTAAGTAATTATAAAAATGAAAAGGAGTTTATTTAAGAACGAAGAATTAATATTGTTCCTCACCTCCCCTTTGAACACTAAAATGTTCTCAAGTTTAAAACCCCCTCCGTCACAAATCAAGAGTCACTTTCCTTTTTAGGATGTCTCATATTAAGAATCACGTTTCTAAATTCAATGTGTCTAATCTCACAATGGATAAATAAGTTTTTATCTGGAACAATGATTAAATGAAAATTATTGCTTTCTTGGGTTCCAAAGCCGACACTTAATTTTATAAGGGAGTATCTTCAAACCTCAAACCCAGACTAGACTGTCTTCACATTTCCTACTGGATTTCTCATGTTCATATAACTAAAAAGATAATTAATCAGACAAAGTGACATCACCTCATTAGTTCGTCTTCTCGTGATCCTTTAGATGAAGTAGCATTCCTACAAAAATTATGAGTTTCAGAACCAGAATGCTGTTAAGACTTGATGGAAATTGAACAATACTTCAAATAATTATTTGAATGAACAAGGAAATCTTGCAAGTACATTGTCATCAGAAGATGGAAGCCATCTAAAAAATTATAACAGCTAGGAGTTTATATTACGATCTAGAATCCACTACAAGAGATCCTTCATATAGTGTCAAATTTCTGAAAAAACAGGAGAAAAAAAATTAGAAAAATTAGAAATAGGGAACATCAAACCTGCAGACTGAAATTTTGAAAAGATGAAGAGACTTGGTTGAAAGGTTATATATAGCATCTGCGATATGCTCCTTGCTGAATAAATACACTACTGGATAACCAAGAAGCCATCTGCAGTAAAATACCCAGCATGGACATAGTTAAACGATGCCCAAGTTCAACAAATCAAGAAATAAATACATTAGAATCAATCTCAAAACAGGGATTGTATAGCCATTAATGGACAATTATATAAATTAGCACTTATTTATATGCCAAGATTAAATATTTAAGATCCCCACTGACAAGTATTGCTGGCTAACAACTCATATAGAACCGTGTCCATTTTTTTAGATGGGCAATAGTTGGGACTCCAAATCTTATTTAATTTTTTGATTAGGATGTAACACCCCGTATTTTTTATGATTTAAATAATTACGTGATTAATTATTTTTGTTGAATTAATTGAACTAGAATGTGAGAATTTAATTGTTAATTAATCCGGATTAAAATAATTATTAACTAGCATGCCAAGGGTTAATACTTATTGTTGTGAACTATTAAATATTACTGTGTGATATGTAATATGGAATTATGATATTTAATAAATTGTCGGAAGTGAGAAATACAACAGTTTGATAATTTAAGTCTGACGCGCGTGTGAGTCGTGTCGGGATTAATTGATTGGGATAAAAAGAGACATTATTTTTATTAACTCGTATGGTCATTTGAGTGCGCTGTTGAGTCCGGAAGGGTCGAGATAGTCAAAATAGTATACTCGGGTGTTTAGTTTGGGTCCCGGGGCAATTTTAGGCCTAACCGGCGTCCCGAGAGGACATTATGGTAAATTGTATTTTTGGGTTTAATTAATGGACGAAAATTGGGAGTTATTTGGTCAGCCAAGAAAAGCTTTTAGGGTTGGGAGATACAGAAAGAAAAGAACGGCCATGGAGGGTGTGAGGGAAAACCAATTTTCAAGAGGGAAGGCCAAATTGGCACTACCTTGCACAACCACAACCACCATCGTGTAGATCGGGACAAGGGGAACACACCCATACCAACAACGTCAAGAAATCAGACGACTAATTCGAGGCAAGTGTTTATTACTTGCTTTCTTTTAGCAATAATCATACTCATGTTACAGTAGGGGCAATTAATCATTATTTACATGTTAATTGGATGAAAATTGGAGACTTGAATTATGATTAAGGACTGGGTTAATTAGTGGCTGAAATCCCTTCATGTATGTAGAGGATTAATTACGAAATTGAATTATATATTGATGAACGAATCTGGATTGAATAGGTTCTTTAATTGAAAATTTGGAAACTTGGGTTCATATGAATTAATTTGGGGATTTCATATAATTTCGATGATTGTTGATGAATTAATGATCCTAGGATGTTAGGAATGTTGTATATCCTGCTATGGCTTGATTGGGATTGATGATGAGGTGTTGGGTGATGAATTTTAGAGGTTTTTAGGTTCAAAAATGGTGAAAAACGCTGAAAATCTGGGCAGGTAGACGAACAGTGCCATCTCGTGCGAAGTCGTTCGAGTGAGATGGCATCTCGCACGAATTCGCTCGAGCGACACGTGACAGTCGTTCAAACGACATGTCATCTGGTTTGAGTGACAGAGGGAATTTATGGGAATTTTCTTAGAGTTCCTTTTTGAATTTTACCGGTTTATTGGAGTGAGAGAATCTGCCCAATAGTAAACTTAAATAATACAGAAATTCAGGAAAGTATGTGAGAATTAATACTTTAATCATTTCGGTATAGAGAGAATGTACCTTGGAGATTACGAGAGAGATAGTAACCTAAATATTTATACTATACGTAGTGTTGAGATTAAAATACGTATAAGGAGTATATATGTAGGTTAGAGAAATACCTATAAATTATAATAAGATGTGTGTATGCCTATTATGTGATATTATTGCTAAAATTACTGAATGGTTTATATTTTAAAACTGAATGAGAATGGATTTACTTGGTTTTACAAAATTTGAAATGTTTTGTAATCTAGCTTAAATTTATATTAGGTGATTAATATGGTTTAATTGTTTTCGACAGTGATGCTAAGAATGAACCAACTGAATATCATGTTTTAAATTGGTAAAGACTGATCACTCTATATTTAATTGGGTGGGGTGTCACACAGGATCAACAAATTTCATTGATACACGTAAAAGTTATATAAAGAGGACAAGTTGTCCACTCTCTATTTAAACTCCCACTGACAAAAAAACTGTAATACTAATCACAAAATTCAAAAAACTGAAGCATGAAGAAATCCAAAAAACAGAGTGTCACCTATCTAAATACAAACCCTCTGTTCGACAAAAGGAGATGATCTTGAGTCCACACAAAAAGGCGACGCAGAAATCTGATGCTGCAGAATTGAAACTCTCAATATGCAGTCATTTCATGAGACAAAGAAAGAGAATGGCATCTCCCTGAAATTTGGAGATAAAAATGGCCACAAAGCTGCTGATAATTTTATCTTCCCCGAAATACACTCTTTCTCCATCTCCTTGTCTTCTAAGATTTATGTGTTTCTCACTCCAATTACCCTTGGGACACTAGTTTCATAGGACACAAATCCTTCACATGCCAGGGAAAAACTCCAACGATACTAAACTCCTCTATTACATTCCTCCATATAAATGAATCAGTCTTGAACTGTAATAACAAATTATACAAGTCTTCATTCGAGTTGTAACACATGACACGAATTAGGGGAGAGAGACTAATTGGATCTCCTAATTTGGATTGGATCTCCTAATTTGGATCACGTCACAACTCTTCACCTTTTCCATTGTACTCTCAAATATATACCATTTGCCCATATAAATCTAAATGGTGCAAATGAAGCATCGAGTGATATAGATTATTGGTAATTTAAGGATGTTTTACAAGAAAGGCCCTCCCCTCCCAATTTCCTTTCCTTAACATTCCTCAACCCCGGGGTTAATCTCACAACCACAACCATATTGAGCAAAGAAGCAAAATGCACAATTTCTTGATCTTTTAAGTTTCTTACAAAGCAACGATTCCTCACAAGTGACCCATTATTTTTTGTTTTAGCAGAAACAAAGACGCTCCACTGAATGATCGAGAAGATACAAGTCTTGGACTAGTTGACACACCACGGGTGGCGAATAAGGGATAAAAAGAGATTCGAGAACTGAGGAAGAATGGATTGATTCAATGGGGGACGTAGGAGATACAGTAGCTAAAAAGTCGAAATTTTGTTCAAAAGCGGAGAATTAAGGAATAAATGCAGCATTCAACTCGGATTAGGAATATACAGATGACCCAAGAGAATCCGTTTTTAGTTGGACAGCACACAAAAGTTGAGGAAGCTAGCGTGGCATTGGAAGATGCTAGATTTCTTTTAAACAAGAGCGTCGGATGCATCGGTGAAGGAACAAGGGTCTCATCTTTTTATAGGTCAATCTGATTGGTCGCCAAAGGTATTTCCCTTTTATTCTTTCTACATATTCCCATTCTAATTTAAATAACATGAAGAGAGCTATCATTCCTTATTACTTATCAGTAACAGTGACAAAATGTGGCCCAAATAATAAAACAACCCATATTAGTCCAGTCATCTAAATATGGGGCCCATATTTAAAAGCTATGAGTCAAATATGGGGCCCATATCTGAAAGCTAGGAATCAAATATGGAGTTCACTTTTAAAAGATACGAATCAAATATAATACTCATTTTTAAAAGTTAAGTAAAATATGAGTTTTTTTACATATACCTCGAAATGTAATACTTACTGTAGTAGAAAAACAATGGGTTGGCCCAACCCATATTTGGTCCGCTCATATTTGGCTCAACCCACATTTCACCCAACCCACATTTAGCCCAACCCATATTTGACCCGCCCAAATTAGGCCTAGCCCATAATTTTGCCGGTGCTACTTATCAGGGATACTCTCATCATACGGAACCTTTGGGGCAATGGGAAGACCTTCTTTTGTTCTGCCTCCCATCCACATTCGTTCATGTCTACCACCCGCTTCCTTGTTAAAGAGGGAATTCAAAGATTGGGGGATGTAATCAGGGTACAACACAACGTGGTCACGTCAGTGAGTAATGAACCTCATATTGAGCTTCCTCTACCGGAATAACAGTATAGTAGCCTAAATAGTGGAAACTTCGATAGTCTTAATTCAGAGAGAGCCCACTATTAATATTGTAATTTTGGTTGCAATGGGTATGGACGTTTAAGGGAGGGAGGGTCAAGTGTTTTTCAAGTTTTAATGGGAAAAGGAGCGTGTCAATTGTACCTATCAAGAAAGAGGAAAAAGACCACCTTGAGTTTAATAAATCATGAAAAAGATGTTAAAGAAAACTAAAAAATCCAAAATTTGTCACCAATTATGAAAAGAAAAAAAATCTCTACGAGCCGGAATTGGTTAGGGAAAACAATTTGAATCGATGAAAATACTCACATGGAACATTAAGGGATTGGGGGGTCTAAAGAAAAGAGAATAGCCATAAAAAGAAGTGTTGTGCTGTGAAAAAATGGATATTGGTGTGTTTCAATAAACTAAAAAAGAAAAATTGACAAATATTTGGTAGGGAGTGTTTGGGGATCTAGGTTAAAGATTGTTTATTTCTTCATTCAGTAAGAAGGTCGGTGGACATCCTCATTATTTGGATGTTAGAGTGATAAAGCGATAGTGAGATCCTTCTTAGAGAACCTTCTACTTCAGATTGCCTAAACCATCAGTTGGTGGTAATCCGGAATTTATGGGCCATGTCGACATAGAGAAGAGAAGAGAGTTTTGGGAGGAGCAGTAGGTCTTTATGGTTTATATGGTTTATATGGGAATAGGTGGTGCTTTGGTGGTGATTTTAATATTTTTGGATTTCCATCTAAAAAGTCCAATGGCGATTGAATAAGTACGAGTATGAAAGATTTTAATAGGTTAATTAGGGAGACACATTTGAGGATATTGAGTCTAACAACGCACAATTGACGCGATCGATCTAATGGTTAGGTGTGCTCTAAGTTCGATAGTTTTTTTCTTTTCAATAGAATGGGAAAGGATGTTTTCTTGAGTGTAACAAGAGGCATTAGCAAAAGTGTTCTTCAATCATAGGCCCAATGGTCTTAGACATTAATGCAACTACGTGTGGTCCCACCCCATTTAGATTTGGAAACACGTTAGATCAAAAGGATTTAGTAGTTTAGTTCCACAACCCAAATCTTTGCATTATGACCTCACAGGATCATTTTCTCCAATCATACTTATTTTAAGAAGCCGACCCCAAATAATTGGGAAAAGACTTTGTTGAGTTTACTTATTTTAAGAAAAATAGAATCGTTATTTCCACATCGCACATAGACAGTCATACCACACCAAGGGAGCCAACGGTCACCTACATTGTTAGGTAGTTTTCCTTGTCTAGGTCGGGGTTGTGACGACCAGTGTTCTTTTTAAAACATTTTCCTTTGTGCAAATGTGTCTGATCCTCTTTGTGATATTTCCATTGAATTTGGATTGAAGTTTTGAACCTTGGAATTTTCCAGTCAATACAGAGACCTAGGTTTGTTCCAACGAAGGCTTCGCGGGTGGCTTGCCGGCGTCCCAAAGTTCTGGTCAAGACCCGTGTTCACGGAAGGGTCGCATTAGCGAAACCCTCTCACTACATCGATAGTGTCTCGCTGGTTACGCAGCGAGCCCGGTTAATATCGCTTTTAACGATATTTAGTGGTATATATAGGGCTTTATTTCAGGAAAGAGCACACAAAACTGAATTTAAGCCAACTCTCTCTCTCTCTAAAACCCACTGTAGGGTAGGACAAATCGATTACCGCCCACTGATCCATACTTGGATTGAGGCATACAAGAACAACCAACATTCGTACATAAACCTCTAATATGCCTTTTCTCTCTCTCGATACCTGTCCTTCCTCTCAATTATCCAAACTCCAAAGAGCTTGAGTTAAGCAAAACTCAGGTATCACCTCGGAAAAGGGTATGTGATTTGGAGAAAAGAGAATAAAGGATCATTGGGATCCCATTAGCCAACCACTGTTTCACGAGCTATAAGGCACAACCACAAGTGAGGCACCCCAAAAACAGACATCTCGGTATTTTAACAAATATACCGATATACCCCTCCTAAGTCATCATAACCCCCCTTGAATACAATCGATAACCCGTTGACAACTTTATCACCTTTTCACATCAACTTGCATACCATCCCCTTTCAAGTGCTTACTTGATAGCTTATCACTTCTCATTTAATTCACTGACTTGTATTAAATGCATGACACTGTTAAGCCCTGTTCATTAACCAAACAAAACGGCCAAGATCGAAATCTGCAGGCCTATAAATACCACCCTCAACCCCATTTATTGCGAAACTTGGGAAAAAAACTCTCTCGTCACCAAGAACATTGTCTCAGCCAAACCTACCACCCTGCCACTTAGTCAAGACAACTCCCCACATATTTAAAAGATGTGCTTAGGCTGCTTCCTAATCTGTATCTCGTGAAAGATGTATGTGTGCTCTCGCCCTCCATTGCATTTACTCGTAATCCTCACAACGTTTCGGCGTACATTCTTCAGAACAGATTACATTTCGGCTCTTAAGGAGTAACTTTTCTTTGAAAACCTGACCCAAAGAACAGAACCCTCCTACACCCACCATATCTCACACATCTTAAATTTGAAGATCAAAACCATAGATTAACCCACATGCAAATGAACTTTTGAATTCTTGGAGCCTTAAAGAACACTATAGTCGAATCTTTGGAGATTTAGAGCATTCTTATTGGGATTTTCAGAAGTTCCGCGAGTTTTCTCGTCTCTCTCCTCTCTAACCAAGCAAGGCAAGGGTTCTTCCTCTTTTTGAACTCTTTTGCTTAGAAAATTTAGAATATGTGATTCTTTCTTCAAACCCTCATACCTCCTTGAACAATATTGATGAGTCTTAAGTTTCTATTGAAATTCCCTTGAAGATATCTTGTTGGAATATGATTAGCTCGTATTATTGATGCTTAGTGATCCTAAATCCCTATGAAACCCTCACTTGCTAGTGTAAAGTTGAAAGACTTGATTAAAACGGGTATTTTAAATTAATAAATGAAAAGAAATTGACTTTCCTCGGAAAAATTGATAAAAATGATGCTTGAAATATGAAGTGAAAATTTATATATGGAGATGAACTATGTGATCCAAAAAGATGGAGAATCTTGTAAATAAGGAATACAAAGAATAATTCTTGATTTAGAACGAATTAAACCTGTGGCTTTCAAATTTTATCTTGGGTCGCGATGAACTTTCTTCGTGAATTTTTAAGGAAACAGTTGAGAATTGCCCTTGAGCAGGAAAGATGTTTTGAGAAATGGACTTTGAATATAAATTGAGATTTTCTTGGTAGTGTGAACATAACCAGTGGTTAGAGTGTGGTTTTTCTTTGTGTTTAGTGACGTCCCGGGATGAGGATTCTTTGAACCTCCGGAGGGTTTTAAGTAAGATCGAGTAATTGAATGCCACACGGTGAGGTTTCCGTAGAAGGTTCGAGTCATACTTGTGCTCTCACGGGTGATTAGTGACTTCGATGATAAGTCCACGCAACTAGATGTACTTTGTGAGAACAAATGGTTATTTTAAATGAAATCATGCACATTAGATCATTTATTTATTGATTAAATTATTCTAACATACATTTATCATAATTCGTCAATTAACTATAATTTTGATGTAAGCGATTAATCAAATACAACAACAATGTAATTAGGGAAGAAACTCTCTCTCAAGTCATCATGTATATTCTCCAAAATGTGATAATCAAATAAAATGCTCACATGGGATTGGCGGGACTTGGCTCTCCTTCACTGGCAGTACCAAAGGTGGAATGTATATAGCTAAAGAATGTTAGACCACTTCACAGGTCTATCACTAATAATATTCTTTTGTGGAATGTATATAGCTAAAGAGTGTTAGACCACTTCACTGGTCTATCACTAATAATATTCTTCCGATTGTTGACGAATCATAGTGCCTCATGATTTGAACTCCTCATGGATGAGATGAGATACTCATGCCAATATCCGAGCGCCTGAACAATAGCATAGCACTCGACATCATATGCTGAGTATTTCAAAACAAGGTCGGATAGCTTCTAGCTGAAGAAAGCTACGGGGCGACCATTCCAACGAAGTACAACACCTATCATCCCCGTCTTGCATGCATCATAACATAACTCAAACAGGGTGAAATTGGGCATGGCTAGCACAGGAGCGGTGGTAATACAGGCCTTAATTAGGTAAGTCGCCTCATTAGCCTCCAAACCAAGGGAAATCAATAGTTGTCACCACATAAAGTGTCGTGATCAGTGCTATGATGGAGCTAAATCCAGAGATGAATCATCGATAAAAACCAGCCAACCCATTGAAACAGCGAACCTAAGCGATCGTGGTGGGAACCGGGCAATCAACAATCCCATGAACCTCAGACTCGTCAACCCTCACCACCCTAGCAGACAGACAGAACCATAAAAGCGGACTTGCTCAACAGATGGAACTGGTGGGAACAAAGCACCTCAAGCACTTAGCGTACATGCACTAAGTGCTCCTCCTCGAGACGAATATAAATAAGAATGTCGTCAAAGGACATAACCATGAACTTGCCCAAGAAAGGGCATAATGTCCAAGTCATTACCCTCATGAACGTTAACAGAGCATTGAACATGCCAAATGGCATAACTGTCCACTCGTAAAGGTCGTCCTTAGTTGTGAAGGCAGTATTCCATTCGTCTTCGGGGGCATACATATGGTACCCAATCTGGACTCTAGGGCGCATACTTAGTGTTGTAGTTAACTTAGTGGATCTTCTCAGTGATGTCGTAACCGTTTGACTTCCTTCCACATATCGTTGTGACTTGTTACGTTTCATCTGTTATTTTCTGCATTCTTGTTGGGCATTCGACTCTCATACTTGTCCCATTCCCTCCCCCCGCTTTCAGGTACTTCTAAGGATAAGGGTAAGAAAGTTTTCGGGTAGACGCTCTGACATGGTTCAAAGTCTCGATCGAGTCAACTCAGTATCAGACGAGTTGACTCAGAATAGCAGAGTGCCTTTACGATTCCGAGTCGCGAGTTGATTTTTGGATGAAATCGTTGGATATCGGCTATATCTCAGACGATACATAAAATATCAGCGCTATCTCAGGTGTTTTGTAAAATATCGTCATTATCTCGTTTGAGTCAAACAATATCACGGCGAGTTGGAGAGAGGGTTGAAAGGAGAGAGGGGTTTACAGCTCTAATTCCAAAAGCAGCAAATGGGTTTGCAAAGATTAACGGTGTGGGTTTTAATATCTCTCATATTTCTAACTCTCTCTCTAGCATTGTTCAAAGTCTCAGCCGAGTCAACTCGGTATCGATCGAATCAATTCGGTATCAGTCGAGTCAACTCGGTATCGCAGGGTGCCGTTACGATTCCGAGTCGCGTGTTGATTTTTGGATGAAATCGTTGGATATCGACTATATCTTGGACGATACTTAATATATCGGCGCTATCTCGTCCAAGTCGAACAATATCACACCGAGTTGGAGAGAGGGTTGAAGGGAGAGAGGGGCACACCTCACAAGCTTACAGCTTTGATTCCAAAAGTGGCGAATAGGGTTTGCAAAGATTAGCAACTTGGGTTTTAATATCTCTCATATTTCTCTCTCTCCAACAACAGCGGTTAGGGTTTGTAAAGGAGTCGCTAGTTAGTTTTGGGGGTGTGAGGGTTTTTCGAGGTTACAGCTATGAAGATTTTGTTAACTGGTTTGCTTTTCTGATAGTTGGTTGGGAAGGTTATTTGGTAAATTAGGGTTGTCAGGTTATTTGATAGGTTACGGCAGGGGTTAGGTTTTGTTGTTATTTCCTTTAAAATGTATGTTTTAAGTGTTATGTTAATATTTAAGAAAATTGTAAATTTTTTATACGGAAAAATGACTTCATAAAAATTAATAATATGATTTTTTAAAATTAAAAAAAAAAATTGTACATTTTTTATAAATTAATCCTATTTCTTAAAAATTTAGTAGTATTCCATAATAAATTATTAATATTTTGTAAAAATAATTAAAAGTTAACTATTTTTACATTTGTTGTACGTCTTTCATATGAATAAAAAATGGTTTCTTGAAAATTAGTAATATGATTTTCTTAAAAATTTGTTGTACATTTTAATAAATTCTTACTATTCCTTAATTAAATTCTTAAAAAATGTATATTAGTAATAAGTCAGTATCATCTTTTCTTCCTGAATTAACATTTTTCAAAAAAATTGTACTAAATACAAGATTAATAATTGTTACTAATCAGAAAAGGAGAATTAACAATTTTCGAGCACCAAAAAAATTGTTTTACATTTTAAATAGTTACTATTTCTTAAAAATTAGTAGTATTCAATAAAAAAAATCATTGATATCTCATATATTTTTTACAAATTAAGATGACTTTCTAAAAAATTGTATAGGTTTTTTTTTAAACTAACACTATTTCTTAGTAACTTTGTTGTACATTTTTTTATTGATTAGTAATATTTCTTCTAATAATATAGTATTTCTAAAAAAATATTAATATTTATAATCATTTTATTTGACTTCTATGTAACTTCTTATGAAGTTTTATGTCATTACATTGTTTTGCTAACTTATTTATTATGGCATATTGAAGCTGAAAAGTCTTGACGCACATTTTTATAATCAATAAGATAATGTTATGCATGTTAAATGATGGTTTTGAACTTATCTAATTGGTTCAATTTAGTAATCATATTATGTTAAAATTTTCTATATATTTTTTAAAAAAATTTGGGCTCTCTAAATAGTGTATCTTTGCGTATACCCCGATACCGCGACCGAGTTGAAAATCGGGCATCCGATACGGGGACCGAGACCGAGATTTTGCACCATGCGCTTTGATATGGCCTTGAGATTTAGCGATGGTCATCCCGCATTCGAAGATTTTATGTTTGTAATTAGTTTAATATTTCAATTTGTGGACTATTTGTATTGTAGTTGTACTTTATTTATTCCTGAGAATTGTCAAGACTTAATTTGTGTTTAAGACACCTAATGTTGAAATATTTATAGTTTATGCTTGGTCGTACAGGCCGGTGGTTGACGTATTTTATTTTAAACCCTTCAACTTAGGCGTGAGCCCGGTGGAACCACTTTATAATTGTAAATTGATCTAAGAATTCTTATTGTGTTGAATTGGTGGAAAGGAAATTGGTGGATTGTTGTTGGGTTAGTGGAAACAATCTTGATGATTAGAAAGGGTAGTTTTCAAAAATAAACAAGGGAGACCACGCGGAAATGTGCTTCTAGAAAAATCAACTAAAGGACTCGGAATTAAGTGATAATAACACCGGTCTTTGTGGCACCAGATCTTCAATATGAGGCTTACGGTTTTAATTTACCCTCTTTTCGGTACCCTTGGGCCTTAATGAAGGACTAGGGTTTCCTAATCTAGAATTATGGATCAGGCCGTCACAAGGGTGCAACACATAATAAGTTGGTGTGTACTTCCACTTAATACCTGTAATTTAGGCATTGCACAAATTTTCTATATTTTGAAATTGTACCTCAACTGAATTCCTAAAGTAAGGAAGACCTGTAATCCATTATATAAGAAAAATGAAGATAGAAATAATCATAGTTACAATTCTTAAACTACAAACATTATTTACAATATACCAGAAACAATTCAGTCATGTGCATACAGGGATGAAGATAGGGAGTTACCCATTAAGGGTTGGCACTGTAACAAGCGTGTCTTGCATGCAGCTGCTGAGATCAATGAACTCTGGGGATTGAGAAGGTATAAGGTCCCCAACAGATGATTCAGCATTAGCAATGGACTCTGTATCGTGACAATGTGCAAGATCATTGTTTGTTGCATCACCAGGAAAGACCAAAGAAAATAACTTCTGAACTGACCTAAGCTGCGTTCCTATAGAGCTTTTTTCAGCTTGTGTTATCATCTGGAGTGACAACGTGACAAGGAGAAAAATGAAAAAATATATTTTTTAAACAAAATAAATCATAAAATAATATCGTTTAATGGGAACTGACCTTTGGAGGATCCTGTTCGATGTCCACAAATTTTAGTTCCACTTCTGCGTCTAAACTTGATTTAACAAGCTCTGCGATCCCTTTGACATGTATCAAGTATATCATATCCTCTATAACCATGACACGAAGATGCTCAAAAATTGACGACTCCTGAAAGTCAATCACACAATTGACTGTTTTTCTCTTCCAAGGCATTTCCAGTTAAGACATATAGGGCTGTAAACGGATATTCGAAAATCCGCATCCGTCCGATATCCGAATCCGAATTTACGGATATTTATCCGAAAAAATAGAAATGGATACGAATATGGATACTCTGTAAAAATATTCGAGAAAACGGATACGGATATGGATAGTACTAGTATCCGACACGGATAATCCGTATCCGATGCGGAGTATCCATTTTAACGGATATCCGTTTTACCGGATATCCGTATCCGTCAAACATATGTTTAAAATATTAGTATTGGTATTACTAATAAAATAATATGAAAAAAACTTAATTTTTTATTCCCTAAAACAAAACAAACACATACACAACTCAAAATTAAAACACCCTAAAGTTATTATTTTATTGTGTATATTAAAAAGTGCCATGTATTATTATTTATTGGGTATATTATCATAGAGCTACACTAAAGTTATAATGCACTCTATCACACACAACATACACCCACTAAAGAACATATACTCCACTCAAAATAAAAATAAAAACTAATTTCATTTCATTTCTCTTTCGTACATAACAAGAGAAAAGAAACCCTCATCTCACTCCACAAAAAATCCTCATTTCATCACCTTCCCCTCCGCCGCATCAGCCCGCCACTGCTCAATTTCTAGGTTTAGAGTTATGTTAGCTGCCGTTCCATACACTTACAATTAGGTTTATAAATCCTAATCCTATTTTTAGGCTTATGGGCCAAGCCCAAATGACCCAAACATTGCCGTGTGGACCCGATTATGCCTAAAAATGCCTCGAGACCCGATTACTACCCTCGGATACTCTTTATCGACTATCTCGCCCCTTTCGGAAATAACCATGCACTCAAAATTGTCATCCGAAATACTTTATAACATTCTCTAATTTTCGACCTCAAAAATGCGACACAACAATAATCCAAATAATTAAATCTAAATTCGTCAGATTTAAATAATTCCTCCAATTCAAATAAACTCTCCAAATTATAAATTTAAATAAGTTTTATTTCTTCCAAAAATAATTAAATTCTAAGTCCTCAGAATTACGGGAAGTTACATATTATATACAAAATAAAAATGTATACTTATTAAAATAAAAATATCAGTATATTTTGAAGACTAAAAGATCCATAAGATTATCATTCTCAATAAATTTGATTAATATAAAAGGTGCATATTTATATTTATTGTTATAAAATGCTACTGTAATTTTTTTGGATGGATTTAAGCTTACATGGTTGTAAAGTATGGATGTATTTAAGTCATATTATCATTATGGAATGCTACTATTATTATGGAAGCCATAATTTTTTATGTTAGGAGGTAGTAATTTTGTTATATATTTATTTGGATTGGATATTTTAATAGTTATTTTTTGCGATGGCTAAACAATGTAAACGGATACGGATATTATCCGAATCCGAGGTATCCGAGCGGATACGAATATGGATAGTTGTTTTAACTATCCGGGCGGATACGGATACGGATACGGATACGGATACGGACAGTGCATCCAAATAGCGGATACGAATATGAAAAACATGATATCCGATCCGTATCCGTCCGTTTACCACCCCTAAAGACATATTTACAGAAAGTTACATTAATTCTTGCTATGGAACTCCTAACAGAAAAAGAGAAACAAATGGTCTTTAAGACAATGATGTATACATCTGACCTCGCCCCAAAGAAGTGAAAAAAGTCTGCATATTAAGAATGAATACGAAGAGCAAAGAAGAGAGAAATTGGTACATAAAGAAATATGGGGAAAAAAAGAAGAAAAGGAACTGTTCGCATCAACATACTACGTATACTAGAAATTATATGGCAAATATGTATTTTCTATGTTACAAGAGAGGCCTATTTATAGGCTTTACAATAATGACTAAAAGACTCGAATATAAGACTAAGTTATTACAAGACTCTAAAAGACTCGAATGACCCTATAGGACTAAGTTATTATAAGACTTAGCCATTAAATAACTTAATGATCTAAAGGACTAAAGTAATCTTATATAGGCTAATTTATTACAACACTCGCCCTCAAGTTGGCGCGTAAATATCAACCAAGCCAAGCTTGCCATAGAAGCGTTTGAAGAAGACAAAGACTAACATGGCAAGAACCTCCACAACGATGCATATAGTGGCAGACGTACATTCGGACGGCGGCAGGGGCGGGTTGGCGGCGGCCATCCTGAAATCTCTGAGAATTTCATTAGATAGGGTCGAACTGATATTTTATTTGTTTTGGCAAAGATGTTTCCTCTAAAAATTAAAGTGGATGCCTAACAGTTGTACTCCACCTCTAGGCTAATCTACTTAATTTGAACCGTCCCCCCACAAACTAGCAATCTTAAACAAGAAAATGTTGACCTAAGTGATATCTCTTATCCAATCACAAAATAAATTCATTCCTTTAAGGGGAGAGATCTCCAAAAATGATTTAACCACCTGATGTTTTGTTCCTTTTTTTTGCGCCAATCAACACAAATACTCTCAACGAAAGAAAAAAACTAACTAGAGTTTGATATTTCAACTGAAATATCATATGTGAATAACGAGCCCCAAAAGGAGAAAAATCAACCTAGGTATTTATAACAATACTCATTGCAATATTTTGGGTGTATATATGTTTTATATGAAACAATTTTTTGGGTTTGCGATTTACCTTGTTTTATGCTATTTTCTTATTTTCTCCTCATACCCTCTTTTTTTTTAATAACCATTATTAATTATGAGAAAAAAATATATGAGATTATTATTGTTGCATTTGTGTTTTATTTTTCATGCCCTAAATTGAGTTTTTGTTAGTTTTTTTTTTTAAACTTTGTATTCAAGTGAAACCATCCTATGCTTGGCCAAATTTCCGCCCCTCCTGGATTGAGATCCTGGATGCATAACTTATGAAGTCTTCACGGGAAATCCCAACACCAAAAAACTGATATTCCAACACTCCCCCTTAAATTGAAAGATGTGTGAAATCGAAATTGCAACGCAAGTGAGAAAAACACCCATCACAAACATGTGCCAAAAATGACACACACACGTATGAAGTTGATCGCGAGACAAAAAAGGGCCGAATTGGCTGACACTATGCCACCGAACAATCAAATCGAACCACAAAACCAAAAGTTGATCTTTAGACAAAAAAGGGCCAATCTGGCCAACACAATGCCATCGAATAACTCAAACCAAACAGACCACAAAATGTATAACAAATAGGATTCCTCAAAAAATAACCCACCCAGGCCATTAATTACCGAACAAATCCGCCGAAGAACACCGGCAATTGCTACCGAAATCAAACCGGCAGAGTTCCAATTAAACCGGACAAATCCTGAGATAAGCACTAAAGAGGAACAAGAAAAAAAAATATGATAAGACTTAATATCTCAACTCCAAAGTATCAACCCAAAAATCAACATGTGAATGGCCCAAATATTAGCAGGAACTCAAGCCCAAAAATATCTCAAGCACCAACCCAAATAATTGAGAACAAGAGTCCAAAATTTAAAGCCAAATAGCCTAATCTCAAAAAAAAAAAAAAACAGCATCTGAAAGTTTGGGGGTTGGAAAATAATTTCTGAAAGTTTTTTGGGACAAATTTGAGAATTACAGAAATTTCAGGGGCTAGGATGCAAATTTCAGAAGTTAAAAGGCTGAAATGAAAGATAATTTCAGAAAGTTTCTTTCTAGAGCAGATTTGGGGCAGCCCCAAATTGTTCCAAACCAGCAACTTCATAACAGGATCCAATTTCTCTCAAATTTAAGCCACTGCCCAAAACCTATTTGGAGCCGAAAATAGACCTAGCCCAAAGCCTCTCCTTAAAAGAAGTGTAGGCTTTGGACCAACTGGACATTAGAACACGTTTGAACGAACTGGACATTAAATGGAACATATGTTGAGCAGACCAAAGACAAAAACACGTCAACCAATAAAAAAAACCTAGGCAGCTGTGTGGCCCACCAACACCACCTGCAATCTTCTCTTTAACAATTAGAACACGTGCTGGTTTGACCACTTCAACATCCAACCGGAAACACCCAAACTTGCTCCTCCTGTGCGCCATCGGCGGATCTCCCTCCTCCGGCCAGAAACTGCTGTAATGCGGCAGAAATGCCATCACTCTTCTGGCACTTTCACTGCCGTTGAAGCCCAGAGCCGAGTAAACATTGATTTCAAAGGATATAAACCGACTCACCTTGGATATCCATCTTGGGTACAAACCCGATTCACCATAGATTCTTGTAAAATAAATCCAAACAAGGTAAGGATCATAGGTGCCTTCGACGGGAAAATCGACACCACCACCTAAAGACTCCAAGATTTTGTCGTGTTTCAAGTTGTCCCTAGCTCAGAGTTGACGCAGTTCAACTGTGTGACTCGTCGGAAAAGCCCTTTTCAGCTTTAGAGTTGCCGGAAAACCATATAGAACCACCACCACAGTGACCTAGCCGGTAACGACGACTGCTCCGACAAACCCCATGGTACCATCTGGTAAAAAGCTTTGCTTTAATTAAAGTGATTCATGCAACACCCCGTATGTTTAAGTATTTTTTTTTTGAGCATTTTAAATTACACGTGTGCACGTAATTTAAGTAAAATGAGAAATAATGAACATTAAATACATATTAATTAGCGAGAAAAGAATTAATATTTATGTGAAAATATATTTATTACTGTGATATGTAAATAAAATTATGTCAAATGATATTACATCGTAAGTGAGTAAAAATCGTTGGGTTTTGACAGTATCTCATTCAGGACGCGCGTGTGGGGTCGTGTTGGGATTGGGATGGTAAAATTATGTTCGGTGACTCGGATGGGGATTTCGAGTACGCCAATGATCCGGAATGGGTCAATATAGTCAGAATTAGGTACCCGGGAGGTGTAATCGAGTTTCAGGACTTTTTAGACTAAATGGGACCCATAGACGGGAGTTCGGGTCATTTTGCACTTAACCCTGAGCATAATTTCGAGATTTGTGATATAATTAGGGAAGGTGGGTGGAGTGGGCAGCCATTCCACCATCCCAAAAAACCTAGACTTGAGAGAGAAGAGACAAGGGAAGGGAGAACCAAACAGAAAGTGAAGAAAATCATTCCGGGAAGGATTAATTTTGTGTTGGAATGATGATAAGTAGTGATATGATTAATAAGAAGTGGATAAATCTCGTCATAGATGAACCAGGCACCTACCCAGAATCGAATCAATTTGCCCCTGGGGGCCGAATCGATTCGACAGGTGAACCGGTTCAGGTTTGGGGCGAACCGGTTCGGTCCTACAGTTTGGACTACTTTGTTTGTTTGGGTTTTTCGTGGACCGTTTAGGGTTCGGATCAATTTAAGGAGTTTAATGTGAAACCTAGGACATCTTAAAAAATATATGAGAAGTGATAATTACCTTGGGTTAATCGGGAATAAAATTCGAGTACGGGAATATGGGTGTTTTAGGGTGAATGACACTCGAGATTGAATTAATAAAATCGGTTTGGGATTTTGAAAAGAGTTAGGCTACAAGCTGGAGTAGAATAGCTTAGTGGCCAGAATAATGATGTTAATGGGTTTATTATTAAGTAAGTGACTACTTCAATATTCGGGAATCGGGAATAGACTCGGGAATTATAGGCTAGTGCTACGAGTGACTTATGCACATTTAGCCGATTTGAGATATATATATATATATATATACAGAGAGAGAGAGAGAGAGAGAGAGAGAGAGAGAGAAAAAAGCTCATGTGCACACTAAGTTTGCACACTATTTTTTTAAAATAGTAAAAAAATATTTTTAAACTGATTTTTTTTTGTGGTACTTAAACATTTCAACAGACCCCTATAAAAAAAATCAGCTCAAAAAAAACGTTTTTGCTATTTTAAAAAAATCGGTCAAACTTTCGCTACTTTTAAGCACTTTAAAAGCAACGAAAGTTTGACCGATTTTTTAAAAATAGCAAAAAGAGTTTTTTTTAGCTGATTTTTTTTATACAAGTCCGTTGAAATGTTTAAATATCATATAAAAAAAACCAACCCAAAGATATTTTTTTTTATTTTAAAAAAATTGGTGTGCGCCAGCACGTGTGCAAACTTAGCGTGCACAAGAGTCTGCCTCTCTCTCTATATATATATGTATATATATATGGATATATTTGTGTGATTGATATATGTAAACATACCTACTCTATGGATGCTATCGTTGGAGATTGTGTACTGCACACCCTGGTGTTGACCGGCCAGTGTTGGATCGATTCCCCAGGTCATAGGACCGTTGCATGACCACTGTATGCGAGTGTAGAGTCTAGTGGAGTAATGTCGTTTGGTTATGGTTATGACCCACGGATGTATGTCTATGACCGCCTCCAGTTATGTGTTTACGATTTGGGTTCGGTGGTGAGATTCCGACCCAGTGGCTCGGGAGTGGTACATGATGTACCTGGAGCCTAATAGCATGCTAGAGAATGCATCCGTGAGGACTCAGCTCTGGGTATGCGGTTATACGTATATAGCGAGTGATATCTATGTATGTGTGTGCGTGTTAATTATATATGTCTATGTATGCATGTTAATTATATACGTGTGAATTAAACGAATATGAACATTGAAACTATAACTAGTGTAAAGTTATGTGAATCGATTAGTGATAAGATTATAATTGAGAATTATAATGTTATAGCTTATATGATAGCTCATTGAGGATAAAGCAATAAAATATGTGTAGTACAGCCCGGCTAGAAGTTTAGCGTGCGGGGCTAAATTAAGTGATAATACTAGTTACATATGGTAGCATAACCAAGGTGTTAAAATATACGCATTAGGTGCGCACTATAAATGAGGGGTAAGGATTATACTGCATTTGCAACCTTATATTTTAAATACTTGCAAAATATTTTCCAATGGTTTTGCGCTCTGACTCGTATCAAAAATCATTTCAAAAACTTTTAGGTACCCAGCCACAGGGACTCCAGTCGTGATTATCTTTTCGGTCAGACGATGCTACAGAAGTTGTGGATGACTACATGCCTCGACTAGACGCATCTCTCCTTGCTATCTAGATAGGAGTTCATTCAGGTATTTATTCAAGGTATATCGCCCATTATTAGACAGTCTTTACCTTATGCAAACTTTATCTTATTTCAGTCTTCTTGGGTTATTGTATTGGGATTTTTACCGAGAGTTTTCGATTGAATTGATTATTTCATCTGTTCCGCATTCAGCATTCAGTTTATTATCGTGGTGAATGTGTATTTATATTATTGGAATGGTTTGTTGTATGAATGGAAGTTTTCATAAGTTAACAAGTTTTTAAAATTTGACACATGGCTTAATAGGTTATTAGTAATTAATTTGGTTTTCGACAGTGATGCTAAGAATGAGCCAATCTGAAATTCCTGTTTTATTTTAGTAGAGGATTGGCCACACATTATTTAAATCGGCGAGGTGTCAAAGATGGTATCAGAGCATCAATATCTAGTGTCTTTAGGATTTGTGCGACTTACTACGTTTGCAGCATAGCGTTCTTTGATATGAAGCCCTATTATTAGGACTGTTGCATTCATATTTATGCATTTACGCTCTTCTGCTGTTATGATGTATATTACTTGTGATCTCATACAAATTCGGTTTAATTTCAGATGCCACCCAAGAGAGGATGACCAGCTAGGCCCCAGGAGGGCCAATGGAGGAGAGGCTCAGCAGGAGCCACATGTGCCATTGGGGACAATGACGGCTGCCAAGGTGGCCACTATAGTTGCTCAGGCGGTTAGTACCGCCATGATCGCCATGGCATAGCAGTTCCCACAAACCAGCCGCAGCATCCGGTGGCACCGGTCGTCCAGGCCCACCCAGGACCGTCAGTGTGGGAGAGAGTTCAGGAGGCCTTTCAGCAAGGGCATCCACCAGAGTTCCAGAGCAGATGTGGTTGCTGCCAGTCAGTGGAAGAAAGATATACAGCGTCATCTCCGTATGGTTGAGTGTAGCGATACTCAGAAACAGATCTTGGCTACTTTCAAGTTAGTGAAAACAGCATTACAGTGAGGATAGGGGCACGATGACGATAGCAGAGTTTTGGGTGCAGTTTGACCGCCAGTTCTTTCCATTCGCGATTCAGACTGAGATGCGGAGGAAGTTTATTGATGTAGCATAGTAGGCCTATCAACGGATTCGGATCGGATCGGATCTAGGGAGATCCAGATCCGTTTAATAGGTACATAATCGGGTCCGGGTTCGAGTCTTCATCGGATCTACAATATTGGATCCAGATCCAGATTCGAAACGGGTCTTCGAGTCTGGGTCTGGCCAGATATATACATTTATTTAATATTATTTTTATTTTATCGCCCTTCTTTATTTTTTAATCTTAGATTAAAATATTTTGCAATGTATTATCACCGCTTCCATGTGAAGGGCGGCAAGAGAGTTGGAGAGTAGACAGCATGGCAAAACGGGAGGTAATGGTGCTAGTGGGGCACCGCAGTAGCAGTCAGGCAGACAGCATGAGCAGGATACCCAGCAGGGGGATCCGGCTAAGAGATTCCGATCAGGGGGATTCAGACCAGGCAACAAACCCAGGGCCAGCAGCAGCGTGTTCCTGAGGGCCAACCAGGCAATGGAACAATGAGGAAGGCCATCAACGCAAGAGACCAGGGTAGCCCCGACAGGGCCAGCAGGGCCAATGGTAGGGGGATTTCATGGGCCGACGCTTTATTTGTGGGGAGCCAAGCCATATGCACAGAGCTTGCCCACAACGGCAGGGTGCCCAGCTGGGGCCACAAGCACAGTTACCACCTATAGCACCACCAGCTCTAGTAGTCCCACCTCAGCAGGGATAGTTACAGTATAGACGTGTCTACAACGTCCAGAATACGATGATTCCACAAGCGCCACCAACTATAGAGGTTACGTTTTCTATCCATGGGCATATGGGTCGGGTGTTATTTGATACGAGGACATCGCATTCTTTTATTGCTACTAGTTTTGCACGAGCAGATGGTTTATTAGAGACAGTCGACAGTATTATTATGTTTGTCGATTCACCGTTGGGTAGTGGGGCCCTTATTCACTCCATTTGTAGAGAAATGGGGATAGATATCGGGAGGTTATGCTCAGCAGTCAACTTACTAGTGCTAGATATGATGGGATGTGATATTCTCGGCATGGACTGGTTGGCAGGGTATCGGGCGATGGTGGATTGTCGTGTTCGCCATTCCGAGGCAGGAAATGTTTTTTATGGCAATGTCTCTTCCCGAGGGAGGGTCGAGCACGCGCCTTTACTATATCGAGGAGGAGACCTCACAAGAGGTGGTTATCTCGTTGGACTCGATCCCAGTGGTTAGGGAGTTTGCAGATGTTTTCCAGGTGATACCGGATTTACCACCGAGCCGAGAGATTGAGTTTGTCATTGATTTGGCGCCAAGGACTAGACCGATGGCACATGCGCCCTATCCCATGGTTCCCTTGGAGATGTGGGAGATGAGAGACCAAATTCAGCAGCTCTTGAGGTTGGGCTTCATCCAACGGAGTACATCGTCGTGGGGTGCTCCGGTATTGTTTGTGAAAAAACGGGATCAATCGCTGAGATTGTGTTGACTACAGAGAGTTGAACAAGGTCACGATCCAAAATAAATATCCTTTACCCGCATTGATGACCTGTTCGACCAATTGAGAGGAGAACCTATTTCTCAAAGATTGACTTGAGGTCGGGTTATTAGCAGTTACGTATCAAGGGGCAGAATGTCCCTAAGACCGCATTCCTGGCGAGGTATGGGTCGTATGAGTTCAGGATTATGCATTCGAGCTAATCAACGCACTAGCAGTATTCATGGATCTCATGAACATGGTGTTAAGAGACTTCCTAGATCAGTTCGTGATTGTTTTCATAGACGACATTCTGGCTATTCTCGGACTGAGGGCGAGCACGCACAGCATTTGCATATGGTTTTGCAGACGTTACGGGACCATCAATTGTACGCCAAGTTCGTGAAGTGTGGGTTCTGGTTGCGAGAGGTGCAATTATAGGGTCATATTGTGTCTGACAGAGGCATTTCAGTATATCCAAGTAAAGTTGTTGTGGTGAGGGAGTGGGGTCAGCCCACAATACCGACAGAGATCCGTAGCTTCTTGGGATTGAACGAGTACTATCGTCGTTTTATTAAGGCGTTTTCGAAGATTGCGGGTCCGTTGACTAATCTGACTCGTAAAGGGTGCTGTTTGTGTGGGATGATTACTGTCAGCTAGCTTTTGATGAGCTAAAGGAAAAATTGACTTCAGCACCAAGGCTCGCACTGCCTAGAGAAAGAGTGGAGTACTTTGTATTTACAGATGCGTCCTTACAGGGACTTAGGGGTGTGTTACAGCAGGAGGACCGGGCTATAGCTTATGGTTCTTGCAAGCTTAAAACCCACGAGAGGAATTACCCCACACACGATCTGGAGCTAGCTGCGATAGTATTTACCTTGAGGATTTGGAGGCACTATCTCCAGGGGAGAAATTCGGTCTGTTCACGGATCATAAGTCGCTACAGTATCTATTCACACATAAGAATCTCAATATGCGACAACGTAGATGGCTAGAATTTGTGAAAGACTATCAGTTGACATCCAGTACCAACCGGGGAAGGCTAACGTGGTGACAGAGGCGTTGAGCCGACGATCTACGGGGGAGTTAACAGCGATCTGGAAAGCGAAGTGGAGTGAGCTTCGGCAGGATGACGCAGTTGCCAAGGCTTGTATGGCAATGTTGACGATCACACCCGAGATCATTATGAGGGTTGTGAAGGCACAGGCAGGAGATCAATTATGTCAGGACAAGGTGTGTTAGTTATTGGCAGAAGGGGCGGAGTCTTACTCGATTAGCTTTAAGGGAGGCTTACGTTTCAATGGAGGCTTACAGCCCCTGGGGACTTGCAACATGCTGTTATGACTGAGTCACATGGGTGTAATAACCCTTATTTGTGAGTAATTGTTTTTATATAAATTTTCCATGTGAGGTAATTATATAAAATAATAGAAGTTGGAGTAAATATTATTTTAAGTGATTTAAAAGATAATATTTACTAAATTTTGCATATTTACTGATAAGTGAATGTAAATAGCATCACGTCATGTTTTATTTCGTCGTGGTGCTTAAAGCGATGGTTATGATTTAAAATGATGTTGGAGCATGAAATGATTTATGTTATCCCAGATGCCAATTTAGAGGGCGCGGTTAGTCCGGAAATGGTTGAGATAGTCAAAATAAGTGCCATGTTGTATTTTTGGGTTCCGGGCACTTTTGATCGGTTATGAGTTAATTATGTAGTTATGAGTCATTTTTAATTGTGTAGTAACACTTAAAGATAGAATTTAATGTTAAAGGGGCATTTAAGTCTTCCAACCACATTTATTTTCATTTATATCCTCCAAACCTAGAGAGATAGAGCGAAAGAGAATTTGGGAGAAAAGGAAGAGAATTGAAGATAAGAGCTTGAATTTGTTGCTACCCGGGGAAAATCCGAGACTACAATCCTAAGGCAAGTTTTTAACTTGCAAGTGTATGATTTTATGTGGATAAATGGTAGTGATAGTTGTGTAATTGGAAGAATTGAACAAATTGTGGGTTTTGATGAATCTTGGTGTTTAACCCTTAGATCTTGTTGTTTGTAAGAGTTGAGTTGATTATATTGATCTACTGTTGTGTAGAAATGTTGTGGTAATTGTTGATACCAAATTTAGTCTGCTGACGTGGCTCAATAAAGTGAAGACACGTGGCAATCTACGTGGCAACAACAAACACTTCCGAGGAACTCACATGCTCCGAGGAACCATACTACAACGAGGAACACTGCTTCCCCGTGGAACTCATACGCTCCGAGGAACAAGAACTCTCCGAGGAACTCTTAGGTACCAAGAAGCTTAGGGGGCCCGAGCAACTCAGGCGGTCCGAGTTGCACCTCGAACAAAGCATTAATAGCAGGAAAACCAACAGTCTGACTGTTCATTAAATGCTTATCATTCAGACGCACACGCTTAAGGGGCATTGAATGTATTACCCTTTCATATGTACATCATTTAATGTATTACCCTTTCACATTACAGCCTCAGGGCTATAAATACATTGTACAATCCTCATTTTAAGGGGACCGGAATTTCTTGATAGAACTTGTAATCGAGAGTTCCCAAACACTCAGCAATAACATAACAGTGGAGGTAGGCCATTCTTATAAGGCTGAACCACTTTAAAAATTCTTTGTCTCATTTATTTATATGTGATTGAATAATTAGATATGATCTAATTTTTTACATCAACAGATTGGCGTCGTCTGTGGGAAACGACTGGTAATATCGTTTTTCATCAAAAATAATTCATCAGAAATGGCTAATATTCCAGAATCCAGCAATCGAAACGCTGGGAGTCCTCCAAATCTATCTGCTCCGCCAAATATTCCAGATCTCGCTGGAATAATGACAAATCTGGCTCAGGGCCAGACCGTCATGCAAGAAACTATGCGACAACTCATACAAACTCTCCATGGTGGTGCATTAACTCATTCAGGACTGCGGAGTATTCAAAGAAATACCCATGCGCCTTCTTCACGTACTAGGCGTACCAATTCATATCGCAATGAGGAGTCTGAAGATTTTTCTTATCAACCTGGACGAACTTCGTCAGTGCGAGCCACAGATACTGAACAACGTATCACTCTATCCCCAGAAAGGACTAGTGCGCTAGAGAGGTTAAGCAGGGTATCTCCTTTCGATCGATTAGGTCCTAGGAGGAGCAAAAGTCCTCCTAGAGCCCCATCGAGAAGTTTTCGACGACCATCAGATTTAAGGGAAGGATCTGCCCAGTCGCGACCAGCTGCTCGACAAGAGAGATCCCAGGAAGCCACATCAACGCGATCAGTTGCTCGAACCAACAGGCCCGAGGAAGGAAATGATGCATGGAAAGGCTCTATTCAAAGGCTGGAGGATAGATTGGGGGAAATGGTTAAAGCTAAGAACCCCCTACAACGAACCTTTATTCGAGGAACACCTTTTGTCCAGGCCATTGTAGATTTTCCAACACCATCAAAATTCAAAGCACCTGTTGTGACCCTCAAATTTGATGGAAAGACTGACCCTGTCCTTCATATAGAACAATACCAAGCTGCAGCCGACATCTATGTTGTTCCAGATGAGATGAGATGCAGGGCATTCTCGGGAACTCTTACCGGATCTGCTCAAATATGGTATAATAATCTTCCTCGGGGTAAGATCTCAACTTTTCTTCAACTGGCCGAGTTATTCATTGGGAATTTCTGTTTTGGGGCAAAGCCAGTTAAACGAGTAGCACATTTGTTAAGTGTTAGACAAAAAGCTGGTGAGAGCACCAGAGATTATATAACTCGTTTTAATAACGAGAAACTTGAAGTCATTGATTATGAGGAGAAGACAGCGATTACCGCCTTGATGAGTGGACTACTGCCAAACAAGTTGTACTACACTTTGGCCAAAGATCCACCTAGAACCATGTCGGACCTGATGGGAAAAGCGTCCAAGATTATGAATGCCGAGGAGGCTATGGCTGCGAAGAAGAATATGGATGCCAAAGAAACCAAGGTGGAAGGTGATAAAGCTAAGAAGAAAGAGCATAAGAACAATGGTAATGACAAACCTTCAAAAAACAGGTCGGTATGGGACGTAATGAAAAAATATGATAATTATACTCCTTTGAAGAAGGATATCAACCATGTTCTAGAGGAAATCAAGAACAACAAGGAGTTAAACTGGCCAGAGAAAATGAAGGCAGACCCTGACAAGAGGAATAAGGCGAAGTATTGCGAGCTTCATAAAGATCATGGCCATATGACCAAAAATTGCATAGCTCTTCAGAATGAGATTGAAACACTCATCAGACGAGGAAAGCTGTCAAAGTATGTCGATCGTGGAAGCGAAAGAAGAAACAATGATCGAGCAAGAGAGAGGTCTAGATCTCCTCGTCGAGCAGAGGAGAACAAGAAAAGAAACCATGAAGTTGATCCAGAAGACGATCCCGATCTTCCCAAGAGACCAAGGCAACCAGAACGAGAGGTATTTTCAATACGCTTTGGGTCATTTGACTGTAATGTTATAACAGGTGGAGATGCAGGAGGAGGAGACCTTACTGCAGAGAGAAAAGCTTACCTCTGTGAGGCTCAAGCTTGCTCGTATATTCAGCGAATAAATCTAGCTAAGGAAGATCGCCCGAGAAAGGTGAACAAAGAGAAATTAGTCATTGGTTTTTCAAAGAATGACCTCGCAGGAGTTTTGTATCCTCATGATGACCCATTGGTGATCAAAATGAGGATGAAGGAGGTAATGATTTCCAGAGTACTGGTCGACAATGGTAGCTCGGCAGACATCATGTTCTACTCGTGCTTCGATAGTTTAAATCTAAAGCTATCTCAATTGGAGCCTTATCATAGACCCCTCATCGGTTTTGCTGGCGAGAAAGTATTTCCACTTGGGACGATCAAGTTGGATATATTCATTGGTACGTCGCCTGCTTGTCGAACAGAAAGAATACGTTTCTTCGTGATGGATAAGAATGTTCAATCATCATACAATATCATCATGGGAAGAGTAGGATTGAAGAAGTTCGAGGCTGTACCATCTACAGTGCATCAGTGCCTAAAATTTCCAATAAATTTTGGAGTAGGAGTTGTGAAAGGTGATCAGAAAGTAGCTCGGGAATGCTATTATTCATCCGCCGAGCAAAAAGAACTGGAAGAATCAAGGAAAAAGACTACTACCTATCAAGTGGATGAAGGTGCAGAAATTGAAACATTGGATCCTAGAGATGAGTCGCAACTCGTGAAGGGTCAAGTGGTGGAAGCTACTGAAAACATCATTCTGGACGACGAGCACCCTGAGCGAATTACTCAAGTAGGTTCGTCATTGGAAGCCTCACTAAAACAGGAATTGATAACTTTCCTAAGAAGCAGAAAACAAACTTTTGCGTGGAGTCATGAAGATATGCCTGGGATAGACCCAAATTTCTTATGTCACGAACTCAATGTGAATAAGGAGATCAAGCCTGTGAAGCAGAGAAGAAGAGTATTCAGTCCCGAGAAGAATCAAGCTATACAGGAGGAAGTCGAGAAGCTCCAGAAAGCTCGCTTCATTGAAGATGTTAAATATCCACACTGGTTAGCCAATGTGGTGATGGTAAAGAAGAAAAACAACAAGTGGAGGATGTGTGTAGACTTCACCGACCTCAACAAAGCATGCCCAAAGGATCACTTTCCATTCCCCCGAATTGATCAACTGGTGGATGCTACCTCGGGACACAAGTTGCTGAGCTTCATGGATGCTTATTCTGGCTACAATCAGATTAAAATGAAACCTGAAGACAGGGAAAGTACTTCTTTCATTACCCCTAGGGGAACTTATTGTTATAATGTTATGCCTTTTGGTTTGAAAAATGCAGGTGCGACGTATCAACGGTTGATGAACAAGGTCTTTGCTGAACAAATCAGTTGCAATATGGAAGTCTATGTTGACGATATGCTGACAAAGAGCAGGAAAGTTGCCGATCATCTAGTTGACTTAAGTCAGACTTTTGATCAACTGGATAAATATCAAATGAAGCTGAACCCGACGAATTGCATATTTGGAGTTCGAGAAGGCATGTTTCTCGGGTACATAGTCAATCAACGAGGCATTGAGGCGAATCCTGAAAAGATCAAAGCTCTATTAGAGCTGCGATCTCCAACGACGAAGAAGGAAGTACAGAGTCTCACAGGATGAGTAGCAGCACTCAACAGATTTGTATCACGAGCAACTGACAGATGTCTCCCATTCTTCAAGACACTCCGAAAGACTTTTGAGTGGAATGATGAATGTGAGAAGGCTTTTCAAGACTTAAAGAAATACTTGGGAGCACCTCCACTGCTATCCAGGCCAGTGATGGGAGAAAAATTGTACTTGTATCTAGCAGTATCGGAGAATGCAGTTAGCTCGGCGTTGATAAGAGTGGAGAATGGAGTACAAAAACCAATTTATTATACGAGTAAGGCCTTCCGAGGAGCAGAAATCAGATATCCAAGGCTGGAAAAGTTAGCACTGGCGCTGATTGAGGCGAGTAGGAGAATGAAGCCATACTTCCAGGCTCATACCATAGTGGTATATACTGATATGCCATTGAGGCAAGCCCTTCATAAACCAGAAAAATCAGGGAGATTGATGTACTGGGCAATAGAGCTCGGTGAATATGATATAGTTTATGAACCCAGATCATCGTTAAAAGGGCAGGCTGTAGCGGATTTTATAGCAGAGTTCACCTATCCTGATACCCCCGAGGAGCAAAAGATGTTCGCTGATCAACCTGTGGATGTTACAGGATCAACAAACACAAGCTCAGACCAACTCCGGTTGGTAAAAGGGCAAGTGGATGCTACAGAATCAACAAACACAAGCTCAGACCAACTCCGGTTGGTAAAAGGGCAAGTGGATGTTACAAAATCATCAAATTCGAGCTCAGACCAACTCTGGTTGGTAAAAGGGCAAGAAAAGATGATCGACGAAGAGCGAGAAATATCAGGGGAAGATGAAAGGAAGCAACAAATATTTCACCGAGGAACTCTGACAGATCAGAAATTTGACGACGAGTTACCCATATGGAGGCTATATGTAGATGGCTCATCTTGTACAACAGGCTGTGGGGCAGGGATAGTTTTGAGCACTCCGGACGAGGTCGACATGGAATATGCCCTACGTTTCCAATTCAAAGCTTCCAATAATGAGGCTGAGTATGAGACCATGATTGCAGGTCTTAATTTGGTAAAAATTATGGAGGCGCAACAGGTTATTGTCTTCAGTGATTCTCAATTGATCGTAAATCAAATGTTGGGAGTATATGCAGTTAAAGGAGAATTAATGGTCAGATATCATGTAAAGACAAAGGAGCTGATGTCAGAATTTACCGCTATTCAGCTGGTCAGAATACCAAGAATGGAGAATGCGAGAGCAGACAGCTCGATTAGCATCAGCTACTCGTACCGAGCTACGACGAACAATCCCAATTGAAGTGTTGGCTGGTCGGAGTATAGATGAAGATCTGACGACGAACTTTATTACCCTTGATTTAGGAACATCTTGGATGGATCCCATCAGGGCATATATTGAGGGAGAATTACCAATTGACAAGCTCGCAGCCAAGAAATTGAAATTTAAAGCTGCTCGGTATGTATTAACTAACGGTATTCTTTATAGACGAGGAATTATGGCAGGTTTGCAGAGATGTGTACATCCCTCCGAGGTGAAAGAATTGATTGAAGAGATCCATGAAGGGTCCTGTGGAGCCCATGTAGCAGGTCGGACGCTTTTGCAAAGGGTGATGACGCAGGGATACTACTGGCCGACGATGAGAGCTGATTGTATAGCCTATGCCAAGAAATGTGACAAGTGCCAACACTTTTCCTCCATCCGAAGAACTCCACAAGCCTTGTTGACACCCATAACTTCCCCTTGGCCATTTGCCATATGGGGAATAGATTTGGTTGGCCCGCTGCCAACGACCAGAGGAAGGTTCAAATACCTCGTCGTCGCAGTGGATTATTTTACTAAGTGGGTAGAAGCTGAGCCTCTCATCGATATGACATACGACAAGGTGTACAAATTCGTTTGGAAGAACATCATTTGTCGATATGGTCTTCCTCATGCCTTCATCACAGACCATGGAACACAATTTGATAACGAGGAGTTTGCTACCTATTGTCATCAGTCAAACATTTTGAAGATCCACTCAGCACCAGGTCATCCTCAAAGCAATGGACAAACTGAAGTGACAAACAGAACGCTGCTGAATGGCTTGAAGAAAAGACTGGGTGATGCGAAAGCAAACTGGATCAACGAGTTACAGTCAGTACTGTGGGCTTACCGAACTACTCCCCGAGTAGCAACAGGAGAATCACCATATATGCTGGCGTTTGGAAATGAAGTTGTTATACCTGCCGAGTTGGGCCTCCCAACACACAGGGTACTGAATTTCAATTCCCCTGTCAGCGACTTAATGAGAAGATTGGATTTAGACATGCTCGAGGAAGTTAGAGAAGAAGCAGCCATTAGAAATGCTGCTTACCAGCAGCGAACAGCTTTGTTCTACAATAAGAGGGTGAAGAAGTGTGACCTGAAAGAAGGAGACTATGTGCTGAAGAAAGTAATTCAAAAGCACAATAAGTTGGAGGCAAACTGGCATGGACCATACCGAGTTACAGAAGTTGTTCGACCAGGAACTTACCGAATAGCAACTTTAGAAGGGGAGGAGTTTAAGAATGCATGGAACGCAGAGCACCTACGCAAGTATTATCAGTGAAGAATAAAATGAAGATATTCTGCCAAATTCTTTCTTTTTATTGAAAGTTTTTTGGGGAATACTAGTGCTACACACTACTCGGCAAAGCTCAGGCTACTCAAAAATTTTTCTCGAAAATGCCAACTAAGGTTGGTCGAGAAACCTATATTCCTCCGGGAAGTAAAGCTACCTATATTCCTCCGGGAAGTAAAGCTACCAATATTCCTCCGGGAAGTAAAGCTACTTGTATTCCTCCGGGAAGTAAAGCTACCTATATTCCTCCGGGAAGTAAAGCTACTTGTATTCCTCCGGGAAGTAAAACTATATGTTCCTCGGGAAATAAAAGTATTCCTAAAAATGTCAACTTATGTTGTTTAGGAAGTACATATATTCTTGAAAACATGCCAAAGCTCCTCGTAGAGGAAAAATCTACTAACTATGGCTGGTCGGGGATAAAAACCCACTAACTGTAGTTGGTCGACAAAGAAAATTTACCGACCTTGGTTGGTCGGAAACATTTAAAGAGAAAAATCTACTAACTATGGCTGGTCGGGAAGAAAAACCCACTAACTGTAGTTGGTCGACAAGTAAAATTTAACGACCTTGGTTGGTTGGAAACATTTTAAACATTTTTTATACTAGTAACTTTTTAATTATTACTAAGTTGGTCGTGAAACAAAACTTTATTATTAAGTGATCGAGCAACATTTTTTATACTCATAACTTTTTAATTATTACTAAGTTGGTCGAGAAACAAAACATTATGTTTGCCAAATGACTACCACAACATTTTTGGTACTCGTAACTTTTTAATTATTACTGAGTTGGTCGACAAACAACACAATATTGTTATCTTTTTAACAGATACACATGCATAGATGTAAAGTATTACAAGACAATAGCAATTAAGATTTGCAAACAAAAATGAAAGTCTTTCATTGAATTCGAAACAAATTACATTGATAAGGAAATGTATACAAATTTATTACATTAATATTCCTATTCTACTGGTCTTTTCCCCTCTGCTTTTGACACAGGTTCCTCGCCAGCAGGCGGATCATTTAAAGCCAGAGGAGAATTTATGAAGTTGAGATCCTTTAACATCCTGATATTCATCATGGATGGTCGATCTAAGAGGTGCTCAGGACGAGATATCTCGGCATTTGAATGGAGATTGTAGTCACCGAGATATTTGGAAATCAAGCTCCGAGGAATGCCCCAAGCAGGGATCCAACTCATATCCAGTTTGTATGGTGGCACAGGTAAGTCGAGCAGCCCGGGATCATGGTAGTCCCACAGGTAATGACCCTGTTCGAGTTGCAGCACACCTAAGGCATTCAACCAGCCCTGCTTGTAGCCCTCATTATTGGCATTCTGGATACGATCGTCCAAGTGGTATAGCGCTTCGTTGTATCCAGCCATCCAGAACTCCCTGGGCTGTTTGTGGAATTGATATGTTAGTCTTTCTAGCTGCTCGTGGAGATTTTTGATGAAGATCTCTTTGTTCTCCAAGGTAGACTTCTGCATGGAAAGCTTCTCTTCCAAGTCCCTGATCTTCTTTGACATTTCAGCCAATGCCTGGTTCTTCGCCATCAGCTGGAAGACCTGGTTTTCTAATGCAGACTGAGTCCTCTGTTCCTCGACAGGAATCCGAGATGCTCTTGCTCGTCCCCGAGAAGAAGAAGAAGAAGGGCCAGCCCTTTTCAAGGTTTCCAACTCGTCCCTCAAGTTGGCGTTCTCGACCTCCAAGAACGAAAATCCCTCATCAGTCACTGGGATCAAGGCTTTTGAAGTGGAAGCTGCAGACTTCAACTATGACAACTCCCTTTGCAGGTGGTTGTTCTCTTGCTCTAATAATTCGGCAATTTGTCTGCACTCCTCGACCTCACCCCTCAGAGTTCTCTCCCTCACATCGTACCCAGCAAAAAGCTTCTCGTAGCCCTTGTCGGCAATGATTTGCTGGTACTTCTTCTCGTAACCCTCATGCAACAGGGCAGTGGATTCTTTGTATTGTTGCTGAAGGTCTTCAAGAATGCCTTGGAGATCCTCGATCATGTCATAATAAGCCACATTATTGGCCACTGCTCGATCAAGTAGACACTTCAGATATTGGTATGCTTCAACTGCCTGTTCAGAAGCATCTTGGCCGAGGATGTCGACGACTTGTGCTGCACTCAGATCTGTGTGACCAGCCTTAAAATAATCATTGCATTGCCTCAGCAGCATAGTATCATGAGCAGATAATAATTCCATCCTGGCCAGAAACTAGCAGAGGAAGAAAAGCAATAATCAATAAGAAGAATCAAGACAGAGTATGAAGAAGAGACAACAGTATGAATAAACACAAGTTCAAGTTTTATTATATCATATAGGTCAGAAGTACAAGATTCAGAATTATATGTTCAGGATTACATTTGTTAAAGAAAAATAAAATAGAAGTCCGAACAACTCTACACCTTTTCCTTGTCTCTCAAAACCTTCTCGGGAGGCTGGGACGAGGAAGTAGGTTGCTCGGATGGAGCAGATAGTAGTTGGGGAGGTGCTGGAGGTTGCTCGGAGGAAGTTGCACGTAGTTGAAATTCCTCGTCAGCAGGCTGGATAGTCGGGGGAAGAGAAATCTGGTCTCCCATCACCATGGAAGACTCTTTGGAGGCAGCTTCGTCCTCTTCTAAATCTTCAGGAGTTGGAGGGGGACCAGGGATGTGTCGCTGGAAGAGTTCGGAATTTTCATCCACTTTCATCTCCTGTAGAGCAGCGACCCATCCATCCCTAAAGTACTTGAGGCTGCCATATTCTACTTGCGACACCATGGCAGCCAATCCCTTGTTCCACCCCTTGTCCCAGCCAGCACTGAAGGACTTCTTCACAGCCGTTTTCCTCTTCAACTTCTCCGAGGAAAGCTTTTCGGACAGCAGGTTATCAGCAGCTTTCAATTTTCTCTCAGCCTCCTCCTTCTGCCGATTTACCTCCCGAAGTTGAGCCAACTCCTCTTCAGCAACCTTGAGCTTATTCTCAAGCTCTCCAGCATTTTGGAGCTTCTCGTCGAGCTCTTTATTTTTCCCTTCCAAGTCCTTTATTCTCTTCTCCAACTCCTTGGATACTTCAACAACCTGAGCTTTTTCCTGCTAGGTGGAGG
Organism: Sambucus nigra; assembly: GCA_949130495.1. Taxonomy (NCBI): domain Eukaryota; kingdom Viridiplantae; phylum Streptophyta; class Magnoliopsida; order Dipsacales; family Adoxaceae; genus Sambucus; species Sambucus nigra. The sequence goes on from OX422209.1 coordinate 689,945,950, forward strand.
CAAGCTTGTTCTCCCAGATTGCCTTGTCAGTAGCATATTTCTGGCGAGAATCTTCCAAAGACTTAATAGCTTCCTTCAGAGCTTCCTCCACACTAGATGAGGAGCATGAAGCTTTAATCGCCTCATCTTTCTTCAAAATTATATTGAAGCAGCTCGCCAACTGTGAAAAGAAAATGAAAGCAAGTCAGAAACAGAAATGACAAGGGAAATATGAAAAATTCAAAGTAATAAGACTTACAGAAGCAATATGGCGAGCAGCTAACGAAGTGACCATGTCCCGAGTAAGGTTTTCTTCAGTACCTTGGACCTCGGGAATGATCCAAGACTTTACCGAGCTCATGGCAGAGCTCGGAGGAACAAAAGTTCGAACACCGGTTCCAGTAACGGGGGGCTGAGTGATGGTGTCAGCCAAATTGACCGAGGAGCTCTTCTTCAGCTTCCTCGGGGGAACAGGGATTGATTCAACCAAGGAGGAGCCATTGGTCGGTGATATGACAATCACCTCGCCTGGAGCAGCAGCCTTACTCGGGGCCACTGGAGGCTTCTCGGCAACCTTCACAACAGCAGCCGAGGAAGGTGCATCAACTTTCTTTGTCCCTTCTGGGACATCAATCTTACTTCTTTTAGCCTCTCCAGCACCAGAGGCAGGCTTCTCGAAGAGGGTGGGAGGTCTTATCTTCTTCATCCTTTCACTTAAAGGAACGTGTGACTCAGGCGAAGAGCTGGTGCTGGCTCTGCGTCGCTCATTACTGGACGAGCAGTAAAAGAGGTGGTGTAGCTCTTGTACTGCAACAGATATGAGGCTGACCTAATGTGCTCGTCGGCAACACTCTAATGCAGACTCCAGATAAGTTTTAAATGTCTTATATTAACATCTGCTTCCTTTGGACACTTTCTTTTACTATCAACTGCAAATAAATCAAAATTAAAATATCAGTGGCACATTTTATCAAACACAAAAGAAGCATGATTTCAAAATAAGTGAAATGAAATAAAAATAACCTATCCCATTGCCATAGGGAGGGCATCTGGGACCCTGATAAACTTCATCTCCAGATAAAGGAGCATGTTGCCAATTTTTTATGATAACCCCGTGCTCAAAATAATCCCTATTAGCATCCGGGAGATTGACTACTAAGGGCCTATTTAAAAATCTAGTTTTTAAATAAAAGGTGTTATCACCAACTGCCCATCTATAGCAAAACATGATTTCTGGAATTCCTATGCGAGTTCCATGGATTTGATTTAATCTATGAACCTCATTAACTATTCTCCATGTATTTGGAGTTATTCTTGCAGGAGCAACGTCAAAGTATTGACAAAATTCCAGACATAAGGGATTGGGTGGAAAAGAAAATCCACACTCAGCAATAAAGAGACTGGGGAACCAATGTCCCTCAGCCAAACGGAAATAATCAGAAGGCTCAGAAAGCTCTTCCACAACAACCCAGGAGGGAATAGAAAAATCAGAGCGAAACTTATCAAGAGATTCAACAGGGTAAACCATGATGAATAAAAGAAATGAAGAAGAAGGAAGAAAATCTTACAGAAAAAGAGTGGATCTGATGACAACGAACGATGAAAGAGATGAATACACAGGAGAGAAAGAGACGACGGAAAACTCGAAGATACAAATTTGAAAAAGTAGAAGACGATGGGATTTTCTGCAGCGTTTAAATACTCTACCTTGGGAAAAGAAAAAGTAATGATTACAAAAAGAGACGGTTACGTTACCGGCGGCTAAAAAGACGAAAAGAGGCGCGGGAATCGAAGCAGGCATAGAAATTCGAAAAAGCCTGATTCTACAAATTTGGAAGGAGAAATAAATACGAAGGAAACACTCCTAAAAATCAGGAGGACCACTTAAAACTGCCATATTCCGAGAAAGAATGTCCCACACTCCTCAAAGTTCGAACTATGAAACATTGGGGGCTTCTGTTGATACCAAATTTAGTCTGCTGACATGGCTCAATAAAGTGAAGACACGTGGCAATCTACGTGGCAACAGCAAACACTTCCGAGGAACTCACATGCTCCGAGGAACCATACTACAACGAGGAACACTGCTTCCCCGAGGAACTCATACGCTCCGAGGAACAAGAACTTTCCGAGGAACTTTTAGGTACCGAGCAACTCAGGCGGTCCGAGCTGCACCTCGAACAAAGCATTAATAGCAGGAAAACCAACAGTCTGACTGTTCATTAAATGCTTATCATTCAGACGCACACGCTTAAGGGGCATTGAATGTATTACCCTTTCATATGTACATCATTTAATGTATTACCCTTTCACATTACAGCCTCAGGGCTATAAATACATTGTACAATCCTCATTTTAAGGGGACCGGAATTTCTTGATAGAACTTGTAATCGAGAATTCCCAAACACTCGGCAATAACATAACAGTGGACGTAGGCCATTCTTATAAGGCTGAACCACTTTAAAAATTCTTTGTCTCATTTATTTATCTGTGATTGAATAATTAGATATGATCTAATTTTTTACATCAACAGTAATGTTGTTAGTTGATGGGATTATGAGATGGGAAGAAATTAGGGTTAGAGGTTTGGGTTTGGTTTGTTGAAAGAGGGGTTTGGCCGTGAGATCTGGTGAGCGCGATCGACCGCGGTCCAAAGCCCGGTCGACCGAGCCTAAAGAGAAAAGCCCACTGCTTCTCTCGATAGGCATATTTAAAAAGCACGGTCGACTGCGGTCCAATGACCGGTCGACCGGGTCTTCAAATTAAGCTTAATGCATTTCTTCCTTAGACAAAACCTTATAGGCGCGGTCGATCGGGGGTCAGGGGCCGATCGACCGGTCCCCTGTTTTTTCGCCCCGAAATCTTTAGTTTTCTCTAGCTCATTTCTTTTCAGGTATAGACCTAAGAACCTTCTTTAATGAAGTAAAACTAGAGTATTAGAGTCTAGTATTAAGGAAATCAAGAGCCTAGGATAGAAGTGAGAGTTTGGGGCTTAGACCGGGAATTAATTTAGCTAGTTGTTAGAAGAAGGTAAGGGTTCTTTTTACATCATGAGCTAGTTTAGGTCTAGAGGAAATAGAGTAATATAATTGTGGACTTTTAGAATTGGGTTGAAGTAATATCATACATGATGGTTTATAGAGTTGTTAATTCTTAGAGGCTAATATGGAGACCATTAAACGTAGAGGTTTATAACTATGCCATTAAACACTTGTGGCTTCGGATAAAACTAGGGGTGGCAATTTTAGAAACGACACGGAACGACACGAAATTGACCCGAAATTGACACGATGTTTCGTGTTCGTGTCGTGTTCGTGTCGTGTTTTTTAGACACGAAGTCGTGTCGTGTCGTGTTCGTGCCTTAATTATGAGTCGTGTCGTGTCGTGTTATCGTGTTATCGTGTTTTTTAAGCCTGAATTTTAAGAAATTAGGGTTGTCGTGTCGTGTCGTGTCGTGTTATTTTTTATTCGGGTCGTGTTCGTGTCAGCTAAAAAAACACGAAGTCGTGTCGTGTCGTGTTCGTGTCAGAAAAAACCGTGTCGTGTCGTGTCGGGCCAAAACACGGCCCGTTGACCCGAATTGCCACCCCTAGATAAAACATAATGCACTTTTAAATTGGCATATCTTGTGAATGATGATTTGCATATACATACCTCTCTAACCTAGAGCTTCCTGACTTCAAGAGAAAGAAGAAGAGGAATTCGGCCGGTAGCTTCGAAAAGAATTTGATTTGCGAAGGAGGCCACCTACCATTACATTATTCGGGTCTCTTTCAAAGGTAGAGGTCGGTCAAGAGAAGAGAGAGAGAGAGCAATCATAAGGGAAGTTACGCGCATGCGGTGAAGTCCCCTGGCCAGTAAATGCAGGGTGAATATAGTCCTCGGCCATATGACCGGTTGTTATATTGTGATGTTATTTTATTCGAAGTGAGGTAATTCCGAGTATGGTTATGACTCACTGTCGAAGGTATATGGACACTTCCCACGCGACGCGATTTAGGATGCCCAGGTTGTCTTGGTGATAGGCCCTGGAAGATGATAGCTATTTAGGGGTGCATCCAGTGGGGTGACTCCCAGAAGGATGGTTTTAGAATCGTTATATGTTGTGATTATAACTATTCTACCGAATGTGACATTTTATAAATGACTAAAGCATTTTATAAATTGACTGTTGAAATAAGTTTCCTAACGAGGAATGAACTAGTGAAGTCATATTGTGCAAAACTGTATGGTAAGTTATTTAAGTTGAAACTAAGTTATTTCTCTTGCATTAATGCATAATCAACACCATATATGATGTTACCTTAGGTTGTGCCTTTTAGTTGAGAGGTGACGCTTATTCTTATAATGAAGAGCGAGATAGGTTTGTTCATGTTTTCTATATTCATAACTGTCATACATTTTATTCACATGTTTATTATATCAAACCGGGCCCTGACCCGTGTTTCTATCTCTTTGTTTTGGGTGGATTCCATTTACGTTCAGGTGCTCCGCCGCAAGGACACCCGTCGTGACCCTTCCTTCCAAGTGTCCAGACGCTATAATATTTTTGCGGATGTTGTAGGATAATTGTTATAGACGCCTCTATCTTTTGTATATTCTAGTTATGATCAGTTCAAACAATCGGGCGTGTTGCCCAATTTTTGTACTTGCTTATATACTGTGATATTTATTTGTAATACTCGGTGTAACCGCTTGTATTGGTCTGTTAACCGACAGCTTATTCGGTTATTATGTTGTGTGCGATGGCTAAACTGTTATCTGTCTTTATTTATATCCACCTTCTTTTCAATTTGGATTGTCTAAATAATTTTCTTTAAACTTACAAAATTTATTTTAGCATCCGTTTTCTAAAATAATTGGTGGTTATCTAGTATTAATATTTGCACGACAGTAATGCTAAGAATGGGCCATCTATGATTCCTGTAATTATTGGAGTATCGGGTTGGCCACCTCTTATTTTAATAAGCGGGGTGTCACGGATGGTATCAGCGCATTAGGTTCTAGAGTCCTTAAGATCTATGCGGACTTATCACGTTCTACCGTAGCGTTCTTTGATAAAGATCCCTATTGTTAGGACTGTTTTGTTTGTGTATGCTTGTGATCTTCTGCAAGGATAAATTGTTTTAAATTGTGTTCTGATTCAGTTGTTTCTTCGTCTCAGATGCCGCCTAAAAGAGGTCGCCCAGCTAGGAGAAATAGAGTTGTAGAAGATAATGTAGAACCCCCACCACATCAAGGAATGATTAATGCCGTGGAGCCCAGGCAGTCAACGCTGCAATGACTGCTATGGCTCAACAATTTCCTCAAGCCCAACAACCGATAGTACCGGAAGTACAAGCCCATGCGGGACCCTCCCCGTAGGAGAGAGTTAGAGAATCTTTCTTGAAAGGAAACCCCCCAGAATTCCAGGGTGGGTCTGATGTAATAATAGCAAACCAATGGAGGAAGGACATGCAGCGTCATCTCCGAACGGTAGATTGTAGTGAGGTACGGAAGCAAATCCTTACAACTTTCAAACTAGCAGGAGCTGCTTACACTGGTGGGAGTCGGTGACAACGCCAGAACAAAGAGATATTATGTCCATATTGGATTTTTGGGTTTTGTTCGACCGGAAGTATTTTCCTCCCGCAGTCCAAAAGGAGATGAGGAGGAAACTTCAAGATGTAGTCCAAGGAGAACGTTATGTGGCTGAATATGAGGAGGAATTTACTCGTCTGGCTAGCTTTGTGCCGGATGAGGTCATTCCTGAGGAAAGGAGGATATCTAAGTTTATTGGAGGTTTGCATTGGAGAATACGGCAACACTTGCTTGGAAACCCAGCTTTACAAACATTTGGTGACGTAATGAATCCGCGTTGCTTCATTGCCAAGATCACCATTTACATGTGCAAGGGAGTAAGAAGGTTTCAGTTTCGGGGCAACCTAGTAAGCAAGGAGGAAATGGTGTCGGTGGAGCACTACCCTCATCTCAACCGTCGGGAAGCAAGCAGAAGGAAAGGGACACCCAGCAAGGGGATTTGTCCAAGAGACAGCGATTTGGGGGCTTTAATTTTGGTGGTAGCGGCTTCAGGCACGGTTGAGGTGCCCACCACCACCACCACCAGCAGGTGGGCCAGCAAGGCCAGGCAGGCCGGGGTAATAATGGGGTCCGAGGCCATCCGGGCCAAGGTTTGGGGCAGTTTCGAAATAATAGGGGTCGTTATCCGGAGAATATGGCAGGCCGTTGTTTTCATTGTGGGGAACCGGGTCACTTTAGGAAGGCTTGTCCACAGTTGATTTGGGGACAGTTGCCTAGAGTTCCTCAGCAGCATCAGGCACATCTACCTCCACCAGCGCCTATTCCAATCGTCCCTCCACAACAGGGGCAATTACAGTATGGGCGTGTTTATCATATTCACGATGCTTTACTTCCTCCAACCCCGCCCGCGTCGCCAGCTATCGAGGGTAAGTTTCCCATTCATGGGTATATGGGTCGTGTGTTGTTTGAAACGGGTGCAACGCACTCGTTTATTTCTAGAAGTTTTGCTCAATCGACGGAGTTAATTAAGTCTGCGGAAAGTAACTTTACTAGTGTCGAATCCTCCATGGGTGATGGTTCGCTCATTTTCTTTGTTTGAAGTCGATTTACTCGTCCTGGATATGGTCGGGTATGATGTTATCTTGGGTATGGATTGGTTAGTGAAATACCGTGCGATAATAAATTATTATGGGAAGAGCATAGTCTTTGCCATTCTGGGGCAAGAGATGTTTCTAGTGGCGATGCCTCTTTCGGAGGGAGGTTCGAACACGTATTTATATTGTATTGCGGAGGACACTTCTCGTGATATAGTCATTCCCTTAGATTCGATCCCCGTAGTTAGTGGCTTAGGATGTTTTTCAGGAAATTTCGGGCTTACCTCCAAGTCGGGAGATTGAGTTTGTGATTGATTTAGCACCGAGAACGCGACCGATTGCTAGAGCTCCATATCGTATGGCTCCTGTGGAAATGAGGGAGTTAAGGGATCAGAATCAGCAGTTGTTAGAGCAGGGATTTATTAGGCGTAGTACGTCGTCGTGGGGTGCTCCTGTATTGTTTATGAAGAAAAGAGATGGTTCCCTCCGGTTGTATGTTGATTATCGGGAATTGAACAAGATTACCATCAGGAACAAATACCCACTACCTCGAACCGATGATTTGCTCGATCAACTAAGGGGAGCGTCATACTTCTCTAAGATAGATTTGAGGACTGGGTATCATCAGCTGCGGATTCGAGAGCAGGACGTGTCCAAAACTGCGTTCTTAACTAGGTATGGGTCCTATGAGTTTTTGGTCATGCCTTTTGGGCTAACCAATGCTCCTGTTGTGTTTATGGACCTTATGAATAGAGTGTTTCGGGACTCCCTGGACCAGTTTGTTATCGTGTTTATTGATGACATCCTAGTCTATTCTCAGACTGAAGCCGACCATGCTAAGCATTTACGATTGGTCCTGCAAACGTTACGGGATCATCAATTGTATGCTAAGTTTGAAAAGTGTGGTTTTTGGCTACAGGAAGTGCAGTTTTTGGGTCACATTGTGACAGCTGAGGGTATTTCGGTAGATCCAAGCAAAGTTGTCGCGGTGAGGGAATGGGGTCAGCCCACGACACCTACAGAGATTCGCAGTTTTCTGGGTTTGGCTGGCTATTACCGCCGATTTATTAAGGGTTTCTCCAAGATTGCTAGCCCTTTGATAAATTTAACTCGGAAGGGAGTGAAGTTTGTTTGGGATGATTCTTGTCAACTAGCTTTTGATGAGTTGAAAGATAAGTTGACTTCTGCCCCAGTACTTGCATTACCGAGGCCGGGGATGGATTATTGTGACAACCCGCTAATTAAAATAAGAGGTGGCCAACCCGATATCCCAATAAATACAGGAATCATAGATGGTCCATTCTTAGCATCATTGTCGTGAAAATAATATGAGATACCACCAACTATTTTAGAAAACGGATGTCAAATTTAGTTTTGTAAGTTAAAAGAAAAGCACTTAGACAATCCAATTTTGAAAAGAAGATGGATATAAAAACAAACGAATAATATGAATAACAATAATGCAACAAGTAATAACCGAATAAGCTGACGGTTAACAGACCAATACAAAAGTTACACCAAGTATTACAATTAAATATCACATTATATTAAACGGGTACCAAAACATGGGCAACACGCCCGAATATGTAAACTGATCATAACTAGAGTACAAAAGATAGAAGCGTCTATAACGAATATCCTACAACATCCGCAAAATGTTATAGCTCCAGGACAACAGGAATGGAGAGGTCAATACGGGCGTCCTTGTGGTGGAGCACCTGGGCGAACAAAGAATTCATGCAAAACAAAGCGATATAGACGGGTCAGGGCCCGGTTTGATATGATCACCATGTGAATAAAATGCATGACAGTTATGAATATTTAATCACCAATTATAAACTTAACTTTCTCTCACAAATAATAATAAAATTTCTCACCTCTCAGTCTAAAAGCACAACCTAACGCAATATCAATGATAATACTCAATGTTCATTTATGCATGAGAGAAATATCGAAGTTCACTTAATGATATTTCATTTCAGTCTTACACAACTTAAATGCATAGTTCCTTCTCTCTTTAGGAAACATAATTAGAGCAATTTATTTCAAAAAATGCTTCACCATTTTAGTTTTACACAACTTAACTTCATAGTTCCCTTCTCTCCGGGAAACATATTGAAAGCAGTTTATCTCACAAAATACTTTACCATCATTACAAGTTCTACTTTATTAAGAATAGTTATAATCGCATATATATAACGAGTCTAAGACCATCCTTTCGGGTACCCCCACTGGATGGGCCCCTAAATGGCTATCATCTTCCAGGACCTATCACCAAGACAACTTGGGCATCCTACATCGCGTGACGTCGGGAAGCGGCCATATACCTTCGACAGTGAGTCATAACCACACCCGGAATTACCTCACTTTCAACAATAATCACACAATATATAATAATCGGTCCTATGGCCGAGAACTATATTCACCCTGCATTCACTAGCCAGGGGACTTCACCTCATGCGCGTAACTTCCCATATGATAGCGATTTAGAGAGGTGTGTATATGCAAATTATCATTTACAAGTTTTTCCCATTTAAAAATATTCACTTTTTACATTCTCAAAATCATTTATACTTAACAATTATGCATCAATTTAAAATATGCATTTCTTATTCTCGAAGTCATATTTTATTAATGTCATAGTGTACGAAGTACAATTATCCTCACACTATTCTCCAAGAGTCCAAAGTAATGCCATAAGCCATCAAAGGAAATTTTCCTCAATATTATTCTCCCAAAAATCCCAAACAATACCATCATACTTTCCGTTTGTCCTAGGATAGCTTCCTATGTCAAATGAGACATTAACTTCTATGAACTAACCCCTGAGATAAGCCCAATTATCCCCATGCTAATCTAGGATTTTAATCTCCCTAATATAAACCTCTAATACTCTTGAGTACTTCCCAAGAGAAGGTTCCTAAGCCTTAAACCTAAAAGAAAAGGACTAGAAACTAAGTTGGAAAAATCCTATAAAACAGCAGGGTTTTCGAATTGATTCACCCCTGATAGCGAATCGATTCGCCCAAAAACTAATCGATTCGGCTAAGAGAACCAACCTCCTGTCTCAGCCCGAATCGATTCGGCCTTAACCCGAATCGATTTAGTTCCTCAGACCTGTTACCACCCCTACTAGCGAATCGATTCGCTGAGGACGGCGAATCGATTCGCTCGCCCAGAAATGGCTACAGGTTATATGAACCCTAAAATCCCCAAAACCCAATTCTTTCATCTCCTTCAACCCCAACAACTAATAATCCCACCAAATCATCCCTACACAACTACTAACTAGTAAATTCATCTCAAATCATATTTAAATCAAAGATTATGGGTTTAAATCCCAAAAATCCCCAAAAACCCAATAATGGATAAAACTCCAAAAACACAACCATATATGCAATTTATTCACATTAAATCATACACTAGTAAGTTAGAAACTTACCCCAAGTTGTAGTCTCGGATTCTCTTTCCGTAGCAATGATCTCCAAGCTCTCTTCTCTCCCAATTTCTCCCAAGCTCTCTTCTCTCTTCTCTCTTCTCTCTCTAAGTCTAAAACATAAGAATGGGAAATAAAAGGGTTTGGAACACTTAAACGGGCACTTAACATTTGTTTCCATCTTTAATTGTTAACACACCATTAAAATGACTCGTAACTACACAATTGAGTCATAACCTGTCAAAAGTCCCCGGAACTCAAAAATACAATATGGCACCTATTTTGACTATCTCGCCTACTTCATGACTAACCACACCCTCTAAATTGGCATCCGGAATATCGTACAATATTTTATGTTCCAACGTTATTTTAATTCATTAGTAATGATCCCATTGAAATATATGCCATAACCGTCGCTTAAAGCACAACAACGCAATAAAACACAATATAATGCTATTTACATTCACATAACGGTAAATATGCAAAACTTGGTAAATATTATCTCTTAAATCACTTAAAAAAATAATATTTACTTCAACTTCCTTTATTTTATAAAATTAACCCATCAGGCAATTTACTATAAAATAATCACTCAAAAATAAGGGGTATTACAATTATTTAGTCTTTACTGACGCATCTCTGCAAGGATTGGGAGGTGTGTTAGGAGCAAGAGCATCGAGCTATTGCTTATGCTTCTCGTAAGCTAAAGCCCCATGAGAAGAATGATCCAGTGCATGATCTGGAACTTGCTGCAGTGGTATTTGCCTTAAAGATTTGGAGGCATTACCTCCTGGGGGAGAAGTTTAGTCTTTTCACGGACCACAAATCGTTACAGAAGGATTTGAATATGCGACGACGATTGTTAGAGTTTGTGAAAGACTATCAATTTGATATTCATTATCACCCAGGTAAGGCTAATGTAGTAGCGGATGCGTTGAGTCAAAAACCCGAGGGGGAGTTAGCAAGTGTATGGAAGGCTAAATGGAAAGAATTTAGCCAGGAGGATGATGTTGCAAGGGCGTTTATGTCGGTGTTGACCGTTACGCCTACGATTGTGCGAGAGTTGTGAAAGCTCAAGGAAGGGTCAAAGATTGCCAAGATCGAATACGCCAATTGTTAACCGAGGGAGCGGAATCTTACTCTATAAGTTCTGAGGGTCGGTTACGTTTTCACGGGAGACTTATTGTCCCAGAGGAAGGAGATTTGAGACTGGCCGTTATGACTGAATCTCATGGGTCCAGATTTGCAGTACATCCAGGTGGAGACAATGTACCAAGACATGCGTTGTCAATATTGGTGGGCAGGTATGAAACGGGACATTTCTGAATTTGTTTCCCAATGGATTTCATCACGGGATTGCCAACGTCACAAAGCGGTCATGATTCCATTTGGGTTATCGTCGATCGTCGATCGTCGATCGTCTAACTAAGTCGGCACATTTCTTACGGGTACATACGGATTACAATACGGCTCGTTACGCCCGGCTATTTATTGCGGAGATTGTGAAACTCCATTCTCCAATCGAGACAAAATTTTTATGTCCCATTTTTGGCGAAGTTTCCAAGAAGCAATGGGAACCGAATTGAAATTGAGTACCTCCTACCACCCTCAAACGGATGGACAGACGGAAAGAGTCAATCAAATGTTGGAGGACATTCTCAGAATGTGTGTACTTGACTTCAAAGGAGGATGGGAACAATACCTTCCCTTGGTCGAATTTGCTTATAATAATTCGTACCAATTCACAATAGGTATGGCGCCTTATGAAGCATTATATAGCCGACCGTGTAGATCACCTACTTGTTAGTTGGAAGTGGGGGATAATAAGCTCCTTGGACCTGAAATGATCCAAGATACTTCTTCAAAGATTGAGCTTATTCGCAACCGCATCCGAATTGCTCAAGATCGTCAAAAGAGCTATGCCGATGCGAATAGGAGGCATGTGAAATTGGAGGTAGGAGATCAAGTCTTGGTACGGGTGTCACCAATGAAGGGCATAACGCGGTTCGGAAAGAAAGGCAAGCTTGCACCGCGCTATGTAGGCCCTTTTCCCGTTATTGCTAAGGTAATCCCCGTAGCTTATCAACTCGTCTTGCCGGAACGCCTACAACAGATTCATGATGTGTTTCATGTTTCGTCCTTGAAGAAGTACAAAAGGTGTGAGCGAGCTCACTGGCATATCCCTTTGGATGATATCGAATTGCGGCCCGATATTTCATACGAGGAACAACCAATTGCAATTTTAGATCATGGGGAGCGTAGGTTAAGGTCGAGGGTGGTGCCTTTGGTTCGGGTCCAATGGGGACACCACAATGTCGAGGAGTCGACGTGGGAGCGTGAGGACGACATGCGAGAAAAGTATCCACACCTCATTTTGCAAGGTACGCCTGAATTTTGGGGGCAAAATTCCCTTATAAGGGGGGGAGTATGTAATAACCCTTATTTGTGAATAATTGTTTTTATATAAATTTGCCATGTGAGGTAATTATATAAAATAATGGAAGTTGGAGTAAATATTATTTGAAGTGATTTAAAAGATAATATTTACTAAATTTTGCATATTTACTGTTAAGTGATTGTAAATAGCATCATGTCATGTTTTATTTCGTCGTGGTGCTTAAAGCGACGATTATGATTTAAAATGGTGTTGGAGCATGAAATGATTTATATTATCCCGGATGCCAATTTAGAGGGCGCGGTTAGTCCGGAAATAGTTGAGATAGTCAAAATAAGTGACATGTTGTATTTTTGGGTCCCAGACACTTTTGACCGGTTATGACTTAATTATGTAGTTACGAGTCATTTTTAATTGTGTAGTAACACTTAAAGATAGAATTTAATGTTAAAGGGGAATTTAAGTCTTCCAACCACATTTACTTTCATTTATATCCTCCAAACCTAGAGAGATAAAGAGAGAAAGAGAATTTGGGAGAAAAGGAAGAGAATTGAAGATTGGAGCTTGAATTTGTTGCTACCAGGGGAAAATCCGAGACTACAATCCTAAGGCAAGTTTCTAACCTGCAAATGTATGATTTTATGTGGATAAATGGTAGTGATAGTTGTGTAATTAGAAGAATTGAACAAATTGTGGGTTTTGATGAATCTTGGTGTTTAACCCTTAGATCTTGTTGTTTGTAAGAGTTGAGTTGATTATATTGATCTACTGTTGTGTAGAAATGTTATGGTAATGTTGTTAGTTGATGGGATTATGAGATGGGAAGAAATTAGGGTTAGAGGATTGGGTTTGGTTTGTTGAAAGAGGGGTTTGGCAGTGAGATCTGGTGAGCGCGGTCGACCGCGGTCCAAAGCCCGATCGACCGAGCCTAAAGAGAAAAGCCCATTGCTTCTCTCGATAGGCATATTTAAAATGAGCGATCGACCGGGTCTTCAAATTAGGCTTACTGCATTTCTTTCTAGACAAAACCTTATAGGCACGGTTGACCGGGGGTCAGGGGCCGGTCGACCGGTCCCCTGTTTTTTCGCCCTGAAATCTTTAGTTTTCTCTAGCTCCTTTCTTTCCAGGTATAGACCTAAGAACCTTCTTGAATGAAGTAAAACTAGAGTATTAGAGTCTAGTATTAAGGAAATCAAAAGCCTAGGTTAGAAGTGAGAGTTTGGGGCTTAGACCAGGAATTAATTTAGCTAGTTGTTAGAAGAAGGTAAGAGTTCTTTTTACATCATGAGCTAGTCTAGGTCTAGGGGGAAATAGAGTAATATAATTGTGGACTTTTAGAATTGGGTTGAAGTAATATCATACATGATGGTTAGAGTTGTTAATTCTTGGAGGCTAATATGGAGACCATTAAACGTTGAGGTTTATAACTATGCCATTAAACACTTATGGCTCCAGATAAAACATAATGCACTTTTAAATTGGCATATCTTGTGAATGATGATTTGCATATACATACCTCTCTAAATGCTATCATAAGGGAAGTTACGTGCATGCGGTGAAGTCCCTGGCTAGTAAATGCAGGGTGAATATAGTCCTCGGCCATAGGACCGGTTGTTATATTGTGATGTTATTTTATTCGAAGTGAGGTAATTCCGGGTATGGTTAGACTCACGGTCGAAGGTATATGGCGGCTTCCCACGCGACGCAATTTAGGATGCCCAGGTTGTCTTGGTGATAGGCTCTGGAAGATGATAGCTATTTCGGGGCGCATCCAGTGGGGTGACTCCCGGAAGGATGGTTTTAAAATCGTTATATATTGTGATTATAACTATTCTCCCGAATGTGACATTTTATAAATGACTAAAGCATTTTATAAATTGACTGTTGAAATAAGTTTCCTAATGAGGAATGAACTAGTGAAGTCATATTGTACAAAATTGTATGGTAAGTATTTTAAGTTGAAACTAAGTTATTTCTCTTGCATTAATGCATAATCAACACCATATATATGATGTTACGCTAGGTTGTGCCTTTTAGTTGAGAGGTGAGGTTTATTCTTAAAATGAAGAGCGAGATACGTTTGTTCATGTCGTTCTATATTCATAATTATCATACATTTTATTCACGTGTTTATCATATCAAATCGGGCCCTAACCCGTTTCCATCTCTTTGTTTTGTGTGGATTCCATTTACGTCCAGGTGCTCCGCCGCAAGGACACCCGTGTTGACCCTTCCTTCCAAGTGTCCAGAAGCTATAACATTTTTGCGGATGTTGTAGGATAATTGTTATAGACGCCTCTATCTCTTGTATATTCTAGTTATGATCAGTATAAACATTCGGGCGTGTTGCCCAACTTTTGTACTTGCTTATATAGTGTGATATTTATTTGTAATACTCGGTGTAACCGCTTGTATTGGTCTGTTAACTGACAGCTTATTCAGTTATGTTGTGTGCGATGGCTAAACTGTTATCTGTCTTTATTTATATCCACCTTCTTTTCAATTTGGATTGTCTAAATAATTTTCTTTAAACTTACAAAATTTATTTTGGCATCCTTTTACTAAAATAATTGGTGGTTATCTCGTATTAATATTTGCACGATAGTAATGCTAAGAATGGACCATCTATGATTCCTGTAATTATTGGAGTATCGGGCTGGCCACCTCTTATTTGAATAAGCAGGGTGTCACAATGGGTCGTAAATTTCGGTACATCCTGACGGGGTATGGACCAGGACATGAAGAGACAGTATTGGTGGGCTGGGATGAAGCGGGACATCGCTGAGTTTGTGTCGAAATGCACCACTTGTCAGTTAGTGAAAGTTGACTATCAGAGGCCAACCGGGATGTTGTAGCCATTGGAGATTCCGGTTTGAAAATGGGAGAGTATATCGATGGACTTCATTATGGGGCTATCGACATTACAGAGGGGTCACGATTCCATATGGGTCATTGTGGATCGTCTGACCTTCGAACGGATTATACAACGGTACGAGACGGGACAGTACGCCCAGATTTTTATAGCCAAGATAGTGAAGTTACATGAGGTACCAATTAATATTGTGTCCAACCGGAACAAGATCTTCGTATCTCATTTTTAGTTGAGTTTTCAGGAGGCTATGGGGAGTGAGTTGCGGCTGAGTACAGTTTATCATCCGCAGACTGAGAAGGTTAATCAGATGCTGGAGGCTATGCTCAGGATGTGTATATTGTATTTTAAAGGAGGTTGGGAGCAATACCTTCCACTGGTAGAGTTCGCTTACAATAACTCATATCAGTTCACTATCGGCATGGCGCCTTTTGAGGCATTGTATAGCCAACCTTATCGTTTACCCGCTTGTTGGTTAGAGGTGGGGGGCAACAAGTTTCGTGGACCTGAGATGATCCATGACACTTGTGCCAAGATCGAGCTAATTCGGAGTCGTATACGGATAACTCAGGATAGACAAAAAAGTTACGCAGATGCTGACAGGAGGCACATAGAGCAGGAGGTGGGTGACCAGGTATTGTTGCGGGTGCTCCTATGAAAGGAGTTATGCTATTGGGGAAAAAGGGGAAGTTAACGCCGAGGTATGTAGGGCTTTTCCCAATCATTGAGAGGATAGGGCCAGTTGCGTATAGGCGCGTACTACCAGAGCATCTGTATCGGATTCACGACGTATTTCATGTGTCGTCGTTAAATAAGTACAAGAGGAGTGAGATGGCATATTGGCATATTCCATTAGTGGAGATAGATTTGCAACCCGACATCTCGTATGAGGAGAGACCGGTTGTTATCTTGGATCGTAGTGAGCGTAAGTTGCGATCAAAGGTAAAGCCATTGGTTCGTGTTCGGTGGGGGCACCATAATGCCGACGAATCTACATGGGAGCGGAAGGATGATATGCGAGAGAAGTATCCTAAGCTCTTTATGCCAGGTATGTCTGAATTTCGGGGACGAAATTCCTTTGTAAAGGGGGGAAGTATGTGGCACCTCGTATTTTTGAGTATTTATTTTTTAGCATTATAATTACACATGTGCACGTAATTTAAGTACAATGACAAAATAATGAAAATTAAATAAATATTAATTAGCGAGAAAATGATTAATATTTATGTGAAAATATATTTACTAATGTGATAAGTAAATAAAATTATGTCAGATGATATTACATCATAAGTGAGTAAATATCAACTGGTTTTGACGGTATCTCATTCAGGACGCGCGTGTGAGGTCGTGTTGCAAATGGGATGGTAAAATTATGTTCGATGACTCGGATTGGGATTTCAAGTGCGTAGATGATCCGAATGGATCGAGATAGTCAGAATTAAGTACCCCGGGGTTGTAATCGGATTCCAGGGACTTTTTAGACTAAATGGGACCCATATAGGGGCGTTCGGGTCATTTTGCACTTAACCCTAAGTATAATTTCGGGATTTGTGATATAACTAGGGAAGGTGGATGGAGTGGGCAGCCATTCCACCATCCCAAAAGACTTAGACTTGAGAGATAAGAGAAAAGGGAAGGGAGAACCAAAGAGAAGGTGAAGAAAATCATTTCAGGAAGAGATCGGACAAATTCCGAGCGTTGAACCATTGTGTGAAGAAGACTCGTGGAAGGGAATCAGAATCTCTACAATCTAAGACAAGTGTTTATCTTGCTTTAATAACTATGTTGTTTTTAATAATTCATATCATAGTTGGTGTGGAAACATGTATGAATTTTGGGGTGGGATTCCCATGTCAAAAATGGGATTTTTGGGATTTAAATCATCATGTTATGAATTGAATATTATCCCTTGTTAGATCTGTTAAGATTTATATTAGAAAGATTTTATCTTTAATGACAATTATGTGAAGTGATGAAATCTTAATAAAAAAAATTGAGAAATTGGGTAATTCTTGATAAACAACGGTAAATCTCTTAAATTGATGTGTTTTCGGGTTAATTCGGTTGTAAAAACATGTATCATGATGTGTGGGATTGATAGGAAGGATTAATTTTTTGGTTAAAATGATGATAAGTAGTGATAGAATTAAAAGAAGTGGATAAATCTCGGCATAGATGAACCAGACACCTGCCAAGAATAGAATCGATTCGCCCCTGGGGGGCCGAATCGATTCGACAGGCAAATCGGTTCGGGTCGGGGGATGAACCGGTTCGGTCCTGCAATTTGGCCTACTTTGTTTGTTTGGGTTATCCGTGGACCGTTTAGGGTTCGGATCAATTTAAGGAATTCAATGTGTGACCGAGGACTTCTGAAAAATATGTGAGAAGTTATAATTACCTTGGGTTAATCGGGAATGAAATCCGGGTACGGGAATATGGGTGTTTTAGGGTGAATGACCCTCGGGATAGAACTAATGAAATCGGCTTGGGATTTCGGAAAGAGTTAGGCAACGCGCTGGAGTAGAATAGCTTAGTGGCCAAAATAATGATGTTTATAGGTTTATTATTAAGTGTGACTACTTGAATATTCGGGAGTCAGGAGTAGACTCAGGAATTATGGGTTAATGCTACAAGTGACTTATGCACGTTTAGCCAGTTGGATATATATATATATACACATGTGGATATATCTGTGTAATTGATATATGTAAACATACTTACTCTATAAATGCTATCGTTGGAGATTGCGCTTAGTGGACGGTACACCCAAGCGATGACCAACAAGTGTTGGATCGATTTCCCAGGTTATAGGACTGTTGCATGACCATTGTATGTGAGTTTAGAGTCTAATGGGGTGATGTGGTACGGTTATGACCCATGGATGTATGTCTATGATCGCCTCCAGTTATGTGTTTACGATTTGGGTTCGGTCGTGAGATTCTGACCGGTGGCCCATGAGTGGTACGTGATGTACCTGGAGCCTGATAGAATGCTAGAGAATGCATCTGCGAGGTCTCAGCACTCGGGATGCAGTTATACGTATATAGCAAGTGATATATACGTATGTATACGAGATGTGATATGTATATACGTGTATATATATATATATATATATATATATATGCGTGTAAATTATATACATATGAATTAAACAAATGTGTGAATATTGAAACTATAACTAGTGTAAAGTTATGTGAATCGATTAATGATAAGATTATAATTAAGAATTATAATGTTAACTTATATGATAGCTCATTAAGGATAAAAGCAGTAAAATACATGTAGCACAACTTGGCTAGAAGTTTAGCGTGCGGAACTAAAGTAAGTGATGGTACTAGTTAGGCGGGGAAGCATAACTAGAGTGTTAAAATATACGCGTTAAATGTGCACTATAGATGAGGGGTGAGGATTATCTCATATGAGTGTGACACCAGTTTAAATATGAATGATTATACTGCATTTGCATCCTTGTATTTTACATGCTTGCAAAATATTTTCAAATGGTATTGGGCTCTGACGTGTATCAAAAATCTTTTCAAAAACTTTTAGGTCCCCAGCCACAGGGATGCCAGGCGTGATTATCTTTTCGATCACACCATGCTACAACAGTTGTGGATTACTGCAGGCCTCGACTAGACGCATCTCTCCTTGCTATCTCGATAGAAGTTCATTCAGTTATTTATTCAGGGCATGTCGCCCATTATTAGATAGTCTTTACCTTATGCAGACTTTATCATATTTCAGTTCTGTTGGATTATTGTATTGGGAATTTTACCGAGAGTTTTCGGTTAATATGATTATTTCATCTATTCCGCATTCAGTTTATTATCGTGGTGAGTGTGTATTTATATTATTGGAATGGTTTGTTGTATGAATGGAAGTTTTCATAAGTAAGCTAAAAAGTTTTTAAAATTTGACACCGGGTTTAATAGGTTATTAGTAATTAATTTTGTTTTCGACAGTGATGCTAAGAATGAGTCAGTCTGATGGGTGTCACAATTCACAACTTTTCCAACAATTGTCAATTGTGAGTGCAGGAATTAACTTTAACAAAAGCAAAGTGGTCCACAATTGATATCCACTATGGTCAACATGTTATGTATTATTGCTACAGGAATCTACTTTAAACAAAGGTAAAGTGGTTAAAGGTAGATGGGGAGCAGAAGCTTTCGTATCTAAGTTATGAGTTGGTTCTTCGTAAAACTCGCAATGATGATTCCAATCGGAAAGAGTATTCCCTAGCTTACATCATTCAGTATTCCATGAATATTTATTTTCTTAATTCTGGAATCTCCAGTAGTACCAACATTGCTCTTCCTACTCAACAAATCCAACGTCCCTTTAGAATTCAGATTCCCCGGCTGAAACTCATGTTTATTGAAGGGGTGGAGTAAATAGTATCAGCTAAGTGATCAGTTTGCTGATTTGACATGGGAAGAGTTCCGCTAACATAAGTTGGGAGTTGCTTAACACTGTTGTGCGACCACAAAGGGAAATCACAAGCTCACTGATGTTGTGCTTCCAAAAAGAAAGACCGGAGAGGAGTAGGAATTGTCATCCCAATATGGCACCATTTGGGGTGACAGCAAGGAACTAGAAGGGCATTCTTCTTGGGCTACGACACAAATATAAAAAGAAACTTAAAGAAAACTATTTGACCGGACATGAGGCAAAAGTTATGGGACTCAACCATCTCCAGACACAAGCGAGACCCACCAGAACTCCGGTAAGGCTGAATGTAGCAAGAGCAGGCATCAATAGGTATTCTCGAAGAGCTAGAGCACCAAAAATGAGGAGAAACCCAAATAAACTCTTTAATCGGATAGGTGGCAAAAGTCGCTCGCCCGAGAAGGTAGAATAAGAAAGTCCCAAGTGTGAACCTTAGGCTCTGACACCAACTAGAAATTACAATAAGGAAATAACTTGTATTGTAAATGTGTATTTTCTATGTTATAAGAGAGGCCTGTTTATAGACTTTACAATAATGACTATGTAGAGTGGGGTTAAATAAATTAACCACCAACACTCTATTAAATTAACCTCACATAATTGATCAAATATTGATTTATGATTTATCAAGTTTTACTACAATCTACATCCTACACGGCCTGAGATATTTACGCGCGATTTAATATATTGCGTACACTCCGCGTTTGATAAATTACACTAAACAATACTCTAATAATAATTTAACTCGTTCATTTAAGATGCCACCACAGATATTACGACAAGCAGCACCATAAATATTGGACACTTGGTTTCATAGAAAAGATGACAAGTGGCAAGCCCACTTGGGATATGTTGCTTATAAAAATAGGGTTTCCCCTCACTTAGTAAGATGATGGTCTTGGGGGAAAAGTAAGGAGAGGAAATCTAACTCTTCTCCCCCATGAACCTCTTGAGCTCCGTCACCAGTTCGATAGTGACGAGTGGATTTTCATAGTTTCATTACGAGTTTTACACATCTTATTTGGTATATCTGCGTTTGGAGGCGGCTAGCCGGATTTGGCACCCTCCACGCACCAAAACCATAAAAAACCAAGTTTTTCGGCGTATCATACGAACCCACGAACTACGCAGACTTTGATTCCGCGAAGAGACGGATACATAGGCGCAATAACATTGCTCAAGTGTAAAACACGCTCAATGTGGTGCTTCCCCAAATCTGCACTCATATTTTACAGACTAAAAGACTCGAATGACCCTACAAGACTAAGTTATTACAAGATTCTAAAGAGCCGAATGACCCTATAGAACTAAGTTATTACAAGACTTAGCCATTAAATAACTTAATGGTTTAAAGGAATATAGTAACCTTATATAGGCTAATTTATTATAACAGGTAGTTATAAACATCTTCATTCAATTCCAAAAGCATTACCATAATAATTAAGAAACACACTAGAATTTGTTCGTAGAGGAAAAGAAACGGATACAAAAAATGCACGTCATTTGTAATATCAAAAGTGTAGCTGAGAGTTCAGAGAGGCAAAGTGAGAATGAAGAATTTTGTACTGTCTCTAATTACTGAGTTTCTTCTAAAGGAGCAGGTAACAGTGTTGCCTTTGTATATTTAAATAAAAACGAGACGATACGGTCTAATTGACTAGGTATCGGTACCCACCGATTCAAAACCGTTTTCCGTACCTATATATCAGCTAAAAAACATAATTAGCAGTGGCATGCCAAGTATATTAGCGAAACGGCCGAAATCTCGACATAACCCGCCCAAGCGTACACAAGTTGTATGACTCTTTACCAATAATTTATCCTCTAAATAATGTATTGTTTCGTCCTTAAGCAGTGGGGTCCGGGGAGTACTGTACGGGCAAAGGAGCGAGATTGAGGGCATGATGCGACCACACCTAAGTTTGTGTGTGTAATCCAATTTCCTTTAAAAAAATATTCTTTAAATAGAAATATCATAAGATTGTGTGGTTATAACTTTTGGAACAAACATGTGCACCATTACATTACAACCCCCAAAAAACGAGGAGTTTTAGTGGAACAAAACAAATGATATCGAGCCAAGAGCACCTTCATTACTATATAAAATTGTGGATGTAAGACTCGAGAGATTGGCTAAGATTGGCAGTAGCAATCTTAGCCAATCTCCACATACACCGCAGGGAGTCTAACTAGAGAGAATCACCATATTATCTTTAACAAAGCATTATCTATTTTCAACAAATTTTCAATAGTTAATCAATCTTGTCTTAGATTTCACCCCTAAATCTAACTTAAATAAATGTCTTTTCATCTCTTTATCATTCTTCTCCTAAAAAATCCCAAAAAAATCTCTAATCAATTTTTCTAAGGTGCATGCCACTTTTTTTAATAATCTGAATACATAAATATAATGAATGGGAATACCATCCAACATCACCTAAACAAAAGTCTCTCACCCCTAGAAACAAAACCTTATTTCCATGTTTGCAACCTTATGACCTTTTCCACTCACGAATTCCAAAATTCTAAACAACATGGATTCCCGCATAACGGAAGATGCGGGTACATATTGTGTCACTTACCAACCTCACATCCAACCTTCTCAAATTTTCTTTCCTAAGAGTTTATGCTTACAATAAACCATTTTGTCATGTTGACTTTCAAAATCGATACCAATCAAAGGGTTCAATAATGTTTACCAAATTAAAGATTCTCTCTTCATTGCCCGACATAGAATTAAAAAATATATATATACATCTTGTAAATAGTACAAGTGTTATGATCTTTCTCTCATCCTACTATTTTCTTGCCCTCTTCTCTCAATGATGCTGGCAATCTTTTGTGAGATTTCAAAAACATAACATTCTTTCATTTTTCAAGTGTGTATTATAACTATACCACATGAGCTATACTAAGATGGCAGCACTCAAAAAGTTGTATCAACTATTATATACATGAGCTAGTTTGGAACCAAACCTTTTGGCACTGCTTGAGAAAGCCACATAACCTTTCTTTTAGTTCAGGCATCTTTCCACCATAGTCGACCATTATAACTGCTCTCATCCCCGTGCACAAGGCCAAAATATCTACCCAAAAAGATTTAATTGACTCATAATTCATAATACACTATATGCACAATTCTTAAACTATTCATTGGATTAACTTAAAATCAAAATTGAAAAATAACAGATTAATGCAAAATCGCTCTAGTCCATCAACATATTTTCACCAATGCATATGCTATATATTATCGTATACACGGTAACATTTATACATTACAAAAATTCATGTATACATTAAAGAAAAAATCACGTATACATTACAACAAAGGACCGCATTGAAAAGAAACATCTGACCAGTTGCCTTCAAATTTAAATCCTTTTAATCATTTCCTAACAGAGGAAAAAAGATTTACGAGGGAGCAAAGCCAAAATTTGAGGATGTTTTACATAGCGAAAGGGGGGAAACCTAACCTGTCTCAAGGCGACGTTTAGAGGATGTTTTTAGTCGCCATTTTGTTTGGGAGAGAGAGGATTCCAACACCTTCACTGCCTCTTCCAACTCTACAACTTCCATTGGTGCTTGCTTTACATCAACCGCCTCCTCAAGTTTTCTTTTTTTATCTTACGGATTTCTACGGTAATACGTAAATTGCTTCAAAATACTAAGGAAAACCCCCCTATATATTTTTTATTTAATTATTTCAATACAAAATATCACTCATTTTTCTTCTCCATTCACTGCACTCCATTCACTTCATCTAACAAATTCATCTTCATTAATTCAACCATTCATCTTCAACAACATTATTAAAGTTTTGTTCCTTTGGTCCTCACACATCATTATTAAAGTTTTGTCTCATACAATAATCATCTTCAACAACATTATTAAAAAATTAGGGTTATTATTTAAATATTCAAATACCATTGGATATTCCACCATCAGAGAATGACAACACCTCAAAAAAAAATGACAACTCTCTAAATCACATTTTTTAGGTAAATTTTGGGTCCCATTATATATATATATATATATAAAATAAAGTAGGAAACTTATGTATGTCTTAAGCTTCAAGTATGATGTCATCAAGTTTAATTGTTTTTTAACTTCCTATTTTACCCCTCAAGTCTTTGATTTCCCCCTCTTTTTAACACACTCCAATTTATTCCCCTTTACTTTAAAATTCAAAATTGAGGGTAAGATTGTAAACTTATCTAAACAAACTCTCTCTCATTCTTTTCACACACCCAAATCCTCCATCCCATCTGGAAACAACACCCCCCCCCCTCACTCATCCGCCCCTCTCTCTGGGTGCTTCCTCACTTTAATTTGAATACACTATTACCAACACACACTACCCACTCCTCTCTCTCTCAAAATGGCAGACACTATACGCTCGCAATCACAACTCAGAGCTCCTTCTCTCTCTCAGGTAATCGTCATCTTCCATTGTATTTCGATTTTGAGCCTCATTGATTTAGGTTTCTTATTTTGGGGTGCTTTGATTTTGATGTTGAGTCTCATCCACCTCAGAACGTCATCTCATTGATTTAGGTTTCCTTATTGATTCCCTCTCTTCCACCACCATTCAAGGTATCATCTTAGATGTCTTCATACATGGGTAGTAAAAACGTAGTATTTGGGTTGTTTTAATATAAGTTTTTTTTGTTCATTTATTCTTTAATTATTTGTTCATTTATTCTTTTATTCTTTGGGTTGTTTTAATAATAAGGCTATTACATGCTTAGTGTTTAATTTTTTCTCTATTTAGTTGTTGACTAAAGGTACTAAAAACTAACACGTAATAACCAAAGATTATCTCTTAGTGGCATTTTTATGCAGGTTTTGAAGAGTTCTTACTCCTAAGAGGACACAAAGGGTAAAGACTCTCTACTTTTTTTTTATTTAAGTACCTTTTTTTTTGCATTGAGATTTTTTGCTGCAACTTTTATTTTTATTTTTATAATTTGAATAAAAACCATGTTTTGTCATATGTTTTTCACATTCTATTTATATTTTAGTTGTTACAGTATGTACTGGAAGACACATGGAAATGCATACACTTTCTCATATGGGTTTAATGTCGGCGGCGGTTATAAATGTGAGCATTTTTTGTATTAACTTTGGGCTTTGTATTCAGGTGATTATAAGCAATGAGGTGTATTGTAACCGACATTATGCGAATTGTACATACAACATATACGGTAGTTATCTTTACATATGAAGGGATATATTTGCAATGGTTTCATATGAAAGTTGTACATACAACTTTAAAGTATTTTTTTGTATAGAAGTAATATTATCTCATTTGGCATTATGCTCATGTTGTAGTTATCTTGACAGTATAGAGATTTGAAGTGACAGTTTATTACAATGGATATGAAACCATTGCAAATATATCAGAGTTTATTTGGCACTGCACTCATGTGGTAGTTACCTTAGTCCAGAAATTTGGCATTGCACTCAATGTGGTAATTTTGACCTTTTCTCTCTTTAACATTGTCTTGGGTTCACTTTGTTCACCTTAGTTTTAAAATGTCCAAAATTAGTCCAAGGCGAAAATATCCAGTATCATAGTTATGATGACTATAGTTCATATTATCATCTCTTTGTATGGATTCAAACATTGGTCCTACTCCTACTTTGTTCAGTATTACTGCTACTTTAAACCTTGGGCCTCACTGCTACTTTGTGTGTATGAACATGTCACTAAACACGTGTCACCGATTGTATTTCATCCGACTCTGTCCTTTTTTAAGTTAAAAGTGTAATTGTGAATTTTAGTTTTTTCTTCTCTGTAGTTTCTTTTTTTCCTGTAGTTTCTTTGTTACTGCACTTGGTTTTCTCTATCTGTCTTTGATTGTTAAACTGCTACTGTATTTGGTTGTTCTTTAATATTGGGTTCTTTTAAATGTTATTATTGATTTTTAAGTCTTTTAATTGTTATTGTTCATAGGTATACACTCCTATTCTTCAAGTGTGAACTCGATCGTAGGATAGGCACTTGGTGTTTCAGTTATAGATACGAGCAGCAATGCTTTCCACTCGACGTAAACAACAACTTTTGGTCAATTTGGATGATATCAATGGAATACCCAAGTATTTGAAGTTGTTGTTAGCAGCATTGAAACCCAACATGAAGGTGATCTATTTTACACATTTTGCATTCACTCCATCAACTAAAATTGAGCTCTTTGCATTGTAGGCCTGTTAAGGAGTTGAAATCCTTTAGAACATCACGATTGGCTTGCATACTTCTCACTTAAAGGTTAGAAAAGATCACAAGGTCGTCTATTTTATTGAACCAACACAGTTAATTCAGTCTTGAAAGTCATTAAGAATGGTGCAATTGATCATGCTACTACCTTCCTTTTCATCTTATAAGAGAACATTGTTGAAATCCTCCCCAATCGCCTAAGGAGTAGCCACTGCCTATGTTTAAGACTTTGCATACGTCTATTGCCTTTTTAACCGAGTAATATTCCTACCAGGTGTGTTGGATACATTTAAATTTTTTTGTTGCATAAGGTGTGTGCGTTTAATTTCCTCCGCACCTTAAGAACCCCAGAACATTTTTTTAGTTTAAAAATAATGTTTATTTTGAAAGATCAATTTTTAAGTTATATGTTTTGTATGATAGAGTACCCCTGTTTAACTTTTTGTCAAGCTTCCTTTTCAAACATATAAATAATGCTCAATGGTTTTCAGGAGAAAGAATTAAGCTCCTGATAATGTTTATGCATAATGTAGTCGGTGTAACGAGAATCAACGTTGTATTGGTAGGGAGGTGCCCCCTGTAGTGTTAGGCTAGCATATGATTTCCATTTTTTGGTTCCATGGGGAAGATAGACTATCTAATATTGGTTTAGTGTACTTTATGCGACAACTTAGAGTTTAGATTATTTTCTTCAAACTCGACTAGCAAATGTGGGGAGTATCGACTAGCTAATGTAGTGTTATGCTATCATATGATTTTCATATTTTGGTTCATATTACATGTGATTATTTTTTTATGAATTAACTTTAATCTTTCAATCACAGTTGCATTGGTTTTAAATGGAATGAAATCTCAGTTGATTCCATTGTGGCTCATATGGTGATTGCCACTTTCAAAAAGAGAGAGCCTAATCTCCGTAAGGTCATTCCAACTGTCACCATCAGGCAGCGCAAACCTTGGTGCCGATAGGACGATGTTTTCATGTATTTCGAAGATAATGATGGTGGTATTTTGTAAATCCAAAGGGGGAAATGTGAGCTGCTTAATCCAAATGGGGAAATTGATATCCCAATTTCAGTCACATGTGCTAGGATGAATTATATGTGAGCTGCTTAATGCAGTAACCACCAAGCTAGCTATGAATAGCTGAAGACCTACCTTTTATAGTATTTCTTGCAACCCCCAAATCTTGACAGTTGTTGATACAGTTGATGATATAGTAGTGGCTTACTATTGGTGAAAATTTCTTCTCAGCGTGGTGAATGACTGAAACACAAGAAGTCTGTCAGATATTGGGGAGGCTATGGCCATCGAGAAATATATTGGGGAGGCAGACGTTGCCAGGAAAGAGTAGGAGGAGAAGTGTTGGAAAGTCAAACCTACCTCGTATATCATACTCTACTCTTTTTTTATCCTTTTGTGATTGATTTCTTATGTAGGAAAGTTTTAGAAAACTTGGACGAAGTTGCATACATGTGATGATTTTCGAATTTTGATAGAGGCCTCAATGTAGTCTTCAGGTGTTTTGTTATTTCTAAAAAATATTAAACTCTCTCCCAATTTGGATAGAGGCCTTATGTCGCTTTCACACTTTTTGTTGTTGTTATCGAATGTGCAGGTCACTTATGGAAACCGTCAAATGGTGCTCACTCTACTCCAAACAGTTTGGGAATTATATATAGCATATGGTGGATTATTTCTTCAACCAATATAAGGATGAATTGAATGTCATTGACAATGGTTTGATTGATGAAATGGTACCTAATTCTGTCTCTGGTGGAACAACTATTTCCTTTCCTGGAGCGTCTTCAGCGTGATCTGTAATGTGATCATCTTTTTTATGGGACTTAGAAAATCCAGACAATTTGCTTCCTACTGACATTAGGAGGCTTTTTTGAGGATTTGAACTTCGTTATTTATAGTTGTCTTTCTAATAAAGGTAAACACTTAGTTATTCATAGTAAATTCAACCGCAGGTCTATTGTACCCAATATATCAGTCTCAATAAAAAAGGTTGATTGCCGGAACGACGACTATTGATATTCGTCGGAGAAACGCTTTTTAACTTTTATAACTGTGATAAAATAGTTATTTGAGTTCATTTATGATGGACTCATTTATTTTAGAACATTCATTTCAACTGTTAGAATAGTTGAATAGTGTTTCAACTTTAAAAAATACTCAGATTTCAAACCAATATCTCGAATGTTTTTTTTCTTCCTCATTTATTTTCTCACTATGAAGATACCGTGAGTTTTAGTTTTGAAACCGTTTGGATTTTGATTTTCCTTTTCTGAATGGGATTTCTGCAAATGTTAAAGTTGATATTTACTCAGATGTTAATTCCTTATCGTTAGTGCTTCTGACTTAGCGATGACTGTTGGGACATACACACAGTGATGTACACACACCAATGACACACACACACTGCACACACACACCAATGACACACACAGTGTACACATAATGATGCACACGCACACACGACTGCCCACACCACTGATGAATATGTCTTAACATTGAGATTTTTTTTTATTTTATTTCAGGTTGAATCTGTCTTCAGCTTCTTCTCTTGGATTATTATGGGATCGGAGTTTAACAATACTACATTTGTGCGATGAAATATATCCAATGACACATCTATTTATTCCCTCAATAATACTCAAAAGTGTTTTTTGATTATTTGATGCACACATTTAATGTTTTGGGACAACTCATATGTAATAGACTAACAAGTCTATCTGTTACATATCAACACATTCAATGTGGTTAACGGTGCAAGATACTCATATTATACTCATGTGTTGGTATTATACTGCTTATACTTTGTCTTCTTTCATTAAAGGCCCTAATCTTTGGTGCTATATGGACCATTCTTGGGGATGATAGAGAAGCAGCGAACTGTGGTTAACGCCAACGAAACCAATGTGAAATCTGTTTCTTCATTTGATGACACACAGGATGGAGAAACCATATTAGAGCCTCATCAGGATGAATTTGTTATTTGAAATGATATAT
The DNA here is from genome assembly GCA_949130495.1 of Sambucus nigra. Lineage (NCBI taxonomy): Eukaryota > Viridiplantae > Streptophyta > Magnoliopsida > Dipsacales > Adoxaceae > Sambucus > Sambucus nigra. The sequence goes on from OX422209.1 coordinate 689,974,927, forward strand.
GATCACATAAATTGTAACGGTAAGTGGACAATTGATTATATATATATTTTTTTCAAAGGAATTATATATTTGATTTATACCTTAAATTGCTCAAGAATGTAGAATTATGTAAGGAAATCAGTATTTGTTTATATTTATTTTTGTGGTAAAAGAAACCTCCAAGGGCTCTTTGTTTTTGTCCTCCACGCACCACAGTTAATTCCGCAATCACAGTTAATTTGACTTCAATAATGAGTACGCTGCAATCACAGTATATACAAATGTATTTGTGATGCTTCTAACTGCATAAGCACCTTTATAATGCATATATGAAGACTGGCTTGCATTGGTCGGTTATTAGGGAGGACTCCTTCCATCATCCGAAACAATAAAAAAATACAACGCCAAGATTGCAGCTTACGACGAACAACTACTGCAAGGATTACACTATTGTAGAAAATAGAACAAACAGGAGGTACGAGTGCAAGCTTTTAGCAACAAGTTTGTTGCCCTAATTATACATGATCCGATAATCACTAGGACAACCCTTCATCCGTGATTAAGTTTCTTTCTATTATGCAGTTTGTTCATAGTTTCGAATTTATGATTATTAGACATAGAAGTACAACAATGGGAAGGATTAAAGTGATCTTGATTGATACTGTTTGCATTTTTTAATATGTCTACTCTATGCATATATTTTTTGGATTTAAATATTTATTAACTTTTACTATATGTATCATGGATTTATTGTATATAGGTTCAAGAAGTTAGAAGACATCAGGTGTGGCACTGAACAGCACTGAACAGAGCATGAATTGAGAAGGAATGGCCAAAAAGATAGTACACTATTTTCATTGTTAAATAGGTGACGAATGACTCACTGTTTTCATTTTTAAAGTGTTTTTTATACCTTAAACAGATGGATGGTACAATAAAACAATGGAACTCTAGTCATTTTTATTAGTTTATACAAGGTCCGTTAGTGTATTTATTTGATTGTTGAAGTGTTTTTATACCTTAAACAAATGGATAGTCCTATAAATAAATGAGATTATGTCCAATTTTTTTAAAATTTAAACTTATTTTATTGAAATTGAATTGAGTCTGTGTATGGATGGATTAAACACATTGAATAGTTATATAAACATATGAAAATTCGCCCAATGTTTTAAAATTGTTTACAATTATGTGTTGTAAAAAACGTTTTTGACATAATTGGTTCGTACCATGGTGTATGTACATATGTATATAAACACGATGTTTGTATGTATTTATGTAAATACGACGTATGATCCAATCAACGATGTACACTTTCAAAAATTTGTGTCGTGCCTTCAGGCACGGGTATACCCTAGTGTGTGTGTGTGTGTATATATATATATATTCATAAGGATTGAAAATTTGGAAAATGCAGAAAACGTACAGTGGTTGGGGATCGGGGCGCCGATTTATAGGCAGAAACTCGGGGTAAACCTCCCGAACCAACTTTATATTTTTTTTGTTCGTACTCGGTCAATTAGTTATAAAGTTGCCGACCTGATGCACTAAATTCAGTATAATTACCCCGAACCAGCTATATAATTCTATAGTCTTGTTCGTTATTTTTACCCCAAGCTGGTGATATATATTCGATATATTTACTCCGACCTAATAAAATATATTATATATATTCATGTCAAATGGAATACAGTCATACAAATTTATCCACGTGATTCAATGATGTGGTGGCCCTTAGGAAACATACAATGGAATTCAAACACACATCACAATTATGCTGTTAGTTATGTTTATAATGGAACTAGAACATTATGTCGTTATGTTTGTAGCGAATGATGCTTCCTCCCCCAACAAGCACTACCCACTGTTAGAGAGGTTTATCCCGAACCAAAACTCATTCGGTATGTTTATGCCGACTCAATTAAGGTACACTTGTTATGTTTGTAGCAAATGAAATCACATTTCCAAACACTTCAACTTCAAATTTTCCTCATTTAAATAGTTACAAACACTTAATTACCAACATTCAGTGAACCAATCATAGTTTACACAGTCATAGTTTACAACATTTAACTTCAGCATCAAAGTTTACAACACAAAGTTTGCACAGTCATATGTTATCAGTTCATTACCAACATTCAACTTCAACTCAATACGAGCACCGACCTAGACTTTTTCGATAGAAAGTGGTCTTGCCAGTTTTCCTGGTACCATTTCTACATATCAAATTTGACCTTGTATCCGGAGGCCTTGTTTCCCCTCTCGTCCCTCAAAGGTGTCATGGGCTCGCGGGGTATGATTTGGAACCGACCAAACTATCTCAAATAGTGTTCCGGGTAATAGGGCTCCCCTACATCAAAATATAAAATAACTCCGCTATAAAATGATACTTGGGGAAGTGGATAAGATGCCCTAACATCTCTATAGGGATCCCAAAATACCTACAAACAAACAAAACATAATTTTATACTTACATAAGAAATTATTTACATTCCCAATAGTCGTGTCATCTAACTGCTCATAGTAGTTAGTTAGACTTTGAAAAACATTCTTATGGGAGGCGAATTACAATGCAATCCTAAGAATTTTCTCATCGAACTCCATGTTGATGCATCCTCCCAACCCAGAGAAGTGCTCATAGATCCACGACTGCAAAACATACAAAATGAAATTTGAATATGAATTTAGGAAATTATAAAACTAGTATATTAGTTACCTGAATAAGAGAGAGGCAACCTTTCATTTGCTTCATATCGAAGCGAGAGACTAGGCTTACATGCCTATGAACATGTGCAAGGATCCTCATTCCTTAAGCTAATTTGCCCACCTTCTTCAAATCTTTCAAAATTTGAAGGTAAAAAACTGAAATCTTATTCTTCATTTTATCAATGAAAAATTGCACTCGATAATGTAAAGTAAATATGCTCTGGCACAGTAGTCTTTGACTTCAGTAGTGGCATTCGTGTCCTTCGATTGCTCCTTAAAATTCGTCGTCAGCCAGTTCAAGCGCACAACACAGTGTTCACTACATTCTTATTGGGAAACGTCCCTAGTAACACCCAACGTCTCCACTACTATGTCAATAGCAAATGGGACCTCAACATCCTCCTCCTCCTCAACTTCGGCATGTAGGCTAAACAGAAGTAAACAACTAGTAGTTCTCCCAGTATCTGGCTATATCATCAAGGGTGATAGTCATCTCCCTACATAGCATGTTGATACGATGTAAATATTGCGTATTTCATCCCTCGAACCTACGCATTTTAACCTCCTCGGGTGCCTTAATCTCTATATTTAAGTCCGTTAATCAGGCAACCTCAGTTTATATTATTAACATGCTATATGAGGTATAATTAGGCTTTTGTAGGTATTTAGGTACTAAGTATGAAGTTCGGACGCATTCCGCTTAAGTTCCGTACGCAGTCGCATGTTCAAGGACAATTCGGTCAATTCACAGCTTGGGAACCTGGCCCAACATCTCATAGAAGTTGTAGCTCTCCTCGCAAGCTTCGTGTGGCAGTGAATGGTGCGCGATTTCGATCCCTACCGAAGAAGTTACGGTAATTTTAGCGGAAGAGAAACCAATCTAACCAAAACAGGAGGAATATGTCCAGACCTGTAGCCATCGATCGATCGATCCTTCAGTTTTTGCCAATTGTGGGAGACAGTGGGCTATGATTTTTACCATCGATTATTTTGATCGATCGATCGATCCCCTGTTTTCAGCTGATATTTTGGCTTTTCTTTTCTTTTTCCTTTTCTTTTCTAATTTAATTCCTTTTACTATATAAAGGATTTTTGGTGTAAAAATAGAGATAATTCGTTTTAGATAGTTTAGGTTATGGTTTTGAATGTTTGAGAGCTCATTTCTTCATTTTTCTTGGATTGACACCCATTTGGGTTTGTAATTTCTGCTTTCATCTTCCATCTCCATTAATATAACTTGTAATTCATTAATTCTTGTTTGTAGTTAATTTACATGCCTTCATAATTAGGTTTACATGCTTTCTTTCCTTGCTTTCTGATGTAGTTTTATCGCGTTTATTTACCGGTTATCCTCCAAAGTCAAATCGTTTTTGCGGTGGACCCTCAATGATTTAGATTTTTAGTGTATAGTTAGTGTGAAGCCTAAATAGTAGGTTGTATATAGTTAGCTTTTTATTCTTTCTTTCTTTTAATTTTTTCTTTCCTTTTTAATTTAGTCTAGTGTAATTAGTTAACTCTTTGTTATTTGTTTTTGCTATGCTCAGTACTAACTTGTTTTGTAGATTCTTTGGACTCGTTCTTGTGGGGATCGCTCCAATTTTGGGTAATATCGATATTTTAATCTCTTTAACTTGGTTCTTAATTCACATTGAGGACAATGTCAGGTTTTAAGTAAGGGGGGTGTGGGATATTCTATCCATTTCTCTATTTAGTCCATGTTTTTTGTCACATGTTAGTTACTTAGTATGCTTTTTTTAGAAAAATTCAAAAAATTAAAACATATTTTCTTTCTTTTTTCTCCTTTTTGGGCATTTTGCCTTTGTTTCCGATGATAAATTTCAATAATTGCCCAATCCAATAGACAACTCAACGATGCATGTTCTCGATTTTAGAAGTTATTAGACTTTAGTCCTCAATTATTGATATTATGAATAACTTCATGAATTAAACTTTAATCCCATGAGCACATGCACTTTTATCGTTCTATTGATTTGGTTTAAGATTTTTATAACCCGACAATCTTTTTTTGCATTGTATATACTTACACCGAGTAAGCTTTGTACCTTTCGTCGTTTGTGAGTGTATACATTATTCTTTCCTCCTTGAAAACATTAATTCGTCGGTAATCTCTCTATTCTTTAATTTGACCGTTCATTAATTGAGTTCATACTTGAAATGTGTTGCTTGAGCATGATTTTCAAAGTTTGTTTTGACTCGATAATTGCGTAAACCTTTTGAAATGATCATAGGCCATCCTTGTTATATCACCCATATTGACCTTGACCTCACCTTAAATGTTTTCCCTCATTAACCCCTTTGATCTTAAATATTAGCCTTTCGTTTTATAACCCAAATACCATACCAACTCCATATTGGAGTTATAAACCATACATATTACCTTCCATACCTTTGTTTGGAATGTTACCTGGGATTGAATGATGTTGTTGTATTGCGGTTGCATTTTAGGTATGTGAGAGTGTGAAAATAAAGAAAAGAAAGTGTAGTGAAAAAAGAAAAAGAGAAAGCAAAAAGCAAAAGAAAACATGAGAAAAAAAAGAAAAGAAAAAGAAAGAGAAAGAGAAAGTTGTAAATGTTGTGTATATAGTTCAATAAGCTTTGATTACTCTCAAAATGATATATCTAATGCTTATTTGGAACTTGTTTTCCAATTTTGATATTTCCCGCATTTTCCCATTATCCCGAGTTTTCATTTCCGAACACTTTGAACCCGTACATACATCCCTTTCATTTCATACCCTAGCCTAGCCTACATTACAACCCTATTAAAGTCATATGTGATCTTAGGTTGATGTAATTCAAATGTTTAAATAGTTTTGATAATCTGTGAAAATACATTTCGCCTATTTTAATGAGCGGTATCTTTCATTGAGATTACAAGTTTTATTTCCTATATAGCGTTCTTCATTTGTGACATGTGTACGACCTAGTTTCCATTTACATTTACTCTTTATGCATGTATGTTCCGTTTGTTACCTCCCTATTTTGAGTGAATTCACTTGATGAGTGTAATGCCCGTGAGGATTGAATATATGCTTGCTTTATTTAGTATACGGTTTATTTAAGTTTTTGCCAAACCACACTTTGCATGTGCTCGCTCCCCTCCCACATTTTAAGGTTTCAATTCTATGAGGTGCATTCGATAATGTTAATGATTTTGAACTTTTATTTGAATTCGTTCAATGTGCTAATAATGCGTATGAAATCCTTTTCCACTATTGTTGGGCTTGTCGCATGTGATTGGGCATATTTTGAGGAAACCATATGATGTTTATGGGTTTCATCCCTGAAAACTCTCACGAGACGACACTCGTCCACTAGGGTAACATAGGGGTTTAACGGCTTATTGCATACGCTAAATGCAATCGAATCTCCCGCGAAAGTGGCCTTATGCTTTTATACCATACTTTTGTACTATCTCCTACTTTTGGTTTGCTTGTAGTTCTTGTTGCATCCTATTTCATTGCTAGGGACTAGCAATGTGTAAGTTAGGGGGTGTGATACGACGCAAATATTGCGTATTTCATCCCTCGAACCTACGCATTTTAGCCCCCTCGGGTGCCTTAATCTCTATATTTAAGCCCGTTAATCAGACAACCTCGATTTATAGTGTTAACATGCTATATGAGGTATAATTGGGCTATTGTAGGTATTTAGGCACTAAGTATGAAGTTCAGACGCATTCTGCTCAAGTTCCGTACGTAGTTGCACGTTCAAGGGCAATTCGGTCAATTCATAGCTTGGGCACCTGGCCCAACATCTACACGGAAGTTGTAGCTCTCCTTTCAAGCTTCGCGTAGCCATGAACGGTGCACGATTCCGATACCTAACGAAGAAGTTATGGCGATTTAAGCGGAAGAGAAAACTAATCCAACCAAAACAGGAGGAATATGTGCAGACCTGTAGCCATCGATCGATCGATCGAAAGGATCGATAGATCGATCCTTCAGTTTTTGCCAATTGTGGGAGATAGTGGGCTATGATTTTTACCATCGATCGATCGATCCCCTGTTTTCAGCTGATATTTTGGCTTTTCTTTTTTTTTTTTTTTTCTTTTCTAATTTAATTCCTTTTACTATATAAAGGATTTTTGGTGTAATAACAGAGATAATTCGTTTTATTTATATAGTTTAAGTTAGGGTTTTGGAGGTTTGAGAGCTCATTTCTTCATTTCTTCTTGGATTGACACCCATTTGGGTTTGTAATTTGTGCTTTCATCTCCCATCTCCATTAATATAGCTTGTATTTCATTAATTATCATTTTGTAGTTAATTTACATGCTTTCATAATTAGGTTTACATGATTTCTTTCCTTGCTTTCTAGTGTAGTTTTATCGCGTTTATTTACCGCATTTTTAACATACTTTCTAGCTAAATTAGTCTAGGTTGTGCTGGATTGAACTCATTCCGGGTAGATGTGTTGCTTTGCTTTGGTAATGGAGTTTACGGGTCTATTTCGGGTGCGTTAACCTAGTTATTACGTCTAAGAGATTTGACGGGGCATATCATGTATGTTCCGTGCTTACCACCTTGCGTCCGTAATTTTCGGGGTATTTGTTGACACCAAAATCGGATTAGGCATTTATGCGAATCTAGGGGCGTGACAACCCTTGGTTCAATTAACTGTCGAAACGAGACGCATTTGTAATAACTTGTCGACCCATGTAACCATTTTATACTAATTAACTCGGGTGAGGGATATTTGACGCAACCTATAGTTTTTACTCGCTTTGTTAATCTAGCTTTATTTTCCCTTGCCTAGATTAATCATTTCCCTTTTATGCATATTTTTCCTTTTTGTGTATAATCATATTTTTGTAAGAGGGTAGTTTAGATAAGATGGAGGCGTAACCCCTTTTGAGTATGGTAATGATAAGTTAATTAGCCAAAACTTTGGGTTAGTGACATAACATGCAAACACAAACTCAATGAAGATAAGACTTAGTTTAAACTCACAAATCTCTCGTGTATAACTCAGAAGATAGTAATGAACTTAGAAGTAACTTAGTTAGAGGGAGAGAGAAGTAAGCAACCTAGATACGCCTTGGCATGCAGCTAAACACACCAACCACCCTCAAGAATCTCTATCAAGTATTAAAAGCTTCCTAATAAATGATAGTGGTGGATGAGCCAACTCTCAGGTTTGTAACAACTCTCTAGTAATAACTTCTGAACTCTAAAAAAATATCTCTTTTGAACTCTCGAAAAGATCATCCTCTCCTCAGGGGTGGTTGGGGTCCTTAGATATCCCCCCACACCATCCCCGAGGCAACTCAATCATTAAAGACTATGAAAGACATCCCTCATACTTTATGTGACAACATTAAATGCCTCATGCACTAGTTGTCTCCACGTCATAAGCATTAAATGCCAAGACATGCCTTTTGCCTAATCACTGTGTGTCAGGGGGCTGTTGTCGCAGAGGTGGCTCACCAACTGCCTGACAGCCCCAAATACCACTGTGGTTTACTCAAGTGCAGGTCTGACATTGTTTAGCTGGCTAGTGACATCACCTACAGTAGATGTGACATTATGTAGAGGGTTGTTTGATTCACAAATCAACGCCCGATGGAACTCCAAACTGCTCCGCCCGAGGTTCCACGGTCAGGGTTATTCGGTGTTTTACCAGGTGTATTTAAGGTGGTTGGGATAAGCCCCAACGGTGCCTCACTTCTCAATCCTCCAAACCAAGTCCCTCTAAGGTTCCCACGGTGAGGTCATTCGATAGAGCATGAAAGCTCTCCCGGGCCCTGCCAAGCCTGGTCCCTCGCGAGTACTGTTTGACCTCACTCTAAAACTAATTATTACTATCATTACATCACTACAACCGTTATAGCTCGTAGTCAACATACACAAAAATACAATATGACTAACACAACAAGCTAAAGTATGAGTTGCCACGCTAAACTGCCACGCTGAGTTGCCACGCTTGAGCTGCCTCGGGTTTCTTAATCCCAAACACTGTTGCTAATTAGGGAATTATCCCTAATCTTAGGATTACCTTCAAGCTCCCTCTACATTTGCCCCTTCGTGGAGAGATTTGTTGGAGCAAGAAATGTCTGTACGAAACTTCTCAAACCGATGAACCTTCTCGCGTGAAAAAATTCTGGCCTCCTTTCCTTCATTAGAACCACAACGTTATAATTTATAGGAAAAAGTAAAATTCACCCCGATGTACCTGAGCCAAAGCACTACGACTTATTGGGGTTTTGACAAAGGGACATCGCCACTTTTTCCTTATACTGCGATTCAATCGTTCTAGCTTTATTATTTGAACTTCTCCCGAAAGGCCTGCTAACCTTCTCAAATACTCGTTCTGATTCTTGGTAAATGAAATTCTCTCTTGTAATGCTTCACTATGTTCGAAAAAGCAAAAATTCTCCCCGATGTACCTGATTTACCGTTTAAACAACGTTTAGACTTGTGGCGAGGGGACATCGTAGCTTTTTAGAACCGTTGGAACATCTTTTTTGTTAGGAGTTACTGGATATGTCTGACAAAAAATTTGGTGCCAAAACTCGAACTTACCTAGAAAGGCAACCATTTTCATTCCCCTGGCATCACTTCGTAAATGATGTAACGCTGTCTTTGGAACTGTCAAAACACTTCCCGAAGTGCCACGTGTTCATTTGAAATGATTATAGGCGGCTTTGCACGTGCGATGGTGGGAAACTCAAAAGGTAAGGTTTAAAAGGCTTCAAACGTATCTTTTTTCACACCCTTCTCTTTCCTTTTTCTTCTTCAAGCTCCCGCATTCCTTTAGAGAGAGAAACTTTATGCTAACTCTGTTTGAACTCCATTGTTACCCAAGCTTTTACCAAACTTCCTTCTTCTCTCCTCTTTTGCGCCACCACCTGTGGTTGTGCCTCTACCTCTTCATTCCTAGCCCTTCTTTTACCAAGCTATTCTCAGGCTTCACTATTGTCTGCAATGGCCTCCTCAAGCAACCCTACCACACCGGCTACCAGTGCTCCACCTGCCACCCCTATTGTCACTACCTTTGATGCCGCTGTTGATACCAAAATTAGTATGCTGATGTGGACTAATAATAAGAAGACACGTGTCAATCTACGTGGCACAATAGCAACGAGGAAGTTTATTCCCCCAACCTAGTCATACTCACTCCGAGCAACAAGTGTACTTCGAGGAACTCCAGCGCTCCGAGGAACTCTTGAACGACGAGCAACTAAGGCGGTTCGAGCTGCATCTCGACCACAGCATTGATTGCCAGATAATCAACAGTTCAATTATTCATTGAATGCTTATCATCTTGACGCATACGCTTGAAGAGCATTAAATGAATTATCCTTTCATATGTATATCATTTAATGTATCACCCTTTCAGATATAGCCTCAAGGCTATAAATACATTGTATTACCCTCATTCAAAGGGACCGGAATTTCTTGATAGAGCTTGTAATCGAGAATTCCCAAAACACTCAGCAATAACATAACAGTGGATGTAGGCCATTCATATAAGGCTGAACCACTTTAAAATTCTTTGTCTCATTTATTTATCTGTGATTGAATTATTAGAGTAATATAATTTTTTACATCAACAGATTGGCGCCGTCTGTGGGAAACGATTGCTATTATCGTTTTTCACCAAGAATCATTCATCATCAATGGCAGATAATCCGGAATCTAGCAATCGAAACGCTGGAAATGCTGGAAATCTTCCAAATCCTTCGGCACCTCCTGATCTGGCTGGAATTATGACGAATCTGGCTCAAGGACAAACCGCCATGCAAGAGACAATGCGGCAACTCATACAAACCCTTCATGGCGGTGCACCTGCACATTCGGGACAGCAAAGTGGTCAGAGGCAAACCTATTTACTTTCTTCACGATCCAGGCTTACAGATGCGCATCGTAATGAGGAATCTGATGATTTCTCTTATCAACCTGGGCGAACTTCGTCAATGCGGGCTATAGATACTGAGCAACGTATCACTCTCTCTCCAGAGAGACCCAGTGCCTTGGAGAGATTGAGCAGGGTATCTCCTTTCAGCCGATTAGGTCCTAGGAGGAATAGGAGTCCGCCTAAGACCATGTCGAGGAGTTTTCGACAACCATCAGATCTAAGAGAAGGATCAGCGCAATAACGACCAGTTGCTCGTCAAGATAGATCTCAAGAGGCCACTTCAGAATAATCAATTGCTCGAACTAATAGACCCGAGGAAGGAAATGATGCGTGGAAAGGTTCCATTCAACGGTTGGAGGATAGGTTGGGATAAATGGCTAAGGCGAAGAATCCCCTACAACGAACTTTTGTTCAAGGGACACCTTTTGTCAAGGCTATTGTGGATTTTCCTACACCGTCAAAGTTTAAAGCACCCGTAGTGACCCCCAAATATGATGGAAAGACAGATCCTGTTCTTCACATAGAGCAATATCAAGTTGCTGCCGATATCTATGCTGTCCCTGACGAGATGAGATGCAGAGCATTCTCAGGAAATCTTACTGGATCTGCCCAGATATGGTACAACAATCTTCCTCGGGGTAAGATTTCAACTTTCTTTCAGTTGGCCGAGTTGTTCATTGGCAATTTCTATTTTGGAGCGAAACCAGTAAAACGAGTAGCACACTTGTTAAGTGTTAGACAAAAATCTGGTGAGAGTACTAGAGATTACATAACTCGTTTCAATAACGAGAAGCTGGAAGTCATAGATTATGAAGAGAAGACAACAATCACCGCCTTGATGAGTGGATTGTTGCCTAACAAGTTGTATTACACTTTGGCCAAAGATCCACCTACAAGTATGTCAGAGTTGATGGCAAAAGCGGCTAAAATCATGAATGTCGAGGAGGCTATGGCTGCAAAGAAGAATATGGATAAAGAGACCAAGGAGGAAGGCGACAAATCTAAGAAGAAAGAGCATAAGGGCAATGGCGGTGACAAACATTCCAAGAATAATAAGTCATCATAGGAAGTCCTGAAGAAATTCGATAATTATACTCCTTTGAAAATGGGTATTAATCATGTCTTGGAAGAAATCAAGAATAACGAGGAAGTAAAGTGGCCAAAGAAACTGAGGTCAGACCCTGACACGAGGAATAGGGAGAAATATTGTGAGTTCCATAAGGATCATGGCCATATGACCAAAAATTGCATAGCTCTTCAGAACGAGATTGAAACACTCATCCGAAGAGGGAAACTAGCAAAGTATGTTGATCGGGGAGGTGAAAGAAGAAATAATGACCGAACTAGAGAGAGGTCCAGATCTCCTCATCGAGCAGAGGAGAAAAAGAAGAGAGACCATGAAGATGATCCAGATGATGACCCCGATCTTCCCAAGAAACCAAGGCATCCAGAACGAGAGGTATTTTCCATACGTTTTGGGTCATTTGATTGTAATGTCATTACAGGAGGAGATGCAGGAGGAGGAGACCTTACTGCAGAAAGAAAGGCTTACCTTGGAGAGGGTCAAGCTTGTTCATATATTCAACGAATAAATTTGGCTGAGGAGGATCGCCCGAGGAAGATAAACAAAGAGAAGCTGGTCATTGGCTTTTCAAAAAATGACCTGGCAGGTGTTCTTTACCCTCACGACGACCCTTTGGTGATCAAAATGAGGATGAAAGAAGTAATGATTTCAAGGGTTTTGGTAGATAATGGTAGTTCGGCGGACATCATGTACTACTCATGCTTTGACAGCTTAAATTTGAAATCATCTCAATTGGAACCTTATCACAGACCTCTCCTGGGTTTTGCTGGCGAGAAAGTTTTTCCACTTGGGACGATCAAGTTGGATATATTCATTGGAACTTGGCCTGCTTGTCGAACAGAGAGAATACGCTTCTTTGTGATGGATAAGAATGTGCAGTCAGCTTACAACATCATCATGGGAAGAGTTGGTTTGAAGAAGTTCGAAGCAGTCCCATCTACAGTACATTAGTGCTTAAAATTCCCAACAAATTTCGGAGTAGGAGTTGTGAAAGGTGAATAAAAAGTAGCTCGGGAATGCTATTATTCATCTGCCGAGCAAGAGGATCTTGAAGAGTCAAGGAAAAAGACTACTACCTACCAGGTGGAGGAAGGTACAGAAATTGAAACACTTGATCCGAGAGATGAATCCCAACTTGTAAAAGGACAGGTGGTGGAATCTACAGAAAATGTTATTATGGGCGACGAGCACCCTGAACGAGTAACCCAGATAGGTTCGTCGTTGGATGTTTCAATAAAACAGGAGTTGATAACTTTCTTTAGAAACAAGAAGAAAACTTTTGCATGGAGTCATGAGGACATGCCAGGAATAGATCCAAACTTCTTATGTCGTGAGCTCAATGTAAATAAGGAGATCAAACCTGTAAAGCAGAGAAGAAGAGTATTTAGTCCCGAGAAGAATCAAGCTATACAAGAGGAGGTCGACAAGCTCCAGAAAGCCCAATTCATTGAAGACGTGAAATATCCAGACTGGTTAGCAAACGTGGTGATGGTAAAGAAGAAAAACAATAAATGGAGAATGTGTGTTGATTTCACCGATCTCAACAAGGCATGCCCAAAGGATCACTTTCCATTGCCCATAATTGATCAACTAGTGGACGCCACCTCGGGACACGAGCTGCTCAGCTTCATGGATGCTTACTCTGGCTACAACCAGATCAAAATGAAACCTGAAGATAGGGAAAGTACTTCTTTTATTACCCCTAGGGGAACTTATTGTTACAATGTTATGCCTTTTGGTTTGAAAAATGCAGGAGCGACATACCAGCGGCTGATGAACAAGGTTTTTGCCGAACAAATCAGTTGCAATATGGAAGTTTATGTCGATGATATGCTAACAAAGAGCAAGAAAGCTGCTGATCATCTAGTTGACTTAGGTCAGACCTTTGATCAACTGGATAAATACCAAATGAAGCTCAACCCGACGAAGTGCACATTTGGAGTAAGAGAAGGAATGTTCCTCGGGTACATCGTCAACCAACGAGGCATTGAGGCAAATCCAGAAAAGATCAAAGCTCTTTTAGGGTTGCGATCTCCAACGACGAAGAAAGAGGTGCAGAGTCTTACAGGATGAGTTGCAGCGCTCAACAGATTTGTATCCCGAGCAATTGATAGATGCCTCCCATTCTTCAAAACACTTCGAAAAACTTTCGAGTGGAATGATGAATGTGAAAAAGCCTTTCAAGACTTGAAGAAATATTTGGGAGCACCTCCACTGTTATCCAGGCCAGTAATGGGAGAAAAGTTGTACTTATACCTGGCAGTATCAAAGAATGCAGTCAGCTCAGCATTGATCAGATTGGAGAATGGAGTCCAGAAACCAATTTATTACACAAGTAAGGCTTTCCGAGGTGCAGAGGTCAGGTACCCAAAGCTGGAAAAATTGGCATTGGCATTAATTGAGGCAAGTAGAAGAATGAGGCCATATTTTCAGGCCCATACCATCATCGTTTATACCGACATGCCATTGAGACAAGCCCTTCATAAGCCAGAAAAATCAGGGAGACTGATGTGGGCAATAGAGCTCGGTGAATATGATATTGTGTATGAACCCAGATCATCATTAAAAGGGAAGGCTGTAGCAGACTTTATAGCAGAATTTACATATCCTGATACCCCCGAGGAACACAAGTTGCTCGCTGACCAACCTGTGGATGTTACAGGATCAACAGACATAAGTCCAGACCAACTCCGGTTGGTAAAAGGGTTTGTGGATATAGAAAGATCATCAAATTCAAACCCAGACCAACTCCGGTTGGTAAAAGGGCGAGAAGAGATGGTCGACGAGGAGCGAAAATTACCAGGGGAGGATGAAAGAAAATAGCAGATATTTCACCGAGGAACTCTGTCAGATAAGAAATTTGAAGACGAATTACCTACATGGAGATTGTATGTAGATGGGTCATCTTGCACAACAGGTTGTGGAGCAGGGATTGTTTTGAAAACCCCAGACGAGATTGACATGGAATATGCCCTACGATTCCAATTTAAAGCCTCCAATAATGAGGCTGAGTATGAGGCCATGATAGCAGGTCTTAATTTAGCAAAGATTATGGAAGCAAAACAAGTGATGGTATTCAGTGATTCTCAATTAATTGTGAATCAGATGATGGGAACATATGCAGTTAAAGGAGAATTAATGGTCAAGTATTATGCAAAGGTGATGGAGTTGTTGGCAGAATTTGAAGCCATTCAGTTGATCAGAATACTAAGAATGGAAAATACACAGGCAGACGCACTGGCCCGACTAGCATCAGCTACTCGTACCGAGCTGCGAAGAACGATACCAATTGAAGTATTAGAAAGTCGAAGCATAGATGAAGACTTGACGATGAATGTTATTACCCTTGATTTAGGACCATCTTGGATGGATCCCATCAGGGCATATATTGAGGAGGGAGAATTGCCGGAGGATAAGCTCTCTGTAAAGAAATTGAAGTTTAAAGCTGCTCGGTATGTACTAACTAATGGTGTTTTGTATAGACGAGGAATTATGGTAGGTTTGCAGAGATGTGTACATCCCTCCGAGGTGAAAGAATTGATTGAAGAGATCCATGAAGGGTCTTGTGGAGCACGTGTAGCAGGTCAGACACTTTTACAAAGAGTGATGACGCAGGGGTACTATTGGCCAACGATGAGGGCTGATTGTATAGCCTATGCCAAAAGATGTGATAAATGCCAACGTTTTTCTTCCATTCGACGTAGTCCACAAACATTATTGACACCCATAACTTCCCCTTGGCCATTTGCCATGTGGGGAATTGATTTGGTTGGACCACTGCCAACAACCCGAGGAAGATTCAAGTACCTCGTCGTTGCAGTGGATTATTTTACTAAGTGGGTAGAAGCTGAGCCACTTATTGATATGACATACGAGAAGGTATACCAGTTCGTTTGGAAGAACATAATCTGCCGATATGGTCTCCCTCATGCTTTCATCACAGACCGTGGAACACAATTCGATAACGAGGAGTTCGCCGCCTATTGTCATCAGTCAAATATTTTGAAGATTCATTCAGCACCAGGCCATCCTCAAAGCAATGGACAGACTGAAGTGACGAACAAAACATTACTAAATGGTTTGAAGAAGAGGCTAAGTGAGGCTAAGGCTAATTGGATTAATGAGCTACAGTTAGTATTGTGGGCTTACCGAACAACTCCTCGAGCAGCAACTGGAGAATCACCATACATGTTGGCGTTTGGAAGTGAGGCTGTAATACCTGCCGAGTTGGGTCTTCCAACACACAGAGTGCTGAATTTCAATTCCCCAGTCAGCGACTTAATGAGAAGATTGGATTTGAATATGCTCGAGGAGGTTAGAGAAGAGGCAGCCATTAGAAATGCTGCTTACCAACAACGAACAGCTCTGTTCTACAACAAGAGGGTGAAGAAATGCGACTTAAAAGAAGGAGATTACGTGCTAAAGAAGGTCATTCAGAAGCACAATAAATTGGAAGCAAACTGGCATGGACCTTACCGAGTTACAGAAGTTGTTCGACCAGGAACTTACCGCATAGCAACTCTAGAAGGGGAGGAGTTTAATAATGCATGGAATGCTAAACACCTACGCAAGTATTATCAGTGATGTAAAATGTAAAGCAGTTCCATCAATATGAATAAAACGATGATATTTCGCCATCTTCTTTCTTTTATTGAAAGTTTTTCGGGGAATACTAGTGTGCAACACTACGCTGTTCAGCAATAAAAGCAACACCGATAGTTCAAACCCAGATCAACTCCGGTTGGTAAAAGGGAGGAAACAAACTATACTCCTTTGGTTAGGAGGCGTACACTAGCTCAGAACAACTCCGGTTGGTAAAAGAGTTAGTGGAAATGATAGTTAGAACTCAGACCATTTCCGGTTGGTAAAAGAGCGAGAACACGATAGTTCGAACCCAGACCAACTCCGGTTGGTAAAAGGGCGAGAACACCCCATACTCCTTTGGTTAGGAGGCGTACATTAGCTCAGACCAACTCCGGTTGGTAAAAGAGTTAGTGGACATGATAGTTCAAACTCAGACCAACTCCGGTTGGTAAAAGAGCGAGAACAAACCATACTCCTTTGGTTAGGAGGCTGACACTGGTTCAGACCAATTTTGGTAAAAGGGCAAGTGGACATGATAGTTTGAACTCAGACTGACTCCGGTTGGTAAAAGGGCGAGAACAACACTCCTAAAAATGCCAATCTCGGTTGTTTAGGAAACAAGATATGCTCTCAAATGCCAACTTATGTTGGTCGGGAGGTAAGATTATCACAGAAAATACAAAAGTTCCTCGAAGAACAAAATATTCCAAAATGAACCAAGTATGGTTGGTCGGGGATAAAAATCCACTAACTGTAGGAAAATTCATCGACCTTGA
This sequence comes from Sambucus nigra, assembly GCA_949130495.1. NCBI lineage: Eukaryota > Viridiplantae > Streptophyta > Magnoliopsida > Dipsacales > Adoxaceae > Sambucus > Sambucus nigra. Next base: position 689,991,937 of record OX422209.1, read on the forward strand.
TTGGTCGGACACATTTTAAAAATAAAAATTTACCAAGTATGGCTAGTCGGGGATAAACTCTCACTAACTATAATTGGTCGACGAGCACACATTAATAACCTTGGTTGATTGGAATAATTTTCAACATTTTTATACTCATTACTTTATTATTAAGTGATCGAGCAACATTTCTGATACTTGTAACTTTTTATTATTAAGTTGGTCGATGAACCACACAATATTGTTATGCAAGCACAAATATAAAGTGTTTGACAAATACAAGACAATAGCAATACATATTTGCAAATAAAAATGAAAGTCTTTCATTAAAATTCAAAATAAATTACAAGCTACATTGATAATTATATGGATATGTATGCTAACTGTTACATAAGAAATTCCTATTCTATTGGTTTTTTCCCCTCAGCCTTCGATACAGGTTCCTCGCCAGCAGGCGGATCATTTAAAGACTGAGGAGAATTAATGAAGTTCAAGTCCTTCAGCATCCTAACGTTCATCACCGAAGGTCGATCTATGAGATGCTCAAGACGAGATACCTCAAACTGAGAATGCAAACTGTAGTCACCAAGATACTTCGCAATTAAGCTCCGAGGAATGGCACGAGCTGGGATCCATTCCATGTCCAAATTAAATGGTGGCACAGGCAAGTCGAGCAATCCGGGCTCATAGTAGTCCCACAAATAATGTTCCTGCTCGAGTTTCAACACACATAAGGCATTCAGCCAGCCTTGTTTGTAGCCCTCATTATTGGCATTCTGGATACGAGCATCTAAATGGAATAGTGCCTCGTTGTATCCAGCCATCCAAAATTCCTTGGGCTGTTTATGGAATTGAAATGTTAACCTATCAAGCTTATTGTGAAGACTCTGGATGAAAAGTTCATTAGTCTCCAACACCGATTTCTTTGCAGAGAGTTCTTGATCGACCCCGAGTAGGTGGAGTACTTTGTTCCTCGACAACATTCTGAGCAACTCTTCCTCATCCACGAGAACCCCTTCCTCGTCCCCGAGTAGCAGTAGAAGTACCAGACCTTCTCAAGGTATCCAACTCTTACCTTAATTTGGCATTCTCAACCTCCAAAAATGAAAATCCTTCGTCAGTCACTGGGATTACAGCTGTTGAAGAAGAGGCTGCAGACTTATACTGTGCCAGCTCTTTCTGCAAATTATTATTCTCTTGCTCCAGCAGCTCAGCAATCTGTCTACATGCTTCAACTTCACCCTTTAGGGTTCTCTCCCTAACATCATATCCAGCAAAGAGATTCTCGTAGCCCTTCTCGGCAGAAATCTGCTGGTACTTTTTCTCATAACCCTCATGCAACAGGGCAGATGATTCCTTGTACTGATTCTGAAGATCTTATAGAGTACATTGAAGCTCTTCGATCATCTCGTAGTACGCCACATTATTGGCCACAGCTCGGTCAAGTAAATATTTCAAGTACTGATAAGCTTCCACTGCCTGCTCTGAAGCACCATGGCCAAGGATGTCGACAACTTCTGATGCACTTAGTTCTGTATGACCAGCCTTATAATATTCATTACATTGCTGCATCAGTTTTGTATCATTGGCAGATAGTAATTCCATTCTAGCCATAAACTAGTAAAGAAGAGAAGGCAAGAGTTAATAAAAGAAGCAAACAGAACATCAACAACGTAGAGGAACAAAAAAGGTGATTTTATTACATCATCAAAAGGAGTACAGCGTTCAGAATACAGAGTACAAGTAAAAGTAAAAAAATAAAACAAATACCGAACAACTTCACACCTTTTCCTTGTCCCCCAAGACTTTCTCGGGAGGCTGGGACGAGGAGCTTGGTTGCTCGGTGGGAACAATGAGTTGGTTGGCAGAAGTTGGGACTTGTTCAGGAGGAGCAGGCAAAGACGAAATCTCCTCGGTGGCTGTCTGATTGGGTTGTGAAGCAAGGACTAGATCACCCACTGTCATTGAAGATTCCTCGGATGCAGCTTCGTCTTCTTCCTCATCTTCAATTCTAGGAGGGGGGCCAGGAAGATGTTGTTGAAATAGCTCAGAATCCTCGTTGACCTTCAATTCTTGCAGGGCAGCAACCCAACCATCTTGGAAGTATTTCAAACTCCCATACTGCACCTAGGTCATCATGGCTGCTACCCCCTGTCCCATCCTTTATGCCAACCAGTACGAAAAGATTTTTTCACAGCCACTTTTCTTTTCATTCTCTCCGAGGAGAGATTCTCGGATAGAAGATCCTCGGAGGCTTTCAACTTGGCCTCCACCTCCTCCTTCTGGCGATTTACTTCTCGCAAAAGCGTTAGCTCTTCCTCAGCCGATTTCAACTTATTTTCAAGCTCCCCGAAGTTTGTGAGCCTCTCGGCATATTTCTTATTCTCTCTCTCCAAGTCTTTTACTTTGTTTCCCAACTGCACCTTCTTTGCCTCAGATGCAGCCAACTTCTTCTCCCATTCACCCCTATCCTCGTCATATTTTTTACGGGAATCCTTCAAAGATCGGGCCAAGCCCTGTAAAGCATCCTCTACTCCAGTCGAGGAGCTAGAAGCCTTGATCGCTTCATCTTTCTTCACTATGGTGTTAAAGCAACTCACCAGCTAGAAAAAGAAGAAAATAATGATAAGTCATTATAGAGATACTTGTATTGATGGAAAGAAAGAAAAATTCAGGATAAGAGAAACTTACTGAAGCAATGTGACGAGTAGCTAGGGATGTCAGCATATCCCTAGACATGTTTTCCTCAATTCCTTGGACTTCAGGAATGGTCCAAGTCTTTACCAAGCTCATTGCAGAACTCGGAGGAATAATGGTTGGAACACCAGCTCCACTAGCTTGGAGCTGGGGAATGGTTTCAGAAAAACTGACCGAGGAGGATTTCTTCAGTCTCCTCGGTAGCACTTCAACAGTTTCAACCAAAGAAGAGCTTTTGGTTGTGGAAATGGTGATCACTTCCACAAGTGTATCCTTCTTACTAGGAGCCACTGGGGGCTTCTCGGCAGCCTTCTGAGGAGCAACAGAAGTGGTGGCATCTACTTTCTTTGTCCCCTTTTGGACATCAGCCTTGTTTCTTTTACCCTCTCCAGCAGAGGCAGTCTCCTCAAAGATAGCAGGAACTCTTCTTTTGCCCATTTTCTGACTCAGAGGAATGTGAGAGTCTGGTGAAGAATCCTCAGAAGCTGGCAATGGTTCACTAATGCTGACCACAGGACGAGCAGTAAAGGATGATGTATAACTCCTGTACTGCAACAAGTATGAAGCAGACCTGACGTGCTCGTCTGCAACCTTCTGATGCAAACTCCATATATGTTTCAAATGTTTAATATTTACTTCTGATTCTTTTGGAGTTTTTCTCTTGCTGTCAACTGCAAACAAATACATATTGAAATGTCAATCACGCATTTATTCAAACATAATGAAATCATAGTTTCGAAAATAAAATAAAATGAAAATAACCTATCCCATTGCCATATGGAGGGCATTTGGGACCTTCATATACTTCATCTCCAACCAAAGGGGCATGTTGCCAATTTTTAATAACTACCCCATGTTCAAAATAATCCCTATTAGCATCAGGGAGGTTAACTACTAAAGCCCTATTCAAAAATCTAGTTTTCAAATAATAAATATTGTCTAGAATAGCCCATGTATAGCAGTACATAATCTCAGGAATTCCTATACGGGTTCCATGAGTTTGATTTAACCTATACACCCCATTAACTATTCTCCATGTATTGGAGGCTATTTTTGCAGGAACAACGTCGAAGTATTGACAGAACTCTAAGCATAAAGGGTTTGGTGGAAAAGAAAATCCACATTCAGCAATAAAGAGGCTGGGGAACCAATGTCCCTCAGCCAAGCGAAAATAATTTGAAGGCTCAGAAAGATCCTCCACAGTTACCCAAGATGGAATAGAGAAATCAGAACGGAACTTCTCAAGAGATTCAATAATATAAACCATGGTGAATAAAAGAAATGAAGAAGAAGGAAGAAGATCTTACAGGAAAAAGGGAGATCTGTTGACAACGAACGAAAATAAGGATGAACGCACAAGAGAAAGAAAGACTATGGAAAACTCGAAAGCAGAAATTGGAAAAGGTAGAAGACGGTGATATTGTCTATGAAGTTTAAATACTTTGCCTTGGGAAACGGCGAAAGAAATGATTACAAAAAGGAAACTATTACGCTACCGGCGGCTAAAAGGACAAAAAGGGCTCGAAGATCGAAGCGCTTATAAAAATGCAAAAAGGCGGATTCTGCGAATTTGGAAGGAAATTCAAATATTGAGAAATGTTCCTAAAAACCAGGAAGGTCATTTAATATTGCCATATACCGAGAAAGAATGTTCCATACTCCTCAAAGTTCGAAATATGAAACATTGGGGGCTTCTGTTGATACCAAAATTAGTATGCTGATGTGGACGAATAATAAGAAGACATGTGTCAATCTACGTGGCACAATAGCAACGAGGAAGTTTATTCCCCCGACCTAGTCATACTCACTCCGAGCAACAGGTGTACTCCGAGGAACTCCAGCGCTCCGAGGTACTCTTGAACGACGAGCAACTAAGGCGGTTCGAGCTGCATCTCGACCACAGCATTGATTGCCAGATAATCAACAGTTCAACTATTCATTGAATGCTTATCATCTTGACACATACGCTTGAAGAGAATTAAATGAATTACCCTTTCATATGTATATCATTTAATGTATCACCCTTTCAGATATAGCCTCAAGGCTATAAATACATTGTATTACCCTCATTCAAAGGGACCGAAATTTCTTGATAGAGCTTGTAATCGAGAATTCCCAAAACACTCAGCAATAACATAACAGTGGATGTAGGCCATTCATATAAGGCTGAACCACTTTAAAATTCTTTGTCTCATTTATTTATCTGTGATTGAATTATTAGAGTAATCTAATTTTTTACATCAACAACCGCCTTACTGACTGCTGCCCGCCAGGACCAGTTGCGCTTCTACCACCGGTCCCCCATATTCGGCAAGAGTGATGACTTTGCTGGGTTTTGTAAGAGTTACATTTTTAATGCCAAGTATGATACTATGACGTTTGGTGATAAAGATGAGAGTGCTGATGACCGAGGCTTTCTACCTTCCGAGGGGACTCTCCGATTTCGTCTTAAGCGAGGGGATTTCCCATGGTCCCACATCGACTTTGAAGGTCCTGGGGGATCTCCTGCTCACTTTGTTGCCTGGAACTCCCATATGCAGAGTTCCCATGCTGATACCCTCACCAAGATTGGGATTCATCGGGCCAAGTGGTTTGGTGAGTTCACCCTGTCCAAGAATAATGCTGCTCTTCCCGTTCTGGTATCTCGCTGGAACGTTACCACTCATACGTTCATTGCTGCATGGGGAAAATTTACAATAACATTGGAGGATGTGTGCGAGCTTCTAGGCCTTGAGGCAACAGGTCATGAGCCCTATTCCGATGAAGCCCTGGATGCCCAAGAAACTGCTTATCATTTGGAGTTAAACCGTATATACTGAAGGTGCATCGGTACTTCAAACAAAGCTACCTTCACCCCTCTCATCAACTATTTCTTCAAGGGTCCTTCTGAAGGTAGTTCCTCTGAGGCTGCCCCTGGACAAGGTACATTACTGGAACTTCTTGCCTATATCCTTGTCATTTTTTCTCGCTTCCTTTTAACGGGAAAACCCAACGACCAACCTCGAAGGGACCTTGTCAACATGTCCCTTCATTTAGCTCGGGGTACCAAGCTTCCTCTGGCTGCAATCACTTTGGGATCCCTCTACACATGGCTTGATAAAACCCTTTTTAACATGAAATGCTCTCTGGGCCGTTATAAATTGGCCAACTTTGCCAATTATGTACTCCTCACAGGTTTCCTCTATGTACGTTTCTCGACAGTAGCCACCAAGACCAATCGCCCTCCTTCGGGGGAAACAATCCTGCCCCCATGATACTTTGTCTATCATAAGAGACAAAGCCAAAAAGAGCTGACCTCCTTTATCGATGACTTTTCGAGTTTTGTGATGAGGCCCTATGAAGTGGATATTTTTCTTTACACTTGTGATTTTTTTAAACATGAGGCAAGAGTGGTCCAGGTTGACTACTGTAGACCTCATTACTGAAGACCCCTCACTAGCCGTGGTCTTTCTATTTTTGCCAGGCTACCTGCCCTCTTACACCGAATGGGAATACACCAGCGAGCACTACAATCCCAACCGATGCAGCCGTCAGTTTGGCTTTGATCAAAGGGCTCCTCGCCCAGTGTTTCAATTATCCAACCCCAAGGTCTCCTTTAGCGAGGCATGTTCTCTATTTTCCTCAACTACTATGTGGGGAGTGAGTTCTACACTAGCTGGGCGAGTCACCATTCCCAGTATCACAAGGCAAGGGGACGTGACCCCTCTGTTTGTAATAAAGTACTGGCCGAGGCAACTGGCCCAAATTTCTAAATTCATCGAGGGGGATCCCGTCTATCCTCCAAATCTTTTATTTTCTGCCTTGGAGTTGGGGTTGAAGGGTAATTTTGTTTTTGGGATTGAGTTCCCTCTAAGCCAGACCCCCAAAGAACCTCCCATTGAACTTCCTCCATACTGCCCCATGATCCCTATTGCCACACCCAAACCCAAGGCCACTGCAACCCCCAAACCACTTACCCCTTCGGCCAAAGCTACAATAACGGGAGAAGGGCCTTCTCATCCACCTGCTAAGAAAGCCAAGAAATCCAAGTCCTCGAAGTCCAAGCCCCGGGCTCAGGCGCCAACTCCTTTGGAGGCATTCCCTATTGCCTCCATTCCCCCTCTTATGTCTCCAGATGTAGCTGAAGAGATGAGAAGGCAGGTGCAAGCCGAGGTTAAAAGAATAAATGCTGAATTCCAATAGCGTGCTGTTGTCGTTCCTCCCTCGATTGGTTTTCCCACGATCTTGGTTGATCCCATCGAGCCACCGATAAAAAGGAGAAGGAGGTCGAGGGTACCTGAAGGTGGTTATGCAACGAGCTCAAGGAAGAAAATGCTGGGTACCATGTCCCAGAAGAAACGGATGTTTGAGAAACCTCTATCCCCAGCTCCTTCTGTTGCTGCCTCCTCGTCGCCTTCACCAGTGGTTATACCTTCTCGATCTCCCTCTGGGTCTGAGGTATGTGTGCATTCTTTATTTATTGTTCCCTTTCTCTTAAGGTGTGTTGCATCTGCTCATTTCTTAGTAAGAAAATGTTTTGGTGCAGGGAGTTGAAGAAGAAAGGCCTAATCCCCCAACCCCCCGTAAGCCTTTTCATGGGGTGGGGGGGGGGGGGGGCGTTGCAGTGTCTCTCCAGCGAACACTACTCCCCCCGTTCCCCATGATAAGTCTTACTTATTCTCGGCGTTCATCCTCCCAACGGGTTGGAAATGCTGCTGCAGGGGCTACTACCATTGAATCTAGTGAGGCAATGAGCCCACCCCCAGCTTCTTCTGAATTAGAACCTCAGCCCGAGGCTCTTCTGCCCCTTGTTCCAGTTACAGAAAGTTTCTCCGAGGTCATATATTATCTATTACCTATTAGGTCTGGAAATATTTCTCTATTCCACCTCTTTTCTTTCTGTGTAATATGCTGAACCTTGACATGTTGGGATGCCCCAGGTTGAGATGGCGTCTCTGGTAGCCAGTATCCTTCGTCCTCCTGTACTGGCGAGACCTCTGACTGCAATCCCCCTCTTTAGTGCCATAACGGGGGTAAGTAACATTTATAAGTATTTCTCTATTTTTTGAGTACTAATTTGTCATTTCTAACACTTAGCTTTGTTGCTGCAGCTTTCTCCAAGTCTCTCTCCACCCTTTGCTCTTAATGGCCTTTTCCTTTCCAAGGCCCAGGTTGATACTGTTGCTCCTCATTTTAGTTCTTCTGTACCCACCGGCATTGGGGCATCTCTTGAAGATCCAATGTCTTCTACTGATGATACGCCCATGTTAGCCTTAGTACCTTATATTGACGAGGGAGGTTTGCCTATCGTTGAGGCTTCTTCAGCCAAGGGCCCCGTTGAAGCTGCTGAGGTAATGAGCCCGCCCCCAATGATTTCTACCATTATGGCCGCCGTGGTGACTCCCGTTCTCGCTTCCACTACTGTTGTGGTACTTTGCTAATTTCTCTCTGCACTTCTCAGTTTCTCGAACTTCACCTGTGTTTGTGACTTAACAATGAAAACACTTGTTAAGTTTTTTTTTTTATAAACTCCACCTATATCGGTGACTTAACAACGAAAACACTTGTTAAGATTTTCAAAAAAACTCCACAAATATCGGTGACTTAACAACGAAAATACTTGTTAAGATTTTCCCAAAAACTCCACCTATATCGGTGAATCAACGAAAGCGCTTGTTAAGATTTTTTAAAAACTCCACCTATATCGGTGACTTAACAACGAAAATACTTGTTAAGATTTTTTTTCATAAACTCCACCTATATCGGTGACTTAACAACGAAAACACTTGTTAATATTTTTTTATAAACTCCACCTATATCGGTGACTTAACAACGGAAACACTTGTTAAGATTTTTTCATAAACTCCACCCTTATCGATGACTTAACAACGAAAATACTTGTTAGGATTTTTTCATAAACTCCACTTATATCGATGACTTAACAACGAAAACACTTGTTAAGATTTTTTCATAAACTCCACCCTTATCGGTGACTTAACAACGAAAACACTTGTTAAGATATTTTCATAAACTCCACCTATATCGGTGACTTAACAACGAAAACATTTGTTAAGATTTTTCCATAAACTCCATATTTCCTCTAACTGTTCTCAGGTTGCTCGAGAGGATTCTCCACCAGTCCCTTCTCCCATTACCTCGCCCCATCGGGAACCTGTCGTTTCAGAAGATTCCAACCACAACGATCAAGGTTCCACGACCGGTGTTACTGCAGAGAGCGAATCTGGCTGCGAGCTTCCTCTGCCCGACTTAGATCCTCACGCCTTCTACCTGATGGTGCTCCAACCTTCTCCTCAAATGCCTACCAACCATCGTTTGGTAGTTGAGAAACTTGCGAACCATCATCCTGAAACATTCATGGTGGATTGTCTACGTTCGAACATCTCAGTTATGAGCTACAGGTTTCAGGGTATGGCTACCGTTGTTGCTGAAATTGCCAATACTCCAACTGCAAACGTTACCAGACCCCTCATTAACCAATTTCTAGGTTATTTGAGGGAGTTGGGTCGCGATGGCTTCCATTTTGACTGGCTTAACACGCAATTGAAGATTTTGAAAAGCCAACGACTAGACAACCAGAGGGAGCTCTTACGAAAACATCAGGAGGACCAGCGGGCCGAGGAAGCTAAGTTAGCCGAGCTAGCACCTCTTCTTGAAACCATCGACAAAGAGGTGGGGGACCTCGAAGAATCTCTACGCATGGTAAAGTCGAAATGAGAGAAACTCCCCATCGAGCGCACATAAGCGCAAACAAGGCTGGAGGTTTTTATGAATGCCCAACAGTCTTGCCAAGCTGCTTCTCCGGGCTTCCCTAGAGATTTTTTCTCTTCCCCAGACCTATGGTTTCTCTTAGGCCGATGAACCTCTGTACATTTTTTCTTTTCTTATGTAATTCTTGGGCAATAACTCCCAATTTTGCAATGCCCCAAAGTTTATGAATGGAAAAAAGATATTTGTTTTCTCATGCCATTTCTTTGTGTTATAACTGTTTGCATAGATTGTGAAGTGTGAAGTTCTGTAATTCTTTCATTTCTGCTTGAGTTATAATAAAAAGAACTTGCATACTCATCATAAAAGGAACTTGTGTATTCATAACAATAACCAAATACATCAGTGGTCAAACATAACTGCCTACACATGATAGACTTTCAACCATTTATTGTTAATCTTGAATGGTTTGTCTTCTTCTATTTTTGAAATTAAGCAATAACCTGAGTCATGAGCCTCTTTTACGATGAAAGATCCCTCCCAATTCGCTGTAAACTTGGGCAGGGGCAATCCTCTTATATGCTTCACTGTTGCCTTTAATACGAGATCTCCCTCCACGAACTTCCTTGGTCTCACTAAGTTATCGTATGCCCTGGACAGTTGTTTCGTATACATTTGAAAGTGTTGCATCGTATTATCTCTGCGTTCCTCCAATGCTTCCAACTGCACATGTTTATTCTGAGGGAGCATGCTACTTCGCAAGGCATATCGAGCAGAGGGAACTTCTAACTCTACTGAGAGAATCGCCTCGGCCCCATAAATAAGAGAAAAATGTGTATACCCTGTGGGCTTCCTCTTAATCATTCGATAGGCCCATAATACGGCTGGTATCTTATCATCCCACGATAATGGGAAATCCTCCATTATTTTAGCTAAGATATTAACCAAAGTTTTGTTAGTCACTTCGGCTTGATCGTTTCCCTTTGGGTATGCTACCGTCGAAGTGTGATGGACAATGGAGTATTTGTCTGTGAGCATCGTTACTTCTGAGTTGACGAAAGGGGTTCCATTATCTGAAAGGATAACCTTTGGGATCCCAAAACGATAAATGATGTATTCTCTGATGAAGTTGCTCACCACCCCCGCTGTTTCCCTTCTCAGTGGTATCGCCTCAGCCCACTTTGTGAAGCACTTCGTTGCTACCAGTATCTATATCTTCCCCCTCAAAGATGGATGTATTGTCCCTACCAGGTCAAACGCCCAAGTGTGAAAAGGATAGGGTGTTGCCAGGGAGTGTAGGTCCACTGATGGGGCATGGATCATAATTCTAAGAAGATGGCAAGCCTTGCACCTTTGAACGAACTCAATAAAATCTTTCTCTATCGTTGGCCAAATGTATCCCAAAGTCATCAACTGGTCATATAACTTGCCCCTCTTAGGTGAGTAGCATCGTGTGCCTATTTGAGAACCTCGGTTGTTTCTTCCTTCGTGATATAACGCAACGGCCTGTTAAAGCATCCCCTTCGATAAAGTTGTCCCTCCTGAACGTAGAATCTCGGGGCCCTTCATCGGAGTCTCATCATATTAATTTTCTCCATTGGGACAATTCCATCTTTAATGAAGTCAATATAGGGCTGTCTCCAATCAGGTTGAGCCTTCACGAAGTGATATTCAGCTGCCTCGAAGAATAACTGGCATTCGTCGCACTTGCGTTGTTGCTCTGTCGCATCTTATTTCATCTTAGGCCAAAAATACCCCTCCCTTTGCATTCTTTGGTAGAGGGGTATCTCAGTTGTTTCGCTGTGCTCTTCGTGTGTTTTCTTCAATCTTTGCTCTGCCTCTTCTGGATCGATGCATCTCGACAGCCATCCTCTCGTGTTTCTGAAGTAAAGGTTCCCCTGACTCGTGAATTATTGAGCTAACCCTCTTAATTCCATCGTTCCTTCACCAGCCTTCAGTTGCCTCTTAATCTCTCCCCTCTAGTCTGAATCCTCTTCCGTTGGTAGAATTGACTGTACTATCGAAGTAGCTATTATTCATTGGATCACGACGGTAGTTGTATCGCTCCTCGTGACTATTTTTTGGACAATGGTGGCATAGGCATCTGGGTGTCGGTTCATCGTTCTGGGCTGCCTCTTGATCTTGGTCCGATGGAACTGGTAGAGAAGTCTCTGGATGATTATTTTGTATGGCGCCAGGCTCATATGTTTCAATACGTACTCTCCATTCACTTGCTAAACCACCAAATTTGAATCCCCTTTGATGCAAAGTGAACGAATCCCCCTTCGAAGAGCCTCTAGCAACACTAGCACCAATACTTCATACTCTGCCTCATTGTTAGAACAAGGGAAATCTAATTTATAGGAAAGGCAAATCTCCTCCATTCCTTTTGAAAGAATAACCCCTGCTCCTCCTTTATTTTTTGCTACAGACCCATCGAACTGCATTGTCCATTCCTCATTCGTTGCGTCTAGGTGATTGGCCTACAAATCGTCTCCCGAAACACCTTCTTTGGATGGCTCAAAAGTTCCCGAGGGTAATATTGCCAATAAGTCAACGTACGCTTAACTCTTGATTGCACGAGGAACCACGCACTTCAAGTCGTATTCGGAGAGGATAAGAAACCACCTGTCTGCCCTGCCAATCAGTATAGTTCTTGCTAGCAAATACTTAATGGGACCACATCTAGTTACAATATGAATTGTAAAAGACAACATATAATGTCTAAGTTTTTGCGCTACAAATACTAAGGCTAAACAATGCCTTTTCAAGCTACTATATCTGACTTATGGCCCATGAATAATCATGCTGAGGTAGTAAACTGGTCGTTCTTGCCCGCCGATCTATTGTGCCAATAAAGCTCCCATGGACCTCGTGGTGGATGTGAAGTACAGCTGCAACGGTATTCCTGCCTTTAGGGGAACCATAGTCTGTGGTGAAACGAGCAGTTTCTTCATCTCGTCAAGAGACTCCTGGTGAATCTCCTCCTATTTGAACTTCATGTTCCTTCGCAATAGCTGCATCAACGGATGTGTTACCTCGGATAACCCAAGCACAAATCTCCTAAGGTAGGAGTCTTTACCGAGGAAACTCTTCAGCTCTTTCGTCGTTCTTGGGCATGGCATTTCCAAGATCTCCCGCTGTTTATCCTGGTCCATCTACACCCCTTGTCGATCAACCACAAATCCCAGGAATTTCCCACTTGTCACTCCAAAAACACACTTTAGTGGGTTCATCTTCAATTTATACTTCGTGCAACGAGAAAACACCTTCCTTAAATCGCTCAGATGGGACTCCTCCTTCCTTGATTTGATGACCAAATCATCCATATAAAATTCCACAAATTTATAAAAGAAGCCATGGAAAATGGCCATCATTGTTCTTTGGTAAGTTGCCCCAGCGTTCTTGAGTCCAAACGGCATCACCTTGTACATGAAATTACCCAACGGGATTCTAAGCGTTGTTTTCTCTGTATCCATGGGGTCCATCTTGATCTGGTTATACCCCACATACCCATCCATGAAGTTATACATCTCATGACCAGCCGTCGCATCTATCAGGCTATTAATGGAGGGCAGAGGGAACTCATCCTTGGGGCAAGCTCTATTCAAATCTCTAAAATCCACACAAATCCTTATTTGGTTTTTGTCTTTCTTTCCTATTGGGACACTGATAGATAGCTAGAGTGGGTGCTGTATCGGTATGATAAACCCTACCGTTAGTAAGCGTTGAACCTCTTCCTTGATCTTCAAATCCAGCTCAGGCCTGTACGATCTCGTTGCTTATTTCACTGGAATGACTGAAGGCATTACCTTCAACTTGTGGCAGCTCACTTTCTCATCCAGCCCTTCCATCTCTATGTATTTCCATGCACAAACATCTATAAATTCCCGAATCAACTCAACCACGGCCTTTCATTTCTCCTTACTGAGATCCTTCGAGATGAAGATGGGCCTCGAATCTTCTCCTTCTTTTGCCAAGTTTAACTGCTCCAACTCTTGTGCCTGGGGCTTCGGCTGATCTGCCATATAATCTGGTTCCTTGGCGACTTCCTCCATAAATTCTCGTATGCTAAAATTATCTATCACCATACATTATCCCCGTTGATCCACCAAAAAGCATTCATATATCGGGTCAACCTCATCATCAACTTCCTCGGCCGCCCGCTCACACCGTTACAATCGATACACCACCTTTCCTTCTTCAGTAATGACTTTCTTGCATTATCTTCTGGTAGCGGTGACTGCCTTCCTCTTCTTCTCTCTATAAGCCTCGACCACTCTTTTTCTTGAGAACCATCTCAGCACGCTTTATCGTTGGACCTCATGCTCCATTGGATCCACTCTAGGCCTCATCCTGTCTTTGAGATGCTTCGAGATGTTTTGGGGCCGAGGGATCACCTGATGAGCTTCTTCGGTCATTACTCTTACGCTGCTTGTAACCTCTTTACCTTGCTGGTTCAAAGGCCCCATCCTTTATCTGATCGAGGGAACCCATGATCCCTTCATTCTTCTCGTTAGGACCCGGACATCCTCTTCCAACTCAGTGTAAAATATCGCGTATACCAAATGAGCTTCCTCGACAGCGAAGGGCCTTTTCATAGCCTAGTGGTCACCTCTGTCCCCTTGATATTCGCCTTAGCGCATTGGTGGTATGTAGAAGGAACTAGCCCTTAGTTGTGAATCCACACCCAAACTATTAGCAGATGATAGGAAGTTGCACTCTCTATTATGTGGAACTTGATATGGGAACTCAGATTTCCCATCACAATCCCAACATTAGCATACCCAATGGATTTGGAAGATTGGTTATCATACCCCGAAGTCACCAAGGGTATGGGGACCAACCTTTCTTCTGGAATATTGGCTACATGGAAAGAGTTGATTGGCATGATATTAATGGAAGCTCCTACATCCATAAGAGTCCTTGTAAAGCTAACTTCGTTGACGCTGGCGATCACATACAATGGCCTGTTATGAGGGAACCTTACATCCCTATCTGCATCGCTGAAGGTTACTTCTGAGAGAAATCTCCCAACCAACCTGGCCATGGGTCCCTTCCATCTGAGCGAAGGGACCGCATTCTTCCTCGTAATGTCAAGTACTTCATGGGTTACCTCCAACCTACTCTCTTTCGGTATCCCCACCTGGTCGAAGAACGAGGTGAATTTCGGGGATTTCGAAACTTTGCAGTACTCTAGGACTGGGTCTGCTTCCTCACCTTCAACGTCATACACATCCTCCACGTCTTTGGTGCTTGCCTCATCGTAGGCTAGTACTACATTATCCATTACCCTCGTATAATCTTCCAGAGCTTCTTCATACTCTTCTTGCTTCGTCGTTGACTCTCTTTCTCCTCTCTCCGCTTCTTCATCATAGGCCACCACAAGATTGGCCCCATGTGCTGGCAGCGGATTATTATTGACGTTCTGTGGAGGGATTTGCAACGTCCCTGCCTTCGCGTACTTATCAATGATTCTTCTCAGTGTGAAATAGCTCTCTGTTGGATGCTGGATCCTCCGATGAACCTGGCAATACTTAGGATCCTCCTTCGTTGCCGCATCAGGTTCCCCAACAAGAATGTCTTTTGGTCCGTAGACCGTTCCTCCTTGGACCATCGCGTTGTAATAGTTAATAGCCTCCTCTACTGTATAAGGTAATGGTGGTGGGTCCTCCCTGTTTCTTTCGAACTTCCTCTTATTGTCCTTCTTCAGTGCCTTGCCCCATCTCCTTCCTCGGTGTACCCTACTCGTGGGGGCTGAGACCTCCCCCTCGTGAGTTGCATTGACTGCCTAAACATTATGGGCACCACCACCAGATTGGGCCGCACCACCAAGGAGATATTTCTTGCTGCTTTAAGAACACCGAAAAAGTCCCCTCGCGCGTTTCATTGATAAGATGGCAGATGTACTCAGAAAGTAGCCCCTTAGCGCAGATCTGCAATAATTTGGACTCTTTGGCCTTCTCCCTCACGTCGAGGGATCTTTCCCTGAACCTTCGAACATAGGCCACCACTTCTTCCTCAGGTCGTTGCTTCTCCCTACCCAGTTGGGTTGAAGTGAACTCATTTTTTGCCAGAAAGAACTTCTGGACAAACAATACGTGCATCTCCTCCTACGTTGAAACACTCATGGGATCCAAATGGGAATACCAAGTATATGCTTTATCGGTTAAGGATTTAGAAAACTCCCTCAACCTATGCTTCTTATTATTGTAATGTGCTCCCAAGTGTTCAATGAAGCGCTTAATGTGCTCCTTCGGGTTCCCACCTTTCCCTGTGTATTTTTCAAAAATAGGAGGAATATAGTCCTTTGGGTAGGGCTCATTGTTGTATTCTTGGGGATAAGGTGTTCGAAGGTCATCATAAATCGAATATACCTCGCCCACAGATTGCGATAAAGCTTGAATGAACTTCACCATCTCCTTTTACATCTCCTTCCTCATTTCCTCAATGGGTGATGCTACTGGGGCAACAACCAATGGGACCATGGGCTGAGTGCCCATTGCGGCTGGAGCAATAGTCACAATTGGGGCCGTCGATACTCCTGAGGTTCCCACTGCTGGATTTACAACAGAGGGCATGCTTGTTGGGACCGTTCCCGCTACACCTGCACCTGGTGGGGCCGTTGGTGCTGCCCCTGGTGTTATGACGGCATTGGTTTCCAATCCTCCCAGCATCATTGAAGTTACCGGAGTTTGCAAAAACTCATAAAACTTACTTATAAGGAGCTCCACCTGAGTAGGTCCCAACACTACACTCGTGGAAGCCTGTGTTACCCTCAGAATACCTGCTGCCACCTGAACCAGAGGTACCTCTATTCGAAGAGCCCCATCCCTTAGAGCCTCCAGTTCTCTCGCAGTTTGTTCTTCATTGTGTTGGATGTCATCAAAGTTGAGCCTTCGATTAACATTATCCTGCGCCATACTCCTTACTTAGAAGAATGCCTCCCCAACAGAGTCGCTAAATGTAAGAGGGTAGTTTAGATAAGATGGAGGCGTAACCCCTTTTGAGTACGGTAATGATAAGTTAATTAGCCAAAACCTTGGGTTAGTGACAGAACATGCAAACACAAACTCAATGAAGATAATACTTAGTTTAAACTAAAAACTCTCTCGTGTATAACTAAGAAGATAGTAATGAACTTAGAAGTAACTTAGCTAGAGGGAGAGAAAATTAAGCACCCTAGATACGCCTTGGCAGGCAGCTAAACACACCAACCACCCTCAAGAATCTCTATCAAGTATTAAAAGCTTCCTAATAAATGACAGTGGTGGATGAGCCAACTCTCAGGTTTGTAATAACTCTCTAGTAATAACTTCTGAACTCTAAAAAAAGATCTCTTCTAAACTCTAAAAAAGATCATCCTCTCCTCAGGGGTGGTTAGGGTCCTTAGATAGCTCCCCGCACCATCCCCGAAGCAACTCAGTCATTAAAAACTATGAAAGACATCCCTCATACTTTATGTAATAACATTAAATGCCTGATGCACTAGTTGTCTCCACATCATAAACATTAAATGCCAAGACATGCCTTTTGCCTAATCACTGTGTGTCAGGGGGCTTTTGTAGCAGAGGTGGCTCACCAACTGCCTGACAGCCCTAAATACCACGGTGGTTTACTCAAGTGCAGGTATGACATTATTTAGCTGGTTAGTGACATCACCTACAATAGACGTGACATTAGGTAGAGGGCTGTTTGATTCACAACTCAACGCCCGATTGAACTCCAAGTTGCTCCGCCCGAGGTTCCACAGTCAGGGTTCTTTGATGTTTT
Source organism: Sambucus nigra (assembly GCA_949130495.1). NCBI lineage: Eukaryota > Viridiplantae > Streptophyta > Magnoliopsida > Dipsacales > Adoxaceae > Sambucus > Sambucus nigra. The sequence continues at coordinate 690,009,091 of OX422209.1, forward strand.
ACCAGGTGTATCTAAGATGGTTGGGATGAGCCCCAACGACGCCTCACTTCTCAATCCTCCAAACCAAGTCCCTCTAAAGTTCCCACGATGAGGTCATTCGATAGAGCATGAAATCTCTCCCAGGCCCTGCCAAGCCTGGTCTCTCACGAGTACCGTTTGACCTCACATTAAAACTCATTATTATTCTCGTTACATCATTACAACCGTTATAGCTCGTAGTCAACATAAACAAAAATACAATATGACTAACACAACAAGCTAAAGTATGAGTTGCCACGCTTGAGCTGCCTCGGGTTTCTTAATACCAAACACTGTTGCTATTTTGGGAATTATCCCTAATCTCAGGATTACCTTCAAGCCCCCTCTACACTTTTACACTTTTATTTAGGAATATTAAATCCTATAAATTCTAGCAACTCGTCTCTGTGGATTTTCGATACCCAACTCACCGCTACACTTGTATCGTAAGTGTAGTCGTAGTTTAGGTTGTTTGTATTGAGGAGGTGAACAGAAAACAACGATCAGCGTGTTGACTGCGCACTACTTTTCACCCTTAATCACATGTAAAAGGTGTTAGTCTCCAGATGCCACCTCTCGACAAAAGCAAAAACAAGGGCGTATTCTATGTAACGGTGGCTATATTTTATCAGCCCGTCAAACTTAGCCCTTTTTACCATCCTCTGCACATTCTGAATAAAATCATTGAATTCCCACTCGCGAATCTTCATCCAATGATTGATGCAAAGTAAAGGCACCCACTCTACCTATAATATAAGCACAATTTATATTAAAATTTATCATACTAAGGAATTTTATAAACCACTAATGATAATAAGAACTTATAGCAAACACTAGTCATAACTTAGATAAAAAATTCAGTTACCATTAAAATAATCCAAATGTCGTAAGTAACGTGATCCTTGAAATGTTTCGATAGACTGAGTTCGTTAGGAACCCGTAAGCAACAGTCGACGGCCCAGCTTCAGTAATCTTCTTCTTATTAATGTACTCAACATCGGTCTTATGTAGAATGCTAAACGGGTTAGACGACATAGGGGGCATATACACCCCCTTCAGTGGGAGCATCGTCCTGAGCAACATCCTCCTCCTCACCATGACCCTCCTCCTCATCAACATGACCGTCCTCTTCACCGTGACCCTCCTCATTAGTCTCCACAGCAGGAATCCCCATCTACCACTATAGGGATATCTCTCTCTAAGGTAGTAATATTAGCAGTAGACAAAGTGTGGATCTCTTCATAATGCTTCCTCTGTGAGGCGGTAACTGGCTTCATATTAGCACGAGAGTAGCATAGTAGTTTATCCATAGGCGACATGCATTACAACAGAGAATACAATGAAATATATAAGCAGAGAATACAACGAGTACAATTAAATAGAGCATTTCATAAACAAAAATGAGAATGAATACAATGGCATGTATTCATTGTTGATTTATTAATTACGGTATGGCATTAAAGATATTAAGTGAGGTACCGCATTTTATATAGCATTTCATATAGAATTTCATATACTAAATAAGGTATTTATGTAGTAAGTAAGGTATTCGATATACTAAATAAGGTATTCAATAAGTATTCATTGTTAAGAATAAGTCATATATTCATCATTAAACATAATTCATTTAAATAGCATTTCATGTAGTCATGTATTCATTGTTAAACATAAGTCATATAGTCATGTATTCATGGTAAACATAAGTCTTCATTTACTACGTTTATACCAAGGATAAAGAACTAATTCAGGGTAAAGGTAGCGAAGGCAATCTAAGTTAAGCCTAGATTCATTCATTATAAAATATACCAAATGAAATCTATGTGCTCGGGGTAAAAATAACGAATGAAATTAGAGTAAACAAATGTATTCAATCGACATAAACCTACCAAATGAGGTTAATTAATTCGAGGTAATCGTAACGAATAAAGGTTAGGTTCGTATTGGATTTATTCATCATAAACATGACGAATAAATCCAGCTAATTCGTGTGAAATTCCCCGAATGAAATCCTAGTTCAAACCTTTCTATTTTTTTCAATAATCAAACAATCCATTCAATGTTTCAATAATCCAACAATTCGGTATTGGTGTTCGTTCGTTTTGATTTAAAAAAAAGATTATACAAGTATCTTATTGGCCGATTATTACGATGTGGAAATAGGTTTGGTTGATGATGTTCATTATTGCGCCTTTGATTTAAAACTTCGATTATTGTTGTTGTAGTTTTTATAGAGATGAAAATGGTTCGTAAGTGTTAAAATATATATAGTATAAAGGATAAATTGAGTTCAGTTCATTTAATTCTTTAAAAACTTTTGGGATTCAAATGGGTATTTTGTTAAATGTACCAACATGATGAGTTTAATCTTTAGTTGAAGTAGAATGAATTTGAAGATGAAAGGTTTGGAAGTTGAATATGAAAGGTTTGGAGTTTTGAATGTGTAAGGAGATGGAGGGAAAGTGTGTAAATGAATTTTATAACTTTAAATATGGGGTGGCCCTCTATGTGGTATTTAAAAGTAACTATTAGATTTAAGTGGTATTTTGTAGTAAAAAAAGTTATCGTATTTTGAAATAAAACATATGGATCCCTTAGAAATCCCCTTTAACTTTGGCCCCTAGATAATATCGTAATTATACATAGAAAATCTTTTAACACCGTTAAATAGAGCTGATAAATTAAACATATTTTCACCAAAATTAGACTCTAAAATCTGCATACAACCCCCAATTGTAAATGAACAACAAAAAATAAATAAAAATCAAAATTTTAATAAATTACACAATATAGAAATAGAAGGGTGCTAAATGCACCACAAATATAACTCCAAAATACCATAAGCCTAATTTTACTTCAAAATACCACCCAAAAATAATTTTTACTTCATTATACCATAAATAGGGCCACCCACTATATAAAGTGTAAAAATTCATTTTACACACTTTCCCTCATTATCTCTATACATTCAAGCCTTCTCAGTTTTTCAACTTTAAAACCTCTCAACGTCAAAGGCCAAAAACAAATTATCAACGACAAATTAATCCCATTCAGGTTGGTACTCAAAATTAATGTGAATAATGTTTGAAAACCTAAAAAAAAAATTGTGAATCTAACACCCAATTGATTTAAAAGCATTTGATGAATTGAACGATTGTGAATCGAACACCCAGCTGAAATAAACCATTTTGAATCGCTTAACATAAGTGAACGATTGTCAATCGAACCCCACTGATTCCCCAAATAAAAACTGAATCAAACCACTATGGATCTTCCGTTGGTATAGTTTTACTGTTTTTTATTCGTTTTGAAACCGACGAATGGTTTTTGAAGTGGTTTTTTGAATCGAAAGAATCAACTTAATTTGTTTTTGAAACCAATTGGTTTTTTAAATGAACTGGTATTTCAAACTTCCTAGGTTTTTTTTTGGAGTAAAAAGTGAACAAAAACCTAATCTCGTTATGTTTCTGATGATTGGAGTTACTCATTTCAACTTAACATCATTCGGGTCCTTTAACCCTAAGTGTAATCCATTTCTCGTCACATTTATGACGAACTAAGTTAGGTTCGTTGAATAAGTTCATTCGGGGAGAACATCATGAGATGTGATACCTTATTCGTTCGGTTTCTGCTGAGCTAAGAATACTAGTTCGCTGCCATTGCCCCGAATGAAGCTTGAACCTTGTTGGATTTGAATATTATTGGGTTTGATGATTTATCTTTGTATGTTAGTTATTGATGTATATTAATTGTTCACGTATATTAGTTATTTTGTCATTTATGTTTGTAGTTTAGTTTATTTATGTCAATTTTGTTTGTAATTTAGTTATTCACATGTCATCTATGTTTGTAATTTAGTTTGTTCATGTCATTGATGTCTGTAATTTAGTTATTCACATGTCATCTATGTTTAGTTTATTCATATCATCAATATATGTAATTTAGTTATTCACATGTCATCTATGTTTGTAATTTAGTTTATTCATGTCATCTATGTTTGTAATTTGTTATTCACACGTCACCTATATTTGTAATTTATTCATGTATATTAGTTTGTCATGTATATTAGTTATTAATGCATTTTAGCTATTCACGTGTGTTATATGTAAGAAGACTTTATCTATACATGCTCTATGTCTTAATGCATGTCATTTATGGATAAAGTTATATGCTACTCCCATTTGAAGAGGAAGTTGGTTACTACTTCTAAGAGGAAGCACCTGGAATAAATTCATGCTTTATCCAGTGTTATGAGTGTCAAGTTTTGGTTGGTGCACAAGGCCATGCGGAGGCTCCTGTAGAGGGGCATGTTGAGGCTCCTTCAGAGAGGTATGTTGAGACTCCAATAGAGGGCGTGCATTAAAGAGGTGTGTTGAGGCTCCTTAAGAGGTCCATATTGATGCTCCTTCAAAGGGGGATATTGAGGCCCCTTCATATGGACATTTTGAGGCTCCGTTAGAGGGCCATATTGAAGCTCCTTCAGGGGGATATGAGGAGGCTCCTAATGAGGGCAATGTGGAGGATCCTAATAAAAGAAATGTTAATACTCTTGGCCCATTCAATAACCCATCACATAGACAACACAAGTCTATTGTCGCATATAGTAAAAAGAAGGTAGCCCAAATCGGATCATCGACCGAGGCGTATGGGGGTCCTAAGGAACTCACTATTTTAAAACATTTCAAGGACCATGTTGTCTATGGTATATGGACCAGATTAGTGGTTATCACATTTCCAAATTTAACTACTCAAAAATATTATTTTTACTTATGAAAAGTATTAATATACTTTCAATTGTATTGTAGTGTGAATGAGTGTCATTGCTCTGTATCAACCATTGGACGAAGATAAATGAATGGGTTTTTGACGATTTTAGTAACGGAATGCGTAGGAGGGTGGCGAGGGCAAAACTCGATGTCTTGATAAAATACAGTCATAGGTATACTGATTACCCATTGGTTTCAACATTCGTTGAGCAATGGCATCATTTATAGACAAATAGCTTTCACATGTCATTTTGGTATATGACCATAACTATTGATGACGTAGCTCAAATTCTCCAAGTAACACTAGTTAGCGACCCTTTATTTAGCCCAATCATCACTATTCCGAATGACGAGGCAATTGAAATGCCCAACGCTATTGACTTAGTAATTGAGTGCTTAGGCGCGAGCAAGACCGATACGGAATTAGAGTGTAGTGAGTCATGTTTGGTTCGATTAAATTGGATCACTGTGAGTTTTAAGGAACGAGCCAAAGATAAGAATGTATCCACTGACGTAAAAGATAGTTGTGTGAGGGCTTATGTACTTTTACATTATCAGATGCACTATTTTCCCCGATAAGACCAAAAATAAGATTTATGTCTATTACTTCCAAGTTTTAAAGGATTTGTAAAGGGTGGGTCGACTGGCTTGGGCATGGGAATTCTTGCTCATCTATACAGTAAGCTTGGCCTTACATGAAGGTCAAGTGTTAAGAAAATGAGCAGTTGTCGGTAACCTGGAATTAGCTCCTTTAGAATTAAGGTCAGGCGTTAAGCTTGGACTTGCATCAAGTCCAGGTGTTAAGCTTGGACTTGCATCAAGTTCAACACCCAATCTCCCTTGAATTTCTTTAGGGAATCCTCATCTTGGATCTCTTTATGAGCATGGATTTCCACATTGCGGTGAACGTGGAAAGTGCATACCATATATCTTGCCTCAGGGAACACGACCCATAATGCATTGACACACGTACTCCCAATTAGTGATGAAGGCAATAGGGCTTGCAAATGGATCAAATAGCGCTTTTAACCAACCCAATTCCCAATGATAGTTCTCTTCCTTCTCTGTAGCTAAAAATGTAAAAGCAATGTTGAATGTCCGTCCACAAGAGGTTACACCAACCTTCTAGAACAAAATCATCTTGTAACGGCTTGTCTTGTAAGTGCAAGCGATAATGATAATCGAGGGAAAACACTTTGACAATTGGATGGAGTTTGGATGAGCTCAGAATATGTCTTCCACCTCCATCGTAGAATCATTCATTATATATCAATATACATAGTGTTTGTCACCAATCTACTTCATTAACTATTGTATCGTCGTTATACCCTTATATTCGCTAATCCTTGGTTTTCCCTCGGAATTATAAATTGTTTTCATTGTTGACACATTATAAACAATACGAAATTTAATTATCTTTAGAATGGCAGCTGGCTTCACCCCACTCAGTGACATCTCTTCAACAATGTTTCTCTCCTCTAAAGTAAGACGCCCAATGTATATATGGCCAATTAATGATTCCGGCAATTGGTGGTTGTGAACTCCACTTACAACCTGTAACATATAGTTCCCATTATCAAGTGGAATGCCTTTCAAGAGAAATGGCCAATTGGACTTTCTAGTTACCGTATATTTCTTCTTATTTTTCTCACCCTGAGTACTTGTTTCTTTCTCACAATTCATTCTATGATGGTCATAATAATCCCCTCCTCTCTCATATCCCAAATGTAAATGTCCCTTACGTATTGCCGAAGGTGCATCAGGCTTGGTGATTACTATTATTGTTCTAAACGATCGGGCTTGCGCTTGAGCTCAGCCAACCAACGCTTGGCGGGTGGGAAATACCTGAGAATATAGATAAAATTAATCAGTACATATCAACCCATTTTAAACAAGTATAAATATCGTGAGTGATAAAAATACCCGGTCCTTAAATAAAGTGGCACTAACATCGACTCCTAAGGAACCATCAACCCCTTTGTCCTAACAATTGATATTAATTAATGACTCGTTAAATAATAGATAGTTGAAATCCATGAAAACATCCTACATAAGTAAGAACATAATTATTTTATATATATTATCAAACGAATCATACATAAGGAGTTATAAAATTAATAAAATTAATCATAGGTGAGGAGTTATAAAAATTATCGAATGAACCACTTTCTACAGGAAGGTGCTGAAAAAAGCAAGCTAATTTGGCATGAAGGTAACGAATAAGGGTAGGAAGCTAATTAGGTAGGAAGGTGATGAAAAAAGTAAGCTATATCGGCAGAATGGTAATGAATAAGGGTAGGAAGCTAGTTTCGTAGGAATGTGTCGAAAAAATTAATCTAATTCGGTAAGAAGGTACCGATAAAAATAAGTAAATTCGCTAGGAAGGTGCCGACTGAACTTCATTTTCAAAAAACGTATGACATGGTTCGTGAGGTTTATCCCGATATTTAACCACCAAATTGGGGATCCAATCCCGAACCACTGTTCGATTTTTTGCCAATTGTTATTTTATAAATCCTTAAGAACAAACAAATAATGATATGAATGGGACCAAAAAGTTACCTCAAAAATATTATTTGGGGTAGTTTCATTGTCTTTAGTGGTCCCAAACCCACTGGTACCACCTTGCATTATTATTTGAATGTTTAATAACAAACAATAGGTATTATGTGGAGCCAAACTTTATGATTGTTAGTGAAGATGGTTGGTGTAGTCGAGAAAAAAATGCAATCAATGTAATTTGATTGGTGTAGTGGGGAAAAAAACCTATTGAATGTTGGAGTAATGGGGACAAAAATTGTTAGATTTTAGTGGATGGAGTGAGGTTGGATAGACTGCGATTGGATTGTAGTGGGAAGATAGTGGGTAGATAAAGAAATGTGTGGAAATTTTGTTAAAATTATTGTGTATAAAATATTTATATCACGTGGTGGTCCTTAGTATAAATATTTATTATTTTGCTTGTGGTATTTTGGAGTAATGTTTGGGGTGCCCTTAGTGTCACCTTAAAAATAAAACACAAATATCCCTCATCTTCTTCCCCATTTCATTTTTTCACTAAAACCCTTGTGACACCCCGCTTAATTAAATACCGGGTGATCAGTCATTTATTAATTAAAAAACAGAATATCCAGTTGGTTCAGATTATGCATCACTGTCGAAAACTTGTTATAAAATACTAACCACCTAATATTTATTAAGGTTGATGACAAAATTTTATCTTTTCAATTAATGTAGACCATTTAAGGAAATATCTCAACATTCACCATTCAATTTAAATTCATAAGAAATAGAATAACTGACATAATATAAAGGAGCTGGAGTAAACACTTCCAGTCAAAAATTCAATATAGTAATCCAACTAAATAAAACCAACAACTGAGAAGATTAATGATCTAAATCTCAAATTACTGAACATAAGAATAAGAAGGGACGACATGTCCAACCGATGCAAATAACTCAAAATTAAGAAATGATAGATAGAGGCGTCTACTACCAAGGTCATGTAGCCTCCACAGTAGCTACAAGTCATCGAATGAATGGGACTCCTAAGCCTAGCGTCCCTGTGGTTGAGCACCTAAAATAATTTGACAAAAAAAGAGATTTGCAGAAAACGAGCCAGAGCCCGAGTTGAAAACAATTTAAAAATCAGCAAGTGCTTAAAATAATTTATTAGCACAAATATTTTTCATGTTAAGTTATCGAACTCACTTGAGATGCTCGCCTCTCATCTAATGTGCACACCTAGAGAATTTCAAATCCCACTAGTTCTAATCCCATACCAACTAGTCCTTCCAGTCTAATAACTAATCATAATCCGACATCGTTCCTATGAATTTCCCTCTCAATATAATACATATAACAAATTCCTCTTTAGCATGAATAGACACTTCCAATTTAATATAATTAAGTGCTCGCTACTTAATTCCTTTTAAATTCCATTAATAATCCCACCTACTCAATTCACACATTAGACATCATTTCAAGTATATACATATGCACTCTATCTTATATATATACAATATTGCACCCCGAGACACAGCTGCGGTGCCTGCATACTCTGTTATCATGTCCTATTGGATCGCTCATTGCATAAAGGATAAAAGGTTTAGCCTCTCACAAACCATCAAAACCAAATACATATATTGGATGCGAACATAGTCTCAAGCCGATGGCCTACGCACCCATACGACCGTCATCACTATCATTCTCATAGATAGTCCGTACCTAGGTTCTATGCTCTAGTGGTACCAATTAATATCCCACCCGAAGGCTCCTCAAGGCATGATTGTTCACAATGCATAACCTTCGATCGATAGCAAGCAACGTAGGTATATTATACACATAATAGTTTATTCAATAAGCATACACATAACTTAATATATATACAATAGGTATTCTCGCAACCCAAGTCCTCGAGTTTATAGATAGTATTATCGTCTCTGCTATTCACATTGTTGCAACCCGTCAACTTATCTCTCTAACATAAACCCTCTCTCTAAGGCACTATTACCCCGCAATATCCCCTTGAATAGTCATGCTCTCAACTCACTACTAACTAGGAATTTAAGTCATTCGATGATAGCATAGGTTACTTTCTCTCACTTGGACCAACCTAGAAGGATTCTAACTTGACCGGGCCATAAATAAACATTTTGGAATCTCGTTAGAAATCCAGGATTCTCGTTTGAACGAGGTCGTTCGAACGAGTTTCTTACTTCGAACGAAATCAAAAATCTCTGTAAGGACACAATTCTCCGATTGAGTCTTAATGTAGTTTTGGCTCAATTCTGTACAAAAACTTTTATGTCATAGGATAGTTCCTATTATATCCATCCAAGAATATGACGAGTTTTGTTGAAGACATAGCAGCCAAGATATTAAAGCTTCATCAAATGTCGTGTGTATTGTGCCTCGTTTCTACGTCATCAACATGGTTCCATTTCTCTTAAGGTATGAATGCATTTTAATATATATATATATATATATATGAGCTTGGAATAATTTATATTGGGTGTACTTCATTTTTAAACTGTTGTTTATTTTTAGAAAGTTTCATTAAAACTTTAAAACAAAGTTTCTGGGCTAAAAATTGAAATTTAAGCTTTCTGGAAGTTCGTTAGAAATTGTCGTTCGAACGAGTTTTTCGTTCGAACAAGAATGTCGTTCGAACAAGTTTGCCAACGAGTTCCCCTATTGGCCACTGGAATATCGTTCGAATTGTCATTCGAACGAAAATTGATGTTCGAACGAGAATTCCAACGAGATCGACTTTTATAAACTGGAACTTCGTTAGAAGGCTCGTTCGAACGAGACATCGTTCGAATAAAAATCTCGTTCGAATGAGATTTGGCGGGAGCAGTTATTTGGACAGTTTTCGCACTTTTCCCACTAGTTTACCCCACTATCTTTTTGCTGAATAATTAAGTGCGGGAATCAACTTTTTCCAATTAACTTTTTCATATCCTACAACCTCCAAGAGAGAGTTTGAGAGCAAAATTCCAAAAGGAAAAAGTTCATGTTTAAGTGTTTATTTTTCAAAGAAAAATATTTAGAACACTTCTGTTTTTACACCCATAGCTTGTTTATCCAAGTTCCTTTATATATATATATATATATATATATATATATATATATATATATCTTTGCTTGCAGTGTTTGGCACCGAGTTTTTCTCTACACCTCAAAGAAGAGAAGTTTGGGTTTACTTCTAAATCCCTAAAAGATGAAGACTTGTTTTTGCTGCGGCGTTCTCACATGGTGAAAGGCACCATGTGTGGTTGACGGTTGTTCCCAAAAGCTTCATTGGTGGATTCCAAGGTTCCGGTGGAGTTCGGGATTGTCAGCTAAGGAGAGGTTGATACAAGAAGACGCATCAGGGGCTTGAAGGGAGTCGAGTCGAGTTGTGTAAGTCATATGTCTTGTATTTGTAAAATTTCGTACTTAGTGGACTTAAGGCTAGGTGTCGTCCGAGGTTTTTTCCCATTGTGGGTTTTTCCTCGTACATCGCGGCGTAGTGATTCATTGTTTGTTTTATCTTTTGCAAAACTCACCTAGAACGCATGCTTAGGTAAAAAAATATAAAATTTGTTTAAATCACTACTTAATCAATTTTGTGCTAAATAAATATGGGTAATGTTTATGTTAATTTAATTCAAGTCTTTACTTTAATTTTATAAAATTGGTTTGGCCTAATTTGGTAATATTGAAAATATGACTTAGGCAAATTGTTAGGACTTGGGTTAAATTGGTTTAAGTGAAAATTAACACAAGTGTGTGTTTAATCTTATTTCACTTTGTTTAATTTTATTTTGAAAAGAAATTAAAATTGTTTGTTTGTTTAAGTTGAACCATCTACCGCTTCCGTATCTTTCTTTAAAAGGATATTGTCTTCTTTTTGTAGCAAGATTTTAAAATTAGGGGTCCCATCGTATTTTTCAAATTGGTATCAGAGCCAAAGCGATAATTTACTTCCTTAAGATCCTTTAAATATTTTTGGCTAAAATGGAATTTCCCCATTTTCTAAATTTCCTATTTTCGATGGTTCTAACTACGCGTATTGGAACGAGCGAATGAAATCGGCACTAAAATCTATCGACGAGAGGGTGTGGATGTCTGTCGTTAACGGGTGGTCCTCACCAACACATTTAGTAGATAATGAACGTGCTCCCAAACCGACCGATATATGGAGTGAGAATGAATTTAAACTTTCAAATTTTAATTCCCGTGGTTTAAATGCTTTGTTTAGCGTGGTCACACCGGATGAATTCCGTCGCATTATGACGTGTGAAATCGCTAAAGAAGCTTGGGATATTTTACAACTCACTCATAACTGTACTAGTGTCGTTAAAGCTTCGAAACTCCAAAACCTCACCACTTAATTTGAAACCATCAAATTGAACGAAAAAAAACTTTTGATGAATTTTATGCTCGACTTTCCGATATTGTTAATTCATCTTTTAATTTGGGAGAGAAAATACCCAACATTCGAGTTGTAAAGAAAATTTTAAGGTCCCTTCCCGATAGATTTATTCCAAAAGTGACCGTTTTAAATTCTTTACCAACTTTAGCCTCTACGAAATTAGAAGAGCTCGTAGGTGATTTACAAACCTATGAACTAGACATGTTTCCCTTTAAAACTGAAAAGAAAATAGATAAGGTTGTTGCTTTGAAAGCCCAAAAAGAGGAAAAACAAGTAGTAGAGAGTGAAAGTGATAGTGACTCGGAAAATATGGCTATGTTTGCTAGAAATTTTCGCATGACAAAGCCGAGAAAATCTACGCATGACAAAGCCGAGAAAATCCCTAAAACTATTAATGAACATTTAAATAGGGACGAGTCAAATAGGTGTTTTGGTTGTGAAGGGTATGGCCATAGGGCAAAAGAGTGCCCCACTAAACTAAGGAGAGAGGGTAAGCAACCGATTTCTTTTAATGCAACCCTTAGTGATAGTGATAATAAAGAGGGAACCGATTCCCCCACTAATCCCAACTTTGTGGCTTTTATGGCTAGTCATATGAGTGAAAGTGAGAACTCGTCTATTAATGAAATTTTAACTCGAGACCTTCCAAGGTCAAAGTTTATGATTCCCTTTTTTTTATGGTAGTGAGAGTGGAGAAGAATGAGAAAGTGAAAATGAAGAAGAGGTTGATGTGAGTGAACTTCAAAATGCTTTTCAAGAATTATATGAAGAGTCTATTAAATTAAAAAGCACAAATTTGAAGTTAGAAGCTTGTTTAAGAGAGCGTTCCAAAGTCGTTGATGATAGTGCGTTAGTGTAAGACCTTAAGACATGAGAGAGAGAGCTCTTCGTGAGAAGCTTGAATATATAGAAGGCGAGAGAGATAGCCTTAGAGGTTTAATGGAGTCATTGAAAAAGGAGCTTCTCGAGTTTGAAGAGATAAATGTTTTATTAGAGTCTACCATTTTAAGATTAGAAAATAAATTAAAAGACTCTAGAAATGTCAAATTTGATTTGGAGTGTAGGTCCGAAAAACTAGAAAAATCTTAGGCATGGTCCAAATAAAAAATGACACTTGTGGTTTAGGCTTCGATACTTGTAATGAATCAACTCATAAAGCCAAAACCAATGTTTTAGGAGAATCGCCTAGGAAAACCTTTAGAGATCACTTCTTAGGTAAATCTTTTTGCCGTGACTTTAGGTGTTCACATTGTGGTAGAAAAGGTCATCTTAGGAAATTCTGTTTTGATCTTAAAAGAGGCCCTAAAAAATCCCAACGTAAAGCAACCAAGGTAGCCAAGATTCCTACACCCCGAGATAGTCATTCGTCATTAGTTTGGGTTCGGAGATCCGACTTGGTAGCTTTACAAGATAGGGTTTTTGATTCTCATTTGCTTTCACATGCTTCCTCCCTTGTAAAATCTACAGGTTGAATGTGTTAGTTTTATTTGCATACTTTAGATTTTGTACTACATGCTATATTATCATGCTAATTGTATGCTTGTTTAATCATTTTCTAGTCTATGCTCCATGCTTAATCACATGCAAGAATAATGATTTTTATTTATCTTTTGTATTATATTTTTGCATTTTAATTTAGATTTAATGAAAAATATAGAAAGATTTTTGTTTATCATTTGTGTTTTACTTGTTTAGTAATTTAGGCTTTATGAAAAATACAAATGATTTTTATTTGTCTTTTGAGTACATATTTTTATTTTTGGTTAAAAATTTCAAAAACTAAAAAGGATTTTTTTTGTGTGTATTTTAGTTTGACACACTCTATATGGCATATACTTGTGTTTGAATCCCTTCTTTTTCGCTCCCATGTGGCTAGAACTTTTGGTTTAGATTGCCAATCCTTGAATGTTCTTTACCATGCTTATATGGAGTAGTTGGATTTTGTGTTGTTATAATCGATTCTATTTTATATGCCTCTATTTACACATGCACAAGCTCTTTTGAAATTTAATCATCACATGTATTATTTGAGCTTTGTGAGGTGTTCTCCTACCAATCTGTTCATCTACATATTTGTGACCTAGGAGGACTAGTGCATGTCAAAATCCGTTGCACATGAGATTTGTGAGAAATAAAAATGATATATATAAATGTGCACGGGGAAGGGCTCTGAAAGGAATTATTATTATCCTTTGCGAATAGTAAGCCACCGTTTGTTTGAACTTAAAAGAAATACGTGGTCCAAAGGCCTAAAAATAGAATTATGGCATTAAAAAGAAAAATAATTGCCAAGGCCGATTTTTGTTTGATATATTCATTCAAATATATATGCTTATTGAGGGAGATTGGATGGTATATCAACGGTTTACACAATGTCCGTTTATCCTAGTTGAGCTTTCAATGTCATGACTCTATTGGTTTGTAGAATCATCAATATGCTAGGCTTGTAGGCATTGTGTATGTTTGTTCATTGAGTTCAATTTATATTATCACATGAGGTTATATTCAAATGTGATGAAGTTTGCAATCAATTGAGAACTCTGTGAACATATTTTAAGTGTTTGGGTCTAAATTTAATTGTTACTAGTTCACACCCCAACACTTCCGTTTTCATATGACACATTTATGCTATAAGAGTGTGGAAGACTCATATTATATTTTGTGTGTGTAATTTGTGTGATTATATCTATATATGTGTACTCGTGTCTATTTGGTATATATTATGTATACATATATTTGATAATTTTTTTTTGGTCTTTGCCTTGCTATCTAGTCCATTTTTACTTCAATTCATAATTGGTACCGAGTTTGTTGCGTCGTTTATTTGTTATCACATGCTTAGAATCTTATTTGTCAATTTGGTATCATTTGTTTTCGCATCATAGTTGGTATTCATTAATACTTGTATGGATTAGTTATGCGTTTGTTGCCCGTATGCCTTCATGTTCTTATCACCTTATGCATCATCGTGTTTATTAGTTTTATCCTTTGTCTATACCTGAACAAAAAGGGGGAGAATGATAGGGGGGAAATGGTATCTAATCTTATTATAATCGTATCTTAGTTTGGGGAGATTTATCTTAGGGGGAGACGTATTTCTAAGTAAGTCATGTGTTTGATAAATGGGAGAATTAATTAAGGAGGAGTCTTTATTTATATTGCATTTAATATTTTAATATTCCCTATGCTTTTAATGTGTTTGCTTAAGTGTGCAGGAATTATTCTAAGTGGCAACTTTCACCGGTAAAGATATTGATCCTTGGGTCTTGAATCAAGTTTGGGTGGGATATGTTTTATGTCTAGTAGATCTTGACGATCCTTTAGGATTTTTTTTTGGTTTTTGTCCCGAAATAGCTAAAGGGGGATATTTGTAAGGACACAATTCTCCGATTGAGTCTTAATGTAGTTTTGGATCAATTCCGAACAAAAACGTTTATGTCATAGGATAGTTCTTATTGTATCCATTCAAGCCTATGCCGAGTTTTGTTGAAGACGTAGCGGCCAAGATATTAAAGATTCATCAAATGCCGTGTGTATTGTGCCTTGTTTCTACGTCATCAACATGGTTCCATTGCTCCTAAGGTATGAATGCATTTTAATGTATATATAGGAGCTTGGAACAATTTATATTGGGTGTACTTCGTTTTTAAATTGTTGTTTATTTTTCGAAAGTTTCATTAAAACTTTAAAACAAAGTTTATGGGCTAAAAATTGAAATTTAATCTTTCTGGAAGTTCGTTCGAACGAGTTTTTTGTTCGAACGAGAATTTCGTTCGAACGAGTTTGCTAATGAGTTCCCCTAGTGGCCACTGGAATATCGTTCGAATTGTCGTTCGAACGAAAATTGATGTTCGAACGAGAATTCCAATGAGATTTCTAAAGAGTTCAACTTTTATACACTAGAACTTCGTTAGAAGGCTCGTTCGAACGAGACTTCGTTCGAACGAGATTTGGCGGGAACAGTTATTTGGGCAGTTTTCGACAGTTTTCCCACTTTTCTTACTAGTTTACCCCACTATCTCTTTGCTGAATAATTAAGTGCGGGAACCAACTTTTTCCAATTAACTTTTTCATATCCTACAAACTCCAAGAGATAGTTTGAGAGAAAAATTCCAAAAGGAAAAAGTTCATGTTTAAGTGTTTATTTTTCAAAAAAAAATCTTTAGAACACTTCTGTTTTTACACCCATAGTTTGTTTATCCAAGTTCCTTTATATATATATCTTTACTTGGAGTGTTTGGCACCGGGTTTTTCTCTACACCTCAAAGAAGAGAAGTTTGGGTTTACTTCTACCTCCCTAAAAGAAGAAGACTTGTTTTTGCTGCGGTGTTCTCACACGGTGAAAGGCACCATGTGTGGTTGACGGTTGTTCCCAAAAGCTTCATTGGTAGATTCCAAGGTTCCGGCGGAGTCCAAGATTGTCGGCTAAGCAGAGGTTGATACAAGAAGACGCATCAGGGGCTTGAAGGGAGTCGAGTCAAGTTGTGTAAGTCATCTGTCTTGTATTTGTAAAATTTCGTACTTAGTGGACTTAAGTCTTGGGGTCGTCCGAGGTTTTTTCCCGTTGTGGGTTTTTCCTTGTACATCGCGGCGTAGTGATTCATTGTTTATTTTATCTTTTGCAAAACTCACCTAGAACGCATTCTTAGGTAAAAAAAAATAAAATTGGTTTAAATCACTACTTAATCAATTTGGTGCTAAATAAATTTGGGTAATGTTTATGTTAATTTAATTCAAGTCTTTACTTTAATTTGATAAAATTGGTTTGGCGTAATTTGGTAATATTGAAAATATGACTTAGGCAAATTGTCAGGACTTGGGTTAAATTGGTTTAAGTGAAAATTAACATAAGTGTGTGTTTAATCTTATTTCACTTGGTTTACTTTTATTTTGAAAAGAAATTAAAATTGGTTGTTTATTTAAGTTGAACCATCTATCGCTTCCGCATCTTTCTTTAAAAGGAAATTATCTTCTTTTTGTAGCAAGATTTTAAAATTAGGGGTCTCATCGCACTTTTCAATTTCGTTAAAATTCTTGTTGGAATTTTCGTTGCCTTTCTCGTTCGAACGACCTGGGCAGGTCTTCGAACAAGAATTCCGGGAGTTCCCCTGTTCCTCCGAAATTCATTTTTCCCAACTTTTCATCATCCAAATATGTCTAAAATTCATCCTAACCTTCAACCAACAATCCTAAACTATTACTACTCATAATAGTGTAATTTCCAATATATTTTCAGGTTCAAATCATTAAGTAACCATAGGGATTTACACTATTTTCTCTAATCTTTAAAAGTTCCCAATTATAAATCCACCATTAACAACACTACAAACCCCTAATTTAACAATTCGTGATTTTAACCTATGATTCCCAGATTTATCCTTATTAGAATGAGGTTATTCATTTACATGCAACCTATACTTCCAAATTTCGAAATTAATTGCCAATTCAGCCTCACATTCATAGTATCATGGTTATCTCATCAACTAGGGTTAACATGAATCACATATGCTTAAAATTTTAGCAAGATAAACACTTGCCTTTTAACGAATTTCCGAATCTCTGACTGAAACTGGTATGGGGTAGATCCTCTCGTCACGATCTACGCGTTGGTGTGATTTTTGGTGTGAAAGCTTGAGTTTATCCCAGGCTCCTATGCATATCTTCTTCTTCCTCCTATTGGGTCTCTCTCTCTCTCTCTCTCTCTCTCTCTCTCTCTCTCTCTCTCTCTCTCTCTCTATCTATCTATCTATCTATCTATCTATCTATCTATCTATCTATCTATCTATCTATCTATATCTCTCACGTAGGTTGGAAACTAAAAACTCCCTCTAACCCATATACATCCCTTATTTAATTCCTAATTTTTGTCCATTTTAATTCCTAAAAATCCCAAAAGACCAAAATACCCCTCCGGGGTGTCATATTGGGCTAAAATGCCCCGGAATCTCAATAAAACACTCGAGTAGCATTTTTAGACTATTTTGACCCTTTCGGACACACTGTCTCACTCAAAACGGCCATACGAGTTACTTAAAAATAAATTATCCTTTTTAGCCCAATAAAGTAATACTGACACGACTCACACGCCCCTCCCAACTAAGTGTATTGCAACTGCCGTATTTTTCACTTTCGACCAAAATAATATTCTCGTATACATATATTACGTTACTCACTAAGTAATATTCCATATAATTATTTTTGATAAATAGTAACTCTCGTCACGCTAGTAATTGTTGCAATTGAATCCGTTTTTTTTTAAATTTCTCCATTTAAATCAATTAATCCAAATTCCATTATTAAAATAAAGTCACACAAAATTACGGGGTATTACATACTCCCCCCCTAATAATAGAATTTCGTCCCGAAATTCGAAAAAAAACTAAATAAAGGTATACCTGGTAGGAATAACTCTAGATATTTATCTCACGTATCCTCCTTACGCTCCCAGGTAGACTCCTCTACATTATGATTCCACCACTGCACTCTTACTAACGACATTATATTTGACCTCAGCTTCCTCTCACTACGGCCTTAAATAGCAACTGGCCCCTCCTCATAGGAACTATCAGGCTGTAGATCAATTTCCTCCAAGGCGATATGGGTGTGGTATAAGTCATCCCGAAGATACCTCCTTAGTGATGAAATGTGGAACACATCATGAATCCTATGCAAGTGCTCCGGTAATCCGAGTCGATAAGCTACTGGCCCAATTCGCTCAATGATAGGGAATGACCTAACATACCGTGGAGCCAACTTCCCTTTCTTCCCAAACCGCATTACCCCCTTCATAGGCGATACTCGCAACAACACTTGATCGCCAATGATGAACTCTCTGAAAAATCTTTTGGCATTGGCGTAACTCTTCTGTCGGTCCTGGGCAACCCGAATGCGACTCCGTATTAACTCAATCATAGCCGACATGTCCTGAATCACCTTTGGCCCAAGTAACCTGTTCTCCCCCACCGCAAGACAACTTACTGGAGAATGATAAGGTCTGCCATACAACGCCTCAAATGGAGACATGTCAATAGTAAACTGGTAGGAGTTATTATAAGCCAACTCCATCAGTGGAAGGTACTACTCCCATCCCCCTCCAAAATCCAGGACACACATCTGCAACATATCCTCCAACATCTGGTTTGTCCGCTCTTGTGGCCATCCCCGATCCTCTCCTGCGGGCGGGCGCATGAAGGGAGGATCCCTCGGGTCCCGCCCATCCCTCTAGGGAGCGCTTAGGCCGACATCGTTTGAGATGAGGTGTAAAAATGTAGAGAGATTCAGATTCGTCAGTCTATTTTACTCAAAATAGACAAAAGAAAAAAGGGGAAGCCATCCCGAAGGATGGCATCCAAAGACATACTGGTGCATTCGAAACCAAAATGATTCGAGAAGGATTCAGAGTCTAAGTTACGAAATGGGAAGGTGTTAGGCACCCATTTCGACCTTTCGGTCTCTCATGGATATTTGCTATTTTCCTTTATTTTCCCCGTGATATGTGTGCATGTGTATATATATAGTGGAGATAGGAATCCTCGACTTGTATCATGGAAGAGATAAAGCGAGTCATCCGTAGGAAGGTATAAGAATAATATTAGAAAATAAGATTTACGCGATTACCCTTACGTCGATCGTTATAATGGAACGATAACACATATGGAGTAATACGTCACTAAGAACAAGTATATAGAATATAAGAAAATTGGATTTAGAGAAGATAGAAAATGAAAGAGAAAGTGAGAATATGACTCGAGTCTCGGAGATGCCTACGTAGCCTATAAAGGCATCAAAGTCCACGTAGTTCGCATACAAAACGAGGGGTGGGGTTTATCCCATAAATCCAAATGGGGAATCTCTTATTTGTGAGTGTGTGTGTGTGTGTAGAAAAAGTGTTTTAGTTGTGAGAAAAGTGTGAAAAAAGTATGGGAATTCCTATTTGGAATTTATGAGCAAACCCTCTTTTTCTTGTTTATTGGGTTTTATGTATATGAAAATAAGAGATGTGCAATAATACTAAATAAAAAGTATATTAAGATGTGTGAGATGAGATAATAAAAAGTGCTAAGTAATAAAATAAGTTATTGAGAATTTAAGAGAATCTAAGATAAAGTTGAAAAAGTTGGACCTTCTTGAAGACCATGAGCTTGATCTTGAATATTGGAGAGCAGCCCTTGCACTTGGATGATGATGGAGGGTGGCTAATTCACCAAGTTTGATCAAAAGGATGATGA
Source organism: Sambucus nigra (assembly GCA_949130495.1). Taxonomy (NCBI): domain Eukaryota; kingdom Viridiplantae; phylum Streptophyta; class Magnoliopsida; order Dipsacales; family Adoxaceae; genus Sambucus; species Sambucus nigra. The sequence continues at coordinate 690,029,022 of OX422209.1, forward strand.
AAAGTGGAAGTTAGAAAGGGATTTGGATGTTGAAATCGCGCTGTCTTCGAGAGAGGTTTTTGGGATTCGCTGAGAGCGATTGTTATCAGATTCGGGCTCCCATTACAAATGAGGTGAAGTCCTCCTTTTATAGGCCCAGGTCACTGCCGATCGGCATAGACCTGGTCCTGCCTATCGGCTGGTGCCGATAGGCAGAGTCTGTAACCTGCCATTTGGCAGTGTGTTTCAGGCCTTTTCGGGAAATTGGTTGCCGAGGACAAACCGTTGGTCAGAATCGTGCACGGGGCAGACCATTGGAAATTTAATTCAGAGACCTTTTAAAGTCCTTTAGATCTCTCCCGGGTTCGGGAGTTGACTTTGGGTCAAATATGGCTCGGAAGCGTTTGTCGGTCCATTGGACGGGGAATCGTTCAGACGTAAACGGATCGTTCGTTCGCATGGTAACTCTGAATCACGCACGGGATGGACCGTTGGAAAGGTTAGAAGATGTAATTCGACATTCCAAAGAGTTTGACCCGGTTTGGAGAGTTGACTTTGGTCAATCGGGCCCTGAAAGTATTCGGTGACCTCTTGGAGTCAAACTGATCGTTCGTCCGCATGGTAAGTCGGAATCCCGCATGGGACAGACCATTAGAAAGGGAATTCAGTGCCCTTCGAAGATTCATTCAACCTCGGTCGAGCTGAAGAGTTTGACTTTTTGGTCAAACGGAGCTTGGGAGTCCCCGATGGCTTCCAGGTCAGTACTCGGGGTAATACCTGGGTTTGTAGTGATGAAGGGAGGTACTAGGGACCTAAGGAGAGTTAGGGGGTAACAGAATGGGGTGTCTACAGCTCTGTTTTCCCGTCCGTCTGCAGGTTATAGGCCGAACTCAATCGTAATTCTGTGCCCATAGCCTATTGGAAACTCTCCTAAAGTTTGGACACATAAAAATCTTATCCCAGTCGGACACAATATCAAGGGGCACCCCGTGGAGTCTCACTATCTCGGCAATAAAGATCTGAGCATACTGCCCGTAGTATAGTCCGTTCCAACTGGCTAAAAATGAGCTACCTTGGTCAATCGATCCACAATTACCCATATGAAATCGTGACCCCTCTCCGATACGGGTAGCTCTGTGATGAAATCCATAGAAATTCTCTCCCATTTCTACATAGGGATATCTAATGGCTGTAGAAATCCTCCCGGTCTCTGATGGTCAGTGTTCACTAAATGACAGGTAGCACATTTTGAAACAAACTCGACGATGTTCTTCTTCATTCTGCTCCACCAATACTGTCGCCTCATATCTTGGTACATCTTATCCCCTCCAGGATGTATCGCAAATCGTGAACCGTGCGACTCTGTCATCACCGCATGTCGTAACTCTTCCCCCTTCGAAACTATTATCCTCCTATTAAAATGTAGGCCTCCATCTGAGCTTACTGAGAAGTACTCTGCTCCCTTGGCTAGAAGTTGGACAATCCGATCCTGAAAGAATGCATTCGCTACCTGAGCCTGTATCACCCTGGTAACTATCTCGGGTGTAATTGTCCTCGCTGACATGAATGAGCAGGCAACTGCATCCTGATGCCCGAGTTCTTTCCATTTTGCCCTCCACACCTCAGCCACGTCACCTGCTAGCTTATGTCTCAATGCGTCTGCTACTATGTTAGCCTTCCCTCGGTGGTAATGGATATCGAACTGGTATTCTTTTATAAATTCGAGCCACCTCCGCTGACGTATATTTAGCTCCCACTGCGTGAAGAGATACTGCAGCGATTTATGATCCGTGAACAGGCAAAATCTCTCCCCCAAGAGATAATGTCTCCATATTCTCAATGCAAACATGACTGCTGCTAACTCCAAGTCGTGGGTGGGGTAATTCCTCTCGTGAGGCTTATGCTTACGAGAAGCATAAGTAATCGCCTTATCCTCCTGCTGAAGCACACCCCCGAGTCCTAACAAGGACGCATCAGTGTAAACCAGGTATTCCAACCCCCGCCTGGGTAGTACTAGAACGGGTGCTGAAGTTAGCTTGTCCTTCAGCTCGTCAAAGTCCAACTGGCAGGCGTCATCCCATATAAACGGTACCCCCTTGTGAGTTAAATTTTCAATGGACCCGCTATCTTCGAGAACCGAATTAGGGGTGCACACGGTTCTATTTGGGTCGATTTTGAGACTAATCCAAGAATCGAACCGAGATGGGTCAGTTCTAAATTTTTGGAATTGGAACCGAACCGATAGTTATGCTGAATCAAACCAAACTGAACCAACGGTTCTCGAATCGGATCGAATCGGTTTTCGGTTCCAATGTTATATGTCAAACTTAGTGAAATCTTAAGATTAATGTATTTTATAAATAAATTTTTTAAGGTCAAAATTAATTTTGATCCTCAATCATAAGTTAGAAGCTCTGCTAAACATAAAAAAATAAATTACAAGTGTTAAATATATAAAATAAATATATATGCAATTATAAATCGGTTCGATCCCGGATTGATTCGATTTGGATCGGTTTTCGGGTCGGATTATTTTTTTTCCCTGGAATCGAGAACCGAACCTAAGTATCAATTTTTCTTTTTAGAACTGGAACCGAACCATTGAGCAAAAAAAACCGATCCAAACCAAAACCAATGTAGTCAGTTTGGTTCGATTTATCGGATTTTCGGTTTCGTAGTGCACCCCTACCCCGAATGAACCTCCTGTAGTATCCTGCTAGCCCCGAGAAACAATGAACCTCAGTTGGTGAAGCGGGTTATCCTAACTCCCTCACCGCTGACATTTTTCCTGGATCTAGTGATATCCCCTCCTCAAAGATTATGTGACCCAAGGACTGAACCTCCTTCAGCTAGAACCCATATTTCACATACTTTGCGTACAACTCGTGTTCACGCAGTGTCTGCAAAACTATCCTTCATGCTCCTCCTCAGTCATTGAATAAATCAGGATGTCATCAATAAAGACGATGATGAACTGATCTAAGAACTCTCTGAACACCCTCTTTATTAAGTCCATAAAAATGGCTGGAGCATTCGTCAGTCTAAACGGCATCACCCCTAACTCGTAGGACCCATATCTCGTCAAGAAATCGGTATTTGATGCATCCTTCTCTCTAATCCTCAGTTGGTGATATCTCGATCTCAAATCTATCTTTGAGAAGAAGGGAAATCCTCTCAATTGGTTAAACAAGTCATCGATTCGGGGTAACAGATACTTATTCCGTATCGTGACTTTGTTCAACTCTCGATAGTCTACGCATAAACTCAACGAACCATATCTCTTCTTTACAAACAGCATGGGAACACCCCAAGGTTAGGTACTCCTTCGAATGAAGCCATGTCCCAACAACTGCTCAATCTGATCCCGTAACTCTCACATCTCAGCTGGAACCATATGGTAGGGCACTCGGTCTATCGACTGAGTGCCCGACATCAAATCTATGACAAAGTCTATCTCTCGTCTAGGTCGTAGTCCCGGTATATCCTGGAACACATCGATAAAATTACGGACCATGAGAATTGAATCAATGGGAATCACTATCTCCCTAGAGGTCTCCTCCTCTATGTAAAATAAATGGGTGGATGATCCTCCCTCAGAACGAGGCATCACCACAAGGAACATATCCTGTCCCGGTATAGAAAAAATAATACTCCTACTAAAGCCATCTATCATGGCTCTATAAGAAGTAAGCCAATCCATGTCGATAATGGCGTCATGCTCGTGCATATCCAAGACGAGCATATCTAGGAGCAAAACCAAACTCCCGATCTCTATACGTACTCCCCGACATATGAAGAATATTAACAACCTATTTCCTAATGGTGAGTCTACACAAGTCACTATACTCTATGCTGTGTCTAACAACTCGGTGGCCCGTGAAAAACTAGTGGCTATAAAATAGTGTGATGCCCTCGTGTCAAATAAAATGCACCTTATAGTCCCGTGGATAGGAAACGTACCCTCAATAACGAGTGGCGCTTGATGAACTGGGGCCTGATGGACGTTGTTGACACGCCATATTGCAACTGTCCTTGCTGTAACGGAGCTATTGGAATGGCTGGCAAAGCTAGAATCTGGGGCGGTGCTAGGAGGGCGGCTGGAAGTAACGGTCATCGGGGCTCCTGACGATCGCCCTGCTGCTACGGGGCTTTAAACCTTTGAGGATAATCCTGATGTTTGTGGCTAGTGTTGCCATAAGTAAAACACCTCCCTGGAAAGTTTCCTCCCCTCTGTCCCTACTGCCCTCAACCCTTATGGTCGTTACCTCCCCTTCCCTGGCCCTGCTAGCCTTGATGAAAAAGTTGTTGGCCCTGCGGACCAGGCTGACAATGATGGCCCGACCTAAAGCCTCCCTATCCTTGTTTGAAATCTTCAGAACAGAATCGGTTAGCAGGATCCCCCTGATGGAAACCCTTCTCACCTTGACGGACCTACTCCTGAGTTGCGGGCCCCCCATCGACACTACTACGTTCGGTACGACCCTATTGGATAGACTCCCCAACTCGTTTGCTCCCCTACTGATGGAAGTGGTGGTCCTGACAATGTAGTAGGGCATTATTAACCACATCAGAATAATTGGCCAATGAAATATTACCTAACAAGTGCTGGCGAATCTTCCAAGTCAATCCGTCCATGAACCTTTGAATCTTCTTCTCCTCTATCGGTATCTTGTCTGGAACTAGATTCAGAAGATCGATGAACTCTTCCTCATACTCAGCAACCAACTTCCCTTCCTTCTTGAGGTTCAATAGCTTCTGCCTCATCTCAGTCTGCACAACGGAAGGGAAATACTTGCGGTCAAAACGCACCCAGAAATCTCGGATAGTCAAGATGTCTCTCTCCTTCGCAGTGGTGATGGAATCCCACCACTGTAACGCTGCTCCTACCAACTTAAAGGTAGACATAATCTTCTTTTTCACCTATGTGCACTCATACATCCTTAGGTGCCTCTGTATATCTTTCCTCCACTGGCTCGCCTTTACTACATCTGAACTCCTCGCGAACTCTAGAGGGTGTGCCTTCTGAAAGGCATCTCTGATGTGCTCCCATGAAGAAGGGAAAGCGTGGACTTAGGCCTGTCAATTTTATCCGAATCCGAATTCGAATCCGATCCATTTATACGGATTTGGATCAAGCCGATTACCCGATTATCCGTTTATTAAATGGAACAGATTTGGATTCATATGATTTGATCCGTTAATAATCCGATCCGATATATATATGTAATATTTTTAATTAATATATATTGAATTTTCTAATATTTTAAATATATATTATATTAATTATTTATAATATTATACTAAACCTAACCCTAACACACTAAAAAAACCACACATACACACACACGGCTAACCCTAACACACTAAAATAACCACACGCACACACTACACTACATTAAACCTAAACCTAAATCTAAAACACACGCACACACTACGATCCATTGGCGGCGCCCTGTCTCCTCCACTCCGCACTTCCTCCTCTCCACACTTCCTCCTCCCCTCCCCCGTCTCGCACCACCCTTCTCCTGCTCGCCTCCGATCGGTATCACACAGAGAGCTACAGGTATGTGTTTTACTCATATCCCCACTTACAAACACATATATATTTGGATTAAATTCATTTTGACAAATAGTATTCATGGTTTAAGATTGTGAATGTGTTTTAGAGCAGGTATGGTTTGATGTTTTAGTCCCAAGCATAATAGATTTTTGTTATCCCATATTTGTTTTTTTAACCCATATTTTTGTTATCCCATATGACACATAGTATTCATTTTTTGTTCTTGTATTTGAAATTTCTATAGTTGGTTTAAGCTACAGTTGAAATTTATTGTGCTGAAATTTCTAAACCTTGGTTTAATCTCGTGTTGAATTTTTTTTTAGTCTGATTTTTTTTAATTAATGTTTATGTACTACTTGGATGTTTATGTATTGAATCAATATTTTTTCAGTCCCAAATTAATGTTATTTACTATTTTGTTTGGTAGGTATGTCTTCATAATGACAGTGAAACATAATTATGCATTTAACATGGTGGAGCATGAATTTTTTGAGAAGTTTTGTAATGGCCTGAATCCTCAATTTAAATTAGTGTCAAGAAACACCATTAGGTCTGATATTATGGAGTTGCATGGAGAAGAAAAGATTAAACTTTACAATGTTTTGGAATGTCAGTCATCTAAAGTAACATTGACTACGGATTTATGGACTTTCGACCATCAAAACATTGTCTATTGTTGTTTGACGGCGCACTACATTGATGATAAATGGGTTTTACACCGCGGATTGGATAGAATCACAAAAAACGTCAAGTATGTAGTTATTTAATTTGTCATTATTTTTATGTTTTTTCTTTTTTTCAAATATCTAAATCTTTATAATATTCGTTTCAGCTGTTCAAGAATCATAAGGTTTGTTTCAGCGGTATCATAGAAGAAGATAATCACTAAGTAAATTCATTATTATCTTTTATTTTTTAACATACGTTATCTTACAATATTTGTATTTATGTTTGAAGGATAAATGTCCATTATTTTCTTTTGTTTTTCAGGGTGGCTTTGAAGGAGAAAGTTGAAGTGAAGATGTTGTTTTGTATTTTGATTTTGAACTTTTATCCAAATCATGTTTGTAATTTTTGTATTTTAAATGTTGTTGGATTTGATCTTGAATTTATTTGTGATGGATGGTGTGTTTAATATTTGAATGGTGGACTTCTATCTTGGTGTTAGTTTGATTTTGAATGATGGACTTTTTATCTAAGAATAAATGTTGAACTTTTATCTTGGAAACATTTGCAAATTAAATTTATGAAATAAGAGATGAAAATAAAAATCGGATTTGGAAATATCATTATTTGAATTTGAAACTATCATTATGAAATAAGAGATGAAATAAAAAAAATGTTGCAAATTAAGTGGTTAAAAAATGTAATTTTAACTTAAAATTATATATTTTTTTAATGAAAATCATAATTAAAATAAATAAATAAATAATCGGATTGGATTAACGGATTCTTAACAATTCGGATTCGGAATCCTAACAGATAATCCATCGGATAATCGGATCGAATCTGAATCCGTTTAACATAAACGGATTTGGATTTGGATTTGGATTTGCCGTGCCTGTGGTGGAGCCTGTTGTACCATAGCTAATGCTGCATTTACTGCCTGAGCAACAATGGCGGCAACTTCCGCAGCGTTCATCGTACCCTGGGCCGAAGCTGGCTGAGGCTCAGACTGGGCATCCGTATTGGCTCGCTCTGCACGTCTGGGAGGCATCTAAAATAAGAGAGAAGCTTTATAAGTCCACAGGAAATATCTTAAATAGATGAAGACGTAAAATGCGCAATTAATGAATACAACAATCCTAAATATAGGGCTCTACATCAATGATAGTTAGGCGAAAAACATAATAAGCCGAATAGATCCTAAGGACTCTAGAACCTGATGCTATGATACCACCTGTGACAACCCGCCTAATTAAATATCGGGTGATCAGTCATTTATTAATTAAAAACCAGAATATCCGGTTGGTTCAGATTATGCATCACTTTCGAAAAATTGTTATAAAATACTAACCACCTAATATTTAAAAAGGTTGATGTCAAAATTTTATCTTTTCAATTAATATAAACCATTTAAGGAAATATCTCAACATTCACCATTCAATTTAAATTCATAAGAAATAGAATAACTGACATAATATAAAGGAGCTGGAGTAAACACTCCCAGTCAAAAATCCAATACAGTAATCGAGTTAAATAAAACCAACAACTGAGAAGAGTAATGATCTAAATCTCAAATTACTGAACATAAGAATAAGAAGGGACGACATGTCCAACTGACGCAAATAACTCAAAAGTAAGAAATGATAGATAGAGGCGTTCGTCTACTACTAAGGCCCTGTAGCCTCCACAGCAGCTACAACTCGTCGAATGAATGAAACTCTTAAGCCCGGTGTCCCTGTGGATGAATACCTAAAATAATTTGACAAGAAAAGAGATTTGCAGAAAATGGGTCAGAGCCCGAGTTGAAAACAATTTAAAAATCAGCAAGTGCTTAAAATGATTTATTAACACATATATTTTTCATGTTAAGTTATCGAACTCACTTGAGATGCTCACATCTCATCTAATGTGCACGCCTAGCGAATTTTAAATCCCACTAGTTCTAATCCCATACTAACTAGTCCTTCCTGTCTAATAACTAATCATAATCCGACATCGTTCCCATGGATTTCCCTCGCAATATAATACATATAACAAATTCCTCTTTAGCATGAACAAACACTTTCAATTTAATATAATTAAGTGTTCGCTACTTAATTCCTTTCAACTTCCATTAATAATCCCACCTACTTAATTCACATATTAGACATCATTTCAAGCATATACATATACACTCTATCTTATATATATACGTACACAATATTGCACCCCGAAACACAGCTGTGGTGATTTCATACTCTGCTATCATGTCCTGTTGCATCGCTCATTGCATAAAGGACTAAAGGATCAATCTCTCGCGAACCATCAAAACAAAATACATATATTGGAGGCGAACATAGTCCCAAGCCTATGGGCTACGCACATACCTACGCACCTATATGACCGTCATCACTATCGTTCTCACAGATAGTCCGTACCTAAGTTCTATGCTCTAGTGGTACCAATCAATATCCCACCCGAAGGCTCCTCAAGGCATGATTGTCCACAACGTGTAACCTCCGCTTGATAGAAAGCAACGTAGGTATGTTATACGCATAATGGTTTATTCAATAAGCATACACACAACTTAATATATATACAATAGGTATTCTCGCAACCCAAGTCCTCGAGTTTATAGATATTATTATCGTCTCTGCTAGGACTGTGTTTCGACCGGATCGGATCGAAAAATGCCTCTTCGAAAAAAATTCTGATTTTTTCGAAAATAAAATAACTATTCTGATTTCCGATCCGATTTTTTCGGAAAATTAAAAAAAAATTCGAATTCGAAAAAATCAGAAAATCGGCAAAAATCAGAAATTCACAAATTATATTAAAAATCTAGAAATTTCGAAAATTCCAAAATTTCAAAAAAATAAATTATGAATTTTTGAGTACTCGAAATTCTCATTTTAAAGAAACAAAGAAAATGGCTTAACCCAACATGTAAATACATGAGGATTTGGCCAATTGTTTCATTTGTGTAGAAGTTAGGAGGATACTCTCCTTTTATAGAGCATATTTTGGAGTCCTCTCCCTCTCCCAACCGATGTGGGATATGGGAAACTTTCAAAAAATCGGAAAAGAAATCGGAAATCAGAAAATAATTCAGAAAAAATGGGAAATAATTCAGAAAAATCGGATCAGCATAGTTTCGGAAAAATCAGATTGGAAAAATTGGAAAATTGGAAATTCAGAATTATTTCCGATTTTCGATTCGATTTTTTTTTGGAAAAATCGAAAATCGGAAAATCGGAAATCGACAAACTAAAATTTCATTCCAAATTCGGAAAAAATCGGATTGGAAATCGGAAAATTCAGAAAGTAAAAAAAAACACAGCCCTAGTCTCTGCTATTCACATTGTTGCAACTCGTCAACTTATCTCTCTAACATAAACCCTCTCTCTAAGGCACTAGTACCCCGCTATACCCCCTTGAATAGTCACGCTCTCAACTCACTACTAACTAGGAATTTAAGTCATTCGATGATAGCGTAGGTTACTTTCTCTCACTTGGACCAACCTAGAGGGATTCTAACTTGCCTGGGTCATAAATAAAAATTCTGGAATCTCGTTAGAAATCCAGGATTCTCGTTCGAACGAGGTCGTTAGAACGAGTTTCTTACTTCTAACGAACTCAAAAATCTCGTTAGAATTCTTGTTGCAATTCTCGTTGGAACGGAGTTGTTCGAACGACTTGGGTAGGTCTTCGAATGAGAATTCCGGGAGTTCCTCTGTTCCTCCAAAATTCATTTTTCCCAACTTTTCATCATCCAATATGTCTAAAATTCATCCTAACCTTCAACCAACAATCCTAAACTATTACTACTCAAAATAGGGTAATTTCCAACATATTTTTAGGGTCAAATCGTTAAGTAACCATAGGGATTTACACTAATTTCTCAAATCTTTAAAAGTTCCCAATTATAAATCCATCATTAACAACACTACAAGTCCCCAATTTAACGATTCGTGATTTTAACCTATGATTCCCAGATTTATCATTATTAGAATGAGGTTATTCATCTACATGCAACCTATACTTCCAAATTTCAAAATTAATTGTCAATTCAGCCTCACATTCATAGTATCATGGTTATCTCATTAACTAGGTTTAACATGACTCACATATGCTCAAAATTTTAGCAAGATAAACACTTGCCTTTTTGTGGATTTCGAAATCTCTGACTGAAACCGGTATGGGGTTGATCCTCTCGTCGCGATCTACGCGTTGGTGTGATTTTTGGTGTGAAAGTTGAGTTTATCCCAACCCCTGTGGAGTTCTTCTTCTTCTTCCTCTTTGGGTCTCTCTCTCTCTCTCTCTCTCTCTCTCTCTCTCTCACGTAGGTTGGAAATTGACAACTCCCTCTAACCCACGTACATCCCTAATTTAATTCCTAATATTCGTCCATTTTAATTCCCAAAAATCCCAAAAGACCAAAATACCCCTCCGGGGTATCATCTTGGGCTAAAATGCCTCGGAATCCAAATAAAACACTCGAGTAGAATTTTCAGACTATTTCAACCCTTCCGGACAAACCGGCGCACTCAAAACGGCCATACGAGTTACTTAAAAGTAAATTATCCTTTTTAGCCCAATAAAGTAATACTGACACGACTCACACGCGCGTTCCAACTAAGTGTGTTACAGCTGCCGTATTTTTCACTTTCGGCCAAAATAATATTCTCGTATACATATATTACTTTACTCGATAAGTAATATTTCATGTAATTATTTTCGATAAATACTAAATCTCGTCACGCTAGTAATTATTGCAATTAAATTCGATTTTTTTTTTTTAAAATTTTCTCCATTTAAATCAATTAATTCAAATTCCATAATCAGAATAAAGTCACACATAATTACGAGATATTACAACCCTAACCCTATTTTTAAAATAGTATAAGAAAATTGAAATTCAACAAGTCTGAAAATCAATGAAACCTCAAAGGCGGATAAACCAATCAAAGACCTCTTTTAATGTCGATCAAAAAACCATTTATAAACCCAAGTATCAAGACCTCCACAATCCATTTCTCACGGTAATGAAGAATTGAACTAGATTGAAATCACAGGGTTTTAAATCGATTTGAAATAATACAATTAAAAATCCCATTAATCTTTTATTTAAACCCAACTATGTTGTTAAGAACCCATCTCGTAAGAATTGTTTTTCATATATTATTGGTTCAATGGTCTACGTGTTTTTCATGAAGCATAAGCAAAAACAATGTAGTTCGATTTTTATACATTAGTGGATTTGCACATCCATTACTGAATGGGATCAATTATTGAATTTATTTTGTTATGAAGTTTCTTCTTCTTCTTCTTTTTCCCTTCCACAGTTGGTTCTAGGGCTCTCAATGGACCAGGGCTGGACCCGGATCCGACCTGAATTAACGGATCTGAGCAAATTTTATAGACCCGATTATCCGATTACTCGATTACCCGATTAGTTAATGGACCGGATCTGGATATACATGACTCCGATCCGATAAGGACCCGACCCTAATGTGTATATATATAATATAATAAATATATATTTATATATAATATTATATATATATATATATATATATAGTCTTACATATAGTTACTAAATATATATATATATATATATATATATAAGTTATATATTTATATAAAAACAGTTTATATAAAAACAGTTTTATATAAAAACAGTTTTACATACATATATATATATATATATATATAAGTTATATATAAAAATAACAGTGTATAAAAACAGTTTTACTATATATATATATATAAGATAGTTTATATATATATGTATATATATATATATATATATATATATATATATATATATAATCGGGTCGGGTCTCCAGGCCTTAACGGATTCGGGTCTGGATCCATTTTTTGAGACCCGTCGGGTAATCGGGTAAGACCCGATCCGTTAAAAATATACCCGGATCGGATCTGGATATACCCAGACCCGATCCAGATCCGACCCGTTTACACCCCTAGTTGGTTCCATGTGTAAGTTTGTTCACTGATCTATTTTATTTTATGTAATTAATTTTGTTTCATTTTCAGATTTGTTGAATCTCTTTTTTTTTTCATTTTGTTTAAAATTAGGTTTGGGTTTTTAGTGAAGATAATGAAGGGGGAAATAATTTTTAGTGAAGATTTGTTTAAATATTATTGTTTTTAAAATCCCAAGGGTTAAACCTAATTTTCATTTACCAATTTTAGATAACGGTTTTTAAATATTGTCTAACAATTAGGGGTAAGTCTAACTACAACATTATCTCAGGAGCAAAGTAAAAAAAAATCTTATTTTAATTAAGTATTTTAACCCAAATTGTTATGCATCATGGGAATAATTATTTTATTTAATGCTATGGTGAGCCACATCAAATAGGGTATTGTATTAAGGTCTTGTAATGACATTTTCACACATGAAGTGCATAAATGCCAAATGAGCCCAAAATTTAATTGGTGATCCAGTTGAGGCGTATATGAATAGACGTTATCACCGTGGCATTTGAACTGTTGTGGTGGAAACCTTCTCACGGCATTTAAGTACCATGAGAGATCCTTACATAAAAGAATCGGCCATGGTAGATTATTTGTCATTTTAATACATCCCCTTATTTAAACCTACTTAACCTCTTGCTACTACCTATTGAGAATGTGATTTCCTTTAAATTATAAGATATGATCTCGATACCACTTGATGAAACCAATTTTTAAATTCAATTGTGACGAATCCTGAAATATTCCAAATTTCAAAATTCTTACAAGAATACCCAAATTTTAATTTCTTCAAAATTCAAATAAAGTTGAAATAAATATTATTATTTTTTTCTTTTAAAGCATAAACAAATATAACTTAATTCAAAGATGAATTAAATTAAACTATGAAGATTAACCCAAGTGGGAAATTTTGCCAAATTAATATAATCGACTTGAATTAAATTAAACTAAAATTACCCAATAAAAATTAAGCACCATATTATATCATTGTTTTAGTTAAACCATTTTTATCTTGTTAAACCTGTGCATACATCTACGTGACAATTTGTAAGATACAAATACACAATCCACAACGCCGCAATGTACGAGGAGAATTCATAACGAAAAAAACAATGGACGACCCAACCATAAGTCCACTAAGTACGGAAATTACAATGACACGACATAATACTTACAGAAGACTCGTGCCCTCGCATGACTTGACGCTCTTCGTTACTATACCTTTGCCCAGTTGACAACTCCGGAATCCCCCTTCGTCTCGGAATCCACCGATGTGGAAAGTCTACCATTAACCACATATGAAATCCACCGCATGAAAAATCACCGCAAGCACGGAATCCGCCGCTAGAACTATCTCTTTTGAGTAGAGAATGAAACTCGGTGCAAAACCAATGATCTCCAAACAAATATTATGTAGAAACTTGGATCATGTAAACTATATGGGTGTAGACTTTTTTTGTGTTGAAATTAAAACATTTTGATTCACAAAGACAAAAATGAATTTTTGGATAAAAGTTTATTCTCTCAAGGCTCTTGACAAATCTGAAAAAGTCTCTTTAAAATAGGTGGGAAGAGAAGTGGAGTAGTGGGATTTTTTTTTAAAAACTGCTCGAAACTGTAATATCATTCGAACGACATACTAAAGTCATTCGAACGACATTTCGAAACAAGAATTCAAAAGAAAAAAAAATCATCTCGTTTGATAGCACATTTGAATGACATCTCATTCGAACGAGGTCGTTCGAACGACCTTTCAAACGAGATTTTAGGCCATGAATCTAAATTATTTCAATACGAACGCGTGGCCGTCTGTTTCATATTTTTTTTATTTTTTTTAATTAGTTATGATTTTTCTACGGAAAGGTGTCCGAGAGCAAAATCTTTAGATAGTATGAATTCAAAAAAAATTAACAAAAATACTAACGCCTAATAAAAAATTTGAAGTCTCAATATAACATGTGCACTCATACCTGAGAGACCTTGGAAAGTTAACGACGCAAATAAGGCATGAAACACGACAATGATGTGATTTTCAATCTCTTGGCCGCTATGTCTTTAACTCAAATGTCATAGGCTTAAAAGGTCACAAACTTCCATCCTATGATTCAAATAGTTTTGTCCGGAATTAAGCCAATACTTACAAATTGGCTCAATTGGAAATTTTTCCTTACAAATCTCACCCGTTGTCTATTCTAGGACAAAATCAAAAATAAAAATCTATGGGCCGTCATGCTCATCTAAAAGATACAATCCCACCCAAAAATAAAAAATGCAGACACTTGACCGACAAATATGTTGAGAAGCTTTGCGTTAAAAAACTTTTCCGCATGGATGAAACCATGCACACTTAAACACACCATTAAACGCATAGGGAATATAATAATATAAGTTGCATAATTAAATTCCCCCCTATGTCTTACATGATCTACCCAAGAAAGACGTCTCCCCCTAAGTTAGATCTCCCCAAATTAAAAGGGTTAGATACCATTTCTCCACCTTTTTATTCGGAATAGACAAAGGTAAACATGTATAAAAGAACCCATATCTCCCCAATTAAATCAATTCTCCCCCTAAATGAAATAATGGATAAGCATAATGAAAAACAAGTATATTATGCAATGGTGTATAGTGATACAAGAACATCAAAGCAACTGATCCATACAAGAAATAATATATACCAATTAAATGCAATAGCAAAATGATACCAATTAGAATGTTCTAAGATAGCATGTGATATCAATGAAAAGTCACATCAAGATAGATACCTACATTAACAAAAAGCATACATGGACTAGTTGTAAAAGCAAAGACTCAAAGCAAATAATACCATATATATAAGCAAAAATATATCAATGAATCATAAGCACACATATATAGGTATAAACACCACACATGACACAAAATACAATAATCTTACCACACTCATATGGCACAAATGTGTTTAAATAAACATGTGGTAAACGGAGTGAAGGGGTGTGAACTAGCAACAAATGAATTATTACCCAATCACTTAAACATGTTCAAGAAGTTCTATTTTATTATTATCAACCTTAGATTTAGCCTCATGTGACAAAATAAAGTGAACTCAAAGAACAAACAAACATAATGCACACAAGCCTAGAATTTTGATAATTCTATAAATCAATAGAATCATGACAAAATAAGCATAACTAAGATTCATTATAATTGTGCAAACCCGTTGATATTTTCATCCAAACTCCATTATAAATTATAATTCTTTTATATTCTTTTGAATGATCATATCAAACTAAACTATGGTGGCCTTGGCTACTTTTTACAATGCCACACTTTTTTAGGCTCTTGCCAACGGTGGCTTTCACGCAAAGGAGATTTGCTCCTTTCGTAGCCCTTTTCGTAAACCATCATCTATTTTTTTTATACAATTCAAATAAATCTCATGGGCAGCTGTTCTTACTAGCACAAATCCTCCATAGTCACAAAACATTTAGATAACAAAATTGATGGGAGAATATCTCACTTAACTTAAACATACATATGAAGTTAAAGTTCTAAAGAGCTCGTGCATGTGTGTGAAGAGGAATATACACAGTGAATCCATTAAGCAAATCGAAATCAAACTACTCCATGCAAGCATGACAAATAACATTTTAAGCTTTGAAATTCATAACCAAAAGTTCTAGCCACGTGAAAGCGGGCTAATGATATAGAATTCAAACACAAGGATATGCCACACAAAATGTGTAAAACTAAAATACACACACAAAAAAAATCTCTTTGAGTTTTTGAATTTAAAAATAAAATAAAGTAAGGACAACTCAAAAGATAAAAAAAAAACTTTTGTATTTTTCGATAAGACCCAAGAAATGAAAATAAAATAAAATACAAAAGATACATATGTTAGAATTCTAACAAATTATATATGATGAAGCATATACTAGAAGATGACAAACAAGCATACAACTAACAAGAATCTATCATGAAGCACAACTAATGTAAGTAAACAAAGCTAACATGATCAACCTTTAGATTTAGCAAGGGAGGAATCATGTGCAATCAAATGAAAATCATAAAGCCTATCATGTAAAGCCTCTAAATCAGATCTCCTAATCCCATAAGTGAAATGTGATGCTCTCGGGTTTTGGTGACTCTACCCTTGGACTCCTAGGACCATTTCTAAGGTAAAAAAAACTCCTCTGGTGACTCTTCCTACCATAATGTGTGCAAGTGAAAACACGGTGAGAAGTATTACCTAAAAATTTACATTTTCAAGTGTTCCTAGGCGATTCTATCAAAATCATAGTTTTGGTTTTATTAGTGGAATCATTTTGAGTATCAAAGCCAATACCACACATGTCATTTTTTATTTGGACGACGCCTAAGATCTTATCTAATTTCTCCATCCTACACTCCAAATCAAATTTGACCCGACTTGAGTCTCTCAATCTCTATCCAAGATCCACTATTATAGACTCAATTAAACTACCATTCTCTTCAAACTTAAGAAGCTCTTTATGCATGGACTCCATTAAACCTCGAAGACTATCTCTCTCGCCTTCAGCATACTCTAGCTTATCTCGAAGAGTTCTCTCACGTGCCTTAATATTTTTAATTATAACACTCTCATAATTTCTTAAGACGCGTTATTTCATCCTAGCTTCTAACTTTAACTTAGCCCTTTTTAATTTCAATGATTCTGCATAGAAATCGCAAAAGGCAACTTGAAGTTCACTCCCCTTTGCTTTTCTTCATTCCCACTCTCTTATCCACTCTCTTTACCATCAAACTCATGGGATTCACAAATAATGGCCTCGAAAGTGTCATGTATTAAGTTATCATCAACGAGATATTTTTCACTATCTCTCATATGACAGGCCATAAACGCGGTAAAATTGCGCTCAATTGGGGAATCAAGTCCCTCTTTCGGTTCACTATCACTAAGGGTGGCATTATAGGAATCGATTTCTTACCTTCTGTGGCCATCCCCGATCCTCGCCATGCGGGCGGGCGCATGGAGGAAGGATCCTTCGGGTCCCGCGCGTCCCTCTCGGGAGCACTTCGGTCGGCGTCGTTTGAGATGTGGTGTAAAAATATAGAGAGATTCAGAGTCGCCAGTCTATTTTACTCAAAACAGACAAAAGAAAACGGGAAAGCCACCCCAAAGGATGGCATCCAAAGACATACTGGTGCATGCGAAACCAAGATGATTCGAGAAGGGTTCGGAGGCTTAGTTACTAAATGGGAAGGTGTTAGGTACCCATTCCGCCCTTTCGGTCTCTCATGAATATTTGCTATTTTCCTTTATATTTCCCCCCGTGATATGTGTGCATGTGTATATATAGAATGGAGGTAGGAATCTTCGACTTGTATCATGGAAAAGATAAAGCGAGTTATCCGTAGGAAGATATAAGAATAATAGTAGAAAAATATGATTTACGCGATTACCCCTACGTTGATCGTTATAATGGAATGATAACGCATATGGAGTAATACGTCACTAAGGGCAAGTATATAGAATATAAGAATATTAGATTTAGATAAAAGAGGATATAAAAGAAAAGGTGAGAGAGAGGACTCGAGTCTCGGGTTTTACCCCGAGACGCCTACGTAGCCTATAAAGGCATCAAAGTCCACTTAGTTCGCATACAAAATGAGGGGTGGGGTTTATCCCATAAATCCAAATGGGGGATCTCTTATTTGTGAGTGAGTGTGTGTGTAGAAAAAGTGTTTTAGTTGTGAGAAAAGTATGAGAATCCCTATTTGGAATTTATGAACAAACCCTCTTTTTCTTATTTTTTGGGTTTTATTTATATAAAAATAGGAGATGTGCAATAATACTAAATAAAAAGTATATTAGGATGTGTGAAATGAGATAATAAAAGTGCTCAGTGAGAAAACAAGTTATTGCGAATTTAAGAGAATTTGAAGAGAAAGGTGAGAAAGTTGGACTTCTTGAAGATCTTGAGCTTGATCTTGAATGTTGGAGAGCAATCCTTGTGCTTGGATGATGATGGAGAGTGGCTAATTCACCAAGTTTGATGAAAAGGATGATGAAAAGTGGAAGTAAAAAAGGGATTTGAATGTTGAAATCGCACTGCCTTCGAGAGAGGTTTTTGGGATTCGCTGAGAGCGATTTTGATCAGATCTGGGCTCCCCTTGAAAATGAGGTGAAGGACTTTTTTTATAGGCCCAGGTAACTGCCGATCGGCATTGGCATGTTCCTGCCTATCGGCACCTACCGATAGGCAGGGTCTGGTCCCTGCCATTTGGCAGTGCGCTTAAGGATTTTTCAAAAATCGGCCGTCGAGGGCAAACCGTTGGTCAGAATTGCACAAGGGTCATACCGTTGGAAAGGTAATTCAGAGACCTTTGAAAGTCCTTTAGACCACTCCCGGGTTTGGGAGTTGACTTTGGGTCAAATATGGCTCGTAAGCGTTTGTCTGTCCATTGGACGGGGAATCGTTCGTCCGCATGGTAAGTCTGAATCGCGCACGAAGCGGATCGTTGGAAAGTTTAGGAGATGTATTTCGAAATTAAAAAGAGTTTGACCTAGTTTGGAGAGTTGACTTTGGTCAACTAGGCTCGGGAAGCATTCGGTGACCTCTCGGAGTCAAACGAATCGTTCGTCCGCATGAAAAGTCGGAATCGCGCACGGGACGGACCGTTGGAAAGGGGATTCAGTGCCCTTCGAAGATTCATTCAGCCTTGGTCGAGTTGAAGAGTTGACTTAGGTCAAACAGAGCCTAGGAGCGCCCGATGGCCTCTGGGTCAGGTTTCGGACGCAAACGGATCGTTCGTCCGCATGGTAAGTCGGAATCGCGCACGGAGAGGTCCGTTGGAAAGGGTATTCAGTGCCCTTTGAAGATTCATTCAGTCTCGATCGAGATGAAGAGTTTGATTTTTGGTTCAAACTGAGCGGGGGAGTGCCCGATGGCTTCTAGGTCGGTACTCGGGACATGACCTGGGTTTGTAGTGATGAAGGGAGGTACTAGGGACCTAAGGAGAGTTAGGGGGTAACAGAATGGGGTGTCTACACCTTCCCTCCTTAATTTAGTGGTACACTTGAAGGCCCTTTGGCCATAACCCTCACAACAAAAACATATATTCGACTCGTCACTATTAAGATCATCATTATAATTTTTAGGGGGTTTCTTAGCTTTGTTATACTTAGACTTCTCAAATTTCTTATAATCATATTTAAGATTCTTTTTATTGAACTTAAGAAATTTTCTAAACTTCCTAGCAAACATAGCCATATCAGCGAAGTCAATGTCAAACTCATCATGCGATACATGTGTTTTATCCTTCCAGGCTTTCAAAGCTATGCCCTTATCTTTCATCTTTACATCCTTGGAGGTAAACATGTCAAGTTCATAGGAATTTAAAGTGCCTAAAGAGTTTAAAGTGCCTACAATCTCTTCAAGTTTCGTAGAGTTTAAAGTGCCTAAAAAATTTAAAACGGTCACTTTTGGATTAAACCCATCCGGTAATGATCTCAAAATTTTATTTATGACATAGTTTTGAGTATCTTCTCTCCCAAATTAAAAGATGAATTCATAATATCGGACAATCTAGCATAGAACTCATCAAAAGACTCAATAATTTAACACAATAATTTAGCGTTCCCTCTCTGATACCAATTTGAGAATGTGATTTACTTTAAATTATATGATATGCTCTTAATACCATTGGATGAAGCCAATTTTTCAATTCAAATGTGATAGTTCCCAAAATATTCCAAATTTTCAAATTCTTACAAGAATACCAAAATTTTAATTTCTTCAAAATTAAAATAAAGTCGAAACAAATATTTAAAATTTTCTTTTAAAGCATAAACAAAAATAACTTAATTCGAAGATGAATTAAATTAAACTATGAAGATTAACCCAAGTGTGAAAGTTGTCAAATTAATACAATCGACATGAATTAAATTAAACGAAAATTACCCAACATAAATTAAGCACCAAATTATATCATTGTTGTAGTTAAACCATTTTTATCTTGTTAAACCTACGCATGCATCTACGTGATAATTTTCAAGATAAAAATACACAATCCACAATGCCGCGATGTACGAGGAAAACCCGCAACGGAAAAATCTCAGACGACCCAACCACAAGTCCACTAAGTGGGGAAATTACAAGGACATGACAGAATACTTACACAAGACTTGACGCCCTCGCAAGCCTTGACGCTCTTCGTTCCTCCACCTTTGCCAAGTTGACAACTCCAGAATTCACCTTCGTCTCGGAATCCATCGATGTGGCAATGCTACCCGCAACCACACACGGAATCCATCATATGAAAAATCATCACAAGCACGGAATCCTCTGCTAGAAACTATCTCTTTTGGGTAGAGAATGAACCTGGTGCCAACCCAATGACCTCCAAACAAATGTTACGTAGAAACTTGCATCATGTAAACTATATGGGTGTAGACTTGTTCTTCTGTTGAAATTAAAACATTTTGATTCACAAAAATAAAAATAACTTTTTGGATAAAAGTTTATGATCTCCAGGCTCTTGGAAAATCTGAAAAAGTCTCTTGAAAAAATTCATTTCCATACTCTATAAAACAGGTGGGAAGAGAAGTGGAGTAGTGGGAAGTTTTTTTAAAAACTGTCAAAAACTGCAATCTCGTTCGAACGACGTACTAAAGTCATTCGAATGACATTTCGAATGAGAATTCAGAAGAATTTTTTTTATCTCGCTTGACAGCTCGTTCGAATGACTTCCCATTCGACGACATTTCAAATGAGATTTCAGGCCATGAATCTAAATAATTTCGATACGAATGCGTGGCCGCCGGTTTCGTATTTTTTTGAATTTTTTTTTTGAATTAGTTATAATTTTTCTAGATAAAGGTGTCCGAGAACAAATCTTTAGATAGTATGAATTCAAAACAAATTAACAAAAATACTAACACCCAATAAAAAAAATTCCAAGTCTTAATATAACATGTGCATCTATACCAGAGAGACCTTGAAAAGTTCATGACACAAATAAGGCACTAAACACAACAATGATGTGAACTTCGATCTCTTAGATGCTACGTCTTCAACTCAAATGTCATAGGCTTAAAAGGTCACAAAATTCTATCCTATGACTCAAATAGTTTTGTCCGGAATTAAGCCAACACTTACAAATTGACTCAAATGGGAATTTGTCCTTGCACCTATTATCTCAAACTCTAAATTGGAAGGTGCAATGAGACTTGTCATTAGATGTAAGGTGGACTTATGGGGGACATCGTCATCACACATGCTCGAGTGTGATGTTCTTGACTATGGGTTTTTATTAACAGATGATCACCTACACCAACCTTCATTTCTCCCCTTCCCGGAAACTCAATGCTCATCCAAGGTTTTGGTAAACAAGGTGAGTATTCTCCTTTTATTGTTTAATAATTTATGGTTTAGTAAAAATCGCTAAGATTTGAACATCGAGAAAGATTAGTCCCAAAAAATTCGCATCTTAGCCCAAATTAGTTTCAAGTTCTAATAAAGTGAGATTTAATTTAGGTCAATTTTCTAGCCACGTGTGAATCAAATTTTATCTTGTAATTATTAGTTAATTCAATTAAAATTCAAGATAGATGGAATAAAAATAAAGTGAATAGACAATCATATAGTGAGACGAGATAAACTAGGAAACCGAGTGCGGGAAAACCATAGTGTGACCTATGCCTAAAAATCTTAAGTGTAAATAAGGGAATTACAAGGATCGGTTGACTACAAACCGAATCAATCACTTAATCCAATGTGATCCTTGTAGGCTGAACAATCATAGTGTTGTGAAATAAACACAAGTAAGTCGAGCAAGAATAATAATCACAATCACACAATGACACAATGTGCCTACGTCCACAAAGTGTTTTTCTCTCTTTATTGATCGATTACTGATAATAAAGATTACATGTACCTTTTCTAGAGGTGCGAGTTACGTTTATAGAGAATAAAAAGTGACTAAGTCATGTGAGTCTTCATGACCTTAAGTTGCTATCGTAATCTGTTCGAGTAAATCCGATTTTGAGATGTTCGTTGATAGGTGTCAATCGTTCTTATCTTTTTGAGTTGTGGTTGTAACCAATTATGTTGAATACGTGTCAACTACTCCTATCTGGTTAGACAATTTCCCCATAATTTCCCCCGAAGCTTTGCAATCTGGTTGGGGTGCAAAGGTTTGTTCGCTTGTTGAATGTACCTTTGATCACGGTCTGCAACAAAATGTGATCATCTATTGAAGTTATGGAAGAAGGGTGCCAACACTTGGTGTTTTTTAAGTTAAAAACTTCCTTTATTTTTCCTGTTATACCCTAAGGACATGCTTATAATTTTCCCTGATATTTCATGGGTACGCTAATAATCTCGTTCTCTTTAGTCAAAAGGCGGTAGCGTGTGTGTCAGTCAACATTTGGGGACGTATTGTAAATGATAATTTGTCTTGGAAGTTGAGATAAATCACTTAATGACCTTCTTAGCGTCATTTTGGAACACATCTTTTTTCTCTATTGTTAAAAAAAACTCATAGCTGTTTGACTTCACTTTTGACTGTAAGTGCATCTCTTTTATTTCTCTTGTTTTCTACAATTTCTTTTCTTTAAGCATCATCTTTATTTCTTCTGTCGTTCGTGTCCCTCTACTGAAAAAATAATTTACCCACTTGGTGAGGGTTCCGTTAAGGAGTTTAGGAGACGTTGCTCTATCCATGGGTGGGTGATCATAAGGTTTGGGGAAAACCCATAGATTATTATAACATTTAGGGAGGGCATTGCAAGTTCTCCCCGTTTATTATTGAAGCTTGCATAACATATCTCCCAAACTAACTCTTTTTAAAATTTTGTTAGTTCTTTTGCGTTATTCCAACCCAGTGCCCCCTAAATACTTAAAGAATAGTGAACAGGGTAAATAGGATAATCGAGTTATATGGAACTCAATTAGGGATCCCAGAGATCCATTATTGTTACATGTGGGTGAGGACGAATGATGATACTTTTCATCTAATGGAGAGGAAGGCGGAGAGGGTCCTTATGGTGAATTTTCCAAATTCTAATAAGGATTATTGGTCTCATGGTTTCGTTGTGAAACAGTGGGAACATATACCTATTCCTCAGGGTGGAGAACCATACAAAGGCCATAGGTGACCTAATAGGGGACATGAAATAAGTATATAATTCATTTTTATAATTCTTTTCCTATTAGATAATGTCTTTCTTGATTTTTGCTTGTCTTATGCATAAAAATCCAAGAAGAGAGCGCCCGAATGTACACACATTAAGTTTGATGAGCTGTGAAATGTTTAGAAGCTCAGACAACCTTTGACTGCTGGTACTGAACATCCAAGGTCGAATTTTTTGTTGTTAAATTATACATCCACCATCACCTCCTGTTTTGTTCGACTAAGGGAAAAGGATCCAGAGATCACAATTCTACGTGTGAATAAAAGTCTTCATATTCAAGCTATTCGGGTTCATTTGAGTTTTTCTAGGTCACCTCTGTTCTAGCCGTCATCCCTTCTACTTTTGAGGAGGAAATTCCACTGAGGAAGAGGATTCCAAACCTGTTTGAGGGGGCTTTTGACCCAATTCTCCAAATGCCCAACTTTACAAAATCAAAGAGGTCAGGGGTCCACCCGACCCTATTAACTTGGGGTATTCCTCTGAAAAATTATAGGCCTAGCGATCAAGACTAGAATAAGTCTTACAGTTGCTCTGCCCACTAAAAGGGTGGATTTATTCGCTAAGGAGAAAGGCCTTGTTACTATGTCAGTATCCAAGAACACCAATATGGCCCCTGCATTATTGAGGGGGGCCTATCTTCGATCCGATCAGGAAATAGTTGGTAACATATCAATCGATAACCTAGTCAGCCATGCTGCCCAAATGCTTTGTTGGTAAGTGCCTTCATAACTTTTGTTTAGATTATTCCTTCAAGTTTTTTATACTAACTTCTTTTGCTCGACAATTGTCTTGTAGTTTCTGGTAAATTTTGTCAATATCCTGGATAAGAAGGATGATCGGGATAAGGCCAGTGTTGACTTGAACCATGTATTTAATAAGTCCTAACAACCCTTAATGGCTGCTGACAAGGCCCACAAGGATCAAGTGAAGGCTAAGGACTTGGATCTTACCAAGCAAGCGTCTAAGATTGAGAAACTGGAGAAGGCTATCGAAGAGTCTGCACAATCCTTGTCTGCCACCATCGAGGCCAATGACAAGGCTTATGACCAGTGGTGGGATGGTTCCTTTTATCAGTATAAGAAACACATGGCCTTCATCTACAAGTCTTTCTTTATGAAATGTTAGGATGAAGAGTTAGTCAAGGTCGGTGCTTCATGTAAAAATTACACTCCCACGTGGACCAATAATGAATGTACACCTATCCACCTACGTGTCCGACCTACTTCCTTAATCGGTTTCAGAGACACTTAATCGATTGGAATGCCGATCAACTCCAAAAGTCCAACTAACAGGAATACCAATAGCTACTCGTATGGGATGCACACCATCTCTAAATTCCAAGAGTTTTATTTATTGTACACAAATGTAAATGCCTAGCAATATAAAGGCGCTCCATTTCTAAGGTTTTCCACCATTATAAATACAAACTACTACCTGAGCTCAAGAGACAACTAGAATCACTCATATGCACACCATACTGAGCTATTGAAAATCCTACTGAATAAAACACAGAGTGGATGTAAGCTATTTTACAACTGAACCACTCAAAAAACCTTGTCTCTTGTGTGCGTGGTTTGAGTTACTTATCTTATTTTTATCTGTGATTATAAATTTGGAGTTAGTAAATTTTTAGACATCAACAGATTAGAGTAATTTGTGGGAATGTTTGTCTGTCATCATTCTCTACCATTTTTTTCTTTTATTTATCTTAAAACAAATGAATGACCCTAAAAATAGCGCTCAGAATGATGGCATTACCATCATGCCATATGCTCATCTAAGTACGACAGACTTACAAGGAATTCTGCTTACCTTGATAGAGGACAATAAAGCATTAAAGAGTCTATCAATCAATTGGCCTACACTATGCAAGCTAAATATCCCAATTCTATAAGGGAGATGCCACCACCCCCAGTTAGACTTGAAAGGAGATATTATTCTCATTCTTCTCATGATAGGTCATACTCAGCTGGGGCAACTTCTTCATTCTGGTCAATAGATTACTATTATGGTTGATCTTTTTCCAAAGAAAGACTAAGTGTGTTGGAGAGGCTAAGCAGGGAGTCTGGTTTTGATCGTTTAGGCACCTGAGCAACTAGAGGACATCATAAGGAAAAAGATCATCGTAGTGAATAAAAATAAGGGTCCACATGATCTAGATCCAGTTTGAGGGGCTCTGTGCATGCCGAGCAGACCTTTCAGGAGGAGAGTTCAGCACATAGACATTGAGAAGAACATTCCTAGAAGGGATCCATGCAACGGTTGGAAAATCAGCTAGATAAAATGTCCAAGACAAGGAATCCACTGCAAATGAGTTTCATTAAAGGATCACATTTTATCCAGTCATTTATGGAATACCCCACACCCTCCAAGTTCAAACCACCAGTGGTTACTCCCAAGTATAATGGGAAAACTGATCCAGTCTTACACATAGAGCAATATCAACCTGCCGCCGACATCTATTCAATACCTGATGAAATGAGATGTAGATCTTTCTCCAGTCCTATCATAAGGTTAGCCCAAATATAATATAACAATATCCCAAGAATAAAGTCTCCAGTTTGCATGAGTAAGCTAAATTATTCATATATAACTTTTATTTTGGGGCTAAGCCGATCAAGAATGTCACTCATCTCTTGACCGTGCAACACAAGCCGGGAGAAAGCATTAAAGAATATATTACTCATTTTAACAATGAAAAACTATAAGTGGTAGAATATGAAGAGAAAATAACCACTGCAGTACTTATGAGTGGGTTGCTTGCTAAAGATCTTTACTATGATTTAGCAAAGTATCCACCCAAAATAATGACAAAGTTAATGGCTAAAGCTGGGAAGATAATGAATTCTAAGGAGGCTATGGCAGCCAATGAAGGTCTTGAGACTAAGGGCGAAATTCAAAAAAATAATTCTAATTCTTTCAAAAAGGATTAGAAAGATAAGAAACGAGACCGGATCAAGAAGTATGATGAATATACCCCGCTCAACAAAGGTGTTCACCATATTTTGGAGGAGATAAAAGGAAATAGAGAATTGAATTGGCCTAAAAAGTTGAAGAGGAATAAGGCCAAGTATTGTGATTTCCACAGGGATCATGGGCATAACATCAACAACTACATTACACTAAAGAATGAGATTTAAAAGCTTATTCGGTGAGGAAAGTTGAATAAGTATGTTGATCAAAATGGCAATTAAAATGATTAAAAGAGGTATGAATCTCTATCCCAAGCAAAGGATGATAATAAAAGAGAAAGAAATGATGATTTTGAAGAAGATCCAGACTTATCGAAGAAGCCTGATGAGTCAGAGGTGGAGGTCGACATGATATCCTTTGGATGACATTTCATCACAGATGGTGATACTAGAGAAAGACAAGTAATAATAGAAATGAAAGCTTATTTGAATTAACTCAAAGCCTTCCCAACTGTAAGACATGTTGATATGACTGAATCCAGTGATAGTCGGTTAAGAAAAGTCAACAAAGACATGCTAGTGATTGGATTCTTCGAAAATGATCTGAGTGGGGTTCTTTACCCTTATGATGATTCGTTAGCTATCACATGCATAGTTCATTATGGCAGTGTCGCAAAAATCTTGGTTGATAATGGGAGCTCAGTTGATGTAATGTTCTACAACTGTTTCGACAGCCTAGGACTGAAGATTAATAAGTTAGAACCATAATATAGACCTCTAATTGGATTTGTAGGAGATACAGTATAACTGTTAGGAACTATCAAGATAGAAGTATTAGCTGACACCTGGATGACGAGCAGGAGAGAAAGAATTCACTTCGTTGTGTTAGACAAAAATGTCCCGTCAGCTTACAATATCATCGGATCATCCTGGGAAGAGTGAAAATCAAGCATTTAGAGGTCGCGCCATCTATAGTGCACCAATACATGAAATTTTCAACAAATTACTGAGTTGGCATAGTAATGGAAGTCATAAAGACACCAAGGAATGTTATTATACATCGATCGAACAATAAGAGATGCAAATGAAGGGCACAACCACTTTCTACATTGACACTCTGGATCCTCAAAAAGTTAAAAAGCTGGTAAAGGGGCAAGTTATAGAAGAAACAAAGTTATTGTGTTGGATGACGAGAAGCCATAAAGAACCACCCAGATCGGTTCTAGGTTATCTCCTTCTCTTAAACACAAATTAATTATGTTCCTTAGAGAAAATAAAATTGTTTTCGCTTGGAGCTATAAAGACATGCCGGGAATTGATCCGAACTTCATGTGCCACGAGCTTAATATTTATTCAGGCTCCAAGCCGATCAAGAAAAGGCAAAACGTCTTCAACCCCGAGAAGAATACAACAATCCTGGAGGAAATGGAGAAATTATAGTGAGTACAGTTCATTGAAAATGTCAAGTACCCTAGTTGGTTGGATAATGTGGTGATGGTCACGAAGAAAAATAATAAATGGGATATATATGTGTAGATTTTACAAATCTCAATAAGGCATGTTCGAAGGATCATTTCCCTTTACCCGGGATTAATCAATTAGTCGATGCTACAGTAGACCATGAGTTACTCAGCTTTACGGATGCTTATTCTAGTTATAACCAGTTTAAAATGAAACCTGAAGACAAGGAAATCACTTCTTTCACTACCAGCTGATGAACTTATTGTTACAGTGTCATGCCCTTTAGATTGAAGAAAACTGGAGGTACCTATCAGAGATTAGTGAACAATGTTTTTGAAGATAAAATCGGTAATAACATGGAGGTCTAGGTAGATGATATGCTCATCAGGAGCAAACATGCTGCCAACTACATTGCAGACTTAGCCTAAACCTTTGATCAATTAAAAAAGCACCAGATGAAGCTCAACCAAACCAAATGCATTTTCGGAGTAGATGATGGAATATTCCTAAGGTACAATGTCAATCGAAGGGGAATAGAGGCAAACCTTGACAAGATTAAAGCCTTAATTGAAATGCAATCCCCGACCAACAAGAAAGAAGTTCAAAACTGACACGAAGAGGAGGTGCATTGAACCGTTTTATCGTCTTAGCAACTGATATGTGTCTTCCATTCTTAAAGGTGCTTAGAAAGACCTTTGAGTGGACTGACGAATGTGTTAAGGCCTTCCTGGAGTTGAATAAGTACTTGGGTTCTCCCCCACTCCTTTCCCAACCAGTTCTGGGAGAAAACTATATTTATACTTGGTTATTTCATAGTCGGTCGCTAGTTTAACTTTGATCCGACTAAATGGTCGAGTGCAAAGGACAGTATATTATACTAGTAAGGCATTTCGCGCATGCTCATAGAAGTTATCCCCAGCTCTTATTGAAGCCTCTAGGAGGATGAGGTAATACTTACAAGCCCACACCATTGTTGTCTACATAGATTTTCCTTTGTGATAAGAACTGTATAAACGAGGAAGGTATGAAAGGTTAATATCTTAGGCAGTTGAATTGGGGGAGTATGAAAATTTTTATGAGCCCAGAGTCATAATAAAATTCCAAGTAGTGGTAGACTTTATCATCGAATTCATATATGCAGAAGAGCAACACAATCCATGTTTGCTTGCCTAGAAGACTTCTACGAAAGAGAGCTTAGCACAAAAGAAAACAGAGATTGTGACCGATCAACCTGACACCTCATCTGCTTAAGAATGATTACAATAAATTAAGAAGGTGTTCAAGCATGGAATGGTGGTAGAAGAGGATTTATCTGATGACATTCCAACTAACAAGTAGAGTAGGCCTCATAATTAACACTCCGGATAACTTGGATGTGGAATACACTCTGAGATTCCAATTCAAGGCTTCCAATAATGTGGTTGAATATAAAGTATTGATCACTGGACTAGAGTTGGCTTTATCACTGGGCGCCGACCAGGTATTGGTATATAGTGATTCTCAAATGATTGTTAATTAAATGTAGCAAATTTACGGCGATAAAGGGGAAACTATGATGAGATATCATAAAATGTAATGGAAGCCATTTCATTGATCACTTCAGTCAAAATAGTGAGGATTCCCAGACTTGAGAATGCCCAACCAGATGCTCTTGCTCGGCTTCCTTCAGCAACTCCAATAGAACTCAAATGAACAATCCTAGTGGAGATTCTTCCACAAAAGCATTGATGGGATGGAAATCAGTGTCACAATTATAGATTTAGGTCCCTCGTAGATGGACCTCATCATAGAGTACATTGGAAGAGGAACACTATCGTCTGACTAAAAGGAAGCTAGGAAGATGAGGTACAAGATAACCAGTTATGTGTTAGAAAAAAGTGTCCCGTATAAGTGAGAATACACTGTTTCTTTACTTCGTCATGTTCATCCAAACGACGTGAATGATTTGATCAAAGAGGTGCATGAAGGCTCATGTGGAGCTCACACAGTTGGGAAGTCTTTAAGATAACGGATAGCTATGCAAGGTTACTATTGGACAACGATGAAAGAAGATTATATTGCTTTCACCAAGAAATATGATAAATGCCAAAAGTTTGCCACCGTCCACAAGAGATCAGGAGTAAGTCTAACACCCATCAAATATCCGCATACTTTTACGGGCTCCACACCGCCATCTATGCTACCATATGCTCTAGCCACTGATTTTAGGTCTTTCACCCTAGGGCTTCGGGCACTTCTGAACTATTTTCGGTGTCATTCGAGTCCATATTAATATATTTTAAACATTTATCAAATGTTCATATTATTCCACTTTTACCGGGCGAAGCCAAAACCCCAAGATCTCACCCTATCTTGTGTTACACTTTGAAAATCACTATTTGTTGTCTTTTATACTCATGCGTTGATTTTATCCAAAAATTCACTTTCCTTTAGGAGTATTTTGTGTAACACCTTTTCCCAACATTTTATTTCATAAAGTATTTCACTTTATGTAAAATTACCATTTTACCCATTTGTTTCCAAACTTGTATTTTCCTCCATTTTCACAAATGTTATTTTCCAAAAATATTATAAATTACACACACTAACTTCTTAAAAAATTTAACTCGATTTTATTTAACACTTTGGATTAACATACTTCTTAAGTTGGAAATCTCTTTATTTCATTACTTTATTTATCAAAGAAATCATTTGGCATTTTGGGGACTATTTCACAAGAAAATACCATTTTTTCTTTATTTTAACATATAGTCTAAAAATACCCACTTATCACATTTTTTTACATTTATTAACACACTTTAAGAATTGAAATTTTCATTTTCTTTATTTCGTGTTAAAACCCATTAAAACCTTTATTAAACTAGTTTATATGCTCATCATCATCAAAATGCTATAAGTTTATATTCACGAGGATATGGATTTTAAGTCCAAAATCCCATTAAATGGGTCTAGAGTATAGTTTATTTTAGAAATTTCATAATATTGGCATAAACATATTTTTCAACCTAAAATAAATTTATGTCTTCAAAACTTGAGTCAATGTCTATATATATAAAAATCTCAATTTTCACAAGAAAACCTTACGACATTTGTTCATAAAATATTTTCAACGAGAGAAAGATCTTAAAATAATCCATAAAATATTTAAATATCAAGATTTCTTGAAATATATCGTTTTTCACAAAATCATAAGAAATAACTTTCTTAAAGCATATATGCACCATACTCTTACAAATTCAACCACAATACCAATACTGTAAAAAAATAGAGTTCTCAAGCTAAGAGTAGAGTTTTTCCCACCTTGAATAAGCTTCAACAATGGTGGATGGAATGTAGAAGAAGATGAAAACTTTCCACCTCATAAGGTGGCCTTAAAGAGGTTGCCTAGGTCCACTAAGCGTGTCTTTGAAAGCTCCATTAAAACCCCCTTCAAACTCCATGATTTCTTCTACCTTCTTCTTCCCCCTAACAATATCTCCATGGATTCATATCTTGTTTAACAAATGGTGTAAATGGGTTTTATGAGACTAAATATGGAAGAAAATGGTGGTTATAGGGTGATAAGTGGTGGTTGGTGGAGGAAGAGCTCCAAGAGTTCAAAAGAGAGGCCAAATTTGATGGAAATGCCCCCTATGAGCCAAAACCACCTTTAAATACTCCAAAAATCCTGAGGGTTAAATCCTCCAAATGCCTATACACTCAACCTTTTATCCAATGGTCCATTAAACCTTTATCCAACGTTTTGATCTGATCCGTTGAGAGTTCGATAGGTCACCCAATCTGATGATCCACATCATCACATCACATTAAAAATATGCAGAATTTCTAAATTTTTCCTTATTGTTCGAATGACTTTCAACCTCATTCATACAAGATACCCTCTCATCTGAATGAGAGTTCTAATGAGGAAAAAATCATGGGGTCAGATGGGGCGTGAAAAATACCTCATTCGAATAAGAAGTACCTTTCTTTCGAATGACTGAGCACTTCGTTCAAACGTGGCTTTCCAACGAGATTCCAGAGAGTGAGGGAAATCGACTATTTTCTCAGTCGTTAGAAGTCGTTCGAACCTCATTCGAACGACAATTACTTTCGTTTGAAAGACTTTCAAAAATATTAATATTAATTTTAGGCCATAAAAACTCCAATTCAATCCCACAGGGGATACTACATTACCCAAATTTGGCTTATAATCCACGGCAACAAGCCCATATCCCAATTAATCATACCAAGTTACCAAATCATGCGAGTATGATAAAGGTTGTGTGAGAGTGTTATATTCTTCCCTCCTTAAGGAGTTTCGTCCTCAAAATATTTAATCCGTTAACTCCTCAAATTCCCTGGGTTATCAATCCTTACTCTAAGTCATAGGAATCTTTCAAGGCTAAGTCATCAAAGTCCTAAAATCACTAAGAAGTCATGATACACCCTTTTATAAGGAGCTGTTACTAAGGAAATCGACATGCATCATATTCTAATGCTCACCATCAGGCTAGTCCTCAAAATTATATAATAGCCCTCGAGTCTCCACCTACTCGAAGATCACGTTCAATCAAGTCCTAAGACTTATTTGCTAACACCCAAAGCATACCGACGCCTTTACTGGTGCAACACTATATTGTGATCGACACTCAACCAAGAGCAAATGACATACAACTAATCATAAAATCCATCATCATAAATCATTTCAATTCTTAGGGCTACATACCTTTAGTCTCCTCAAATTATCTGATCACTGTGGCCATACAAGTTCCCTTAAACTCAGTACTAACCTTGCATCGCTAGTCAGTCACATCGAGGGGCAACATGCCAACTAAGTCCCAATTTATGCGATCAACTAATACTTTCCCATAGGACCCTCCTACGAACCTAAGGTCACTCTAGGCGTAACACTATGGAACATTCGTCTGGTTATTACACCAATTCACTCACCGTGTCGAAATAACACTTCGTTATATGTCTCCTCAAGTTCTAGTCCTATACACTGTCCTTGAATCATCATCCCGTTCTTTACAACTAGAGTTGCTAATTGCCATGCCGATGAATCCATAAGGTCATTAATTTTAAAGAAAATAGATACGACGGGAAAACCGTGCGATTGAACGTGCAACCATACGTGCACTGAACTTTGTGCAATATAAAAAGGATACTTTAAATAAGGGCACACTTAGTTATCGAGCTGCATTGACCATGCCATGTCCAATCGCACTCCATTGAGCCAAATTGCGCCATAATAGAATCAAATGAACATAATCCTCGACTACCGAAGCCGAAGGAACATAACGAATAAGAAAGAACAAACAATCATTTTTAGGGAATCCCATTCGCATGCAATGGCTACAGTTTATGAAAGGCAAACCTACGATACACGCTCGAAGTCTATAACTTCTCTTAAGTGTTCTCATCCAATCCTAGTACGACCATACACCCTGGCTTGAGTCACTAATCGTGATGAATTGGATCACGAACAATTCGTATCCTCAAGACGAAAGTAACATATGAAACTATTATCCATTAGGATGTCAAACTTTGGATTTCCTTCTTTAAGATAAGTCCTCGTCCTTTCATCCTTGACGAATACGAGCCACTCCGGTCGACGGATGCCAACACTTTTGTCAACGCTAACCTTGTCCATTTCTCTAGCCAACGCGATGTCGTACCCAACCTAACACACTAAGGTTACTGTCTATTTTATTATACTATGATCATATCCCAATCATCTCCTTTGGTAGTGCCCAACTAAGAGATATATTCATCTTATTATAACCTCTAATGACACAAGGTCATCATTGCGCCTATCTCCAAATTCTAACCAAACCGAAACTGTGTGACGACCACACCGATCGCCATTAGCACTATAAGGATACCAAGTACTACATAGGTTTATGCTTCCTAATTCGTACGAGTCTGGAAGGACATGCCAAGAACTAATCCTCACCCTTCTAGGGCTATTTTAACTTACACTCTCGACACATATCGACATCCTAATCATGCTTCGATATCCAATCTGGGGTGCTATTTTCAAATATATAATTGACATAATCAATATAAGTCCAAATCCATTTCATAGTACCAATCAAAATTGAGTACTAAACTTCCTACACTAGTCATCTTAGGACCAACGAGCATTATCCCCAATCATGGAACAACTCTCTAATCCCCCTTTGGAAGTGGCACTGCCTATTTATATCAAATTAGATGACCTCACCAAGGAATGCACGATTCGATTCCTTAAAATTTGACCAATAACCTGACCTCAACACTACTATAATTAGAACACTGGCACTCTATGATGCCTAATTTAACTAGTTCCCCAAGGATACCAAGCACACCCTAACTTAAAAGTTATCAAAAACCTGACGGGATTACATCACCTACGATCCTCTTATCGTAGGTATGCCCTATCAATTTTACCAATATCCGCATCTTGGCCATTAGGTACTCATAAAGATACTAGCCTATAAGTCCCCACACACGGTACACTTTAACAATTGAACACCTCAAGGCGTCATAACAAGTCAATTTCTATTTCTCAATGACGCCAGATGCAATCAGTCCCAAGAGCACTCCAAGGACTTCCTTAAATCACACTTATACTAAAACAGCTTCGCATTCCGTCATTACTTATGCTGCTAGAATTGGCCATGGCATTTAGATAAAAAATATTGTTTCCCTTTTACTTTAAACTCTGGTATAGGTCTAACCTATGACTCTCTCCTCAAGATCTAATAAAGTTCAAAATACCTTGTTCCAAACGACTGATGCTATAAACCACGTATCAAACCATAGACTGACATTACTAAGGATTCTGGCAGTATGTAGGACGTCGTATAACACCTATAATCCTCTAAGTCCACACTACCAACATCACTAGGGATCCTATTCCTTAAAAGTTGCATCATATTCTCTAAAACCATATCATGGAAGACTATATAGGGTTCACTCATGTGTCGTTTCAACCCATCATTGTTACACACGTAACATACTCATCACCAATGGCTAGTAACTCTCATCATAGCTTGCGAGATACAATTTTCAATTGACAATTACCAAAGCACTCACCTATAATGATAGTATCCTATCAACTAAGACCGAGTACACACCCTCAAGTAATGACTAACACGAATCTACATGCCTATCAAATTGTCAAATACTTACGACATGACACTACCCCAAGGATCAAGTTTGACTAATTACATCATCGTTATTAGCTACCCGTAAGTACATAACCAAGGAACTTAATGTGTTCTATTTAGAAAATCAACACCACTTAGACATGACGCTCCATTCGCCTAATATCCACAGTTGACTTTACAAAATTTATGTCCCTAATTCAATGGACGTTATTCACTTTTGTTAACACCTTACTAGGCCTCTCACATAATCAAGGGATGACACAAAAGCACCTCACACTAAAAATCGTGGTGTCGCCACTATTGCTCTTACAGAAACTCGTAAATTACTAACATGTCTAAATTAGAAGCGCAAAAGCTATTAGAGGCAACTAAGTTGACCACACAATGCCCGTTGTGCTAATCTCCTTGACTCTATTATTTAGGACATGAATCATAACCGTCACCTGTCTAGTGTGATCGGCCCAAAACTAACACCGACATCGAAAGATCCGCTATTGACCTCATCACGTCACTCCCGAAAGGAACTTTGAACCTACAACTTTGATACCATTTATAACGCCCTTGCCTGGATTTATGGGTTACTCGTGGTCAACCCTATTTGACTCGAGCGTTATGTGTAAAGTGCAATGAGACAACCTAAATAATGTTGTTAGTCCATTTTTATTTAGTTAACATTTCACTTATTTAACATGCGATTCCAATTTAAATCAAATTATGCGAGGGTCCCATGAGAAGCGTCCCAGGAATCTTAGCATACAGAGCTACTAACGTAAAATAAAAAGAATACTTACTTGAGTAACACTTTCAAATACGAAACCGTAAACAATCTGTCGTAACAAAGAGGATGGAATGCATAGAATGTCGAGTGGAAAAATACACCAATGCAATATAGAATCGAACGGAAGAAAAGAGACTCTAACACGTTATGTCTACGTTCATATGCAACTACCTCTTATATATATATTCATGAAACTGTTTTTATTCCAAAAAATGTTACTTATTTCTATTAATTTGCCTCAATCTTATAAAAGAACCCCCTTTTGCTTGACTTGACATTTATTTCTTGATTTAATATACTCGATCAAATATTTTGACTAAATACCTTTTTATTTCGGGAAAGGCACTTTGTTTATCGAAATCACCCTTTTTACTCATACTAAATCATACCTTAGTATTTTCGTTGAAATCACCTTTCAACACACGCAAGCACCGTGTTAGAAAATACTTATTTTGATTGAAAACCTTTCATAAACACACTCCTGTGTTAATTATGGGTTAAACCTCCTTAGGTCGCTTAATTACCCATTTGATCACTTCACTTTACCATTCCTTTTACTTCAGGGACATTAGTCAATTTTCTTACATTACTTGTCCACATTATCCTTTAATCGCAAAATTTATATATTTAAGTTATGTTGTCTTTTTATATATTCGCCACACAACCCATTTTTTGACATGTTCCACTTTCATTATTTTTTTCTCAAAATCTTCCAAATATTCGCATACTTTAACGGACTCTAATCATTACCTCAGGATTTCAGGCCCTTTCTAATTATTCCTGGTGTCATCTGAGTCCATATTAATATGTTTTAATGCTTATCGAATGTCCACATTATTCCATTTTTACCGACCGAAGCCAAAATCCCAGGATCTCACCCTACCTTGTGTTACACTTTGAAAATCACCATTTCTTGTCCTTTATACACATGCGTTGATTTTATCCCCAAAATCACTTTCCATTAGGACTATGTTGTGTAACACCTTTTACCAACATTTTATTTGATAAAATGTTCAACTTTATGAAATATTATCATTTCACCCATTTGTTTCCAAACTTATATTTTCCTCCATTTTCACAAGCCATATTTCCTAAAAAAATTATAAATTACACACATTAACTTATTAAATATTTTTAAATCGTTAATACTTATTTAAAACTTTGGAGTAACAAACTTCTTAATTTGGAAATATCTTTATTTCACTACTTTCTTTATCAAAGAATAATTTGGCATTTTGGGGATTATTTTACAAGAAAACACTATTTTCCTTTATTTTCACATATATAGGAAGATCACATTAGCTTTCAACAAAATTTTGTACTATTCGAACGTTTCATCATACGAAATTCAAAGATTATCTTCTTCATTATCACTACTTCCCCTGCAATTTTTTCTATTATTAGGGAAATAGTGATTAACAATGTCAAACAGGGTGAAAAGTCCGTAAAATCATGGCTACCACAAAACAACTCAAACCATGAATTTAATCAAACATCCTTAACTCCATTTAAACACACAAAAAGATCTTACTCCATGTGGTTAAAATTATAACATGTTTATAGTGCTTTTTTAGGGTGGAGACCTCAAAATGCATTGAAAATACGCTTTAAATCTCTCATAATGATGGAATATCAAAATTAAATATATTATCGCAATAAATGTAACATTTTTTTATCAAGTTCGTTTTAGGGTATTTTACACACACAACCTATGTATATATGTGAGAAATGATCTAACAAGGAGATTACACCAAATCTTAACTTGTAAAATTACGTCACGAATCTAAATGAAGAAAAGATAAATCAATCATAAAACACAACATCAAGAGGACAAAACCCACATTAAGAAAATCTCGGATCGAATGAATAAGGAATGAAATATGGCATGATTTAAAAAGGTTGACATACATCTTAGACTTTCTTATGCTTAACTTCCACCAATGCTCTTTCACACTACATCTTTCGATTCGAGAATGTGCTAAAAGTTGGAGGCCGCACCACCATGACGGATTTTGGTCAACAACCGATGTCTTCGTTGTTAACCCCAAAAGCAAGAATTTATCTTTTAAGTAAAAGACTAAACTTGCTCCAATGTAAAATGAAACCAAGAGAAGCCGCAAATAACACTTACTATGATATTTGTCCTAATTGGAAAGTGTTTGACTATCTAAAAAAACTCACAAAGTGTGACATGAGTTTTTAAGTGAATCAAAATATCTCAAGAACAATATTTTAAAAATGATTTTATTGTTGTCTTTAAAGGTATAGAATAAAATTCAAAAATTTATTTTTATTCACAAAGATGTAAAGAAGGTGATGTCTCAAAACCACAAGCGCTTAAAGGAAAACTCTAATGATTTTCTCACAGAAAAATGTTTTGTTTATTAAAAAATAAAGCTTACACATTTTTCCTAAAAAACTTTATTAGAAAAAATCAAACTTGCTTGAATAACCTTGTGTTTGAGTGGGTTAAGGTTTCACCTAAATAACTTCCAAGATTTGGAAGAGAAGTTCCACGGGACAATTCAATAACTCTTAGACCACGTACATAAGATCAACTCCACTCAAGTACAAAGATATAGATAAAATAAATCTTTGAATGGATTCTTTTGTGAATAGTTAAAACGATAGTGGGCAACAAAGCTCTGTTGCTAGAGAAAGGAGAACCTGCGATAGATTGAAATGGAAACGAGTGGAGGTCACAAAAATATTCATTAAAAAGTATTGGACAAGATCGCAGACAGAGAACAAGTTTATTGGAGCAAAAAAGTCTTTCAGTGGAACGAAGCTCTAGCTACCCAAGTCGCGTACGTAATCAGAAATTGGTTCCAATAATATATTGTAAAGATGGACATAAACCCTTGTTTACAATATGTGTACTCATGCTATTTTGTATAATATATAGTTGAACAATATATATATATATATATATATATATATATATATCACCAACTCAAATAGTCTAGTTCTCATAAAGTGTTTGACAAAACTCGTGAATTAAGTCCGTTTACGTCCTTTACCTTCAATCTAATGTGGTATATCTGAAGGATTTGAATGAAGAATGACTCCATAATGAATTTGACAGCTTTTAGTGGATGAATCTCTGCAATGTACAATATGGAACTTGTTGGAATATTAAATAAAATTCATCACCATATTAGATTATCGAAATTGCCTTATAAAAGAATTATAGGAACTGTGTACCTGAATCCATAGTGATGATTGAGACTATGGGGTTGGAGATCTTTCACAGACTAATCCCTCTCTCTATGAGTTCTCACTCATTGATGGGAAGAAGGAGGAGAGTCTTTGAGTTCATTAGCCTTAGGGACCATAACCCTTCATTGTATTTATAGACATCTAATTAGAACCCCATAAATTCTAATTAGCCGACTCTCGAGTAACCAATATGTGACTCTTGATTAACACGACTCTTGAGTAACCTATAGGTGACTTTTGGGTAACCACACATTTCAGATTCCATACTTAGTGCTGATGTATTTTAAGCTTACTTAATTAGATCACTTCATTTTCCCATTTAAAAATTGAAGCTCAAATATAATTACTATTTTAATATGTGGGCCCATATTAAATTATTTGGAATATATAAAATATTCCAACAATCTCCCACTTGGGATACAAAATAATTCCGAATGTAATTATATTCAATAACCTTATGTGCGCACCAAATTGCTTTCGATTCTTAAGACATCTCCCGAATCAATCTCGTATATCTCCTATACCAGTATGAGACCAAAGCGACCTTCGTTACATTTATGTGGTAATTCGATCCATCAATGATCAACACACCAAATATATTCAATGACATAGATCAAGTATGGATGTGTGGCTGGAAATTACATGCAATGTGATCTCAGACATGCCTATTTCCAATTGGTCCTAACTTTATTCCGTAGTGAGATCAAACCTTAGTCTGTTAAACCTTATGTTATACCACAATTAAAAGACAATACATTCAGAGTAAACAACAAAATGAAAATACCATCAACTTTATTCTGTAGAAAACTGAAACATACATAAAGTATCTGAGTAGTGTCAAATTAAGGAACATTAAACCGAATACAAACTCCCACTAAAGTGGAATATCATCAAACTAAACAACACCCATATGGGCAGTGTGCTCATGAAAGACCTCGGGTGGTAAGCCTTAGTAAGCGTATCTGCGAGCACAGAGTTTGTTCTTATACGTTCAATAGACACTATCTTACTCTGAACTATTTCCTTAACAATAAGAAACTTAATATATATGTTCTTAGACTTCAATAATCTTTTTTTGTTATTCGAATACATAACTGCTGAATTATAATCACAATATATATGTAGTGGCCTTTCAATGCTATCCAAAATATGCATCCGAGTGATAAAATTTCACATCATTTGTTGCCTCATAACCGGCTTAAACTCTGTTGCCATAGTAGAAGGTGCAATGAGTGATTTCTTAGCACTCCATCGAAAATAGCACCTCCAGACAACATGTATACATATCCCGAAGTGGATCTCTTAGTGTCTTGGCAACCCGCAAGATTGTCATTAGAATACCCAATGATCTCCAAATTATCTGACTTGCGATAGATGAGCATGTAATTTTTTGTACCCTATAAATACATCATAACCCATTTGGTTTCTTTCTAGTGATCCATTCTAGGGTTACTCAGATATCTGCCTAATATACCCATTATGTACACTAAATCCGAATGCGTACATACTTGAGCATACAAAAGTCTCCTAATAGCTAAAGCGTAAGGAACCTTTTTTATTTTGACACTTTCAGTCTCATTCCTGGGGAATTAACGTAGACTAAACTTATCTCCCTTAGCAACAGGAGTATCTCCTTGGGCAAAATCTTTCATGTCAAATCTAGAGAGTACCTTCTCGATATAGCTCTTTTGGGATAATCCAAGGATACCCTGAGAATGATCTCGGTGTATCTTATTTCCCAAAACTGAAGAGGCATCCCCAAGATTTTTCATTTTAAAATTCTTAGTTAGAAATCTCTTGGTTTCGTGCAATGAGCCTATATCGCTGCTAGCCAATAGTATATCATCAACATAGAGCACAAAGAAGTTAATGTTACAATATATGGATTTTTTGAGTTTGCAAACCATAGACTTTGGATCAACTGGGTCAACGTTTTTGGGTTGCACCATATACATGGTTTCCTCAATGTTACCATTGAGAAAAGACATCTTAACATCCATCTGATGATGCAGATCTAAATAAAAATAATCTATAACTTCTCATGAGGTTGTTGAGTTTGCTCTTCTGGAATAATTCTTATATTTTGAGTAGGGAAGCCCTCATTGTTTTCTCCTTCAACACTGTCAGCAGGCGAAATAATGTTTGGGAGAGGAATTGATTCCTCTTCAAAGACAACATTCTTATTTTTAACAGTATCTTCCCCCTCAAATGCAAAATCCTCAAGAAATCTCACATTTCTCGTCTCAAAAAACGACTTTGTTACAGGATCAAAGAACTTAAAACCCATTAACCGTTCAATATACCCAACAAAATAGTAGCTAATAGTTATTGAGTCTAGTTTCTTTTCAATTGGCCTATAAGGCCTTGCCTCAGCTGGACACCCCAAAATGTGTAAATCTTTAATGACGGGTTTTCAGGTTATCCATAGTTTATAAGGGGTTTTAGCTACCGTTGTACAAAGTAATCTATTTAGAATATATACTGCAGTCTTAAGTGCCTCTCCCTAGAGTAAATCTAGAAAAGAAGAATGATCAATCATACTTCTTACCATGTCCTCAAGCGTTCTGTTTTGTCTCTAGGAATTTGGCAAAAGGTTCTAGAAGTTATTCACCCGATCTATCATATTTGCCTTAGTATGCACCGCCACAATCAGATTTGATAACTTTAATCTTCTTGCCTAGTTAATTTTCAACTTCGGCTTTGAAGGCCTTAACACATCCATAGCTTGAGACTTCTCATGAATTAAATATAAGTACCCATAATGAGACTAGTTGTCTATAAAAGTGAAAAAAATACTATTGGCCATTCCATGAAGCCATAGGGAATGGACCACAAATGCCAGAATGTATCAATTCTAAGACATGTTAACTCCTCTTGGATATTAATTTCCTTACGTTTGTCTGTTTCCCCTTTATACGCTTAATACAAATATCAAAGTCTGTGAGATTAAGGGGTTGAAGTATTACATCTGACACAAGTCTCTCTATTATCCTTTTGGAGATATGGCCTAAACACTTGTGCCACAAAGCAACGGAGTTCTCATCAGTTAATTTTAATTTTGCAAGGTTTCATTAAATGAAGCATTGATGTTTAATAAATATAGTTTATTAATTAAAGAACCAATCACAACCAAAGTAAAATTTAGAAAGAGAGAAACTTTATTATTTCCAAGTGAATAGGAATAACTATATTTGTCCAAAATAAAAAATAGAAACCAAGTTCCGTCTGAAAAACGGTACTACATAAGTATTTATTAATTCAATAAAATGACCAGTTTCAAAAGATAATAAAAAGGTCCTAATTGCTTCAATTCAAACTATTTTGCCATCGCTAAGATAAATGAATCTTTCAGCATCATCTCGCGGTCGGCTCCACATGCAACCATGTATAGACATACTTACAGGAGTGGTAGAACCCGAATCTACCCACCACGGCTAGGTACAAAAGCCAAATTAACTTTTGAACAAACCAAAATGAGAAGTGTACCTTTCTTTACACGCCATGTGGCGTAATTAGAACAATCCTTATTCACATGCCCACGTTTTTGGAAAAGAAAAAGCTAATTGTGAATCCTGAACTTGTTTATTTTGTTGAACTTTAGGTTTGGGTTGTGATGTTACAACTGCAGTACTATTATCATTAGTCCTTTTCCTCTTTATTCTCCTTGAGGTAAATGCAATATGAGCAATTTCAGTTGTCTTTTCTCTCTTCAACCGTTCCTCTTCTTGAACACAATATGAAATGAGCTCATTAAGAGTACATATATCCTTTTGAGTCTTATAACTCACTCTAAACTGTCCATAGTGTGCATGAAGAGATATCAATAACAGATGCACGAGCAAGTTTCCATACAATTCTAACTTTAGTACTTTAAGTTTTGAAGTGATGTTAGATATCTCAATAATGTACTCCCGTATGTTTCCTTTGCCTTTATACTTTATTTGGAAAAAGGTTAGCTAAAAGCGTACTTATCTCAGCCTTTTCGTTATTTGCAAAATGTAATTCAATATCTTGAAGAAAACTTTTGGCAGTTACCTCATCCGACATATCGCCCCTGAAATCTTCTAGAAAATTGCGTTTTAGCATCATTAGACTTAAGGGATTAGAACGATCCCACTTCTCAAAGTTCGCTTTATCCGTAAGAGAATGGGGTTGTTCCTTCCTTATCGCATAGTCTAAATTTATGCAACTGAAAACTATAAGAATATCTACTTTTCAGTTCTTAAAGTTTGTACCGTTAAACACATGAATTGAGGTCATGTTGGCAGTAATATTAGCAGAATAAGCAGTAACTTAATCCGTAAGAACAAATAAAT
The DNA here is from genome assembly GCA_949130495.1 of Sambucus nigra. NCBI lineage: Eukaryota > Viridiplantae > Streptophyta > Magnoliopsida > Dipsacales > Adoxaceae > Sambucus > Sambucus nigra. The sequence goes on from OX422209.1 coordinate 690,072,186, forward strand.
TACAAAAGCTCCAATTTAATATTTATGTCATAACATATTATAATAAATAAACTCATAAATGCACGACATAAATTTTATATAACTGTAATGGTGGAATGGTGGGGCCATCAATGAGAGACCTAGGAATATTAAATAAAATTGATCAACATATTAGATTATCTAAATTACCTTATAAAATAATTATAGGAACCGTGTACCTGAATCCATAGTGATGATTGAGACTAGGGGGTTGGAGGTCTTCCACAGACTAATACCTCTCTCTATGAGTTCTCTCTCATTGATGGGAATGAGGAGGAGAGTATTTGAGTGCATTAGCCTTGGAGATCAGAACCCTTCATTATATTTATAGAGATATAATTAGAACCCCATAAATTCTAATTAGCTGACTCTTGAGTAACCAAGTGACTCTTGAGTAACACGACTTTTGAGTAACCAATAGGTGACTTTTGGGTAACCATACATTTCAGATTCCATACTTAGTGCTGATGTCTTTTGATCTTGCCTAATTAGATCACTTCATTTGACCATTTAAAAATTGAAGCTCAAATATAATTACTATTTTAATATGTGAGCCCACATTAAATTATTTGGAATATATAAAATATTCTAACAATCTCCCACTTGGGCTACATAATAATTCCGAATTTAATTATACTCAATAACCTTATGTGCACATCAAATTGCTTTCTATTCTTAAGACATCTCCCGAATCAATCTCGTCCATCTCTTATACCAGTATGACACCAAAGCGACCTTCGTTACATTTATGTGGTAACTCGATCCATCAATGATCACCACACCAAATATATTCAATGACATAAATCAAGTATAGATGTGTGGCTGAAAATTACATGCAATGTGATCTCAGACATGCCTATTTCCAATTGGTCCTAACTTTATTTCGTAGTGAGATCAAATCTTAGTCTTTTAAACCTTATGTTATACCATAAATAAAAGACAATACATTCAGAATAAACAACAAAATGAAAATACAATCAACTTTATTCTGCAGAAAACTGAAACATACATAAAGTATCTGAGTAGTGTCAAATAAAGGAACATTAAACCGAATACAAACTCCCACTAAAGCTGAATACCATCAAACTGAACAACACCCATATGAGCAGTGTGCTCATGAAAGACCTTGGGTGGGAAGCCTTTAGTAAGCGGATCCGCGAGCACGGAGTTTGTTATTGTATATTCAATAAACACTATCTTACTGTGAACTCTTTCCTTAACAACAAGAAACTTAATATATATGTTCTTAGACTTCAATAAGCTTCTGTTGTTATTTGAATATAGAATTGCTGAATTATTATCACAATATATCTGTAGTGGTCTTTCAATGCTTTCCAAAATATGCAGCCCAGTGACAAAATTTCGCAGCTATATCACATGATTTGTTGCCTCATAACAGGATATGCACTCTGCTGCCATTGTGGAAGGTGCAATGAGTGACTGCTTAGCACTCCATCGAAAATAACACCTCCACACAACATGTATACATAGCCACAAGTGGATCTCTTAGTGTCTTGGCATCCCGGAAGATCGGCATCAGAATACCCAATGATCTCCAAATTATCTGACTTTCGATAGATGAGCATATAATTTTTTATTCCATACAAATACATCATAACCTATTTGGTTGCTTTCTAGTGATCCATTCCTGGGTTACTCAGATATCTGCCTAACATACCCATTATGTACACTAAATCCGAACGCATACATACTTGAGCATACAAAAGTCTCCCAATAGCTAAAGCATAAGGAACCTTTTTCATTTCTACACTTTCAGTCTCATTCCTAGGGCATTGACAGAGACTAAACTTGTCTCCTATAACAACAGAAGTATGTCCTTGTGCACAATCTTTCATGCCAAATCTAGCGAGTACCTTCTCGATATAACTCTTTTGTGATAACCCAAGGACACCCCGAGAACGATCTCAGTGTATCTTAATTCCCAATACAAAAGAGGCGTCCCTGATATCTTTCATTTTAAAATTCTTAGTTAGAAATCTCTTAAGTTCGTGCAATAAGCCTATATCGCTGATAGCCAATAGTATGTCATCGACAGAGAGCACAAGGAAGATAATTTTACTCCCACTTAACTTATGATATACACAGTCATCTACTGCATTAACCTCAAAATCATATGAGATAATGACTTGATAAAACTTATGATATTATTTACGGGAAGCTTGTTTGAGACCATATATGGATTTTCTGAGTTTGCAAACCATAGAATTTGGATCAACTGTGTCAAAGTTGTCTGGTTGCACCATATATATGGTTTCCTCAATATTACCATTGAGAAAATCCATCTTAACATCCATATGATGCAGCTCTAAATCAAAATGATCTACAACTACTTATGAGGTTGTTGAGTTTGCTTTTCTAGAAAAACTCTTAGATTTTGAGTAGGTAAGTCCTCATTATTGTCTTCTTGAACACGGTCAGCAGGCTAAAGAATGTTTGAAAGAGGAATTGATTCCTTTTCAAAGACAACATTCTTATTATTAATCGTATCTTCCCCCTCAAACTCAACATCCTCATGAAATCTCGCATTTTTCATCTTGAAAAAGGACTTAGTTAAGGGATTAAAGAACTTAAAATCCCTCAACCGTTCAGTATACCCAACAAAATAGTAGCTAATAGTTCTTGAGTACAGTTTCTTTTCAATTGAACTATAAGGGGTGTTAGCTACCATTGTACAAAGTACACAATTTAGAATATATACTATAGTCTTAAGTGCCTCTCCCTAGAGTAGATCTGGAAAAGAAGAATGACGAATCATACTTCTTACCATGTCCTTAAACTTTCTGTTTCATCTCTAGGAATTTGGAAAAATATTCTAGACGTTGTTCACATGATCCATCATTTCTGCCATAGTATGCACCACCATAGTCAGATTTGACAACTTTAATCTTCTTGCCTAGTTGATTTTAACTTTGGCTTTGAAGGCGTTAACACGTCCAGAGCTTAAGTCTTCTCATGGATTAAATATAAGTACCCATAACGAGAATAGTTGTCTATAAAAGTGATAAAATATTATTGTCCATTCCATGAAGCCATAGGTAATGGACCGCAAATGCTAGAATGTATCAATTCTAAGACATCATAACTCCTTTTGGCACTTAATTTCTTTATGTTTGTTTGTTTCCCATTATACACTCGATACAAACATCAAAGTCCGTGAAATTAAGGGGTTCAAGTATTCCATCTGACACAAGTCTCTCTATTCTCCTTTTGGAGATATGACCTAAACCCTTGTGACACAAAGCAACAAAATTCTCATCAGTTAATTTTAATTTTGCAAGGCTTCATTAAATGAAGCATTGGTGTTTAATAAATATAATTTATCAATTAAAGAACTAGTCGCAACCAAAGTAGAATTTAGAAAGAGAGTAACTTTATTACTTACAAGTGAACAAAAATAACTGTATTTGTCTAAAATAATAAATAAAAACCAAGTTCTGTCCGAAAAATGGTACTACACAAGTCTTTATTAATTCAATAAAATAACTACTTTCAAAAGATAATAAAAAACTCTCAATTGCTTCCGTTCCAACTATTTAGCCATCGCCCAGATAGATGAATCTTTCAGCATCATTTGGCGGTCGGCTCCACAGGCAACCATGCATAAACATACTCACATGAGTAGTAGCACCTGAATCTACCCACCATGGCTAGGTACAAAAGCCAAATTAACTTCTGAACCAAAATGAAAAGTGTACCTTTCTTTACACGCCATGTGGCGTAATTAGAACAATCCTTATTCACATGCCCACATTTCTGGAAAAGAAATAAGCAAATTGTGAACCTTGAACTTGTTTCTTTTGTTGAACTTTACGTTTGGGTTATGATGTTACAACTGCAGTACCCTTATCATTAGTCCTTTTCTTCTTTGTGTTCCTTGAGGTAGATGCAATATGAGAAATTTCAGTTGTCTTTTCTCACTTCAACCTTTCCTCTTCTTGCACACAATGTGAAATAAGATCATTAAGAGTACATTTATCCCATTGAGTATTGTAACTCACTATAAACTGTCCATAGTGTGTAGGAAGAGAAATCAATAACAGATGCACGAGCAAGTTACCATACATCTCTAACTTTAGTACTTTAAGTTTTGAAGTGATGTTAGACGTCTCCATATTTTACTCCCGTATGTTTCCTTCTCCTTTATACTTTATTTTGATAAGGTTAGCTAAAAGCGTACTTGTCTCAACCTTTTCGTTATTTGCAAAATATAATTCAATATCTTAAAGGAAACTTTTGGCAGTTACCTCATCGGACATACCACCCCTGAAATCTTCTAGAACATTGCGCTTTAACATCATTAGACTTAAGCAATCAGAATGATCCCACTTCTCAAAGTTCGCTTTATCCGTAAGAGGAGCGGTTGTTCCTTCCTTATCACATAGTCTAAATGCAACTGAAAATTGTAAGGATGTCTGTAACAACCCGTCCTTTTGGAGACAATTAAATTCCATAGTTAGAAATTTAGAGCATTTCTCGAAATAGTGATTTTTGGGATTTTAAAGGATTTAATGATTTTTGATGGGTGTTGTGATTACTTTTGGGATTAAATAGGTCGAAGTATTTTAATAATATGTCGCCGTGGAGTAAAGCGACAAAAGAGGTGAGATTTTGATTAAGAAAACTCGCATTAAGTTATATGGGTTAGAATAGTTATTTGCGGTCAAGTACCTCGGATGGGAATTTTGACTGCACCATGAGTCTCAGAATGGCCGAGATAGTCGAAAAAGAGTGTCCGATTGTCGAAATTGAGTTTCGGAAAATTTTGGAGTTAAAAGGGCTTGTAATTGAGTAAGCGAGTCGTTTTTTGGTTTTAAGGGTTAAAAACCTTTTCTTTCTATATAAAGAGGGATAGAGGGAGAAAAGAGAAAGAAAAGAAATAGAAGAGAGAGAAGAGAGAGAGGAGGAGAGAAAGAGGAGAAAAGGGGAGGTTCCGACCAAACTCCGCGGGATTCGGCTCGAGTTCGTTGGATTATATCCACGAGGCAAGTGTTTACTTGATTTATTTATTTTTGAGCATAAATATCTCATATCATTGTTGGTATGACAAACCCTAAATATTTTGGGTTGGGTTTCGTGGATAAAATGGGGTTTCGGGAGTTAAAACGAATAAACCCCTAAAATTTTATTATTGGAGAAACTTAGAAATTAATCGAAATAAATTGGTGATTTCGGGTTCTAGGATGTTTAGAACCCTTATTACACGTGTATTAGTTGTTGGTTGAGGTTGTAGGACGTTAGAGACGGAGATAAAAGCTTGGAGAAGCTTTAATGGCCGAAAATAACTTCTCGGAGAAGAAGTTGTCCGGCGAGATTGATCGATCGATGACCAAGGGTCGATCGATCGACCCAACAGTAACTTGGACAATTTTCCCTATGGTGAATTGGATGGGATTAATTCCAATCCCAATTGATTCGAGGTTAATTTTAGGATAACCTAAGGGACTTATTAGGAGTATATAATCCTCTAATTGAGGAAATTTGGAAAGTAAAGGTGGGGGTTTTAATGTATAATCCCTTAAATTATATTTTCGAGGAAAATAGATAAGTTGAGGATTTAGAATTTTGGGGTTCCTAAAATGGGGTGGGGACCTCTAAATGATGAATTGGACGAGATGTAGTCCTTGGGTTCATGGAAATGAAATCCATAACCCATGAAATGTACGGTTGTTCGGGAAAGATAAATCCCTAGGATATTTTAGTAGGCATTTAGGCCTATATAATTATGCGTATAGAAAGAATAATTATATCGATTACTGTTGAGTGTATCCTATGAGATAATTAGGATAATTTGGGAATATAGTTATATGTGTATTCTCTTAGTGTGGATTATTATAATCGGAGATACCCAATAGGTCCTTAGATAGGATTTAGGTATTTATTCTTTATCAAAGTGAGAATATACTTTGGACTTAGTATCATGCGTTTATGAATGCATGATTATGATTCTTTGAGAGAATCTTTGGGATAAATGGTCATCATTAGATGTAATTGGAAATTATGGCCTTATATATATATATTCGAGGAGGAATATATTGTACATATATACTATATGATTAAAGTATATATATGATAAAAATATAAATACATATATATCTGTATGTGATGATATGTATGCATTTATATTGGCTGCTTTCCACGGGCTTTCCTTTGGTATAGGGTTGGAACAGCCGCAGTTATATATTTCTCCAGTATAATCCAGGGAGGTTGCGCGATGTGGGTGAATCCCCTGGCTCGAGGAGCAGGGAGAGTATAGTCCCGAGGTCATTTTATGTCCCGCGTTCGAGTGCGATTTATGTGATCTCCCACTCGCAGGGGGAACTTGACCGCCTCCACCGTTGTGTATATGTTTACCAAGACCATGAGTAAGTCTGGATTGGTACCGTGGTATATTCAGCAAACCCGAATTTTTTGGATCGGCACTATGAGACCGCATCCTCGAGTTATAGCTCGGTGGGATGGTTTGTATGCATGTGTGCATAATATATTACTTGTGTATGAGAACAATGAAATATATATCTCTAATGAGATAAAGAGATAAGAATGAGTATAGAATACACCTCAGTCCGGGAGTTAGATCCGGATGTGTATAGAATACACCTCAGTCCGGGAGTTAGATCCGGATGTGTATAGAATACACCTCAGTCCGGGAGATAGATCCGGATGTATATTATAAAGATGAAAGAAAATAAATAAAGTAAACCTCAGTCCGGGAGATATTATCCGGATGTATATAGTAAAACGTATATAAAAATTGGATATGATATGTATGTTAATATATAAGTATATATTTATACATTTGTTTTGTGCTACGGGCCTAATGGATCTCTACCATTAACCCTGCCAAGTAGTAGTGTATCGGGGGGGTTCCTTTTTTGGATTTCGCTTCGCGAGACACCCCACGCACGAACTTAGGGCAGTGTTGAGAATGGAGAGAAGTTTAGCCCTTAGTACTCGAGTCCTAGAGGTTCCTAGTAGACGGGTATTGGATTAGTTAGGCAGGGTATCTTAACTAGAATGTTAAGTGCGTTAGGTGTTCACTATTAGAAGAGGGGTGAGGGGTATCTCATGGGAGTGCGATACCAATTTAAATATGAGATAAAACCTCTGTCTAAAAATAAAGCATTTATGCACTTGCAAAATATTTTCAAACTCGGGCTCTGACCCGTTTATCTACTTTTCCTCTCTTGCTATATATATATATATATATATATATTATATAGGTGTCCAGACACAGGGACGCCTGGATGATACTTCTTTCGAGTTAGACGTCAGCTGCAGCAGCTGTGGATGCGTGCAGGTTCTCGATAGACGCTTCCATTCTTGTACTCTAGATAGGAGATACTGTATAAATATTCGGGCCAATGGCCCAAATGCATTTAGTTATTCTTTTAGCAGCATTCGTTATGGTTGTATATTTTGACCGAGTGTTCGATTATTTTATTTAATTTCAGTTTCATTTACGCAAACTGCGTGGATGTTTTAATTTAGTAGTTGTTTAAAAAAAAGTACATAAGTAAAATTTTGACACCGGCCTAATAGGTTATTAGTAATTAAATGGATTTTCGACAGTGATGCTAAGAATGATCCATATGAGATTCCTGTTATAATTTGATATAGGAGTGATCACCCGGTATTTTATTAGGCGGGGTGTCACAGATGGTATCAGAGCATCAGGTTCTAGTGTCCTTAGGATTCTGTGCGGATGTACTACGCTTTCAGCGTTGCTCTCGATTTATTATATAGCCTCAGGATTAGGATTGTGGATTTCTCTTGTGAGAGTTCGTTCTCCTGCCATATTATAAGATAATAGAAATATTTTGCGTGCTCGTTCGAGATTCATGTGCTGATCGAGGAAGGTGGCAGGAGGTGGGGCGTAGTTGGAGCTATGAGCTGAAGTTGGGAACTAGGACCGCTGTATTAGAGAGTGGTATTAAAGTTGAATTACCCATTGACGATAAGGGTTCGAAAGGGATCTTACGGATAGTTTTAACCGTGAGTCCCCATGATTCAGCGGGAATGAGAAGAATGCAGTTTCTGAATTATTCACATAAGGATCGGCCAAAGGCTGACAATGAATAAAGAGTAAGGTGGAGAAGCAAACCTTGTACCGAGGTGAGGTAGGTACAAAGAATAATGAGTCCTTTAGAGGAAATATAGGCTCACTAGAGAAGTGTTGCTAACACTTATGGAGAATGGGTATGTTCGAGGACCCCATTGGTGGACATCCACCCAGGGAATTTGTTAAAATGGGGTTGTTAAGGTCGGTAGTGGAATCTCCTTCTAACAAAGAAGAAGTTAGGGGGAATTAGTAAAATGATTGTCAGGATCGCGGCAATGGATTCCAAGATACTGATAAGTTTATCAGGGTCAAGAAGGCAAATGATGAAAATAATGATGTGGAGTGAGGAGCCGCACGGATGTCCTTTCCCGATAGAAATAAAGGAAAAGGTTAGGGTGCCTAGATGGGGCATAGTGTTAAGAGAATTTTGGTTCAGTTAGGACAAGTGTACCAGGTCCGAGAACCAAGTGGAGTAGATAACTGTGAAATTGTTGTTATGAGTTTCACCTTAGGAGGAAGAGGTATAATTGGCATGGCTAGATAAAGTCGCGGTGTTCGTTAGCCCCAGACTCGTGTGTATAAATTGAGTATTGGCGGTATCAATAACATTATATCATGTATGTCTATGTGTTGTCCGCAGTAGCGGAGTTTTCCCTTCATTCGCCATAGAGGCGGGTGTTGATATATTGAATATATATATATATATATATATATGTATATATCTGGTTTGTGATGCTCGTTTTATATGTTTATACGAGTGTTGATGTAAAAAACTAGATTATCTCTAGTTAATTAATCACATATAAATAAGATAATGAATAAATAAGACAAAAGGATTTTTAAAGTGGTTCAGCCGTATAAGAATGGCCTACGTCCACTATTTTTGTATTGCTGACTGTTTGCCTGGAAATCTCGATAAATGGTTTGTCAAGGGATCCAGAGTCCCCTTCTAATGAGGAGGTTACAATGTATTTATAGCCTTGAGGCTGTACATGTGAAAGGATAATGCACTGTTGTCTAATAGACATATACATCTGTATGATAATAATGAGTAATTAATGCGCAGTCATCCTTTAATTCTCTTCATTCAGATGCTCTGCACGCTAAGTTGCTCGGACCGCCTGAGTTGCTCGGGGCCTAGAGTAGCTCGGTATGCTTAAGTTGCTCGGTGGGCATGATTTCCTTAGGGATCCTGAGTTGCTCGGGACACCTGAGTTGCTCGTCTAAAATGTTTGTATTTGACAGGTAGATCTCCATGTGTCTTCAAATGATTGGTCCATGTAAGCAGATTAAATTTGGTATCAACAGAATCCCCCAATGTTTTACAGTTGAAGTTGAAGGAGAGTGTGGAACAATTTGCTCGAAAATTGCTTGGATTATTGATCTTCATGGATTTTAGGAAAATTTTCGTTATATATAACTCCTTTTTGAGTGCATAGTATCAGGTTTTTAAAGTATTTTGAATTTTTATGATCCCTTCGATATTTGTGCCCTTTTCTTCTTTTAGCCGTCGAAAACGCAAACGTCTTCCCTTGTAATCATTGCCTTTCTCTATTCTCGAGGTAAAGTATTTAAACGCGGGCAAAATCCTGTCTTCTTTCACTTTTCAAATTTGTATCTTTGAAATTTTCATCTTTTCTCTATCTTGTACCTTCATTCTTTCCATCGTTTATAGACAACTGATCTCTGCTTTCTCTGTAAGATTTTCTTCCTTCCTCTTTATTTTATTCGCCATGGTTTATCCTGTTGAATCGTTAGACAAATTTCAATTTGAGTTTTCAATCCCTTCGTGGGTTATTTTGGAAGAACTTTCTGAATCTTATGATTATTTTTTTTTGGCTGAGGGACATTGGTTCCCCAGTCTTTTTGTAGCCGAATGTGTCTCTCTTTCCCGCCAAATCCCTTGTGTTTGGAGTTTTGCCAATACTTTGATGTTGTACCTGCAAGAATAGCTCCAAACACATGGAGGATAGTTAATGGCGTACATAGGTTGAATTAACTTCATGGAACTCGATTAGGGATTCCAGAGATTATGTACTGCTATAGATGGGTTGTCAGTGATACCACATTCTATTTAAAAACTAGGTTTTTGAATAGAGCTTTAGTTGTCAATCTTCCTGATGCCAATAGGGATTATTTTGAACATGGTGTTGTGATGAAAATTTGGCAACACCCTCCATTAAATGGGGATGATGTATACCAAGGTCCCAGGTGTCCACTTTATGGCAATGGGATATGTTGTTTTTATTTTTGAAATCTTATTTTCTTTGTATTTGATAAAATGCATCACTGACAACTGATTCTGTTTGTTACAGTTGATAGTAAAAGGAAACCTCCGAAGGAAACTGAGGTTAATATAAATCATTTAAAAATTATCTGGATCTTGCACCAATCTGTTGCTGAGGAGCATATTAGATATACTTCTTACTTGCTGCAATACAAGAACAATACTTCATCTTTCACTGCTCGTCCTCGTCCAATGGTGGTTGATCTTGATCAAGTACCAGAACTAGCATCTGAGACTAGTGTGGAAGGTTCTTCTTCTGAATCGAATATTCCTATTACTGATCTGATGAAGAAAATAAGAGGTCTTGCCTTTTTTGACAAGTCTACCTTTGCCCCTGTGGAGGCAAAGAAAAGTAAAAAAGATGTCCCAGATGAGGGGACAGAGAAAGTAGATGTACCCCCTCCTGCTGTTGCCCAGCAAGCTGGCAAGAAGCCCCCTGTGGGTTCGAGTAAAACTGTTGCTATTTCTCCTCCAAGCGATGTTATTGTCATATCACCAGTAAAGACAACGTCTTTAGTTGAGACTGCTCCTGCTCCTCTGAGGAGATTAAAGAAATGTTATTCGGAGAGACCTGCTGAACCTGTCTCTCAACCTTCAAATGTTGAAGGTGGTTTTCCAACTTTTATTCCTCCAAGCTCTGCTGTGGGCTTGGTTAGATCCTCGACTATCCCAGAAGTCCAAGGTATTGAAGATACTCTTTCTCGTGAGAGAATCACTACTCTAGCTTCTCAACACATTGCCTCAGTAAGTATAGTTGGCCTGAGTCTTTTACTTTATAATATTATGCTTATGTATTGACTTAAAGTTATTTATTTTTCAGCTGGTGACGTATTTTAATAGCATTTTGAAGAAGGATGAAGCTATTTGGGCTTCAAGCTCCTTGGGTGGAGTAGAGGAAGCTTTTATTGGGCTGACCCAATCCTTAAAAGATTCTCGTCAAAAGTACGAGGAAGATAAAGTTGCTTTGGAGAAGCAATTCAAGTCCATCGAGCTAGAGAGAAATCAAGCTGTGAGTGCCTCCAAGGAATTGGAGAAGAAATTGAAGGAATTTGAAAAGAGTAACAAGGAGCTTGAGGCTAACTCAAAAATGAAGTTGTTAAACTTCAAGATGTCGAGCGATAGAAAACGAAGGTGGAAGAGAGGTTGAAGTCTGCCGAGGAACTCCTTAGACAAAGGACCTCTTCGGAGAAGGCAAAAAGGAAGGCTGCTGTGAAAAAATCGTTATAAAGGCTGGAACAAGGGCCTGGCTGTGATGACCTCTCAAATGGAGTATTCCAGTGTCAAATACTTCATGGATGGATGGGTGGCAGCCTTGTAGGATCTGAAGGTTGTTGAGAATTCTGAATTATTCCAGCAGTACACCCATGGCCCTCCTCCCTCTCCTGGAGAAGAAGAAGAGGACGAAGCTGCTTCAGATGAATCTTCCATGATGACTGGAGATCAAGTCCCAGTTGTTACTATTGTTCAGGCTTTCGAGCAACTCCAACCAGCCAGAACTTCTGCCGAGCAGCTTCCCTTGCCTTCCGAGCAACCAACTCCCTCATCCAAGTTTTCTGAGGAAGTTATAGGAAATAAGGAGAAGGTGTAGAGTTGTTCGGGTTTTTTATTTTGCTGCTTTCTTGAATGTGACTTGGAACTATGTATACCTTCTTATGATGAATAAAATTTCGAACTTTGATTGTTCGTCTTGAATTTCTTCTTTTACTTGCTCTGTCTGTATCATTATTGATTCTTTTTATTTTTTCTTTTTTCTAGTTTACGGCCAGGATGGACCTCTTATCAGCTCATGACACATAATTAATGAAGAAATGCAACGACTATTTTAAAGCTGGTCGTGCAGATCTTAATGAGGCTAAGATAATTGACATCTTTGGTTCAGATGCTTCTGAACGAGCAGTTGAAGCTTATCAATACTTGAAATGTTTGCTCGATCGTGCTGTTGCCAATAATGTGGCATACTATGAGATGATTGAAGATATCCAAGGAATGATCGAGGAACTTCAGCAGCAATATAAAGAGTCCTCCACACTTTTGCATCAAGGATACTAGAAGAAATATCAGCAATTGAGTGTTGACAGAGGATATGATAAATTCATCTCTGCTCATGAGAAGAAAGAAAATGTTCTGAAGCTCGAAGTTGAAGAGCATAGTCATATTGCTAAGTTGTTGGAGCAGGAGAACCTTAGTTTGCAAGAAGAGATAAAATAACTCAAATTTACTGCATCTTCTTCGGGAGCCTTGGTCCCTGTTAATGATGAAGGTTTTTCTTTCTTGGAGGTAGAAAATACCAACTTACGAGATGAGTTGGAGACTTTGAAAAGAGCTTGACCCTCCACATCTACTCGTGGACGAGCAAGATCTGCTTCTCGTGGACGAGCAAGGGCTGATCGAATTTCTATTGAAGAAGCGAGAACTCAATCGGCCTTAGAGAATCAGGCAGTTCAGTTGTTGGCGAAGAATCAAGCTTTGGCAGAAATGTCCAAGAAGATTTTGAATCTTACTGACCAACTCTCTTCCCAGAGTTTTGCTTTGGAAAATAAGGAAATTCTGGTGAAGAATCTCCATGAGCAACTGGAGAGGTTAACTTATCAGTTCCATAAACAACCCAGAGAGTTTTGGATGGCTGGATACAATGAAGCTCTGTACCATCTGGATGCTCGGATACAGCAGTCGAATAATGAGGGGTACAAACAGGGATGGTTAAATGCTATGTGTGTGCTACAATTGGAGCAGGGACACTACTTATGGGATTACTATGAGCCTGGAGTGCTCGACTTGCCCGTGCCTCCTTTAAGCTTGATTTTAGTTGGATTCCTGCTCGTGTAATTCCTCGATGCCGGATTTCCAAGTATCTTGGTGATTACAGTCTTCATGCCAATTTTGAAATTTCTCGCCCAGAACATTTGCTTGATCGGCCATGTGTAATGAATATTAGAATGCTGCGAGATGTAAATTTTATAAATTCCCCTTATGCATTAGATGATCCTCCTGCTGGGGTAGAACCCGTTTCAAAGGCAGAAGGGAAAAAACCAATAGATGGGATTTTTATGTAATGAATTATTTTTTTCACATCATATGTAATTCTACTTGATTTGAATGAAGAAATTTTTAGTCTTTTGTCATTTTATTTTCTTCTAAATAATTTGTAGAATGTTCTTGCTTTATGGTTGGTAAATATATGTGTATATATTATACTTATCCCATTTGTTGTTTAATTATAGTATTGATTCTCGACCAAAAGGAGTTGACGGTAACGAATTCCCGACAAACCGGAATTGGTGGTACTAAATTCCTGACCAATCGGAGTTGGTGGTAATAAGTTTACGACCTACTGGAGTTGGTGGTAATAAGTTTCCGACCAACCGGAGTTGGTGGTAATTGCTTTCCGACCAACCGGAGTTGGTGGTAATTGCTTTCCGATCAACCGAAGTTGGTGGTAATAAGTTTTCGACCAACCGGAGTTGTTGGTAATAAGTTTCCGACCAATCGGAGTTGGTGGTAATAAGTTTTCGACCAACCGAAGTTGGTGGTAATTGATTTTCGACCACCGGGAGTTGGTGGTAATTGCTTTCCTACCAACCAGAGTTGGTGGTAATAAGTTTTCGACCAATCGGAGTTGGTAGTAATGAGTTTCCGTCCAATTGGAGTTGGTGGTAATAAATTTCCGACCAACCGGAGTTGGTGGTAATTGGTTCGCCGACCACCTGCAGTTGGTGGTAATAAGTTTCCGACCAACCGGAGTTGGTGGTAATTGCTTTCCGACCAGCCGGAGTTGGTGGTAATAAGTTTCTGACCAATCGGAGTTGGTGGTAATTGCTTTTCGACCAACCGGAGTTGGTGGTAATAAGTTTCCGACCAACCGAAGTTGGTGGTAATAAGTTTCTGACCAACCGGAGTTGTTGGTAATAAATTTTTGACTAACTGAAGTTGGTGGTAATTGGTTCGTCGACTAACCGGAGTTGGTGGTAGTTGCTCTGAATTTGATGTGTAGTGTGTAGCACTAATATTCTGAAAAAAATCTCAACAAATAAAGAAACTGGGTGAAAACATCACTTTATTCATGTTGAAGAAACTGCATTACATAGGAATTTCAATTACTGATAATACTTGCGCAGATGCTCTGCATTCCATGCATTCTTGAATTCTTCTCCTTCCAAGGTTTCAATCCTGTATGTTCCTGGACGAATAACTTCTGTTACTCTGTAGGGTCCATGCCAGTTGGCTTCTAATTTATTAGTCTTTTAGATCACTTTCTTAAGCACATAATCCCCTTCCTTCAAATCACACTTCTTCACTCTTTTGTTATAAAACAAAGTTGTTCGTTGTTGATATGCTGCATTCCTGATTGCTGCTTCTTTCCTGACTTCTTCGAGCATATCTAGGTCTAATCTTCTCATCAAATCACTGACATGAGAATTGAAATTGAGCACCCTATGCGTGGGTAGACCCAATTCCGCAGGTATCACAGCCTCACTCCCAAATGCCAACATGTATGGAGACTCTCCTGTTGCTGTTCGTGGTGTGGTACGATAAGCCCACAGCACAGAATGTAGCTCATTAATCCAATTTCCCTTCGCATCATCCAGTCGTTTTTTCAAACCATTCAGTAGCATTCTGTTTGTCACTTCAGTTTGCCCATTATTTTGGGGATGGCTTGGTGCAGAGTGGATCTTTAGTACATTAGATTGATGATAATATGCATCAAACTCCTCATTATCAAACTGGGTTCCATGGTCAGTAATGAATGCATGTGGGAGACCATATATGAAGATAATATTCTTCCAAATAAATTGATAGACTTTGTCATATGTCATATCAATGAGAAGCTTCCACCCATTTGGTTAAGTAATCCACAGTAACCACGAGGTATTTGAATCTTCCCTTGGTCGTTGGAAGTGGCCCGACCAAGTCTATCCCCCACATGGTAAATAGCCAAGGGGATGTGATGGGTGTTAACAATGCTTGGGGAGTTCTTCGGATAGAGGAGAAACGTTGGCATTTATCGCACTTCTTAGCATAAGCTACGCAATCAGCTCTCATCGTTGGCCAGTAATAACCCTGCGTTGTTATTCTTTGCAAAAGCGTCCGATCTGCTACATGGGCTCCACAAGACCCTTCGTGAACCTCCTCGATCAAATCTTTCACCTCGGAGGGATAGACACATCTTTGTAGCCCTGCTATAACTCCTCGTCTATACAAGATGCCATTGGTCAATACATAACGAGCAACTTTAAACTTCAGTTTTTTAGCTGCGAGTTTATCAGTTGGCAAAGCCCCCTCTTCAATATAGGCCTTGATGGGGTCCATCCAAGATGGTCCCAAGTCGAGGGCGATGAAGTTTATCATCAAATCTTCGTCTATGCTCCGACCGGTCAGGATTTCTATTGGAATTATTCTTTTGTATCTCAGTACGTGTGGCTGATGCTAACCGAGCTAGGGCATCTGATCTTGCATTCTTCAGTCTTGGTATTCTAACCAATTGTACTGCAGTAAAACTTGATACAACCTCCATCACTTTGGCATGATACTTGACTATTAATTCTCCTTTTGCTGCATACACTCCCAGAATTTGATTTACGATTAATTGGGAATCACTGAACACAACGACTTGCTCTGTTTTCATAGTTTTGGATAGACTTAGACCCACAATCATTGCTTCATATTCGGCCTCATTATTAGAAGCCTTAAATTGAAAACGCAGAGTATACTCCACATCAATCTCATTCGGACTGTTTAAAACAATTCCTGCTCCATTACCTGTAGTGCATGAAGAGCCATCCACATACAAGTTCCATACAGGTACTTCATCATCAAATTTTTGATTAGACAGAGTTCCTCGATGGAATATTTGGTGCTTCCTTCTGTCCTCCTCCGGCGCTTCTCGCTGCTCGTTGACCATCTTTTCCTACTCGTCTACCGACGTAAGTTGGTCAGGGTTTAAATTTGATGATCCTGTAACATTCACAGGTTGGTTTGTATTCAACTTTTGTTCTTCGGAGGCATCTTCCTGAGTAAACTCTGCGATAAAATCTACTACTGCCTGCCCTTTGAGCGACGATCTAGGCTCATAAACTATATCATATTCACCAAGTTCTATTGCCCAGTACATCAATCTTCCTGATTTCTTCGGTTTATGCAGAGCTTGTCTTAATGGCATATCGGTGTATACCACTATAGTATGGGCTTGGAAGTCTGGTCTCATTCTTCTGCTTGCTTCAATCAGTGCTAGTGCCAACTTATCCAACTTTAGATATCTGATTTTCGCTCCTCAGAAAGCCTTGCTGGTGTAGTAGAATGGTTTCTGCACTCCATCCTCCAATCTTATCAATGACGAGCTAACAGCATTCTCTGAAACTGCCAGATACAAGTATAGTCTTTCTCCCATCACTCGTCTAGATAACAATAGAGGTGTCCCTAGATATTTTTCAACTCTTGAAAGGCCTCCTCGCACTCATCATTCCACTCAAAAGTTTTTCGAAGTGTTTTGAAGAATGGGAGGCATCTGTTTGTTGCTCGTGATACAAACCTATTAAGCGCTGCAACTCGCCCTGTGAGGCTTTGCACTTCCTTCTTCGTGGTTGGAGATCGCAGCTCCAATAGAGCCTTGATCTTTTCAAGGTTCGCCTCAATACCTCGTTGATTAATAATATACCCGAGAAATATTCCTTTTCGCACTCCAAATATGCACTTGGTGGGATTTAACTTCTTTTGGTATTTCTCTAGTTTATCAAAGGTCTGACCTAGGTGAACTAGATGATCAACGCCTTTCTTGCTCTTCATCAGCATATCATCAACATAAACCTCCATGTTATGACTGATTTGATCTGCAAACACCTTATTCATCAGCCGTTGATATGTTGCACCTGTATTTTTCAATCCAAAAGGCATAATATTATATCAATAAGTTCCCCTTGGGGTGATAAAAGAGGTACTCTCCCTTTCCTTAGGCTTCATTTTAATCTGGTTGTACCCAGAATAAGCATCCATGAAACTCAATAATTCATGCCCCGAGGTAGCATCCACCAACTGATCGATTCGGGGAAAAGGAAAATGATCCTTTGGGTAGGCTTTATTAAGATCAGTGAAGTCCACACACATCCTCCACTTGTTGTTTTTCTTCTTTACCATTACCATATTTTCTAGCCAATCAGGATATTTGATATCTTCAATAAAGGAGGCTTTTTGTAGTTTCTCTACTTCCTGGTTCTTTTCAGGACTGAACACCCTTCTTCGTTGCTTAACTGGCTTGATTTCTTTGTTCATGTTGAGCTCATGACACAGGAAACTCGGGTCTATCCTTGGCATGTCTTCATAACTCCATGCAAAGGTCTGCTTTTTGCGTTTTAGAAATGCTATAAATTCCTATTTTATTGATACATCCAGTGATGCACCAATTTGAGTTATTCGTTATAGATGCTCGTCGTCTAGAATGATATTTTCGGTAGCCTCCATGACTTGTCCTTTCACTAGCTGAGACTCTTCTCTAGGGTCTAACATTTCAATCTCTGCCTCTTCTGTTTCATCCACTTGATAAGTAGTAGTCTTCTTTCTGGATTCTTCACGTTCTTCTTGCTCGGTAGATGAATAGTAGCATTCCCGAGCTACTTTTTGGTCACCTTTCACCACTCCTACTCCAAAGTTGGTTGGGAATTTTAAACATTGATGTACAGTAGATGGTACTGCTTCGAACTTCTTCAAACCTACTCTTCCCATGATGATATTATAAGCTGATTGGACATTTTTATCCATTACGAAAAAGCGTACTCTTTCTGTTCGAAAAGCAGGCCATGTACCAATAAGCATATCCAACTTGATCGTTCCAAGTGGAAAAACCTTTTCTCCAGTAAAACCGAGGAGAGGTCTATGATAGGGCTCCAATTGGGCTAGCTTCAAATTCAAACTATCAAAACATGGGTAGAACTTGATGTCTGCCGAGCTAGCATTATCCACCAGTACCCGTGAAATCACCACTTCCTTCATTCTCATCTTGATCACCAATGGGTCATCATGAGGATATAGTACACCTGCCAGGTCATTTTTAGAGAAACCAATGACTAGTTTACCTTTATTCACCTTCCTCAGGCGATCATCTTCTGCCAAGTTTATTCGCTGTATGTACGAGTAGGCTTGAGCCTCATTGAGGTAAGATTTCCTCTCCACAGTAAGGTCTCCACCTCCTACATCTCCACCTGTAATAACATTACATTCAAATGATCCAAAACAGATTGAAAATACCTCACGTTCTGGCTGTCTTGGTCTTTTGGGGAGATCGGGGTCATCTTGATCATCTTCTGGATCTTCTTCATGACTTCTTTTATTGTCTTCTTTTGCTTTATGAGGAGATTTAGATCTTTTCCTTCCTCGGTCGTTGGTCTTTCCACCACTTTGGCGATCAACATACTTAGCCAATTTTCTTCGTCTGATGAGTGCTTTAATTTCATTCTGAAGGGGTATGCATTGTTTGGTCGTATGATCATGGTCTTTATGGAATTCGTAATATTTGGACTTATCTTTTCTGTCAGGATCTGCCTTTATTTTCGCTGGCCAGGCTAGCTCCTCGCTATTATTGATCTCCTCCAGAATGTGATTTATATCTACCTTTAAAGGAGTGTAATTTCCAAATTTCTTCATCTGCTCCAGTGTTTTCTTTGCTTTCGATTGCCTGTTTCCACCGTTGTTCTTCTGATCATTTTTTTCGGTTTTACCATCTTCCACCTTGGTCTCCTTAGTATCTGCGTTCTTCTTCGCAGCCATGGCTTCCTCGGCATTCATGATTTTGGCTGCTTTAGCGATTAGTTCTGCCATGGTCCTAGGCGGATCTTTGGCTAAAGTGTAGTACATTTTATTTGGCAATAGTCCACTAATCAGAGCAGTAATTGCTGTTTTCTCCTCGTAATCAATTACTTCAAGTTTCTCGTTATTGGAACGAGTGATATAGTCCCTGGTGCTTTCACCTGCCTTCTGTCTAACACTTAGCAAGTGTGCTACTCGTTTGACTAGTTTCGCTCCAAAATAGAAATTCCCGATAAAGAGCTCTGCTAGTTGACAAAAAGTCTCAATTTTCCCCCAAGGAAGGTTGTTGTACCATATCTGAGCTGATCCGATAAGAGTTCTTAAAAATGCCCTACATCTCATCTCGTCTGGAACTGCATAGATATCGGAAGCAGCTTAGTATTGTTCTATATGAAGGATAGGGTCAGTTTTTCCATCATATTTAGGTGTCACCATAGGAGCTTTGAATTTTGATGATGTGGGACAATCCATAATTGCCTGTACGAATGGTGTCCCTTGGACAAAAGTTCTTTGCATAGAATTCTTGACCTTAGCCATTTCCCCTAATTTGTCCTCCAACCTTTGAATAGATCCATTCCATGCATCGTTTCCCTCCTTGGGCCTATTAGTTCGAGCAACTGATCGCGTTGAATTTGCCTCTTGAGATTGAGCTGCTGGTCGTGATTGGGCAGAGCCTTCCCTTAGATCGGATGGTCGTGGGGAGTTCCTCGACGCAATCCTAGGAGGACTTTTATTCCTCCTAGGGCCCAAATGATCAAAAGGAGAGACTCTACTTAATCTTTCTAGAGCACTAGTCCTTTCTGGAGATAAAGTGACATTTCGTTGAGAATCTGTAGCTCGTACTGATGAAGTCGGACCAGGTTGATAAGAAGGATCATTAGATCTCTCAGTACGATATGATTCGGTGTGTCTAGATTGAGATTCCTATGGGAATAGTGTTCACCTAGTTCGTGAAGAGGGTAAACAGTTATTTCTCTGAACACTTCGTTGTCCTGATTGGGCCGACACTCCACCTTGAACAGTTTGTATGAGTTGATGCATGGTTTCTTGCATGGCCGTTTGCCCTTGGTCTAAATAAGCCATTATGCCAGCCAGATCTTGAACATTTGGGGGAATAAAAGGGTTTGGAGGGTTCCCAGCGTTTCGATTACTGGATTTCGGATTATCAGCCATTGATGATGAATTATTTTGATGAAAAATGCTATGTACAGTCGTTTCCCACAGACGACGCCAATCTGTTGATGTAAAAAACTAGATTATCTCTAATTAATTAACCAGAGATAAATAAGATAATGAATAAATAAGATAAAAGGATTTTTAAAGTGGTTCATGGCCTACGTCCACTATTTTTATATTGCTAACTGTTTGCCTGGAAATCTCGATAAATGGTTTGTCAAGAGATCCAGAGTCCCCTTCTAATGAGGAGGTTACAATGTATTTATAGCCTTGAGGCCGTACATGTGAAAGGATAATGCGCTGTTGTCTAATAGACATATACATCTGTATGATAATAATGAGCAATTAATGCACAGTCGTCCTTTAATTCTCTTGATTCAGATGCTCTGCACGCTAAGTTGCTCGGACCGCCTGAGTTTCTCGGGGCCTAGAGTATCTCGGTACGCTTAAGTTGCTTGGGGCGCATGAGTTTCTCGGGGATCTTGAGTTGCTCGAGACACCTGCGTTGCTCATCTAAAATGTTTGTATTTGATAGGTAGATCTCCACGTGTCTTCAAATGATTGGTCTACGTAAGTAGATTAAATTTGGTATCAACAACGAGTATGGTATCATGGTGAGTATAAGATGTTATGGTTGTTCGGAGCGATAGCAGGCTAATGGTGGCAAGACTATCGTGTTTGCAGTTCCAGGGTGGAACGAGTTGTTGTTGCGGTGTCTCACCTGGATACAAGTTGAGTTCGCCTTTATTGTTATGGGTAGATGGAACTTCGATGAGCGGAGGTTTCATTATCATGATTTGAGTATGTGGCGACCTTATAGATATGATTTAAGGCCGCAGGATTTTTATTGAGCTGTAAGATTAAGCTCATTATTGATTGAGCAAGGACTTAAAATTAGTGCGAGCGCTGGGTGGTGTGACTCTTAGTTAGAGATAGGAGTTCAGACCACATTTGGTTGGAAAAGGGGATACGATTATCCCGGTTGCATGTTTGAAATAACGGACCTCCATGACCGACGAAGTTAAGTGTTAGTCTGTGAAGGGGTTCCTTATTTAGATTTCGCTTTGCGAGACGCTCCACACATGAATCTTAACAGCGTCGGTAGTGGAGAGATGTGATAGTATGCAAGGATGTGGCTTTTGTTGATAAGTCTTATAGTGTGGATGAACCACTATAGACTATGAGCCATGTGATGATGGTATGATTATGGAAATATTGTGTTATGGAAAGGCACTAAAGTGGTCCTCTCACCACAAGTAGGTGGGTGAAGTAGGACTTAGAGAATTTGATTTGAGGATTTTGTCCAGGCCTTAATGAAAAGGCAAACTTTGATGAAAGATGTTTTGGGTATGATGTACGTAGTGCTTTTACAGAGAGTAGGCAGTTCGATTAGTTAGATTTCCTTTTGTATGGGTGGAAGGATAGAATGGTAGAAATCGTTCGTAGGTTAGCATGGTAGGATTTAGGACGTCTTGCTGGTGTGCCTTAGGTCGCTATATATCGATGACCGACAACGCGAGGGAGTAGTGTAATGGGAGGGTTCATTATCTGGATTTCGCTTTGCGAGACGTCCCACACATGAAACCAAGCAAATATCGGAAGTTAGAGAGGCTTTGGACAGTAGGGACATATTTAAGAGTATACTCATTTCGCATAGGTAGGACATAGCATAGACCTTAGTATTATTAGGATGTAAGTTTAGTAGAGTTAGTTAGGATGAACCATAGGTGAGTATTACACCGAGTAAAGGAGACCCTTATTGGGAGAGAGTGTTACGTGTCGGACGTTCACAATGGATGTGCAGATGTGCACGGGTTAAAAAGGCGTATGGGAACCTTAGTGGGTTGGTTTATATACCACCTGAAATAGAAGGGGTGTAGTATATAAAGTTGGAGTTTATGCCGTGAGGCAGTCACGAAAGGATTTGGAGTGTGATAGATGAAATGTCGTGAGAGGTACGCGATATTCAAATTGTATAAGGGTCAATAAGAAGTAACGTGCCCAAGTTAAGCGACGAGACTATTGGGAGTAGTCAAATCCTAGTAGAGTTTCCTTTTTAAAAGGTAATCAGTTGTCCTGCTGTGGGTCAACAGACACTTGTTAGCAAGAGTATTAGCCTAGCGAGATGTAGAGCGGTAGTTATAAACTCGTTTCTCTTATTGGCAACAAGGGAAGCCATCGGAGTGACGCGTCGTTGTTGTGCGTAATGGGTAGAAATTTAGATGACCTTGTGGTGAAGCTAGAATCTTGGAGTACACCTTGTGGTAGGTGGAATGTGGTGAAGGACTATCGTGTTAGCACCTTTTTGATTTTGGGGTTACTACGACGTAATAGGATTTGTGATCCTAGTTTGGTGATGTAGGTTGTATCCGAATTTCGAGGACACAATTCCGTTGTAAGGGGGGGAGTATGTAACAACCTGTCCTTTTGGATATAATTAAATTCCATAGTTGGATATAAATTGGAAATTTGGAGCATTTCTCGTAATAGTGATTTTTGGGATTTTCAAGGATTTAATGATTTTCGATGGGTGTTGTGATTACTTTTGGGATTAAATAGGTCGAAGTATTTTAATAATATGTCGCCGTGGAGTAAAGCGACAAAAGAGGTGCGATTTTGATTAAGAAAACCCGCATTAAGTTATATGGGTTAGAATAGTGATTTGCGGTCAAGTACTTCAGATGGGAATTTTGACTGCGCCGTGAGTCTCGGAATGACCGAGATAGTCGAAAAAGAGTGTCCGATTGTCGAAATTGAGTTTCGAGGAATTTTGGAGTTAAAAGGGCTCGTAATTGAGTAAACGAGTCGTTTTTGGGTTTTAAGGGTTAAAACCCTTTTATTTCTATATAAAGAGGGATAGAGGGAGAAAAGAGAAAGAAAAGAAAGAGAAGAGAGATAAGAGAGAGAGGAGGAGAGAAACGGGGAGGTTCCGGCCAAACTCCGCGGGATTCGGCTCGAGGTCATTGGATTATATCCACGAGGCAAGTGTTTACTTGCTTTATTTATTTTTGAGCATAAATATCTCATATCATTGTTGGTATAACAAACCCTAAAGATTTTGGGTTGGGTTTTCGTGGATAAAACGGGTTTTCGGGAGTTAAAACGAATAAACCCCTAAAATTTTATTATTAGAGAAAATTAGAAATTAATCGAAATAAATTGGTGATTTCGGGTTCTATAATGTTTAGAACCCTTATTATACGTGTATTAGTTGTTGGTTGAGGTTGTAGGACGTTAGAGACGGAGATAAAAGCTTGGAGAAGCTTTAATGGCCGAAAACAGCTTCTCGGAGAAGAAGCTGTCCGGCGTGATCCGACTGGCTGAGGTGGATCGATCGAAGCCTCGATCGATCGATGACCAAGGGTCGATCGATCGACCCAATAGTAACTTGGACAATTTTCCCTAGGGTGAATTGGATGGGATGAATTCCAATTCCAATTGATTTGAGGTTAATTTTAGGATAACCTAAGGGACTTATTAGGAGTATATAATCCTCTAATTGAGGAAATTTAGGAAGGAAAGGTGGGGGTTTTAATGTATAATCCCTTAAATTATATTTTCGAGGAAAATAGATAAGTTGAGGATTTAGAATGTCGGGGTTCCTAAAATGGGGTGGGGACCTCTAAATGATGAATTGGATGAGATGTAGTCCTTGGGTTCATGGAAATGAAATCCATAACCCATTAAATGTACGGTTGTTCGGGAAAGATAAATCCCTAGGATATTTTAGTAGGCATTTAGGCCTATATAATTATGCGTATAGAAAGCATAATTATATCGATTACTGTTGAGTGTATCCTATGAAAAATTAGGATAATTTGGGAATATAGTTATATGTGTATTCGCTTAGTGTGGAGTATTATAATCGGAGATATCCAATAGGTCCTTAGATAGGATTTAGGTATTTATTCTTTATCAAAGTGAGAATATACTTTGGACTTAGTATCATGCGTTTATGAATGAATGATTATGATTCTTTGAGAGAATCTTTGGGATAAATGGTCATCGTTAGATGTAATGGCAATTATGGCCTTATATATATATTTGAGGAGGAATATATTGTACATATATACTATATGATTAAAGTATATATATGATCTGATATAAATACATATATATCTGTATGTGATGATATGTATGCATTTATATTGGCTGCTTTCCACGGGCTTTCCTTTGGTATAGGGTTGGAACAGCCGCAGTTATATATTACTCTAGTGCGATCCAGGGAGGTTGTGCGATGTGGGTGAATCTCCTGGCTCGAGGAGCAGGGAGAGTATAGTCCCGAGGTCATTTTACGTCGCGCGTTCGAGTGCGATTTATGTGATCTCCCACTCGCAGGGGGAACTTGACCGTCTCCACCGTTGTGTATATGTTTACCAATACCATGAGTAATTCTGGATTGGTACCGTGGTATATTCAGCAAACCCGAATTTTTTGGATCGGCACTATGAGACCGCATCCTCAAGTTATAGCTCGGTGGGATGATTTGTATGCATGTGTGCATGATATATTACTTGTGTATGAGAACAATGTAATATATATCTCTAATGAGATAAAGAGATAAGGATGAGTATAGAATACACCTCAGTCCGGGAGTTAGATCCGGATGTGTATAGAATACACCTTAGTTCAGGAGTTAGATCCAGATGTGTATAGAATACACCTCAGTCCGGGAGATATATCCGGATGTATATTATAAATATGAAAGAAAATAAATAAAGTAAACCTCAGTCTAGGAGATATTATCCGGATGTATATAGTAAAACGTATATAAAAATTAGATATGGTATGTATGTTAATATATAAGTATATATTTATACATTTGTTTGTGCTACGGGCCTAATGGATCTCTACCATTAACCCTGCCAAGTAGTTGTGTATCGGGGGGGGGGGGGGGGTTCTTTATTTGGATTTCGCTTCGCGAGACACCCCACGCACGAACTTAGCGCAGTGTTGAGAATGGAGAGAAGTTTAGCCCTTAGTACTCGGGTCCTAGAGGTTCCTAGTAGACGGGTATTGGATTAGTTAGGCAGGGTATCTTAACTAGAATGTTAAGTGCGTTAGGTGTTCACTATTAGAAGAGGGGTGAGGGGTATCTCATGGGAGTGCGATACCAATTTAAATATGAGATAAAACCTTTTTCTAAAAATAAAGCATTTATGCACTTGCAAAATATTTTCAAACTCGGGCTCTGACCCGTTTATCTACTTTTCCTCTCTTGCTATATATATATATATATATATATATATATATATAGGTGTCCAGACACAGGGACGCCTGGATGATACTTCTTTCGAGTCAGAGGTCAACTGCAGCAGCTGTGGATGCGTGCAGGTTCTCGATAAACGCTTCCATTCTTGTACTCTAGATAGGAGGTACTGTATAAATATTCGGACCAATGGCCCAAATGCATTTAGTTATTCTTTTAGCAGCATTCGTTATGGTTGTATATTTTGACCGAGTGTTCGGTTATTTTATTTAATTTCAGTTTCATTTACGCAAATTGTGTGGATGTTTTAATTTAGTAGTTGTTTAAAAAAAAGAGTAGTTAAGTAAAATTTTGACACCGGCCTAATAGGTTATTAGTAACTAAATGGATTTTCGACAGTGATGCTAAGAATGATCCATATGAGACTCCTGTTATAATTTGATATAGGAGTGATCGCTCGATATTTTATTAGGCGGGGTGTCACAATGTCGTCTATCCAGCTCTTAAAGTTTGTACCGTTAAGCACATGAATTGAGGTCATGTTGGCAGTAATATTAACAGAATAAGCAGTAAGTTAATCCCAAAGAACAAATAAATTACAAAAGCTCCAATTTAAAATTTATGTCATGGCATATTATAATAAAAATAAACTGATAAATGTAGGACATAAATTTTATATAACTATAATGGTGGAATGGTGGGACCATCAATGAGAGACCTAGCACAATATTAGCATTTAGTCTTTGGACATAAATATTAACTTGTAAGTGGTACTCTCAGTCCAGAAAAAAATATTGATAATAAATCCGGCCAACTAACCCTCCTTTGGGCTGATTAATTGTACATTATAGAATTCGGCCAAACAACTAACCTTCTTTTAGGGCGATTAATTGTCCACATGAAAACTATAGAATTATCACATATTTAATTCTGCATGTATATTTATTATTCATCCAAATAACAATCTTCCTTTGGGACGATTATTACCCGCAGGAATAATAAATATATTACCATCATTTTTATATCTTAAAATAAATTAATATATGCAATAGAGGTCACTTTGGCAACGTATTACTTTAATTAATTCATTTCAATATATAATACAATTTTGGTATCTTTTTTAAGATAATACCCTGAACGGGAATCAAACTTTATTAAAAAATCTAAAACCAAATGATTTTTAATTAAATATGCAAGTATTTGGTACACCTAATTTTATACTTGCCTTAGTTCCCCCTAAAAAATATGCATTTGGAAATAATTCTCACAAAAAAAAAAACTAATTTGGAAAGAATTCCCATAAACATTGAGTTAGAATTAATTTCCAAAAAAAAACTGAATTGAGTGCTCATTTATTTTTCCAAAAATAGAAATTTTTGAGTTATCACTATAGTGACATAAACAATCTCTTCAAGATCACTCTCAAATTTGCGTAATCGTAAAATCAATTTTAAAGCGAGAGTTATTTGCATTGGCATTATCACCAAAAACGACAAAAACGCATTTTTAGGGGTCTAAACGATGTCAAATCATCGAGATAGGGTGGTTCCCATTATTCCCAATGGATTTTGTTTATTTCGACGTTTCCAGAATTTCATAAAATTCTGAATAAGAAAACCAAATATGTCGTTGAAAACGTCCCTCAAAATTCTAAATCAAGATTTCAACAATTCTCATATTAATCTTGAAAAAAAAAACTGAATTATCCAAATCCATTATGAATTAAACCCTTTTGAGAAAAATAAAAAATCACCTTGGATTAACAATCCTTAATCAATTTTGTATTGTGATTTGAAAATTATCACAACTCATACATAAATTCTACATAGAATCCTAAAAGTCATATGAGTTTTAACTAGATAATATGTATGATAAATCAAACAAAATCAGTTCTAAATTACAATCATAGTACCAATCCCAATAATCCAATATGAAGGGGCTCTGATACCACTTGTTGGAATATTAAATAAAATTCATCAACATATTAGATTATCGAAATTACCTTATAAAAGAATTATAGGAACCGTGTACCTGAATCCATAGTGATGATTGAGACTAGGGGGATGGAGGTCTTCCACAGACTAATCCCTCTCTCTATGAGTTCTCTCTCATTGATGGGAATGAGGAGGAGAGTCTTTGAGTGCGTTAGCCTTGGGGACCAGAACCCTTCATTATATTTATAGACATCTAATTAGAACCCCATAAATTCTAATTAGCTGACTCTTGAGTAACTAATAGGTGACTCTTGAGTAACACGACTCTTGAGTAACTAATAGGTTACTTTTGGGTGATCACACATTTCAGATTCCATACTTACTGCTGATGTCTTTTGAGCTTACCTAATTAGATCACTTCATTTGCCCATTTAAAAATTAAAGATCAAATATAATTACTATTTTAATATGTGAACCCACATTAAATTATTTGGAATATATAAAATATTTTAACATAACTACCTCTTATACTAGACTCAAAGATTGTTTTAGCAAAATAAAATAAGACAATCTAAACAACGAGGGGATACAAATATACTATGTTATTATGATGTCCTCCTTTTTCTATTTCATGATAGAATATTTATAAAGAAAATTACAAGCACATTAAGAAATTATAAAAAGCTTATGACACATAACCACCGAGACCAAAGGTAAATATACAACTTAACATACTACAATTTTCCTATTAAGTTAACAATCTGAAAATACAAGATCTTATACATGTTTTATGTCATACTCTAGAAACTACATCACAGTACCAATATAATAATATAATATGAAAAAAGGTGTCTATAAATGTGGTTATGCCACGTGTCTTCCGTTAATGCTTCACTATTTGAAGCCTCTCCAGAAACGTTACATCTACTCAAATACAAGTGGCTTTTGACCTCCCAAAATGAAATGACATAACGTCTCAAAAACTAATGACACATTTACCTCTTTTTATTCTACTCCCCACCCTTTAAATTGCTTCATAGATTCTCGACAGAATCATATCACACCACCCATATCAAAATCAAACAAGAACAATTTGTTAAGAAACAACCAAAGGTATATGCACATTTCTGCACTTTTTAAGAGTTTAGTTCTTCTAACCATTTCAGTTTCATGCATTTTATAGTTACTTTTTTGATGAAATACAGTTTTCAAAGCCATGTTAAGAGGGATTGAGGATGTGAATCCCATATAAATGGTGGAGTTCCGAAAGCTAGCAACCCAACTCCCATCATCAATCTCCATAAAACATTGATATCTTTCAATTGTGTAAACCCGTTTACATTTCTTCCCACGTATATGTAGTTTTTCTTATTCCATCTTTATCTTCCATTTTATTTGTAAATTTCATTGGTTTTGCTATCTAAAAAATGAGAATGAAAATTTAATAATATTTCCATTAAAGAGATAAATATAAATCAAGGGTTCGGTTCATAATGTGTTTGGGTCCATCCAAACAATATCAAAGTTATTGTAAATGTCACATAAAGTCACATTTTTTAAAGTTGGATATTAAGGTTAAAAGCTTGAGTACATGCATATATATTGGATACTGTATTTATAACAACTATCTGGCATCTTGCAAGTATATATATTGGGTTCATCTTACTCATTTTGTCTATGTTTTTAATCTCTAATCATTAATTAATAGTAATTGTTTTAAAGCTCTATATGTTGGGAGGGTAGATTTTCAACCCATTGCAATAATCATAAAAAAATGGCATTGGATTATTTGTATTCTTAATTTTTAATCTTTCATATTAGCTTATGATAACAAGACTTAATCCAAAAAGTGTGAGGAGGAAAAAAATGAGAATCATCCTTTTGACATCTTTATGTGACCTAAAATATGTATAAAAATAACCTTCTTACTATATATTTACATTTTTTTGTTTCTTTTTTGTAGTTTTAAAATAATAACAATCGTTTCTAGGTTGGGATTTTCTACTTATCATAAGCTTACGCCTAAAGTTAAATTATTTTTTCTTTTTACTTTTTCCCCACTTAATCTAATAGTTAAATAAATTCTCTAATACCTATATGAAGTGTGAATTACACCAAGTTTTGTTTATCAAATGCATTAAATTATTAGTGTATGTACGACATTATAATGCACTTGGTACACAAATTTGATGTAAAAATTTGGTATGTATATTCATACAAGTAGTGTCATAGACACAAGTAAGGTAATGCTACTGCCATAGTCAATTGTAAGTTCATAAGTTACAAAAATACAATGTCACCTAAAAAATCACCAGTAATTGGAGATACTGCCACATCCACCATTATTGTTGTATTTTAATGACACGAGGATTGGGTTTTGAGATATAAAAGTTTTGCTTTCTATAGTTGTACTATGACTTTATATTGGGTTCTTTAGAGCAAACTTCCCCTATCTCATTGATTTGCTAAAACTAAATGTATTTATACATACATATTTTGGGTTATTTGTAATAATACATATTTTCTGGTATTGCTGTATATTGGTCTTATTTTGCATTACATATGTTCGAAAAAATGTGCATATGAGTTTCAATAATTTCTATTTATATATGTCGTTACAATCTAATTTCTTGCAATTTTAAAAGTCTTTTATTCACTGCAAATTTAATAAAACTTAATAATTTCTAGCCGCCTCAGCATCCCTTCACGATTGCATTGCACACAAGATATATAGTTCACCCTCGCATCCCGCAGGGAAGAAATCTAGTGTATATAAAAATGGCAGTTAACAAAACATAACAAGATGAACCATGGGGTATATGAAATGTTTAAATCATTTAATCACATACAACATATATTTAATGTCTAACGATTATCTCAAGTAAAATATTAATATTTTTGACTTGTCATCCCATCCATGTACTCCCCGCCCCCTTATTATTTTCATATAAATGCATTTTTATTAATGAAACATACCCTTAAATTAATCTTTTACCCGTTTGTCATGGAATCGACAAAGGAAAGATAATTAGTTTATGAATGAGATGCACTAGAGACATAATGACATTTTTCATACTAAATGATCATAGAAAAAGTATTTTCATAAGATATGAAATAAAATATGTCACATCAATATAACATAAATGAGACAATATCCTAAACAAATATATACAATGAATAATGTATCAGACATAAAATGAAGCAATGGATCAAATCCCGTCATAACAAACATATAATTCATAATGAAAAGTAATCCAACAATACTACATGCACTAAATGTATATTGCAACAAAAACTATATGAGTTGGCATTATGGTCTAAATGAGTCACAAATGATCCAAAATATAGCAATCTCAACACCTCTAACGGCGGTAGCAATGAGCAGGGGTGTGCATGGTTCGGTCGGTCCGGTTTTGGCCCGATTTTTTTAACCGAACCAACCTTGTCAATTTTTAGAGTTGAAGGACCGAGCCAAACAGGGTCGGTTTGGTTTTTCCATCGATTTTTAACAGGGCCGGTTCGGTTTTTTCATTTATTTTAATAAAAATATTTTTTTAATACCTAATATAAATATAAAATAAAAAAATATAATATAATATGCCAACATTAATATAAATATAATATGAAATATAAAATTAAAAAATATAAAAATTAATTCGGTTCGGTTCGATTCAAAACCGATTTTTTATGCCAAAAATGAAAGCCGAACCGACCCCTTCGATTTTATACTTGATCAAACTGACCCGATCCGACCCTTAAAAAAACTCGAACTGAAATTTTGCGATTCGGTTCGGTTTTGTCGGTTTGGTCGATTTTTCTGCACACCCCTAGAAATGAGTATGAAGGGTCGAAATCAACAAAATATGTATATGCGTAGAACACTTTTACCAAGTTGGGGTACACATTTTCTTCATCGGTTGCTTGACAACCAATATTCAACCAGCCACTCTCGCTAACAATCACATATATGGGAAACTCATTTTTTATGAGAGAATCCTAATCTACCAAATGCTCAAAATGAACTCTTAATTTTATGAATGACTCGTATCAGAGATTTATAGCCTTGGAGCAAAAATGTTCAGCACACGACATTTAGAGGGTTGAGCATCCATTTAAATTGAAAAAATTTACACAAAATGCAAGAATAGGTCCAAATCAGGTTTAAGCCAAAATTAGGACACTATAAAAATGAATTTAACCAAAAATGTGGTCGTAAAGTCTCAAAATATGGTGTAATACACGACTTTCACTACCAACTCATCGAAACTCACTCTAAACAAGAATAACTCACATGAAATGGTTATATTACAAAAAAAATATGAAGATTATTTTAAATATGAAGTTCAAACTTAAGAATGGTATATAAACCAACCGCCAAAAGTTAAACATGCAAACTCATCAATACCCAAATAAACTTGTTAAGAACACTACCAACCCTAACAAAATCAAGTAAAATGATGAACTAAGAGATTACTTGAGGTTTGAGATGAAGTTGATGCAAGAAATCGAGGATAAAAAGATTTCAAGATCTAAGGAAGATTCACTAAAATTGCACCTTGAGGAGAGAGAGAAAGTTAAACCAATGAGATCACCTAGACAACTGGATCCTATAAAAGGGCAACAAAGGATCAAACTCTTCCTATTTTTGATAGGTTTGGTGGTGAATGGATATGGTTGCCTCTGAATCTCTTGAGATGATGCATGGAGGTGAATCGGTCATGCCCACGTAAGTTCCTCTGGCATTTGCATGATGATTAGAAGGTTGAATAAGGTGAGGGTATTATCAAATTTGGTATAATAAAAATTTTTAGATAAAAAGACAACTATAAAGTTTGTGGCGTGAGTCATTAAGGGAATTATATGACCATGTACGAGGAATTAGCATATGTCTGCTAGACTTTGTAATGATCAAAACTTAAAGAGATACGAATGGATAGAGGTCGATCAATAAAAATCTCGGAATCAGATTCAACCCATTAACTAATGATAGTCATCTAAGATCGTGGAGTCCCACATGGCTAGACCTCTTTCTGTCTTCTATAAATGTAACCCACATGTAATCTTTGTGATTAAGACGTGATTAATAAATAGATAGAAACACTTCGTGAACGTAGGCACATTGCTGAACCTCATACATATTATGTTCTTGTGTGATTACGACTATTTTAGCTTTGATTGTGTTGTTTCTATAACAGTAGGATTTTACCACCTACAATTGGCATCGTTTGTGAAAAAAAATCTCCTTTCCTCAATCAAGAAAATACAACGAGCAACCATGTCTCACTCACACAACCTATGTCTTTCGTCTCATGCCTTCTGCCATAATTAATAGAACGGACCTGAAGTTCACCCTGATCGGAGTTGTAACACTCCTAGCTCACATTAGCAACAATAGGATGAGAAGACTATGGAAAGTAATGAATCACCCCGATCCACCTAGATCTCACGACTGGTGGATGCCTATAAATGACAACTCCGGTAATAAGAGGATGCCACACACCTCTAATAAGTGGAGAACGCATGTCTGCATCATCATCTAGAGAGAACGAAGAAGGAATTTTGTGGGGACAATCATAAATACCGCGCTCGAACACCTATCCCTTTGGAGAGAAAGACTCGTAGTCGAGGAAGGAGTTCATGATGCGATCAATATCACTCTATCCACAGGAGCTCTCCAGACATAATAGATCACGAAGTCATTCATCACAATAAGATATATCTCTAGAATCTCATTCGAAGAGATATAGATTAACACCCTAATTATCAAGGGTTCGGATACACAAAAGAATTAGATAGAAGAGACCTTATCCGTAAGATGAAGTCACCTTTCTAAAGGTTAATCAAAGATCATTAACCTCCAAAGAAGTTAGTCATCCCCAGATTTAAAATCTATGATGGGAAGACTTATCCCATCGATCACTTCTCCAGTGTCAATTAGCCATGACCCTATGGATAAATAATGAGGCCCTCATGTGTCAAATCTTCCCCTCCAGTGTAGGGGAGTTCACAAAAAAATGGTTTTAAAAGTTACCACATAGGTCGGCTACTAGTTTCAAGCAACTCGTGGAGGCCTTCGCTGGTAGATTTATCACCAAGGATCGAATCACTCCTCATTATGAAGAAGAAGCCCAAGAAACCTTGCTTGAGTATGCTCGGGGGTACTGGGAATCCAATTATGATGCGAGGATTGCTCTGAGTAAGTGGTTGATGAGCCTATTTCACCATTCCTTTACTAAGAAGGAGGCTAGTACCATTGATGCCCTTATGTCAAGAATTGAAAAGTATGCCAAAGTAGAAGATGAAGTGGACAATACCCAACAGGAAAAGGTCTGTATAAGGGGAGCAAGAATGGAGATAAGGAAATTGCTCCCAAGAAATAGGGTAAGAAAGAGAATAAGGGACCTAAGGGTGATGACAAAGTATGCCCACCAAGGCCCATCGGGTGATAAACATCATTTTCAAGGTCCAGTCTACAAAATATTAAATAAGATTAAAGATAAAAAATATGTCAAGTGGCCCAGGAAGATAACGAGTTACTTATCAAAGAGAAAGACCGCCCTGAGATGTTCCTATCATAAGGAACATGGGCACAAAATAAAAAACTGCAAGGCACTCAAGTCGCACCTACATGATCTTACTGAGGAAGGTCATCTAGACGACTACATGAAAAATAAGAACAAAAAATCCCCAGTCAAATGCAACAAAAAACTCGACAATATCCTAGAGGATAACGATGTGGGACATGAGTTCACAATCATCCATGGTGCCTTAAGTATGATCCATATCTAAGGAGATGCTGTGAAGATGAAGTTAAAGAAAGTTACTATGATTGTGGAGGCTTTCCACATCAAATTAGCCAAAACCGCAGTCGATAAGTATCGCCTACCTGGAGATGCAATATGTGGGAGATCATTCTCATAAGTCCATGAGAGTATCCGACCAAGATAACTTGAGTTATTTGACCTGAACCAAATCACAACTTAATTTCTACACGAGCAGTTTAGTTAGAGGAGGATACTCGTAGTTATGGTCAAATCAGGTGTTAAAAATTTCGATCGAGATATTCAAGCACCTTATGGACAATCCACGAACTATGATGGAGTTCATTAAACAACTCAAACTCTGTAATAAACATATCCATAAATTGTACACCCTGACTCGGGGCAAAGGTGTCAAAAATTTTGATCGAGATATTCAAGCACCTTATGGACAATCCACGAACTATGATGGAGTATCCATAAATTGTACACCCTAACTCGGGGAAAAGGGGTGGAAAATTATAATCCTTGAGAGACACTTAATAAGATCAAGTAACTTCTCTGTGGACGTTGCTGAACCACGTACATCGTTGTTGCGTGTGATTCCATTTACTTTATGCCTTTTGTAATTATTTTTGTAGATCATTTATTGTGAATTTTTATGCATTTAAAATTGGTGCCGTTTGTGGGAATCGACTTGTATTCCTATGAAAACATTCATTGTCAGAAAGCTAGTAATGTCCCATAGAAGCAACATTCCACAAGCCAACGATGTTTAAGAAGACCACCCAGCCCCTCCTAGGGTCAGGTTTGAAATTTTCCAATATTCAAACCTAAGGTTTCGCTAGTAAAGGTAACCTTCAAAAGAGAGCCATAGACCGCTAAGGTCCACTCAGATTTCTAGGTTGGTCGATGTCTATAAAGTCAGACGTTGAAAATAAGAAGAGGCGACGCGCCGCCAAGAAGAAGATAATGCTTGCCTTAAGAGGATATTGTAAATAATGGAGAGATATCTCTCTAGAAACACAAGGCGGTGTTGAGATAGGATCTCAGTCCTCAAGGGGGAACTTCCCCAACCGAGGAAAGAGCCCTAGGCGTGACCAAGAGAGAACTGAATGCGACAGGTAATAGCAAACACGACCAGAGCGTATCTAGTAGGAGAGATGCCACTAGAATAATGATTTACCAAGTGAGGATTTAAGCATCCTGGTCCGTAGGGAAATGGACCAACACCCGGCACACTGAAGATCCAGATAAACTAGGGAGCTCGTCAGAAGAACCCTCAATTATCAGATGAAGAACCCTTTTTTAAGGGAAATCGAATGAGAGAAGCCCCCCAAGAAGTTTGCTGTCCCAAAGTTTAATATCTAAGATGGGAAAATAGACCCTATAGATCAGGTTAGGTAATATCGACAAGCAATGACTTTATGAAGCCATAATGACGCACTCATGTGCAGGATCTTCCCTTCTAGCCTATACAATGTAGTAAATAAGTGGTTTGAAAGGCTTCCCTACAGGTCGATAAGGAATTTTTTAGTATTATCACAGGCTTTCACAACACGATTCATAACAAGTAGCTCCCATCCCAAGCGGATGGATGCACTGCTTACTATGAAGAAGAAGCCATAAGAGAACCTCAGGGATTATGTAAAGAGATACTGAGAAGTTTTTAATGAGATCGAGGATTTCTCAGAGTAGGTTGCCATAGTTTCCTTTAAAATCGGCTTACCGACTACTATCTGCTTCACCAATCCCTCACCAAGAAGGAATCCATAAGCATAGATGATCTTATGGCTCGTATTGAGACGTACACCAAGTTTGAAGATGTGGTCCATCCTAGTGGGGGAGACAATGGTCGAGCAAAAGCGAACAAGGGGACAAAGAAGAATAATAACTAGAAGAAGGGAAGCAAGAATGGCTCCAAAGGTAAAATTAAGAGTGACCCCTCCAAGGCGTTACAAGCTGTTAATACAGTTTTTAAGGAACCCATTTACAAAATCCTTAGTAAGATCAAGGATGAACCTTTTATCAAATGGCCCAAGAAGATGGGCGGTGACCTAACTAAAAGGACCAACGCACTGATATGCGCATTACACAAGGACGGCGGTCATCGAACTAAGAATTGCAAAACTCTGAAGTCACATCTGGAAGAGCTAGTTCATGCAGGGCACCGTAGTGAGTACATTGAAAAGAAGGCAGAGAAGGTCGCAACCAGTGATGACCAAAATCCACGCAATATCCTCGATGAGGATACATGACATGAGTTTGCAGTAATCTATAGGGAGTCAGATCTCAAACAGATTCAAGGCAATGCGTTCGAATGGAACTAAAGAAGGTGACTACCGTGATGGAAGCTTTTTAGATTGACCCTGCCAAAATTGAAATAAAAAAGCATCGTCGAACAGAAGACGTTGATTATACGAACACATCGTGTTTACAGAGGAAGACTTGGTCGGGGTAAGGACTCCACACCATGACGCATTGGTTATCACACTCAAGATTGCTAACTGGGATATCGATAAACTACTTATGGACCAGGGGAGTTTATCCATAGTGACGTATCTGGACCTGTTCCATAAAATGAAATTGAATGTCACCGACCTCAAAGAATCCACTGTTCCATTGGTTGTCTTCACAGGAAGGATCACAATTCCATTGAAAAAGATCACCTTGCCAGATAGGGTAGGAAATATCTCAAAGTTAATCATTTTCCTAGTTGTGTACATGGAGTCCCCGTATCATGCTATTTTGGGTAGAGGTTGGCTTCAGGCCATGAAGGACGTCTCATCCACTTATCATTAAAAGATGAAATGCATCACAAATCATGGAGTGGTCGAGATCCGCGGTGACCTGGCGATAGCCCAAAAGTGCTTTATCACAACCATCCGCCCAAAGAAAGAGAAGAAAAAGGAGCCTAAAAATGCCCAATATGGCCATCCTCGATTCTCGCAGTGGGAGGGACGAAGAAGTGGGTGTCTTCTTGTCTAGAGGATCTTGGTCCCACGCATCCCTCTCGGGAGCGCTTCAACTGGTGTCGGTGATGAGGTGAAAAATGTAGAGAGATGGAGTCGACAGTTTATTTTACTCAAAACAGACGAAAGAAAAAGGGAGCCATCCCGAAGGACATCATCTAAATACATACTGATACATACGAAACCAAAATGATTCGAAAAGGGTCCGGAGGCTAAGTTACGAAATGGGAAGGAATTAGGCACTAATTCCGCCCTTGCGATTATTGCTATTTTCCTTTATTTCCCCGTGATGTGTGTGTATGTGTATATATAGTGGAGATAGCAATCATCGACTTGTATCATGGAAGAGATAAAGCGAGTCATTCATAGGAATATTCCTAAAAGTAATATTAGAAAATAGGATTTACGTAATTATCCTAGCGTTTATCATTATAAGGGAATGCTAACGCATACATAATAATACGCCACTAAGAACAAATATATGCATATGTAATCATATAGATTTTAGGAGAATTAAGTTAAAGAATATAGAAAAATAGAAAATAGTAGAAAAGTAAGAATAGGACTCGAGTCTCGGGTTTTACCCCAAGACGCCTACGTTGCCCATAAAGTCATCAAAATCCACGTAGTTCGTATGCAAAATGAGGGGTGGGATATATCCCATAAATCCAACCCAGGACTTCTCTTATATATGTGTGTGTGTGTAAAAAAGTGTTTTAATTGTGAGAAAAGTGTGAGAAAAGAATGACAATTCTCGTTTGGAATTTATGAGCAAACCGTTTTTTTCTTACTTTTTTTGGGTTTAATTTATATGAAAATAAAAGATGTGCAATAATACTAAATAAAAAGTATATTAGGATATGTGAGATGACAGAATAAAGTGCTAAGTAATAAAATAAGTTAATGCAATTTTAGGAGGATTTGAAGAGAGAGTTGAGAAAGTTCGACCTTCTTGAAGATCTTGAGCGGGATCTTGGATGTTGGAGAGCAGCCAATACACTTGAGTGATGATGTAGGGTAGTTAATTCACAAAGTTTGATGAAAAAGATGATTAAATGTGAAGGTTGGAAAGGGATATGGATGTGGAAATCACACTGACTTCGAGAGAGGTTTTCTGAGCTTGCTGAAAGTGATGGATTTTAGATCTTGGGTCCTATTATAATGAGTTAAGGCCCTCCTTTTTATAGGCCCAGGGCATTGCCAATCATCATAGTCCTAGTCCTGCAAATCGACAAGTGTTTTTAGGCACAATCCCGATAGGCAGGGTTTGGAACCTTCCGTTTGGAAGTCTCTTTCAGGTTCCCTCAAAAAATTCATTGTAGAGCGCAAACTGTTGATCCAAATCATGCACGGGGTGAACCGTTGGAAATTTACTTCAGAGACCTCCGAACGTCTTTTGGACTGCTCCTGGGTTCGGGAGTTGACTTTGGGTCAAATATGGCTCAGAAGCATTCATCGGTTCTTTAGACGGGGAATTATCGGACACAAATGGATCCTTCATCTGCATGGTAAGTTAGAATCATGAGCGGTGTGGATCATTGGAAATGTTAGGAGATTTACTTCAACATTATAAAGAGTTTGACTCTATTTGGGAAGTTAACTTCGGTCAACCAGGGCCTGGAAGGTTCGGTGATCTTTCGGAGTAAAATAGATCGTTCGTCCGTATCGTAAGTCAGAATTGGGCCCGGAGCAGACTGTTGGGAAGGGGTTTCTGTGACCTTTGAAGATTCATTCAGTCTCAGTTGAGCTGAAGAGTTAACTTTGGTCAAATGGATCCTGGGAGCGTCTGGTGACCTACTGATCAAGTTTTGAGGGAAAACGGGTCATTCGTCGACACCATAAGTAAGCATCGTGCATGGGGTGGACCGTTGGAAAGGGGTTTCAATGACCTTCGAGGATTCATTCAGTCTTGGTCGAGCTAAAGACTTTGAATTTTGGTCAAATGGAGCTTGGGAGTGCCCTATGGCCTCTTAGTCAGTCCCCGGGGTATGACTTAGGTTTGTAGTGATGAAGGGAGGTGCTAGGGACCTAAAGAGAGTTTATGGGGTGTTATAATGGGGTGTATATAGAGCCCCTCGACGACTGAGTTTGGAATAAATGATAGCCGTCGAATAGACACCGCTTGATGCCTTTGAAAGAGCATGACCAATTTAGAGGGTCGAGGCCGATTCTGTGGACCTAACGATGAGGACGATCGATTTTGCGGGTTGAAGCCAATTTTGAGGACCTAAGGGTGTGGATGACTGATTTTGCGGGGCAAAGATAATTCTACAGGCTTAAAGATGAGGGTGACCAATTCTGCAGGTCGAAGCCAATTCTGAGGGGTTAAAAATAAGGGTGACCAATTCTGCGAGTCGAAACCAATTTTGAGAACTTAGAGATGAGGGTGACCAATTCTGCAGGTCCAAGCGAGGGCTTAAATTAAGATGACCAATTTTACAAGTCGAAGCCGATTCTGAGGGCTTAAATTGAGACGACCAATTCTACGGGTCGAAGCTAATTCTAAGGGCTTAAATTCTGATGACCAATTCAGCGGGTCGAAGCCAATTCTGAGGGCTTAAATTGTGATGACCAATGCTACGGGTCGAAGAGGGCTTATGTTGTGATGACCAATTCTATGGATCAAAGTCAATTCTGAGGGCTTAAATTGAGATGACGAATTCTGCGGGTCGAAGCCAATTCTGAGGGCTTAAGTTGAGATGACCAATTCTGTGGGTCGAAACCAATTCTGAAGGCTTAAATTGGGAAGCCAATTCTACGGGTCGAAGCCAATTCTGAGGGCTTAAGTTGAGATGACCAATTTTACTGGTCGAAGTCGATTTTGAGGGCTTAAGTTGAGATGTTCTCGAGGAATTCTGCCAGGTAAAATTACCTCGTGATTTTGATTTGAGCTGGGGAGATGATTGCTGGGGAAATCGTATCTTTTGGAGATTTTGCCATGTAATTGCTAATTTGATGCCGTAAATTCCACTAGAGATGTGATTAGGTGGTCCATGGTTAGGACGCTTTGCTCGAGGATACTTTAGGGGTCCTCCGAGGACATTACCAGGGGGAGGTTCACTTGGCTTTTGAGAGTTCCATTGGGGAAGCAAGTGTTTTGCTTGAGGGAGTGTGAAAATTTCTTGGTGATAATGTGTTAAACCTTCCCTGGATTTTTAGGAATTTTCTGAGGATTTTCAGGGTTTTCTGGTATTTTCTGGGAATTTTAAGGGGGGTGCTGGTCGGCATGGTGTGGAGGGTGCCATTCGGCAGTGGCACGGACTTTTGGACTGCCTCGAGAAGGTAAAAGGTCAGTGTCGATCGGTATGACCCTTGGCATACTATAAAAAAGGTGCAGGTTCCCCTCATTTTTCACAG
Source organism: Sambucus nigra (assembly GCA_949130495.1). Lineage (NCBI taxonomy): Eukaryota > Viridiplantae > Streptophyta > Magnoliopsida > Dipsacales > Adoxaceae > Sambucus > Sambucus nigra. The sequence continues at coordinate 690,112,770 of OX422209.1, forward strand.
CTTCTTGCCTTCTCTCTCTACAATTTTCTTCTACGAATCATTCTAGCATTTCGCAATCTAAAAAAATGGCTGATTTCGTGAGCACTGTGGTACACAGGGAGTGGTTGGTTGTTGACGACTGGGTGAATATAGAGTGGAGGGATAGGGCGCCTCTTGCTTTGGGGAGTGAGAACTCTTTTGATGCATTCAAGCCACTTACGGACGAGAGGAATTTGCAGCGGGAGCCATCGCGTCATCGCTCTTCGAGGGTGGTGAACCCTGGTGGTTATGTAAGTAAAAAAATGACTTTTTGCATTCTCGTTTGGTGATTTGTCCTTTTTTTCTTGGATTTTAACGAGGTTTTTCTTTGGCAGTCTGATGTTTCTTTATCGACCATGCGTGCCCACGGGACGACGGGGATTAAGGATGTCTAGGAGCACCTTCCACCTGTGGTGTGTTGGGTAGTATCGTCAGCAGGCTTTGGGAGGCTAGCGTCTGTGTTGTATGAGATGCCCCGTTCGATGGAGGTCTTATGCGCTCTGGGGAAGAGGTGGTGGGACACTACCCACTGCTTCCATTTTGGCTTTGGGGAGATGACTGTGACTCCCATAGATGTGCAATAGCTATTGGGGATGGATTATGATGTAGAGAAGATAGAGGTGGATTGCCCCCTGCGGGTGAGGCCAAAGGCTGTGCGGGCGGCGCTCGGTGATCGGTGATGTGGGGATGATAGTATCTGGGGACTCTATTCGTCTGTCGCTGCTGAGGGATGTTTTGCTGGGCAGGGTGATTGATGTCGAGGATGGGCTACAGGTGAGACAGATGGCCCAGTTGTTCATTTTGCTGGTGCTGGGGGGATTTTTGGTGGCGTCGAGCGGCGACGTTGTCCACTTATGGTTTTTACCATACTTGAGAATATTTTCGAACATCCCTCTCTATTATTGGGGGAGCCTGACTTTGGCGACCCTTTATATTTCTCTGGATGCTTTCAGTCGATGCTGCCGATAGACTTTTACTGGAGCCACGTCTCTTCTTGAGGTATTCTTTAGTTTGCGCATTTTCCCTTCATGCATTCGCATTTTCCTTGTGTGTCTTTTTTTTTTATTATGGATTCTTTTCTTTGGCAGACATGGTTCTATGAGGTTATTGGGTGTAATACCCAGCTGATTTCTTTAAAGGATGAGGCCGTTGGGGATTTTTGCCAGTTATATCGGTGGCGGAAGGCCAATCGACAGTCGAGGAAGTCTCTTTCTCTAGAGGCGGTGCGCCAGGTCTTGAATGGCCTGACCAGTGATAGGGTAAGAGTTTTTCTTCTTCTTTAGTCGTGGTCTTTGTGTGCTCTAATTATGTATTGGCTTATATCTGTTGGGGATATTTCAGGTGACCTTTTACCCTTGGGGGATGACTGTTCAGGACACGGGGTCGACTGGGGTGAATGCGCAGATGAGGCATTTACTGGCGCATGAGTTTGTCCACTCTTGGTATCTCGGGGAGAGGGTGGTCCGACATATTACTGAGGAGGAGGTGGTGGTTCCACCTGCGAGGCCCCTTATGTCTATGAGGTGAGAGCGGATGTTGCCAGAGGATGCGAGGATTATGGCGATGATTTGTGAGTCCTATCTGTTATACAGTGATACGGCTGTGCCGTATGATTATATGGACTTCGTGATGAGTTGGCTGATGTCGCCCAACATATATGATGCACTGCCCTTCCTTCTTATGGGTTCAAGTCGGCCAGTGGGGTCCTCCCACATCGGTGCAGCCCGTCGACATCTGCGGCGGTGACGAATTTTGAGGTCCCCTTTGTGAGTTTTCATACCCCTTCATACAACGATGGAGGGATGGTGCCTATGTTGCATCGTGATCATGTGATGGACCCGAAGGAGTTAGGCTTGACAGATGAGGTTCTTCGTCCTTTGGTATATCTTTATGTTCTTTTCCTTCTTTTTGGTTACTTTTGATCTTTTCTGCTTGATACTGATTCTACCTTTTCTTGCAGCAAGTTCGGATGTCCACCACTTAGCTGAGGGCCATTAGGGATTGGGTATCTTCGGTGAATGCCCATATTCGGGATGCGGTTCCTGTTCCTTCTTGCTTGGTTCCATCTGCCTCATTCGAAGAGGAGTCTGGCTCGAGTAGTGGTGGTGCGTCATCTCGCTGTAGGGAAAAAAGAGCGCGTCGCGGGGGTGGGAGTTCTTAGAGAGAGATGAAGGGTAGGTGAGAGAGATAGAGATAGAGATAGAGATAGATAGATAGATAGGGAGAGAGAGAGAGAGAGAGAATGTGGGTTCGGGCTGAGTCCCGTTGTTTTTGCTTTTCTTTATTTTCCTGCAAAATGATGTAACACAAAAACATATATATACAATGCAATGGAGTTTTTTATTATCTTCTATTAGTAATAAATGGATGAATGCATGTGCGCTTTCTACTTTGCTGCTCAGATCGTAAAAATAAATATTTTTGGTTTTAAAGGAAAGTTTTATTATTAAAAATGAGAATTTATATAAAGATGGAAGGGGATTTTGAAATTCTGTTGAGAATATCAATTTATTTTTATTGAGTTTTCTGATTTTGATAGAAGAGGAAAAAGGTAAGTTTCTAAAAATAGGGGGTTACCGGTAGGCAAGCACCTTGTCCTGCTTATCGGCAGTCCAGTCTAGTCTAATCAATCAAAGCTTTGATTGGTACCGTCTTCAACCTTTGGTACCTTGTGGGGCAGGATTTCCTCCGATTTCTGGAGGGGTTATGTCTTTTGTGAGGGTTTTCAAGTATAAAAGCGGGGTAAGGGTGGAGTGTTTTCATCACACCTTCATATTCCTAATTTCTTGTTCTGTGAGATGGATCTCCCTGGTAGTGTTGAGTTTGCCAACTACCTCGAGACTTTGGAGGTGATGTGCTCCTAAAACGTCGACTATGATGCTTTCAACATGCGTCAAGTCTCTTTATGGCATAATCGACCCATAGAGTGGAACATGCTGATGGTGGCGGTATAATTTTGGTACCCCGAAGACCATGTATTATGCTTTGGCTTGGAAGAAGTCTGTCCGACTTATGAAGAATTTTCTGTAATGTTAGGAGTAAACCCTAGTGTGGCGGCTTCTATGCCTGAGTTTTCTCGATCTCCCCGGGAGTTGTTGGCTGGACTTCTCCGCGTCTCGCCCTCGGTGGGTAGATCCTTTGTTACTGGAGGAATGATTTCCCTTCCGACGGTGCTGTGTCAATGCATTTGTAGGAGGTTGGTGATGATGGCTATGCCGGAGCAGTCGTTCTGGGCTTAGTTTCAAAATTACTACTGGTGACCGGGGAAATTCTGGTGGACCCATAACTTGCAGCTATTACTTTATAGATGTCCTACCATCGCAATCCTGTGGCGATGATACTGGAGGAGACTCTGAATGGCCTGGACGCCTGGCGGGAAGGTCGTTCTGACTTTTTGAGGGGTAGCCCTGTGATGCTGTTCATGTGGTTTTCTGAAAGATTTCGCCTGGTGACTCCTCCGAAATATCCTTTGTCGGCTGTACCCAACTTCTTCTCACGCCATTTCATCAGTGTTGGTCTGGATATCGAGAGCTGGGAGAACTGGTTTGTGGAGCATGGGGCTCTAAATCTGTACTGGTCAGTGCCTTGGTGGGGACAATTGCTGCCTATTCTGAAGCTAGGGGTTTTTTAAAATTTTTTAATTTTTTTGAGAATGGTTTTTGTAGAGGATCAGGCCCATGTAGTTCTGGGTAAAGGGAAATAAAGATATTTTTTTATAATAAAAGGGATATGAGAAGAGTCGTAGCGTGCCGAAATTTCGGACTAGGGGTAAAATTTCTTGAGACGGTCCAGGTTGACTGGACGAGCTATCTCTTCTCCATCTAGGTCGATGAGCATGGAGACACCGCCGGACAAGATCTTCTTGACGATGTATGGGCCGCTATAATTGGGCTTGAATTTCCCTCTGGAGTCCCAGATGGGCTCTACTATTTCCTTGAGGGCTAAATCCACCTCTCAGACACCGCGGTCCTTGACTCTCTTATTAAATGATTGCGCTATTCGACGATGGTACCCTTGTATGTGGTATATAGCCTTTAATCTCTTTTCATCTAGGAGGGTCAACTCGTCAAGACGACTTTGATGCCAGTGCTCCTTACTGACCTTATTTTTGAGCATGATGCGTAACGAGGGTATTTCTAGCTCCACGGGTAGGACTGATTCCATGCCATAGACTAGAGAGTAAGGGGTAGCCCCAGTATAGGTTCAGATTGAGGTTTGGTAGCCCCAGAGGGCGTATGGGTTTCGGTCGACCCAATCTCGATAACTTTCGGTCATCTTGCTGATGATGGCTTTGAGGTTTTTATTGGCGGGCTCGACTGCACCGTTGGTCTGAGATCAGTAGGGAGAGAATGTCTCTGAATCCCATACTCGTTGACCACTTATGTGACTTTTGCCTTGAAATGTAACCCGTTATCTGTCACTAGATCATGCGGGACCACATATCGGTATATGATGTTTTTCTTGATGAATTTGGCCACTTTCTTGGCATTCAGGACTGCGTATGACTCAACTTTGACCCATTTGGTGAAGTAATCAATGGCAAGTAGGATTAACTCATTCCCTTTGGAAGCCTTGGGTGTAACCTTCCCTATGATGTCGATGCCCCAGGTAGAGAACAGCCAGGGAGAAGTCATGTTGTAAAATTCTCGTGGAGGCAGGTGTTGAAGGTTGGAAAACTGTTGGCATTTGAGGCATCTTCGAACATAGGCAGTGTAATCCTGGATTATGGTGGTCCAGTAGTAGACTTGTTGGATGATCTTTTTGGCAAGCATGTGACCATTCATATGGGGCCCGCATTCTCTACTGTGGATTTTTTGCCTTATCTCTTCAATGTCAGCCCATGCGATGCAGTGTAGATGGGTTCCATCGAAGTTTCTCTTAAACAATGCTTTATGACAGATGATGTATTGGTGATCAGTCTTCGAAGGGTTTCCCGGTCTTTCTTGTTGGAACCCTCGGGATACCTACCATGCTTGAGGAGGTGCCAGATATCATAGTACCAGCAACTGACTAGCTCGGGATCTTTTTTGGTGATGAGCTCAATGTGGTAGTAATGGGTTGGTTTATCTTGCTTTTGAAATAGGAAGGGGGCCATTATTATTCCTTCGGGCATGTCGACCATGGAGGCCAAGGTAGTAAGGGCATCACCTAGGTTATTATTTGCTCGAGGTAAGCAGTGGAAGGTTATATGTTGGAATTAGGAGGCTAGTTCTTCTAAGTGGGCATGGATGGGTTTGAGTTTCTCGTCCTTGACTTTCCATTTTATGAGCACTTGACCGATGATGAGGGCAGAATCCCTGTAGGCATCAAGGCATTGAATTCCTTTCTTGAGAGCAACTTTGAGGCCTACCGTACACGCCTCGTATTCAGTCATATTGTTAGTGTAGGGAAAATTAGACTTGATGGCGATGGGAGTGTAGTAGTCATCTGGGGCGATCAGAAGTATGCCAATGCCATATCCCTTTTTGTTGACAACATCGTCAAAGATAATTTGCCATCGGAGGTTATCTTGAGTAGTGCAGAGGACGTTTTTGTCTGGGAACTCGGAGATCCAGTCATCAGATTCTTCAATGGGGTAGTCAGAGATGGCTCTTCCTTTCATGGCTTTCTGCATAACATACATGATATCGAACTCGGCTAGGAGCATCAACCATCGAGCCATTCGGCTGGATAAGGTGGGTTTCTCAAGTAGGTATATGATGGGGTCCATTCGGGATACAAGCTGATGGAAAAGGCGAGCATGTAGTGCCGCAACTTTTGGGTGACCCAGACAAGTGCGACACATAATTTTTCCAAAGTAGTGTAGTTGACTTTGTACCCAGCCAATTTGCAACTGGCATAATATATGGTTCTTTCTTTACGGTAATCTTCAAGGTATTGGGCTAGCAAAGCCCCAGCTGTAGTGTCGGTTATGGTTAGGTATAGAAGTAAGGGGAGACCAAGCTGTGGTGGCATGAGTACCGGAGGTTGGGTCAGATATTATTTGATTCGATCAAAAGCTTCCTGGTAGGCCTCGTTCTAAACTTTTGTTGAATCCTTTCGGAGGAGTTTGAAAATCGGTTCACAGATGGAGGTGAGTTGACTGATGAACCGACTAATGTATTATAATTTCCCAAGAAAACCACAGATTTTTTTTTCTGTTCGGGGAGGTGGCATCTCAAGTATGGCTTTTACTTTGGCAGGATCTATTTTTATCCCTTTCTCACTGACCATGAATCCTGAGAGTTCTCCTTTTGTAATGCCGAAGATACATTTCTGTGGATTGAGTCTCATCTGATATCATCACAATCGTTCGAAGAACTTTCGGAGGACGGGAACATGGCCTTCTCTAGTTTTGGATTTGATAATCAAGTCATCCACATAGACCTCGACTTTTTTATGAATTAGATTGTGCAGACCAAATGTCATAACAATGTAGCAAAAGGTTCCCCACGGTGTGATAAATGCGGTTTTTTCTTGATGATCTGGGTGCATTTTGATTTGGTTATACTCGGCAAACTCGTCGACGAACGAATTGAGAGCATGACTGGCCGTGTTGTCTATGATCATGTTGATATTGGGTAGCGGATAATCATCCTTTGGAGAGGCTTTGTTCAAGTCCCGGTAGTCTACACACATCCAAACTTTCCTTTCTAATTTTTGTACATGCACTATGTTGGTTATCCACGTGGGATATTCGATCACGCGAATGAAGCCCACGTTTAACTGTTTGACCACCTCTTCTTTGACCTTGAGCGACCATTCGGTGTAGAGCTTTCTAAACTTTTGTTTAACCGACTTGTAATCAGGAAGAGTGGGGATCTCATGTTGAGCTATTTAAGGATTAATGCTAGGCATATCGTCATAGGACCACACGAAGACATCCACGAATTCCTTCAGTAATTCTTTGAGTTGTGCGTGCTCATGCTCGTCAAGGGTAATCCCTATCCTAATCTTGCGCAGTTGGCTACTAGAACCGAGGTTAACAATAATAGTTTCTTCTTCATTAACTTGAATGCGGTTATGTTATTTGTCATTAACCTTATTTAGATCAGTTAAGAATTGTTCATTTGCAAAATCATCATCATCAAAAGTTTTATTAGAATATAAACAATTAATGTAATGCACAACAAGATACTCAAAATCTTCATTTATTTCATTGATAGGAAAAATAGCATTGAGAACCTCATCAAAGGAGGTCTCGATTACATTTGAGAAGGGATAGATAATATAAGAAGAAATGGGGTAAACATTGGGGTTATGTGGTATTTCAACAGGTAGAACTGGTGCAACATGCCAATTGAGGAGAGGTGTATCATCAACTTTAATCAGGTGGGATGGATCCAGTGATGTAGTGCCTAAATGAACCATGCAGAGCGTCAACCCCAGTGTCTGTAAGCCAAACGAATCCTCGGAATCACTTTCCTCAGAATTTATGGTATCTTTGATGAGTGGTTGTACATGGTGTTGGGAATTTTTGGCCCATGGGTAGCTATCTTGGAAAAAGATCTCCATTCCAGGCTTCATCTTCTTGTCTGTATGGTCACACCATGGTTTCGGAAAGCCATAAAAGGGGAAGTCTTCGCCCTCTTTTATGAATCATCCATTAAAGGAATCACCTGGGATAGTCTGTATGCAGTTTAATCTTCTCTTTGTTCGAGACTGGCGGATCATTCCGAGCTCTTGTTCTGATGGTTGATACCCTAAACCACAAGGAGGGAAAGCTTTTTTCAGTACAATAGGCTCAATTATCCATTACTGTCTTTGTCCTAGCCCCAGTCCATGCATGAAGTGCATGCTTTTGAACATATGAATCACATTAACATTGCCATGAGGGTCGTATTCTGGACAAACCCTTTCTTTAAAATCATCCCCTGCCGGGAGTAGAAGTGGCTCAACTCGGAATCCTGATAGGAGCATATCATTTGACCCGTGGTGTATCTTAAGGATTGGATTACTGGTACTTGCACCCTCGGCATTGTCATCGTCGCCCAAAATGGGGATGACTCGTCCGTCAGTGAAGAACTTCAATTTCTGATGAAGTGAGGAAGACACACCCTTGATACTGAGGAGCCAAGGTTTCCCAAGCAACAGGTTGAAACAAGCTGGGATGTTAATAACTTGGAATTCAACAATAGGGTTTATAGGGCCAACCTCTATTACAAGTTTTATGGATCCCATCACTTCCCGACGAGTATTATCGTAGGCACGTACAGTAGGGAAGGTTGGAGCGAGGTCACTTTATTTCAGTCCTAAGCATTTGAAGGTTCTTAATGGGCAGACATTCAAGGCAGATCCATTATCGATAAGAGAGAGTGGTACGATCTTCCCCATAACTTCGATGGATATGTTGAGTGCATGATTGTGGTTTGGACCAATTTTGGGAATTTTTTCTTCCGAAAAGGATAGCATACAGTTAGAGGTCAAGGATCCAACTAAATTTACCGCCTCTTCTGGTGTGGTAGAAGGAGGAACTGTGGGTCCACTGAGCAACTTTATCAAAGAATTTCTGTGCAGCTGGGAAGACATGAAAAGCCCCCAAAGAATGATATTAACTTGAGTTTTCTTTAGTTGATCGAGGATCTTACTTTCCTCGAGGGTCATTTCTGGCATAGGAAGGTTTTCAACGCCCTTCCCTTTGTTATTGGTTGGTGCTAAGCTTGGGATCTGGTAATGCCTCCTTGATTTGGTCATGTGATTTACCGAAGAAAGGAAGAATATGAACCCCGTTTCCTCGTCAATCTCGAGTTGTTCTGCCACCTTATTTATTTCTTCGAGGAGTTCTTCAAATGATATCATCCCACACATATCGGCTACCGGGCCAGTTTTATCTGAAGCTTTCCCTTTACTTGAATTTTCAAAATTTTCCTCCCATCCGGTGGCAACGATTCTGGGCTTCCATGTAAAGTCAGTGCATTCTACAACTTCAATGGCTTCTTCGTATAGGTCCTCCCATTCCGTGGGGAGATATAAGGGTGAAGGGACCAGGCACCCTTGTAATTTCAGATTATCGAGTAACTCAGTCATACTGTAAATATTATTGGTTTACCTGAATAATTCTGCCATGATCTGGACAACGTCATCTAGGCTGACTTCATCGATCGGTACTACCCAACTGTCTGACTCTCGGGCCCATTTCCTTACTTCCAAGAATAGCGTACTGAAACTCTGGCAATCAATGATCATCTGTGAGGATAATTTCAGCCCGAACTCTAGGAGTTGGTTTAATACTTCTGATAATCCCATACTTCCATTTTCGGAACGAGTACGGACAGCGATGCATGCTCTGGTAAGGAGTGACAGTTCTTGATCAGCTAGGCTAACAGGGTGTAGGAGGAAATATGGTCAAGATTGGATAGGTTTGGGAGAGTGTATGGGAGTGATTTGAGTTTAAGGATCAAATTTTGGGTTCTCTTCTAGGAAGATGGCATTGGCATGATTTGGGAGTGGCTTATGAGTACTGTTTGGCTTAGGACTGGCTGGTAGGGCAATGGTACCCCGGTCAATTAAACCTTGGATTATGTTTTGAAGGTGAAAGTATGGGTCGGTGGTATGGCCAGCGGTTTGGTGAAAGGCGCAATGGGCATCTGCCTTGAAGTTTCTTGGGAGTGGATTTGGTAATGGACGGGGATCCAAGGGTTTGATAAGATTTTGGCTTAACAGGGCCTGATAAACTTTGGAGAGGGGAGCATGGAGCTCAGTGTATTCCTTTCGGACTGAGAGAGGGCGACTTTCTGGTGTCCACGAGGTGGTTAGTTGAGAGATGTTATTGATGGTTGAGACTGCAACACTGACATGCTTATCATATTTTCTGGGAGTGAATTGTCCGGACACTTTCTTTGGTTCAACTTCTGTTTTAGCAAGACCCTCCTCAATTTCTACTCCTGCTTCTCTGAGAGACTGAAAGTGGGGATAGTATTGTCCTCCCATGGTTGCTCGGACATGGGGTAAGAAGTTCTTCTTCACTATGTTGACTTGTTCTTTTTCGAATGGCCGATTGGTCATGGTGGCTACTTTTTCCCTCCATCAGGCTATGAAGTTACTGACTGATTACCCAAAATTCTATTTGAGCAGCTCTAAATCACGGTGGGTGACCTCAAGATCTTCGTTATATTTGTACTGCGACTTGAATTCTCGGGCTATATCCTCACAGCTACGGATTCTGGATTCCTCGAGAGACAGAAATCATCAGAGGGTGCTATCCTTCAAAGTTTGCTGAAATAATTGGGCCATCACTTCTTCAGAAGCCCCTAGGAGGGTCATAGAACGGTGATAATTTCAAAGATGAACAATCGGGGGTCCACTCCCTCTGCATTTCTCGATATTTGGCATCTTCAACTTCTCGGGTAACCTTTCCTTAGGATAAGGAGACATGTGGGTGTAGTCCATGTAATTCCCACAGATTCTGACTTGGTCGAACTTCTTAGTTAGCATCTTGAGATCTTCTTTGACCTTGTTCAACTCTTACTCATTTGGATCAATGATCATAGGCAAGTTAGCCCCTGGTTGGGCAAGGTTTGGCATAGGAAGCTAGGCAGGTGACGAGCCATTAGCAGGAGGGGCACGTGGAGCGTGCTGATACTCTTTAGGAACCCAGATAGGCTCAGGTGGACCCATAGCACGAGGGAATAGGGCCTCGGGATCTTGAGGAACAGGAACCTAGTTTTGTTGCATCTCTCGGACCTCAGTCTGGAGGTTGTCAATCTTGGACACAAGCTGAGGTAAGACTGCTGTTAAATCTGGATGCACAACTGGTACTTGATGTGTGTTCTCCGTGGAAAGCGAATGGATACGGGACTCGAAAGAAGTAGCAGGGGAACGGACAAAACTTCGGGGTGATTTGGCTGAAGACCGAAGCCAATAAGGAGCTAGGCCATGGGCGTACGATCGACCTGAGAAGGCATAAAATGGGATTTATTTTTGAGAAAAAGAATGAAAATATTTTTGATATTTTTTTTTGAGATTGAAAGATAAAATATTTTTGGATTTTTGATAAAGAAAGGAGAATTTTTTTTGGATTTTTGATAAAGAAAGGCGAAATATTTTTTGGTAAAGAAAAGAGAAATATTTTTGGATTTTTGATAGAAAAAGGAGAAATATTTTTGGGAGTCGGGTCTCAGCATGATTATTATAATTATTATGTTCTCACTTGTATTAAATTTTCCCAAATGCAAAAATGAAATGCCGGACGGGACCCGAGCCTGGAAAAGTTGGGTTTGTAACATATGCAAAGCTATGGTTGGACTTGTAACCAGGCTCACGGGTTGGGTCCCGTTTTAAAAATAAGCGAAATTTTTGGGCGGCAAGCCGACCCGGAATTTCGACAGAGTTCGGGGTTGAAACCGGCAATCTAACATGTGTGTCCTAAGCTTGACACCTATATGTGGGTATGCAGTTGGTTGGGTGAATCAGAAAGGGTTCCCCCATTTAGCGTGGCTTCCACGATATACGTCTTTCCTTTGCGGGCAATCGGTGTGGACAAGCCATTTGATATACCTGAGTGTACGTGAATTGCCTCATTATATACCTCATGGGGACGGTACGTGTGAGAGCAAATTCGATATACTCGGAATACATGAATGAGTTCCCTGTGATATACCTCCCGTCATGAATTCAGTCAAGAGGTACGATGAGGGGGAACCGTTTGATATACGTCGAAGGTACTTGACCTATGGAAGGTGAGAATCATATCGCTTAGCCTAAATGCGCATTGTCGGATCAACGCCCATCACGAAGCGACCCTCCAGTTACTGGACAAAAATTTGGTAAACCACAATGCTCTTTGGTGATGTCGTGTGAATCATGTATGATTCTCTTAGTAGTATCTTATGATGAGAGTATCTTTCTTGATTATGCCAAACAGGGAGAAAAGTACAAGTACGAATTATATACCAAGTATGGATGGGTGATGCACGCAACATGTGGATATATGTGATCATAGGTGCACGTGGTGCAAAGTGTACATATAGAATCTTCTACAAGTGTGTGAATAGAAGCATAAGCATGAGGTACACATGAATAGTAAAAAGGGGGGGTATAAAAAATAGGGGAAATTTTAAGCAAATATAACACCCATGAAAATTGAGTCAAGCCTTCAAAATAAAAATCCCCAGTGGAGTCACCACTGTGGCCATTCCCGATCCTCGCGGCGGGAGGGACGAAGAAGAGGGTATCTTTTTGTCGAGAGGATCTTGGTCCCGCGCATCCCTCTCGAGAGCGCTTCGGCCGACGTTGGTGATGAGGTGAAAAATGTAGAGAGATGGAGTCTCCAGTCTATTTTACTCAAAACAGATAAAAGAAAAAGGGAGCTACCCCGAAGGACAACATCCAAAGACATACTGATACATACGGAACTAAAATGATTTGAAAAGGGTTCGGAGGTTAAGTTACGAAATGGGAAGGTGTTAGGCACCCATTCCGCCCTTGCGGTCTCTCATAGATTATTGTTATTTTCCTTTATTTCCCCGTGATGTGTGTGCATGTGTATATGTAGTGGAGATAGGAATCATCGACTTGTATCATGGAAGAGATAAAGCGAGTCATCCATAGGAATATTCCTAAAAGTAATATTAAAAAATAGGATTTCTGCGATTATCCTAGCGTTGATCATTATAAGGGAACGATAACGCATGTGGAATAATACGCCACTAAGAACAAATATATGCATATGTAATCATATAGATTTTAGGAGAATTAAGTTAAAGAATATAGAAATATAGAAAATGGGAGAAAAGTAGGAATAGGACTCGAGTCTCGAATTTTACCCCGAGACGCCTACGTAGCCCATAGAGGCATCAAAGTCCATGTAGTTCGTATGCAAAACGAGGGGTGGGATTTATCCCGTAAATCCAATCGGGGACTTCTCTTATGTGTGTGTGTGTGTGTAAAAAAGTGTTTTAATTGTGAGAAAAGAATGAGAATTCTCATTTGGAATTTATGAGCAAACCCTATTTTTCTTGCTTTTTTTGGGTTTTATTTATATGAAAATAAGAGATGTGCAATAATACTAAATAAAAAGTATATTAGGATATGTGAGATGAGAGAATAAAGTGCTAAGTAATAAAATAAGTTAATGCAATTTTAGGAGGATTTAAAGAGAGAGTTTAGAAAGTTGGACCTTGTTGAAAATCTTGAGTGGGATCTTGGATGTTGGGGAGCAACCCTTACACTTGAGTGATGATGGAGGATAGTTAATTCACCAAGTTTGATGAAAAATATAATGAAAGGTGAAGGCTGGAAAGGGATTTGGATGTGGAAATCACGCTGATTTCGAGAGAGGTTTTCTGAGCTTGCTGAGAGTGATGGATTTCAGATCTTGTGTCCTCTTGCAATGACGTCAGGCCCTCCTTTTTATAGGCCCAGGCCATTGCTGATCGGTATAGTCCTAGTCCTGCCAATCGGCAGGTGTTTTTAGGCACACTGCCGATAGGCAGGGTTTGGAACCTGCCGTTTGGCAGTCTCTTTCAGGTTCCTTCGGAAAATCGATTGTAGAGTGCAAACCGTTGATCCGAATCGCGCACGGGGTGAACCGTTGGAAAGGTACTTTAGAGACCTTAGAAAGTCTTTGGATTGCTCCCGAGTTCGGGAGTTGACTTTAGGTCAAATATGGCTCGGAATCGTTCATCGGTCCTTTGGATCGGGAATTATCAGATGCAAATGGATTGTTCGTCCGCATGGTAAGTCAGAATCGCGCGTGGGGCAGACCGTTGGAAATGTTAGGAGATATACTTCGACATTCCAAAGAATTTGACTCAGTTTGGGAAGTTGACTTTGATGAACTGAGGCCTGGAAGCGTTCGATGACCTTTCGGAGTAAAACAGATCATTTGTCTGTATCGTAAGTCAGAATTAGGCCCAGAGAAGACCGTTGGAAAGGGGTTTCAGTGACCTTTAAATATTCATTCAGTCTCGGTCGAGCTGAAGAGTTTGACTTTTGGTCAAACGGATCCTGGGAGTGCCTTATGGGCTCTGGGTCAGTACCCGAGTTATGACTTAGGTTTGTAGTGATGAAGGGAGGTGCTAGGTACCTAAGGAGAGGTTAGGGGGTGCTAGAATGGGGTGTCTACACCCAGGAAGGTGTTATTCTCTCCAAATAGAAACTACGGCATGGTCGACCAGGGATGGAAGAGACCAGGGTCCACCACACAGCCAGAGTCATCGAAAGCCTGGAAGATGTTTTAGCCGATGATAACTCGAGAGAAAGGAAATTTTTAATTGGATCTGCTCTCACCGGTCAAGAGAAAAGGGAACGGGTTGCACTCTTTAAGATAAACATATATGTTTTTGCATGGGAGCCTTATGAGTTACTTGGGATTGACCCTAGTATGGCGTGCCACCGCCTACACGTGGATATTATTTTTAATCCCATCACTTAAAAATCTTGCCGAACGTCACCCAAGAAGGCTAAGGTAGTGGAGAAATAGGTAAGGAAGTTACTGGATGCAGGATCCATCAAGGAAGTTCAATTCCCCGTATGGTTATCTAACCCAGTGATAGTACCCAAAAGCAATGGCAGTTATCGACCTCAACTGCGTATGTCCTAAGGATATCTTCCCTCTCCCAAAGATATATAAACTGATCGACACCACATGAACACTTGAAAGGATGAGCTTCCTTGACGCTTACTCGGGATATCACCAGATCCCCCTACAAGGGCCCGACCAAGATAAAACCTCCTTTATGACCTCAGTTGGTTTGTACCACTATAAGGTCATGCTTTTTGGCCTCAAGAACGCAAGGGAAACTTACCAAAGATTGGTAACCAAGATGTTTAACAAACAGATAGGAGACACAATGGAAGTGTACATCGACAACATGCTCATCAAAAGCGAGAAGAAGGCCGATCACCTCTATGATCTAGCAGAAACCTTCGAAATCCTCTGGAAGTATCGAATGAAGCTTAATGTAAGTAAGTGTTCATTCGATGTCCAGTCAGGAAAATTCTTAGGCTAACAAGTGAGTAAAAGGGTAATTGAGGCCAACCCAGATCAAATTGATGCTATCACAAGGGTTCAATCCCTCAAACATTGAGAGGTGTTCAAAAGCTTACTGGGATGCTCGCAGATCTCAATCTATTTATCTCCAAGTCTTCCACCATTCGTTCAACTCTTAAAGAAAGGCAAAGGCCTAGTATGGAATGGCAATTGTTCGAAAGCTCTGAGAGAGATCAAGTCTTACCTTAGTTGTGACAAACCAGATATAATTGGGGACATGGATAATGTGTATTAATATATAATACTAGGTTATTATGTTTATTCTCATCCTACCTTCATAAACCATGAAATATCGAATTAGTTACAAACACAAAATTTTGAAGGTTTCGGTAGGAATGCTCATGTTGGAGACTAGTTTTGACACTTATAATATAATAACTGACTTGAGGGTAAAACTACACAGTTGTATATATATGAGTTAGGTTTGTAACAAAATAAACGGTGTGTTAAACAGAGGTCCGAGCAAGAAGTTATGCTAGAATTATGAAGCAGGGGAAAATTTGTCCATTTGTTAAACGATATTTTGTCTTATTAGTATAACAAATGGTGGATTTTGATTGGTTAATGAAGGAGGTGAGTTTGGACGACTTTACACCCTTTATATTACCTACTCCTTTAGCCAAAACTCATCCTTTAAGAGTTTGTCTTGAGAGTAAGAGAAGTGGTAAGTCGAAGAAGAAGAATTGAGGAGGAAAATTGGAGAAAAATCTGCAAGAAATTACGAAAACGTCCTTAAGGTAATTCTATATGAAAGTCTTGTTATTCTTCTTGTGTTGGTGATTGAAATGGTATAAATCATATATTGTTTATAGAACTTTCATGCCTTGGTTTATATATACGGATAGATGCAATTTCACGCAAAAATTGAACGTGTAAACCCTTAAAATTGCTTCAGTTAGGAACCTTGTGTAGTCATACTTCTATATCTTTTTGTATACTTACTGAAATTGAGCAATTCCAATTGGAGATGAAAATAGACTCATGTATCTATAATATATCTAAATATTAGTAAAAATACCAAGAAATTAATCTTTGGTGATTGTTGGAAGATTGGGTATAAAATCTGCCCCAAAAGTGTAAGTATGCATATCATATTTTCGATGTTTGGCCTGGCATAGCAAATGAAGTCTAAAAATTATGAAACTTTAATTTTTGTATTATTTAATATTTTTTTATTGATATTGGGTGGAATATCATAGAAAGTTATGCTGTAGAGATTTTATGAAAATTCCTGGAATTTGACTAAACGATGAATGAGCCTATATGGCAGATTGACGATGTATTGAAGAAATGGATATAACTTGCTCTAAGAACCAGAAGTGATGTTTCATCTAGTGTGTTGAAAACCTAATATGATAATCACTGGATTACCAATAATAAATTAAAGCATGTTTAGTATATGATTTGGATATGTTAACTATCTTAATATGAATTTAGATGGAACTTCATCTATGATAAGTGATGTGAATAGGATCATATGATGCTTATGAATTGAGTACGTTTAAGTTACTCTTTGGATTGTTGATATTCTTATGATGTTACTAATATTGTAAGAATGATAGGAAGGGAAGAAGAACTGGTTGAACAAGTGCCAGACAAAGGCAAAGGAAAAAGCCCATTAAGTTGCCAAGGTGAGTGTACTTACTGAGTTGAATATGGATAGGGTATAGATATGATATATTTAGTGAGTTGAATATCGATATGATATGTGTGGTTACTAAGTTGGATATAAATATGGTTACTGATTTGATTATAGATATGATATGTGGTACTTACTGAGTTGAATATGGATAAGGTATAGATATGATATACTTACTGAGTTGAATATGGATATAATATGTGTGGTTACTGAGTTGGATATGGATATGGTTACTGAGTTGATTATAGATATGATATGTGATACTTATTGAGTTGAATATGGATAGGGTATAGATATGATATATTTATTAAGTTGAATATCGATATGATATATGTGGTTACTGAGTTGGATATGGATATGGTTACTAAGTTGATTATAGATATGATATATGGTACTTTCTAAGTTGAATATGGATAGGTTATAGATATGATATATTTATTGAGTTGAATATGGATATGATATGTGTGGTTACAGAGTTAGAGATGGATATGGTTATTGAGTTGATTATAGATATGATATGAGATCCTTACTGAGTTGAATATGGATATGCTATGGGTGGTTATTGAGTTGAATATGGATATGATATGGGTGGTTATTGAGTTGAATATAGATATGATATGTGTGGTTACTGAGTTGAATATGGATATGATATGTGTGGTTACTAAGTTGGATATGGATATGGTTACTGAGTTGATTATATATTTGATATGTGGTACTTACTTAGTTGAATATAGATGTGATATGGGTAATTACTGAGTTGGATATTAATATGGTTACTGAGTTGATTATAGATATGATATGTGGTACTTACTGAGTTGAATATGGATATAATATGGGTTGTTATTGAGTTGAATATTGATATGATATCTATGGTTACTGAGTTATGGATAAGATATGTGTTATAACTACGTTGATTATAGACATGATGTGTGGTACTGAGTGGAATATGGATATGATATTCATAGTTACTGAGTTTATTATGGATATAATATGTGTCGTTTTTGAGTTGATTATGGATATGATATGCATGTATTCTCTAGAGATTTTATGGCTATTTATATCCAAGAGATGTTATGACTTATTTATAGCCAAGAGATGTTATGGCATATTAACAACCAAGAGATGCTATGGCTTATTTATATCCAAGAGATGTTATGGCTTATCAACAGTCAAGAGATGTTATGGCTTATTTATAGCCAAGAGATGTTATGGCTTATCAACAACAATGAGATGTTATGGCTTATTTATAGCCAAGAGATGTTATGGATTATTCATAGCCGCGCGATGTTATGGCTTATCTACATCCACGAGATGTTATGGCTTATTTATAGCCAAGAGATGTTATGGCTTATCAAAAGACAAGAGATGTTAATAAAATTAAAATGTTAATACAATACTTTTACTATATAGAGATGTAGTACATTCACTGAGTTTTCTTTACTCATGGTTTTATATGTTTACATTTTCAGGTTTGCATACTTCCAGCTAGGACACTCTATGATCGGTAGTTAGGAGAGCTGCACTGTTAGAGAGAGGTGGGGTTTAAATATGGGAATTTTGTTATTGTCACACTGATGATTTTACTACACTCATACATTGGATATACTGAGATAGAGTAGTTTAATTTGATGAGGGTAATAGTTAATCATAATATGGTAGGTTTTCTTACTTATGACTCTAATATTAATTACATTATGATACAAAGAACATAATTACATTAATTGTATACATCATACATGAAATCTTAAAACGAATTATACTTTGATTGGTTCAAGATTATGATTTAATTACCATAAAATAAATGATTAGCACTGATATGGGTTTAGGGTGTGACAGTTAGTGGTATCTGAGCAGACAGGTTATAAATTCTGGACGTGTGTGACCGTTAGATGGTAGTTCTTGGTTTGATTTGATATTATTGAATAGTTCATGTACTACCCAATGATTTAGTATTATAAACTATTTGTATTGGTTGCTATAACTCTGTTATGAAAGGTGGAACCTTAGGTATAAACAAGCAAGTGGTTTCAGGCCTGCTGGACAACTCTTTATGATGTAAGAGGCTCAGGTTACTCTGAGTGTGGTGACAGGTCAACAAGTGAAAGTGGATCACCAGAAATTTATGGAAAAGGCATTCCATGGAAGAATCTACTTGGTAAAGTGAGGATAGAATGACACTGCGTTATCCATAATTGTTTGATTTGAACGACCAAGGTATGTCAATTTTCGGGATGAAATTTCCTAACGGGGGGCGAGTTGTGACAACCCGAATATAATTGGGGACATGGATAATGTGTATTAATATATAATACTAGGTTATTATGTTTACTATAATCCTACCTTCATAAATCATGAAATATCGAATTAGTTACAAACACAAAATTTTGAAGTTTTTAGTAGGAATGCTCACGTTGGAGACTAGTTTTGACCCTTATAATATAATAACTGACTTGAGGATAAAACTACATAGTTGTATATATACGCGTTAGGTTTGTAACACAACAAACGGTGTGTTAAACGAAGGTTTGAGCAAGAAGTTATGCTGTAATTATGAAGCAGGGGCAAATTTGTCCATTCGTTAAATGATATTTTGTCTTATTAGTATAACAAATGGTGGATTTTGATTGGTTAATGAAGGAGGTGAGTCTGGACGACTTTACACCCTTTAGATTACCTACTCCTTCAGCCAAAACTCATCCATTAAAGAGTTTGTCTTGAGAGGAAGAGAAGTGGGAAGTCGAAGAAGAAGAATTGAGGAGAAAAATTAGAGAAAAATCTGTGAGAAATTACGGAAAAGACCTTAAGGTAATTCTATATGTAAGTCTTGTTATTTTTCTTGTGCTACTGATTGAAATGTTATAAATCATAGATTGTTTATAGAACTTTCATGCCTTGTTTTATATATACGAATAAATGCAATTTTACACAAAAATTGAATGTGTAAACCTTTAAAATTGCTTCGGTTAGGAACCATGTGTAGTCGAACTTCTATATCTTTTTGTATACTTACTGGAAATAAGTAATTCCAATTGGATATGAAAATAGACTCATGCATTTATAAAATATCCAAATATTATGTAAAAATACCAAGAAATGAATCTTTGGTGATAGTTGGAAGTTTGGGTATAAAATATGCCCCAAAAGTGTAAGTACGCCTACCATGTTTTCGATGTTTGGCCTGACATAGCAAATGAAGTCTAAAAATTATAAAACTTTAATTTTGTATTATTCAATATTTTTATTGATATTGGGTGGAATATCATAGAAAGTTATGATGTAAAGAAATTATGAAAATTCCTAGAAGTTGACTGAACGATGAATGAGCCCATAGGGCAAATTGGCTATGTATTGAAGAAATGGACATAACTTGCTCTAGGAACCTGAAATGATGTTTCGTCTGTTGTATTGAAAACATAATATGATAATAATTAGATTAACAATAATAAATGAAAGCATGTTTAGTATATGATTTGGATATGTTAACTATCTTAATATGAATTTAGATGGAACTTCATCTGTGATAAGTGATGTGAATGGGATCATATGATGCTTATGATTTGAGTACGTTTAAGTTACTCTTTGGATTGTTGATTTTCTTATGATGTTACTAATATTGTATGAATGATAGGAAGTGAAGAAGAACCGGTTGAACAAGTGTCAGACAAAGGTAAAGGAAAAATCCCATTAAGTTGCCAAGGTGAGTGTACTTACTGAGTTGAATATGGATAGGGTATAAATATGATATATTTAGTGAGTTGAATATGGATATGATATGTGTGGTTACTAATTTGGATATGGATATGGTTACTGAGTTGGTTATAGATATGATATGTGGTACATACTGAGTTAAATATGGATAGGGTATAGATATGATATACTTACTGAGTTGAATATGGATATGATATGTGTGGTTACTGAGTTGGATATGCATATGGTTACTGAGTTGATTATAGATATGATATGTGGTACTTACTGAGTTGAATATGGATAGGGTATATATATGATATATTTATTGAGTTGAATATGGATATGATATATGTGGTTATTGAGTTGGATATGGATATGGTTACTAAGTTGATTATAGATATGATATGTGGTACTTACTGAGTTGAATATGGATAGGGTATAGATATGATATATTTACTGAGTTGAATATGGATATGATATGTATGGTTATCAAGTTGGATATGTTTATGGTTATTGAGTTGATTATAGATATGATATGTGATCCTTATTGAGTTGAATATGTATATAATATGGGTGGTTATTGAGTTGAATATAGATATGATATGTGTGGTTATTGAGTTGAATAGGGATATGATATGTGTGGTTACTAAGTTGGATATGGATATGGTTACTGAGTTGATTATAGATATGATATGTGGTACTTACTAAGTTGAATATGGATATGATATGGGTGGTTACTGAGTTGATTATGGATATGGTTACTGAGTTGATTATAGATATGATATGTGGTACTTATTGAGTTGAATATGGATATGATATGGATTGTTATTGAGTTGAATATAGATCTGATATCTGTGGTTACTGAGTTGAATATGGATATGATATGTGTGAGTACTGAGTTGATTATAGATATGAAATGTGGTACTTACTGAGTGGAATATGGATATGATATGTGTAGTTACTGAGGTTATTATGGATATGATATGTTTAATTTTTGAGTTGATTATGGATATGATATGCATGTATTCTCTAGAGATTTTATGGCTATTTATATCCAAGAGATGTTATGGCTTATTGATAGCCAAGAGATGTTACGGCTTATTAACAACCAAAAGATGTTATGGCTTATTTATAGCCAAGAGATGTTATGGATTATCAACAACCAAGAGATTTTATGGCTTATTTATAGCCAAGAGATGTTATGGCTTGTCAATATCCATGAGATGTTGTGGCTTATTTATAGCCAAGAGATGTTATGGCTTATTTATAGCCACGAGATGTTATGGCTTATCAACAGCCACAAGATGTTATGGATTATTTATAGCCAAGAGATGTTATAGCTTATCAACAACCAAAGATGTTATGGCTTATTTATAGATACGAGATGTTATGGATTATCAACAACCAAGAGATGTTATGGCTTATCAAAATAAAAGAGATGCTAATAAAATTAAGATGTTAATATAGTACTGTTACTATATACAGATGTAGTACATTCACTTAATTTTCTTTACTCATGGTTTTATATGTTTATATTTTCAGGTTTGTATACTGCTAGCTTGGACACTCTAGGATCGGTAGTTAGGAGAGCTTCACGGTTAGAGAGAGGTGGGGTTTAAATCTAGGAATTTTGTTATTGTCACATTGATGATTTTACTACACTCATACATTGGATATACTGAGATAGAGTAGTTTAATTTGATGAGGGTACTAGTTAATCATAATATGGTAGGTTTGCTTAATTATGACTCTGATATTAATTACGTTATGATATAGAGAACATAATTACATTAATTGTATACATCATACATGAAATCTTGAAATGAATTATATTTTGGTTGGTTTAAGATTACGATTTATTTACCATAAAATAAATTATTAGCCCTGATATGGGTTTGGGTGAGACATTAGTAATCCTAGTTTAGCTGAATGTAATTAATAGCCCTGATAATGTAATTAATATTAGACTGCTGGTAATTCTGAATGACGGAGAACAACTGTACCTCTACCTATAAGTATCCGACTAGATTACAAGCTCTGTCCTAGTTTGTAAAAGGAACGGAGAATAGCACCCAGTTTACTACGCCACCACGATGCTCCTAGATGCTGAACAATGGTACTTGCCACTGGAAAATATTGCCTATGTCCTAGTGTTCGCTTTAAGGAAGTCGCCCATTCCATAACAGTAATCACCTTTTACCCACTCAAGGCCGTTCTACGAAGGCCTGACCTCTTTGGGCATCTTTTAAATTGGTCGATCAAGCTCGAGAGATTCGACATCCACTTCCAGCCCAGAATAATGATCAAGGGATAGATTCTAGCATATTTTATTGCTAAGTTCACAGGAGATTGACCAATTGATTAGCTGAATGAAGAGAAATTGGTCACATGTGAAGCAATGTCCAAAGACTAGACACTCTATACTGATGGAGCCTCAAATTCATGGGGGCAGGAGTGGGGATTGTTCTCATAATCCCTAAAGACACCATAATTGAGTAGGGAGTTAGGCAGGGATTTGAAGCCTCTAATAACTAAGATGAGTATGAAGCTCTGATTGCCCGCTTCTAAAAAGTTAAACTATATTTAGTGATTCCAAACTGGTCTCCAAGCAGGTAAGTGGAGACTTCAACGCTAAAGATGATCGAGTGGAAACATACCTCAATATAATAAGAGGACTCATGGTAGACTTTGAGCAAACCAAAATACAACAGTTCCCACGAGGACAGAACAATCATGATGATGCCTTAGCAACACTAAGCTTAGTAATTGACTCTGACCTGAAAAGGATAATCTAGATTAAGTTTCTTGCATAACCTAGTATCGATCATATAGTCATAGCCAAGCAAGTCCTCCTAATAGATAAAGTCTCAGATGGATGGATCCTATCATCAATTATTTACGGAGTGACGTACTGCCAGACGATAAGAGGTCGACCCACCAAATCAAAGTCAAGACTGCTCATTTCTACCTTAGCCCCGAGGGGAAACTTTATAAGATGTCATTCATAGGACCCTACCTATAGTGCGTTCAGCTACAAGATGCCGAGCAAATACTTAGTTAACTTCACGAGGGCATATGTGGGAGTCACACAGGTGGAAGATCGCCAGCCTTTCAAGGGATCAAGGACGGATATTAGTGGCTTCATATTCAGAAAGACGCGGGCACATATATTCATAATTGTGAAAAGTGCCAAAAGCATTCACCTATGGTTCACCAGCCCACCAGCGACCTATAGTCACTTACTAGTCCATGACCTTTTGCTCAATAGGGATTAGACATCGTGGGACCACTACCTACTACATCCAAAAATCGAAAGTATCTTTTGGTCACCAATGACAACTTCACCAAATGGTTAGAGGCAGAACCATTGGCAAACATTCGAGACTCTGACATGACCAGGTTCATATGAGGAACATCATAACTAGCTTTGGGATACCAAGGACCATCATCACCGATAACGGTACACAATTTGAAAGTAGTTTCTTTAAATATTTCTGTGAGGAGCACGACATCAAGCACCACTTCTGTTCTGTAGAGTATCCCCAAAGCAATGTGCAAACGAAAGCTTCCAATAAAACCATGATCGATGGGATGAAAAAATTATTGGAAAGAGATAAGGGTGATTGGGTGGATAAACTCCCTCATGTTCTATGGGCTTATCTCATAACACCCAGGAGACCAACTGAAGAAACACCATTTACCCTCCTTTATGGCATGGAGGATTTCATCCCTCTGGAAGCAGGCCTCCCTACTATGAGAACAACTCTGGTCGACCATTCCCTCAATAATGAAGCACTACACACTAAAATTGACCTAGTAGATGAGCGACAAGAGATAGCCTTGATCAAGTTGGCCTCCTACCAACAACAACTAGCCAAGTAGTACAACCAAAGAGTTAATCCGAGGAAGTTTTCAATCGGGGACTATGTCCTGCAAAAGGTCCTCGACAGTGCTGTAAGACCATCAGAAGACAAACTGGGACCAAATTAGGAAGGACCATTCAGAGTAATCAGAGATGAATTTTAAAGAGCATATCATTTGGAAATGCTGGAGGGTAGGGAGATACCAAGAGCACGAAATGCAACCAATCTCAAGAAGTTCTACTTTTTCTTTTTTATCCTTTAAGTTAGCAAAATTTTTAGTTTTTTGTTGCTAGTTAAGACAATTTGCAATGAATAAAGGCTGGATTGACCTGAATATTCTCAAAGTTTACATTGGCTGCTTAAATCATCTTGATTATATCTTATTAATCTGTACCTTTTCCAATGATAACTCCTTTGTTCATATCCAAGATGTTTATTGAAAAGGGTTAGCGAATTAAATACAAACACTTCAAATCACCCTCAAGCCCTTGTTGCTAACACAAGAGGCCTCATGAGTTGTCTCGACAACAACTAAAGCCTCACAGGGGATACTTATAGGCAATAAAGCCAACTCTGATTGGTCGCCAACATCTGTTGGTAAAAAACAAACTGCTCGAGCAGATAACCTAATAGCCAGGTATATTCATGTCACTTAGGCCTAAGGAAGTGTGACGACACGACCTAAATGGTTAGGTGAATGGAATGGTACTACTCAGGAATATTGGACTGGGAGAATGTTCAAACATATAAAAAGAAGAATGCCTACACTTAAACATCATTTAGTCGATTACAGAAGCCCCAAATTATTCAAACTAAGTTTGAGTCTACCTAAAACCTACAATCGGTCAATCAATGTTATTTTGGTCAATTAAAGTACTGAGTAACCTTCGACCAGGCAAAGTCAAAACATGTTTAGTTAGCATATGCTCAAAACATAAGAAAATTCTATATTAAGAATACAAGGTTACAATCATAGACCTAAAAGAAATGGATAAGGGCTTAAGAGGGGCCAGGGCATCGATCAAGATATTCTACTACAACTGCCCTTTGATCATCATCTGGCTTTGGGGAAAATTCCTCGGTATCTTTTTTAAGATCTTGATCCAAGTGTTGGGGAGGAATAACATCGGTTAGAATCCATTCATTATCTTTTGAGAAGGGATTATAGCTATAGGGAGGACATTCAATCTAATACTTATACCAAAGCTTAGATTCTTTTGGAGTTCTCGCCTCTTTAAGAGCACTCAGCCACCATCGAGAAAAGGTAATTCTTTCAGCCTCCTTTAATTTTTATTGGGGCATCTGCCCAACTATAATTATAACCTTCTCCCCAGACCTCTCTAGGTCCCACCTTAAATGAGTATCTTAGCTTCTTGACATTATCTTTTATCATCGCTATAAAAGATTTCAAGCTCGCCACGTCTTTTCTCAAAGCATCATTCTCAGACTACAAGACCTCGCCCACTTAGTCGACCTCAGTCTTCTCCAATATTTAGGCCCTCAAAGAATTATCGTCCTCCTATAAAAAGGCCCATATTTCCTCCATCTCCTGGAGATCATTTTTCAGTTTGACAATCACTTCAGTCTAGTTTTTATACTTCTTATTCCTCGCTTTTAGTGACTTGCACATTTTCAAAAAAGCTTTACGATCTTGTAGGATAGGGCCAGGTCCAAGAATTCTCCCTATAAATATAGCGATCTAAATCAGCAGACTACAAAAAATACGCACTAAACCAGAAGAAAGTATATCAACATACAAGAAAACAACACATGAGTAAGGGGTAGAATTTCATTACCACATAACATAAAAAGAAGCCAATGGCTAATACATGAAGTTATTAAAATAAGATTACAAATTAATAAGATTAAAAACTGTACAAGGGGAATAAAAACTCTCATTCTACAGATCCCTTGTCTTTCACCTGGTATCCCTCAATTATGGCTTTCCCCTTGTCGACCACCTATTGCTCCTGGTTAGCACATGTACTCCCACCAACCATAGCACGAACAATCTCAGTGTTGCCAGCAGTATGATCACTTTCTTCCCCTTCCTCTTTCTATTCTTCTTATTTTTTTTTTCTTCTTCTTCTTCTTCTTCTTCTTCAATATAAGTGTCAGGACCAGGAGAATGAAGGCTAAAAAGATCAGAATCTACAAGAGCTCCAATAGCCTTTAAACCTTGGTTCCATCCCTTATTGAACGAAACCATGCAAGCATAAGACATTTAACGCTCAACATCCTCGTAAGCTTTGTAAAACCCCTCACGGTAGTTGTTATCCTTGTCTTGGGGAAGATCAGCCTCCAATTTGTCAACTTTCTCAGTTAAATTTTTATTGGCCTCCACCAGTTCTAACTTCTCAGCAATCAGTACCTTCTGAGTAACCCGAGAGCATCATAGGACTTAGACATCTCATTATTTCTATGCTCCCACTCTTAACGAACGTTAACAAAGGCCACCTTCTCGGCGTCTAGGGATTTCTTTAGCTCCACCTCCCTTACGAAGCTATCAGATTGGTTGTCCAGAAGGGTAGTGAAATCAAACAACATATGCAAACAGGAGAGAATCAAAGCAGAAACTAAAAAAATAAAGGAAAAGAAACAAGCAGGAAAGACTTACCAGAGCCATCCCTTGTGCAGACCTAAAGGCGAGTTGCCCCAGTGACGCGACCACAAATGTATTCTAGTGTGCATGATATCTAGGCTCAAGTGCAATCATGTCACTCAAGTAATAATCCCGGTAAGTTGGGGTCAAATCCTTAGGGAAATAGGATAAGAGAATCGTAACAACGTATAGAAAGACGGAGAATCCTAACTTGACTCTAAAAGAAACGAAAAGATACTTTGAATGGGAGATTTCATTCAACTAAATGCGTGTTTAAATTAAGGACTAACTAAGCTATGCATCAATGAAATGCAAATGAGATAAATAACCTAAGAGGGATGGCAAGTGATTAACAAACTTAACTGCAAACGAGAACAAGAGGTTGAGTTACGATCCCCGACACACTAGTAATTCACCCAGTAGGATACTAGATTTTGGATTTTTGAATTTACAAGGAACCCGATCTTTATTAATCCTAAGCATTCCGTATATGAAGGATCCTAGCCCGCATGATAAGAAATGAAAGGTAAGAATAAAGCATTGTTGCATTAACTACACGCGCATCACACTTTTAAGCATCTCGATTATCTAGGGCAAACGAGATAAAAAGTCCTACAAAAGTTGCGGAAATCAAGCAACACGATTCATTTAAAATTCAATTCAAAAATCTATTTCCAATTATGATAAATTACATCGGGTGGGGTTCATGAACCCCAACCCTTAAAAGATTAGCCAGACATGATTAAATGAAAAAAGACATCAAATTTAGAATAAAAAGAAATCATGATTGGCAAGAACAATTTTTAATTTTAGATAGCAACTAATAATTGAGAACTAATTAACTAAGTAAAAGAGAGAATAAATTAAATGAAACGAAATTACTTGCATTCACTGAATCTGAAATCAAATCTGAATCCTCTACTCAATCTTCAAAACAAGAATTTGTACACAAATGAGACAACTTTCTCTCTCTCAAAACTAATTAAAAAAAGTAAAAGTTCGAACTCCTTTTGTCTAACAATAACTAGAAGTTAAATACATCACGAAAAATCCAAAGTTGTAGGTGAATCTAACTCTAAAATCGGAACAAGAAAATCAGGTTTATCTTCGACGGATCGGTACATGTTCCTAGAAGCGGATCGGTCCGGGTCCAAATCCGGATAAGTCCTCTTTTTCTGGAAATAGGACCTATCCATTAAGCAAACTTTTCTAGCGAGATCTAAGGTTCCAGATCGGTCCCTTTTTGTTCTAAATAGGACCGGTCCGTCTTCATTTTTATTTTCTCTTTAATTTCTCCCCATTTTCTCTTCATTATCTCTCATCTTTGGAACCTCGTAACTTTTTCTTCGGAACTCAGAATTGGACGCCGTTTCCAACGCACTCGTAGACTCGATATCTTCAACTTTCATTTTGGGTTATCGTCCAGATTCTTGATGGAAATTACGCTTTTTCCCTTTTGACTTTTCTACCTCGATTAATTCTTTTGCTTTGCCTTTTTCCTTTCTTTACTTAGTAATAAATACCTGTAAATATCATGAAAAAGCCACAAAACTCGAGATACTACGTAGAAAGATCATTAGCATATAAATGAGATAAATCATGATGAATTACATTATCTGAGGCGATAAAAATCCCTAAATTAAGGGGATAAATTCGAAGAATTTACGCCTAATCAAACCCCCCTAACTTAGAAGTTTGCGCGTCCCAAGCAATGTAAAAGAATCTAACTACGGCTTAACTCTCGAGATTCATTTTATATGGATAGAATACCTCTTTCGCGGACAAGCAATTGCATTTAGCACATGCAACAAACCTCTAGGTTACCCTAGTAGGACGTGTGGTGTCTCGTGAGGGTCAAAATTCATTTTCCTAGACTCAAAGAAATTCAAAATACTTAGAAATTATTCGATTTAAATTTCTCAAAAAATAATCACCCTATATTTGTATTCGTAAGTCTCAATTTGTCGTGCGTGTGTGCGAAGCCAAAAATTAACTGTAGATTTCCACCGATTGATCATTCCATTACATTTTTGAAAATTCGCTTTGATTCAATAGTCACAGATACACTCACCAACGAATCACTCGGAATGTGGCTATTTTCTCTCGGTATGCGTGATATAAAGATTAAAGATAATGGACACAGTCACGCACACAAATTGAAAGACGAAAATATTTTAGGTGGGAAGCATCTCGTAATTAGAGTACGATTATAGGGAAACCGGAAATATTGTCTCTAATTCACACATTTAATCTCTTTTATTATCTTTTGTGCCTTAACTCTCCACGCGGTAACCAATTTTTCAATTTGGACTTGGTTAAGACTTTTTCGGGTTATAAGGTGTATTGGGTAAAATTTGAAATGGTTGGGAATTTTGGAATTGCAAAAATTTCTTGTGATGTCCGTTAGTGCTTTTTCAGGCTTTTGCTCATTTTTTCTTCTTTTTATATTTTTCTTTTTCTTGCTATTTTTGTTGAGCATTCTTCTATTTTTTCTTGCCCCTTTTTTTCGCACCATTTGGACTAAATTTGTGTATTTTTCATTTTCACAATTGTGGGCTAAATTTGGTGTATTTCGGGATACATACAACAAGGGAAAGATTTATTTGGCTCAAATTGGGTTGCAAAAAGGTTAATTTTTCACGACTTTTTTTTGTCCATATTTTTGGGTGACAAACGAGGGCCTACTTCATTGTCCAAATTGCTAATTACATTACCATATGCGACTCGAGATTAATTAAGTTTAGAGATAATTTCAGCGTGTTTTTCAAGACAACATTCCATTTCCTATAACCGATCAATGTTAAATAATGGAGATCCCCGACGACTTATTTTAACTTCTAAAATGAACTTGGAGTTAGTCATTAACTCGGATTGATTTTAAAAACTCAGAAAAGTGGATAGGCTCGACATCTCATCGGGTTAATAATCTCCACACTTATTCGTTATGTCGTCAATTCACGCTCAATTTCCATCTTTAGTCAATTTTGGCTTTGTGTATTTGGATTGTTGCGGATTTGAGACTTTAAATTAAATTTCGGTGATATTTTTGAAAAATTTAAATTTAAATTTTTATTTATTTTGAAGAAAATGTTTTTTTGCTTTTCTGAACTTTTTCAATTTTTTTAATTTTTGGGCATTTTGAAAATTTGTGAAGTTTTAGAAATACGCACTTGTCACCCCCCTAACTTAGACTTTTGCATTGTCCGCAATCAAAAGGACTAACAATCTAAACAAGTGCAAATAACAAGTGTGACAAATAAAGCAAGAAAATATTTAAAATGCAAAACACTAAATGACACTAACACATGACTCAAACTCACCCGACTCCATGAACGGGGTCAAATGCTCTCCACAAACTCACCCGACTCCATGAACGGGGTCAAATGCTCTCCTCGTCTCTACCGTCTTCATATCGTAAACCAATGATCAGAACAATTTGGGACTTAGCCCATAGATAAAGGAAAGACCGGGAGACTCATCGTGACTAATCGAAAAGGGATCCTCTTGATGCTTACTCAAAGCGTGGCCTGTGTGCGCCGACTCGAAGGGAACACTAAGGTTTCTTTTAATTTTTTGAATGCATGGGTCGGGCTCTAACTCGGACGAAACAAAACTTTTCTCCTCAATTGCCTTCGGGACCTCAAGTGGTATGGGTGGATGGTCATAAAGAATGAATTCATCTATTTTATCTTTCCATTCGCTTTCTTCTAAAGGACTACAAGAGTCCAATAGGGATTGGACTTCAACAGTAAGGCTCTCTTACACCGACCCAAATTCTTTTTCAAAGTCTTCAAGACTTATATCTCCTAATTCTTTCTCTCGAGTGTGTTTCGAACATTTTCTTTCACTCTCTTCTGAAGACTTCTGTGATGTGGATGGATGGTCATTACAAAGGAATCCTTCTATTGTATCTTGCCATTCTCTCTCATCCATGTAACTATACGAGTCCAATAAAGGTTGGACTTCTACATTCAGGCTCTCATCCCTATGCCCAAATTCTTTTTCAAAATATTCCATGCTCACGTCCCTTAGCTTTCTCTCGCGAGTAATGCATACGTCCTCGCTTACTTACTCGATCTCAAACTCCACTGTTTTTTTTCTCCTCTAACCACTCTCTCTTGCTCTCAATCGCGGTTACTACGCACACCTCCCCCACCTTTCTTTCATCATCAAAACTACCACTCTCACTTGATGAAATAAGACACACCCCTAACGGATCTCGCTTATAGGACCTCTCATTCTCGTGTACTGTCTCTTCCATAAGATCCATTTCTCGCGATTCGTACTCCTCACTCTCGGGATTGGTGATGTTGAAGATATTTGTTTCAAGGGTCATATTCCCGAACGTAAGTTGCAGGCACCCATTTCGAGTGTTGATCAAAGCATTAGCTGTAACTAATAATGGGCGGCCTGAAATGGCGGGGATATGATTACTCGGTACAACGGAGGGCTCCTCGTCCCAAATGACAAAATCCATCGGGAAGTAGAATGTGTCAATTTAGACGATCACGTCCTCAATGATTCCAAGAGGTATCTTTACGGAACTATCCACGAGTTAGAGAATTATGTTTGTGGGCATAAGGTCCCCCAAACCCAATTACTTATTGATGGAGTAGGGGAGAAAGTTGACTCTCGCCCCTAAATCTATTAGCGCTCTCTCAATTCGATTTCCCCCCATAAGCATGAAATAGTGGGTGCACCCGGATCTTTGAATTTGGGTGGAATGTTACTTGATAATATTGATCTGACGTTCTGTGCTAGGAACACATTTTTCTTTACCTTTAGCTTTCGTTTCACCATAAGTAAGTCCTTAAGAAACTTAACGTACTCAGTAATTTTCTTTATGGGGCCGAGAAAAGGTAAATTAATCTTTACTTGATTAAGAACATCTAACACGTATTTATGAGAGGACTCTTTGGCGTGAGATACTAGCCGTTGGGGAAATGGAGCGGCTGTGGGGGGTTTCTCTACGACTTCGGGCTCACTAGTGTTCTTGTTATCACTCTCGTTCAAGGAGGCATCTTTGTCCTCTTTCGTGCCGGCCAAAACCTCCTTGCCTTTAGGTGTATCGTGTGGGAAAGGTGATAGATCAACAACTTTCCCACTACGTAGAGTGGTTATCGCGCAACATTGCTCTAGATTTGCATTAGAAATAAAACATACACTAGTTTGACCTTGGGGAGGTCTTTGGCCTTGAGGCGAAAACTTACCCTTCTCTTGGACACTCAACGACGATTGCAACTTTCAAATATTCGCATTTAGGTCGGTGAATATGTGCTCAAATCTTGCATTGGTTGCATTTTGGTATTGGATGAATTGATTATAGTTATCCTCAAGAGATCTCTGCGGTGGGGTAATGTATGGGCCTGGAGGTGGTGCTTGCGAAAATTGAGGAGGGGGTGGAGGTAGGGCAACATGTGAATGAGGATTCAACGCAGCTTGTTGTTGCCCATAGCTAAAACCAGGATGGTTTTTCCATGAGGGGTTGTGAGAATTTATGTGCGGGGCCTCGAAATTACCCTTAAATTCTCCTATAGCCTCCACCTGCTCGGTATGCATAGTCTTGTAGGCGAAAATCTTCAGGCATGCCTTTGCGGAATGGCCCGCCTCACAGATAGCGCACACCTTTTCTTTTACTGCACGGTTGGATCCAAAAATGTCTCTCAAACGAACTTCAAGTAGATCTCTCACTCCTTTCTCAAACTGATCAAATCGACGGTCTAGTAAAGTATTACTATCTAGTTGGTATATACCGGATGCAGTCGGAGTGGTAGATACTTGTCTAGGACGGGTTTGGGCATTAGGATTAGATTTGTCCCATGCTTGAGTAGTCTCGACGACATACTTAAGATGGGCCTCAACATCACTAGCATCTAATTCCCAGAATGGTCTTTCGCACATGGTTTGCACAAGTTGTTTAGACTCTACTGTTAGCCCATGATGGAAGAAAGGGATTATGTTATGTTTTCAAATCCATGATGGGGGAAAGCGCTAACCAATTCTTAAAAGAATTAACTAACACTTATCGAAAGACTCATTATCTTATTGTCGGAAAGCTTGAATCTGAGTCTTGACAGAGTTGGTTTTGTGCTGTGGATAGAACTTTGAGAGAAATTTCGATTTCATATCCTTCCAAGTGATAATGGAGTTTAGGGGTAGAGACCACAACCAAATCTTAGCTTTATCCTTTAAGGAAAAAGGTAAAAGCTTCAGGCGAATGACATCTTGCGTACAAGCTTGATCACTAAACGTCTCGCATACCTCTTCAAACTCTCGTATGTGAAGGTATGATTTCTCCGAATCCATTCCATGAAAAGTAGGGAGAATCTGTATCATCCCATTGAGAAAGTCGAACTGATCGGCATTATACGGGAGTAAAATGCAACCAGGGGTGACCTTTCGCTTGGGAAATAGGAGTTCTTTCATGGGACGATATGGTGGATTTCCCTCCTCAGTACCGAAACTAGCGACGTCTGACATTTATCTCTCTCTTAACGACTAGGTATCCTCACTCGATACAATAGGTGTGTAACTTGAAATGTAACCAGATGGTTCACTCGAAGTGTAATTGGATAGTGAATTTGGCGGTGTAGGAGGTGGAACCCAAAATTGTGGTACACGAGGGGTGTGGGGACTGTCAGGATTATACTCAACGATTGGATTTTCATGAATTCTGGTTGGAGTATTTTAAGGAGTTTATTAAGGATTCTTCATGAACGGGCCTTTGAGAGATAATTTCTTTTTGGATATTTATTTATTTATTTTTTATCAAAGTTTTAGATTGACTCGATTTAACCTAAGTCTACCTAATTTCCAGACGACGGCGCCAAAAACTTGATGCGACCATAAATGTGTTCTAGTGTGGGTGCTATCTAGGCTTAGGTTCAAGCCTGTCGCTCAAGTAATAGTCCCGGTAAGTCATGGTCGAATCCTCAGGGAAATAGGATGAGAGAATCGTAACGACGTGTGGAAAGACGGAGAATCATAACTTGACTCTAAAAGAAACGAAAATATACTTTGAATGGGATATTTCCTACAACAAAATGCGTGTTTAAATTAAGGACTGACAAAGCTATGCATTAATGAAATGCAAATGAGCTAATTAACCTAAGATGCGTGGCAAGTGATTAACAAACTTAACTGCAAACGAGAACAAGAGGTTGGGTTACAATCCCCCACACCCTAGTAAATCACCCTGCAGGATACTAGATTTCAAAATTAGAATTTACAAGGAACCCGATATTTATTATTCCTAAGCATTCCGTATATGAAGGACTGTACCCCGCATCATACGAAATCAAAGTTAAGAATAAAGCAGTGTCGCATTTACTACACGCGCGCCGCACCCTTAATCATCATGGTTACCTAGGGCAAACGAGATCAAAAGTCCTACGAATGTTGCGATAATCATGCAACACGATTCCTTTTAATTTAATTCAAAAATCTATTTCTAATTATGATAAATTACATCGGGTGGGGTTCATGTACCCCAACCCTTAAAAGATTAGCCATACATGATTAAATGAAGGAAGACATCAAATTTAGAATAAAAAGAAATCATGATTGGCAAGAATAATTTTTAATTTGAGATAACAACTAAGAATTGAGAACTAATTAACTAAGTAAAAGAGAGAATAAATTAAGTGAAACGGACTTACTTGCATTCGCTAAATCTGAAATAAAATCTGAATCCTCTACTCAATGTTTAAAACTAGGGTTTGCACATAGGTGAGTGAGCTTTCTCTCTCTCAAAACTAATTAAAAAAAGTAAAAGTTCAAACTCCTTTTGTCTAACAATAACTAGAAGTTAACTACATCACAGAAAATTCGGAGTTGTAGCTGAATCAAACTCTAAAATTGGAACAAGAAAATCAGGTTTATGTTCGACGGACCGGTCCGTGCGCCCAGGAGCGGACGGTCTGGGTCCAAATCCGGATCAGTCCTTATTTTCTAGAAATAGGACCGGTCCATTAAGCAAATTTTTCGAGTGAGTTCTAAGGTTCCGGAGCGGTCCCTTTGTGTTCTAAATAGGCTCGGTCTGTCTGATTTTTATTTTATCGTCAATTTCTCCCCATTTTCTCTTTATTATCTCTCATCTTTATAACCTCATAACTTCTGCTTCGGAACTCAGAATTGGACGCCGTTTCTTCTTACGTACTCGTAGACTCGATATCTCCAACTTTCAATTTGGGTTCTCGTCGAGATTATTGATGGAAATTACGCTTTTCCCTTTTGACTTTTCTCCCTTGATTCATTCTTCTGCTTTGCCTTTTTTCTTTCTTTACTTAGCATTAAATACCTGTAAATATCATGAAAAAGGCACAAAACTTGAGATACTACATTTAAAGGTTAGTAGCATATAAATGAGATAAATCAAGATGAATTAAATTATCCGAGGCGATAAATATCCCTAAATTAAGGGGATAAATTCAGAAGAATTTACGCCTAATCACCCAGCCTAGAGGAATGCTCGCGATCAGCAGCAAGCACCGACCTCTTCAGGAGATCAGAGGCCAAAAAGGGGGAGTCACCCACACTAGCCCTCCAAGACTAGGGACAATGGGCACTCTAGAGGATTGTAGGGATGGTTTCTTCTTAGCCCGAGCTCTTTCCTTCTCTTTCCTCTTCTCTTATCCATTCTTTATCTCTCCCTTTCTCTCTTATTCTCTTCTTATCTTTGCTTCTTTTTCTCGTTCTCTTGCTCTCCCCCTTATCAAATGGGCCAGAACCACGACCCGTGGGAGAGCCTGCTGTAGAAACCTTCAGTGTGAGAATCCTATCAGAAAAGATCGCATGATCGTCATCATTATTACGAAACCTTAACCTAGTCTTCTTGACTAAAGGATCCATGTCTTCTTCTTCTTCTTCTTCTTCTTCTTCTTCTTCTTCTTCTTCTTCTGTTACCTCTTCTCCTCCTCTTACTTCCATTCCTCTTCTTCTCTCTTATTCGATCTCTACCTATTCTTCCGAATTGTCGTATTCAATAAGAATCGGATCAGAAGGACCTACCTCTGAGCTTTTAAAATTGGGACATAATCAACCGATTGAGCAATGAAGCTAGTGCTTGTGCTTTTGTATTCCAAGAGAAAGGCTGTTAACTTAGGATGCTCACCTTCTGCTAATCTGTCCTTGATACTTCAGGCTTTCACAAGCTCTTCAGTATTAATTTCACTGATGTTAGGCTCTTGGTTCTTGGCACGAGCTGCAATAACTAATAAGAGTAATATCATCCACAAGAATGAGAAGAGTTCACAAGAAGTTAACAGAAAGAAAAAGGAGTAAGTGGCCTGTTTCGACCTCTCCATATTAAAAAATTGTAGGGCCACATGGTCTCTCCCCCTCCAATAGTGGAGGGCATTTCCAGTTCCTTGTAATAAATTAACTTTCCCAGTAGTCTTTGTGGTAATCCAGAAGGTTTACCACCAAAAATTGCTTGACTTTTCGGGTTTTCAGATACAACAAACCCTCTTTAGTCTTCGAGAACACATAACAGTAACATATCTTAACTAGACCCAACCTTGTTTCATAAATTGTATTTA
The DNA here is from genome assembly GCA_949130495.1 of Sambucus nigra. Lineage (NCBI taxonomy): Eukaryota > Viridiplantae > Streptophyta > Magnoliopsida > Dipsacales > Adoxaceae > Sambucus > Sambucus nigra. The sequence goes on from OX422209.1 coordinate 690,149,089, forward strand.
TCCTATGGACATCGTTTACTATCCTCCATATGTTGGGGGCACATTGAGCAGGAACAATGGCAAAGTACCTAAAAAATCTAATAAATAACTCATTTTAGGGAATGTGAAACCCCCTTGAGTTATCAATAGGGTGTGAATCCAATGCCCCCCATTAACTTCACGAACAGTACGAGAAAGGGGAGCATAGTCGATAATCACACAGTTAGGTATGTTATACTTGTGCCTAAACTCTTTTACATATCTACCATCTAACATCGCCATAACTGAACAAGTAAGAAGAAACCCTAGCTACAGTAACTAGCTAAAAGAAACAATAAGGACCAAAGACTATAACTTACAGGCGGTAACGAGGCTTTGAGAAAGCACAAAAGAAGGGGAACTTTGACTTTTGAAGCATAAGAGAAGCTTAGGAACAGAGTATGCACAAGAACGACTAGCGACAGTAAACAAACGTTTGAGTACACAACACCTGATCACCATGATACTCTAATGATAAGTTTCAATTTCCCAGGATGATTTTAGTGCTTCAATTTATTTTTTAAGACAAGCATGACGTTTATGTAAGCCTTGCTATTACAAAGATACCATCACGGACTCTCGCTACATTTTAAGGCCTTGTACCTTCGACCTAGTTAAAATCTATTGGCCCATGGTTATCAGCTCAAAGATTTCAGCTCAAAGATCTCAGTGTTGCCAACAGCATGGTCATCTTCTTCTTCTTCTTCTTCTTCTTCTTCTTCTTCTTCTTCAATATAAGTGTCAGGATCAGGAGAATGATGGCTAAAAAGATCAGAATCTGCAAGAACTCCAGTAGCCAATAAACCTTGGTCCCATCCCTTATTGAACGAAACCATGCAAGCATAAGCCATTTGATGCTCAACATCCTCATAAGCTTTGTACAACCACTCACAGTAGTTGTTATCCTTGGCTTGGGGAAGATCAGCCTCCAACTTGTCAACTTTGTCAGTTAAATTTTTATTGGCCTCCACCAGTTCGAACTTCTCAGCAACCAGTACCTTCTGAGTAACCCCGAGAGCATCATAGGACTTAGACATATCATTCTTTTTATTCTCCCACTCTTGGTGAACGTTAACAAAGGACACCTTCTCAGCATCTAGGGATTTCTTCAGCTCCACCTCCCAACTAAAGCTATCGGATTGATTGTCCAGAAGGGTAGTGAAATTAAACAACATCTGCGAACATGAGATAATCAGAGTAGAAACAGAAAAAATAAAGGAAAAGAAACATGCAGGAAAGACTTACCAGAGCCATACCTTGTGTAGACCTAAAGGCGAGTTTCCCCAGTGACGCAACCACAAATGTGTTCTAGTGTGCATGCTATCTAGGCGTAAGCGCAAGCTTGTCACTCAAGTAATAATCCCGATAAGTCGGGGTCGAATCCTCAGGGAAATAGGACGAGAGAATCGTAACAACGTATTGAAAGACGGAGAATCCTAACTTGAGTCTAAAAGAAACGAAAAGATACTTTGAATGGGAGATTTGCTTCAACTAAATGCGTGTTTAAATTAAGGACTGACTAAGCTATGCATCAATTAAATGAAAATGAGCTAATTAACCTAAGAGGGATGGCAAGTGATTAACAAACTTAACTGCAAACGAGAACAAGAGGTTGGGCTACAATCCCCCACACACTAGTAATTCAACCTGTAGGATACTAGATTTCGGAATTAGAATTTACAAGGAACATGGTCTTTATTAATTCTTAGAATTTCGTATATAAAGGATCTTAGCCCGCATGATAAGAAATGAAAGGTAAGAATAAAGCAGTGTCGTATTAATTACACGCACGTCACACTTTTAACCATCTCGATTACCTAGGGCAAACGAGATCAAAAGTTCTACAAAGGTTGCGATAATCACGCAACACGATTCCTTAAAAATTCTATTCAAAAATCTATTTCCAATTATGATAAATTACATCGGGTAAGGTTAATGTGCCCCAACCCTTAAAAGATTATCCAGACATGATTAAATGAAAAAAGACATCAAATTTAGAATAAAAAGAAATCATGATTGGCAAGAACAATTTTTAATTTTAGATAGCAACAAAGAATTGAGAACTAATTAACTAAGTAAAAGAGAGAATAAATTAAATGAAACGAAATTACTTGCATTCACTGAATCTGAAATCAAATCTGAACATTCTACTCAATCTTCAAAACGAGGATTTGTACACAGGTGAGAGAGCTTTCTCTCTCTCAAAACTAATTAAAAAAAGTAAAGGTTCTAACTCCTTTTTTATAACGATAACTAGAAGTTGAATACATCACTAAAAATCCGGAGTTGTAGGTGAATCAAACTCTAAAATCGGAACAAGAAAATCAGGTTTATCTTCGACGGACCGATCCGTGCGCCCAGGAGCGGATCGGTCCGGGTCCAAATCCGGATCAGTGCTTTTTTTTTTCTGGAAATGGGGCCAGTCCATTAAGCAAATTTTTCCAGTGAGTTCTAAGGTTCCGGATTGGTCCCTTTTTGTTCTAAATAGGACCGGTCCATCTTCTTTTTTATTTTTTGTTCAATTTCTCTCCATTTTCTCTTCATTATCTCTCATCTTTGGAACCTTGTAACTTTTTCTTCGGAACTCAGAATTGGACGTCGTTTATTCCTACGCACTCGTAGACTCCATATCTTCAACTTTCATTTTGGGTTATTGTCCAGATTCCTGATGGAAATTATGCTTTTGCCCTTTTGACTTTTCTCCCTGGATTAATTCTTCTGCTTTGGCCTTTTGCTTTCTTTACTTAGCAATAAATACCTGTAAATATCATGACAAAGCCACAAAACTCGAGATACTACGTAGAAAGGTCAGTAGCATATGAATGAGATAAATCATGATGAATTACATTATCTAAGGCGATAAAAATCCCTAAATTAAGGGGATAAATTTAGAAGAATTTATGCCTAATCAAACCCCCTAACTTAGAACTTTGCGCGTCCCGAGCAATGTAAAAGAATCTAACTAAAGATCAACTCTCGAGATTCGTTTTATTAGGATAGAATACCGCTTTCACGGACAAGCAATTTCATTTAGCGTATGCAACAAGCCTTTAAACCCATAGGTTACCCTAGTAGGACGTGTGGTGTCTCGTGAGGGTTTGCAGTGAAAATACCCACAAAATTCATTTTTCTAGACTCAAAGAAATTGAAAATACTTAGAAATTATTCAATTTAAATTTCCCGAAAAATAATCACCCTATATTTTTATTCGTAAGTCTCAATTTGTTGTGCGTGTGTGCGAAGCCAAAAATTAACTCTAGGTTTCCACTGATTGATCATTCCGTTACTTTTCGGAAAATTCGCTTTGATTCAATTCTCACGGATACACTCACAAATGAATCACTCGGAATGTGGATATTTTCTCTCGGTATGCGTGATATAAAGATTAAAAATAATGGACGCGGTCACGCACACAAATTGAAAGACGAAAATATTTTAGGTGGGAAGGATCTCGTCATTAGAGCACGATTATAGGGAAACTGGAAACATTGCCTCTAATTCACACATTTAATCTCTTTTATTATCTTTTGTGCCTTAACTTTCCACGCGGTAACCAATTTTTCAATTCGGACTTGGTTAGGACTTTTTCGGGTTATAAGGTGTATTGGGTAAAATTTGAAATGGTTGGAAATTTTGGAATTGGAAAAATTTCTTGTGATGTCCGTTAGTGCCTTTTCAGGCTTTTGCTCATTTTTTCTTCTTTTTATATATATATTTTTTATTTTTATTTTTCTTGCTATTTTTGTGAGCATTCTTCTATTTTTTTGTTGCCCCTTTTTATTTCACCATTTGGACTAAATTTCTGTATTTTTCATTTTCACAATTTCGGGCTAAATTTGGTGTTTTTCGCGCTACAAACAACAAGGGAAAGATTTATTTGGCTCAAATTGGGTTGCAAAAAGGTTAATTTTTCACGACTTTTTTTTCTTCATATTTTTGGGTGACAAACGAAGGCCTACTTCATTGTCCAAATTGCTAATTACATTACCATATGCGACTCGGGATTAATTAAGTTTAGAGATAATTTCAGCGTGTTTTTCAAGACAACATTCCATTTCCTATAACCGATCAATGTTAAAGAATGGAGATCCCCGACGACTTATTTTAACTTCTAAAATGAACTTGGAGTTAGTCATTAACTCGGATTGATTTTAAAAACTCAGAAAAGTGGATAGGCTCGACATCTCATCGGGTTCATAATCTCCACACTTATTCGTTAAGTCGTCAATTCACGCTCAATTTCCATCTTTAGTCAATTTTGGCTTTATGTATTTGGATTGTTGCAGATTTAAGACTTTAAATTAAATTTCGGTGATATTTTTAAAAAAATTAAATTTAAATTTTTATTTATTTTGAAGAAAAATGTTTTTTTGCTTTTCTGAACTTTTTCAATTTTTTTTTTAATTTTTGGGCATTTTGAAAATTTGTGATGTTTTAGAAATACACACTTGTCACCCCCCTAACTTAGACGTTTGCATTGTCCACAATCAAAAGGAATAAAATTCTAAATAAGTGCAAATAACAAGTGTGACAAATAAAGCAAGAAAATATTTGAAATGAAAAACACTAAAGGACACTAACACATGACTCAATAATACAACAAAAATTACCCCATAAGCGTCGGGGGTGCGACGACCTTTCATCTCTCCACAAACTCACCCGACTCCATGAACGGGGTCAAATGCTCTCATCGTCTCTCCCGTCCTCATATCGTAAACCAATAATCGGAACAAGTTGGGACCTGGCCCATAGATAAAGGAAAGATCGGGAGACTCATCGTGACTAATCAAAAAGTGATCCTCTTGATGCTTACTCAAAGTGTGGCCTGCGTGCGCCGACTCGAAGGGAACACCTAGGTTTCTTTCAATTTTTTGAATGCATGGGTCGGGCTTTAAGTCGGACGAAACACAACTTTTCTCCTCAATCGCCTTCGGGACTTTAAGTGGTATGGGTGGATGATCACAAAGAAGGAATTCATCTATTTTATCTTTCCATTCGCTTTCTTCTAAGTGACTACAAGAGTCCAATAGGGATTGGGCGTCAACAGTAAGGCTCTCTTACACCGACCCAAATTCTTTTTCAAAGTATTCAGACTTATATCTCCTAATTATCTCTCTCGAGTGTGTTTCGAACATTTTCTTTCATTCTGTTTTGAAGACCTCTGTGATGTGGATGGATGGTCATTACAATGGAATTCATCTATTGTATCTTGCCATTATCTCTCATCCAAGTAACTAAACGAGTCCAATAAAGGTTGGACTTCTACATTCAAGATCTCATTCATATGCCCAAATTCTTTTTCAAAATCTTCCATGCTCACGTCCCTTAACTTTCTCTCGCGAGTAATGCCTGCGTCCTCGCTTACTTAGTCGATATCAAACTCCACTATTTTTCTCTCCTCTAACCACTCTCTCTTGCTCTCAATCGCGGTCACTACACACACCTCCCCCAACTTTCTTTCATCATCAAAACTACCGCTCTCACTTGATGGAATAAGGCACACCCCTAATGGCTCTCGCTTGTGGGACCTCTCATGCTCGTGTACTATCTCTTCCATAAGATCTATTTCTCGCGATTCGTACTCCTCACTTTCGGGATTGGTGATGTTGAAGATATTTGTTTCGAGCGTCATATTACCGAACGCAAGTTGCATCCACTCATTTTGAGTGTTGATCAAAGCATTAGCTGTAGCTAAGAATGGGCGGCCTGAAATGACGGGGCAATGATTACTTGGTACAACAGAGGGCTCCTCGTCCCAAACGACAAAATCCATCAGGAAGTAGAATGTGTCAATTTAGACGATCACGTCCTCAATTATTCCTAGAGGTATCTTCACGAAACTATCTACGAGTTGGAAAGTAATGTTTGTGGGCTTAAGTTCCCCCAAAACCTAATTGCTTATTGATGGAGTAGGGGAGAATGTTGACACTCGCTCCTAAATCAATTAGCACTCTCTCAATTAGATTTCCCCCCATGATGCACGAAATAGTAGGTGCACCCGGATCTTTGAATTTGGGTGGAAGGTTACTTGATAGTATTGAGCTGACGTCCTGTGTTAGGAACACATTTTTCTATACCTTTATCTTTCGTTTCACCCTAAGTAAGTCCTTAAGAAACTTAGCGTACTCAGGAATTTGATTTATGGTGTCGAGAAAAGGTAAATTAATCTTTACTTGCTTAAGAATGTCTAACACGTCTTTATAAGAGGAATCTTTGGCGTGAGATACTAGCCGTTGGGGAAATGGAGCGGCTGTGGGGGGTTTCTTTACGACTTCGGGCTCACTAGTGTTCTTGTTATCACTCTCATTCAAGGAGGCATCTTCGGCCTCTTTCGTGTCAGCCGAAACCTCCTTGCCTTTAGGTGTGTCGTGTGGGAAAGGTGATATATCAACAACTTTCCCACTACTTAGAGTGGTTGTCGCGCAACATTTCTCTTGATTTGCATTAGAAATAAAACTTACACTAGTTTGACCTTGGGGCGGTCTTTAGCCTTGAGACAGAAACTTACCCTTCTCTTGGACACTCAACAACGATTGCAACTTTGAAATGTTCGAATTTATGTCGGTGAACATGCGCTCAAATCTTGCATTGGTTGCATTTTGGGATTGGATGAATTGATTATAGTTATCCTCAAGAGATCTCCACGGTGGGGGTAATATATTGGCCTGGAGGTGGTGCTTGCGAAAATTGAGGAGGGGTGGAGGTAGGGCAACGTGTGAATAGGATTCAACGCAGCTTGTTGTTTCCCATAGCTAAAACCCGGATGGTTTTTTCATTAGGGGTTGTGAGAATTTCCTTATGGGGCCTCGAAATTACCCTTAAATTCTCCTATAGCCCCTACCTGCTCGGTATGCATAGTCTTGTAGGCAAAAATCATCAGGCATGACTTTGCGTAGTGGCCCGACTCAAAGATAGCACACACCTTTTGTTTTACTGCACGGTTGGATCCAAAAATGTCTCTCAAATGGACTTCAATTAGATCTCTCACTCCTTTCTCAAACTGATCAAATCAACGGTCTAGTAAAGTATTACTATCTAGTTGGTATACACCGGATGCAGTTGGAGTGGTAGATACTTGTCTAGGCCGGGTTTGGGCATTAGGGTCAGACGTGTCCCATACTTGAGTAGTCTCAACGACATACTTAAGATGGGACTCAACATCACTAGCATCTAATTCCCAGAATGGTCTTTCACACATGGTTTGCACAAGTTGTTTAGACGCTACTGTTAGACCATGATGGAAGAAATGGATTAGGTTATGTTTTCAAATCCATGATGGGGGCAAGCGCTAACCAATTCTTAAAAGTGTCACCAACACTTATCGAAAGACTCATTATCTTGTTATCCGAAAGCTTGAATCTGAGTCTTGACAGAGTTGGTTTTGTGTTGTGGATAAAACTTTGAGATAAATTTCGATTTCATATCCTTCCAAGAGATAATGTAGTTTGGGGGTAGAGACCACAACCATGTCTTATATTTATCCTTTAAGGAAAAAGGGAAAAGATTCAGGCGAATGACATCTTGTGTGCAAGCTTGATCACTAAACGTCTCGCATGCCTCTTCGAACTCTCTTATGTGAAGGTATGATTTCTCCGAATCCATTCCATGAAAAGTAGGGAGAATCTGTATCATCCTATTGTGAAAGTGGAACTGACCGGACTTATACGGGAGTAAAATGCAACTAGGGGTGGCAGTTCGCTCGGGAAAAAGAGGTTATTTCATGGGATGATATGGTGGATTTCCCTCCCCAGTACCGAAACTAGCGACGTCTGACATTTCTCTCTCTCTTAACGACTAGGTATCCTCACTTGATACACTAGGTGTGTAACCTGAAATGTAACCAGATGGGTCACTTGAAGTGTAATTGGATAGTGAATTTGACGGTGTAGGAGGTGGAACCCAGAATTGTGGTACACGAGGGGTGTGAGGGCTGTCAGGATTATACTCAACGATTGGATTTTCGTGAATTCTGGTTGGAGTATTTTAAGGAGTTTGTTCAGGATTTTTCATGAACGGGATTTTGAGAGATAATTTCTTTTTGGATATTTATTTATTTTTTTTTTATCAAAGTTTTAGATTGACTCGATCTAACCTAAGTCTACTTAATTTCATGGCAACGGCGCCAAAAACTTGACGCGACCTTAAATGTGTTCTAGTGTGCGTGCTATCTAGGCTCAGGTGCAAGTCTTTCGCTCAAGTAATAATCCCAGTAAGTCGGGGTCGAATCCTCAGGTAAATAGGATGAGAGAAGCGTAACGACGTATGGAAAGACGGAGAATCATAACTTGACTCTAAAAGAAACGAAAAGATACTTTGAATGGGATATTTCCTACAACTAAATGTGTGTTTAAATTAAGGACTGACTAAGGTATGCATCAATGAAATGCAAATGAGATAATTAACCTAAGATGGATGGTAAGTGATTAACAAACTTAACTGCAAACGAGAACAAGAGGTTGGTTTACAATCCCCCACACCCTAGTAATTCACCCTGCAGGATACTAGATTTCGAAATTAGAATTTACAAGGAACCCGGTCTTTACTAATCCTAAGCATTCCGTATATGAAGGATCGTATCCCGCATCATACGAAATCAAAGGTAAGAATAAAGCAGTGTCGCATTAAATACACGTGCGTCGCACCCTTAATCATCCTGGTTACCTAGGGCAAACGAGATCAAAAGTCCTACGAATGTTGCGATAATCATGCAACACGATTCCTTTAAAATTCAATTTAAAAATCTATTTTCAATTATGATAAATTACATCGGGTGGGGTTCATGTACCCCAACCCTTTAAAGATTAGCCATACATGATTAAATAAAGAAAGACATCAAATTTAGAATAAAAAGAAATCATGATTGGCAAGAATAATTTTTAATTTGAGATAGCAACTAAGAATTGATAACTAATTAACTAAGTAAAAGAGAGAATAAATTAAATGAAACGGAATTACTTGCATTCATTGAATCTGAAATCAAATCTGAACCCTCTACTCAATGTTTAAAGCTAGGGTTTGCACATAGGTGAGTGAGCTTTCTCTCTCTCAAAACTAGTTAAAAAAAGTAAAAGTTCGAACTCCTTTTGTCTAACAATAACTAGAAGTTAAATACATCACAAAAAATTCGGAGTTGTAGCTCAATCAAACTCTAAAATTGGAACAAGAAAATCAGGTTTATATTCGGCGGACCGGCCCGTGCGCCTAGGAGAGGACGGTCCGGGTCCATATCCGGAGCAGTCCTTTTTTTTCTTAAAATAGGACCGATCCATTAAGCAAATTTTTCCAGTGAGTTTTAAGGTTCTGGATCGGTCCCTTTGTGTTCTAAATAGGCCCGGTCCGTCTTGATTTTTATTTTCTCTTCAATTTCTCCCCAAATTTCTTAATTATCTCTCATCTTTAGAACCTCATAACTTTTACTCCGGAACTCAAAATTGGATGCCGTTTCTTCCTACGCACTCGTAGGCTCGATATCTCCAACTTTCATTTTGGGTTCTCATCGAGATTCCTGATGCAAATTATGCTTTTTCCCTTTTGACTTTTCTCCCTTGATTCATTCTTCTGCTTTGGCATTTTCCTTTCTTTACTTAGCAATAAATACCTGTAAATATCATGAAAAAGGCACAAAACTTGAGATACTGCATATAAAGGTTAGTAGCATATAAATGAGATAAATCAAGATGAATTACATTATCCAAGGCGATTATAATCCCTAATTAAGGGGATAAATTCGGAAGAATTTACACCTAATCACCCAACCTAGAGGAATGCTCGCGATCAACAACGAGCACCGACCTCTTTAGGAGATCAGGGGCAAAAAACGGGGAGTCACCCACACTATCCCTCCAAGACCAAGGACAATGGGCACTCTAGAGGACTGTAGGGATGGTTTCTTCTTAGCTGCAGCTCTTTTCTTCTCTTTCCTCTTCTTTTATTCATTCTTTATCTCTACCTTTCTCTCTTATTCTCTTCTTCTTCTCTTTGCTTTTTTTTTTCTCCTTCTCTTGCTCTCTCCCCTTATCATATGGGCCAGAACCACTGCCCGTGGGAGAGCCTACTGCAGAAACCTTCAGAGCGGGAATCCTATCAGAAAAGATCGCATGATCGTCATCATTATTATTAAACCTTAACCTATTTTTCTTAAGTAAAGGATCCATGTCTTCTTCCCCTTATTCTTCTTCTTCTTCTTCTTCTTCTTCTTCTTCTTCTTCTTCTTCTTATTCTTATTATTATTATTATTATTATTATTATTATTATTATTATTATTATTATTATTATTATTATTATTATTATTATTATTATTATTATTATTATTATTATTATTCTGTTTCCTCTTCTCCTCCTCTTACTTCTATTCCTCTTCTTCTCTCTTATTCGATCTCTTCCTCTTCTTCAGAATTGTCCTACTCGATAAGAACTGGATCAAAAGGACCTACCTCTGGAGCTTTTAAAATTGGGACATAATCAATCGATTGAGCAATGAAGCTTGTGCATGTGTTCTTGTATTCTAAGAGAAAGACCGTTAACCTATGATGCTCACCTTCTGCTAATCTCTCCTTTATACTCTAGGACTTCACGAGCTCTTCAGTATTAATTTCAGTGATGTTAGGCTCTTGGTTCTTGGCACGAGCTACAATAACTAAGAAGAGGAATATCAACCACAAGAATGAGAAGAGTTCACAAGAAGTTAACAGAAAGAAAAAGGAGGAAGTGACCTATTTCGGCCTCTCCATATTTAAAAATAGTAGGGACACATGGTCTCTCCCCCTCCAATAGTGGAGGCGCTTCCAGTTCCTTACAATAAACCAACTTTCCCAGTAGTTTTTGTGGGAATCTAGAAGGTTTTCCACCAGAATTTGCTTGACTTTTCGAGTTTTCAGATACGACAAACCCTCTTTAGTCTTCGAGAACAAATAACAGTAACATATCTCAACAAGACTCAACCTTGTTTTATAAATTGTATTTATCCTATGGACATCGTTTACTATCCTCCATATGTTGGGGGTATATTGAGCAGGAACAATGGAAAAGTACCTAAAAAATCTAATAAACAACTCATTTTGGGGAATGTCAAACCCCCTTGAGTTATCAATAGGGTGTGAATCCAATGCCCCCCATTAACTTCACGAACATTACGAGAAAGGGGAGCATAGTCGATAATCACACAGTTAGGTATGTTATACTTGCGCCTAAACTCTTTTACATATCTACCATCTAACATCGCCATAACTGAACAAGTAAGAAGAAACCCTAGCTACAGTAACTAGCTAAAAGAAACAATAAGGACCAAAGACTATAACTTACAGGCGGTAGCGAGGCTTTGAGAAAGAACAAAAGAAGGGGAAATTCGACTTTTGAAGCATAAGAGAAGCTTAGGAACAGAGTATGCACAAGAATGACCAGAGACAGTAAACAAACATTTGAGTACACAACACTTGATCACCACGATACTCTAATGATGAGTTTCAATTTCACAGGAAGATTTTAGTGCTTCAATTTCTTTTTTAAGACAAGCGTGATGTTTATGTAAGCCTTGCTATTATAAAGATACCATCACGGACTCTCGCTACATTTTAAGGCCTTGGACCTTCGAACTAGTTAAAATCTATTGGCGTATGGTTATCAGCTCAAAGATTTCAGGGGCAATAGTGGGAGCCCATATTTTTTACAATTCCATGAGAGTAACCGACCAAGATAACTTGAGTTATTTGGCCCGACCCAAATCATAACTTAATTTCTACATAGGTAGTTTAGTTAAAGGAGGATACTCATAGATATGGTCAAATCAGGTGCCAACAATCTCGTTCGAGATATTCAAGCACTTCATGGCCAATCTACGAACTATGATGGAGTTCCTTAAATAATTAAAACTCTATAACAAACATATCTATAAATTATACACCCTGACCCGGGGCAAAGGGGTGGAAAATTATAATCATTGAGAGACACTTAATAAGATAAAGTAACCTCTTCGTGGACGTAGGCAAGTTACTGAACCACGTACATCGTTGTTATGTGTGATTTCATTTACTTTCTGCCTTTTATGATTGTTTTAGTAGATCCTTTATTGTGAATTTTTCTGCACTCACATAAAATATGACAAGCATATCTTCTCCACCGAAGAAGACCTTGTCAGAGTTAAAGCTCCATATCATAACACACTAGTAATCACTCTCAAAATAGCCAACTGGGACGTGGACAAAGCTACTAGTGGATCAGGGAAGTTCCTCAGAGGACATGTATCTGAAGTTGTTCAATAAACTTAACCTCAATATTGGGGATCTCAAGGAAGTGACCATCCCTTTAGTTATCTTTGCCATAAAGATAATGATACCCCTAGGAAATGTGGTACTCCTAGTGCGAACTCAAAACATCTTGAAACTGATTGAGTTTCTAGTGGTAGACATTAAGTCTCCCTACAATGCAATCTTAGGATGAGGATGACTCCATGCCATAAAAGTTGTTCCTTCCACCTCCATTAGAAGCTCAAATGCATAACTAATTGGGGCATAATGGAGATACAAGGAATCAGGCTGTTTCTTGGTAATGTTTCATCCCTACTATTAAACCCAAACAAGAAAAAAGGAAGGAAAAAATGGAGGATGAGATGAAAAACACATAGGGATCTACCCCTTACAAATAATAACTGGAAAATTATCAATTGAGGAAAGAGGAAATAAGGGTTACCCCACATATAGAGTCGTGGAACTATTCCAGGAAGTCATATTTGATTACTCACACTTATAAAAAAAAATCCTGATTTATAGCTCATTGGTTAATCACGAGAAGGAGGAACTGATCATGATGTATTTGTCCAGAAGCCGTACGATATGTCAGGAATCAATCCAATATTATGTACCATTGACTTCATTTGGATTCATCCTTTTCTCTGTTCATGTATAAGTCTCATCAAATAGCCCTAAAAAGGCAAAAACAGTGGAAGAAAAAGTAAGGAAACTTCTGGACACAAGGTCCATCAAAGAAGTTTAATGACCCAAGTGAATTCCAAATCCAATCGTAATCAAGAAGAGAAATAGAATGTGAAGAGTCTGCATAGGCTCACCGAACTGAACCAAGCCTATCCTAAAGATAGCTTTCTTCTTCCAAAGATTGACTAGTTGGTCGATGCCACATCCAACCATGAATCGATGAGTTTCTTTGATGCTTACTCAACCCTTTGTCTGAGACTAACCAAGAGAAGATTTTGTTCATCACTAACCTTAGCTTGTAATTTTGTACATAGATTCCATTTAGACTTAATAATGTAAAAGAAACCTATAATTGGTTGGTCACCAAGATGTTTAAGCATTAACCATGTGACATCATAGAAGTATACATATATAATATGCTCGTAAAGGGTTCATACAAAGGCGACCACCTGACGGATCTGGAGAAGACATTTAAGGTTTTTAGATACTACAGAATGAAGATAAACGCAACCAAGTGATCTTTTGGATTGAAGTTAGATAAGTTCTTGGGTTTCTTGGTCAGTTGAAGGGTAATCAAAGCAAACCCTGATCAGATCAAGGCAATACATAATGTTTAACCAGAGGACAATCAAAAACTTATAGAAGCTGATTAGAATATTGGCATCACCCAACCTCTTAATCTCTAAGTCCTTTAAGAAGTATCAACCATTATTTCAGATCCTAAATATGAAAAAGGGATAGGTCTGGAATAAAGAATGCTCGAAGTCACTTAAAGAAATCAAGCTCTACTTAAGACGACCACCTATGCTCGCAATCTTAAATCCAGGTGATCCAGTCTACCTGTATCTCGCAGTATTCGACCATGACGTTAGAATGGCCTTGATGTGAGAGAGGGAGGGGCATCAGGCCCCGATTTATTATGTTATTAAAATATTACTGGATGCCGAGAAACACTACCTTCCTCTAGAAAAATTGGCGTACTCATTAGTAATGGTGTAAGACACAAATTTTCTCAAAATATGCTTATGATTTTATCGTCTCATACCTTTCTAAAACATGTTAAGTCATAGTTTAAGTTGTCCAATAAAGATTCATGTTCAAGACTATAAGACTGAACTTCTTCGTCATCATCCGAAAAACTACCTCATGTCCATTACCAATGACTTAGTTTCACCAACCTTATTTTATCATGAATTCAAATTAGAAAATGTGTTAAAAACTTATGTGTGACTTAGTTTGGACAATTTGAACATATACACTATGCAATATACTTTTCTTATAGAAAAACTATGTTCATAAAAAATACATTCTTATATGTGTATATTAAGTATGAGTGTTCTAGGTTGAGAAAAAACATACTTAAATTGTTTGCCAAAATTCTTTCAAACTCTTGGGTGGCAAATACTATTTCAAAGTTTTGGACAAAACCATGACCCTTTTTCGTCGCAGACTCGCTACAATGAAGAATGTATTTGTTACAATGAAGGTTCTTCACTGGTTCTCCTGTCCAAGTCCAAAATATATATTTTTTCCACGACTCGAATCATCGCAGATTCACTACAACGAAGACTTTTCTCGTTACATCGAAGCTTCAACGACAATACCATATCTTGCGCAAAAAGGAGATCTTCCCAAAAGATTGCATTATAAAATGTGAATATTATTTTTTTCAACCATATCTTTTGGTGTACCTTGGAAGCAACCTATGTTTTGTGTGGATAAGAATATCTTAGAGGGTCTGAGAGTTTATGCCCATAAGTTTAAAAATGCATATCTAATTTATGTCCATCTTCATTAAAGGACAAGGTTGAAAAATGTTTCAAAAAGTTTTTTCATTGTTTTATCAAACTAACGAAATCAGGTTTTCTTAAGAGCAAAAATCGTATTTATATTTTTGAGATATCCATTGTTATAACTCTTGTTTAAATTTATTTAAAGTTTGTTTATTTCTTATCAAGACTAAACAAAGTTTTTGCAAAATTTTTTCTGGAAATACTTTAGCAATTTTTATATCTAAAAAATACTTAGTGAGTTTATTTTGATTAGACAAATACTTTTGAAACTTTCCTCAACCTTTAGGACTCTCACATCCTAGGAAGTTAGATCTACTAAAGTGGATTATCACATGTTCCTTTGGAAAACAAGTTTTCTTCAAATTTAAATAAGATCTGAAAATTTGGTGCAAACACAACATTATCAACAGAAGTTGACACCTGTAATGTGGTGAGTGGTTGAAGAGCAATTTGTGCTTGTTCTTCCAGCCAAAAGGTAAAAAAAGTGTCTTGTGGAGGTTGTGAATTATTGAATCTAGGATATATTTAAGTTTTTAATTCATTTATCCCTTTTATAGATCTTTATTTATACGGTGAAAGGTATCGGTTTGGCCCGTGATTTTTCCCTCATTCAAATTCTTGTCTCAAGTGCATGATTTACTATTCTGCATTTTGATTTTATCTTATATGCTTCTTGAACATATATTTCTAAGTTAAATTAACTTGTAAATCATATTATTATCACTTAGATGCTAGGATGAACTTTTTGCCCGAATTTATATTAAAAACAAACATTACCTTCATTTTGGTAATAATTTTTTATTCAGGTTGTCCCTTTCTACATGCACATTCCTTTAATTGGTATCAGACATGGACCTATTTTGTGTTAGGTTTAATAACCTAGCAGTAGATCTTGTGTGTGTAGAAATGGCCTTTGGCTTTGATATTTTTGAGGATTTATCTGATAATATATTATCCCGAACTTCATTCTTTTCCCACCTTTACATATCATAGTTCACCCAAAAACGAATATGAATTTAGTGAGGAGGATAATGAATATTTTGTCTTTTTGACTCTTGAATCTAAATATGATAAATTATATGAAGAGTCTTTGAAACTTTTTAAAGATGGTACCTTATTATTCTCCAGACTGAAAGAATATAAGAAGGATAATAATGATTCACAACTTAAAGTATCTAATATAAATAACTTCAAGTTAACCCTGCTCACACGTGTGAGACGATTAAGTTGTTAAAGTAAGAGCCTCTAATTATTGATTGTAATTTAACAAAGGTTTTAAAAGAAAATTTAAAGGAAAATTTAGAGTTTTGTAATGAGCTTGCACTTTTAAACAATAAAAATGATTTTTTGTGCATTTTAGAAGAGCATTGCCCTATCCTATTTGAAAAGCTTAAATCTGTTGATGTTAGTTTTTTTATTTTTTAGAATTTTTGGATGAGTTAATGATAAGCACCCAAAAGTGTATATTTTATACCCCAAATAGACGTATTTTAATTGCTAATTCTCGACAAATTGGGTCTTATACGTGTAATTATTTATTGTGCAGGCTTGATTACGGTTGCGGTGTCAAAAGATTTATTTTGAGGTAATTTGCAGTTCAAATGTGGCTAAATCACCAATCCTGTAATCCTAGACTATCCCAGATCGAGCCTAAACCTACCCAGAACCCGATGCGTGTAGAGTTTATACTTTTATTATTTTTTTTATTTTTTATTTTGGGTCGTTTTTATTTCTAGGATTTATTTAGGATTTTTAGGATTTATTTGCAATTTTTTATATTTAGTGTTGTTTTATTTTGATTTTTAGTTTTTATTTTATTTTATTTTTATTAGGATAAGTTTTTTTACGAATTTATTTTTTAGTTTTATTAGATTTTGTTTTTAGTTGTTATAGATTGTTAATTTTTATTTTTATTTTCTTTTTATTTAGAGTCTTTTTAGTTTAATAGGTTTTATTATTTGTATTTTTATTTTCTTTTTAGTTTGATTTTTTTAGTTAGGATTTTATTTTTATTATTTATTATTTATTTTTTTAGTTTAGATAATTTTAATTTTTACTTCTTATTCAAAGTACAAACACCCCCCATTCCATACACATAAAACACACTCAAACGTAACTCACAGACCCCCACACACTATCCTATATCTCACACACAATATAACAACACACCCTCATCTTTAACCTCCCACATTCTCTCTCCTATCTCTTTCCACCATAACCAAAACTCCAACTTACAACCACCAAACCACTCTCCTTAAACCACCTACCGTTACCCGATTTTAACCCCCAAACCCATTTGACCCGTCGTCACCCCTCACCCAACCGGCTAAAGACCCAGGGACGTCTCACCTCTCGCGACCCCCATCTTCAATCCTGGTATCGACCCACTCCAGGTCAACCACTCTGAACCTATTATATCCGTTGCTCCCTTGACCCGCTGCACACAACTTGACTCAGAACTGTCCAAACTCGGTTCCAATCCCCTCCTACCCCAGCTACTTCCCAAACCGGGAAAACCCAACTCAACCTCAACTGAACCCACACTTACCTGCTATACCAGTAACAAAACCCCATAGTGTTATTCTCAATCCGTCCAGCTACAAACCTAACACCCATTAAATTCCAACCGTCACCCAAACTCGATGCATCCCCCATACCTATTACGCCTGCCTCATCATCCGACCAACTCGAGACATAACCATAAACCCGATCACCCATATCCCATTAATTCATTGTCCAAAACCCAATTCATTTTTTTGTCACCTGCCAAAATAAAAAAGACCACATGTTAATAAACCCTCTTTAACCCTTATTCCCCAAAATACCCAAAACTACCTTATTCCCCCAATTAACTCCCTCACACGCTCTTCTTCCACATGCACCATTTAAAAAACCCCAAACTACCCTCATTATACCTCATATCCCCCATGCAAATCTCAATTCTCCCATTTTTATCCCTATCCACTTGCACGCTATAAAGAGAAAGAAGAAGACCCATAAAAGGGGAAGATAATTCTAGAGTTACAGAGAGGAAGAAGATTTTTATCTTTATTTTTTATTTTAGTTTATTTTTAAAAAAATTGTAATTGAGTGTTTGTAATTAATTTGAGAGATTTGTTGAAGAAGTGAAGATTATTTGCAATTCAAGTTGAATTTGGTTTGATCACTCTTCTCTAATTTTCATTATATGCTCTTAATTGATTCTAGTTTTTATTGGATGCTTATTATAGAGGGCTAGCCTCCCATTCAAGGGGTGAATTGAAGCCCTCGTGAATCCAATTTAATTTAGCTGTTATTTTTATTTTGTTAATTTCCTTTGATTAGTAAATTTAATTCCTACTTTTATTTTCACATTGAGAAATGGGAAATCATCCTTGAGAAAGGATTGAAAATTGTATTATCATTTGATCATTTGATTCAAACTATAGATAGGCTTATCACTTGATTTAAATGTTAGTATAATTTTCATCTACTCTTATTTTTATTTTGTCTAATTAAAATTAGTTTGATGGATCGATCCTATCGGGTGATTTGTTTGATTAATTTTAATTCAATTAGAGTAATGTGTGTGGGAATTAAAATTACTTTTCTAAAAGAATATTCAATTAATTCATTAGTGCAATGAGAATTAGCTTTTGAATTAAATGAATCTTTTGGAAATTGATCAAATTAAAATAGTGCAAGCTAGTTTGATTCGTTGGAATTGAGGGTGGATATTTCATCCCTTGGACATTTTTCTCTCATGTAGTTACATCTCACTCATTTTCATCACTCACTAGTTTATGTATTTCACACTTTCATTCTAGTTCAATTACCATTTTATACTTAGTTATTAGTTTAGATCATATTCATATCAAACTTGTTTTAATATTAACAAAAAGCTAAAAAAAAAATAGAAAAAGTAAAAAGTAAAAAAAAAAAAGAAATCAAACAAAAATGAATTGCATTCATCTATTACATGTTTCATCTTAGATTAGGATTGACACCCTTACTTACCTCTATAATTTAGTTTATTATACGTTTGTAGGTATTTGAAGGTTTTGATTAGAAAATCTTGCAAGAATGACAAAAATACAAGCAAAAATCCTTTCTATGAGTTAAAAAATGAGAACACTATTTCAAAGAAGATGATGAAAACTTTACCAATTTTAAGGAAGAAAGAAAATGTTTTTCTACATCTCTTGAAAAATTAAAAATGGATCTTCTTTTGCATTAAGAGTCCAAAATCATTTTGAAAAACAAAGTTAAAGTCTTCAAAATGATTTTATCTCTTCTAAAAATATAAAAATGAATCTAGCAACGAGGTCACAAAAATTTGGGGATATTATTTAGATGCCAACCCTAAGAGGAAATGATAAAAAAAGGTTCGTCTTGACACGTTTAATGTTTCGACTTCCACTAGTAAAATAATTTTTGCAAAGGTTTTTTCTCAAAAGAAAACTTCCTTTGAAAACTCGAGATAAAAAGAAAAATTTGTGAATAATTTTGAAAAAAATATAAACTTGTTCATCCTAATTTTGATAACGCAAATCACATAATTAATCACAAGATACCTAAAAAGAATTGTTTGTTCTCATGGTCCTAAGAAAAGTCATACTAACGATTTTTGTTACAGGTTAATGAAAGTTAAACATTTTGAAAAGATTGGTCCCAAGCCTAAAACTCAAATGTCTAGATCAAAACCTTTTAAATGTGATCATTGTCACAGAGTTGGTCATTTGAGGAAATTTTTCTTTTTACTCAAATCAAATTTACCTTTGGACCTTGGTAAGAATGGTAATAATTTTATGGGGAATAACAAGGATAAAAAAGTTTGTGATTCTATTAAATTTACACCTAAATTTGTTAAAAGATAAATTTGGATAAAATAGTCAAAATATTTTGAACAAGTGGGAAAGAAAAGAGAGGAAAATAAAATAAAAAATATGCCTGAATTCCCATTTAAACCTAAGTCTCCTCATGTGAGTTATGTATGGATTGGGAAGGACATTTTAGATGAAATTAAAGTTGATACTAATAAGATTTCAAAATTAGTTCCCTCTACTTCTAAACGTTTGGAGTTTTTTATTTTTGGTTATAGCCATTGTTAGCATTCCACTTTATCTATCTTATTCTAGGCTACGTACTTTTACTTCATATGCATTTTCATATATGTCACCTTTGATAACTGATATGTGATTTATCTATCTTATTTATTTGTTCTTAGTTTATATCTTGAATAATTCAAAAGGATTTTTTACTGAGAATGCTTTGTTTTGATTTACCAAAAATTTATTTAGTATTATCACATCTAGTTGATCTTTTATATGTCCATATACGTTATGTTCTTATATATATATATATATATATATATATATATATATATATATATATATATAAGTGTTTTCATTTTACCTTGGATATATATTTTTGGCATATGTTTATTATCCTTGGATATCGCCTATTTTTATACTTAGGCTTTACGTGCTATCTTAACCTTAACCTTGTATCTTATAACCTCACTGGTTATTTTCTTGGTGTTTTGAGCTTATTGGAATATGTTTAGGATTATGTGCTTTATGTATATATTTTTATTTTATATCATGCTCTTTTTTTTGGTTATACATATTTTTCAACGAAAAAATAAAAAATATTTTAGTATAATCACCTTTATCCCTTTTTAGATGATATACTCCATGACATATTTCTTATATAAAAATAGCTTGTTTGGTCATTTATTTATTCATTTGGGAATATGACATGTGCTTCATGAGACGAATTTGATTTTCTTTTAAGTCTTCTAAAATTTTAAAAAATTTACACTTTGAGAATACATTATCAAATCTTATTGCACTTTACACTACACTACATATTGAGTTGATGCCACTTTATATGTAATGCCATAGATTTTGTATCATCTACAAAGCAATAAAAGCTTCATTAGACTTGTGAAAGTGTGTCTAACTTCTATATGTGTATGTGAGGATTTTCATTCATGATTTGGAGAATGTTAAAAAATCTTATGATATCTAAAAAAACCATTAGTAAAGATGTGGTTAGTTATTCAACTTTGATTGGATGATGTTATCTTTTAAAATTAAAAATAGTCCCATGTTTATGCTTGAGTGAAAGTCGCCATATGAAAACTATTTGAACATAGTAATGTCTTAAAGATTTTCATATTTTTTAAATTGGATAACACCAAAGATATAAGATAAAAGGTTTTAACCAGATACTAATTGAGGGAGAAAAAGGGTAGTAGGAAATGATCCTAAATAAGGTGTTAGAGATTTCACTTCAGTCAAAGCCTTACGTTTTTTTATTTTATAATTCATTATCTTAATTAAATTTGATCTTGAACCTCTCTCTCAATAGTGTTTATTATATTTTTATTTTGCACAATCGAGATATGATCTTATATTCTTAGTTAAAGGTCTCATCATGTTATTCTCCTTTTATAGATAATCGTTTCTTGATTATAAACATTGGACATGTGGTGAAGATTATTGTGCAACACAAATAAATATGAAAGAGGTAATGACCAAGAAAGAAAAAATAAAACGCCAATCACACAACAACAGGTGTACGTGGTTCAGCAAAGATGTGCCTACGTCCACGGTGGTGCAGTCAGTATTATTTCTCTATATTCTGAAGAATAAGTACAGAGAATACAACTTGTCCTTTGCCCCAGACCTAGGGTTTAATTTATATATGTGTATGCTAGTTAGTGGAGATGATGGGTTCCTTCATATTAGCCATCTTCCCTATCCCTTCCCTTCATGGGATTGTGCTCCCTTATAACTTCTCTTCATGGGATCGTGGGGAGAGACCGGATCAATATGAAAGATAGAGGGCCTGGACTTTGGGCCGCCAAAACTGGGCTACTCGTCCAGGCCCATGGTTCTCAATTCTGGGTACCTACAATTGCCCCTAAATTTGTTGGGCCATGTTTATGGGTCCAATGAATTTAAATGATCAGCCATTATGGCTGATTTGTGATTCTTCGAAAACTGTGAAGTTGCTTTGGCGGCACCCGCTTCGCTATCCGTGCGCTATGATTAGAATTGAAGGCTTGTTGGGATAGCCACTTTTTCATTCGTCGTTTCAGCCTTTCCAGTATTCTTCCTTCTTCTGAGAACTCTAGCGCCTCGTACCTTCCTCTCTGAATTCCCATTCCCATTGCTTCTTAGTCGTCTTGAGCTCGTGCTTCTTCATCACTTGAACCGATCTTCTGTTTTGTAAGTTTCTTGTGACCTTTCTTTGCACTTTCTCTTTGGTTTGTAGGATTTGAGTTTTTCAATGGCGAAGACTGGAAATAGGTCAATCTCTGAGTTTAGGAAGTTCTACAATATTCCTGAGTGGGTAGATATTGAATGTTGTGCCTCCCCTCTTAGGAACGTTAGGGATATAGAGGATGCTCACTGGATCCATGTTTTGTTGCTCTCCCAGGGGGGGCTTACTTTTCCCCCTAATGATCTATTTCTGAATTTTTTTGGTTATTTTGATATTGTTCCCGCACAGTGCTCGCCCAATGTGTGGAAGATAGTAAATGACGTCCATAGAATAAACCAGTTGTATGGTACTAGGTTAGGACTTGCTGAGATATGTTTCTGCTATTCCTTCTCTCGAACTAGCTCAGGTGTTTTATACCTCAAAGCTAGGAGTCCTGATAGGGTATTGGTAGTAAACCTACCTGATTCCCATAAGGACTACTGGCAAGAGGGTTTCCTCGTTAGGAATTGGCAGTTCCCTCCCCAGTTTGAAGGGTCGAGGTCTGAGAGGTTCACTGTCCCTTTTTATGGGGAAGAATATATAGGTAGACATTGTACTGTTATTTCAACCTTTGCTGGCTTGTGATTTTTCTAACCTCTTTGCTTTTTCTTTCACAACGAGGACAAAGAATTTGGAGCCTGCTCTCAGAGAGGTTCGCATCTCGGAGCTGGTGAAAGCTTGGAATATTAGGGAGCCTCTGGGTGACGGCGAGCATCCCAGGTCTGCTGCCTTTTTGCTCGAGTATAAGAACACAGGCTACAGCTTTATAGCACGACCTGTGGAAAGTGTTCCAGAGTTTGACTTTTTGGGAGAGACTACTGTTGAGCCGATACCGTTGGACGAAGAAGAGAGCAGCTCTGAAAGTGAGCCTGCTGGTAATCTCGGTGAAGGGAGTTCTGATAGTAGAAGCTCTTCCGATTCTGAGGAGGCTTCTAAGGTTCGAGGATCGTCGAATACTTCCAGTAGTTCTGGTGAAGATATGCCTCCAAGGAAGAACCTGATCAGAGATGATGATGATGATGATGACCATGTGCTCCTTGCACAAAGGTCAAAGAAATAGAAGGCTGTATCTGGGGTTGTGGCTACAGGTTCTCGGCCTTCCTCTCAGGAGCAAGAGAGGAAGAGGAGAGAAGAAGAGCAGGTGAAAGAGAGGGAGAGAAAGAAGGAGGAGGAGAAGAAGAAGGTGGAAGAAAGGAAAAGGGTCGAGGAGAGGAGGAAGAGAGAGAGTGAGAGGGAGGAGGAGAAGAGGAGAGCTGAGGCAAGGACGAAGTCCGGGCAGGACTTAGTTCTAGTGTCTGCTCTGCCAGAGGGAGCTTCCGTGGCAATCTCCCCTCAGCTAGCTCCGACCCTGCTTGAGAGAGGTGTCCTCCCGGCTGATCGCCAAAGGGCACTAGGTTCGAAGCATCTGGCCCTTCAGGCTAGTCAGAGGCTTGCTCTGGTAAGGTTTCTTTTCCTCTCGTGTTTTACTGACTTCTCTTGCTTTCCTTTTCTTATATCTCTTTCTTTTTCGTAGTTCGTTATCGACTTTGCTGTGCTGTATCGTTCACGCGACGAGCTGGTGAAGAAGAATAGTGAACTGGAGCAAGAAAACTCTGCCTTGAAGCTGAAGGGTAAGGAGCTTGAGGCCAGTTTCAAGGCTGTTAATGCTGCTAGGATCTCGTCTGATTTGGCCCTTGCCACTTCCGCTTACGAGAGAGATGATGCGGTCAGGGAGCTGGGTGAGCTGAGGAAGGCTTATGATCTGGTATGTACGAGCAAGCTGGACCTTACAGAGAAGAGCAGAGTTCTGTCCGAGCAACTAGAGGCAGAGAAAGCCCAGGCAGCCACCATGAAGGAGGACTCATACAACTCTGGGTGGGATGCTGCTTATGATGATGCTGAGGCTCAGATTGGCTACATCATCCGTCTGAATTTCAAGAAGGGCTGGAACAAAGCTCTTCTAGCTGCTGGTGTGGATGCTGAGTCTCCCTTGTTTGACGAGCACGACCCGGGTCCCAAGCCAACTGTGGACGAAGAAGCTCCTGCTCCAATTATCGAGGGTGCTGATCTTCCCTCGGATAGAGTTCCTGCTGAGGGGGATACTTCTGCTGCAGCTGATAAGGGGAAGCAACCAGACACCGCTGGGCAGTTTGAGGTTTCCAGTTAATCTGTTTTTAAGATTTTCTTTTGTACTTTTTGCTTGTAATCTCCCAAGTTTTTTTTGCTCGATGTACTTGGCCTTTATTAATGAATGATAAGACTCTCCATTTTATTTATGCTGATCCATTTTTCTCTTCTATCTTTCTTTTATCTGTAGTTGGTTGATGTGGATGACTATATTCCTGTTACCTCCCAACTGGGTAGGACTCTTGGTCCTAATGCAAGCCCTGTAGTTCGCCAGGCCTTTGCTAGACTTTGCAGGTTTGCTAAATCAAGGAACCAAAAATATAAGGATCAGTCCGAGCTAGTGGCCAAGTTGAAGGACAGGCTCCAGGAGATGGGAAAAATCGGTGCTTCAGTGCAAGAAGAAGTCAGTGCACTGAGAGCAAGGTTGCTGGAGGCCACCGAGATTAACCAGGTCGGGGAGTTCCTGCAGCAGGAGAATGAAGACTTGAAGAGGGAAGTCCTAAGGCTTAAGGAGCATTCGCCGAGAATCGCTTCGGCAGTCCTATAAGGCTCTTCTTCGTCGCGAGCTGCTCGGCCTTCCCTCCCGCGTGCTGGTAGGAGTGCCAGGGGTAGGAACAGGGAAGTCGAGGAACAGCGTGAGAGGGAGATGGAGGAGCTGCGCGGTGACGTTCGGCGATCTTATGTGACTGCTGCTGGGCTCCAGAGGGATGTCACCCGACTACGGCATTTGTTTAAGAACGGTCCTCGACAAGTGTGGTCCGATGGCTACGATCAAGGCTGGCTGGATGCTCCGACGAGACTATCAGAGTTCGAGGAGCTCTCCTTCATCAGAGGGTGGTTGAGTGCCCTCAAAGAGTTGCAGGTCCCGAGGAACTCGACGTTGTGGTATCGACACGAGATGTCCTCCTCCACTCTGATGCCCAATCCATTCAGGCGGGATGATCGATGGATCCCCATTGATGCCATTCCCCGGCAACTATTGGAATTGGACGCAAATGAGGTCGTGGAGGAGCTCGCTCCTGCTCCTGATGATGGAAGGAGAGCTAAAGTTGCTGATTATCTTGCTCGGAGGCTTCCACCTCCTTGAGATTTTGTTACTCTTTTTCTTTTTGATAATTGTAAATGCTTTGGGCGAGCTTCGCCAACTAAACATGTATTATCATTGTTTGTAAATATAAAAGATTAATGAAAAGTTCGAGTTTTGGGCAATTTTGCCGACTAAACGTGTTCATCCAATCCTTTTATATTTTGCTGCTTCACAATCCTTTTTATTTTATCATGTGAGTGTCCGCCCAGTCCAGTACAATAATACCATTGTGCCCTCACTTTACCTTTTAGGTTGTGTCGTCACACTCCCTTAGGCCTAAGTAGGGCAATTGGCGAGGACACACCTGGTATTGGATGTCATCATCCGATCAGGATTTTGTTCAACCAAAGTAGGTTTGATGCCTAAGAATACTCTTTAGGGCTTCATATATTGCCAGGGGCAATGCTAAGAGGTCCGTCGTGCTTCATGATGATGACCTGAGGAGGGGTGTTCCCCTGCTATGTCGACCATTATGCCTGTGATTTGGAAGGGATGTGTAATAAAATATGACCGTTACTAATTAGAGAGTGGTTTAACTGGGAGATTTTCATTAGTGAAGTGAGAAATGAACTGTCACATAACGAATACAATAAAAGATTTAATAATAATGTTCCTAAAAATATAATTTCTTGATATTAGCCGCGTTCCATGATCGTGGTATCTCCCTGCCCTCCATCGTTTCCAAATGATAGGCACCTTGTAGGTCGTCTCTAATTATCTTATAAGGTCCTTCCCAGTTTGGGCCCAGTTTGCCGTCTGATGGCTTCACTGTGTTGCCCAGAACCTTTTTTAGAACATGGTCCCCAACTTTGAATTTCCTCGGATTGACCCTTTTGCTGTAGTGCTTCGCGAGCTGTTGCTGATAGCTCGCTAGTTTCACTAGGGCAAGTTCCCTACGCTCGTTGGTCAGGTCGAGTTCAGCGAGCAAAGCCTCATTGTTCTGGCCTTGTTTGACAAGAGTGAATCTCATTGTCGGCAATCCCGCTTCTAGTGGGATGATCGCCTCTATACCATATGTTAGTGAGTATGATGTTTCTCCTGTTGCTCGCCTAGGGGTCGTTCTGTACGCCCACAGGATATGCAGTAGTTCGGTTTCCCATGCGCCTTTAGCTCGTTCTAACCGCTTCTTCAATCCGGCGATCACTGTTTTGTTGGAGGCCTCAGCTTGTTCGTTGCTTTGAGGGTAGGCCACCGAGCTGAAGTGGTGCCTGATCCCGTGTTCGTTGCAGAAGTCCTGAAAAGGGCCACTCTCAAACTGTGTTCCATTATCACTGATGATGGTTCTGGGGATTCCGAATCGAGTGATTATATTCCTCCATACGAACCTTATCATGTCAGTATCTCGGATGTTCGCCAGTGGTTCTGCCTCGATCCATTTGGTAAAGTAGTCCGTTGCAACCAACAGGTATTTGCGATTACCGACAGCGGTGGGAAGTGGTCCCACGATGTCCATTCCCCACTGGGCGAAAGGCCAGGGACTGGTCAGGGATTTCAATTCGCTGGCGGGCTGGTGGACCATAGGAGCGTGAAGTTGGCATTTTAGGCATTTGTGGACATATACTGCGGAGTCCTTTTGCATGTATGGACACCAATAACCTTCCTTTATTGCTCGGAAGGCTAGAGATCTTCCTCCGGCATGACTTCCATAGATTCCTTCGTGAAGCTCGTGAAGCACTGTCTTGACATCGCCTGGGTGGATGCATCTAAGGTAGGGGACGGAGAAAGATCTTTTATACAAGTCGCCTCCTGTGGATAAGTGAAAGCGAGCAGCTTTAACTCTTATCTGGTGGGCAGTTCTCTTGTCTTCTGGAAGCGTTCCGTTCTTTAAATAGTCCTTCAAGGGATCCATCCAGCTGGGGGATGATTCCAATTGGAGTATTGGTTTTGCTTTTGCCAGCTCATAGTTGGGGTAAATGCTTGGGAAACTGAGGAAATCGATAGGGATGACCCTTTTAAGGCTAGAATCAACCGCCGAGCTCAGGGCTGCTAATGCATCAGCGTGGCTGTTTTGCCCCCTGGGAAACTGTTGGATGTTGATCTCTTCAAAGCTCGTCATTAAGTTTTTTACCAAGGAGAGGTAGGCTGCCATTCTCTCATCCTTCGCGTTATAGTCTCCACGTATCTGATTGGAAACTAGTTGCGAATCACTGAATACCTGCAAATGCTTTGCTCCCAGAGTTTGCGCCTTTTGGAGACCTGCTATTAGGGCTTCGTATTCTGCTTCGTTGTTGGAGGCTGCAAATCCCAGCCTGATTCCTTGCTCAAGGACTGTATTTTCTGGGGTGATGAGAATAATTCCTACCCCTGCCCCCTTTGAGTTGGAGGCTCCATCAACGAATAGTTTCTAGCTTTCCACTATAGCTTGGTAGTTTTGATCTGTTGGCTTAGGCTGGTCGAAGGGTTCTTCGCCTGTGAATTCAGCTATGAAATCAGCAAGGATTTGACCCTTGATAGCTGTCCTTGGTTAAAATTGGATGTCAAATCGGCCGAGCTCGACTGACCATTTAGACAGTCTGCCCGACAAATCCGCCTTCCTTAGGATAGCCTTAAGGGGGTGTGATGTAAGGACGATGATCGAATGAGCTTCGAAGTAATGCTTCAGTTTCCTCGAGGCCATTACTAGGGAGAATACGAGCTTTTCCAATGGTAGGTAGCGCTGCTCGGCATCTAATAAGGTTGTGCTCGCGTAATAGACTGGATGTTGGATTCCTGTAACTTCACACATTAGCGCTGAGCTGACAGTATGACTAGATACAGAGAGGTATAGGTACAAAGAGTCCATTTACTGTGGTATGACAAGAAATGGTGGAGAGCTTAGGTAGGACTTGAGCTCGTCTAATGCTCGCGAGCAATCTGGGGTCCATTCTACTGTTTTGATGCGTTTTAAGAGTTGAAAGAAAGGCTTGCATCTCTCGGAGGATTTAGAGATGAAACGATTTAGAGTAGCGAGCATTCCAGTGAGCTTCTGTACATCTCGGACTGTGCAAGGAGGTTGCACTCTGTTGATTGCATCAATCTGGTCCGGATTAGCCTCTATGCCTCGCTTGCTGACCAAATACCCAAGAAACTTTCCTAACTGGACACCGAAGGAACACTTGCTCGCATTGAGTTTCATTCGGTACTTCCTGACGATTTCAAAGGTACTTGACAGGCCTGAGAGGTGATTCTTCTTCTCCTTGCTCTTGACGAGCATGTCGTCGATGTAGACCTCCATTGTGTCTCCCATTTGATTCTTGAACATTTTAGTAACTAACCGCTGATAGGTTGCCCCTGCATTCTTGAGCCCAAAAGGCATGACCTTGTAACAGTATAAACCAACCGTCGTGATAAATGCCGTTTTGTCCTGATCTGGGGCATACAGGGGAATCTGGTGATATCCTGATTACGCGTCCAGGAAACTCATTTATTCATGAGCTGCGGTGGCGTCTACTAGTTGGTCTATTTTCGGAAGAGGGAAGCTATCCTTGGGGCAGGCTTTGTTGAGGTCAGTGAAGTCTATGCAAACTCTCCACTTCCCATTGCTTTTCGGAACTACCACTGGGTTGGATAACCATTTGGGTAATTACACTTCCCGTATGGATCCTGCATCCAGTAGTTTTTCGACTTCTTTTTCTATTGCTCTGGCCTTCTCGGGAGCAGTTTGCCATGCCTTCTGCGCTATCGGCTTGAATATGGGATCGACGTGCAACTGATGGCAGGCCATATTGGGATCGATTCCTGGCAGCTCATAGGGTTCCCAAGCGAAAACATCTATGTTTCTTCTGAGTAAGGTTGACAAATCCTTTTGCTCTTGGTCAGTGAGTGACGCTCCGATTAGGAAGACTCTGTTGTTGTCGCCTTCTTTAGCTGTCACTTCAACCAGGTCCTCGACGACACGCTCGGAGGGGAGGAGCCTGGTCTCTTCCACTCCAGGCCTTCCATATTTTAATTGCTATTTGGAAGGAATTGCACCTTCCTCCATTTTCTCGTTGGGTTGAACGACTTTTTTCTCTGGCTTTGGTCGGATGGCCGCTATGAAGCACTTCCTTGCCATCGCCTGGTCGCCATGTATCTCCATTACTCCTCGCTCGGTGACATATTTGAGTTTCTGGTGGTAGGTCGAGGAGACTGCCCTCATTGCATGAAGCCATCCCCTGCCGAGGATGGCTTGATACGGTGACTCGATGTCGACCACCAAGAATTCGATCATCTTGGAAACATTTCCAGCTCGCACTGGCAGTACTATTTTTCCCAGAGGCATGGTCATTTTTCCAGCGAAGCCGACCAGAGGGACAGTGGTTCCCTTTAGGTCGGCGATGTTCAACTTAAATTTCCGAAACAGGTCGATGTACATTACTTCGGATGAGCTTTCTTGATCGACGAGCAGCCTGTCGATGTCAAAGTTGGCTATCCTGAGTGTAATGACTAAGGCATCATGATGTGGGGTCCTTACTCCCATAAGATCTTCATCCGTGAAGACAATATGCTTGTTGTAGTTGATGTCCTCTGCTCGCCGACGTTTTCCTGACTGTGATTTTGCTGGGTCAATCTGAAAAGCCTGCATTACCGCTGTCAGTTTCTTTACCTCCATTCGAGCTGAGTTACCTTAGATCTGCTTGACGTCAGATACTCTGTGGATTACTGCGAATTCGTGATCGGTGTCATCTTCCAATACGTTGTCGGGTTTCGCCTCTTTGTGGGCAGCCACTTTCTCTACCTTCTTTTCCACAAAGTCATTCAAATGTCCGGACTGGGACAACTCCTCGAGGTGGGACTTAAAAGCCTTGCATTGCTCGGTCTTATGCCCTCCCTCTTTGTGGAAGTTGCATCTTAATGCATTGTTTCTTTTCGAGGGGTCTCCCCCCATTTTTCGGGGCCATTTGATGAACGGCTCATCCTTGATCTTCGCGAGAATTTTGTAAATCGGCTCTTTGAAGACGGTGTTGACCGCCTGGAATGATTCTGTTACGTCAGGGTTCCCTCCTCTTGTGGAGCCATTCTTGCCCCCACTCTTTCCTCCTTTCTTCTGGTTTTCAACTTTCTCACTTTCCTTGGTAGTGAGCTTGGCTCGACCGTTCTCTCCTACATTAAAGCGGGTGACGTCTTCCACCTTTGCGTATTTCTTAATTCGGGCCATCAGGTCGTCAATGGTCATAGCTTCCTTCTTCGTCAAGGACTGGTAAAGGAGGGAAGAGCTAGGTAGTCCGATTTTGAAGGAAGCCACTGCCACCTCTTCTGCGCAATCCTCAATCTCGTTGAATAACTCCCAGTACCTCTTCGCATAGTCTCGGAGTGTTTCTTGAGGCATTTTTTTCATGGTTAATAGAGCATCCAACCTTTTGGGATGGGAGCTGCTGGTGATGAACCGGACCGTAAAGAGCTCGGCCAGGGATTTGAAATTTCTGATGGATCGGTGAGGGAGTTTTTTGAACCATTTTTGAGCCACGTCATGGAGGCTCGAGGGGAAAATACGGCACATCAGTGCATCCCGGTGATTCCAGAGGGTCATGGCCTGCCGGTACTGCCTGACATGATCAATGGGATCAGTCTTCCAGTCGTAAATCTTGAACCTTGGAATGGCAAATTTTTTGGGAGCCTCTTCCTCTTCAATTTCCTTCGTGAAGGGTGACTTCATCTGGGTCTTGAGAGCTCTCCTGGCGAGTTCTCTGGTCGACCTGGTGCCGCGGTGAGCTGGATGTTGGTCCATTTCTCTGCGGACCAGGTTCCGTATGTTTTCGTCGCTGCGAGCAGGGCTCTGGTAGCGGCAAGCTCTTCTTAGTTGCTCGCGGAGGTCGTCGTCTGAGCTGCCACCTTCAACCCTTTGATATTCCCGCCTAGGGCTCCTTCCTCTGCTGTGAGATTTGATCGCCTAAGGGCTAGGAGTGCGATAGAGGCGTCTCCTGGTATCGGGACGTAGTTCCTTCTCCAGTCTTTCCAGTCTGCTTTTAAAGCGAGCATTCTCAGCCTCGTATCTGCGCGAAGACTCCCTCTGCTCGTGGAGCCTGGCCTCGTATGCATCAATCAATCTGGATATATGCGTGGACTTTGCTGGTCCTTGACTTTCTTCTGAGGATGGCCTTTCCAAGCGATCCTCACGATCTGAACGTCGAACCTCAGACCTAATCCTGCGAGGAGCAGGTGGCTCTTGAATATCTCCTGCTTGAGGAGCGTTGCTGCTGTGACCAGACATCTTAGATTCTTTTCTTGGCGTGGGCTCTTCTCGGGGAAAGATGAACGCTTCCCACAGACGGCGCCAATTGTGGTGACGATTATTGTGCAACACAAATAAATATAAAAGAGGTAATGACCAAGAAAGAACAAATAAAACGCCAATCACACAACAACAGGTGTACGTGATTCAGCAAAGATGTGCCTACGTCCACGGTGGTGCAGTCAGTATTATTTCTCTATATTCTGAAGAATAAGCACAGATAATATAACTTTTCCTTTGCCCCGGACCTAGGGTTTAATTTATATATGTGTATGCTAGTTAGTGGAGATGATGGGTTCCTTCATATTAGCCATATTCCCTATCCCTTCCCTTCATGGGATTGTGCTCCCCTATAACTTCTCTTCATGGGATCGTGGGGAGAGACCGGATCAATATGAAAGATAGAGGGCCTGGACTTTGGGCCGCCAGAACTGGGCTACTCGTCCAGGCCCATGCTTCTCAATTCTGGGTACCTACAGGACATAATAGTCGGATTTTGATAAGTGTGATAATATTGCCTATATTTTTACTTATCGAAAATGGGTTTTAGTGTTGTTCTCTTATTGAATAAATGTTGATTGTGCCTTGTCAAATCATTTATTTTGCATCACTTGCTTTACATATTATTCACTTTTCCCGTCTAGTGTATCTTGCAAGTTTCTTAAAAAGATTTAATTGAAAATGCATGATTGGGGATGTCATTTTTTGTTGAGTGATAATTTTTTATTGGTGCATATATACTCTTGTATAGTCGTAATTGTCTTTAGACTTTGATTTTACTTATTTATGTTCTTAGAGTATGTGGTATTACCTTTGACTTTGATATTAATACAATATTTTCATATATGGGATATCATAGTTTTTACATCTGGGATTAATATGGTAGATCCAAGTATTGTTTTGATCATTATTTTTTTCAATCTTATTTAATACTTTATAGTGGTTAGGCTAACTGCGTCCTGTCGGACCAGCGCCCATCACGAAGTGACCCTCCAGTTACTGGGTAAAAATTTGGTCAATAACAATGCTCTTTGGTGATGTCGTGTGAATCATGCATGATTCTCTTATTAGTGTCTTATGAGAATGTTTTTCTTGATTATGCCAAACAGGGAGCAAAGTACAAGTACCAATGGTACACCAATTAGGATGGGCATTTGGATATATGTGACCCTAGGTGCACGTGGTGCGAAGTGTACATGGAGAATTTTCTATAAGTGTGAATAGAAGCATAAGCATGGGGTACACATGAGTAATAAAGGGGAATGATAAGCACCCAAAACTGTACATTTTATACCCCGAATAGATGTATTTTAGTTGCAAATTCTCAGCAATATGGGTCTTATGCGCTTAATTGTTCAATATACAGGCTTAATTGCAGTTGCGGTGTCAAAATCTATATTTTCAGGCAATTTGCAGTTAAAATGGATCTAAATACCCAATTCCCTCTCCCGTATCCTAGCCTACCCTAAACCTACCCCAAACCCTGTGTGTATTTTGTTTGTCCGTTTTTAATATTTTTTTAGATTTTTAGTCTGAGTCATTTTTATTTTTATGATTTATTTAGTATTTTCTAGGTTTTGTTTTCTATTTTTCTATTTTATCTTTATTTTTATAATTTTATTGTTTTAGTTTATTAGGATTAGAACTTTTAGGATTTCATTTTATTTTTAGATTTATTAGAATTTATTTTTTTTAGATTTTTTAGTTTTTAGTTTAATAGTTTTTCTTTTTCTTTTTATTGTTTCTTCTTTTTAGTTTTATTTTTAGTTGTGTCTTTTATTTTATAGAATATGATTTTTATATTTTTTTAGTAGATTTCAATTAATTTTATTTTTTAGTTAGTTAGTCAATTTTTAGAGGTCCAAATTAAACACACACCCTCATACCATATATTAGCCTACACTATCCTACACCTAAAGCTACCCTCACCCACACCCCAACTCTCATACACCCACAAACACAAAACCATTCCCCCCCTTCTACTGCTCATCATCATCTACCTCCCACCTTCTCACTCTCTCTCATCTATCCATAACCAAACACAAACTCACCTCCATTAACCCTTTAACTCAAACCACCACCACACCTCCAACTCCATTCGATCCCCTTACCCGGAAGCCTAAACCCGTGACCGCCGGCGGCCAGCCACATCCGGCGCGTCCCCGCCGCGACACCCCACACCTGGTGACCCTCACCCCCGAATTCGGCCAAACACCTTCCCATACCTGCCGAAGCCACCCAACATCCGGTCGGCGCACCCCCTGTCAACCCGAACCCCCTATACCCGCTCAGCGTGACCCAAGTTCAACTCCTCCGGCCACGAGCTCCGGCGACGAAACCGCCAGCGCTGACCTGTCCCGACCTCTCTCCGGTGGTCACTACCTACACACCGGTACACCTCCACTCCGACCAGCAACCATACCTCCATACCCATCAACCCATTTCAGCTACCCATATCACCACAAGACCCATTTCTCATTTTTTTACCCATTTCATCTTCTCACGATTTTACCACCTGCATAAACAAAGCCAATCTCAAAAAACCAACAAAACCAAATAAAACAAATAGCCACATTTTTTATTCCCATTTAAACCCATTTTACCCTTTTTTCCTATTATACCCCCAACTAACCAACTTAACCCCAAAGCCCAAAAATACCCTCAAACATATCCTCACACCTCTCCCACATGCACCCTCCATTAAAATTCCTAATTAACCCTCATCCAAATACCTTACACACCCTCTTGCACCTTTGTCTACCCAATTTACCCCTTACTCCATGGCACCTACTATTTAAATAAAGTTGAAGACCATTTTGAAGGAGAGATGGAATAAAGAGGAAAGAAACCCTAGAGTTAGCTTAGAGAGAAAGTTAGAAATAATATTTTTATTTTTTTAGTTTAGAAATTTATTTTATTTTATTTTTTTAGATTTAAATTTAGTGAAATAATTGTGTGAGATTCAAGTTGAGTAAAATTTTCATTTATATCTTTGTTGATCACTCACTTAGAAGGTTGTATGCTTCTCATTCAAGGATTGGAGTCTATTGAATTCAAGATATTGGTTTGATTATTCTTCTCTTTACTCTTTTATATTAAATGCCTATTGAATATTTGTTTATTATGTTTGATAACATGTTAGGCTAAATCCCCTTTCAAGGGGTGGGGTAAAACCCTTATTTGATGTTATTTTAGTTTAATTAGTTTGATTACTTGAAAATCCCATTTGAATATTAATTTTGACCCCTCACCCTTAAATTTACACCCCGAGAGAGGGTAAATGATTTTCGAGAGAAAATCGAAATTCTAGTTATAATACCCATTTTAGATTCGAACTAGAGATAGGGGTTTCTTAAGTGGGGTATTATAACTTGAATTTCAACTTTAAATTTATTTTCTAAGATTTACATAAATTTTAATTGATCGATCCTAGCGGGTGATTAATTGAAAGGAGTGTAGATCTATTTTTCTAGTGTTGTGGGGTGTTAAACTTAATTTTCTAAAAGATTACTATTATAATTACACTTGCAACGAGAGTTGGTTTGTAATTTTAATATTAATTTGGGAGAATTCAAATAATTAAATTAATTAATTAGAATAGCTAAAATTTATGGTGTAATCCCACTCCTTGATTGCTCTCACAATTATTTACCTCACTTTATCTCTTATTTTAGTGTTAGACTTTATTTTCCATTTTAGTCATTTTTTAGTTTGTTGTTTTCATCTCACATATTAGTTTAGTTTTATTTCACCTCACCTCACCCAATTGTTTTAATATTTGAAAAAGCTAAAAAAATAGAAAAAAGCAAAAGCCCAAAAAGAAAATAAAAATTGAATTACAATTGTGTTCCCTTTGCTTTACTCCATTGGAAGTGGATTGATACCCTTACTTACCTCTACACTTGAGTTTATATTATTTTGTAGGTATTTGAGGATTTTGACTAACTTGGCTTTCAATAACGACATACAAAAATTCAAAGTTATCAGGGAACATGCGAAATGGGGGAGAATATAAGCAAACATAACACCCACGTAAATAGAGTTTAGCCCTCAAAAGAAGAAAGTCCCCAGCAGAGTCGCCACTATGGCCATCCCTCCCGGATCCTGATCCTCGCGGCGAGCAGGGTGCGTGAGAGTGAGGATCCTTAGGTCCAGCGCGTCCCTCTCAGGAGCGCTTCGGTCGACGTCATTTGAGGTGAGGTAAAAAATGTAGAGAGATTGAAGTCGCCAGTCTATTTTACTCAAAATATATAAAAGAAAAGGGGAAGCCATCCCGAAGAACAGCATCCAAAGACATACTGGTGCATACGAAATCAAAATGATTCGAGAAGGGTCCGGAGGCTAAGTTACGAAATGGGAAGGTGTTAGGCACCCATTTCGCCCTTTCGGTCTCTCATGGGTTTTTGTTATTTATTTTATTTTCCCCGTGATGTATGTGCATGTGTATATATAGTGGAGATGGGAATCATCGACTTGTACCATGGAAGAGGTAAAGCGAGTCATCCATAGGAAGGTATAAAAATATTAGAAAATACGATTTACGCGATTATTCTTACGTTGATCGTTATGATGGAACGATAACGCATTTGGAATAATACGCTACTAAGAATAAATATATGTATATATATAGTATAAGAGAATGGAGATTAGAGAAAATAGAAAATGAGAGGAAAAGTAAAAATAGGACTCGAGTCTCGGGTTTTACCCTTAAACGCCTACGTAGCCTATAGAGGCATCAAAGTCCACGTAGTTCGCATACAAAATGAGGGGTGGGGTTTATCCCATAAATCCAACCGGGGGATTATACTATTTGTGTGTATGTGTGTGTGTAGAAAAAGTGTTTTAGTTGTAAGAAAAGTGTGAGAAAAGTATGAGAATTCCCATTTGGAATTTATGAGCAAACCCTCTTTTTCTTATTTTTTGGGTTTTTTTATTTATATGAAGATAAGAGATGTGCAATAATACTAAATAAAAAGTATATTAGGATGTGTGAGATGGGATAATAAAAGTGCTAAGTAATAAAACAAGTTATTGCGAATCTATGAGAATTTAAGGAGAGAGTTGAGAAAATTGGACCTTCTTGAAGATCTTGAGCTTGATCTTGAATGTTGGAGAGCAGCCCTTAGACTTGAATGATGATGGAGGATAGTGAATTCACCAAGTTTGATGAAAAGTGAAATTTGGAAAGGGATTTGGGTGTGGAAATCACGTTGACTTCGAGAGAGGTTTTTGGGATCTGCTGAGAGTGATATGTTTCTGATTTGGGATCCCCTTTGCAAATGAGGTCAGGCCTCTCTTTTATAGGCCCAGGGCATTGTCGATCGTCATAGCCCTGTTCCTTCCATTTGGCAGGTGCGTTTAGGCACACTGCCGATAGGTAGGGTCTGAGACCTGCCATTTGGTAGTGTCTTTCAGGCCTTTTCGGAAAATCGATCGCAGAACGCAAATCGTTGATCAGAATTGCGCATGGGGTGGACCGTTGGAAAGGTAATTTAGAGACCTTCGAAAGTACTTGGACCTGTCCTGGGTTCAGGAGTTTTCTTTGGGTCAAATATGGCTCAGAATCATTCATCAGTCCGTTGGACGGGGAATCGTCGAATGCAAACGGATCTTTCGTCCGCACGGTAAGTTCGAATTGTGCACGGGGTGAACCGTTGGAAATGTTAGGAGATGTAATTAGACATTCCAATGAGTTTGATCAGGTTCGGGGAATTGACTTTGGTTAACCAGGCCCTGGAAGTATTCGGTGACCTTTCGGAGTCAAACGGATCGTTCGTCCGCATGGTAAGTCAGAATCGCGCACGGGATGGACCGTTAAAAAGGGATTTCAGTTCCCTTAAAAGATTCATTCAGTCTTGGTCAAGATGAAGAGATGACCTAGGTCAAACAGAGTCCGAGAGCAGCCGGTGGCCTCCTAATTGAGTTTTGGGGGAAAATAGATCGTTCGTCCGCATGGTAAGTCAGAATCATGCACGAGATGGACCGTTGGAAAGGGGTTTCAGTGCCCTTCAAAGATTCATTCAGTCTCAGTTGAGCTGAAGAATTTGACTTTTGGTCAAACGGAGCCTGAGAGTGCCCGATGGCTTTTAGGTCAGTAGTCGGGGTATGACCTGGATTTTTAGTGATGAAGGGAGGTGCTAGGGACCTAAGGAGAGTTTAGGGGGTAACATAATGGGGTGTCTACAAAGCCCCTCGATGGGTGAGTTTGGAACAAATGATAGTCGTCGAATAGACACCATATGATGGTTTTGAGGGAGGATGACCGATTCAAAGGGTCGAGGCCAATTCTGAGGACCTAAGGAGGGAGGATGACCGATTCGAAGGGTCGAGGACAATTCTGAGGACCTAAGGGAGCGAGGATGACCAATTTAGAGGGTCGAGGCCGATTCTGAGGACCTACGGAGTGTGCTGGGGATAACCAATTCTGTGGGAAGAAGCCGATTTTATGGGTCGAAGCTAATTCTGAGGGTTTGAAGATGACTATGACCGATTCTGTGGGTCGAAGATGATTCTGCGGGATTCAGTAGAGATCACCAATTCTACGGGTCAAAGCCGATTCCGAGGGCTTAAGTTGAGATGACCAATTCAGCGGATCGAAGACAATTCTGAGGGCTTAAAGATGAGGGTGACCAATTCTACGGGTCGAAGCCGATTCTGCGGGCTTAAGTAGAGATGTCCGATTCTGCGGGTCGAAGGAGATTCTGAGAGCTTAAGTTGAGATGACCAATTCTACGGGTCGAAGGCGATTCTGCGAGCTTAAGTTGAGATGACCAATTCTGCGAGTCGAAGCCAATTCTGCGGGTTTAAGTTGAGATGACCAATTCTGCGAGTCAAAGCCAATTCTGCGGGCTTAAGTAGAGAGTGACCAATTTTGCGGGCTTAAGTAGAGATGACCGATTTTACCGGTCGAAGCCAATTCTATAGGCTTAAGTGATGATCCAAGACCGAGGTCAATTCTGACCTAAGAGTGGTGACGACCGAGGACCGAGGTCAATTCTGACCTAACTAAGGTAACGATCCAAGACCGAGGTTAATTCTGACCTAAGAGTGGTGACGACCGAGGACCGAGGTCAATTTTGACCTAACTAGGGTGACGATCCAAGACCGAGGTTAATTCTGACCTAAGAGTGGTGACGACCGAGGACTGAGGTCAATTCTGACCTAACTAGGGTGACGATCCAAGACTGAGGACAATTCTAACCTAAGAGTGGTAACGACTGAGGACCGAGGTCAATTCTAACCTAACTAGGGTGACGATCCAAGACCGAGGTCAATTCTAACCTAAGAGTGGTGATGACCGAGGACCAAGGTCAATTCTAACCTAACTAAGGTGACGATCCAAGACCGAGGTCAATTCTGACCTAAGAGTGGATAAATATTGGATTTTGGGTTCCGCTGGGAAATGAGCTGGGGAAAAAGCAGAGTGTCCTTTGGAGACTTTGAAAATGACTTTCTGGAGTTCCGCTGGGGAAATTACCTCGTGATGTTGTGTTTGTGATCTTAGGGATTTCGCGGAGGAAAAGCAAGTTTAATTCCGTAAACTTCACTGGGGAAGTGATTAGGTGGTCCAGGTATTGGACGTATTGCTCGAGGAGGTTTGAGACCTTTGGGGGATAGGCGGTGATCCTTAGAGATCCTCCGGGGACGTTTTCGGGAGGACTTTCACTTGGTTTTTGAGAGTTTCGCTGGGGAAATAGGGGTTTCACTTGAGGGAGTGTGAAATTTTCTTGGTGAAAATGTTCTAAATCCTTTCCAGGATTTTTAGGAATTTTCTGAGGATTTTTCAGAATTTTTTGGTATTTTCTGGGAATTCTTTGTACAAAACTTCAAGGGGGAAGGGGGGGTCGACATGGTTCAGAGGGTTCCATTCGGCAGTGGCACGAACTTTTGGACTACCTCGGGAAGGTAAGGAGACAGTGTCGTTCGGTGGGTGGGGGTCAATGCCGATCGGCATGACGCTTAGTATCCTATATAAAGGGGGCGAATTCCCCTCATTTTTCACAGCTTCGACTTTCTTTCTTTCTGCGATTTTCCACTGCAGATCGTTCTAGCATTCCGATCTCTAAGAAATGGCCGCCTTTGTGAGCACTGCATCACATAGATAATGGTTGACTGTTGATGACTGGGCGAACATGGAGTGGAGGTCCAGGTGCCTCTTGCTTTGGGGAGTGAGAACTCCTTTGACTCATTCGAGCTGGTTGCGGATGAGCGAACTTTGCTGCAGGAGCTGTCGCGTCATTGGTCTTCTAAGGTGGTGAGCCCTGGTGGTTATGTAAGTAACCTGACTTTTGGCATTCTACTTTTTTTGGTGGTTTTTTCTTTCTTCCTTGAATATTGACAAGGTTTCTTCTTTTGACAGTCTAATATCTCTTTGAAGAACATGCGTGCCCGTGGGACGACGGGGCTTAAGGATGTCTGGGAGCATCTTCCACCTGTGGTGCGTTGGGTGGTATCATCAGCAGGTTTTGGGAGGTTGGCGTCTGCACTGAATGAGACGCCTCGGTCGACAGCGGTCTTGTGCGCTTTGGGGGAGAGATGGTGGGATACTACCCACACCTTCCATTTTGGTTTTGGGGAGATGACCGTGACTCCCATAGACGTGCAACAGCTGCTGGGGCTAGATTGCGATGGGGAGCAGATAGAGGTGGATCGCTCTTTGCAGGTGAGGTCGGAGGCGATGAGGGCGGCGCTCGGTGACGTAGGGAGGATAGTTTCTGGGGATTCCATCCGACTGTCCTTATTGAAGGATGTCTTGCTGAGTTGGGTGGTTGATGTGGAGGACGGGATCCAGGTGGGGCAGATGGCCCGGTTGTTCATCTTGTTGGTGCTGGGAGGTTTCATGGTGGCATCGAGTGGCGACGTCGTCCATTTGTGGTTCTTGCCGTATTTGAGGATGTTTTCGAACATCCCTCTTTATGATTGGGGGAGCCTGACTTTGGCAACCCTCTATTTTTCTTTGAATGCATTCAACCGGTGCTGCCGACAAACTTTTACTGGAGCCACGTATCTCCTTGAGGTATTCTTTAATTTTGCACATTTTCCTTTCATGCATTCGTATTTTCCTTATGCGTCTCTTTTTGATTGTGAACCTGTCTTTGGAAGACGTGGTTCTATGAGGTGATTGGGTGCAATACCCAACTGATCACTCTGAAGGACGATACTAGGAGTGTGCAGAAAAACTGACCGAACCACTGAACCGATTAAACCGAACCGAACCGATGAAATCGGGCCAATTTTTTTATATGGCCGGGTCGGTTCGATTTACGCCGTAAAAAAACCGATAACTTCGGTTCGGTTGTTGGTTTAGACCTTATAGGGCCCGGTTAGAACCGAACCGAACCGCTCCTTTATTCGTATATAATATTATATATATATTATATGTTATAATATATATAATATTTAAAATAAACTTACACGGTACAACTTACATACACGGTAACACCCACGCACACTAAGATGAAAAAGAACAAACCCTAATTCTCTCACAATCTCACACCCAGGTGAAGCAGCCGCACTCTCTCCCTCTTCCATTCCTTTCTCCCTCCCCGGCAACACATTTCTTGCTCCCTCTCCGGCGGCAAACACATTTCTTTCTCCCTCTCCGGTGGCGAACTGCTGCTCCCTCACCTGCGAGTTGCTGCTCCCATCTAACTCTCACA
This sequence comes from Sambucus nigra, assembly GCA_949130495.1. NCBI lineage: Eukaryota > Viridiplantae > Streptophyta > Magnoliopsida > Dipsacales > Adoxaceae > Sambucus > Sambucus nigra. The sequence continues at coordinate 690,190,119 of OX422209.1, forward strand.
GCCGCACTCTCACGGCTCCCGTTTCACCCATTTCGTAAGTCTTAAGCTCCCATTCCATTTCTTTCTCCCATGTTTTTTTTTGTATTTCTGATCTGTTCATACATACAATGATATAAATCTGAAAATCTGTTCGTATTTTTTTTTAAGATCTATACATACACACAAATTTGTTCATACTTTTTTTAAGATCTATACATACATACAAATTGGAAAATATTCTGATATTTTTTTTAAGATCTGGAAATATCTAATTTTTTTTAAGGTCTATACATACATACAGATGTGGAAATATTCTAACATTCTTTTTTAAGATCTGAAATTATTCTAACGTTTTTTTTTAAGATATATACATACTTACAAATATGAAAATAGTCTAACCTTTTTTAAGATCTCGAAATATGCTAACATTTTTTATAAGATCTATACATACATACAAATGTGGAAATATTCTAACATTTTTTTAAGATCTATACATACATACTTACATACATACGCTTTTTTTTAATATTCTAACATTTTTTTCAGATTCTAACAGTGTCTCATTTAGAGCAACTAGATTCATGTAATTTTTTATATTTCAAAATATTCTTTTATATTTGAATATTGTTGATACTTTCAAGTTAAATTGCTAATATTATGATTGTTTTTATTTTTCAGAGTTATTGGGATGCCAAAAGAAGGAGAAAGATAATGAAGCTTGAAGAATGCTTTCATTCCTTGGATGTTTGATTTGGACTTTTGTTTCATTTGGGACTGTTTTTGAACCCTTTTTAATGAGTTTTATTAGGCTTGTACCATGTTGGGGCCTTACTTCTTATGTTATGTTATGCACTATATTTGCATTTATTTTGGACTATTTTGACAACCCTTATAATGGGTTTGGAACTAGTTTAGACTATTTGGACATCAATGTTTATATCTATCTTAAACTATTTTGACAACTCTTTAATGGGTTTGGCAAATTTGGCAATCCTTATTATTGTAAGAAATCATTTGAACTATTCAGGAAATGTTGATCATGCTATTATATTATGTACTGAAATCAAGTTGAAATTGTAATGGATTTAGCACACTTTTGATTCATTTTGTAAATTAATAAAATAGTGTTAGTTGAATTTACGTGGAAAATGATTAAAATATAATGAAAAATATATTGTAAAAATTAGCCCTGTCAAAATCGGTTCGATTTAACCGAACTGGCCCTGTCAAAAACCGCCAGTTAAACCGAACCGGCCCTGTTCGGTTCGGTTAACCGATATATCGGTTCGGTTTCGGTTCAAAATATTCAAAAGCTGATAAAGTCGGTTCGGCTAAAAAATAATGCTAAAAATCGAACCGAACGACTCGTGCACAGCCCTAGACGATACTGTTGGGGACTTCTGTCGATTGTATCGATGGCGGAAGGCCAATCGACAGTCGAAGGGATCCCTCTCTCTGGAGGCGGTGCGTCATGTCTTGAATGTCCTGACCAGTGGTAGGGTAAGACTCTTTCCTTTTCAGTCTTGATTTTATCATGTTCTAATTCTGTATTGACTTATGCTTGCTGGGGATTTTCAGGTGACTTTTTACCCTTGGGGGACAGCCATTCAGGATACGGGGGCAACTGGGGTGATCGCGCAGATGAGGCATTTGCTGGAGCATGAGTTCGTCCATTCCTGGTATATGGGGGAGCGAGTGGTTCGACAGATTGCTGAGGAGGAGGTGGTGGTGCCACCTGCGCAGCCTCCTATGTCTACGAGGTGGGAGCGGCTGCCGCCGAATGATGCGAGGATCGCGGCGATGATCGACGAGTCCTACTTTTTGTATACTGATACGGCTGCGCCGTATGACTATATGGACTTTGTGATGAGCTGATTGATGGAGCCCAACATATGATTCCTTGCCTTTTCCTCCGGTGGGTTCGAGTCTGGCGGTGGGGTCTTCCACAGCGATGGTGGTCCGACGGCGACGACTTCAGAGGTTCCTTTCGTGCGATTGCACACTCCTTCTTGCAACATTCGGCGAGCTGATGGAGGGATGGTTCCTATGTTGCACCATCCTCATGCGATGGATATGGAGGAGTTGGGTTTGAAAGAGGAGGTCCTTCATCCTGCGGTATACCTTCTTGCTCTTTTTGGTTCTTTTTCTGTTTTGATCCCTCTTTGATACTAATTTTTGCCTTTTCTTTGTAGCAAGTCCGGGTGTCGACCACTTGGCTGAGAGACATCAAAGAGTGGATATCTTCGGTGACTGCCCACATTCTAGATACGGTCCCGATTCCATCTTTCTTGGTGCCGTCTGCTTCGTTCGAGGAGGACTCTGGGTCGGGTAGTGGTGGTGCGTCGTCTCGCCGTAGGGAAAGAGAGCGCATCACAGGAGTGGAAGCTCTTAGAGAGAGGGGTGAAAGGTAGGTGAGAGAGAGAGAGAGAGAGAATGAGAATGTGGGTTTGGGCCGAGTCCCGTTATTTTTTTTCTTTTCTTTATTTTCCTACAAAATTTGATGTAACAAAGAAAAATATATATGCAATGCGATGAAGTTTTTTTTTGGATTATCTTTTGTTAATGGTGAATGAGTGAACGCATGCACATGCACTTTTTACTTTGCTGCTGAGACCGTAAAAAGAGATATTTTTGGGATTTTGGAGAAAAATGGGAAATTATATAATGGTGGAAGGGAGACTTTTGAAATTCTGTTGAGAACATCAATTTATTTTTATTGGGTTTTTCTGATTTTGACAAAAGAGGAAAAAGAAAAATTTTCAAAAATGGAGGGTTACTGATCGGCAAGCACCTTGCCCTGCCTATCGGCAGTCAAGTCTAGTCCCATCAATTCAAAGCTTTTGATTAGTGCCCTCGTCAGCCTTTGGTACTTTGTGGGGTAGGATTCCCTCCGATTTCTGCAGGGATTATATCTTTTGTGAGGGTTCTCAAATATAAAAAAGGGGTAAGGGTGGAGTGTTTCCATCACACCTTCACATTCTTATATTCTTACCTACTATCTTCTTAGTCTTGCAAGATGGATCTCCCTTGTAGCATTGAGTTTGCTAATTACCTCGAAGCCTTGGAAGAAATGTGCTCTTATAATGTTGATTATGATGCTTTCAACATGCGTCGAGTCTTTTTGTGGCATAATCGGTCCATTGAGTGGAACTTGCTGATGGCGGCGGTACAATTTTGTACCCCGAAGACCATGTATTTCGTTTTGGGTTGGATGAAGTTTATCCTACCTACGAGGACTTTTCTGCCATGCTGGGGATAAATCCCAGTGTTATTACGGCTTTACCCGAAATTTCCTGTTCTCCCAGGGATTTCCTGGCTGGGCTTCTTTGCATTTCGCCTTCGGCGGCTAGATCACTAGTTGTTGGAGGAATGATTTCCCTCCCGGTGGTGTTGCAGTCCGTGTATTTACAGGAAGTTGGTGATGCTGGCTATGTTGGAGTCGTTGCTCTGGGCCTGGTTTCAAAATTACTGCTGGTGACTGGGGAACTGCTGGTGGACCCACAACTTGCAGCCGTTACTTCATGGATGTCAGACCATTGTAACCCTGTGGCGGTGATACTGGCAGAGACCCTGAACGGTCTGGATGCTTGGCCAGAAGGTCATTTTGACTTCCTACGGGGTAGCCCCGTTATGCTATTCATGTGGTTGTCTGAAAGACTCCGCCTGGTGACTCTTCCACAATATCCTTTGTCGGATGTACCCAACTTCTTTTCGCATTACTTCTTCTACGTTGGCCTAGATATTACGAGCTGGGAGAATTGTTTTGTGGAGCATGGGGCTCGAAATTTATACTGGTCAGTGCCTTGGTGGGGACAGTTGCTGCCTGTTCTGGAGCTAAGAGAATACTCATATGTGTGACTAGTTGGTCTCAGACATACCTCTTTTTATTTCCCTTGGCGGCTTCTGCCCTAATTTGACTGGGCACAAGTCGTGCCACCTCGGACACTAAATTTCTTTTCGATAAATGATTTGACCGAGCGTCTGCTCATGTGGCTTGGCTCTCTGTGGGAGAATCGACGTCCGTCGACCCGTCCCTCTCACTCTGTTGGGAGAGTTTGGCATATCCCTGAAGATTATATGAAGTGGTTATGGAGGAGATTAGTTAGCAAGATTTTGGCAGTGGAGACTGGACAAAAGTGGCTTACTTCTTTTGACACCATGGAAGGGGGTGTTGTGGTTTTTTCGAAGTTGGTTCGAGCCTATCGGTCCATAGAGTGTCTGCGACACTCTATTCAGGCAAGGGAAACTTGGGGACCCCAGGATGTAGATGATGATGACAGAGCAGGCTCCTCTGGTAGCTGTGGATATGACTCTTGGAGAGTTTATTGTGGGGAATAAATATGGGGATTTTATTTGGCTTTTTTAGGAGGGTAGGGGGAAGGGAGTTATCCGTTCCTTTTCTTATGTAATCTGTACTGAAATTTCTTATTAAGGAAATAAATAATTTTCTGATCATCCAGTTGTGCCTTCGATGAGTTTTGTGTTATTTGAATTATCTATACCGATCTCTAAGGCATACATAATCCTTTTGTTCAACTATATGTTGGAATTGACTGTCGTTCTCGGAGATAAGAAAAGAATAGTATTTTGTAAAAAAGAAAGGGTCGTGCTCATGTAAGGTGTATGAGCTACCTATATACCTCTGGGGTTTTTGAAAAGTTTTAATTTCTTTGAAAATGGTTTTTTACAGAGGATCAGGCCCACGTAGTTCTGGGTACAAGGAAATGAAGAGATTTTTTTTCCAGAATAGATGGGAGATGAGAAGACTCGTAGCGCACCGAGGTTTTGGACTAGGGGTAGAATTTTTTGAGACGGTCCAGGTTTACTGGACGAGCAATATCTTCCCCATCTAAGTCGGTGAGCATGGCGGCACCGCCGGATAAGATCTTCTTGATAATGTAGGGGCTACTCCAATTGGGCTTGAATTTCCCTCTGGGGTCCCAGATGGGTTCTATGATTTCTTTGAGGGCTAGGTCCCCTTCTTGGACACCACGGTCCTTGACTTTCTTATTGAATGATCGCGCTATTCGGCAATGGTACCCTTGTATGTGGTATAGTGCTTTTAATCTCCTTTCGTCTAGGAGGGTCAGCTCGTTAAGACGGCTTTGGCACCAGTCTTCTTCACTGACCTTGATTTCAAGCAATGACGCACAACGAGGGTATTTCCAGCTCCACGAGTAGTATTGCTTCCATACCGTAAACTAGAGGGTAAGGGGTAGCCCCAATAGAGGTTCAAATTGATGTTCGATAGCCCCAGAGGGCGTACAGGATCCGGTCAGCCCAATCTCGATAACTTTTGATCATCTTGCTGATGATGGCTTTGAGGTTATTGCTGGCGGCTTTAACAGCACCATTGGTCTGAGGTCGGTAGGGAGAAGATTTGTGTCTCTGAATCCCATACTCATTGACCACCTCTATGACTTCTGCCTCGAAATGCAACCCGTTATCTGATACTAGCTCGTGCGGGACCCCATATCGGCAGATTATATTTTTCTTGATGAATTTTGCCACTTTCTTGGCGTTCAGCACTGCGTATGACTCAGCTTCGACCCATTTGGTGAAGTAATCAATGGCAACTAGGATGAACTCATGCCCATTGGAAGCCTTTAGTTTAACCTTCCCTATGATGTCGATGCCCCAGGTGGAGAACGTCCAGGGAGAGGTCATGTTATATAATTCATGCGGAGGCAGATGCTGAAGGTTGGATAATTGTTGGCATTTGAGGCATTTTCGGACATAGGCGGTGCAATCTTGGGTCATGGTGGTCCAGTAGTAGCCCTGTCAGATGATCTTTTTGGCAAGCATGTGACCGTTCATGTGGGGTCCGCATTCCCCACAGTTTATCTTCTGCATTATCTTTTCAATGTCAGCCCCTGCGATGTAGTGTAGATGGGTTCCACCGAAGTTTCTTTTGAGTAGTGCTTTATGACAGATGATGTACTCGGCAACCAATCTTCGAAGGGTTGCTCGATATTTCTTATTAGAACCTTCGGGATACCTACCATTCTTGAGGAGGAGCCAGATATCATAGTACCAATAATTGGCTAGCTCAGGACCTTCTGTGGTGACGAGTTCAATGTGGTAGCAGTGGGTTGGTTTGTCTTACTTTTGAACAAGGAAGTGGGTCATTTTAATTCCTTTGGGCATGTCAACCATGGAGGCCAGGGTAGCAAGTGCATCGGATATATTATTCTTTGCTCGAGGTAGGTAATAGAAGGTGATATCTTGGAATTGGGAGGCTAGTTCTTCTAAGTGGGCATGGAAGGGTTGGAGTTTCTCGTCCATGACTTTCTATTTTCTGAGCACTTGACCGATGATGAGGGCGAAATCCCCGTAGACATCTAGGCATTAGATACCTTTCTTGAGAGAAACTTTGAGGCCTACCGTACACGCCTCGTACTCATTCATGTTATTGGTGCAGGGGAAATCCAATTTGATGGTGACGGGAGTGTGAGAGTCATTTGGGGTGATCAGAAGTATCCCAATACCATATCCCCTCTTATTGGCAGTGCCGTCAAAAAACATTTTCCATCGAAGGTTGTCTTGAGAAGTGCAAAGGATGTTTTCATCTGGGAATTCAGAGACCCAGATATCGACTTTTTCTTCGGGGTAATCAACGAGGTAGTCAGAGATGTCTCTTCCTTTCATGGATTTCTGCGTGACGTCCATAATATCGAACTCGGCTAGGAGCATTAACCATCGGGCCATTCGGCTGGACAAAGAGGGTTTCTCAAGCAGGTATTTGATGGGGTCCATTCGGGATACAAGTTTGATGGGGAAGGCGAGCATGTAGTGTCGCAAATTTTGGGTGACCCAGACAAGTGCGACATACGCCTTTTCCAAAGCAGTGTAGTTGACCTCGTACCAGATTAATTTGTGACTGGCATAATAGATGTCCCTTTCTTTGCGGGAATCTTCAAGGTGTTGGGATAGCAAAGCCCCAACTGCAGTGTCGGTTATGGTTAGGTATAGGAGTAAGGGGAGACCAGGCTGTGGTGTCATGAGTACTGGGGGTTGGATCAGATATTGTTTGATTCGGTCAAAAGCTTCTTGACAGGCCTCGTTCCAAACTTTAGTTGAATTTTTTTGGAGGATTTTGAAGATAGGTTCGCAAATGGAGTTTAACTGGATGATGAATCGGCTGATGTATTACAATTTCTCGAGGAAGCCTCAGACTTCTTTCTCTATTTGGGGAGGTGGCATCTCGAGTATGGCTTTCATCTTGGCGGGATCTACTTCTATCTCTTTCTTACTGACCATGAATCCCAAGAGTTTTCCCTTTGTAACGCCGACGACGTATTTCTACGGATAGAGTCTCATCTGATACTGTCGTAGTCGTTCGAAGAACTTTCGGAGGGCAGGAACATGACCTTCTCTGGTTTTGGACTTGATAATCATATCATCCACATAGACCTTAACTTTTTTGTGAATTAGATCGTGCAGGATGGTTGTGGCAGCCCTCTGGTAGGTAGCCCCAACGTTCTTGAGACCAAATGGCATAACGGTGTAGCAAAAGGTTCCCTATGGGGTGATGAATACATTTTTTTCTTGGTGGTCTGGGTGCATTTTGATTTGGTTTTATCCGGCAAATTCATCGACGAATGAATTGAGAGCATGACTGGCTGTGTTGTCCACAATCATGTCGATATTGGGTAGCGGATAATCATCCTTTGGAGAGGATTTGTTCAAATCCCGGTAGTCTACACACATCCTAACTTTTCCTCCTAATTTCGGTACGGGCACTATGTTGGCTAGCCATGTGGGATATTCGATCACACGAATGAAGCCTACGTTTAACTATTTGACCCCCTCTTCTTTGACCTTGAGTGACCATTTGGTGCGGAGTTTTCTCAACTTTTATTTGATCGACTTGTAATTGGGAGAGTGGGGATCTCGTGTTGAGCTATTTCAGGATCAATGCTAGGCATATGGTTGTAGGAGCATACGAAGACATCTACGAATTCATTTAGCAATTCTTCGAGTTGTGCACGCTCATGCTCGTCGAGGGTAGCCCCTATCCTAATCTCGCACAGTTGGCTACTAGAACCAAGGTTAACAACAACAGTCTCTTCTTCATTAACTTGAACGCGGTTACGTTGTTTATTATTAACCTTATTTAGATCAGTTAAGAATTGTTCATTTGCAAAACCATCATCATTAAAAGTTTGATTAGAATCTAGACAGTTAATGTAAGGCACATTAGGATACTCAAAATCTTCGTTTATTTCATTGATAGGAAAAACAGCATTGAGAACCTCGTCAAATGAGGACTCGATTACATTTGAGCAAGGATAGACAACAGAAGAAGAAATGGGGTAAACATTGGGATTAGGGGAGATTTCAGCAGGTAGAACTAGAGCAGCATGCCAGTTGAAGAGAGGTGTACCCGCAACTTTAATCAGTTGGGATGGATCCAGTGATGTAGTGCCTAAGTGAACCATACAGAGTGTCAGCCCTAGTATCTGTAAGCTGAAGGAATCTTTGGAGTCACTTTCCTCAGTCTCTTCGATGTCTTTGATAAGCGGTTGTACATGGTGTTGGGAACTCTCGACCCATGGGTAGCTGTCTTAGAAAAAGATCTCCATTCCAGGCTTTATCTTATTGTCTGTATGGTCATACCATGGTTCTGAAAAGCCGCAAAAAGGGAAGTCCTCACCCTCTTTGATGAATCGTCCGTTCAAGGAGTCACCTGGAATAGTCTGGATGCAGTCTAGTCCTCTCTTTGGTCGAGACTGGCGGATCATTCTGAGCTCTTGTTCTGACGGTTGATACCCCAAACCACAATGAGGGAAAGCCTTTTTCAGTTCAATCAGCTCTAGTATGAAGTGCATGTTTCTGAACATCTGAATCACATTGACGTTGCTATGAGGGTCGTATTCTGTACAAACCCTTTCTTTGAAGTCGTCCCCTGTCGGGAGTAGAGGTGGTTCAACTCAGAATCCTAATAGGAGCATATCATTTGACCCGTGTCGTATCTCAAGGATTGGGCTGCTAGCATTGGCATTGTCGTCGTCGTCCAAGAAGGTAATGACCCGTCCGTCGACGAAGACATTTAATTTTTGATGGAGTGAGGAAGACACGCCCTTGATACTATGGAGCCAAGGTCTTCCTAGCAATAGGTTGAAATAGGCTGGGATGTCAATAAATTGGAATTCAACGACAGGGTTTATAGGGTCAGCCCCTATTATAAGCTTTATGGATCCCATCACCTCCCGATGGGTATTTTCATAGGCACGCACAGCGGCGGAGGTTGGAGCAAGGTCGCTTTCTTTCAGGCCTAAATATTTAAAGGTTCTCAGTGGGCAGACATTCAAGGTGGATCCATTATCGATAAGAGAGAGTGGTATGACCTTCCCCATAAATTCGATGGAGATGTTGAGTGCATGATTATGGTTTGTCCCAATCTTAGGGATTTCTTCTTCGGAAAAGGATAGCATTCGTGTAGAGGTTAAGGATCCGACCAAATTTATCGCTTCTTCTGGTGTGGTAGAGTGATGAACTATGGGTCCAATAAGCAACTTGATCAAAGCATTTCTGTGTAGTTGAGAAGACATAAAAAGACCCATAGAGTGATGTTAGCCTGAGTTTTTTTTAGTTGATCGAGGATCTTTCTCTCCTCGAGGGTCATTTCTGGCATAGGAAGGTTTTTCACGCCCTTCCCTTTGTCATTAGCTGGTAGTGAGTTTGGGATATGGTAATGCTTCCCTGATCTAGTCATGTGATTTACTGAAGAAGGGAAGAACATGAATCCTATTTCCTCGTCGGTCTCGAGTTGTTCTGCCATCTTACTTATTTCTCCAAGGAGTTCTTCAAATGATATTATTCCACACATGTCGGCTACCGGGCCAGTTTTATCGAAAGCTTGCTCTTCATTCGAATCTCCGAATTCTTCCCCCCACCCAGTGGCAACAATTATGTCTTTCTATGTAAAGTCGATGCATTCTATAACTTCAACGGCTTCTTCATACAGGTCATCCCATTCTGTGGGGATGTGTGAGGGTGAAGGGACCAGGCGCCCCTGTAACTTTAGAGCATCAAGTAACTCGGTCATACTGTAAATGTTGTTGGTTTGCCTGAATAATTCTACCATGATCTGGACGACATCATCCAAGCTGACTTCAGTGGTCGATACTACCCAACTATCTGACTCTCGGGCCTGTTTGCATGCTTCGAAGAACAGCGTACTCAATCTCTGGCAACCAATGATCATCTGTGGGGGAAATTTCAGCCCGAACTCTCGGAGTTGGTTTAACACCTCTGACAATTCCATGTTTCCATTTTCAGAACGGGTACGAACATCAATGCATGCTCTGGTAAGGAGTGATAGTGCCCGATCAACGAGGCTAGTAGGATGTAGGAGGAAATATAGGCAAATTTGGAGATGTTTAGGAAAGCATATGGGTGTTATTTGAGTTGAGGGATCGAATTACGGGTTCTCTTCTAGAAAGATGGCATTGGAATGATTTGGAAGTGGGTTGTGAGTAGTGTTTGGCTTAGGATTGACTGGTGGGGCGATGGTACCCCGGTCAATTAGACCTTGGACTACATTTCGGAGGTGAAAGCATTGGTCGGTGGTATGGCCAACAGTTTGGTGAAAAGCGCAATGAGCATCTGCCTTGAAGTTTCTTGGGAGTGGATTTGGAAATGGACGGGGATCCAAGGGTTTAATGAGGTTTCGGCTTAATAGGGCTTGATAAACTTTGGAGAGGGGAGCATGGAGCTCGGTGTATTCCTTTCAGACTGGGACAAGACGGCTTTCTGGTGCCCATGATGTGGTTGGTTGAGAGATGTTATTGATGGTTGAGACTGTAGCAATGACAGGCTTGTCATATTTTCTGGACACCTTCTTTGGTTCAACTTCTGTCTTGGCAAGACCCTCCTCGATTTCTACTCCTGCTTCTCTGAGAGCTCGAAAGTGGGGATAGTATTGTCCTCCCATCATTTCTCAAACATGGGGTAAGAAGTTCTTATTCACTATGCTGACTTGTTCTTCCTCAGAAGGTCGATTGGTCATGGTTGCTGCTTTTTCCCTCCATCGATCTATGAAGTTACTGATTGATTCACCAGGGTTCTGTTTGAGCAGCTCTAAATCATGGTGGGTGACCTCAAGCTCTTGATTGTATTTATACTGTGACATGAATTCTCGGGCTACATCCTCCCACCTACGAATTCTGGATTCTTCGAGAGACAAAAACCATCGGAGGGCGCTATCCTTCAAAGTTTGCTGAAACAATTATGCCATAACTTCTTCTGAAGCCCCTAGTAGAGTCATGGAATGGTGATAACTTCGGAGATGAGCAATCGGGGGTCCACTTCCTCCGAATTTCTCGATATTTGGCATCTTGAACTTCTCGGGTAACCTCGCTTTAGGATAAGGAGACATGTGGGTGTAGTCCATGTAATTCCCTGAGATTCTGACTAGGTCAAACTTCTTAGTCAGTATCTTGAGGTCTTCTTTGACTTTGTTCAATTCTTCTTCTTTTGGATTAATGACCATAGGCAAGTTAGCCCCATGCTGGGTAAGATTCGGCATCGAAAGTTGGGAAGGCGGCGACCCATTAGCAGGAGGGGAACGTGGAGCGTGTTGATACTCTTCGAGAACCCAAATAGGCTCAGGTGGATCCACAGCGCGAGGAAATAGGGCCTCAGGCTCTTGAGGAACGAGAACCTGGTTTCGTTGCATCTCTCGGACCTCGGTTTGGAGGTTGTCAATCTTAGACATAAGCTGACCTAGAACTACCGTCAGATCCGGCTATATAACGGGTACTTGATCTGTATTCTCCATGGAAGGCGGATGGATCCAGAAATCGAAAGGAGTAGTAGGGGAACGGACGAAACTCCGGGGTGACTTGGCCGAAGACCGAAGCCAATAAGGAGCCAGGCCAAGGGTTTGCGATGAACTTGAGAAGGCGCAAAAATGGGATTTATATATTTTTTTCTGAGGAAACGGGGATGCAAATATTTTTTTTCTTTTTGAGAAGGAAAGACAAAATATTTATGGATTTTTGATAAAGAGAGGAGAAATGTTTTTGGCTTTTTTTTAAATAAGGGAGAAATGTATTTGGATTTTTTTTTCGGGAGACGGATCTCAGCATGATTATTATAATTATTATGTTCTCACTTGTATTAAATTCTCCTAAATGCAAAATGAAATGCCGGACGGGACCCAAGCCTGGAAAAATTGGGTTTGTAATATATGCAAAGCTATGGCTGGACTTGTGACCAGGCTCACGGACATGGTCCCGTTTTAAAAATGCGAAAAAATTCGGGTGGTAGGTCGACCCGGAATTTCGGTAGAGTTTCGGGTTGAAACCGACAATCTAACATGTGTGTCCTAGGGTTGACATCTATATGCGGGTATGCAGTTGGTTGGGTGAATTGGAAAGGGTTCCCCCCTTTGGCGTGACTTCCACGATACACGTCTTGCATTTGCGGGCGATCGGTACGTGTGGATAAGCCATTTGATATACTTGAGTATACATGAATTGCCTCACCATATATCTCGTGGGGATGGTACGTGTGAGAGAGAATTCGATATACTCGGCATACGTGAACGAATTCCCTGCGATATACCTCTAGTCATAACTTCGGTCAAGTGGTACGATGCGGGGGAACCATTCGATATACGTCAAAGGTACTTGGCCAATGGAAGGTGAGAGTCATATCGCTTAGGCTAAATGCGCTCTGCCGGACCAGCGCCCATCATGAAGTGACCCTCCAGTTACTGGGTAAAAATTTGGTCAATAACAATGCTCTTTGGTGATGTCGTGTGAATCATGCATGATTCTCTTATTAGTGTCTTATGAGAATGTTTTTCTTGATTATGCCAAATAGGGAGCAAAGTACAAGTACCAATGGGTGATGCGTGCAACATGTGGATACATGTGACCCTAGGTGCACGTGGTGCGAAGTGTACGTGGAGAATTTTCTACAAGTGTGAATAGAAGCATAAGCATGGGGTACACATGAGTAATAAAGGGGAACATGCAAAATGGGGGAGAATATAAGCAAACATAACACCCACGTAAATAGAGTCTACCCTAAAAATAAGAAAGTCCCCAGCAGAGTCGCCACTGTGGCCATCCCTCCCGGATCCTGATCCTCGAGGCGGGCGGGCTGCGTGAGAGTGAGGATCCTTAGGTCCCGCGCGTCCCTCTAGGAAGCGCTTCGGCCGGCTTCATTTGAGGTGAGGTGAAAAATATAGAGAGATTAGAGTCTCCAGTTTATTTTACTCAAAACAGACAAAAGAAAAGGGGAAGCCATCCCTAAGTACAAAAAGACATACTGGTGCATACGAAACCAAAATGATTCGAGAAAGGTTCGGAGGCTAAGTTACGAAACGGGAAGGTGTTAGGCACCCATTTCGCCCTTTCGGTCTCTCATGGGTTTTTGTTATTTTCCTTCATTTTCCCCGTGAAGTGTGCATGTGTATATATAGTGGATATGGGAATCATCGACTTGTATCATGGAAGAGGTAAAGCGAGTCATCCATAGGAAGGTATAAAAATATTAAAAAATAGGATTTACGCGATTATTCTTACGTTGATCGTTATGATGGAACGATAACGCATGTGGAATAATACGCTACTAAGAACAAATATATGTATATATATATATATATATATAGTATAAGAGAATGGAGATTAGAGAAAATAGAAAATGAGAGGAAAAGTAAAAATAGGACTCGAGTCTCGGGTTTTACCCCGAGACCCCTACGTAGCCTATAGAGGCATCAAAGTCCATGTAGTTCGCATACAAAACGAGGGGTGGGGTTTATCCTATAAATCCAACCGGGGAATTCTCTTATTTGTGTGTGTGTGTGTAGAAAAAGTGTTTTAATTGTAAGAAAAGTGTGAGAAAAGTATGAGAATTCCCGTTTGGAATTTATGAGCAAACCCTCTTTTTCTTATTTTTTGGGTTTTTTTATTTATATGAAGATAAGAGATGTGAAATAATACTAAATAAAAAGTATATTAGGATGTGTGAGATGGGATAGTAAAAGTGTTGAGTAATGAAACAAGTTATTGCAAATTTATGAGAATTTAAGGAGAGAGTTGAGAAAATTGGACCTTCTTGAAGATCTTGAGCTTGATCTTGAATGTTGGAGAGCATCCCTTAGACTTGGATGATGATGGAGGATAGTGAATTCACCAAGTTTGATGAAAAGGATGATGAAAAGTGAAGGTTGGAAAGGGATTTGGGTGTGGAAATCACGCTGACTTTGAGATAGGTTTTCTAGATCTGCTGAGAGTGATATGTTTCTAATTTGGGATCCCCTTTGCAAATGAGGCCAGGCCTCTATTTTATAGGCCCAGGGCATTTCCGATCAGCATAGCCCTGTTCCTGCCAATCGGCAGGTGCGTTTAGGCACACTGCCGATAGGCACGGTCTGAGACCTGCCGTTTGGTAGTGTCTTTCAGGCCTTTTTAGAAAATTGGCCGCAAAATGAAAACCATTGATCCGAATCGCGCACGGGGCAAACCTTCGGAAAGGTAATTCATAGACATTCGAAAGTCCTTGGATCTCTCCTTAGTTCGGGAGTTTTCTTTGGGTCAAATGTGGCTCGGAAGCATTCATCACTCCATTGGACGGGGAATCGTCGGACGCAAACGGATCGTTCGTCCGCATGGTAGGTCCGAATCGTGCATGGGGCAGACTTTTGGAAAGGTTAATAGATGTACTTCGACATTCCAAAGAGTTTGATCAGGTTCGGGGAGTTAACTTTGGTCAACCGGACCCTAGAAGCATTCGGTGACCTTTCGAAGTCAAACATATCGTTCGTCCGCATGGTAAGTTAGAATCGTGCACGGGATGAACCATTCGAAAGGGGTTTCAGTGCCCTTCGAAGATTCATTCAGTCTCGGTTGAGCTGAAGAGCTGACCTAGGTCAAACAGAGTTCGGGAGCGACCAGTGGCCTTCTGATTGAGTTTCTGGGGAAAACAGGTTGTTCGTCCGCATGGTAAGTCAGAATCATGCACGGGACGGATCGTTGGAAAGGGGTTTCAGTGCCCTTCGAAGATTCATTCAGTCTCGGTCGAGCAAAAGACTTTGACTTTTGGTCAAACGGAGCCTGGGAGTGCCCGATGGCTTCTAGGTCAGTAATTGGGGTATGACCTGGATCTGTAGTGATGAAGGGAGGTACTAGGGACCTAAGGAGAGTTTAGGGGGTAACAGAATGGGGTGTCTACATCACCAGCTCGGCTATAGCATCTCGGCGACCATCGTCAAGATTAGGTGGGAGCTCATCATCACTATTGTGGACCAAAATATAATTCTTCACCATTTGAAAAGGAATGGTATTAATTGGTATTCAACACTCATCACTCTCAAAAGTAGGAAGCTGAGTAAAGGGACAATATACCTACCAGCAGTACCAAAACTAAGAATCCTTGTGAATCTGACAAACGACCAAGAAATTTAGCCAACCATGGTTATAAGACACCTGTCTGGATTTATCCAAATGTAAAGGGAGTCCATCCAACATTTATCTTTTCCAGTGGCCCAGACTGCACAAGGACCCTTCCTAAGGTGATATTTCAGCCTCATGATCTGACAATGCGAGCTATACCTGATCGCCTCATTCTTCTTAAAATCTTATTAAACCTTATTGAGTTTCTCCCTTAGAAAATTATTATTCTGCAAAAAACCAATAATGTTTCTGATATCTCCAAGATCGGTCTGGAGCGTATCGACCACACCTATATGATTGCTAAAAGAACTTATCATCTTTTTAGAGTGCTCATCGAATAGAGGAAATAGTTTTTTGAGTTCTCTCAAAAGCATCACGGCTAAGACCAAGTCTTCATTCTCTTGGGCTATTGGATCCAAGACCAAATTCTCATCAAACTACAAACATTAACAAAAGAAAGCCAATCTAAAATCAAAGATAACTAAACAAGGATAAATAAGTAGTCGAATAGAGCATAATAAAGCTAAAATGATGAGTCATTTTATTAAATGGAAAATTGGGCAACCCCTTACAAAAGAATATAAAAAGATAGAAAATACAAGATACATGCAAATTCTAGACTAATATAATTAGTTAGAGCCTCCTTCTCTGTTATCACCTGCTCTTGATTGGACCATGTCTTGTAATATCCGTGGCCTCCTTGTCTTATTCGATTCCTTATTTATCCTTCTAGGCACCTTCTATCTCAGCCACCTCTTCAAGGTTGGGTGGAGAACGAGAATTATGCTCAATAAATAACTCAGCCTCAGGAGGAACCCTTACCTTTTCTTAAATAAAGACTTATGGACGTAGTCCAACTTCTTCTTGTCTAGGATAAAAGATTTCTCCCTACCCTTTTCATATGAAATGTGCTTGACTTCTAACGCAACGAGCAGAGACTAAGCAGATTCTTTAGTAGCCTTATCTAACTACTCAACCTTCGATATTAACTGGACAAGTGTCAGGTCTTTGGCTCTCGTTGCGTCCTCAACCTCCTTCCCATTATTTTAGGCAACATCCAAGGCCTTTTAGTCCTCTTATAGGTAATGTCCTAAATCGTCATTCACCTTGGCTTGGCTAGCCCTCCTATCCAGGAGGTCGATAAAATCCACGAGAAACTATAAGATCAAAGTCTAAAGTAATAGTTTGTACAATAAAATTTGAAAGGCATGAAGATTAGAATAAGAAAATACCAAGACTTACTTAATAAAGTGTATAGGCAGTGTGAGGGATGAGACTATTCATTGAAAAGTCCCTACCCATTACCTGGTTGGAAGGAATGCATGGGCCATGTCTGTATTTTTGGCCACTGGCCCTTCATCATCGCACATCACTTTGCGGAAGGAATCCACATTCTTATGGGTAAGAAGGATAATTGTAATACCAAAACCAATATTCCCCTTCACCATAGGAATGGCCTTTGAATTTTTAGGGAAACCGTCAGGTTGATTGGGTTAGATGGACCCCTATCTCCTTCCTCTCAGTTGGATGTGCACTTAGAGAACTGGGGGAAAGGCCCCATCAATAAGATTATAGTTTTTTTCTTCTCGACGACATATCTTTTTCAGAGGCAGAAGGAGTGATAGTGGGGATTATGGTGATGACTACAAAATTAAACGAGCCTGAGGTGCTCGTAGATGAAGATCCTTTCTCGCCACGCAATTCATGGACCTCTAGCTCCATCCCGACTGGTCAGGTGATGAAAGATGTGGTGGTGGATGTGTAATTCATCAATATAAAAGCTAAATTGGGATGTTCGACACCAACAGTTAGAGGTTTCCTAAGTTGCTAGGCATTCTTTAACTCAACAAAGTTGATGTGCGTATGTTCGGGCTCCTTCTTCCTTTAGCTCTCTACACATGTGAAAGATAACAACATTAAGAGAAGTCAAACAGGTTGTAGCCGAATAAAAATAAATAACATAAATCAGTGCTAGACCTATAACATATCCCTTTTTAGGGCACCTAGGAACCCTATAGGGCTTACCACCCTATGGAATGGGAAAATATTCCCGCTCATTCACTAACAAACCGTGCAACCAGTAGTACTTGTTAGAATCTGATAAGTTTAAAATCAGAACCCTTTCATCCTTCCTTGCCTTTTAATAATAAATATTTTCATTGCAACTAGTCATTTCATTTTGAAAGTCACGGTTCTTAATTCTTTAGGAGTGTTAAATTCACTAAAACTCAAAGATCTTATAGGTGATATACAAACATATGAATTAGACATGTTTCCTAAAGATAACAAAAAGAAAGATAAGGGAGTAGCTCTAAAAGTTAAGAAGTAAGAAATGTCTGAATTTGAAGAGTCCGATATGGATTCTAATGACATGGCCTTATTTGCTAAAAAATTTAAAAAGTTTCTCAAGTTTAAAAAGCAAAACTCAAAATTTGAAAAGCCTAAAATTGAGAAAAATAAAAATAAGGCAAGTAGAATTTTTAATAATCCAGATCAAAAGAAGTTTAAAAATGACAACTCTAAAAGATATATCTTTAAAAAGGATTATTCGGAGTGATGTTTTGAGTGTGAAGGATTAGTTCATAGAACGTATGAGTGCCCCACTAATCTTAAGAAATAATGTAAGGATAAAATGGTCTATAATGTAACTCTTAGCGACAGTGTAAATGAGTCCGAGGACTCCTATGATTTCGTTCCTTATGGAAATAACTTCACTGCCTTTATGGCAAGTCATGATAGTGCTTCAAGTGAGTCACGTCCTAGTGTTAACATTTTCGAGCATGATCTTGAGGTTATATCCACTCACTCAGAAGGTAGTGATGAAAAAGGAAGTGAGAGTGATGTAGATAAAACTGAATTGCAATCTGCCTATTCTCAGTTGTAAACCGAGTCTATGCGTATTCAAAGGATAAATAAAAGGTTAACTTTCAAGGTGTTGACATTATAAAAGGAGTTAAAAATCCTGGAGGAGAATGAGGCGTTATTGAGTCAACTCGAGGTAATTAAGATTTTTCCCTCTGAGAAGTTTATTTTGGTGGGTAAAGAAAAATGTGCTTTGACTGACTCTCTAGATCGTTTTAACAAATGCCTCCATGAATCCATAGAGATTAGAAAAATAATTGAAGAAAAAATGATCAAACTCGAGAAAGATCTTGAGACCTCTTGGGAAGTCAAAGTCGCACTTGAGGATAATTCCAGAAGAATGGGGAAATTATTCCTAGGTCCAGTTTTAGGTTATAAGGAGAAATGATACCAAGAGAGAAAGGGTATAGGATATGGAGATGGTGAATCATACAATGTTAAATCTGAACCTATTGTAAAATTTGTTACCAAAACAAACCAACCTAAACCTATCGCACCTAAGAGAAGTCAACCTAAGAAACCTATGAAAGTGATTCTAAATCAACCCTATGTTTGTACTTTTTGCCACAAAAGGGGTCATTTTAGAGATTTCTGTTACAAGCTTAGGAAGAATTCTTATTTCACAACTCTTAAGCCACACTATAGCTCCTTATCTAGCCTTAAAAACCAAGTTGAGTATCTAATCAACACATCCCAATGTTTAATGGAAGAATTTTTAAGGTTCTCTATGGACCAAGGAAATAATTCCAACCAAAGGACTAGAGTCAACAACGGGAATAACACAACTCAAGATTGGGTTAAGAAAGATAAGACCGAGAATGCTTTTGTTATTTATATTGCCCTTAAGGCACAAAATACCTCCTAATGGTATTTTGATAGTGGTTGCTCTAGACATATGACAAGTGATAAATGTCTTTTTACCACTCTTGAAAACTATAAATATGGTAATGTCACATTTAGCGATGGGAGTAAATATCGAATAATTGGTAGAGGCACCATTAAAGTTTTTGGTTTTCCAAAACTAAAAAATGTTCTTTATGTTGATGGACTCAAAGATAATTTGATAAACATTATCCACTTATGTGACAAAAACCTAGCAGTTAAGTTTAGCCAAACGGAGTGCACTGTTTATGATAAATTTAATGAGGCTTTTTTTTCAAGGTGTGAATAATAGTGATAATTGTTATGGAATAATTTCAAAGTCTTCTTTCGTTTGTGACAGTGACAAGGTCTCATCTGCCAATCTTTGGCATCAACGTCTAGGTCATGTAAACTTTAGAAATTTTGATTGTCTAGTGAAGAAAGATCTAGTTCGAGGCTTATCATCCTTAGTAAAACCAACCTCCTTAATTTGCGAACCTTGTCAACTTGGTAAGCAATTTAAGAGTCCCCATAATAAGTTGAACTCTTTAACCACCTCTCGTGTCTTAGAATTAATTCACATGGACCTTATGGGTCCCACTCGTACCGAGAGTATAGGAGGAAAGAGACATATCCTAGTAATGGTAGATGGCCTTTTAAGATATTCTATAGTAGGATTTCTAAGAGAAAAGTACGATGCTATTGAATTTCTAACAGTTGAATGTTGAGTCCTTCAAAATCAACATGGTTTCATCATAAACTGATTTAGAAGTGACAATGGAACTGAATTTAAAGAATTCGATGTGAACGATTTTTGTGATGAAGTTGTAATTAAGCATGAATTTTTGGCCGTTCGAACTCCACAATAAAATGGTATAGTTAAGAGGAAGAATTGAACGATCCAAGAAATGGTAAGGTCCATGCTTCTTGGTACGAAAGTGCCTCGTAGGTTTTGGGTGGAAGTAGTAAGAACCACTTGTCATGCTGTGAATAGGGTATACTTGTGTCCCAATACTAATAAAATCCATATGAATTGTGGACCAATAAGAAATCTAACCTAGACTACTTTCGAGTATTTGGGAGTCCTTATTACATCCTTAGAATAGAGATATTCTAGGTAAATTCAACTCGAGGAGTGATGAAGGTATTTTCCTAGGGTATTCTCAAAATAGTATAGCTTTTAGAGTTTAAAACTTTGTAAGTTCTAAAGTTATGGAAAAACTAAATGTTACCATAAAAGATAATGCTCCAGCAACGTCTGTTGATGATGAGGATGATTTATCATGTGAGTGATATGAACCTCCCAGCGTTGAAAACATTGAGTATCACAATGACTCGGTGGATCCAATAATTGATAAAAAGGATCCATCTCCTTGGGTTCGTAAAAGTCCCGACCCTTCCAAAAATAATTGGGAATACCGAATTAGGTGTCAAGATTAGGGCGCAATTAGAAAATTAGGTTACTTATTTGTGTTATAACTCTAAAATCGAGCCTGAAAACTTCAAAGAATCACTAGAAAATGAATATTGGATTAATGCCATGCAAGAAAAGTTGCTTCAATTTCAGAAAAATGATGTTTGAGAGTTAGTTCCTTGGCCCAGTGATACTAACGTCATTCGTACCAAATGGATTTAAAAAAATAAATGGGATGGAAATGGTGTCATTGTATGTAATAAAGCTAGGTTAGTTGCACAAGGATATACCCAAATATAAGGTGTTGACTTTGATGAGACTTTTGCTCATGTTGCTAGGTTAAAGTCCGTTCGCCTTTTACTAGCCATAGCATGTCATCTTAAGTTCAAAATTTATCAAATGGATGTCAAAAGTACCTTTCTAAATGGCATTCTCTAGGAAGAAGTATATATGGAACAACCAAAAGGGTTTGAGGACCCTAAGTATCCTAATCACGTCTTTTATTTGAAGAAAGATCTATATGATTTGAAGCAAGCACCCCATGCTTAGTATGAGAGGCTTACTTCTTATCTCCTTACTCGCGACTTTTTGAGGGGGGTAGATATGACGTTATTTATTCATTGAGATGAGAATGAAATCTTAGTTCCCCAAGTGTATGTCAACGACATAGTTTTTCAATCCACATGTGATAAACATACTCAAATTTTCTCGAAATAAATGCAAAATAAGTTTGATATGAGTATGGTTGGTGAGATCACATTTTTCCTAGGTCTTCAAGTGTGTCAACTCGATAGCGGGATATTTTTATCGCAAACTAAGTATGCAAAAGATCTTGTGAAAAAATTTAATCTAGACTCCGCCAAGCATGCACGTACTCCAATGAGTTCATATGTTAATCTTAGTAAGGACACGGATGGAAAGGATGTAGGGCACACTCGTTTTAGAAGTATAATAGGTAGTTTAATCTACTTAATCGCTAGTTATCCAAATATTTCCTTTAGTGTAGGAGTATGTGCCCAATATCAAGCTGCCCCAAAAGAGTCTCATTTACTCGCTATTAAACGTATTATAAAATATATTAATGGGACCCTGTCTTTTGCGATTTGGTATTCTTTCGGCATTAATTATTGTCTATCGTCATATTCGGATGCTAATTGAGTAAGAGATGTTGATGGATGTAAAAGCACATCTGGAAGATGTTTCTATTTAGTCAGTGCACTTGTCTCATGGATGAGCAAGAAATAAAATTCTATTTCTTTGTCCATGGCGGAGGCCGAATACATAGCCGTCGGGAGTTGTTGCACTCAACTCATTTGGATGAAACAAATTTTGGAGGATTATGGTATTCCATAAGGCACAATGATATTTATTGTGACAATACGAGTGCAATCCACATTTCTCGAAATCCCGTTCAACATTCTAGAGCAAAGCACGTTAGGATTCGAGAACACTTTATTCGAGTGTTAGTTGAAGATAAAGTAGTTTCCTTGAGCTTTGTAGGCACCGATCATCAATTGGCCAATATCTTCACCAAACCTCTAGATGCCCTTAGGTTTGAAAACCTTAGGAAATCCATTGGAGTTTGATCCATTGATTGAGTTAGAAGTCATTCATTTAGCTTAGGTTGAGCCTTATGTCTATTTCTTCACCTATGAACTATATTATATTTTGTACATATGTTTTCCAAAAATTCCAAAAATATTTTCATTTTTCTTTGAGTAGAAAGGACTTCATAAAACTTTTGTCCATATAGGTTATGTCTGTGAAGAGTGCGCTTTTGTTCAAATGAAGAAATTATTTAAATAAACTCAGTTTTTCAATTAAATCCTAAAACATGCATCTTGGTGTGATTGAAATCAATATGATCATGCAAGAACAGTCAATCACAAACAAAACACACAAATGAGGAAAAATCCCCCAAAGGGTAAACCTTTTTATTTTCACTATAATTTGTAAAAATAGTTACACGAATTATAATGAAAATAAGAGTGACATACGAAATACCCTTAGGCGTCGGTTCCGATGCCGTCGACTGGAATCTCCCGCAAGAACTCCAGATGGGCAGCAATGAAGAAGATACGGCTTCTCCACAAGTTACTCCAGATGAGTAAAAATAATCGTCTTGAAGGTTTAAAGATTCACAAAAATATGGGAATGATGTGTGAATCAAACATGAGTTTTTAGGACTAAAAAATATGAAGACTTGAGCTAATATACTCTCAAAAACGTCTCTCCAAGTCTTAAAAAATAACTTCCCCGAAGTTGGCTTCTATAGGAAAACCAAAAGAGTTTTGAGTCGGTGGGAATTTTGCTATGCGTGTACCCCAAATTGGTTCCCCCCGAACCGGTTCACTATGTGCTTCGCGGTACCTCGCTGGTTTGGGGTTAAAAGAAATCATCATTCTTCTATGGGATTTTCTCCATCTTCAAAAGGTCATAACTCCTTCACCGTAGCTCGGATTGAGGTGTTATTTCTTCCAGTATCTTCGTGGCGTCGAGCTCTTCAAATTTCCAGTTGACCAGACCTCCAGAATGTGGTTATAAGATTACCAAAATGCCCTTGAACTTTCCTATCTTGTCTTTTTTTTTATTGTTTTGACTTCTCTGGCGTACCACTTGCGTAAAATCCATAAAATCGTGGAACGTGAAGTCAGTGAGGCAGATGGGGGACATTTGATGGAGATGTTGAATGCTTAATTCCTAGAATTCGAATAAAAGTCATCATGTGATATCGTGAAGTGACGTGTCGAATGTAGCGGTAGCATACATAGAAACTATGATCTAGGGAAGACAAAATTCCTAGATTCTAGCTCGAACTTTTCTAAAATTATGTCCTTACAAATATCCAGCATTGACTGTTTTAACAAAATCTTCTTTTTCATTTTTATATGCAGGGGTTTGCATATAATCTTCAAAAGCTTTCCAATTTTGGAATTCCTGAAGTGGGTCTTCAGCGTTCCTTTTTCCATCAATTGTATTAACTACATGTGGTGGAATTTCTTCTTCATCAGATGAATATTGGTTTAATTCATATTGATAGTGTTGTAATAATTTTTCATTTTCCAAATACGTGGTTTGTATTTGTTCAATGAGTTTATTACGTTCTGAAACAGTTAATATTGGATCTTTGTATAGATGTTTCCCAGAATCTAATATTTCACGAACGTTTATATATTCGGTGTAATTAAATTCTTCTGTTTGAAGAGCTTTAATTTCTTCCGAACCATAATATAACCTAGGAATTTTGTTATCCCCTGGGTTATTCATTCCAGTTTGTTCTGGATTTTGATTATCTATTTTGTTTAATAGATTTTCAATTTGTTGTTTAGTCTCCTCTTTTAGATCTAAATTTGTAACCGTTTCGAGTTGACTAATTTTTTGATCAACTTTCTTGAATTCAATACAATCTAATTTTTTCTCTACATAATTTTGATTAACGACCTGATGTCTTTCAGTTCGTTTGACCCAACTAAAAACTATATCAGTTAAACTATTTAACGTAGTACTAATTTTACTAATATCATTTTCAAATTTTTTATCTATATGTAAACTATGATTATACATAGACTCATCTTTTTGTAACCATGGTGCTAAACATTGTAGATTAATATTATTATTATTTTGTTCATCTTTTCGAGATTCCATTGGTACCTAAGACCTCCTATTATATGTTGTTTCAGGTGCCTAAAACCAGTTTTCCTAATGCATATTGCTTAACTAGAGTAGCTTTTTGGCAAATGGAAATATGGGCTTTGAAACAATAATAGGGATATGGGTTTTATGAAAACTTAAAGATTTTCAAAATGATATAATAATATCTTTATATTTAATTCACCATGATTTTTTACTCTTTTTTTTTTTATATGGACAGTCGTAACTTGATTATAATATGGAGATTATAACTACATATACCAATCTTAGCGACAAAACAAACATTGATATTAAATAACATAGTTATTTATATAAAACTAGGATTAAACGATATTTCATACAACAATTATTACGACACTTAGTTCCAAAAACTTTATATTTTACCCTAAAATTTTCTCCAGAAACATAAGTTCTGTGATGGAGTATAAAAGTTCCAGTTACACAGTTCGGAAATGATCGGACTAATATTATATGTGGGGAAAGAGAGTACAAAAGAGAAAGAGAAATATTACAACTGATGATTTACAACTGAGGAGAATCTCTCCTTTTATAGCCTCTAAAAGATAACCTTAGCTTTTTCTTTATGAATAAACAAAGGAAAGAAAACATAAACGTGGGCTGCTGAATGTAAAGTGCACAGTGATTTGCACAGTAAAAGCACACAGTATTTTACAATGATTCAAAAAGTAAATAGTAACTGATTTGGATGTTTTTGTTTTAAACGTCCAAATCGTCATCACATGCGTCAGCTGTTTACTGTCCATGTGCATATCCCACTTCGTGTGCTGGATGAATTGCAGTCGTCCATGTGGGTTTATTTCCTTGTTCCAATTGTCATGCATCGAATGCATTGGCAATATTGGCCTCAGCGACATAGTCGAAAGACATACTATCGTTAGGGCTGTGATTTGGAGGTCCATGTAATTGGGCTTGTTCGTATTCCTCCGCATGGCTTAATTGTTCAAAGGGAACATCCAAATTATTTTTGTTTTTCAAATTATTTAGAAACTCCCTTACTGCCGCTCGTTGTTCAAGCGAGGTAGTATAATTTATCGGTAAATCGGTAACAAATAATCGTCTGCCATCAGTTACCATGAATTTTAATGCTGATTCCCGACAAAAATATTCTGCATGGTTTGAAGTATTGATCAGGTTTTGTGACCAATATCTCGTTGTGTCCAACTGGTCCAACGGTACATTAAGTGCAATTTCCCAATTTTGTTCAATCTCGTCCCATTTGTAGTCCTCAGTAGCTCTGAGGTACCAGATCTGGTAAGGTTGATAGAAAATTTCTCTTGATCGCCAACCAATTGTGCTTGTGATATGAAATGACAGATAGCGAGTATATTTGTACCTGCTTTTTGTCAATACATGATAGATCATGGTTTTGATCATCATAGGTAAAAATTCAAAATGAGTGGAACAGGCTACACTGGAGAAGATTAGTTTGTTTACTAACCCCCATTCAATTGTTTCAATATCCCAAGGTGGATATCCTTCTTCAGTAATGAAATGCAGTTTTGGCATGTCATCACTATAATTTAAGCTAGAGTAAAAATGTTGGAGTAAAAGACTTTTTATCTTTTGCTCATGGTCCTCGATTTTTGGTAAAATTTCGATTTGGAATAGAGGACGTGGGAGAATTATCTTTGCTTTTTCAAATAGACAAATTCTCCTGATAGTATTGAAGATCTTTTCGGGAAAATCATTTTCTAGTAATTCAGAAAATTATAGAAAAGTATCAATTTTTTCCAAAGGAAAATCTTCATTTTCATAGTTTAAGCTTTTTATGAGTTTAAGGATCAGACTTTTGAATTTGTCCAAAGTTGTTGTTTGTTCAGCAATTTTGTTAGCAAGGATACTCATATTTTTTCTAAAATCTTTTCTTTTATCTCGAAGATGAGATTTACATGCTTCATTTAATGGTGTATACAACTCGCAGGGGATTCCTGGGTTGTGAAAGTCGTTAGTTTCAGTATCAAGGAGGCTTTCCTTGGTCTGTAGTTTGGAGAACTGGTAAATCATATTAGGAGGTCCTAACTGTTTCATCCAATTTTCCCATGCTGTAATGGCTTCTGGCATAGTGTCAAATTTTTGGTGACATGCACCAGGGTATTTGTTTACTTGCATAAAACACTGATTCCAGTTGTCATAGAAGCCTGGATTTCTTCCACTGAATACAACATAAACAGGATTTTGTTTAGGTTGTGTAGACGATGATGCTTGGGTTTTTGCCTTTTTAGCAACAGTTACCCAATCTCCTTTTACTTCTCCTGGGTGCTTACATAAAAAATCCGAATTATGCAATCTCCCTAAAACAAAAGACATATAAGATAATATCCCCATTACACCCTCAAATCGAGAATACTAAATGGCATGTCTTCAATTAAAATTCAACATCTTCAAATCTTAATCTCTTCAGAAACTCCCAAAGCTTTTCTCATCAGGGTGTGTAATCCAATAAGTGTCAATTTTGTTCCTGCACACATGAGATAAAGCAGATACCCATGACACGCAATAGTTTGAAATATAATAATATGCAAAAATCAAAGATCAATTAAGCTTAAGCAAATCATTGATAAATCAACCAAACAAATCTCGTCCATAATCCATTCTCCCCCTTTTTATGATGTCCCCAAATAGACATATATGAGAAGGATAAACATGGAAAATGTCACAAGGTAAAAAATCTATTTTTGAATTTTTCAAAATTTTTCACACATAATATACAACAAAGAATCACACCATGAAAGAAACACAAAAACAACCAAGTCGATGAAAGCGTAAACGTAGGGGTGTGATAAAATTCGATAGGAAAATCAATGCATACAAACATGACATATGTGCACGATGAATATCGGATACTCCTAACGAATGAAGTCCGCATCTTCCTTAGGTGTAAAAAGATGGAAATATGAGACATTGACTCAATCAAATCAACAAATCAAAGCTCAAAGTGATTTCCACACCAATAACGTCCAAAATGATTTAATGATTTTTCAGGACTTCCAAGGAAGTGCAAACCCTTTTAAATTCTTCAACCAAACTCCCTCAGATTTATATTTTGAATAAAGGTGATCTAAATTCTCAAACTTTGAAGAATTGATGGAGAAACCTAATGGCCCATATTTGTCATGGATTGCTTTTTATTGCCTTTAAATTTTTTTAGGCTCTTTTAACCTCTTTAGACCTCGGATAATAAAATTCCTAAATTTTTTAGGTCCGATATAACGATGGCTTAATCGCAAAGGATACATAATTACCTTTCGTAGCCCTTTGCCATTTAAAAAAAACACAATCTCACCAGAACGATTTTTTACATGTATTCAAATCTTGTCAAGTTTTATCGCATATGGTTCGTTGTATAGACAGAATTGAGATGGAAACACTCAAGCCAATATGTGATAGACAAGTAGAATAATCAAATAAAACCGTGCATGTGTGCAATAAAGGAGATAAGGAGCCAAACATGTAGAAAGATATCACTAATCACATCTCAAAGACTCCAAACAATGTAAAGCACATGGATGCAATGATATAGCGTCTCAAATCACTATCAAACAGTCACATGGATAAATGGAATGAAATTTATGACTCGGCTATCTTAAATGCTCATCCATAAAAGGTGTAAAATATAAAAATCTTTTTGTACTTTTCTAAAATTTTTATAAAAAGAAAATCTTTTTGGATTTTTCAAAAAAATATAAAAAAAGAAAAAATAATAATACAAATGATACAAACTAGCAATAGGAATCATCTGATATGAACATGACAATGCATCCTATCCTAGACACGGACCAACCCCTCAGTCAACTGTGAAAATCCCTAAAGACTTTCTAAGACTCTCGAATCTAAGGGAATCTAGAGGTTTCGTGAAAATATCGGCCAACTGACGGTCGGTGGGTACGAAACTCAAGGATATAACTTTCTCCTCAACTAACTATCGTATAAAGTACTCGCGTATCCTGATGTGCTTTGTGCGCAAGTGTTGGACTGGATTGTGGGATATGTGTATCATGCTTGTGTTATCACAGGAAATAGTCATGGTGTCTTGTGAAATCCCATAATCCTCTAATATTTGCTTCATCCACAAGAGTTGCGGGAAACAACTCCCGGCGGCGATGTACTCAGCCTCCGCAATGGACAAAGAGATGGAGTTTTGCTTCTAGCTGAACCAGGAGACAAGAGAAAAACCAAAATAGAAACACCCACCAGAAGTGCTCCTACAACCATCTACATACCCAACCCAATCGGCATTAGAATAGGCGGACAAACGGTCATTGGTATCAAAGGAATACCAAATACTGTATGAGAGAGTCCCACTCACGTATTTGATAATACGTTTTAGAGCGAGTAAGTGTGACTCTTTTGGGGATGACTAATATCGTGAACAGACTCCAACACTAAAGGCTATGTCGGGATAATTGGCAGTCAAGTAGAGAAGAATACCTATCATACTCCGATACAAGGTTTTCTCTACGTCTTTGCCTAAAGTTTCCTTACTAAGGTTGATAGAAGTACTCATAGGTTTACGTTCATGTTTAGCGGAGTTTAAACCAAATTTCTTCACTAGGTCTCTGCATACTTGGATTGGGAGATGAACATCCTATCCTCTAGCTGACGAACTTGTAGACCAAGGAAGAAAGTATGCTCAACTACCATGTTCATCTCAAACTCACTTTTCATCTCCTCCTCAAAGTGGTGAGCATGCTGGGAGCACGTGGATCCAAAGACTATGCCATCCATATAAACTTAGGCAACCAAAATAGCACCGTCATCTCTCCTGATGAACAACGTCATATCAACTCCCCCTCTCTTGAAGCCAAGGGCTAAGAGATAGGAAGTAAGCCTCTCATACCAAGCACCGGGTGCTTACTTCAAACCATACAGGGCTTTCCTCGGATAGTAGATGTGCTCTGGGTGCTTAAGGTCTTCAAATCCTTTGGTTGTTCCACATAAACCTCCTCCTGTAGAATGCCATTTAGAAAGGCACTCTTGACATCCATCTGATATAACTTGAAGCGCAGATGACATGCGACGGCGAGTAGTAAGCGGACGGACTCAAGGCTTGCAACAGGAGCAAATGTCTCCCCAAAGTCTACACCCTCTATCTGTGTGTAGCCTTGAACGTCCAACCTAGACTTATTTCTGATTATGGTATCATTTTTATCCATTTTATTCTTGAAAATCCACCTGGTACGTATTACATTTGTCTCACTAGGTCGGGGGACAAGTTCCCAGACATTGTTCTTTTTAAACTGAAGCAAATCATCATGCATGGCAAATATCCAGTGTTCATCCTTCAGTGCTTCTTTATGATTCTTGGGCTCGACTGTGGACGTGTAACAAAAATTACTAACAACATTCTCTAGCTGAGCACGAGTCTTGACCCCTAAAGTGGGATTGCCAACAATGGCAGAGGGGTCATGACTCTTGCGAACCCAGGTAGGTGTGTCCCCTAACACAGAAGTAGGGTCCACAGGGTGTGGGTGAGGGACAAAAGTCCTCATCCTCACACTGAAGGCTAGGATCAATAAACGTCGAAGGTTCGTCATCTTGCAGGGTGACGTTTATTGACTCCATAACCTTAAATCTCTTCAGGTTAAAAACCCGGTACGCTCTACTATTTGATGAATATCCTAGAAATATTCCCTCGTTGCTCTGGGAGTCAAACTTTCCTAATTTCTCGCTATCTCATAAGATATAGCATTTACTCCCAAAGACACGAAAATATGCAAGGTTGGGTTTCTTGCCAGTCCACAATTCATAAGGCGTCCTAAGTGTGTGAGGACGTAGTTAAACCCTATTCACCGTGTGGCATACAGTAGACACTGCCTCTGCCTAAAATCTCCTAGCAACCTTATGACCTAGAAGGATAGATCTAGCCATTTCCTGAATCGTCCTGTTCTTTCTCTCAACAATCCCATTTTACTAAGGAGTATTCACAGTAGAAAACTCATGTTTGATTCCAAGGTTGTCAGAGTAAAGATCTACCTTTGCTTCCTTCAATTCTGCGCCATTGTCACTACGTATCTTATTAATAGCGACTCCGTGTTGATTTTACAGGACACGACACTTGGTCGTTAAAAACTCTACAACATCGGATTTCTCTCTCAAAAAACCTATAATCGAATATCTGGAGAAATCATATACCATCACGAGAATATACCTCTTACCACCCAGACTCTCAGTACGAGTAGGACCCATAAGATCCATGTGAATCAGCTCAAGTACACGGGAGGTGGTAATGGAATGCAACTTCCTATGGGGGGCTACGGATTTGCTTTCCCAACTGACAGGGTCCACAAACCGTGGAAGTTGGTTTTCCAAGAGATGGTAAGCCACGTACTAGGTCCTTTTTAGCTAAACGAGTGAAATCTCTAACTTCACGTGACCTAGACGTTGATGCCACAAATCCATAGGAGTGATCGTGGAGCTGTTGCAGATAAGTGAGGACGTGGGCACAGTCCCATAACAATTATCTTCTGTCCTCAACCCTTGCACTTAAAATTTACCGACTTGATTATAGACATTACACGCGTCCCGGTCAAACTTTACGGCAAAGTTAGCGTCGCACAGCTGGATAATGCTGAGAAGGTTTGTTTTTAAACCTTTGACGTACAAAACATTCTCTAGCTTAGGAAATCCTGGTAACTCTATTGTACCTCGTCTTATAATGCTAGACTTGCTTCCGTCTCCAAATGTGACTCTACCTTCCTTATACTTCGCTAGGTAGGTAAAAAATGAGACATCACCTGTCATATGTCTGGAGCACCCACTATTAAAATACCATTGTGAGGTATTATGTACTTTGAGAGAGACATGAACAACAAGGACCTTTTCGTTTTTTTAGGTAACCAAGAAGTGGTAACCTTTTGTTTACCCTTATTGTTGTTGGTTTTATCCAGGATGCGGGAAGCATTCACTGACGGCAAAGACATCCGTCAGAATTCCTTCATCAAACTCTGTGAGGTGGCAGCTAAAATCTTAACACGCTCTCTCAGACTGATAAAATCATCAGAATGATGTGGTGGAGCAGTAGTACATCGTGTATGACCCAAACTACAGCAAAACTCCCTGAGGTGGCCTTTTCTTTTGCAGTACGTACAAAAGAACACAGTCTTAGGCGGACCTGGGTTTGCCTTTCTTGGTCAAACTCTTCTTCGTGGTTTTTGACGATGTCCATACGGAGTTGTAATAAACTCAGGAATAGGTCCAGGTGCAATTTGGGACATGGAGGAACCATCAAAATCTATTCCCTGCCTATCACCAAAACCTAAAGCAGGGCCGAGGAGCATCTTTCCCATCTTTCCAGATCTGTCCTCGATTTGAACCTTGACTTCCCGTGCTCTCTCAAGATCATGAGTAAGCTGGGCTACAAGGGCTCCAAGTTTCTTTCGAGTCTCCAGGGAGGAATGGAGCTCACTCGTAAGACTAGCCACTTGTTTAGTCAAGTCCCCTTTCTCTTTTTCAAAACAACACTCTCTCTCTCAAGGTTGTGCAGGTGGAGGACTCTCTCTCTCTCGCTTCTTCTAAATCTTCCTCTAAAGCGGTGATCCTAATAACTAACACTTTGTTACGCTTTTTGGTTTTATATGACTCATTATATAACTCAACGTAGGCGCGTTGAAGATTTCTCTCGCTTTCACTTGCATCATCCTCCCCCTCACTCACATCGTTCTCACTGTCGAGGTGTCCCTGTTAAGAAGCATCCTCATCTTCGTGAGGAGCACTGGAAGTACTCACATGACTAGCCATGAATGCGGTGAAGTTACATTCATGTGGTGACTCGACTCCAGAGTCCACCGACTCGACCTCACTTTCGTCACTAAGGGTAGCATTAAGGACAACTTTGCCCTTCTCTTTGGCAAGTCTGTTCAGCATGGTAGCACACTCAAAAGCACTATGAACCTTACCGCCGGACTCACAGCATCTCTCACTGTCTTTCTTAGGAGGGTCTTTAAAATCTTTTTCATTTTTCTTATTTTTCTCAAAATTCTTTTTATCTTTGAAATTTCCATTTTTCTTAAATTTGAGAATTTTCTTGAAATTTTTAGGAAACAGGGCCAAATCATCTAAATCAAAGTCACACTCAGAATCTGGCGTTTGTGTCTCTCTTTTTCTATATGATTCAACTCTCTTTCTTGCCGACCCCTCACTTTTTCTATCCCGGGCATTAAGTGAAATTCCCTCATCTTTAGTCTTGACAGATTTAGGAAACATATTAATTTCATACGTTTGTAAGTCTCCTACAAGTTCCTCCAATTTAAGCGTGTTTAAATTACCCATAGAATTTAGCACAGTGACTTTAGGGACAAAATGCTTAGGAAGTGATCTAAGAATCTTTTTAAAAACTCTAGCATTAGGAATGTGTTCACCAAGATTAAAGCTAGTGTTTACAATATCAGATAACCTAGCATAAAATTCATCAAAACATTCAGTCTCAAGCATGGCGATTGTTTAAAATTGAGTTGTTGAATTTTGCAGTTTAGACTCTTTCACAACATTAGTTCCTTTAAGGGTAAGTTGTCAAGCATCCCATGCCTCTTTTGACGTGGTGCACGTCATTATGCGTCGGAACTCGTCAGGTGTGACGGATCCAAAAATAGCATTTAAACCCTTAGAATTAAAAGATGACCATTCAAATTCCTCTCCAGTCCATGCAGTGAAAGATTTTAAATTAGTCACGTTATCAACAGTGACGGAGAGAGGTGTCCACCCTCTTTTATCCAAAATCCAAACACGTTCATTAATGGCTTTTAAAGCAGATTTCATGCGGGCTTTCCAGTACGCATAGTTTGTCCCGTCAAAAACTGGCATTTTATTAAATAATTTCTCCATTGAACACGCCCTTTTTCAAAAATCAATCTTTTCCGAAAATTGATTTCTTTGAAAAAATTTGCGAAAAATTACACGGTATAATTGTGTAATTGGATCTGATACCAATTTGAAGAGTGCGCTTTTATTCAAATCAAGAAATTATTTAATTAAACTCAGTTTATCAATTAAATCCTAAAACATTCATCTTGGTGTGATTGAAATCAATATGATCATGCAAGAACAGTCAATCACAAACGAAACACACAAATGAGGAAAAATCCACCAAAGGGGAAAACCCATTTTATTTTCACTGTAATTTGTAAAAACGGCTACACGGATTATAATGAAAATAAGAGTGACATAAGAAATACCCTCAGGCATCGGTTCCGATGTCATCGGTTGGAATCTCTCGCAAGAACTCCAGATGGGCAGAAATGAAGAAGAGACGACTTCTCCACAAGTTACTCCAGATGAGTAAAAACAATCGTCTTGAAGGTTTAAAGATTCACAAAAATATGGGAATGATGTGAGAATCAAAACATGAGTTTTTGGGACTAAAAAATATGAAAACTTGAGCTAATAGAAATGTAAAAAACATCTCTCTAAGTGTTAAAAAATAACTCCCCCGAAGTTGGCCTTTACAGAAAACTGATGCGATGGAAACCGAGTGTTCGTGTAGGGACACTGTCGTTGATTTCTGCTCCCGCTCTACATGCAAAAGCCTAAGCTACTACTACACTTGCCAGGTAAGCACAATGGTAAGTCGGGTATCGTAAGAAATCCACAGGGAGTGATTGAATTTTAGATTTTAATTGTTTTAAAACTTCAAGAATAAAGGTGTAAAATTAATAAAAGAAAAGGTGATGGTTGGGAAAGGTGACAAAAGAAAAGAATAAGTTACATTACACAAAAGTAAAGCGAGGATCGGGATCGTATTCTACCACATGGATCAAACAACTACTAATTAGAGTTAAGGCTCGAAAGTAATTTAATCGAGCATTTTTAATTAATCATAAACATCACACATTAAGGAATTTAACCCAAAGTTGCGAGATTAAACATTTAATGAAAAATGATCACACGCGAATTAAATTCGGATTGTAATTATAAACACTAAAGTTGCGTGATAAATAAAGTTAAACGCATAACAATCCAACTTTAATACACGCGGTTTCAATTAAACGCAATTGAAAACGTGAGTTTTTCTAAATCAATGCTATGATACCACTTGTTGGAAATGATGACCCCCAAATCTTTATAATCTTACCAAAAGTAATTTCAATTTCCTTTTAAAGATGCAGAATAAAGATGGCTCAACAAATGTTACATTAACCAAATTTTAATTTCTTTTACAAATTAAAATTACAACTTAAACACAAAGTGAAATTAAATTAATCAACAAATACATTTTTCACTTAAACAACTTAATTCAATCCATGTCTTAGAAATTTGTCTAACAAAAATAATTAATCCATTTTTGCAAATTAGGCCAAACCAAATTTTATCAAATTAAAGTAAATGACTTGAACTAAATTAATTAAACATTACCCAAATTAGTTTTAGCACCAATTTAATTAA
Organism: Sambucus nigra; assembly: GCA_949130495.1. Taxonomy (NCBI): domain Eukaryota; kingdom Viridiplantae; phylum Streptophyta; class Magnoliopsida; order Dipsacales; family Adoxaceae; genus Sambucus; species Sambucus nigra. Next base: position 690,224,694 of record OX422209.1, read on the forward strand.
GTGTGACAATCGAACCAAATTTTATCTTGAATTAGCCTAAGCATGCGCTCTAAGTTATTATGCAAGATAAAAGTAAATCACTCACACTACGCCGTGATGTACGAGGAAAAACCCACAATGGGAAAAAACTTCGGACGACCCTAGCCTCAAATCCACTAAGTACGGTTATACAAATACAAGACAGTAAGACTTACAACACTCGAATTGACTCCGTTTAAGCCCCGATGCTTCTTCTTGTACACACCTCTGCCTAGCGAAGAATGACTTTTCATTCGAACGACATTCTCGTTCGAACGAACATAGGTGAAAAAGGAAAGTCATCAGAAGTCTCGTTCGAACGACCTGGCAATCTCGTTCGAACGAGATGTCGGTTCGTTCGAACGACATGGTAATCTCGTTTAAACGAGATTCCAGTGTATTTCGAATGACGTGTCAGAAAATCAGAAAATATTCATTCTAAGTCTAAAACTCTTTATGACAAGTTCTAAAAACATTTTCTGAGTAAAACAAAGCCGTTAAAACTATTTTATAAAAATTATAAAATACACCCAATAAAATTTCCAAAGCTCCTATATATATATAAAATGCATTCATATCTTAGGAGCATTGAAACATTATTGTTGACGTAGAAACGAGGCACACTAAACCTGACATATGATGAAGCTTTATAATCTTGGCCGCTACATCTTCAACTAACATGTCATAGGCTTAGATGGATACACATGAACACTATCCTATGACTCAAATGTTTTTGTCCAGAATTGAGCCAACACTACATTAAGACTCAATCGGAGACTTGTGTCCTTACAAATCTCCCCCTTTGGCTATTCCGGGACAAAAACCAAACAAAAATACTAAAGGGCCGTTAATCTCTACTAGACTTAAAAAATATCCCACCCAGAAAAATATCTCACCCAAAATAAAAATTACATAGCTTGACTCCAAAACCCAAGGATTAATATCTTTGCCGAAGATGAAATGCCACTTAGAAGAATTTCTGCACACTTAAGCAAACTATCAAACGCATAGGGAATATCAAGAATATTAAATGCAATTTAGATAAATACTCCCCCTAAATTAATTCTCTCCTTTTATCAAATAAATAACCTACTTAGAAAGACGTCTCCCCCTAAGATAAATCTCCCAAACTAAGATGCGATTATAATAGGAATAGATACCATTTCTCCCCTATCACTCTCCCCCTTTTTGTTCAGGAATAGACAAGGGATAAAAGTTAATTTAAACATGAAGCTTAGAGTGATAAGAGTATGAAAGCATATGGGCAACAAGATCATAACTAATTCAACAAATAATAACGGATACCAACTAGAATGCAAGAAAATGATACTAATATGATACATATAGTATTAAGCATGTGATATCAATAAAGAATGCAACAAGATAAATACCAATCATGAAGTAGAAGCATAGATGGACTAGAAAGCAAGGCAAAGACAAATAGAAGACCTCGTATATGAGAACATAATAAATATCATTAACGCACACGCACATATACTAGGTATAAATACCACACATGGCACAAAATAAAATAAGCTTTTCACACTCGTATGGCAAAAATCTGTCATATGGAAACGGAAGTGTTGGGGTGTGAACTAGTAACAATTAAATTTAGACCCAATCACTTAAAACATGTTCACATAGTTCTCATTTGATTGCAAAATTCATCACATTTTAATATAACCTTATGTGACAATATAGATTGAATAAATGAACAAACATACACAATGTATACAAGCCTATATTTTTTATGATTCTACAAACCAATAGAGTCATGACATTGAAAGTACAACTAGGATAAATGAACATTGTGAAAACCGTTGATATATTATCCAAACTCCCTCAAGATAAGCATATATATATTTGAATGAATATATCAATAAAAGAAGGCCTTGAAAAATAGTTTTCTTTTAAAGCCATATATTATTTTTAGGCCTTTGGATCACGTATTTCTTTTAGGTCCATTCCAATCGGTGGCTTACTCGCAAAGGATGATTTTTCCTTTCGGAGCCCTTCCCCGTGCACATTCATATATATCATTTTTATATCTCACATAAATCTCATGTGCAACGGATTTTGACATGCACTAGTCATCCTAGGTCATATAATATGTAGATGACTAGATTGGTAGGAGAACACCTCACAAAGCTCGAATATACATACGAAGTTAAAATTTCAAGGGAGCTCGTGCATGTGTGGATTGAGGTATATAAAAATAGAATCCATTTAAGCAACACAAAGTTCAACTACTCCATGTGAGCATGGTAAAGAACATTTTAAGGATTGACATTCTAAATCAAAAGTTCTAGCCACATGGGAGCGAAAAAGAAGGGATTGAAACACAAGTATATGCCACATAGAGTGTGACAAACTAAAATACATACAAAAAAAAATCTTTTTGAGTTTTTAAAATTTTTAACCAAAAATAAAAATATTTACTCAAAAGACAAACAAAAATCATTTGTATTTTTCATTAATCTTAAATTACTAAAAAGGGAAAAAATGATAAACAAAATCTTTTTGCATTTTTTATTTAATGCAAACTAAAATGAAAGAAGTATAATACAAAAGATAAACAAAAATCATTATTCTAGCATGTGATTAAACATAGAGGATAGACTAGAAAATGATTAAGAAGCATACAATTAGCATGATAGAGAAGCAAGAAGTACAAAAGCTAAAGTATGCAAATAAAACTAACATATTCAACCTTTAGATTTTGCAAGGGAGGAAGCATGTGAAAGTAAATGAGAATAAAAAAACCTATCTTGTAAAGCTACCAAGTCGGATCTCCTAACCCAAACTAATAATGAATGACGATCTCGGGGTGTAGGAATCTTGGCTACCTCGGTTACCTAACGTTGGGATTTTCTAGGACCTCGTTTAAGATCGAAACAAAATTTCCTTAGATGGCCTTTTCGACCACAATGTGAGCACCTAAAGACTCGGCGAAAAGACTTACCTAAGGAATGATCTATAACATTGTTCCTAAAGGATTCTCCTGAAATATTGGTTTTGGCTTTATGAGAGGATTCATTATACGTATCGAAGCCTAAACCACAAGTGTCATTTTTTATTTGGACCGTGCCTAAAATTTTAGCTAGTTTCGCCAAACGACACTCCAAATCAAATTTGACTTTACTAGAGTCTTTTAGTTTATTTTCTAAATCTACAATGTGAGACTCTAATAAAACTTTGCGCTCTTCAAACGCGAGAAGCTCCTTTTTCAAGGATTCCACTAAACCTTTAAGGCTATCTCTCTCGCCTTCTACACATTCAATCTTCTCACAAAGAGCTCTCTCACGTGTTTTAAGGTCTTCCACTAACGCACTCTCATCAATGACCTTAACACACTCTCTTAAACTAGCTTCTAACTTCAAATTTGCTCTTTTTAATTTAATAGATTCTTCATATAGTTCTTGAAATGAAAAATGAAGTTCACTCACATCAACCTCTTCTTCATTTTCACTCTCTCTTTCTTTTCCACTCTCACTACCATCATCTTTTATAGATTCACAAACAAAGGCCTCGAAAGTGTTGTGTATTAAGATGTCATCATTGGATGATTCGTCACAATCACTAACATAAGTGACAATGAACGCGGTAAAGTTGCGCTCAATGGGGGAATCGGATCCCTCTTCCTTATCACTATCACTAAAGGTTTCATTGTAGGAAATTGGTTGCTTACCCTCTCTCCTTAGTTTATTGGGGCACTCAAAAGCCCTATGGCCATACCCTTCACAACTAAAACACATATTTGACACATCCCTATTTAAATCTTCTTTAAGATTTTTAGGGATCTTTTCGGCTTTGTCATGCTTAGAATTTTCAAATTTCTTAAAATCATTTTTAAATTTATCTTTGTTAAATTTAAGAAAATTTTGAAACTTCCTAGAAAACATAGCCATATCTTCCGAGTCACTCTCACTTTCACTCTCTACTACTTGTTTTTCCTCTTTCAGGCTTTCAAAGCAACGCTCTTATCTATTTTCTTTTCAGTTTTAGAGGGAAACATGTCAAGTTCATAGGTTTGTAAATCACCTACGAGCTCTTCTAATTTCGTAGAGGCTAAAGTGGGTAAAGAATTTAACACGGTCACCTTAGGAATAAATCTATCGGGTAGGGACCTTAAAATTTTCTTTACTACTCGGTTGTCGGGTATTTTCTCTCCCAAATTAAAAGATGAATTAACTATATCGGAAAGTCTAGCATAAAATTCATCAAATGTTTCTTTTCGTTCATTTTGATGGTTTCAAATTGAGTGGTGAGGTTTTGGAGTTTAGAAGCCTTAACGACACTAGTTTCTTCATGAGTGAGTTATAAAATATCCTAAGCTTCTTTAGCGATTTCACACGTTATAATGCGTCAAAATTCATCCGGTGTGACCGTCTTAAACAAGGCATATAAACCACGGGAATTAAAATTTGCATGTTTAAATTCATTATCACTCCATCTATCAGTAGGTTTGGGAACATGCTCATTATCTACTAAATGTGTTGGTAGTGACCACCCGTTAACAACTGACAACCAAACCCTCTCATCGATAGACCTAAGTTTCAATTTCATGCGCGCTTTCCAATACGCATAGTTGGAACCATTGAAAAATTTTGAAAATGGGGAAAATTCCATTTTAGTCAAAAATATTTAAAAGGATCTTAAATGCAATAATTTAGCGATCCCGCTCTGATACCACTTGAAAACGTGAGTTTTTCTAAATCAATGCTTTGATACCACTTGTTGGAAATGATGACCCCCAAATCTTTAAAATCTTACCAAAAGTAATTTCAATTTCTTTTTAAAGATGCGGAATAAAGATTACTCAACAAATTTTACATTAACCAAATTTTAATTTCTTTTACAAATTAAAATTACAACTTAAACACAAAGTGAAATTAAATTAATCAACAAATACATTTTTCACTTAAACAACTTAATTCAATCCAAGTCTTAGAAATTTGCCTAAAAAAAATAATTATTCCATTTTTGCAAATTAGGCCAAACCAAATTTTATCAAATTAAAGTAAATGACTTGAACTAAATTAATTAAACATTACCCAAATTAATTTTAGCACCAATTTAATTAAGTGTGACAATCAAACCAAATTTTATCTTGAATTAGACTAAGCATGCTCTCTAAGTTATTATGAAAGATAAAAGTAAATCAGTCACACTACGCCGCGAGGTACGAGGAAAAACGTACAACGAGAAAAAATCTCGGACGGCCCTAGCCTCAAATCCACTAAGTACGATTTTACAAATACAAGACAGTAAGACTTACAACACTCGACTTTACTCCGTCCAAGCCCCGACGCTCCTTCTTGTACACACCTCTGCCTAGCGAATAACCATGGAGCTCCACTGCGATCTCGGAATTCACCGATTGGACTTTAGGAATAACCGTCAATCACACATGATGCCTTTCACCATGTGAGAATGCCGCAGCAAAACAACAAACTTCTTCTTTATGGGATGTAGAAGAAAATACAAATGAATTCTTTAACTCGGTAGAGATAAACCCGGTGCCAAACACTCCAAGCAAGATATATATATTGAGGAACTTGGAATAAACAAACTATTGGGTGTAAACAAAAGTGTTTAAGGATTTTTCTTGAAAAACAAACACTCAAAACTTGAAGTCTTTCTTTTTTGAAATTTTTGCTCTCAAACTTTCTCTTGGAGATTGTAGTATATGAAAAAGTTGGTTTGAAACGGTTGGTTCCCACACATATTAAGTCCGTCAAAAGTTAGTGGCGAAAAGAAGTGGGAAAAGTGGGAAAACCGTCAAAAACTGCCAAAATACCTGTTCCCGCCAAATCTCATTCGAACGACATTCTCGTTCGAACGACTTTACTAACGATGTTCCAGAGGTGAAAAAGGAAAATCGTCAGAAGTCTCGTTCGAACGACCTGGAAATCTCGTTCGAACGAGATGCCAGTTCGTTCGAACGACATGGTAATCTCGTTTGAACGAGATTCCAGTGTGTTTCGAACGACGTGTCAGAAAATCAAAAAATAATAAAATATTCATTCTAAGTCCAAATCTCTTTATGACAAGTTCTAAAAATATTTTCTGAGTAAAACAAAGTCGTTAAAACTATTTTATAAAAATTATAAAATACACTCAATAAAATTTCCAAAGCTCCTATATATATAAAAAATGCATTCATACCTTAGGAGCATTGGAACATTGTTGTTGACGTAGAAATGAGGCTAACTAAACCCTACATATGATGAAACTTTGTAATCTTGTCTTCAACTAACACGTCATAGGCTTGAATGGATACACATGAACACTAACCTATGACTCAAATGTTTTTGTTCGGAATTGAGTAAACACTACATTAAGACTCAATCAGAGACTTTTGTCCTTACAGCAATTTTACACAAAACCTAATTTTCAGAGATCGAGGCCCGTTAATGGTGGAACACAACCCCGACCCTATTTAACAAAGGGCTAGGCATGAATAAACTAATATAACATTAACTAATCTACAACTAAACTAATTAAGCAAGAAATAAATAACTACAACTAGTTATCTAGGCAAGAAATGGAATGACATCATTGGAAATAAAGCAAGAAAAAGAAATACAACTATTATATTAATGGAGAAGAAGATGAATAGTGTTACTTACAAACCCAAATGGTGCAAACCCTGGAGAGAGAAGCTCCACCACCAAAATCCTCTCCTCTAACCTAAAATGAATTATATGAAGTCTAAAAAATGATCTCCCCCTTAATACAATTATTTTACCCCAAAATACCCCACCAAAACCCACTTAAAAATAGAGATTTGCTGGCTTTCAGCTGAATCGATTCGCATCCTTCAAATCGATTCGAACCTGACAGTGCTGAATTCTCAGCTCTGTCCAACTTTACGGAAAATGCAGTTACTTCTTCGTTATAACTTGGAATTAAGCACAGTCGGAGGCTACACGAAGATAACTCAGAGGGATACAACATCTGAGACGACATTAGGCCAAAAAACCAAATTATGAAATGACTAAAATGCCCTTGAATGTGATTTTAAAGATAAAACCATCCTAAAAATGCCATAACTTCCCTCATTATACATCGAAATCATGCACTGTCAGCAGTCACGCGAAGAGAAATCAAAGGGATTCAACTTCCGTGAGAGTTCAGGATCAAAATCTGAATGTTGAAATTACTAAAATGCCCCCGAAGCTGCAATATTTAACGAAACTTTTTCGAAAAGCGACCGAACTTCATGCTAAGCACTTTAATACCTACAAAACCTCAATTATACCTCATATAGCATGTGAACATATAAAACATAGGTTTTCTGGTTAACGAACATAAATATAGGAATTAAGGTATCCGAGGGGGCTAAAATGCATAAGTATAAGGGGTGAAAAATATAATATTCGTGCCGAATCAAAAACTAAAAGAGTTTGGAGTTGGTGGGACTTTTTTTGTGCGTGTACCCCAAACTGGTTCCCCCCGAATCGGTTCACTATGTGGTTCGCGGTACCTCGCTGGTTTGGGGTTAAAAGAAATCAGCATTATTCAATGGGATTTTCTCCATCTTCAAAAGGTCATAACTCCTTCATCGTGGCTCGAATTGAGGTGTCGTTTCTTCCAGTATCTCCGTGGAGTCGAGCTCTTCAAATTTTTAGCTGACCAGACCTCCGAACTATGGCTGTAAAATTTCCAAAATGCCCTTGAACTTTTCTATCTTGTCTTTCTTTCATTGTTTTGACTTCTCTAGCGTACCACTTGCATAAAATCCATAAAATAATGGAATGTGAAGTCGTTAAGGTAGATGGGGGACACTTGATGGAGATGTTGAATGCTTGATTCCTAGAATTTAGATAGAAGTCGTCATGTGATATCCTGAAGTGACGTGCCGAATGTAGCGGTATCATACATACAAATTGTGATCTAGGGAAGATAGAAAATTCCTAGATTCTACCTTAGACATTTATAAATTATGTCCTTACAGTCTGTGATATTTTTGGATCACTATTTCATTCCATGTCCATGTGTCTTTTGATGAGTATCTAGTCCGGACTTCGTCTATCTTCTGCTCTTTGATGATTGTTTATGATATATTCTCCTATTATTACCTCATATACTTGCCTTTCTTGTACACACCCTTCACGAAATCTTGAGGATGTTTATGTCACTTTGCATACGCTAGGTGAATTAAGGTGTTATCTTATATATATTTTGTCACCTAATTCTATAAGAAATAGATGTTGTGCATGTAAGAACCATTGCCCGGATTTGGAAAAATAAAAGAATATTCATTTGGTTAGGTTTTGTTTAACAATGGGCTCGGGTTGCAAAAAATAAAAGTTTTTGCATGAATAGCCTCTATTTGAAAAAAGAAAAAGAGCCTAAAAAATGTAGAATTGAATAAAAGTAGCCAAAGACAACATAGTTTATCTTGTTTGATCTTTCAACAAAAAGAAATTCAAAAGAATATTTGATATTTATGGGAGACATAGGTTGAAAATCAATGGGTTTGCATAATAAATCGTTATATTGCTTTCTTTATGTGATGCTATTGGCCATAGAATCATTAATCTTCTAAGCGTTTTTGTTTTTGTGGCTAATGTCTAGTTATATTCCTTTTTGTTGTCACTAGGCATATGTGAGTGTATGTTATGCTAAATATATTGTTTGTAATTTTGAATTTGTGCGTTGTCTTAGGTAATGCTCTCACCCGCGTTGTTCACACCCATTCATTTCACTTCCACGATTCGGATATGTCTACACTACCTAGGACAATTGAAAATCTGCTTTTATGGGTTCCTAACCTTTTTCGGCCTTTATACTATTTATTTTTGCAATTTTTTCTAGTTTTGGTTGAGGTTAAAAGTTTGAATTATCGTTCGATTTCTTGTTCAAACGAGATTTCAAATGACACTAGTTCAAGCATGCCCTGCTTTCTCGTTCGATATTTCATCCGTTTATCATTCAAACGCCTTCGTTCGAATTAGATTCATCGAATTCGTTCGAACGCATAGACTTAAATTTGGGAGGTTTTGTTCATTTTCTTTTGGTGTTTCATGTCTATACCTTCTCTCTCCCTCATTAGTCAAACAAGTTTATGTTTTTTCAAAATCCTCCCACTCTCTCCATCTTTCCCTCTATTATCTCCATATCCCCTCACTCTCCGTTTTCTCCACTCCTCTCATCCATTATATTCCATTTTAAACCCTCATTACGCATTTTCTACAGCTCCATATCCTCTCAATGTGTTGGGTTCTTTTAAATCGTGTGTTTTCTCAGGTATTTTTTTCGTTGTGTTCCATCTCATTTAGTTTTCTTTGTCTTGGTTGAGCATATGTGATTCGAGTATTCTTCAAATCATGCAACTCCTTTGAGATTATTTTTTTCTCCTCTTACCCTTTTTATATAATCTCAATCAATTTTTTAGGGGTTTATGTATAATCTATGTATTTCTTTGATACAATTTTTTTATAAAAATTCTTGTCTTGCCCCTGTTGAATGTTATCTCATGAATTTTTAGACATTATTTTAACAAAACCTTATATTTTCTGTTAAAAACTCATGGAATTGCATTTAATATTTTTTATGATTTATATATCTCTATTTTATATTGCTGATGGAGTATGATTTTTTTATTGGTGTTCTTGGTTGTTGGTGTTGTGAAGGTACGAATGGTATTTTTTTCAGTAATTTATAGTAATCTACTTCCTCATCTCTATGGCTAGAAATAGGCATCCTCGGCATGTTAATTCATACGATGGGGATCATTACTCATATGAAGATGCGTCCATTCCCAACATTCGACTTTATTAGAGGACTCATGACAATCATACTCTCTACCTCACTCTAGGTTTCACGACTAGGTCATTTGTTAGGGAAAAGTTTATCAACCAAGCCTCACTTTCCATCACCATTATCTATACTTGGCTTGGTACACTTGGTTAGGATTCCATTTTTAATCTTCGTAACCCTATATATAACGACCTCATCCGAGAGTTTTTCTTTTCGATGCTTGTGACTAAGAAAGGTCTTGCTTCCACAGTCCATGGTAGGGAAGTTAGCATCCCTATAGACTCCATTGCATGTCTTACCGATTTACCATGTGTGGCAAACCATGCCTTTCCTTGGCCTAAAGACACTAGGCCTAATTTTCATCTTATTATGAAGATTGTCTATCATGTGATCCAACCTCGTTCTATCATTTTAGATAATAAAAACCTTAATACTGATTTTATGATCCTTAATTGGATCGTTTATACGTGCCTACTTCTACGTTCAAACCATACTCAGATTTCAAAGGATCACGTGGATTTGATGTATGCTATCAGCATTAGGGCGGCTATTAATCTTCCCGATTTCATTTTAGAGTTCTTAAGGTTGTCCGTATATCTCCATCTAATCCAGTTAGGCAAGCCATACCTTTTGTGGTTATAGTTACCCGTCACTGTATAGATGTCGGTTAATCACTCCTTCCTTCGGATGTTCCTATCACCCATTATCTGACCATTGATAGTTCATCCATTGGTCATTCTTGAGGTCATCTTCCTAGAGATATACCTCAGCTCACTCCGTCCCACTCCATCTCAGTCCAGACCCTCTACTTCTCGTCGTCACCCCCACAGAGTTGGAGGATCTTAGGTATATGCATTTACAGGTTGGCCAAATTCAGGAGGACCGTTGTCAGGATCAACTATATTGCAGGAGCTCTTAGCCTCTATACAGAGAGACAAAGAGAGAGTCGAGGAGGCTCAAGCTCGTAGAGAGGAGGGCCATGCTCGTAGAGAGGAGGCTCATGCACATCGAGACTCTTTTCTGATAGAAAATTTTAAGGAGCTCCGTCATGTTGAGATGCGGTGTGGTATGGTATGGGTTCTTAGAGTATTGGCTCACTTCCTGGTGACAATGTTACTGATACTCTGGGCCCGTGATTTCAGCTTTATCCAGTTTTTTCTTTTAGTGTACTTGTGAGAGAGAGATTCATATTTTCTTTATTTGTCACTCTCATTTGTACCAGATATTAATATTTTCCATTTCCATCTTTTTTATTTAGATATTGTTTTAGGAACATCATCGATATTATTTCTTTAATGTTAATCATTATATGCTTGATCTTTGGTCGTATCATTTTTGTGGATGATGTACATTATTTATTATGTTAAGGATATTTCCTTGATCCTATTGGTCATAAAATCATTTATCTTTTGGATTCATTCTCTATTCACTAACATTGCAGGTTTAGTTCAATCCCTTTGTCTTGTTTTGGAAAAAAAGGGGAGAACATGGTTAGGGGGAGTCTCAGAATTTGGCTATTTAAATCTTAATTTCCCCATGAGTTTTATATGTTTAGTATTTCATGTTTGTAGGCCATTATTTTCTACCAAACGCTTGCCTATCATTCAAATATATTCATGTAGTAGCTTTGTTGTCAGTCGAGTCTGTCCTTTTTTTTTTGGGGGGGGGGGGGGGGGGGGATGGGCATTAGGATCGTCTTGGCTTAGAAAATTCATAGTCCTTTTATTTTGTTTTTTTGTTTTATGTTTTGACGCGGAATAGCTAGTGGGAGAGATTTGTAAGGACAAATTTTTGATTAAGTCAATTTGTAGTATTGGCTAATTTCGTTGGACAAAACATTTAGTGTCATTATGTGTCATACAACACTCATCGATGAAGAATTTGAGCATCCAGGATTTCATCACTCTACAAATCGATACATCTTCATCCGATTAATCTTTTTTCCCAACGGTATATGACCCGGTTCTTTTATATGTTTTTGGAGACATTTTCCATATTGTTAAATGCTTCTTTATGGGATTTTTTAAATTCAATTTAAGCCCTTTAAAGTTAAAATTTTATTTTCCAAAATTACCCAGGTCATTCAAACGAGCATGTTCAAATGACTTTCGAACAAATTCTCTTATGGGAATTATCTGATTTGTCGTTTGAACATGATATGTTTGAACGACTTCGAACGATTTTCCTTATATAATTGTCTGATTTGTCATTAGTAATCTCATTCAAACGCTGTCATTCGAATGAGGTTGTTAAGTCGTTTGAACGACCTATTAAATTTTTGAAAATTTTAATTTTCTTGCAGTTTTTCCACTTAACTTCCATGGTCCACTATTTTCCCTTTAGTACCTGAACAAGGGACGAAAATCTTTACTTAAACACTCCTTGAACTTTAATAGAAAACTCATATCCTTTTACCAAAAAGTCTCCAACAATTTTATGTGATCTTTTGATCATTTTTCAAGAACCAAAAACCCCAATTACATTCTTTAATACATTCATCTGTGGTTGGGTGCGGTGGATCTACGCATAAGTTTGTATTGGAGACGACTTTTGTCTTTCGATGGATATCACGACACTGGAGGTGTTGTGCAGCTCATTGGACTTACGCGTACTATGGACGGAGGTATTGAAATTTGGCATCCGCGGGTCTTGGTGTGTCGAGTCTATAAGTCTTTTGTGTCTTTCTGTAAAACATATTCGCAGTGGATTTGTCTAGGCCTAGCCGTTCAAGGATTTTCCCATTTGGGTTTTCCTCGTATATCGGCGTGTTGTGGTTGTTCTTTCTTGTTGCATAATTATAATCTCACCTATTCACTTTGGATTTAGTAAGTAAGATTAACATTTGGAAAATATCAATTTGGTGGCCTAATTAATATTTGTATCAAGGAGGGTATTCTAAGAATTTCAACTAAATTTATATAACCTTGCAACTTCAGATTGTATTCTTCTTGATTTGGAAAAATGATCCTTAAAGATCCAAGACGTTCGGATGAAAAACGTATAGAGTTTTATCACAAAAAGAACTCTAAAAAGGCTTATTCAAAAGTCAAATCCCGCATCTCTATTATAAAGAAAGTAATTGCACAAAGAGATATGGATTGAAGATTGCAAAAGATTTATTTTAAAAAACAAAAATATGCATACTCGTTTGAATGAATTGCCACTTCATTAACAATGTACCTAATCTCGTTCGAACGGCTTTCGATGAAACTTCGAATGCCATTCTAGAGCGAATCCAAAAGTGTACATTCCAGAAACGTGGGAACCTCATTCGGATGACCCTATGCAACTCGTTCAAATGAAATATCAGTCTCGTTCTAACGATTTTGCGAGTTTTTCAAAAAATCATTTTAAAAACATTTTGAAAACTTTTAAATGCAAAATCTTTTAAAATAACCATTGGATATTTAAATCTTTACCAAACCATATCATTTCTCTTCTCGGGTAAAGTTGTGATGAACAATCTTCAATCTTGTAAATGTCACCAACGTTTCTTCTATTAGAAGTCTTGAGAATATTCATAATGGTGTAGGGTGTAATGGGATAAGCTAAATAAAAATAAAATGAGAAATTATAAATTTTGTTCTTACGAATCTATCCCTTTGGTTATTCCAGTCCAAAACACAAACCGAAATCAAATTGACCCCTAAGACTAACACAACCCATGTCCTCCCAAACGCAGAAAGGGAAATGCAGAAAAAGTGTGAGTCTTCAATTCAAAAGTCTTTATCTTGTGTGGTCCATGAAATCATCATTAAGGAGAAATGACCTACACACACGAGACAAAATAAATACCATGATGCGCACGAGTTTAAAGAAAAAATAAACTCCCCCTTAATTTGTTCTCTTCTTTATTGTCCATAAATGATAAAGAGTTATAAAATAATCATGAATAATAAGCATCAGGGTGAAATAACATCACAAATATAAGCAATAAAGAACAAGGGATGAGATTCCGAAGAAGCATAGGGAGCTATGTAAAAGAAGGAACTCGAAGTTGGTATGCCTTTTGTAAATTTTTAAAATTTTCAAGTATAAAAATAAGAATATGTATAAAAAGTATATATTGGTACAAATACATCACGCCATGGAATAATAATAAAATATCCAAATCATGGAAGCATAATGTAATTATGTGAACATTTTCCATAGGCAAATCAACGTAGGCATTCATAACAAAGGCGTACGAAGTTAATGAAATACTTCTAAAAAAAGAACTAATTTCAACCTTAGGTTTAAGAATGTTGAACAAAATGAAATGAATCAACTTATGAAATATGCCATTAATTTAAATTCTTCCCAAATTTATAATGCTAAACTATTTAATGTTTTCCAAGAGAGTCTGTTGTGCAAGACCACTAATCTTCTACTTTATAACACTCTCAAAATATCACATAGTTAAGAATTCACTCTCAAATTGTTAAAGATATCATAATGCTCATGTGTAGCGATGCATCGATGAAATAAAAATGGGCCTTGGAAATTCTGTTTTTTTGTTTAGGCTCTTTTTGCAAATGGTATCTTTTAATGCAAAGAGAAATTGCTATTTCATTGCCCTTTTCCATTCCTTAACATTAATTTAATTTTCCAGGAAACAAAATTCGGGCAATGGTTCTTACAAGCGTAACTTATCTTTAGTACATTTATTTTATTATTAAACACTATTAAATGAGAATACCATATTCGACACATGATAAGCAAGTACAATGCTAAAAAAGTCTTGCATGAAGAAAGTAATCATCAATGAACAACGAATGCTATCTAGGAAGTGTTAAGCACACTAATGAAATAAAGTCATGTCTCAAAACACAATTAAAAATTCACACGAATGGATAGAATGTAGGGGTGATTCGAACATCTTAAAGGCACATCTAGATATGGTGAAAACGAAAATACAAAATCTGTTTGTCATTTTCAAAGAAAAATTCAAAATAAAATCTTTTTTGAATTTTTCAACATTTTTCTTAAAAATCAAAAATCTTTTTGACTTTTTCATGATTTGTCAATATAAAAGCATCTAAATACATATGAATACAATCTATCATGAGGGACATATGATATGAACATGATAATCACCCTATATTAGATAAAGTACCCAAACTCAATAATTGGTTCGGGAGGTGTGTTTGAATGTGATGGGTTTACTGGTTTACATCATACAGCAAAATGTTCAAGAAAGCAAAGCTACTCAGGGTTTGTATCTATTGAGCGTCTATTCTTTTTTTCCTTTTGGGGTTGGGGATTAAGTATATTTAGAGTGCTTGATGGCCCATAGGGTTTTTATTTTTATTTTGTCCTGGAATAGTCAAAGGGGGAGATTTGTAAGGGAAAAATTCTAATTGAGTCAATTTGTTTGTAATTGGCTTAATTTTAGACAAAACATTTTGAGTCATAGCTTAGGGTTGGAGTTTTACTTTCAAGCCTTTGACATGTTTGTATGAAGATGTAATGGCAAAGCTTTAGAGATTATAACATCATGCCATGTTTCGTGCTTATTTTCGTCTTCAAGTTCTAAGGATCTCTCAGGTATAAATGCATATTAATTTTGAGGCTTGGCGATTTTATTATTGGGTATTAGAATTTTATAAAATGTTTATTTTTTTTTAAAGAATTTTTTGAAAATTTTGTTGTTTCGTCAGAACAACTTGAAATATTGTTCAATCGAGTTTCCTTTGGTCGTTAGAACAATATTCTTTCGTTCAACTGAGATCTGGAACATCGCCTTTTTGGTACACTCTAGAATGTCGTTCGAAGTTTCGTTTGAAGCACGATCGAATGGTAATGGGTACGTCATTTGAACGAGAACTCACTTCGTTCGAATGAGTATGCGTGTTTTTGGTTTCTAAAATATATCTTTTTAAATCTCTAATTCCTATCCTTTGCAACAACTTTCTCTATAAATATAGATTCGGGATTGGAATTTTAAGAGAGCCTCTTAAGATTTCATTTTTTGATAAAATTCTTCCAAAGATTTTTCAAGAACCCTCGTTTTCACCCAATAAGTTTAGGATCTAAAATTCATCTTACATATGCTTTAAAGATCCTGTTTTGGGCACCAAGTTTATTCTCCATATCTTTATGAGCATTGTTTCATTGTAGTGGATTCTGGATTTGTTGTGTTGCGATGAAGAAGCGGTGGGTTTAGTTTTTCAATTCGTAGACGGTTTCTAAGCCTAGATCAATGAATACCGATGCGTATGTGGACTCACACGTTGTGGCACTTGCATGGGTAGATTCCTGCATTGTCACTATGGAGAAGCAATTAAAGATTAAAGACGCGTCAAGGCTTTTGTATATTGAGTCAATGAGTAAGAGTACATATGCTAAATTATCGTGCGATCCAATGGGTTTCAGTATAAATATTGTGTGTCTTGTGGGTTTCACTAAAATATTGTGTGATCATGATTTATTTATGAATTTTTTTGGATATTAATTTTACAAATTGGTATCAGAGCAGGTCACACTAAGTTATCCTGTGATACTGATTTTTTTTAAAGTTCCTTTTGGACACCAATTTTTCAAATTGGTATCTGAGCGGGTTCCACTAAATTATTTTGTTTTGATCCCGTGTTGTTAGGAATGAATTTTAGTGGTTTTGATGGTATAGGACCCAATGTTTGATGGGTTGAACTACGCATACTAAAACATGCATATGGAGTCAGCACTTAAGGCTACGAATGAGCGGGTATGACAAGTAGTGTTGAATGGTTGGACTCCACCTACTACATTAGTTGGAGAGGTAGAATTACCAAACCTATAAAATCAATGAGTGAGAATGAGTGAGACTGAGCATAGGTTAACACTTTATAACTCTAGAGGTTTAAATTCTCTATTTTGCTCTGTCAACTAGGATGAGTTCCAACGTATTATGATTTATGAAATGTCTAAAGAGGCTTAGGATGTACCCCAACTTACCCATAAAGGAAATAGTGCTATTAAGGCTTCCAAACTCCAAAACCTCACCACTCAATTTGAAACGATTAAAATGTTGGAGAGTGAGACATTTGTTGAGTTTTATGCTAGATTGTACAATATAGTAAACTAGTCTTTTGATTTGGGAGATAAGATATTCGAACACCGTATTATCAAGAAAATCTTAAGGTCATTGCCTGAAAGATTTACCCCTAAAGTGATGGTTTTGTATTCTTTAGGTACTTCAGACTCTACGACACTTGAAAAGTTGTAGGTGACCTACAAACATATGAGCTTGACTTGTTTACCTCCAAGACTGTGAATAATAAAGATAAGGGCATTGCTTTGAAAGCTCTAAATGTTAAAACACCATTTCAGATGATGAATCAGACATCGAGTCCGAGGATATGGCCATGATTGCAAAGAAATTCAAGAAATTTCTCAAATTCCAAAAGCAATAAAAAATTGCTAAAAGTTTTGAGAAAAATATGCAGTCGGTCACTTCCCCAGAAATCATAATGATAACCTTAAAAGGTATGAGTGGTTGTGAAGGTTATAGGTATAGGGTAGCTGAGTGCCCCGCTAAGCTAAGGAAGGAGGTCAAGATAACCGTTAGTGATAGTGATTTGGAAGAGGGATTGGATTCCCCCATTGAACGCAACTATATCGTGTTCATGGATAGTCATGTGAGCTTCGATGAGAAAGCTTCCCATAAAGATATTTCTAAACATGACATATTTGAGGCTCTAATTTGTGGATCCCAAGTGAGTGGTGGTCGAGAAAGTGGAGATGGGAGTGAGGATGAAGTAGAAGAGGGGGAGAGTGAACTCCAAGTGGCCTTTTGTGAGTTATATGCAAAAACATTAAAAAAAAAAATGCTAACTTGCATTTGGTAGCTAGGTTGAAAGAACATGCCATGGGAAATAATGATAGTGTTTTGGTTGAGGATATTAGGGCATGTGAGAGGACTCTTCGAAAGAATATAGAGTATGTTGAGGGTGAGAGAGATAGTCTTCATGATTTTATGGAGGCTATGAAGAAAGATCTTCTAGAGTTTGAGGAGTTTAGGCATTTACTTAAGTCGAGGATTGTTGAGCTAGAGGAAAGATTGAGATTTTCATGTCGTGTCAAATTTTCTTTGAAATATATGTAAAAAAATTGGCTTAGATGTTAGGCACCATCCAAATGAAAGATGGTAAGTGTGGAATTGGCTTCGATGATAAGAAGACTTTTGCTACCCAAGATAAAATCACACACTTGAGAGAGTCGACTAGGAACGATAGGAAATGTCAAACCATAGGTAACACCACTCGTTATGTTTACACTTGCACTCATTGTAGTAGTAAATGTCACCTTTGGGTGCTTAGCTAAGATATTAAAAACACTCCTAGAAAGTCTAAGAATAGAATCACCAAGGTTTCCAAAACCCGAGAGCATCGCATTACACCTACATGCGTTTGGAAATCCGATTTGGAGGCTTTACATATTATACTCGTTGATTCTCATTTGCTTTCACATGATACTTCCCATGCTATATCTAATGATTGATTATGTTTGCATGTTTACATACACTAGTTGTGCTTCATGATATATGGTTTCTAGTTGTATTTTTTTGTATCTTTTGTATTTTGATTATTTTAATTATTGAGTCATATTGAAAGAAATACAAAAAAGTTTTTTTTGTCTTTTGAGTTAATTTTCTTCAAATTGATATTTTTTTGAAAAGTTTTAGTCAAAAAGATTTTTGGTTTTGTGTATTTTAGTTTTACACATTTCGTGTGGCATATTGGTGTGTTTGAATCCAATTCATTATGTGCTTTTCATGTGGCTAGGACATTCGGTTATGATTGATAATACTTAGATTGTTCTTAATCGTGCTTACGTGGAGTTGTTTCGACATTGATTTTATTTACGGATTCAAATTTATATACGCCCTCACAAACATGCATGAGCATTTTGAACATTAACTTCACATGTATATTTGAGCTATATGAGATGTTCTCCTATCAATCTAGTCATCTAATTTTATGACCTAGGAGGATGTAGTGTTAATATCTACTTGTATATATTTTATATCTATTGTCAATCCTTAAAATGTTCTTTACCATGCTTACATGGAGTAGTTGGATTTTGTGTTGCTATGATGGATTCTATTTTTATATGCCTCAATTCACACATGCACGAGCTCACTTAAAATTTTAACTTCACATGTATATTTGAGCTTTGTGAGGTGTTCTCCTACCAATCTAGTCATCTACTTTTATGACCTAGGAGGATGTGTGCATGTTAAAATTCATTACACGTGAGATTTGTGTGACATATAAAAATGTGCATGGGGAAGGGCTTCGAAAGGAAATATCATCCTTTAGGAGTAAGCCACCGTTTGCTTGGACCTAAAAGAAATACGTGGTCCAAAGGCCTAAAAGAATAATGGCATTAAAAGAAAATATTTGTCAAAGCCTATTTGTTTAGTTTGATATATTCATTCAAAAATTAATATGCTTATTTTGAGTGAGTTTGGATGGTATATCAACAGTTTGCACAATGTCCGTTTGTCCTAGTTGTGCTTTCAATGTCATGACTCTATTGGTTTGTATAATCATCAACATGCTTGGCTTGTATGTATTGTGTTTGTTTGTTCAATGAACTCAATTTATATTGTCACGTGAGGCTATATCTAAATGTAATAAAATTTTGCAATCAAATGAGAACTCCGTGAACATGTTTTAAGTGATTGGGTTTTAATTCATCGGTATCTTGTTCACACCCATTCACTTCTATTTCCATATGACACATTTATGCTATAAGAGTGTGGAAAACTCATGTTAATTTATTTTGTGTCATTTGTGAGTTTATATCTATATATGTATATATCTATTGTGTATACATGTATATGATATTGTGTTTTATTTTGAGTCTTTTCCATTTTCGCTAGTCCACCCATGCATTAATTCATAATTGGTACCTAACTTGTTGCAAAATTTTGTTTGATATCACATGCCTAGTTTCTTATGTTTCAAATTGATATCATTTTTGTTCACTTAATAGTTAGCATCCATTATTCTTGCTTGGATTAGTTATTGTCTATTTGTTTCCCATATGCATTCATGTCTTTAACTCTTTATGCATCTTCGCTCTACTTGTTTTCCCATATATATATATCCCTTTTGTAGTTTTTAGGGAGATTCATGTACTTACTTATCATGGGGGAGAAATGAGTACTTTATTAATTCTATCACCTTTGTCTATTTTTGAACAAAAAGGGGGAGAATGATAGGGGGAAATGGTATCTAATCCTATTATAATCGTATCTTATTTTAGGAGATTTAACTTAGGGGGAGTCCCGACCTTATTAGGTTGATCATAGTTGATAAAGAAAGAATTAATTTAGGGGGAGTATTTATTTTAGATGCATTTAATATTCTTGATATTCCCTATGCGTTTAATGTTTGCTTAAGTTTGCAGGAATTCTATTTAGTGGAAATCTTTCATCGGCAAAGCTAATGATCCTTGGGTCTTGAGTCAAGTTTCCTATTTTTTGATGGGATCTTTTTTAGTCTAGTAGAGCTTGACGGCTCTTTCGGATTTTTCTTTAATTTTTGTCCCGGAATAGCCAAAGGGGGAGATTTGTAAGGACACAAGTCTCCGATTGAGTCAACACTACATTAAGACTCAATCGGAGACTTGTGTCCTTACAAATCTCCCCCTTTGGCTATTTCGGGACAAAAATAAAAACAAAATCCTAAAGAGCCGTCAAGCTCTACTAGACTAAAAAACATCCCACCCAAAAATAGGAAACTTGACTCAAGACCCAAGGATCAATAGCTTTGCTGATGAAAGATTGCCGTTAAATAGGATTCCTGCACACTTAAGCAAACATTAAACGCATAGGGAATATCAAGAATATTAAATGCATGTAAAATAAATACTCCCCTTAAATTAATTCTTCCTTTATTAACTATGATCAACCTAAGAAGGTCGCGACTCCCCCTAAGTTAAATCTCCTAAACTAAGATACGATTATAATAGGATTAGATACCATTTCCCCCTCCCCTATCATTCTCCCCCTTTTTGTTTAGGAATAGACAAAGGTGATAGAATTAATAAAGTACTCATTTCTAGTAGTGTTGGCTCAATTCCGGACAAAAACGTTTGAGTCATAGGATAGAGTTCTTGACCATCCATCAAGCCTATGACATGTTAAAGTTGAAGACGTTGCAGCCTACTTATCAAGAGAACATCAATTATCGGTTTCTTGTGCCTAGTTTATGCGTCATCAACATCACCGTATTCCATTATCTCCAAAAGGTATGAATGCAATCTATGTATATTTTTTGGAGACTTGGAATAAGTTTAAGGGTGAAATTTTCATTGATAAAATAATTTTCAGAAATATTTTGGGCTTAAAATGAAAATATTCAAATCTGGGATTTCGTTCGAAATTATCGTTCGAATGAGAATGTCGTTCAAATGAGAATTTCATTCGAACGAGTTTGCCAACGACTTTTCCCATTTCTCCACTGGAACATCGTTAGATGTTCGTTCGAACGAGAATGTCGTTCGAACGAAAATCTTGTTTGAACGAGATTTCTGGGCGGGAACAGCTTGGCAGTTTTATCCCACTTTTCCACTACTTTGTCCTACTATATTTTGGCAGTTTTAAAACCAATTTCGGGATATACTTTTGATAAGACTTTTGCAACCTCCTTGAGAGCTTTTTGAGAGCCAATATTTCATAATAAAAGTCCGAGTTTTCATGTGTCAAAATTAATTAGAAATTCTCTTATACACTTGTGTTTTCACCTGTAACACCCCGTAATTTTGAGTATTTAATATTTAATTATTTTGGGAGTTATAAAAATATTTAAACTGGAGAAACTTAAATTTATGATTTGGAAAATTTGTTTAAGCAAATAGAATTTATTATTTTGGCGACTTTTAAGTTTAATTGTTCGAATTAAATGTGTGTCGCATTTTGAGATCGAAATTCGGAAATGTCAAAAAAGTATTTCGAATGATAATTCTGAGTGCGATATTGAGTCTGGATGGGTCGAGATCGTCAGAAAAGAGTACTAGGGGTAGCAATTGGGTCTCGGGGCATTTTTGGGCTAAACCGGGCCCATACGATGGCATTCTGGCCTTTTTACATTTTAGGGTGAGGAGACCCACGAATTTTTGAACTCTAAGTCATATTATAAGAGTTGGAGGCTAGTATTAGGGAGAAGAAAAACACACCGTAGCCATTAGAGAGAAGAGAGAAACAATTCCAAGGCAAAAAGAAAGAAGTGGGAAGGATTCAAGGAGACTTTCACCAAAAACTTATTGGGAAGAAAGATTGAAGGAGAAAGATCATCAATCACCAACCACAATCAAGAATGCATACCTACTGGACATAAGGCAAGTGTTTATTGCAAATCAAATTCAAGTTATAATACCCATGTGTAGGGAGTTTTAAGAATTGGTTGATTCAATTGAAAAACCTTGAATTAAATGTTTGAATTGATCACATGTTTGGATAGGATTGCATGTAAAATGAATTCCTAAGTAAAGATAAAATGAAACTTGAATATATTTGATGATTAACATAGAATCTTTATGAGTTCTTGCATGAAGAACATGAATCTTGAATGGCTTAGGGTTTAATTGATGAACACAAGATGTCAATCTGCCATAATTTTTTACACAACTTTAAACGTATTTCATTTGCGTTTTGCTTCGAATTAGAGTGTTAAACATACATTACTAGAAAGGTATTTCTCTTAGCTATCCAATGAACTTGGAATCAGATCAATCGGATTTCTGTAGAGGGAGTAATCGACATTTTACTACAAGGTGTTTGATATGTCAACATAGTAATCTGCCAGAATTTTGACGTGATTTAAACGTGTGCAATTTGAATTTTACTTCGAATTAGAGTGTGAACCATACATTCCTGGAAAGGTATTTCTCTTAGATATCCAATGAACTTGGAATCAGGTCAATAGGAGTTCTGTAGAGGGATAAATTAAAATTTTACTACGGGGTGTTTAATCTGCCAGAAAATTTGAGATTTTTCTTTTTAAGCCTTAAATGTCTAAAATTTTATCGGGGAAGTGTCTGGGACCTTGATGAAATATATTGATGGAATAATGATATGGCAGTAGGTCTATTATTGAGTGTTGGACTTTAATTTTGTGAGAAAGTTAAAGTGGAGATTCATAGGCTTGATTGTGACGTACTCTAATTCGAGATGATAAGAATATAATTACGGAAAAGCGTGAGCGAGATTAAATTCATTAGGTCAGTGGGTTAACAAGGGTAACTACTGAACTGATATAATAAGGGGTAACTAGGACCCTTAGAGTTGTGCGAATACTCGAATTAATACGAATGTGAAATAAATTCATAAAGCAAACAAGTACGGTGAATATTAGAGAGAAATATATTACGTACAAGTATGAATAATTGGTTTGTGTGAATACCTACTATTTTATAGGGTTACTTGGGTTGTGAATGCCTATTGTGTGTTTCCTTGTGATAGGATTAGTAAGTTCGATGAGACATTTTGAACTATGCTCGATGAGATATTTTGAGCCAGGTTCGAGGGGACATTCCGAATCATTTGTCCTTAATGTGTGAAATAGGATCGATAATAGGATATGTTGTACTGGGTATAGGTGTGTGTGAAAGATATACCGCCTGAATAACCTACTTATGTGTGATAGTAGTAAGATTAGGTGGGGTATACCTAAATATTATTTTCAATATATACTCAGGTGTGATAGTATTGAGAACTATTAGTGCATAACTAAAATTGTATCAACTACATATGGGTAAGAGTGGCTAGTGGACAGATAGAATATATATAAAATCTACTTGAGTGTGATTAGTAGATAAGGTAGGTTGTATTTATCTAAAATT
The DNA here is from genome assembly GCA_949130495.1 of Sambucus nigra. Lineage (NCBI taxonomy): Eukaryota > Viridiplantae > Streptophyta > Magnoliopsida > Dipsacales > Adoxaceae > Sambucus > Sambucus nigra. The sequence goes on from OX422209.1 coordinate 690,248,292, forward strand.
TTATTAAGTATGAGAACTTGATTTTAAAGTATTAAACTAATCATTGAGAGAGTAAATTAATTTAGAGTCGGAACATAGACTTAGGAAATGTTAAGTTACAGGCCAAGTGTTCGAGTCCGGGTATAATGCTTGGGCGACACCAAGTATTAGATTAATTGATGTGTTGATTAATTACATTAGAGTCGGACTGTAGACTCGGGAAAGTATTAAATTAATTAATGTGTAATTAATTAAATTAGAGTCGGACTGTAGACTCGGGAAGGTAATAAATTTATTAATGTGTAAATTAATTAAACTAGAGTCGAATCATAGACTCGGGAAATTATTATATAAATTGATGTGTAAAGTATTTATATTAGAGTTGGGCTATAGACTCGGGAAAAATATCATATTAATTAATGTGTGAATTAAATAAATTAGAGTCGGACCACAAACTCGGGACAATGATAATTTAATAAGTGAGAAAACTTATTTAGTTGAGTCAGGCCAGAGACTCAGGAAATTTCAGGCTAGTGTTTCGGGTTGTGAGTACACGGTGAAGCCGGGGTTTATTTTATATATATATATATATGGTGTAGTGATAGTATATATATATATGTGTATATATTGTGTGTGCTATTAAATATCAGTGATTAGATATTTATTTAATTATACTCTAGTGCTATCAAGGGAGGTTGTGCGATGTGGGTGAATCCCCTAGCTTGAGGAGTAGGGTGAGTATATCCCCAGGTCATAGTGTCCGGTATATAGGTGAGGGGCTTATCTCACTTTCGGGGAAGGAATATGTCCATCTCCACTTCGTTTATGTTTTGGGCCAGGTTGGTGAGCGATCCCAACCTAGGTAACTAGGTTTTATGAGCACACCTAGTGAGATGGCACTTTAGAGGGAATCATCCGTTGAGGGTATACTCGGAAGGATGGACATACGTATGATATATGTGTGGATGTTTTAGTAAAGGTACGTATATAATGGTATTAAATATTATATGCGGTTAAGAATACAGTGTGTGATGTACTTACTTCATATAACTTGTGTCACAATTATATGCTATTATTTAAGAAGGAATTAATTGAGTTAATTGATGAAATAACTTATAATTCTTGAATAATTATACTCGGGTTAGAGTAGTATGGCAAGGGGAGGTTATGCCAGGACTAGTTGGATGGGGTAGTACAACTAGGTGGGGATTAAGGTAACCGTTAGGTGTGCACGATAGATGAGAGGTGAGGAAACTCAAGAGAGTGTGCGTGATCCTAGAATGTGTAATCAATAACTTATATTTATTGCGATAAATTACTTGCTAAATATTTTCAAAATGTTTTGTGTACTAACACTTGCTATAAAACATTTTTAAAACCTTTTAGGTGTCCAGCCACAGGGACGCCAGGATTGATATTATGTTCCAGGGATATGTGGATGCTAGCAGGAGCTTGGATTAGACGCATCATTTATTCTTTTCTAGAGTAGGAATCTTCTATCAGTTTCAGTTTTATTTAGGCCTTGTCGCCACGACTTCTTAGTACGGTTTTCAGATGTATTTATTCGGGTGTTGACTGTTTGTATTGAATTTCAATTTGGTGGCCGATGGTTTATTCGGCAAATTGTTTAATTACTTATTTAGTTGAGTTTTATTCAGATGTGTGAATGGTTTATTTTTATTCCGCATGTACTGGTTTGTTTAATTAAAAAGATAAAATTTGGCACCATCTTTTTGGAATACTAGGTGGTTAGTAAGATTTAAAACGTTTTCGACAGTGATGCTAAGGATGAACCAACTGGAATTCCTGTTTTAATTTGGTATAGGACTGATCACCTGGTATTTTATTAGGCGGGGTGTCACATCACCCATAAAATCAGTTTATGTTTATTCCAAGTTCTTAAATATATATATATATATATTGGTTGGAGTTGTTTGGCACCATTGGTTCATCTCTACCACAAGAAGGAGAAGATTAGGTTTGCTTCTACATCCCTCAAAGAAGAAAGCTTTTGTTTTTCTGCGGCATTCTCACATGGTGAAAGGCACCATGTGTGGTTGATGGTTGCTTGGTCTCAATTGGTGGACTCCAAGGTTTCGGTGGACTCTGGGATTATTCGCCACGCGAAGGTTGAAGTTCGAAGGAGCACGTCAAAGCTTGAAGGGAGTCGAGTCAGTTGTGTAAGTCCTCTTGTCGAGTCTTTGTAAAATTCATACCGTACTTAGTGAATTTGTTAGGCCAGGGTCGTCCGAGGTTTTTCCTAATTTGGGTTTTTTTTCGTACATCGTCGTGTTGTGGGATTGTTAATTTATTTTATCTTTTGCAAAAATCACCTAGAATTCATGCTTAGGGTAAAAACATAAAATTGGGTTTAATTCGCATTCTTGATTAAAAAAGTGCATGTTTAATTATTTGGGTAAATTAAGTTTAAGCTAATTTAATTCAAGTTGGCACTAAATTAATTGGTTAATAATCTTGTCTAATTTATTTAAACTTGATAATTAAATTAATTTGGTTTGAGTGAATTTAAAGTGTGTATGAGTTTACTTTAATTCACTTTGTTGTGTTTAATTTTAATTTGTTTTAAGAAATTAAAATTTGTCAATTGAGTGTGTTGAACCATCTTTATTCCGCATTAAAGGAAATTCATTTTTGAAAAATTTAAAATTGGGGTTCCTTGCATTCCAACAGATACAATTTGTTAGCGTGCAAATCTTATGTGTTTTGTGTCGAGTTTTTGTGATTGTTTGTATGTATATATATGTGCCGGTATTTTATTGGTATATTTTGCATATTTATATATGGTATTGTTTCGAGTCTTTGTTGTTTGCATTTAGTCCATGTTTGCCATTTGCTTTATCGTTTGATTTTATTTGGCATGTTATATAATCATTGTAGTATATCTTGTTAGGCGCATTGAAATATTATACTTGGAATTGATAATTTCAAATGGATAACATATTTCATTGCTTATTCATATTGGTATCTTTTTGCATCAATTTTGACATTGTTTGATCACATTTTGGATTATTTATGCTTGATTTGCCATGTTGTGTGTTTGCTATAATTTACACCATGGCATGAATTTTTTCCTACCCCTTATTTTGAAATTGGTATCTTATGTTTACATATTTGGGGGGGATTTGATTTTTGGGACAGTAATAGTTTTATACTTTCTTACTTTGTCTATTTCTGAACAAAAAAGGGGACAGATAGTATCTTTCCTTTCATGCTTAGGATATCTTTATCTTAGGAGGAGATGTCTTACCTAGGTTGAGATTATTTGGACATTGTCAGAAATTTATTCTTATGCGAATTTATATATGTTATATTCTCTTTACATCTGAAGGTGTATTTATGTGTGCGGGTTTACAGGTTTACATTATATAGCAAAGTGTTCAAGCAAGCAAATCTACTCAGAGTTTGTGTATGTCGAGCGTTTGTACTTTTTTTCCTTTTGAGGTTGGGGATTGAGTCTTTTTTAGAGATCTTAACGACCCATGGGGAATTTAATTTTGGTTTTGTCCCGAAATAGCCAAAGGGGAGATTTGTATGGACAAATTTTCAATTGAGTTAATTTATTTATATTTTGATTAATTTTGGAGAAAACATTTTGAGTCATAGGTTAGGATTAATGTTTTCCCTTCAAGCCTTTGATGTGTTTGGATGAAGACGTAGCGATAAAGCATCATATTTATACCATCGTGCCGTATTTCATGCTCGGTTTTGTCTTCAAGTTCCAAGGATCTCTCAGGTATAAATGCATATTTATTTTGACCTTGGATATTTTATTAATGGGTGTTACAATTTTATAAAATCTTTTAAAAAACATTAAAGATTTTTTTTTGAAAATTTTGTTGTTTTGTTAGAACGACTTGAAATGTCATTTGAACGAGTTTCCATTGGTCGTTAGAATGAGATTCCTTTGTCAGAATAAGATTCATTCTTTTGAATGAGATCTAAAATGTTGCCTTTTGGGTACGCTCTGGAATGTCGTTCAAAGTTTCGTTAGAAGAACCATCGAACAAGAATGAGTACTTCGTTCGAATGAGAAGTCAGTTCGTTCGAACAAGTATGCATATTTCTATTTTTTAAAACATATATTTCAAATCTTTAATTCCTATCCTTTTGCAAAAACTTTTCCTATAAATAGAGATGCGAGAATAAACTTTTAAGAGAGCCTTTTGAGAATTCTTTTTGCGATAAAATTCTTCCAAAGATTTTCCAAGAACCCTCGTTTTCACCTAATAAGTTTAGGATCCAAAATTAATCTTACATATGCTTTACAGATACTATTTTGGGCACCAAGTTTATTCTCCATATCTTTGTGAGAATTTTTTCGTTGCGGTGGATTTCATATTTGCTGTGTTATGGTAAAAAATATATGAATTCCGTCGTCCAATCTGTAGACGATTGTTGAGCCTGGATCAGTGGATATCGAGGCGTGTGTGGACTCACACGTCGTGGCACTTGTGTGGGTGGATTCAAGCATTGTCAATGTGGCGGAGAGGTTGAAGATTGAAGACACATCAAGGCTTCTGGATATCGAGTCATTAAGTAACTCATTTAAAATCTTGTGTAATTCTGTATCATAGTAAATTGCATAGTTGGACTATCCGAGGGTTTTCATATTGTGGGATTTCCTCGTACATCAGCGTGTTGTACGATTGGTTTATTTATTTGATCTGCTATCACCTAGATGTGTGTTTTAGGTTAAAAAAATAAATTTGGATAAATTTATTTATCGCTATAACTCGATTTAAAGTTGGTGAAAACGTTTTATTGGGTTAATCTATTAAAATTATTGTTTTTAATTTGAAAAATCTAAAAATAAACCTTTTATTTTTAAATACCATCCCTGCCTAAGCACTCACAGTATGAGGGCGTTTTTCTTTTACAAATCCTGTCAGGCTCCTCTATCCCTCCTCTCTCCATTTACCTCCTCCATCACAACATCCTCCCCCTCATCACATCACAACCCTCCCTCGTCACAGCTATTATACCCCGTATTTTTTATATTCGGACTTGAGCAACTAATTGGGTTAATTAATTAAAACAAGTATCTTGGTTGGAATTGGATTTAATTAAAAATATTGGATTTATATTTAATTTGGTGATTTTAGGGAGAATTAAATTACTTTTTAAACATTTAATTAGTAGTTTGACGAGTTGGTAGTTTAGTATAAACGTAAAGGTTAAATTTTTTTTGATATAATTTTTTGGACTCCAAGTTTAGGGTTTTGAAAAATTAATTTGGGTGTTTTTTGGCTACTTAATTGAATATTTTGGGCTTTTATGTAATGATCGAGTAAAATAGGATTTTTTTTAAATTGAAGGAGAATGTGAGTATTTTTATTTTGACTTCGACTCCAAGAAAATATTTTGATTTGGGGTTACATGGTTTAAGTCTAGAGATTTTAAAGTTTTGGAAAAACTATTGAGATTTAGTTTGCTATTTAGAGAGAGAGAGAGAGAGAGAGAAAGAATATATAATATATATTGTTAATGGTGTCTAGATGTGGGAGCACCAAGCTTCTATTTTTTCTTATTTTTGCGGTAAGATGACTATAGAGGTCGGGTAACAAGGTTTATAAGTGCGTGCCTATGTTTTTTGTTGCGTGTGGCGTTAGGACACTATAGAGGTTCAAATATTTTCATAAAAAGGGATTTTAAGTGGATAAATTTTGCTGGCATTCATCTTATACCTCAAACCTAGTTTTTTATAGCACAATATAGGTAGTTACAAACCCATTATTTCAACCCTAAACCTCTATTATACAACACTTCGACCCTATCTTAGGAGGCTTTAAACGTATATTTTCAAAATGGAATGATAGCAAATTTGCTTATTTTCGCGAGACGAACGCAGTGGTGCACTCGGTTTTTTAGATATCTTCGTCCATGAAAAAATATCACTATTGTTACACATACCCAATTATTTCAACCATAAACTTCTATTATACAAAACTTCAACATTATTTTAGGAGGGTTAAATTAATTATTTTCAAGAAGAACTAAGCTTGTTTATTTTTCCGAGATGAACGCAACCAAGTACTCAGAATTTCTAAATAATTATTTTCATCCAAGAATATCACTATTTTATTCCTAAGTATTATTTGATTTAAATGTTGCCTAAAGATTATACGCGCATGTTTTCTTAATACGATGTGACATCCCGCTTAATTAAATACTGGGTGATCAAGCATATATTAAATTAAAACAGAATATTTCATTCTTAGCATCACTGCCGAAAACTTTTTAAAATTTACTAACTAGTATTTGAAAAGCTGATGTCAAAATTTTATCTTTTTATTTAACATGCAAATATTTAAAACAATTAATAATTAAACAACACATTCACCATACTAAATTAATCAACTCCACAATAAATGAAATACAGAATCAAATAAAATACGACAGGCGTAAACACTCTAGTCTGAAACTCTAATACAATAATCCATAATCAAAAGCCTAAATCCAATAACTGAAATAAAATAAGTAAAATGACTCTGAAATAATTGCTAACAGAAGCAGGGTGACATGCCCAACTGAAATAAAATAAGGATGCATCAAATCTGAAATGAACGGAGGCGTCTACTAAGTAAGACTAGCAATCGGCCACAACAACTGCAGCAATGGAAAATGATAATGATCTCCTAGGCTGGGCCTACCTGTGGCTATGCACCTAAAAATGGTTTTTACAAAGAGAATAGATTTATGAGAAACGGGTCAGGGCCCGAGTAAAAACAATGTAAAAAAATAGCAAGTATTTAAAATGCATAATTAGTAGATATGATATGCATGTTAGGTTTACGACTCTCACTCGAGGTCCTCACCCCTCAACTAGTCTCCACGCCTAACATACACTCCTACCCGTCGTAGTCATGCTACTCCGCCTAACTAGTTTAAATTAAATATTTTACTTCATCTACTAACTTATGGTGCTCACATGTGTTACCCATACAGTAATTTATTTTCTATGTCTATTAGACATTTATGATTTCTCATATAATGTTAATTTCTCACATACTTATATACATTTAGATTTTACTATTTTTCTCTCCAACTAAGCACAAACAGTAAGATTAAATCACAAGTGTGTGTGTATACACACACACACACACACACACACACACACACAATATTATAGCACCCTACGTCGAGACTTGTGATTAGGGTTGTGTTTCGACCGGATCAAATCGAAAAATACCTCTTCGAAAAAAATTCTGATTTTTCCAAAAATAAAATAACTATTTCGATTTCCGATCAAATTTTTTTGAAAAAATAAAAAAAATTGAATTTGAAAAAATCGGAAAATCGAAAAAAATAGAAAATTCACAAAATATATTAAAAATCCAGAAATTTAAAAATTCCAAAATTTCAAAAAAATAAATTATGGATTTTCGATTATTGGAAATTCTCATTTTAAAGAAACAAAGAAAATGACTTAACCCAACATGTAAATACTTGAGGATTTGACCCATTTTTTATATGTGTAGAAGATAGGAGGGTAGTCTCCTTTTATAGGGCGTATTTTGGAGCCATCTCCCTCTCCCAACCCATGTGGGATATGGGAAACTTTCAAAAAATCGGAAAAGAAATCGAAAAAATCGAAAAAAAAAATAATTCCAAAAAAAACGAAAATAATTCGAAAAAATTGGATCGGCATATTGTTGGAAAAATAAAAGGGGAATAACTCCCAACCGATGTGTGTTCGGGGTAGGTGCGGGAAATATTTTGGGCTTCATTGTAAATCAAAGGGGAATAGAGGCTAACCTTGAGAAGATCAAGGCCTTGCTATAAATGAAGACACCCAGAACTATCAAAGATGTTAAGAGGTTAATCAAAAGAGTTGCAGCACTTAACATGTTTCTCTCAAGAGCAACAGACAAGTGTCTTTTTTTTTAAATTTCTTAGAAAGGCCTTCAAATGGGATGAGGAATGCGACAAAGCTTTTAAGGAGCTCAATTCCTACCTCGGATCCCCTCTACTCCTATCTCGGCCCATTCTGGGGGAGAAGTTATATGTATATCTAGTTGTCTCAGAGTCAGCCATTAGTGGTGCCATAGTAAGAGAAGATGATGGAGTACAGAGGCCAGTATACTTTAATAGTAAATCTCTTCAAGGGTCTGAACATAAGTAACTGCTGATTGAAAAATTAGCCTATGCTCTGATACATGCTTCTAGGAAAATGAAGCCATACTTCCAATCCCACTCTATGGTTATCCTCATTGATTCCCCACTCAGACAGGTCCTCTATAAGACTTAGAAGTCAGGCAGGCTAATGACCTTGGCCATATAGTTGGAGGAATATGACATTATTTATCAACCCAGGGCTTCCATCAAGGGGAAGGTACTCGCAGACTTTGTAGTCGAGTTTACTTGGGAAGAGGCTAAGGTTGAAAATAATCAAAAAGTTGTCGATGAACCAGACAAAAATGTCTTCCAACATAAGGACGAGGTTGAGTCAACAAAAGTTAGAAAAAGAATAGTTGAGAATGATGAAGATAGGTACCTCTTCAAGTAAGGGACCCTATTAGAGGGAAACTTCTCTTCAAATGAAGCTGTTTGGAACCTCTTCGTTGATGGGTTATCCTGTGAAAGAGAAAGTGGAGTGGGGATGATAGTGTCAGCACCAGATGGTACCGATATTGAATATACATTGAGGTTCAACTTCAAAGCTTCGAATAACGAGTCAGAGTATGAGCCATTAATAGCAGGTCTTTCTTTGGTAAGATCCCTTAATTTCGGCCAACTCCTAGTCCATAGTGACTCAAGGTTGGTCGTTAACCAAATCCTGGGAGTGTATGAGGCCAAAGATGAAAGGATGGCCAAATACCTAAAGAGGGTGAGAACGATGCTAGAAATCTTCAAGTAAGTAAAGATGAAGATGATACCTCAACAAGACAATAGTCGAGTCGATGCACTCGCGAGGTTGGCCTCAGCTACAAGGACGAACATAAGAAGAGCAGTACCCATTGAAATTCAGCTCAAGCCGACCATTGAAGAAGAAGAGCTTGCCAGAACTTGCCTAAATTTGAATATGGTAACCTCGTGGATGGATCCCCTTATCAGATACATTAGAGAAGGAGAGTTGCTAGACTCGAAGGTAGAAAGAAGAAAGCTGAGGTTCAGAGCTGCCAAATTCTCAATTGTGGGAGTTATCTTGTACAAGAAGGGGCTCCTACTCCCTCTCCTCAGATGTGTGCACCCTTTAGAGGTTCCACACATCTTGTAAGATGTACATGAGGGATATTACTCTAGTCATATAGGAGGAAGACCTTTAGCTAAGAGGATAATCACTCAGGGGTACTGGTGGCCGACCTTAGACAAAGATGCAACTGCGTACGTGAAGAAGTGTGATAAGTGCCAAAGGTTCTCCACTATCCCTCATCAGCCTCATCAACCTATGACTTCAATCAACTCACCTTCGCCAATTGCAATATGGGGTATTGATTTGGTAGGACCCCTGCCAAGAGCTGTGAATAATTATCGATTCTTGATCGTGGAAATTAATTATTTCTCCAAATGGGTAGAGGTTGAGCCAATGATCACAATCACTGAGAAGAAGACCTTCCAGTTCATCTGGAAGAATATCACATGCAGCTATGGTCTTCCAAACACCCTCATCTCAGATAATGGAACCCAGTTCAAGAACGTTTCCTCAGAGAAATACTGCAAAAGAGTAGGGATCAAGCAGTTCTTATCTTCTCCTGGACGACCCCATGAAAACGGTCATAACGAGGTTACAAACTGAATAATTCTTGATGGGCTAAAAATGAGGTTGGAAGAGGCCAAAGGGAGATGGACAGAGGAGGTATATGCTGCGTTATGGGCCTACAGGACGACAATAAGGACACCAACGAGAGAGACTCCATTTATGTTAGCCCACGGTTCAGAAGTTGTCATCCCTACAGAGGTAGGACTTCCCACTCATAGAGTTCACACCTATGACCCTTAGAGGAATGGGGAAGAGAGAAGACTTGATCTTGATTTGATCGAGGAAATAAGAGAGGATGAAGAAATAAGACAGGTAGCCTACCAGTAGAGAACTACAAGATTCTACAATCAAAGGGTGAAATTAAGGCCTATAGCTGTGGGAGACCTAGTCCTCAAGAAGACGTTACAAAAGGCAAATAAGCTCCATCCAAACTGGCATGGTCCTTACAAAATAGTTGATAAGGATGTGCCTGGTACCTACCGGCTAGAAAATCTTGAAGGAGAACCTTTATTTAACCCTTGGATTGCCGATCATTTGAAGAAATATTACATATGATGTTACAGTTGTTTGTCTCTTTGTAATCCATGTATTAGTTTAGACAGAAGATGTTACTAAAAAGATAGCAATGTTGTGCTAGTATTCTTGTTATATTCTTTAAACATCATTAGTTTGGTGAAAATAAGAGGTGAAACATCATAATTTGGTGACCTCAAACCTTAAACATCATTAGTTTGTTGAAAATATGAGGTGAAACATCATATTATGGTGAGCTCGGACCTAAAACATTATTAGTTTGGTGATAATTTATGAGGTTAAGCATCATAATTTGGTGACCTCAGACCTTAAACATCATTAGTTTGGTGATAATTTATGAGGTCAAACATCATATTTTGGTGAGCTCAAACCTTAAACATCACTAGTTTGGTGGAAGAAAAATATGAGGTGAAACATCATAATATGGTGACCTCGGACCTTTAACATCATTAATTTGGTGAAACGTGAGGTGAAACATCATAGTATGGTGACCTCAGACCTTAAACATCATTAGTTTGGTGATAATTTATGAGGTAAAACATTATATTATGGTGACCTCAGACCTTAAGCATCACTAATTTAGTGAGAGGTGAGGTGAAACATCATACTATGGTGACCTCAGACCTTTAACATCACTAGTTTGGTGAAAAAATATGAGGTGAAACATCATAATATGGTGACCTCAGACCTTTAACATCATTAATTTGGTGAGAGGTGAGGTGAAACATCATAGTATGGTGACCTCGGAACTTAAACATCATTAGTTTGGTGATAATTTATGAGGTAAAATATCATATTATGGTGACCTCAGACCTTAAGCATCATTAATTTGGTGAGAGGTGAGGTGAAACATCATAGTATGGTGACCTCAGACCTTTAACATTAGTAGTTTGGTAAAAATTTATGAGGTGAAACATCATAATATGTTGACCTCAGACCTTTAACATCATTAATTTGGTGAGAGTTTAAGAGGAAATACATTCAAACATAACATCATATGAAGCAACAAAATCTGAAGAAGATTGGATTTTATCATTAAAAAGATGAGTTACAAGTCAGAGGCATCAAGAGGCCATCATAAGTTCACAAAAATAAGAGATACAGACAAGGGAAATCAAAATTACAACTTTGAAAAGATTCACAAAAAAGGGGCCTATGTCTCTACAGCTACAGTGGTTTCAGCACGGTCGAGGTTTATCACCTCAGCTCCATCATCATGATGGGTTGCATCTTCAGTCTCAGTGACCTCTAGAGGAGAAGTCTCGACTGGAGCAGTGTCAGCTTCCTCAGCTTCCTGCAAAGCCTGAGCAAAAAGAGGATCTCCAAAGCCGAGACCCACAAAGTCTGAAGCGTTCAAGCTCCCATACTCTTTTTCCCTAGTGGCTGCCCATTTACCGATTGCTTTGATACCCCTCTCTAGGTATTCAAAGCCAAAACTAATAAACTCATCTGAGACCTTATAGTCTTCAATGGTCTTCTCAGCAACGTCTTCAACTACAGCCCTGACAGCAGCATCTACCTTGGACTGAAGGGCATCATCCTTGACCTTCAGGGATAAGTCATGGTCCTTTTTGAGTTTGGATATGTCATCGTCCCTTTTCTTGACAACCCCATTCATCCTTTTAATCTATGCATTCAAAGAGGCTTGAACCTTCTCAGCTTCTTGGCCCTTATCTATAAGGGGCATCTTCTTCAGAGTCCAATCAACAAAGCGGTGGAAAGACAAGACATCTTGCAGAATAAGGTCAGAGGTAAGAATATATGAGCTATAACCTCTAAAAATCTGAGGTTACACTTGTCGATAGAAAATGATCAAATTAACAAAAACTGGTACCTGAATGGACTCGTGGAGAGCAAACTCGGTAAACAACGGGACGTCCAATGTGCATAAGAAATGCTTGTCCTCTTCAGTCATTATTGAGTTGATAGCATCGACGTCCTTCAGACTATGGCCGATCAAGATGTCACTAATTTTAATCTGAGAAAGACGAGCAACGAAGGTATCATCTGTAGAGATGGAGATAGCACGATCCCTGGCATGAGCCTTACTCTGCCTCGTCTGATCTGGGTCGGTCGTGGACTTCCTCTTCTTATTAACATTGGCCTTAGAGGTGCCAATGTTATTCTTGGTGGTAGGTGGGGGTACATTTTTACCACCCCTCTTTTCCATCATCTTCACAAGACCAGGAGCAGATATCTCCCAAAGTTCGTCTGATATACCTGTTGGACACTCTATAAAAGACAAACCTCTGAGTTAGTAAGTCAGAGATATATAAAATAAGAGGTATAACTCATGAAAAATTAAGACTTACGAAGCTCTCTTAAAGGACCACTACCCAAGCATGTCTGAGAGAGGTAGTAGGGGGTCATCAGATGTCCATATTTCACAACATGACCTTGCTCGCCTTGGTTGCGAAGGTCCTCAACTTTTTAGGAATTGTCCTGGCTAAGTCCAGGTTTGGCTTTGGCAGCAAAGGAGACCTTCACCCACCTTAGAGGGGTCCTTAGAACCGACGTTCCAGAGGCCTCATTAGGACCAAATTCCCATGCCCCGAAAGCAAAGAAATACCGAGGTTTCCGATTATGGTTTGAAGTTTGGGTAACCAACAATATTTTCTTCTTTAATTTCCTATCTAAGAACTGGTAATAGCTAGGATGGTTTTTAACAGAAGAGGGCACATAACAACCAGTGAAAACCCTTACTACAAGGTCTGAGTGGTGGACAACCCTCCAAAGGACGATGGCCCCAATCATAACCCTTCAGTCATTGGGGCATAATTTGGAAGGGGCAAGATTTATATGGGAAAGTATAGCTCTGATGGTTGGGTGAATAGGAAGACGAAAGCCCAACTTGAATATCTGCTCATAGACGCAGATCTCTCCATCTCGGTCATCAAAGTCCCTCTCATCCCTCAGAGGCTTCTTAAGGATGATGGAAGAATTTATGGAGTAGAGGTGCCTAAAAGTAAGAAGGTCATACTCGCTGATGGAACTCTCAATCTTGACCGCCTCGGATATATTAAGATCATTCTCCTCGCCGTCATCACCATCCCTAGCAACGTCGGCTTGGGCAGGTGCAGGAACACCACCAGGAAACCTCTGAGCAAATTTAGCCTCGGCGGTAGTCGACAGAGGAATGGCATCAATGATGGGAGGAATGGCCATACTTGGCCCTATGATTTCAACATCAGATGACCTACGTGAGGTGTTAGCACCTTGATGAGACGAGGCACGTCTCAAAACCTCAACTTCCTCAAGAATCTCACCCTGCCTAGGAGAGTAATCCGTAGCCTCTTGAAAAGAGTCTATAGACATAAGGGTCTGAGGAAGATGACTCGGATTCAGACATTGGTATAGGATCCCCAGGAACCTCTGCAGGCTCTGTTGGCTCAGAGTAGATAACCTTCATGGGTGGAGGAAAGATGGGTTTGAGAGGAAAGGCCTCAGCCCTACGAGCTTCCTCTTGGGCTAGCTCAATCTCCCTAATTTTCTCGAAGGTCTTCTCACGAAGAGATGGGAATTCTTCTATGAGTTGGTACAAGGGTCTGAGCATAAGTGGGATGATACTACACTGTACTCAAACCACAAATAGGTACACAACATAAAAGAACTCAAACTGAAGATCAAAAAGAGAAAGTTAGAAAGTTTCAAATGAAGGACTTCAAGAACATTCAAGAACAGGGTCGCCAGAGAAGGTGACCGAAGGTTCACCAAAAACCTAAAAAAGGGCTATTTCCGGCTGAAATAACCTCGGAGCTACCTACAACTGTCCCTAAACCACTCAACCACTACTATCCTAGACTTGCAACCACCAATACTGGTGGAAACCCTCACCGAAAAATGAAAAAGCTCGCCGGAGATTCAGAAATGACGATGCTATAACCAGAAATAGAAAAGAAAGGTTGAAAATAATACATGTCTAGTCGCGAGTAAGGGAAGAGGATGGTAGAAAGCAAAGGAAACCTTTAATGGCAGGCAATATTGGAGGTTTTAAAGAAATTGCAATTACAGAGAGAGCTAAGGCGGGAAGATATTTGGAAGAAGAAAGAGAATGAGGAGAGAGAATAGGGTTTTTAAACCTATGCAATGGTGAGGCACGAGTCCCAATGCCCCATCATTGCCCTAGGGAACCTAAAGGGTAAGTCAGAATCATCACACCTTGATAAGCACGCTACTCATGTCAGTAAGTGACATGTGTCAAGAAAATATTGGCACCCAAAAAGACTCAGCCTCATCCTTAACTACATAACCCTCAGTCATCTAATTACATAGAAGACTAATGGCTAGGGGGTGATTGATATACCCAAACTGCACCTTCATACTCAGAGACACTAACCTCGGCCAGTCTCACAATTGAGGTGACAATATACTTATGACAACTATCAACAAGGTTGTCTCTCATAAGGTCGATCCCTCATACACTAACCTCGGCTCTTCATCAACCGAGGTGACTAGAGTATCACAGGCTCAATCAACTGCCAATGTTATCATTTGCCTCAGCTGACGTTACAACTACCTCATACCTAACCTCGACCAGCCTTCCTGGTCGAGGTCATCACGATTAGAGACAAGATAAAGCAACTACATCTGACTCCACCAACCTCATACTCGTCCAGGCCGAGGTTACATCAATTAAGGACACAGGGCTGAGTATTTACAAGCACATGTAAGGTTTGGAACACGTGGACAAATCAGTTATAATCGAATCATTCCCCTCACGTGAGGGAATATTAAAGTCATCATTATCTACATAAGATAAGCCAGGTGTCATTCTCATACCGACTTGATTCTCATGCACATGCTCAATGAATGCTTAGGGGGTACATTACACCCCCGAGCACTATATATAGAGGTTATCCTCTAACTTGTAAAAGGATCCGTAATTTCAACCCTAGCAAAAACTCTGTTAATTTACACAATAGAGAGAGAAACCTTGAGAGTTTGTATCTATGGCCATTGATGCCTTCTTCTAGTGATATTACTCACACACATAGTGGACATATGCCAAATTGGTTGAACCACTTACATACAAGTGTTCATCCTCTTCTCATCACCTCATTCTACTATATATACACTCTTATTTTCTGCCATTGTTATCACTAGTTTGAGCTTTTCAACATCTTAACTGGTAGTGTTGTTTACAGTATCATCACTTATTATCGTACGCTCCTGATTATTTCTCACCACTCGAAGGGTATACTTTATTCTACACATAGTATCAGTAGGTAAACTCCCTATACCCTACTGGTCTAATTCATCATTTCCCTGAAATTTACGAGACCTAAATTATTATCTAATTTAGGTATTTTCCTAGGTAAATCCTAAATAAGTTTAGCCCTTAATTCTCCCTCTTAAGACTAAGCCCAAAACCCCACCTAGGCCTACTGGTGTTTCAATATATTCCCATGATGTAAAAATAAGTCACACCCTGAACAACAAAGATTCTAAACAAAAAGGAAAAAAGTGGCCAAAACTGGGCAGCCGAATCGATTTGCCACCTACAAGTCTTGAATTCTGCATAGTTTTTCCTATGGGTTACACCATTTTCAATCGTCAAAACCTTCATCCAACATTCCCAAACTCCCAACCAATCACTTCAAACATTATAACAACATATATGAACGATTTCTAACGTACAAGAATCGTGAATTCATCAACAATCATCAATTACTCAATTTAATCCCAATTAAACTCTGAAAAACCCTAATTTATCACTTTCATTCAAGAATCAATTTAAAATTCAGATTTCTTCCTCAAGACTCAATAAAATTTCGTGGGTTTCATGCTACATACATTGAGGATTCAATCCTATATCATTTTCCAACATAAGATTATGATTTAAGTCTTCCAATTTAACCCAAAGTATACAAATTTCTTATATGATACATTCTACACTAACATAGATATCATACATGCTATAGTTTTGCAAGATTAAACGCTTGCCTCAATATGAAGGTCTGGTACTCTGAAGATGATGGGTATGGTGGTGTTCCTCTTCCCTCAATCTACACGGTGGTGATATTAGTGATGTAATTGGAGTAGTAATTGTTGTTCTAGCCCTTTGGAACCTCCAATCTTTTCCCTGCTATGGCCTCTCTGCAACTCTACGGATATTAACCCTAACTTCCCTTATGTAGATGACAATATAAAGTCATAATTTTGGTGGGTTTAATTCCCCCAAAATTTTAAAAGACGAAAATGCCCCTCCAGGGTGTCGGTTTGGCCTAAAATTACCCTGGGACCCAAACTAAACCCCCGAATATACGTTTCTAACTATCTAGACCCTTTCGGACACTTTGGCACACTTGAACTGACCATTTGGATGACTTAAAAATAAATTACTTTTTATCCCATTAAATTAGGTCCCGACACGACTGTCACGCGCGTCCCGACTCAATCATTTTAATTGTCGTATTTTTCACTCGTGACAATTCTAAGAACTTCATAATTACATATTACTTTACTAACTAAGTAATATTCCATATAATTCATATCCATAAATACTAACCCTTATCTCTCTAGTTAATATATTTTTATTTCGGATTAATTAACAATTTATTTACTTATATAATTTAATTAATCTAACATATAAAAATTATTAAAAATACGGAGTGTTACATACGAGTAGAAATTTAATTAGAAAAGTGATAACCTAATTATAAATCTATTTTAATTACTCATGATTGGTTTTAATACTCGAAATACTGCATGCTTAGATATTTGTATCTTGTTATTTTTGGATTGTTGGGACGAATCGCATGTTAATTAAATATGTAATCACATAGAGGATTTATGGAATGTAGATAGTGATAATTTGTCGCTGAAAATTGCAGTTACGCATATTTGAACCGGTTTATATGTTAGTTTGATAAATTATCACTCATATTGAAATAATTAATTCGAATAAATTGTTTGGATATTTTGTAGAAGTCGATTATCACATGATATAATTGATTTAATATGCATGGAATCAGACTTGTGTAATTGCGAAATAAAGTAATCGTAATGTTGGTTTAAAAAGATAATTAATGTAGAAATTGCTCGTGTTAATAAACTGATACCGTTGGGACGTTGGGATTTATATAAGTAGTTATACTTTTATCCTTGTATTAGTATGTTACTTTCTAGACATTGGACTATCAAGTAGGCATATTAATTATTATTGAAGCTTTCGAGGTATGGAGTTATGGAGTGTGCACTTGTACGTTTGGATATTTCTTAGGTATGGGACTAGGTAGTATGGTGCTATGTTATTTTACCATAGGCATGAGACTAGGTGATGTTTATGTTTTAGGTATTTATAGAGGGGAACTCACTAGTTAGCAGAACTATAAAATAGCCTGGCGTGAGGGGATCCACTTAGAGTGGCTCCCACTACCCAGCATTGGCAGAATTGAAAGAAAATAACTTAGGGCGAGTGGATCCACTTAGAGTGGATCCCACCACCTAAGATTTCCAAATTGATAGTGGATCCATTTAGAGTGGTTCCCACTACCTAAGATTGTCAGATTGATAGAAAATAGCCTAGGGCGAGGGGATCCACCTTGAGTGGTCCCTCTGCGCAAGTTTGATGCTACAGAAATGACTCAAGGTGAGAGGATCCACTTCGAGTGGCCTCATCATCAAATTACCACGTAAAAATAACTTAGGAAGAGGGGGTCCACCATGATTGGCCGAATACCCAAGATTATTATTCATAAATTAATAAATTATGAATGGTTATTTTCTTATACATGTAGCCTTAGTTGAGCAAGAAGGGATGAAGACGTCCAGTTCGGATCTCTTGGGAGTTTTAGTTTGGTGGCTGAGAGATAAGGGTTGTTGGGAAAAGCCAAACCTCAACCACTTGTCACTTTAAGATAGAGTGAATAATAGTAGAGGGACTTTAGGCATCACTCAAGCACTCACACAACCCACACTTAGAATAAAGAAGTGAGTAGCTAAGAGGCTTCTCACAAGAGAATTTTCTAAATGACCATCACCACTTGTAATTTTTTATAAAGTTTATACAATAAGTTACCTTTTGAAATGATATTCACCAAATCATATATCTTGGTACTATTATCCGACATATTTTCTTTTTGTATTTGGTGTGCACCAGGTTTCTCCTGTTAAAGGGGACGAGTTGCTACCAGACAGATAGGGACAAAAGTTACACTGCAGACCTTGTCCCTAAGTTTCCTCTCTTTTTTAGCGCCTAAAATGCCAAGTCAGCCCAGTATATACCTATAAATTGGACCCTTTGGTAAAGTAAAAACAAGAAGAAAACTCAAGTTACACTGTTACTTGTCCAAAATAGCACCAGAACTAGTATTCTCTCCCTACTCTCTCTCTAAGTGTCAAAGTGATTGCCTCTTCACTCCAATCATTACAACCATTATCCTTAGGAGATCTCTCTCTCCCAGATATCATTACTGCTTGTGAAACTTTTTATTATCTATTTTTTTCAGGGGGAAGCTCTCAACATTGACTCCATTATTACCTGAAGAGGAGGGTTTCATCTCATAGTTAATCTTGAGACTTTGAAGACCTTGAGGATATGGTTCATTGGAGTGGGTCACACCTCACCGGTTACAGTTCTTCACAGACCTCCGTAAAACCACCCTCCAATAATTAGCGACTCCGTTGGGGAGGTATCATTGTTGACATGGAAAAAGAAGGTTATAATGTGTTAAAGTAGTTATTTTTTAAAGATACTTCGTCTGGTAATGGAGTTCAGAGCGATATAATTATATAAAAAGAGGTGTTGGTGAGAGGAGTGATAACAACTGCTCCTCAAATGGACATACCAGCGCGGCGACAATTACGTCGCTGTTAGGTATGAGCATAATGGGTATGTTCTTTGAATTTTTAAAGGAAGAAACATTAATTTAGCAAGCCTAAGATAATATTATACAACACCGATGGTGGCCCCTGCTGGAGGGGTAACTACAACTGTAGAGACTGTAGAGGTGGTTCCACAATGAAAGGCGATAGAGGAGAAAGTAGTAATATCAGTGACTTCGCGAGTACTGAAGAAGCTTATCCTAGAGGAATCTCCTTCCAAGGTTATCACTATAGAAGAGGTAAATAAATGCCTTTCCTCTCAGAGAGAATCCTCTCATATACACGAGGAGATACATAACCCTTACCCATAAAGTACCAATGAGAAGCCATACCCAGAGGGGTATGTTCTTCCAAAGTTTATAAAGTTCAACGAGAAGGGACAAAACCCTAGAGAACATGTGAAGAGGTGCGTAGAGTACTTGGGTGTTCATGTTAATGATAAAGACTTGAAATTATGAGAGTTCCATACACCTAGTATTCCCATCCTAATAGAATTCCAACATGGAAAGAGATGCAAAAAAGTTCCTCCCAAAGTTTTTTATAGAAAAAGATGAGTTCACATTGAGGCACATCACGTAAGAGGTACAAAAACCAGGCAAAAAACTGATGCAGTACATCAAGCGCTTTTGAGAGAGGGTGTTAGATGTTCATGAAGATGTGGTTGAATGAAGACTGTTGCAACCATGCATTGAGGTTCTACTAGGGGAGTATAAAATCCACTTGGTCAATGAGAGCTGGGATAGGACGTTCTGAGAGTTCACGCGAGAAACCAACAATATCACGATGATAATGAAACCCATACCCTCAAGCTGGATTAAACAGGCTCCTCTAACCTCAGGAAGATTTCAGGTCTCTAGAAGACAAGCTATCAACTACGTGGATGAGTACTCAAAAGGAAATAAGGGAGGATTGGGATTAAAAGGAAATAGTACAGGAAAGAGGAAGTTTAGGGACGACATTCCACCATCGTTGCCTTGTAGTGTGATTGAGACCATGGATTTCTATCGCACTTTGGTATGGGAGGGCATAGCGGGTCCACCTCACTCTAATGGGAAAGTTACAATAGAGACAGAGAAGGTAGATGCCAAGTATTGTAAACTTCACCAGAGGGTGAAGCGTTCTACCAAAGACTGTTTTTATTTACGAAGGGTTATTGGAAAGAGAGTGGCCAATGGTACTCCACGGATACCCCTCGTAGATGTTAATGAAAATACCCTCCTATCCCATCCCTATGGAACCACCAACATGGTAGTGCCGTAGGATAAAGAAGAAGTACAAGAATAGAATAAATGGTGGGGCTATGAGATTATGTGTGAAAACTGGTTAGTTAGTCTTGATAGAGAAGAGGAGGAAAAAGAGGGGGTTGATCAAGTAAACCCCTTGGAAGGTAGAACACATGTAGTTATTTCCCTAGGTGAGGGAGGAACATCCAAGGTAGAGTATGTATGTAATGAACAAACATACAAAATAGAGTTATATTCAGAGTGTGAGGCTATAACAAGGAGCCTAAAATTCAAGTAGTTCTTCGACCAAATTAAGGTAAAGCACGACACCCGTATGGTCATAAAAAAGATGATTCTATAATCAGTCCAGTAGCGAGGGGATCCCTTTTTTAATTGGCATGGGCCCATAGGACGATTGATCAAAAGATACATCTCAGAGGTGGTCTTCTCTGAAGCAGATAGGCAGTTTCCTTATTTTCATAATCGTCCTCTCTATGTAACAACCTTGATTAACATGATTAGTTTTCCTAGAGTGCTTCTGGATGGAAGAGAATCCATCAATATCATGCCCATTAGTATGTTGTATGAGATGGTCATCTCTCAAGAGAAAATAGTACCAGTGTCGTTGGTGATTTTTATCTTTAATAGTGCTGGCATGCAGTCACTAGGATATGTGAATGTGGGAATCAAGCTGGGTAATTTTACTTCTCACATTAAGTTTCATATCATTAATGTCCATACCAGCAACAAGTTTTTGGTAGGGTGATTGTGGATACACACACATGTAATAATGCCCTCAACATATAATCAGTGCTTCAAGGACAACATTCGCAGTACTGAGATAGTAATAAAAGAGACAGAGTAGTTATTTTCTATAGAAGAGGCTCATTTGGTGGATGAATCATTTTACACCAAACTATATGAAGAAAGAAGGAACTCAGTAAGAAGGTTAAAGGGTACACATGTGGTTAGAGGTGATGCTCAGCCAAGAATGTCTACCCTTGACTGACTGGGTTAAAGAGTGATCCCATACTAAGAAAAAGGAAAGAAAAATAGGAAGTCCTAGATGGGAAAGTCATATAACATTTATAACGATCTGCGCAAGAGGCATTCTAGGATTAGAGCATCGATTGGGCACCAGAATGCTTCGTAGTAGATGAGTCACACATCATTGAGCATGTGAAATAACCCAAAGAAGCACCATAATATATACAAGATGGTCTAAGGGAGTAGTTCCAGGAGCTAGAGGTAATAAACTTAGGAGTAACATAGGAGGAAGCAAGACCCATTATAATCTCCAAAGGGATAGATAAAAAATAGATAGAAGAGATCATTGGTTTGCTCAGGGAATTCATGAACGTGTTTGCATGGAAGTATAGAGAAATACATGGGATAGACCCAAAAGTGAGTTCTCAAAAATTGAATGCCTTTCCCAATGCCATGCCTGTAAGGCAAGCTGCTCGCACACATAAAGCGGTGCAGGACCTCAAGATCAAAGCAAAAGTGTAAAATCTATTAGCGACGAGGTTCATTAAGCCCACCCAACCCCCTATATATCTCTCCAGTATTGTGCCTATATCTAATAAGGACAAGAGCCAGATAAGATTGCGTGTAGACTTTTGAGATTTGAATCGGCACTGCTTGAAAGATGAGTTTCCACTACCTAACATCGATAGCTTGGTGCACTCCACTGAGGGCCATAAAATGTATAGTTTCATGGATGGGTATGTAGACTATAACCATATTGAAATGGATCCAGGTCATGCTAAAAAAATTGTTTTTCGCACCCTATTGGAGAACTTTCATTATACCACCATGCCATTTGGATTAAAAAATACGGCCGTCACGTATCAACATACCATGATGGCCATATTTCATGATTTATTTCATGCCATATTAGAATTCTATATGGATGATCTAGTGATAAAGTCAAATAAGGAAAGCAAGCACATCCAAGATCGGAGGCGTGTGTTTAAAAGATATAGCAAGTATAAGATGAAGCTGAACCCCTCAAAATGCACTTTTGGGGTAACAGCTGGAAAATTCCTGGGTTTTGTTATAAATCGACAAGCATTTATGGTGGACGAAGAAAAGAAGAAGGCTATTATACTGACGCCACCACTAAAAAGCCAATGGAATCTTAAAAGTTTCTTACGGAAGGTTCCTGCCTAAGGAGATTCATACCAGCACTGGCGGAGGTAACCCACTCGTTCGCTCCACTAATGAAAGAAAAGTCCAAATGGGTTTAGTGAGACGAGTAGAAGAAGGCTTTCGAGAAAATCAAAGAGATATTGGCATCCACCTCAACTATGGTACCACTAGAGGTGGGTGCACTATTGCTACTCTACCTGACTTCGATGGAAAGGTCCATAGGGTACTTACTTGACCAAGAAAGAGTAGGAGTAGAAAGACACGTGTACTAATTGTCGCACGTGATTTCGAACACTGAGTTCAGGTACACCAACGTGGAAAGGCATTATCTCGCCTTAGTATTTGTTGCCCAAAAGCCGAGGCACTACTGCTTGCCTTCACAGTCCATTTTATCACCAAGTGTGATCCTATCAAGTACCTTCTAATTCGAACGGTCTTATTGGGGAGAGTAGTGAGGTGGTTCCTGATCTTGTCTGAATATAATTTAAATTCTATGGTCCCAAAGGCTATCAAGAGTCAAACTATAAAATATTTGTTAGCTCACTTCTCAAGACAAAATTTTGAACATCCCAATGAAGAATTTTTGGGATAAAACTTCCAATCCTGCCTAGATGAAGAAATAAAAGAATGGAAGATGGAGTTTTATGGCTTTTACACCAAAAGGACAGGCGGGGCGGGCATCATCCTCTCAAGAAGTAAAGAAAAAGTCACCCTCTCTTTCAAGATTGATTTTAAGTGTTCAAATAATAAAGCAGAGTATGAGGCTCTCATCTTGTGTTTGTTAGAAGCATTGAGGAGGGGGTGAAGGTGTTGTGAATTTGAGGGGACTCTAACTTGGCAGTGAAATAAGTTAGTGGAGAGTCTTCCCTCAAACATCCTAACTAGCCCCATATCGATCAATTATTTAAAGACTTCTCAGTCAATTCTTAAAAGTGATAATTGAGAGGTACGCTCGGTTAATGAACCGGTACCCTGATGCACTAGCCACAATAGCACAGAAGCTAGAGATGGAAGAGAATGAAGCTACCATTATACTATAACGAAGAATAGTTCCAACCACAGTAAAGTCATTTTTCCAAGTGATGAGCTGGAGTACTGGAAGTGCCCCATAGTTACACAGTTAAAGATAAGATAGTGAAAAATGAAGCCATCTGAGCTAAAAAATTACCACCTGCTTCAAGGAACACTTTACTTCAAGATCCCTGGAGGTTTCTTGTTAAGATGTGTAGGAGAGGAAGAGGCAAAAAAAGGCTGGCAGTAACGCTTGAGAGTCATTATTGGGATACGTATATCCCCCTTTATCATTAGTTGCAGATGGGGCTACTATTGGACCACTATGAGTGCAAAGGCCCCTCGTCTGTAACAATGCTTCTTAAGGTGCTAGACCTAATTCGATCAACCTACCGAGGCCAACTTCTAGGAAGAATTTGAAGATCAAAAGCAACCCCATATGTTATATCTGAAAGATGGAAAGCTGCGAACAAAAAGAGCGGATGATATCTATTTAAAGAATAGAGTAGTCCACTTATTCCTGGTAGACGGTGAGACCTACAGAAGAGGGTATAATGAGATACCATTGAAGTGTGTGGCTAAAGAGGATACTAAAAAGGTGTTGAAGGAGTCCCATGAGCCTTTTCACATGGGATGAGCTAAGTTTTACAATCAGTTAATGAGAATGGGGTATTATTAAACAATAATGGAGGTTGTTTATATCCACTATGTGAAAAAGTGTAGGGCATGTCAAGTGCATGGAAATATAGTGCATTCCCCCTCAGTCAGTCTGTGGAGATTATCAACTCCTTACCCTTTCCACACTTGGATGTTTGATCTAGTAGGTAAGATTTACCCAACCTCGCATGTCAAAGACTTTATCTTAGTTGCTATAGAGTTGTATACCAAGTGGACAGAAGCAATCTCGCTAAGAAGAGTGGTTGCTCAGGTGGTGACCAATTCATCAGGGACTACATCATATGAAGGTTTAGTATCTCGAAGGTAATTCTCACAGACAATGGAAAGCAGTTTGTATGCAAGGCGATGGGGCTCCTGATTGACAAATACAAAATTATGCAAAAGGGTTCAACCATCTCATATCCAAAAGGGAATGTCCAAGCGAAGGCCACGAATAAAATATTGATTAACATCATGAATAAGATGTTGGAATACATTATGGGAGTGTGGTATAAAAAAATACCGATGGTGTTATGGGCCTATAGAATGCCGAAGAGAAAGCCAATAGGACTTACTCCATTTTCACTAGTTTATAGGACCCAAGTTGTCCTACCGGTAGAGTTGGCGCTACCCTTAGCTAAAGTGGCTTTGAGTAATGGTCTCATACCATATCACGACATGTAAAATTGGAAGCAATGGATGAGCATAGATATAAGGCCAAGGAGAACTTCAAAGTCTACACCCCAACTATTATCTAGAGCTTATGAAAATCTAGTTAAGCATAGGGAGTTCCAAGTATGGGACTTGGTCTTACGGGCATTCATTCACCACCTGCGAAGCATGCTAGTGTTTAATTTCAATCCGAACCGAGAAGGCCCCTTTATGGAACGAGGGGTAGGCAAGTCAGGTTATTGCCAAATATCCAATCTTGAGAGTGAATGCCTCCAGTCCATCAACTGTAAGTGGTTAAAAAAGTATTATGCCTAGTTCTTGCCAAGTTCCATCTCTCTTGATATGTGTTAATAATTTTCTCTAGTTTAAAAATGTTTTTTAAAAAAAGATCACGAGCACAATCTTTGTAAACAATACAAACACTAACTATAGTGCAAGAAAATGAATACCAATTATTTTTACCAATATTAAAAAATTTGTGCATGATTTATTTACCTGTATGGGTTACTCATAAACTATGAGTGCTCGCTCACTAATAAGTTGTGAAGTGGCTTCATCCAGATTAATATTGATTTTTTAAAAAAATCCATATAATTGAACACTCCAGTAGACTGAACAGGTCTTGAACGATCAAAATTTAGAAAAGGGTCCAAGATGTAAGGAACTTTCCTCATTATACTTGGGTGGTGCACCTATCCCAAAGATAAAGTATATTGAGGAAAGTCCCTATGGACACGACAGTTTAAATATACCACAAACCAATAAGAGTTTTTCCTTCTAATGATAATTTTTTTATTATTTTTCTATAGATTTATAATCCAAGAACCAATACTAACTTCTGTTCTAAAGAATCACTTTCCTGAATTTATAAGAATGTGAATAAGGGGATCCCCCCCCGCCCCCCAACCCCCCAAGATTTTTTCTTACAGTTTAGAAGTTCATAAGTAAAATGTGGAATAAGGACCCTGCAAACTAGGGAAAATTTATTACAAAATAAATAGTTGTTCTATTAACTTATTTCCATTTTAATAATTATCGTTCGATTATTTAGGAAGGAGAAGGTGGTCACCCTCCTCCAAGTTGTTCCCTAAAAATGTGTATATGACAAGTACCCCCAAAGTTATAGTGAAATCTTTAAAATGATAACTTTCTCTATCATGTGCAAGTAACCCACAAAGTTCAGGGCAGTTCAATGAAATAAGGTTCTCATAGAAAAGATAACAGCTCATAGTAAACAAATGCTAGGTGACACAGAGGCAAGGAAAAAAACAAATAAATGAAGACAAAATGATTGTTTTCACTAATATAAGAATGACCTTTACATGTACAAGAATAAATGAAAAGTACATAAAAGAAAGGAAAAGTTTATATCTTAAAACCTATCCACTAGATAAAATAAAAAACATATTCTCCCACGAGCTCATGTCGACATAAGATGGACCTGCCCCCTGGACGAACTACTCTTTCGACCTGGCCATCTTGGGCTCATGCTTAGTGTCACCATCCTCAAACTTGGCCAACTTGGCATGGAGTGACTGAATCAGATCCTGGATTCGAGTGGCTTCAGCCTGACGCGGCTAAGCTCTAGACTAGCTGGACATGTGAAGCCTCATCATCTTCCTGAAAATAATGTTTAGGAAGCGATGAACTGTAGCGTCAAGCCAATCTAGTTAAAAATAATATACCCTTTGAAAATCATGGAGAGCCTATGAAAATAACGAAGTTTGACTGCTGGTTAACTCAGCGGGTGGAGTGGATAATAAGTCATGGGTGTAACTGGCGAGGGCCTTCAAATTAAAGACGGTAAGGCTGACAATATTGAGAACACTCTAGGATGTGAAAGTCTCAGGATGATGCTCAAGGATTATATCCAACACTTCCCGCTCATGTCTACTAAATCTCTTAGCCTTCTTCTCATACCACAGGACCCTTATGAAGGTCTTAGGAGCCTCTACCTTAATGTCATCACAACCTGTGTTCCTGGAATCAAGCTCAGAAAGTAGGAATAATGACTCTTCACGTGAATAACCAACACCATATGAATGAGTGCCTTCAGAGATTTTCTCCTCCTCATCAGTCGCCTCACCAGGATCGCTTACAGGTAGGCCTGGCAATATGGGTTCAGCAGCTAGAACCCGCCCAGAACCCGCTCACATTTTTCTGTATGGGTCCCATTAATTTTGTATGTGGATCGAAATGGTTTAGAGGCCCAACAATAGCGGTTCAAAAATGGGTCAGGCTCAAACCTAAAGGGCAAATCTTAAACTTTTTTTCCATACCCCTCTTTTCATTCTGCTGAGTGTTTCCATAAGAGCTCTTATATCTCTCTCTATAGAAAGTATCTTCCTTCAATTGCTCTTAAGAAACCGATCTCAACCAACTGAGGATATAACCTCAAAAACCCATCAAAACCATTTAAAGGCTTATCCGACAACAGACCATCCAACTACAACTGCATCTTCTTGTCAAAACTGGTGAGGAAACTTAAGATTTATGTAATGTATTTTTACAAATGTGTTTCTGCGTTCTTTAAGTTCGGCATTTTTTATATCTTTAGTTTTGTTTATCTTTTGAGTTTATGTATTTATATAAAATAAAATAATGAAAACATACCTCATTTATAGTCGAACAGTTGGTGGATGGGTTAGTTATATGATATAGTCTAAGAAATTAATATTAAATTAATATCATATTTAAAGAGATAAATTATTTATTAATGTTTAGAATTTTCATTAAGATGCGTTGAGTGGTACTATTTGAAGTAACTTTAAATGACATTAATGATTTTTTTGTTTTTTTTAATGTTTAATTTTTTTTTACTTTTGAAATTTTTATTTACAAATGTTATAAATATAGACTTGAATTAGTTTGGGTATGAAGATCAAATTTTGATTTTTTTTTCCAAAATTTAATTTGGATTTGTTTAAAAACACTCAAAGGTACAACATGGGGAAAAGCGGGTCAACCCGATCCGTTACGGGTTTAACCAGACCCGACCTTCCACTGACCCGCTCAGATCTTCCCACATTATTCAGCCTGACCCGCACCTAACCCGTCCAGATTTATCCGTATCCATTTTTGACCCGTCCATAACCGTCCATTTGTCGGCCCTACTTAGAGGATCCTGAAAATAAAGAGCACGAAAATAAGGATTTAAGGAAAGAAACAAAAATAGCTAAATGACTTTGCCCAGAAAAAAAAAGTAAGAAATAGAAAGTTTACCCCAAGGCTTAAAGGGGCGAGTATGCTGCCAGTAAAGCGAGAAGGTCCTCCAAGCGAAAACACACCAACTTGGAAAAGACAAGGCAAATATAATGCCAATAAATATTTTCTTCAGAATAATACTCTAAAGAAATAAGCTAAAAGAAATCAGGAACGAAAGTTTAATACCTGAGGAGTGCTTAGTGTAGCACTCATAGCCTGTTTCGTATAACTAGGATCGTCAGCCTCACTAACCTGAAACCAAGGAGACATGGGTGTCATGATAAGAAAATTTCTCAGTAAAAATAAGGAGGAAAAGCGGGGAAATAAAAAAGAGGATGAGATATGATAGTATAATACCTCCCTCGCAGTAATCTCCGCAAGTTATTCTGCAGTAACTGGAATTGTGACTACCCAGATGTAATTATGATTAATTATGTTTGAATCATGCTTACCTTATGTTCTATGGATACTGTTTTACTAATATATATATATATTAGGATCTTATATTTAGACTAATCCTACCTTCAAAAATCATGAAATATCGAATTGGTTACAAACATAAAATTTTGAAGTTTTTGGTAGGAATGTTCATATTAGAGACTAGTTTTGACCATTATAATATAAAATTTGACTCAAGGTGAAAACTAGATATTTGTAGATATATGAATTAGGTTTATAACACAATAAATAGTGAGTTAAACGGAGGTCCGAGCAAGAACTTATACCGAAATTACAAAGCAAGGGAAAATTTATCCATCCTATAAGTGGTATTTTGTCTTATTAGCACACCATGTATTACGCTTTGATTGGTTGGAAGGTGGGGCTGGTTTGTCTGACTTAAACCTCTAAATCTCACCTACTTCTTTAGAAAATTTAATCCTTGGTTCAGTTTTAGAGAGTTTGAGCTTGATGAAGGAGATTGTGAATTTTTGGAAGAAGAATGTAAGGAGAAACATTGAGAAAAATCTATAGAAAATTACGTAAGAGTCCTTAAGGTAATTCTATTCATAAATCTTGTTATTTTTATTTGTATTACTTATTGAATTGATAGAAATCATAAATTGTTTACAAAAATTTCATGACTTGATGTATATGTATGGATAGATACAAGTTTGAAGAAATTTGAATATATAAACCCTTTATATTGGTTTGTTTAGAACCCTTGTATATTCAAACTTTCATAAATGTTTGTATACTTACTGGAATTGAGTAATTACAATTGGAGATTAAAATAAACTCATATATGCAAATCATATTCAAAAATTAAAATTAAACCCCTTGTGTTTAGACATTGATGGTGGTTGTAAGTTGGTACATAGTTGTTATCCTTAGGGTTTGTGCTTACATAACCTAAGTTTGGTGTGCCATTTGGTATAGAAAATGAACTCTAAAAATTATGAAACTTTAATATTGTATTATTCAGTATGTTTGTTGAAAATGTATGAAAATCATAGAAAGTTATGATGTAGAAAAATTATGAAAATTCGTGGAAGCTAACTATATATTAGAAGAGCTCCTACGACAGATTTATTATGTTATGAAGAAATGGGCATATCTTGCTCTAGGAAACTTGAAATGATGCGCCATCTTTTGTATTGGAAACCTAATATGATAAAGATTGAATTGAAATGGTTGATTATGATTTATTCTATGATTTGGATATGTTAAATATCTTAACATGAATTTAGATAGAATTTCATTTATAATGAATGATTTGAATCGAATAATATGATGCTTATGAATTGTAAGAATGATTGTTTGGGTATTCAAATATCCAGGATTGTTTGGGTTTCATAATCTATGATTGTTTAGGTCTTATGATCCAGAATTGGAATTGGACAAAGATCCAATGATTTGTTATGTCTTATGACAAGGATTTGTTAGAATTTCTATTCAAGGATTTGTTATTATCATAACGGGAAGGATTGTATGGATTTTATATGCACAGATTTGATATAGAACTGTTATTTCATTGCAGAGAAGGAGTATCTCACTAAGCTTATAGCATAATGTTTATATTTTAATATTTTCAGGTTTGTACGCTACCAGTTAGAATACCATGCGATAGGTATTTTGATAGCTTCACCGTTAGAAAGAGATGGGGTTTAGATATGGGGGTTTTGTTATTGTCACACTGAGAATTTTACTACACTCATATATTGTATATATTGTGTTATAGTGGTCTAACTTGATAACCGTAATAGTTAATCATAGTATCATATGTTTGCTTAATTATGACTCTGATGTTAATTACGTTATAGTACAAAGAACATGATTATGTTCATTATGTCCATTATGCATGAAAATATTGATAAATGAAATATATTTCAAATGGGCTGAAGATTATGATTTAATTATTGTAAAACAGATTATTAGAATGGATTTGGGTTTGGGGTGTGATAATTAGTGGTATTATAGCCTCAAGGTTATAAATTATGGGCGTGTGTGACAGTTAAATGGCTATTTTTGGTTTTCTTTAATATTGTTGAATTGTTTATGTACTATCCAATAATTTAGTATTATAAATTATTTATATTGGTTGTTAGAACTTTATTGTATTACATATAATTATAGATGGAACCTGGGGATGGACAACATAGAGATGAAGAACTAGCGTCCCATATACACGAGGATACCAAAATCAAGCAGAGCATGGTAGGAAGAGTTTGAGAACTTGAGCAACCTAAAGAGATGCAAATAATTGAACAAGAAATGATGAGGATGGAAGAATGACAATAAAGAAATATGACATTAATGGCAGAACAACAGACTAGATATCTAGAATCAAAGACTGTGTCCAGAATTGAGAAAGAGGCAAAGAAGGAAATTAAAGATTCTATGGATGAGGTTTTTAAAGCTGAATCCTCCAAAATATTCAGTGTTAGTTGAACCTACAGAAGCTGAGAAGTGGGTTAGAGATCTAAAGACTATCGTTGTAGTGAGGAAAGTACCAGATACCCAGAAATTGAATTTGGTTATATTTAGGCTAAAAGGAGTGGCCAAATATTGGTGGGAAGCCAACAATCATTTGGTGACCAAAATGGAAGGTACTGATGTTATTACTTGGGTTGAATTTATTAAAGTTTTATATGTTAAGTATTTTCCTAAAGTTTATAGGGCGGGGAAGGTGAAAGAATTTATAAATTTGACCCAAGGGAAAATGTCTGTGAGGGAGTATGAGGCTAAATTTACATCTTTGTTAAGATTTCTTCAAAGTATGTGGAGGATGAGGAAGAGAAATGTAATAAGTTCTAAGAAGGGATGATTTGGCCCATTCAAAATCGGGTTGCTACTAATGAGTTAGAAGATTATTCTTCTTTGGTGAATAAATCCATGATAGCAGAAAGGCAAATAATCCAAGGGGCTACGAATAGAGATAGTTTTAAGAAAAATAGTTTTGAGTCATTTCAATCTCAAGGAAATGAGGGTGGAAGTGTTAAGGTGGAACCTCATAAATTTCATAGAGGTTATGGAGATAGTGGTAGAAGTCAGGGGAGATTTGGTAGAGATACCAGGGGTGGAGGATCTTCTAGTCTAGTTAGGAGGTTGGGAAGAGGTGAGCTACAGTGGGAGTTGTTACATGTTTCTTTTGTAAAGAGGAATGGCATTATAAATATGAGTGTCCTGAGCTTGAAGTGGGGCATGTTAAAAGGAAGGGCATTATAAATAGGACTGGAATGCTGCCATTGTCATCAAGTGGGGCATGTTAAGAGGAATTATTGGCAGTTGGCAGAGACTCCAACAGTACCTAGTGAAGTAGTAAGTAGAGTGTTATCTCCAGGCAGTGGAGTGAAAAGTGTGGGTAGACGATAAGCTAGTGGTTCCAGGCCAGGTGGATGAGTCTTACGATGAAAGAGGCTCGAGTTACTCCAGATGTGGTGACATGTACACTTTCTGCTACTGATAGAAGTTCTCATATTTTGGTTGATCCCGGTTCCACACATTCTTTTGTGTCCTATGATTTTGTAATATCTCTGAGTAGACCATGTACTTGTTTAGATGTGGATTTGAGTATTTATATGCCTATGGGGGATATGGTTGTAGTTGAATATGTTTTTCGTAATTGTGTTTTGACTGTGGGGGTTAGAGATAAAGTTACAGACTTACTTTCGTTGGATTTCTCAGATTTTGACATAATTTTGGGAATGGATTGCTTATTTAAATATCATGCATCTTTGGATTTTTTCAGTAAAGAAGTTATTTTTAATATTCCCGGTGATCCTGGATTTAAATTTGTGGGGGAACGAAAAATTATTCCTAGTTGCATTATTTTTGTTATTTAGACAAGAAAATTGTTGAATAAGGGTTGTGAGGGATTTATTGCATAAGTTCTTGACACTTAGAAGGGGGATTTACAATTAGTCGATATTCCTAGTCTACGGGATTTTCCAAAGGTGTTTCCTAGCGCGTTGCATGGGTTACCTCCAGAGATATGTTGAATTTAGTATTGAATTAGCATCGGTGACAACCCCTATTTCTATGTCACCGTATAGAATAACACATGTTGAGTTGAAAGAAATTAAGATTCAGTTGCAGGATTTACTTGATAGGGGATTCATACAACCTAGTGTATCTTCATGGGGTGCACCAGTTTTATTTGTGAAAAAGAAAGATAGTACTATGCGTTTATGTACTTATTATATGCAACTTAATAAAGATATAATCGAGAATAAGTACCCTTTACCTCATACAAATGATTTGTTTGATCAGTTGCAAGGGGCTAGAGTGTTTTCAAAGATAGAGTTGCGATTGGGTTATCATCAGTTGGGGGTGAAGGAGAGTGATGTTTCTAAAACTTCTTTTTGTACTCAGTATGGTCATTTTGAGTTTCTCGTGATGCCTTTTGGAGTGACTAAGTATCTCAGAACTATTTTGAATGTGTTGAAAGATATGCAATTGTATGCTAAGTTTAGCAAGTGTGAATCTTTGCTATCACGAGTTAATTTTTAGGCCATGTTATTTTTAGGGATGGTATATCTGTTGATCTAAATAAAATAAAATCTATTGTAAAATTGGAGATGCCCAATAATGTGACTCGGGTGAGGAGTTTTTTATGTTTGGCTGGGTATTATAGGGGGTTTAAAAAGTCATTTTCTTTGATTGCCTTGCCAATAACTAAATTAACCCGAAAAGATGTCAAGTTTAAATGGAGTTCTAATTGTGAAAATAGTTTTGAAAAATTTAAAAAGAGGTTAGTAGTCGCACCTGTTCTTACTATTCCACATAGTGGAGATGGTTTTGTTATTTAGACTGATGTTTCACATTGCGGGTTGGGTTGTGGTTTTATGCAGCATGGTAAGGTTATTGCTTATGCTTCTAGGTAGTTGTGTACATATGAACCTAATTATCCTACACATGATTTGGAACTTGCTGTTATTGTGTTTGCTCTAAAATTATGGCATCATTATTTATATGGTGAAGTATGTGAAATATATACTGCCCATCAAAGTCTTAAATATTTATTTACTCATAAGGACTTGAATTTGAGGCAGAGGTGTGGGATGGAGTTGATTAAAGATTATGATTGTACAATTCACTACCATCAAGGGAAGGCGAATGAATTTGTAAATGCTCTAAATAAAAAGGTTTCAAGAAGGTTATCTTGTATTCAGTGTGCTAGAGTTACTTACATTATGGAGTTGAGATTGATAGGAGTGGAGATGCAGCTAGAAGATGGGGCTAGAATCTTTGCTCATGTAAGCGTGAGGCCTTTGTTAGCTACTCGTATTAGAAATTATAAAGTCAGGACCCATTTCTTGAGAAGAAATGGCAAGACGTCAAGGATGGTAAGTCAAATGATTTTTGTATTCTTAATAATAGCACTTTATTGTGTAAGCAATGATTATGTGTGCCTAATGTAGAGGGATTAAAAGAAAAAAATTTAGATGGGGGTCATAATTCCATTTATACTATGCATCCCGATAGTACTAAAATGTATAGGGATTTGAAGGAGAATTTTTGGTGGAATAATATGAAGAAGGAAATAGTTGATTTTGTTGTTAGATGCCATATATGTCAATAAGTGAAAGTGGAACATCAGAAACTTGGGGGTTTGCTTCAACCATTGCCAATATTGAAATGAAAATGGGATCATGTACTAATGGATTTGGTGGTTGGGCTTCCTCGATCTCAGAAAGGGTCACATTCGATTTGGGAAGTGGTGGATAGGTTGACCAAGTTAGCTCATTCTCTAGTGGTCAAGACTACGTATACAGTTGATAGATATGTTAGATTGTATGTTAATGAAATTATTCAATTGCATGGAACACCTGTATTCATTATTTCCCATAGGGAACCTACTTTTACATCCATATTTTAGGATTTTAAGGACATAAATTTCCAATTGAGTCCCTCTATTATTTTGACTTAATTCCGTGAACAAAACTGTGTTTGTAATATGTCATAGGGAGAATTTTATTGTGTCACGATCCCACTCGGTATAAGACGTATTGAAATAATTGAAGACGTTGCGACAAAGCTTCAAAGAATTATTCATGCCGATGTTTAATTGGTGCAAGTTTGTTAGTCTTCAAAGTAAATTGCATTCCGAGATCACTCAGGTATGAATGCGTATTATTAATGGTGCTCAGAATTATTTTATAAAAGATAAGGATGTAATTTTTATAAAGAAAAATGTTTTTAAATGTTTTATAGTGTTTTAAAAGGTTTAAAATTCATTTTATGATGATAAGCTCGTAAAAGAGTTTGACATTTTTGGATCTCTCATTAGAAGAGACGTTTTAAACAAAAAGTCAAAAAGTCAAACTTTTGCGCTGTCGTTCAAACGACATCCAATCTCGTTCGAACGAGACAAGGATGTCGCTCGAACGAGTTCCCCAAGTTTTTCGAGACGGCATTTAAATCCTATTTAAACAGTGTTTTCATCATAATTTTGTAAGTGTGCTTTCTGGAAAAAAGTTTTACGAACCAGAACCTTGTTTGCACATGTTTTCTAAGGTTTACAAAGCATAAACACATCCTTAGAGTGTGCAAAGATCCGAGTTATCATTCTTATTTGTTTAAGTGATCTTGTTGCACCAAAGTTGTTTGTTCTACACATTGAACACAAAGGGTTTTGCGGTGAAGAAGCGACGGACATCGTGTTCGACATCGTAGATGTATCAAAGCCATATCGGTGGACACCGAGACATATGGACGCATGTGTTGTGGACAGAGATCGTGGAAGATGTAATTTCTGTGTGGGCACTATTGAAGAACGGTTGAAGATCAGAAGGAGAGTCAAGACCCGTGGGGATCGAGTCTTAGTGTAAGGCTAATCTGTCTTGTAAAACCATTGTTCATAGTGATTGTATGGCTTGGGCCGTTCGAGGTTGTTTTCCCATTTTAGGTTTTTTCCTCGTACATCCGGCGTTGTGAGTATTCTTTACTTTATTTTAGTTGATTTAATCACTAGATGCATGTTTAGGATTAATCAAGATAAAATTGGTTTAAAGTAAGAATTGGATTTTTCACAACTTGGTTTGGTGCATAATTAAAAGTTGGATATTTTTCGGAGAAAAATTGATTTTGAAAGAAAAACACACATATTGGGCACTCTTTAAATTGGTATCAGAGCTAGAAAATATTTTTATTTATTTTGTGATCCCGTGTGTTTTCAAAGATGAATTCTGGATATAATGAATTTTCTTGAACTCCTGTTTTTTATGGCACTAATTACACTGATTGGAAGATGAGAATGAGATGTGCTTTAAAATCTATTGATGAGCGTGTTTGGCTTGCAGTTGAGAAAGGTTGGACACCCCCTGTCACTATTGTAGGTGAGGTCACTAGTTTAAAGCCTGTTGAGTCATGGACCGAAACTGAACAAAGACTTGAAAAATATAATTCTAAGGGTCTGCACGTTATTTCTTCACATGTCACACAAGAAGAATATAATAGAATTTTAACTTGTGAAACATCAAAAGAGGCTTGGGATATTTTGGCACTCTCTCACGAGGGCACTAGCACGATTAGGGCGTCAAAACTTTAAAATCTCACTACACAGTTTGAGACCATTAGGATGTTAGAAAGTGAGACCTTTGATGAGTTTTATGCTAGGTTGTCCAATATTGTCAACTCGTCGCTTAACCTAGGTGAGAAAATTCCCGACAACCGTGTCATTAAGAAAATCCTTAGGTCGTTGCCTAGTAGGTTTGATGCGAAAGTGACCATTTTAAACTCCTTGGGTAGGTTATAGTTAACGAAACTAGAAGATATTGTAGGTGACTTACAAACCTATGAAATTGACATGATTACCTCTAAGCAAGTGCCTAAGAAAGAAAAGGGTATTGCTTTGAAAACCCGGAAGGAGGAAATTAAAGTTTCGGATTCTGATTTCGATTCCAATTTTTAGGATGTTGCTTTGTTGGCAAAGAAATTTAAAAAATTTATTACGTTTCAAAATCAATTGAAAGATGCCAAGAAATTTGAAAAATTCAAGAACAACAAAGTAGATCCCGCCTCTAAGGATAAGTTTGAGAAGCCTAAGAGAGATGAGTCGGATAAGTGTTTTGGGTGTGAGGGGTACGGTCACAAGGTTAAGGAGTGTCCCACTAGACTTAAGAAAGAGGGAAAGTAACCCGTTGTCTATAATGCCACCTTAAGTGATAGTGAATCGGAAGAGGGAGAGAGTTCCCCCATGGAGCGTAACTTTGTTGCGTTTATGGCATGTCATATGAGCGACGACGATACAACTCATGTGAATGACACTTCCGAGGAGGTTTTGAGTGAATCCCATGTTAGTGAGGGTGAATAGAGTGACGAGGAGGAGATTGATGTGAAAGAATTGCAAAATGCGTTTAATGAGTTGTATGCCAAAACGGTGAAGGTGAAAAAGGCTAACTCAAAATTGCAATTTAAGTTGAATGAGCATGCCATAAAAAATAATAATCGTTTGGTTGAGGATCTTAGGGCACGAGAGAAGAAGTGTAGGGAGAAACTAGAGTTTGTGGAAAAAGAGAGATAATCTCCGTGGTTTGATGGAGTCCTTGAAAAAGGAGATTTTAGTGTTTGATGAGTCTAGGCGTTTACTCGAGTCTAGGATTCACGAGTTGGAGGAGAGATTGATTGACTCGTCTAGATTCAAGTTTGATTTGGAGGCTAGGTCGGAGAAGTTAGATAAGATCCTAGGCACCGTCAAAATTAAGGACGATAGGGGAGGTATAGGTTTTGGTGAGAGAGTTTTTCCCATTCCCCCCTCACGTGTGAGAAACACTAGGATGGTTAAGAAAGGTCCACATAAAGGTAATCATTCCCACCACCGTTACACTTGCTCGTTTTGTGGTAGGAAAGGTCACCTTAGGCGTTATTTTTACGACCTTAGACAAGCTCCTAGGAAGTTTAAGAATAAAGTTGCACCGGTTACCTAAACCCCCATGCGTCGTTTTACACCTACTTGGGTTAGGAAATCAGATTTAGTGGCTTTAGGAATTAAACTTCATGATTCTCGTTTGTGTGCACTTGATTCTTCCCATGCTAAATCTAATGGATGATAGTGTTGCCATGTTTGTCATATGCTAGTTTGCTTCATGATATATTCATTGCTAGTATTATGACATATGTATCATTTTATATTATAGTTTTCATTTGTTTGAGTCTTATTTGAAAAATACAAAAAGATTTTGTTTTTGAGAAAACTTTTGAAAATCCAAAAAGATTTTCGGTTTTTGTTTTTGAGTTTACATGTTTGATGTGGCATATTGGTGTTCTTGGACCCTCCATCGTTTCATTATCCATGCGGCTAGGACATTTGGTCATTATTATCGATGCTTAGAATGATCTTAACCATTGTTTATATGGGATTGTTTCGAAGTTGATATGCATTTTGATTCGACTTTGTATATATGTCAACATTGCACACATGCACGAGTTTATACGAATGTTTGACTTCTCTTGCATATTTGAATTTGGTGAGGCGTTCTTATCTCAATCTTTTCATCTATGCTCAAGTAGACTTAAGGAGAAGTGTGAATGTAAGAACCGTTTAGAGTGAGGATTTAAAATTGGTAAAAATGATGAGTGATTCACGGGAAAGGGCTGCGAGAGTTCAAAATTAACTCGTCGTGAAAGCCACCTTTTAAAAGATCCCAAAAGAAAATGCAATATGCTAAGAAAAGGGCCAATAAGATTTTCTATAAGTTGATAATGCTAGAAACCTCAAAAGAACTTGAAAAAGGTATATATATATATGAGGGAGTTTGGTTGGAGAAAATTTAAACGGGTTTGCACATCTAATCCTAATGTTGAAACATTGCAATTTGAAGCTATTATTTGTAGAATCGTCAAAATTCTGGATTTGTGTACATGTAGTATGTTTAGTTCATTAATCTCACACTTTAATTGTCATTTGGCTATGATAAAGTTTGATGATTTATAGCTATCAATTAGAGCTTCTTGATTGTTTCGATGTGTTGGAATTGTGACTCATTTGTTGTAGTTTCACGCCCATTCATTCCATGTACATGTTTGAGCACACCGGTACTATGTTTGCATGTAACTCTCATTTTAAGTTTTTATGAGTTTTTGAATTTTGTGTTAAAAGCCTATTGTTTTAACACTCTTTTGATTCTGTCAGGACCTTCCTGGAATTTTTTTGTGGAATTTTTTTCACTGGGAAATACTTTATATTATTTCTGGGAATCTGGGAAATTTTGGCAGGTCGCGCGAAGTTGTTCTAACTACATCTCATCTCGCGCGAACGACTTATGTACTTCGTTCGAGCGACTTCCTCATCTCGTTTGAGCGAAGTCCCTGGCTCGTTCGAACGACAGGGTAAAAAATGGCTTCTGATTATTTTGCAATCCTCAGGTTCAAATTGGTATATTTTTTGTACTGCGGGAAGCATTTCTGGACTGTTTGGTTTATATGCAGGTTCTTTTATGTTCCATAGGCATTTTGCATATGAGTCCGTTTATCACACTTGATTTGATTGGTATACTCTTTGTGTGATTCCTTGGTTTACTAGCTACTGATTTGTCATTGCTTGATCATAATTAGCTGGTTATTTCATGATTATCTAGCGTTGTTCAAAAATAGGTATCAACTTGATTCAATTTGGTATCATATTCTCATGCTAGATATTTCATATTGGTTTATCTTTTCACCGGATTGTCTATTCGAGACAAAAAGGGGGAGAGATGTATGTGATGTAGGGGGAGATTTGTGGAGCACTATTATTGATATCTGGATTTGCATATTGTTTGATTATATTTGTTTCAAATTGGTATCACATAATTGCTCACATGTTTCAAATTATTTGTTCTTAGTAGAAATATAAATTGGTATCATTTGAAAATTGGTATCATTTGAAAATTGGTATCATTTGTTCCTCCATACTTTACTGGGTATATGTTTGTTTGTTTCATGTGTGTAGGTATACTTCAGCGATTCGAGATTTCAAGACTACATCACATTCAGACAGTTCATGCTTGTCGGTGGTACATATTCTAGTCCGTGTCCTGTGTTTTTGATGTTGGGTTTATGGGATGGGATTTAGGTGTCATACTGCTTGACGGCTCGGTTAGGCATTTCACTGGTTTAGTTTTGTCCCGGAATAGTCAAAGGGGGAGATTTTAAAGGACATGAATTTCATATTGAGTCCCTTTATTGTTTTAACTTAATTCCGTGAACAAAACTGTGTTTGTAATATGTCATAAGGAGAATTTTATTGTGTCACGATCCCACTCGGTCTATGACGTATTGAAGAAATTGAAGACGTTGCGGTAAAGTTTCAAAGAATTATTCATGCCGATGTTTAATTGGTGCAAGTTTGTTAGTCTTCAAAGTTAATTGCACTCCGAG
The DNA here is from genome assembly GCA_949130495.1 of Sambucus nigra. Lineage (NCBI taxonomy): Eukaryota > Viridiplantae > Streptophyta > Magnoliopsida > Dipsacales > Adoxaceae > Sambucus > Sambucus nigra. The sequence continues at coordinate 690,288,069 of OX422209.1, forward strand.
ATCACTCAGGTATGAATGCGTATTATTAATGGTGCTCGGAATTATTTTATAAAAGATAAGGATGTAATTTTTATAAAGAAAAATGTTTTCAAATGTTTTATAGTGTTTTAAAAGGTTTAAAATTCATTTTATGATGATAAGCTCGTAAAAGAGTTTGACATTTTTGGATCTCTCATTAGAAGAGACGTTTTAAACAAAAAGTCAAAAAGTTAAACTTTCGCGTTGTCGTTCAAACGATATTCAATCTCAATCGAACGAGATAAGGATGTCGCTCGAACGAGTTCCTCAAGTCGTTCGAACGACACATTTTTCGAGGCGGCATTTAAATCCTATTTAAACAGTGTTTTCATCATAATTTCGTAAGTGTGCTTTCTGAAAAAAAGTTTTATGAACCAGAACCTTGTTTGCACATGTTTTCTAAGGTTTACAAATCATAAACACATCCTTAGAGTGTGCAAAGATCCGAGTTATAATTCTTATATGTTTAAGTGATCTTGCTGCACCAAAGTTATTTGTTCTACTCATTGAACACAAAGGGTTTTGGGGTGAAGAAGCGACGGGCATCGTGTTCGACATCGTAGACGTATTAAAGCCATATCGGTGGCCACCGAGACATACGTGGACGCGTGTGTTGTGGACAGAGATCGTGGAAGATAGAATTTTTGCGTGGGCACTATTGAATAATGGTTGAGATCAAAAGGAGCATCAAGACCCGTGGGGATCGAGTCTTAATGTAAGGCTAATCTGTCTTTGTAAAACCATTGTTCATAGTGATTGTCTGGCTTGGGGCGTCCGAGGTTGTTTTCCCGCTTTGGGTTTTTTCCTCGTACATCTGGCGTTGTGAGTATTCTTTACTTTATTTTACTTGCTTTAATCACTAGGTGCATGTTTAGGATTAATCAAGATAAAATTGGTTCAAAGTAAGAATTGTGTTTTTCACAACTTGGTTTGGTGCATAATTAATAGTTGGATCTTTTTTGGAGAAAATTTGATTTTGAAAGAAAAACACACATATTGGGCACTCTTCAAGGATAGTTTGCAGTATGCTATGGGTATTAACTTAATGTTTAGTACGACTTTTCATCCTCAAACAAATGGGTAGTCTCAGAGGACAATTAATATTTTGGAGGATATGCTTAGAGCTTGTGTGCTTGATTTCAAAGGTAATTGGAATGAGTATTTACCTTTGATAGAATTCGCGTATAATAATAGTTTTCAGTCTACTATTGGTATGGATCCATACGAATCATTATACGGTAGATGGTGTCGTACACTGGTATGTTGGGGTGAAGTTAGGGAAAGGAAGATAGAGGGTCCAGAGTTGTTGGAAGTCACCACTATAAAGTAAAGATTATTCAAGATAGAATGATAACATCTCAAAGAAGACATAAAAGTTATGCGGATAAACGATTAAAATATTTAGAATTCCAGAAAGGGGATTATGTGTTTCTTTGGATATCACCATGGAAATGAGTTATGATGTTCGAAAGAAAGGTAAGTTAAGTCCACTCTACATTGGACCTTATAAAATTCTTAACAAAGTCGGGAGGGTTGCCTACAAGTTAGGATTGCCACTGGAGTTTGCCTGACCACATGATGTTTTCCATGTTTCTATGTTGAGAAAGTATGTAGCGGATCCTACACATGTATTGGTAGAGAAACATATTGAGTTGAATGAAGACTTGAGCTATGTGGAAGAATTAGTTGCTATCGTGGATAGGATGGAACAAGTGTTGAGATCCAATAAAATCCCACTTGTGAAAGTTATGTGGAGAAGGCATTCCATAGAAAAATCTACATGGGAGAATGAGGATAGCATGAAGCTTCATTATCCGTATTTGTTTGATTCGAAGAACTAAGGTATGTTAATTTCGGGGATGAAATTTCCTGACATGTGGAGAGTTATGACAACCCAGACGTAATTATGATTAATAATGTTTGAATCGTGCTTACCTTATGTGATATGGATAATGTGCTGTTAATATATATATATATATATATAGTTATTATATTTAGTCTAATCCTACCATCAAAATTCATGAAATATCGAATTGGTTACAAACAAAAAATTTTAAAATTTTCGGTAGGAATGTTCATGTTAGAGACTAGTTTTGACCATTATAATATAACAATTGACTCAATGTGAAAACTAGATAGCTGTATATATATGAATTAGATTTGTAACACAACAAACTCTGTGTTAAACGGAGGTCCAAGCAAAAGGTTATACAGAAATTACAAAATAAGGGCAACTTTGTCCATCCTTTAAGTGATATTTTATCTTACTAGCACACCATGTGTTAACGAACACTTGCATATAAAAAAAATCAAGTTATAAAGAAATAGTGTATGAAAATAAATACCGGGGTAGCCTCCTCTGCGATGCTATCTGGGTGTTTCCCTATCATAGGAATAAGCCCAGTTGCAACCTGAGAACAGAGATATAGGTCTCGTATGTAAATGGACCTCAACTACAGATATGTAAAAAAATAGGAGTTGTACAAGAAAAAGGGAAATATAATAAACATATACGCTAAAAGAAAAACTAGAAAAGTCACCTCTACGGTACTCATAGCGTGTCCCGCAGATGTTAGGACCTCAGCCTCGCTAACCTAAAGACAAGTAAATAAAGAAGTGTTAACAAAGGCTTGCCTAGTAAAAGTAGGATATATATGTAGAATATGTAGTACCTGTGGGGTCCCCTCTTTAGAACTTGCAGCATACCCTGTAAGTAAAGGCTTAGCATTGCTAGCCTAAGGGAAAAGAAATAGACCAATGTTAGAAAATGTATTACATGGGAAAATACATCTCAAATGAGAAAAATTGAATTGAATACCTGGGGAGGCACTATCATAGTGCCGATGCTCAACCCCATAGAAGAAAGGGCCTCATTACCAACAAAGTCCACCGGAGGACTAGTCCCAGGGTTAACCGGTGAAAAGGTTCCATAAACCAACTAAAGCATAAACAGACAAGATCAAGTCATGAGTTAAATGAAGTTGTGACCATGAGTGAAGGAAGTTCAAGAATAGCAAAAAAAAAAGTAGAGTACCTGGACCCCCAAAAAGGAGGAAGTGAAAAATTCAATCTCAGGTGAAATAGAAATATCGATGGAGGCCTGTTCACCAACAAGTTGGTTAAAAATAAACATAGCCAAAGGCGGTAATGGTACAAGTAGAGTAATTAATACTTGTGAAGATGTGATAGCCTGTGAAATAGGCTCACTAGAGCGATAGTGAAGATTGGCTGAGAATGAATAAGATAGATATAGAGCATTGATGCGACCACAAATGTGTTCTAGTGTGCGTGCTATCTAGGCTAAACTGAAAGCCTGTCTCTCAAGTAATAATCCCGATAAGACGGTGTATCGATCCTCAGAGATTTAGGGCGAGAAAATCTTGACGACGTTGGAAAGACTGAGAACCCTAACTTGACTCTAAAACGAAATGAAAAAGATACTTTGGAAGGGAGAATAACTACAACTAAAAGTAACGGGAAAGTTAACTACTGAATATGCTATGAACTATGGAAGTGTTATTAAACTAATTCTAATGCTGAACTCTTAAATGAGAAGATTTTAAATAAAAAGAATAGGTTAGGATACAATCCTCCAACCCAAGTGCGTTTATCGATGTTAAAACCAAATCTTTAATTGAAATAAATGATAAAATCCAGTCTTTATTAATCTCAAGCATTATATATATAAGGTTCAAGCCCGAATCATATATAATCAAAAGTAAGAATAAAGTCGTGTCGTGGTAGTTACACGCGAGTTGTATTCTTAAGCATCCCGATTACCCTAGGGAAAACGGGATCAAAAGTCCTACAACGGTTGTGATCACCACACAACACGATTTAACTAATTATTGAATTCAGAGTTTAATTTTATACATATGTAAAGGACATCGGGTTCAATTCATGATTCCCAACCCGTAGAAACTTAGCTGGACGTGATTAGGTTAAAGAAAAACATGATTTTGAAGAAATAAAACATCATATCTAAAGGAAAGTGATAAAGAGAAATATGTTGAATCAAATAAATAACAAATCTAAAGAACTAATGAAGAATTAAAGGAAGAAGAATACTTGTATTGAAGAAAATTCAAATACAAAATGCAATCTTTACAGTAATATTTCTTCTTTGCAAAATTAGGGTTTTTGGCTACAAAAACTCTATACTCCTAATTAGAAAACTAAAATGTCGAACCCCTACTATTGTGTAACAACCTAGAATAAATAACTGTAAAATTTTTAAGAGATTGACCCACTTAAAACTCTGAATAAAAGAAAAAAAATCCGAGAAAATTCTAACTGGTCCGGATTGTCGGGCTGGGAGGTTCGGATCGTTCTCTTTTTTGAATTAGAGATCTTTGTAAGCGTGGTCCGGATCCTTTTTGAATAAAAGGTTCGGATCGCCCCTGTTTTCCATACAGGGACCAAATTGCCTATGCAGTCCGGATGCTTTTTGAATAAAAGGTCCGGATTGCCTATGAAATTCATTCAGAGATCTTGCTTTGTACCAGGTCCGAATCCTTTAAAAATAAAGGTCCGGACCGCCTGCTAATTTCATACAGGGATCTTCTTCTAAACTTTTCTCATCTTCAAATGCTCATAACTTTTCCACCGTATCTCAGATTGAAGTGTCGTTTCTTCCAGTGTTCTTATGATCGAAACATCTTCAAATCTCCAATTGGCTCCACTTCCAGACTATGGTTGCAAAGTTGAAAAACTGCCCTTCTGACTTTCCTTCTTTGATTTCTTTCAATGCTTTTCCAATTTCTTTCTTTCTCAATACTTTAAATACCTGCAAAACTCATGAGAAATACACGAAACTACATGTACTTGTTACAAGGATAAATTAGTAAGGAAATGCGATAAATCAACTCATTTTACATTACTTGAAATGACAAATGTCCCTGAATTAAAGTGATAAATTCGGAAGAATTTAAGCCTAATCAAACCCCCCTAACTTAGAACTTTGTGCGTCCCGAGCAATGTAAAAGAATTGAATCAAGGTTCAACTCTAAAAAATTTCATTTTTTCCGGATAGAGTACCACTTTTGCGGGTGAGTGATTGCATTTAGTGTATACAACAAGCCTTTAAACCCTAGATTACCCTAGTAGGACGAGTTGTATCTCATGAGGGTTTGCAGTGAATTTACCCACAAAATTCTACTAAAAAAAATTCAAAATACTCAAAAATAGTACAATTTGAATTTTCCAAAAAATCGTCACCACTAATTCATATTCAAGATTCTCAAATCATAGTGTGTGTGTGTGTGTTAAGCCAGAAATTTAATCACGGATTTCCACCGATTGATCATTACGTTACTTTTCAGAAAATTCATTTTGATTCAAGTGTTCACGGAATACTCACACAAACGAATCACTTCAAAATGTGGATATTTTCTCTCGGTGTGCGTGTCGACAGGATTAAATGCATTGGAACACGAATTCACACACACAAAATTAAAAAGGCGGAAATTTATAGTGAAAAGATCTCATCATCAGATTACGGTTATAAGGAAACGGAAACATCGCCTCTAATTCACAGCATTTAATCTCTTATATTATCTTTTGTGCCTTAGCTCTCCACGCGGTAAGCAATTTCACAATTTGGACTCGTTTAGGACTTTTCGAATTTAAGGTGTATTGGGTAATATGGAAATGGTTGGGAAATCTGGAATTGGAAAATATTCTTCTGATGTCCGTTAGTGCTTTTTCGAGCATTTGCTCATTTTCTCATCTTTTTCTATTTTTTTCTATTTTTCACACTTTTCTTTTCTTGCTATTTTTGTTGATCATTTTCTATTTTTCTTTCCCCTTTTTATCGCACCATTGGGACTAAAATTTCTAAATTTCCAATTTTCTCAATTTCGGGCTATTTGGGTGTTTCGAGCTATCAAACGGACTTGGAAAAATTTATTTGGCTCAAAATGGGTAGCAAAGGGATAATTTTTCATGACTTTTTCGGGCCAATATTTTTAGGGGACAAACGAGGGCCTAATTCATTGCCCAAATTACTAATTGCGTTACCATATTCGTCTCGAGGTGAATTAAGCCTAGAGATAATTTAGCGCGTATTTCGAGACAAAACATCACACGTTTCCGGTAACCGATCAAACAAAGGAATAGAAATATTGAACGACTTATTTAAAGGCTAAAATTAACTTTTAGTAAACCATTAACACGAATCGATTTAAATTCTCATAAAAATAGATAAGCTCGAAATCTCACCGGGTTGGTTAATCTCCACACTTACTCGTAAAGTCGTCAATTTTCTTTCAATTTCCATCTTTGGTCAATTACGGCTTTGTGTGATTTATTTTTACAATTTGAGACTTTAAACCGAATTTGAATGACATTTTTGGAAAATTTAAATTCCAATTTTTATTTATTTTGAAGAAAAATATTTTTGGATTTTCAAAATTTTTCATTTCTTTTGGAAATTTTTGAAATTTTCTAATTTATTTTAGCATTTTGGAAATTTGTGAAGTATTAGAAATACGCACTCGTCACCCCCCTAACTTAGACTTTTGCATTGTCCCCAATCAAAAGGACTAAAACCTAAATAAGGCAAAATAAGAAGTGTGATAAATAAAACAAACAAATGGAGAAAATACTGAATTTGTTTTTTATATGCTAAACTGTTGTACACAAATAGCAAGGAAACAAAAACATTACTAACAACCAAGCCAAGACAAATACAACCAACCAATTCACCATATAAACGCGTCAATGGGGTGGTGGGTGGGAGCTACCAGGCGCATTCGGGTCATAAGGGTTATAGAAAAAGCTCGGAGGGGGGCCACCAAATGACAATTGATACATGTGAGCTTGAAGGCGATGCATCATGCTCGTATCACGTTGATAAGCTTGTTGGGTGGCCTCTTGATCCCTTGTGTATTGAGTAATGAACCCTCCAACTTTGGTTTCAAGTGTCGTGAGGCGCGCATCAAAATCATTCTCGAGAATCTCAAAATCATATTCGTCCTCGTCCTCGTCGGAACCCCCCTCTTGCTCTCCCATCTCAACATCAACCTCCTCCTTGTCTCTGTTTTCTTCATCATCGGACTCCACTTCTTATCCGACACGTAAAACAGCTCGTTCCTTCTCACCCTTATTATAGGTGGCCGGCGAATGGAATCGGCGGGTGGAACAATGAGGTAGTCAGCGAGAATAGAGGTAATGAGCCTCGCATATGGGAGTGGAGTATTTCCCTTTTCATCCAGTGCAACAAAGAAAACATCGTGGTAAATTGTGTGTGCCAAATTTATGGAGGATGAGTGGTTAAAGAGGTGATAAACAAGAGTGTCTTGCTGGGGTCTCCTGCCGAAATCATTGGAGTTTTACAATATATTGACGAACACGATTTGAAATGTGAGACATGCCTTTTCGGACATCCGACCGACCTTAAAAAATCCCTTACCCCAAAATTCACCAGGTGCTAGACATTGGATACAAACATCTTTGTCGATGGGTGGAAGAGCATTGGGGTAGGTGTAGTCGGTGGGATTTGGGACATCTTTTTTGGGTAGCTTTTTAGCGAGGGTTGCGACAGAAAAAGGAATGCGCTGGCCGTGAACACATGCCTCTGCGAAAAAATCACTGGTTCGAACAAGGGAGCCATAAAACTCACGAATCTCGGCTGCCCCAACGGCGTTATGCGGCTCGGTTAAATAGCGGCACCAACCCTTTGAGGCAAAAATGTTGGTGATGGAATTTGGTAGCTCTTGCCAATGCATCGCTCGTTCAATTTGGAGTTTGTGAGATGGCCCAAAAAATGCCTCGCACCACCTTTGCTCTTGATTGGAACGATATTCAGGATTGTTGTTGATGAACGCGATGGAGTTGTACTTTTGGGGTCGATCTTGGTCTGCCATGGGAGGAAGTGGTGTGTGGATAGGAGTAATTTTAGAGTATAAGGAGGAGGAGGACTTTAAATAGATGGTGAGTACGAGATGAGAAGGAAGGGGTGTATTTATAGGTCGGTATTAGGTGGGAAAGGTTGGATTTGGAGGGAAAATGGGATGGATTTTGGGAGGGAATTGGTGGGGAAAAACGAAGTGGAGGGAAGGGAGAGGATTGGGGAAAAGAGGGTTGCACCTAGGGAAAGAACGGAGAAAACCAGAGGGAGGTCCAGACCGGGTTCCCAGGGGTGGTCCGGACCGCTACTGAAATTTGAGTAGAGTTCCCTTAACTTGATTTTGTTTTCCTCTCCTATATTCTAAAGGCTCTCCCACTTTGATAACCATGAACCCGATTTTCACTAAATCCTCGTTTTGAATCCCGAGGCATTCTCACAATGCGTGCTTCCTACCTGCTTAGTGTGCTCCACACTTGCTTATTGACCCTACCTTACCTATCCTAATCGACACATTTCTACTATATATAAGAATCACCCATACGCGTCGGGGGTGCGATGACCTCTCAACTACAACTCACTCTACCCCGTAAATGGGGTCCGATAACCAAATGGTGTCGATATCCTCTACGCACATCTCTAAATATGGCTTTAGGCGCTGTCCATTAACTTTGAACGTACTTCCCCCTATTTATCTTCCAATTCCACAACTCCATGGGGGAATACATTCGTCACAATGAATGGGTCAGTCAACCGAGACCGTAACTTTTCTAGAAATAGATAAAGCCAAGAGTTATAGAGGAGCACTTTTTGCCCGAGAAGAAACTCCTTGTGTCGAATAATCTTGTTGTGTATGAGTTTCATCCTTTCTTTGAATATCTTAGCGTTCTCATACGCGTCATTAGGTATCTCCTCTAACTCATTTAACTGAAGCTTGCGAGCTTCACTGGCTTTATCCATGTCATAATTTTCCCTCTTAATGGCCCAATACGCTTTTTGTTCTAGCTTGAGGGGAAGATGGCAGGTTTTGCCATACACAAAGCGGAACGAGGACATTCTGAGTGGATTTTTATATGCGGTACGGTAGGCCCATAGCGAATCATTCAATCGAAGGGACCAATCTTTTCGATTAGGATCGACGGTCTTCTCTAAGATGTTCTTAATTTCTCAATTCGCCAACTCGACATGCCCATTTGTTTATGGGTGATTGGTCGTTCCAACCTTGTGAATGACGCCATATTTCCTCATGAGCTTATCGAATGACCTATTGTACAAATGCGTGCCATTATCACTAATTATCACTTTCGGAGCATCGAAGCGAGAAAGTATATGTTCCTATAAGAAATGTATCACCACTTTATTGTCATATGTTTTAGTAGCTATAGTTCCACCCATTTAGAAACGTAGTCTACCGCAACAAGGATGTATAGGTATCCAAAAGATGGGGGAAAAGGGCCCATGAAGTCAATACCCCAACAGTTAAAGATCTCAATAATGATTATCGGGGTTAATGGTATAATGTCTCGTCGGGTAGTCGCCCCCATCCGTTGGCACCTATCGCATGATTTGCAATATTTGCTCACATCCCGGAATATAGTGGGCCAGTAGAAACCGCTTTGAAGAATTTTAGCAGCTATCTGTTTCGTCGAAAAATGGCCCCCATATGCCTCCGAATGACATAATTGGATGACTTTGGGTATTTCGTCATCCGGTATGCACCTCCGGATGATTTGGTTTGCATAATATTTAAAAAGGAATGGATCATCATAGAAAAACATGCGTGACCAATAGCAGTGGCAAAACTACGGGTTGGGCTTAATGTGGACAGGCCAAATATGGGTTGGGCTAAATATGGGTTAGACCTAATATGGGCTCGGTCAACCCGTTTTTTCTCTCCCAAATAAGTATTATAATTCCAAATATAGGTAAAAAACATAGTCTACTCTTAACTTTTTAAAATAGGTTTTGTATTTAACTCGTAGCTTTTGAAAATGGGCTCCATATGGACTTCATAGTTGATTCATAGCTTTCAAATATGGGCCCCATATTTGACTCTAACTTTTAAATATGGGCCCCATATTTGACTCTAACTTTTAAATATGGACCCCATATTTAACTCATAGCTTTAAAAAATGGACCCCATATTTAAATTACTGGTCTAATATATAGTGTTTTATTCTTTGGGGACCATTTTTCCACTACTTGCGACCAAGTAATGAACCTCTTCTTATCTTGTGGGGTCCACTCGGGAGGGACGGCTCCCATGACAAGACAATTGACTATATCCACAAACCAGGGCAAAGAGGAAGTGGCAAAGAGTTGTTTATCCGGGAAATACTTGTCTATGGGTATAGGATCGCTAGGTGCGTCGGATGAAAGTCGAGATAGATGATCGACGACGATATTTTCTACCCCTTTTTTGTCTCTAATGGAGAGATTAAACTTTTATAGGAGTTGGATCCACCTTATAAGGTGCGACTTTGTGTCTTTCTTTGCAAGGAGTTATTTTAAAGCCGCGTGGTCGGTGAAATAAGTAATGGGTGAACCGATAAGGTAAACCCAAAATTTATCTAGAGCAAATACCACCGCTTGCAATTCCTTCTCCGTAGTGGAGTAATTGAGTTGTTATCCAGTTAATGTCCGACTAGGTTAGTAGATGACATGACCCGTTTTATCTTTCCTTTAGCCCAAAACATCCCCTATGGCAAAATCGCTTGCCTCACACATGATCTCGAATGGTAAGGAACAATCCGGGGCTTGCATGATAGGAGCAGAAACAAGCACGCTTTTTAATTTTTTAAAAGCACTTTGGCATGCTTCATTCCACTCAAATGGAGTATCCTTAATAAAAAGGTTGCTTATGGGTCTAGCGATGGCGCTAAAGTCCTTAATGAACCTTCTATAAAATCCTGCGTGGCCCAAGAAAGAGCGCACATCTTTTAGCAATTTCGGTGGGGGTAGCTCAGCTATGACATCTATTTTTTCTCTATTGACTTCAATTCCTTTGGATGAGATAATGTGGCCAAGAACTATTCCCTCAGTGACCATAAAATGGCATTTTTTCCTAATTCAGCACTAAGTTCTTCTCCGCACACCGGGAAAGTACTTTCTCAAGATTCACTAAACAAAGATCAAAAGAGGTTCCAAAGACACTAAAGTCATCCATGAACACTTCAAGGCCTCTCTCAATAATGTCGCTGAAGAAACTTAACATGAACCTTTGAAAGGTCGCGGGTGCATTAAACAAGCCGAATGGCATACGTTTATAGGTAAACAGACCAAAAGGGCAAGTGAAAGTCGTCTTTTTCTGGTCAATTATATCTATCTCAATTTGATTATATCCATAATAACCATCTAGGAAGCAATAATAAGGGTGTCCGGTTACTCCCTCTAGCATCTGATCAATAAATGGCAAGGGGAAATGGTCTTTATGTCGGTGAACTTCGAAATGTTCACATTTATGTCGGTGAACATGTGCTCATATCTAGCATTGGTTTCACATTGCGAGTTTATGAATTGGTGTATCGTGTCCTCAAGAATTCTCCATGGTGGAGTGATATATGGAGCTGGAGGAGGTGGTGCTGGTCCGTGTCCTTACATGGGTGGTGCTTGTTGAAAGTGTGGAGGTGGAGGAGGGGAAACATGTGAATTAGGATTCAATGTAGCCTGCGATTGCCCATAGCTAAAACCAGGACGGTTTCTACACGAAGGGTTGTACGTGTTTCCATGCGGGGCGTTAAAGTTTCCCTTAAACCCTCCTATAACCTCCACCTTCTCGGTATGCATAGCCTTGTAGGCGACAATCGTCGGGCATGCCTTTATGGAATGTCCCGCCTCATAGATAGCGCACACCTTTTCTTTTGCAGCACGGTTGGATCCAAAAATGTCTCTCAATCGGACTTCAAGTAGATCTTTCACACCTCTCTCAAACTGATCAAATCGACGGTATAATAAAGTATTACTATCTAGGTTGTATAGACCGGATGCAGTCGGAGTGGTAGATACTTATCTAGGCCGGGTTTGGGCATTAGGATCAGATATGTCCCATGCTTGAGTAGTCTCGATGACATACTTAATATGGGCCTCAGCATAACTATCATATAATTCCCAGAATGGTCTTCCGCACATGGTTTGCACAAGTTGTTTAGACGCTACTATTAGCCCAGGATGGAAGAAAGAGATTAGGTAATGTTTTTTGAAACCATGATGGGGGCAAGCGCTAACCAATTCTTGAAAGCGTTTCTAACACTTATCGAAAGACTCATTATCTTGTTATCGGAAAGCTTGAATTTGAGCCTTGACAGAGTTGGTTTTGTGCTGTGGATAGAACTTTGAGAGAAATTTTGAATGCATATCCTTCCAATAGATAATGGAGTTCCGGGGTAGAGACCACAGTCAGGTCTTATCTTTACCCTTTAAGGGAAAGGGGAAAACCTTCAGGCAAATGACATCTTACGTGCAGGCTAGATCACTAAATGTTTCCCACGCCTCTTTAACTCTCGTATGTGAAGGAATGGTTTCTCAGAATCCATGTCATGGAAAGTAGGGAAAATATGTATCACCCCATTGTGATAGTGGAATTGACCGACATTATATAGGAGTAAAATGCAACCAGGGGTGACAGTTATCTCGAGAAAAATGAGTTCTTTCATGGGACGATATGGTGGATTTCCCTCCCCAGTACAGAAACTAGCGACGTCTGACATTGCTCTATTTTTAATTGACTCGGAATCCTCACTCAGTGTCCTAGAAGTGTGACTTAAGGAGTGACTCAAGGTGTGACTAGCAATGGAGTGTGTGGGTGTAAGAGGTGGAACGCAGAATTGTGGAATGCGAGGGGTGTGGGGGCTATCAGGATTATACTCAACGATTGGATTTTCGTGAATTCTGGTTGGAGTATTTTGAGGAGTTTGTTCAGGATTTTGCATGAAATGCTTTTGAGAGATAATTTCTTTTTGGATATATATATATATATATATATATATATATATATGTATATATATATTTGGTCATAGTTTTAGATTGACTCGATCTAAACTAAGTCTACCTAAATCCTCAGCAACGGCGCCAAAAACTTGATGCGACCACAAATGTGTTCTAGTGTGCATGCTATCTAGGCTCAAGTGCAAGCCTGTCGCTCAAGTAATAATCCCGGTAAGATGGGGTATCGATCATCAGGGATTTAGGATGAGAAAATCGTGACGATGTTGGAAAGACAAAGAACCCTAACTTGACTCTAAAAAGAAACGAAAAAGATACTTTGGAAGGGAGAATAACTACAACTAAAAGTAATGGGAAATTTAAATACTGAATATGGTACGAACTATTGAAGTGATATTAAACTAATTATGACACTCAACTTTTAAATGAGAAGATTTTAAATAAAAAGAATAAGTTAGGATACAATTCTCCAACCCTAGTGCGTTTATCGATGTTAAACCAAATCTTTAATTGAAATAAATGATAAAATTCAGTCTTTATTAATCTCAAGCATTATATATATGAGGTTCAAGCCCGCATCAAATATAATCAAAAGTAAGAATAAAGCGATGTCATTGTAGCTACATGCGCGTTGCATTCTTAAGCATCCCGGTTACCCTAGGGCAAACGGGATCAAAAGTCCTACAACGGTTATGATCACCACACAACACGATTTAACCAATTATTTAATTCAGAGTTTAATTTTATGCATATATAAAGGACGTCGGGTTGGATTTATGCATCCCAACCCGTAGAAACTTAGCTGGACATAATTAGATTACAGAAAAACATGATTTTGAAGAAATAAAACATCATATCTACAGGAAAGTGATAAAGATAAATATGTTGAATCAAACAAATAACAAATCTAAAGAACCAATGAAAAATTAAAGGAAGAATATTACTTGTATTGAAGAAAATTCAGATACAAAATGCAATCCTTACAGCAATTTTTCTTCTTTGCAAAATTAGGATTTTTAGCTACAAAAACCCACCCTCTACTACTAATTAGAAAACTAAAATATCGAACCCCTACTACTGTGTAACAACCTAGAATAAATATCTCTGGAATTTTTAAGATATTGGCCCACTTAAAACTCCGAGAAAAAGAAAAGAAAATCCCAAGTGGTCCGGATCTTTGGGCTGGGGGTTCGGATCGCCCCCTTTTTTGAATCAGAGATCATTACAAGGGCGGTCCTAATCCTTTTTGAATAAAATGTCCGAATTGCCTATGAAATTTATTCAGAGATCTTGCTTTGTACCCGGTCTGAATCCTTTAAAAAATAAAGGTCTGGACCACCTACCAATTTCATACAGGAATCTTCTTCTAAATTTTTCTCATCTTCAAATGCTCATAACTTTTCCACTGCAGCTCAAATTGAAGTGTCGTTTCTTCCCGTGTTCTTTTGATCGAAATATCTTCAAATCTCTAATTGGATCCACTTTCGGACTATGGTTGCAAAGTTATGAAACTGCCCTTCTGACTTTCCTTCTTTGATTTCTTTCGATGCTTTTCCAATTTTTTTCTTTCTCAATACTTTAAATGCTAACAAAACTCATGAGAAATACACGAAACTAGATGTACTTGTTTGAAGGAGTCATTAGTAAGGAAATGCGATAAATCAACTCATTTTACGTTACTCGAAATGATAAAAGTCCCTAAATTAAGGGGATAAATTCTATAGAATTTAAGCCTAATCAGGCATGTTATCCATAGGCACATAAACTCGGGGGATTGATATCCTCCTAGAAGGTGATCAGCCTAGAATAACAACCTCAGTGGGTAACACTATCCCCTTAGTGGTAGAAGGGCTACGTGAAGGGGAGCCTTTCAAAAACTAAGATAGAAGAAACAAAGGCAACATAAGTTTTAGTCATTCATAAGAACTTAAACGAAAGAAGATGTTTAAATACAAAAAATTCAAATACCTCTAGGGATAATGCCCACTGCAAAAGAGGCAGGAAGCAGGGTAGTGCGACTAGGGGGAATAGTCCTCCTCTACTAGAGATGAACGTATCAAGATAAGTCTGAAAGGTAACATATCAAAAGACTTAAAAGAGATTTATTATTACCTTAATAGAGTGAGATGACATAAAAGAGGCCCTCATAGTAGTGGAGAAAACAGAAAAAAGCTACAGGGTCAACATAATCAAAATATATTAGTTAACATTGTAAAAATAGAGAATAAGAGAACTATTAGAAGGGGTAAAACATATCTCTCTGGCCATGCCTTGATAATAAACAAGCATGGAGTTCCTTTACCTTGGTAAGGGAACTCGAACAAGAGGAGCAACATGTGAGGGTTGGTCCTCACCTTTGTGGAACCACTTGTCCCAAGAGATAAGCTTGTGCAAAGTCATAAAATTTAAATTTAGTGAAAGATGAAGAAAATTTTAATAAATATGCAATAAAGAGATGAGAAAAGAAATAAAAAAGGAAACACTTACAATATCTTGGCGAGTTCTCTGCCCATAAGGTAGTTTCCCAGTCATAGGGCTTATAGTTAAAGGGGAGTAAATCATGGCCTCATTATCACTATCAGACTCCCTCAAAACTAGCAATAAAGTACTAGTGTTAGGTTAATGCTCATCAAGAGGATCATGGACACTCAGGTCATTTGAAGAAGAACTGTCATCATCATAGGAAGGGGTGCTTCCATAATCAACCAATTCCTATTTAAGTGAATACAAAGGGGAACCAGCATGTGAAACCCTATAGATAACAGTTTCACCAAGTAAAGAGGAGTTAGCTAAAGTACCTTTAGTGACCGGGAGCACCAACTTTCTTCTTCTTATTGGCTCTGGTCTTCATAGGGGAAGGAAGGTAAGTAGTAACATTGATTGTAGTAGGAACGCAGTTTAACCCGTCGGTGTTAGGATGTTTTATTTTATAGGAGGCTTTAGACTTGGCCTTCCCCTTCCCCTTCCCCTTTGTCTTTAAGCCTTAAGGCTTAGGGTGCTTTGTATAAATAAACTCATCGAGCATAGGCCTCACCAAATATGAGTGACTTGCTCGAGGGGGGTCTTCAAGGTTATGCTACAAAAATAAACATCTTTTTAGGTCCTCTTACCCGAGTATTATTAGTGTTTAGAATCTTTGTGGGGATTCTCTCGTAAAGAACATCCAACATATAGTTTTGAATTAGGTATACCTGCCTCCTCCATAAACTAAATCACGAACGGGTAAAGGAAGGAAGGTAATATTTAGCAGGAACAAATAGGCCACCAATGCTATCAACTATATGCAGTATCCCCTCGAAAGTAATATTAGCATAGGCATAAATGTACAACTCTAAGGGGGAATTGCTCGAATGATAGGTGGGAGAGTGAATGCCTTGATTATAACTAAATTGCCTCCCCACCCTCTCAGAATGGTAAAATTCCACACCTTGACCCAACTCAGTCAAGGAGGGAAGTGTGCAGGGAAGAAGCATAGTCATCACAGAGATGTGGGGGAAAGTAAAAATGGACTCCACATTAGAAGGATAATAAATTGCACCTCAGGAAGCTGGGAAGGACCCCAGGTGAAAATTTTACCCACGCGCTTGCAATAAGGGTGGAAATAAAATTCATCAACGTTATCAATTAAAGGTCCCAAGGAGGTCTTGGGGTACTTCCTTTGCCATCTTGAAATTCGAGCAGCTTTACTATGACATGCCCTCGCCACTAGGGCAAAGTTAGGAAACCTCTCGAAAAAAATCCATCAAAATGAAAGAGTTGGCAAAATTGGTAACATCATAACAGTCACAAGATCGTTCCACATCAATGTGAGAGAAGTCTAGACAAGTGAATATAGACTCTAAGGTCAGTCTATAAGGGGAACATTCCTCCCTTAAGTAAGTCTAATAACCAGTCAAAAAAGAAACTCACAAGGGGAGTCATCTAGCCTCCCTAAGAAAATGAACCTACTCAAGAAGGTGATAAAAAATGCAGTCAAGTGTGAAGGGGACTCAATGTTAGGCCCATCCTCGCTCTTGGCCCCTTGCTCGAACTTTTCCCTTTGGGAAGGGGATCAAAATCCCTAAACCAGTACCTCTAACACTTTACAAACGAGTGCTTGGTGGTACCATTCTTACTGATAGAAATATAACAAGAGCATTCAAAAAGGGATGTATGAAATTCTTATAACATCTCCTCCCCCTCAACATCATCGAAGCCATCAGTAAGAACATGGCTCCCCAAATAAGGAAGACCTGTCTACTCATAGATATCCTCTAAGGTGATGGTGAATTCACGCCAACCAGTTATAAAGGTGTGAGAGTCTCTACTCCAGTGAGAGTCCAACAAGTTAAAAGTGGTGGTATGTTTGGCTATGGTTCAGGACTTCAAAACTCTCAATAGTTTAGTGAGCCCAAGCCCCTCAATGATAGCCTTATGTGAGGGGGTGGTGAGGATATGATCTACCCAGAGGTACCACTCATCTTGGGAACCTCCACTAATATTGAGATTAATAATCACCCATATCCACTCTAAACCAAATTACTGTCAAACAAAATGATAGGGAGATCAGGGGACTCATCTATGCCCACTTGGGGCCGCCTGATGATCTTAGCAACAAATTCCTCCTTGAACTTGGCAAGTGTAGACATGAAAGTGTCATTCTCCCCAAAGTAAAGGGTGAGACGATACAGAACAAAGTCTCTTTTTGAACGGATGGCCAAGTACTCCCTTTGTGATTTTAAAAGGGTCACTCCAGACGAGGGCCCTCCTCCCCCCCCCCCCCCCCCCCCCCATCCAAAGAAGCATCAGAGGAAGAGCCAGTCACTAAGGTGGAGGTAGTGGAAATGATAGTCGTGGCCACGGTGGTAACACCGGTGGATATAGTCACAGAGATGGGAAAAGATCCCACTAGTAGTTCATTAGTGGTGGTGGCTATGGAGGCAGAATCGGTTTTGGAGGAAGAAGCCATAGAAAAGATGGCGGTTAAATGTTTTGAAAAAAGAGGCCATGGAGGTTTTTGGAGAACGATAATATCTTTCTCTCTCTAAAACTCAAAAACAGAAGTTGAAAGACTATGGCAGAGGGAAGGTTAATTTTTAAATTCCCTTTATACAGGAGAGGATAGGCACATAATGACGGCTAAAAGTGGATCAAATTATTACCCAAATGATGGGACTCCAGTTATTAGGATAACACGTGTCTCCTCGAGAACACAGACATGGGGGAAGTGTCAGGGTCATTTAATGTTCCCAAAGTAGTGATAAATAATAAATGAACCTTTTAAATTTTGAGGAAAGATAATGATTTCATATATAGACCTTTAAATGTAGAGGGGCACTCACTCGTTATCATAACTATGAAATAGCCTAGAGCGAGGCGATCCACTTAAAGTGGCTCCCACTGCCCAAGATTGCCAGAATTGATAGAAAATAACCTAGGGTGAGTGGAAAACTTAGAGTGTCACCCACTCCCCAAGATTGTCGGAGTTGATAGAAAAGAGTCTAGGGCGAGTGATCCACTTAGAGTGTCTCCCACTGCCCAAGATTGCCAAATTGATAGAAAATAGCCTAGTGCGAGTAGATCCACTTATAGTGGCTTCCACTTCCCAATATTTCCATATTGATAGAAAATAGCCTAGGGTAAGGGGATTCACCTTAATGGTCCCTCTACCCAATTTTGATTCTACAAAAATGACTCAGGGCGAGGGGATCCACTTTGAGGGGACCCATCCCCAAATTTCCACCCAGCAATGACTTAGGGTGAGAGGGTCCACCATGAATGGACCCATACCCATGTATGTTACTCAAAAACTAATAAATTACTAATTATTATTTTCTTGTACATGTATTCTTAGTTAAGCAAGCATAGCTCAAGTAGGCATCTCCTGAGAGTTTTGGTTTGGTGGCTGAAAGACAAGGTTTATTGGCAAAAGCCAAAGATCAACCACTTGACACTGTAAGATAGACAGAATACTAGTAGAGGGACTCTAGGAGATACACAAGCATTCACACAACCCACACTTATAATAAAGAAGTGGGTAGTCAAAAGTCTGCTCACAAGATCATTTCTAAATAACCATCAGCGAGTGGCCCTCCAGGCCACTCGTAATTTTTTTTATAAAAGTTTGTACAACAAGTTGCCGTTTGAAATGATATTCACCAAATCATATATTTTGGAACCATTAGTAATATATTTGCATTTGGACTTTAGGTGTCTCCTGTCAGAGGGGACACGTGGCTAACAGACATATATGGACAAAAAGTACATTGCAGACCATGTCCCAAAGTTCCCTCTCATTTTTGGCGAACAAAATGCCTAGTCATACCTAGTATATAAATATAAATGGGACCCTTTGGTAAGGTTAGGAATAAAAAGAAACTCAAGTTACACCATTACTCTGCCTAAATAGTTCCAAAACTAGTATTCTCTCTCTGCTCTCTCTCTAAGTGTCTAAGTGCTTGCCTCTTCACTCCCATCATTACAACCATTATTCTCAGTAGATATCTCTTTCCTAGATATCATTATTACTTGTGAAACTTATTGTTATCTTCTTTTTTTTAGGAGGAAGGTCACGTCATTTACTCCATTATTACCAAAAGAGGAATATTTCACCTCATAGCTGCTCTTAAGACTTTTCAAGACTTTAAAGACAGAGTCCATTAGAGTCGGTCATGCCTCACCCATTCCAGTTCATCATATACCCCAATACAACCACCCACTTATAGTATTCATCTTAGGTGAAGGACTAAGTGATACTTATGATTTGGTGACCTTTAGGTATGGGACTATGGATGGATTGTAGTTGTGAGGCCTAGTTTATAGTTGGAGCTTGTGTTAAATAATGAAAATAAGAGAAATAAAAGATAATTAATACCAAAGGTAATAAGTGGGTATTAAAGATGGATTGATGTGTGACACTGTATGTGCGAGTGGCGGTAGTTTGGATATTTATGATGATTACAGGTAGGGGTGTGCAAAAAACTGACAACCCAACGAATCGAACCAAATCGAAATTCCTAGGTTGAGTTGTTTAGATTTTTTTCTCCATCGATTGGTTTTGGTTCCAAAAAATTGAGAGCCGATGTGTTCAGTTTAATTCTCAATTTTATACCTGAACCAAACCGAAACTAAATCAAAGAACCGACCCTAAGAACTAACGCAAGAACCGACTCGTGAACCTGAACCATTAACTAGAGCTATTAACCATAACCACTAACCAAAATCATTAACCAACTCGAGAACCAACCCGCGAACTAGAACCATTAACGAGAATCGCAAACCAGAACCAGAATTGCAAACCGAAACCACAAACCAGGAATGCAAACCAGAACCATGAAGTAGAACCATGAACCAACCTGAACTAAACCAAGAACCGATGGTTCGATTTCGATTCGGTTCTGGTGGGTATCGGTTCTGGTTCTAGTTCCAAAACCATGGAACTGACCAACTTCGGTTCTGGCTCTGGTTCAGTAGGGGAAATGAACTAACCCGACTCATGTGCACGCCTAATTAGAGGACCCTCTTTATTTGAGATACATTGATGATTTGTATTGTGCATCACTGTATGTGAGGGTATGATTGCGGGACCCATACTATTTTGGCTACTTTGATGGTTTGTGTTAGCGTCAGTGTCTAGTGTGGGTCGGCCATTATAATGACTGCAAAACCTAAGGTAACAAGATCTAGTGGTGTGGCGTGTGTGGGGAACATCATTGTATATACAGACTAACTAAAATTGGTTCGACAGGCTATATTGATGCATGTGGACTTTATGTGTTTAGACATTAGGTGCATCATGAGTATATGCATGGCCAATAGAAAGGTTGGCTAGCTATAATAGTGTTTTTTTAATAATAATGATTTAGATTGAGAAAGATAATTAAATTAAGTAATATAATGGAACCAATTTTAATATAGTATTTTAATTAATGTTAAAATAAATATCATAATATAGTATTTTAATTAATGTTAAAATAAATATAATTAGACTTGGAAAGTGAAATCGTTTATATTGTATGGGTAGTCATTATAGTTTTACATTACTCGTATCGTTATTATTTTTGCTCAGTTAATTAAAATCCTATATTGTGACATTTATATTTTATCATTCTTATGATTGGATTCATGGGTCCTATTTGGGAATAATAGCTAGTATTCTTGCGATGGTCCCTGACCCATCGTTGTTGACTAACATTTCAGGTTAGGTTATTAGGTAGTTGCATAGCATTTGGAGTTTATCAAACTTGCAACTTGAGATTTATTTTACTGCTTCAGTTTAGTTTCCTTTCCATTCCTTTATATTTTGGGACAATTCTTATAGATTCGGTGGGTCACTTGACTCCACAGTTGTTTATGGTTCTTCATTTAGAAAGATTTTTGTAGTTGACTTTACTTTATTTAAGTTATCATATTTGGATTTGAGATTTATTATTTGGAGTTTATCATGGTGATGAATTTTAGTGTGTTGAATTAATATTTAATGGATTATCTTGATTTACATCTCATGGAAAAAGTTTTAAATGTCTCATATTTCTATAGTATGTTAAGATATAAATTTCGTAATGTATCCCATACCACCTTGATGAGATAGATCTTCTTGGTGTGTAAGACTTTATGTTTATAATCAAACTAGGCGCATAGGAAGCGTCCTCCTGAAAGTCTAAGTAATCCCAGTGGATGGTTTGTGAGAAAATGAGAATGTACTTCCATAGCATAGAAATGTGAAACGAATTACGAATGTACGATAATTGTGGGGGTAAAGCCAAACAGTGTGATACAAGACCATTCATATCTAGGATCTCAAATGTTCTAACATATTGATGTTCTCATTCGCCTCTCTGTCCAAAATGGGTAACCCCTAACCTAGGCTTGACCTTGAGAGAAATATGGTACTTTGTATCAAATTCCAAGGGTCTCCTAAGAGTATCCACATAATTCTTCTGACAACTTTGGGTGATTTTGAGCCTCTAATGAATGGCCTCAATCTTCTTGATTGTTTGTTAAATGGTTTTAGACCCAATGAAGTGCTTATTACCTACCTCTACCCAATAAACCGAAGAATGAAAAGGACTCCCATAAAGTAACTCAAAAGCCACCATCCCAGTACTCACTTTGTAATTATTTTTATAGGCAAACTCCGCCAATGGAAAGTGCTCAACCCAACTACCTTGAAAATCAAGTGTGATATATCGTACATGTCCTCTCGGATCTGAATGCTCAATTACGACTAACCATTCATTTGGAGATGGTACACTATTGTTGTTATTTTATACTTCATTGATCTCTTGTTCAGTTATCTTAGGCTCTTTCAGCCTACTAGATTTGATTTAGAAAGATTTGCTTGTTGAGTGAGTATCCCCTTAGTCCAGTATCCATTTGGTGAAGTAGTATGTTGCGACCAATAGATACTTACGATTACCGACTGTGGTAGGTAGAGGTCCCACGATGTCCATACCCCATTGGGTAAAAGGCCATGGGCTAGTAATTGACTTCAGGTTGCTAGCCGGCTAGTAAACCATAGGTGCGTGGACTTGGCACTTTTTGAATTTTTGAGCATAAATTCCAGCGTCTTTCTGAATGTATGACCACCAGTAGCCTTCTTTCATTGCTAAAAAATCTAGAAACCTGCCACCAATGTGACTCCCACAGATTCCCTCATGGAGTTCATGCATGACTTGCTCGACGTCCTTTGGATGAACGCATTGAAGGTAAGGGCCAATGAAAGATTTCTTGTACAGCTTGCCCTCAGAAGATAAGTGAAAGCGAGCAACTTTGACTCTTATCTAATGAGCGGTCTTCTTATCTGCTGGTAGCGCACCATCCTTCAAATAATCCCTTATGGGGTCTATCCAACTAAGGGCTATCTCAATCTGGAGAACGTGCCCCACGCTCGACAGCTCGTCCATCTGGTTGATATTTTCTGGGTAAGGAAATGAATTTGAATTGTCCTCTTAAAGTCAGAGTTGATCGTTAAGCTTAAGGATGCTAGGGCATCAGCATGGTTGTTCTGTCCTATGGGGAACTGCTGCACGTTAACTTGTTCAAAGTTGGCCATTAATTCTTTCGCAGTGGCGTGATAGGCTGCCATACTCTCATCCCTAGTGTTGAAATCACCACTTATCTGGTTGGAAAATAATTATGAGTCACCGAACACTTCGATTCGTCTTGTACCGAGCGTTCGTGCCTTTTGTAAGCCAGCGATTAGTGTTTCATATTCTGCTTCGTTGTTGGAGGCTTCGAATCCAAGCTTAATTCCTTGCTTGAGTATCGCATCTTCAGGGGTAATAAGCATGATGCCTAATCCTACCCCTTTAGAATTGGAGGCTCCATCAATGAATAGTCTCCAGATGCCCGTCGCCTGGGGAACTTCACTCTGATTGATAGTTTGGGGCTGGTCGCAAGGATGTTCTCCTATAAACTCTACGATGAAATCAACGAGGACTTGCCCTTTGATGGCATTCCTCGACTGGAACTGAATGTCTAATTGCCCAAGCTCGACCGACCACTTTGATAGTCTTCCTGACAGGTCTGCTTTTCTCAGGACTGCTTTAAGAGGGTGGGATGTAAGTACGATGATGGAGTGGGATTTGAAGTAGTGTTTTAATTTTCTTGAGGCTACCACTATCACAAAGGTAAGTTTTTCTAGTGGTAGGCATCGTTGTTTGGCTTCCAAGAGAGTCTTGATCGTGTAATTGACTGGGTGTTGGATCCCCTCTTTTTCGCATACTAGTGAAGAAATTACAGCATGACTGGATACTGCAAGGTAAAGGTATAGAGAATCATTCTCTTGGGGGATTACGAGTAAGGGTAGTTTGCTGAGGTAAGCTTTGATCCCCTCTAATGCCTTCGAGAAATCCTCATTCCACTCCACATCTTTGATTTTCTTCAACAACTAGAAGAACTGTTGGCACCTTTCGAATGATTTTAAGATGAACCGGTTTAGGGCGACGAGCATCCCCGTGAGCTTATGCACGCCTCTTATAGTATGGGGGTTTCACCCTATTGATGGCGTCAATTTGGTTTATGTTGGCTTTAATACCTCTCTTGCTGACCAAGTACCCAAGGAATTTTCCTTACTGGACACCGAAGGAGCACTTACTTGCGTTAAGCTTCATTAAATTCTTCCTGAGGATTTCGAAGGTTATTGATAGGTCAGAGAGGTGGTCTTCCTTGAGCTTGCTCTTGATGAGAATATCATCGATGTAGACTTCCATAGTGCTTCCCATTTGGTTTTTGAACATCTTGGTGACCAACTGCTGGTAAGTTGCTCCTGTATTTTTTAGCCCAAATGGCATAACCTTGTAGCAATATAACCCAACTGTGGTTAAAAATGTTGTTTTATCTTGATCTTTCTTGTACAGAGGGATCTAATGATACTCGGAGTATGCGTTCAGGAAGTTCATCCTTTCATGTGTTGCAGTGGCATCCACCAGCTAATTAATCTTAAGGAGGGGAAGCTGTCTTTAGGGCATTCCTTGTTGATATTGGTGAAATCTATGTAGACTCTCCACTATTTGTTGCTCTTAGGGACAACCACTGGATTGGATAGCCATTTAGGGAACTGGACTTCCCGTATGGATCCTGCATCTAGCTATTTTTCAACTTCCTTCTCCACTGCCTTAGCTTTTTTTGGAGCAGTTCGATGAGCTTTCTCTGTAATTGTCTTGAATGATGGATCGACATGCAGTCGATGATAAGTGATGTTCATATCAATCCCGGGCAGCTCGTAAGGCTCCCATGTAAAGACATCTAGGTTACTCTGGAGTAGGGTGACCAATTCCCCTTTTTTGTAGTCGGTGAGTGAGGCTCCAGTCAATAACTTTATTTCATTGAACTGTTTCTGGTTGTGACTTCTTCCAGGTCCTCGACGACTCTTTCAGAGGGAAGGAGTCTGGTCTCCTCCACTTCTGGTCTCCCATATCTTAGTTTCTATTTGGAGGGCATTAGCTTCTCCTGCTCCTCATCCTTGCTTATAACTTTCTCAACCTTCTTCTATGGATTGGGATAAATGGTTGCTATGAAGCACTTTCTTTCTATTGCTTGATCTCTGTGGATATTAACCACTCCTCATTCAGTCACACATTTTAGCTTCTGATGGTAGGTAGAGGGTACTGCCTTCATCACATGCATCCATCCTCTGTCGAGGATCGCTTGGTAGGGTGAATCAATATCGACCATAAAAAATTCGATGATTTTCGAGATATTTCCTGCCCTTACAGGCAAGACAATCTTTCCCAAGGGGATGGTTACTTTTCTAGCAAAACCAACTAGAGGAACGGTGGCTTTCTTTAGGTCGACGATACTTAACTTCAACTTCCTGAACAGGTTAATGTACATTACTTTGGATGAGCTACCTTAGTCGATGAGCAGTCTGTCGACGTCATAGTTAGCTATCCTGAGTGTAATGAACAATGTATCATGGTGTGGGGTTCTTACTCCCACTGGGTCCTCATCTGTGAACACAATATGCTTGCTGTAATTGATATCTTCTGCTCGCCGACGTTTCCCAACTTGTGTTTTGGATGGAACCGTAAGATTTTTCACTTCCATCTGAGCCATATTTCCTTGAATATACTTGAGGTCGGACGCCCCATGAATTACAGTGAACTCATGGCCGATATCTTCCTCGAGCACGTTATCGGGCCTCTGATCTCCATTTGCAGCTACCTTATCTGCCTTTTTCTCCATGAATTCGCTCAAGTGTCCAGCTTGGGCTATATCCTCAAGGTGAGACTTGAGAGCCTTGCAATGCTATATTTTATGCCCGACCTCCTTGTGGAAAGCATATCTCAGTGCGTTATTCCGCTTGGAAGGGTCTCCACCCATTTTCTTGGGCCATTTAATGAACGGTTCATCCTTGATCTTTGCCAGAATCTTGTATATCGATTCTCTGAAAATTGTATCTACTGCTTGGAATGCCTTCGAGGCATCACTCTTGCTCCCATTATTAGGGGGGAATTCTTATCTTTTGACCTTCATTCTTGTCGCTCCCTTTGCCGACGATCTTGCTGCAACCATTTTCTCCCGCACTAAGATGGGTTACATATTTGACTTTGGCATACTTTTTAATATGAGCCATTAGGTCGTCGATGGTTGTGGCCCCCTTCTTCATGAGGGATTAGTGTAAGAGGCAGGAGTTGGGTAAGTCAATCTTAAAGGATGCCACAGTGACCTGCTTCGAGCAATCTTTGACCTTATTGAATAGCTCCTAATACCTCTTCGTGTAGTCTCTAAAGCTCTCCTGGGGCTTTTTCTTCATTGTCAACAAAGCATCCATCCTCTTCAGATGGGAGCTGCTGGTAACGAAGCGAGCTGTGAAGAGCTCTACCAGGGACTCGAAGTTCCTAATAGATGTGTGAGGGAGTTTCTCAAATCACTTTTGGTCTACGTCGTTCAAGCTTGATGGAAAAATCTGACACATCAATGCGTCATTGTGGTTCCAAAGGGTCATGGCTTGTCTGTACTACCTGACATGATCAATAGGATCAGTCTTTCCATCATACATCTTGAACCTAGGCATTATTAACTTTTTAGGGGATTCTTCTTACTCTGTTTCCCTTAAAAAAGGGGGTTTCATTTGGGTCCTGAGAGCTCGCTTGGATAGCTCTCTAGTCGACCGGCACCTCGATGTGAAGGGTGTTGGTCCATTTCTCTCCGGACCAAATTTTGTATGTCATCATTTCCTCGGCCTGGGTTCCTGTAATGGCGAGCTAATTGTTATTTCTTGGACCAGTCGTTATTTGACCTGTGCCCCTCAATTCTTTGAGATCCACGTCTTGGGATACTTCCTCGATTGCGAGATCTGCTCGCCTGAGGGCTAGGAGTGCGATAATGATGTTGCCTTGTGCTTCGATGGAGTTCTCATTCCATCTTCTCTAGTCTTCCTTTGAGTCGAGCATTCTTGGCTTCCTGCTTGCGAGTGGCTTCCTTCTGATCTTGGAGCCTGGCCTCATAGGCTTCCATCAACCTGGAGACTTGCGTGGACCTAGCTGGTCCCTGACTTTCTTCTGAGGCTTATCGTTCTTGGAAAGGCCTTGGGTTTGAGCGTCGAACTTCAGACCTAACCTTACAAGGGGTAGGTTGCTCTTGAATATCCCCTGCTTGAGTGGCATTGCTACTATGACCATACATTCTAGGTTCTTGTTGGTGAAGGATTTCTTAAGGGAAGAACAATTGTTTCCCATAGACGGTGCCAATTGTGGTGACAATAAATCTCAACACAAATTATAAGCAAATGCGATCACCAAAAAAGGTAAAGAACATAAATTAGAACAGCTGCAATCACACACGACACGAGATATACGTGGTTCAACAAAACCGCCTACGTACACGGTGGTGCTCTCTGGTTATATTTCTCTTTTCCTCCAGGGGAGTGTTTATAAATTACATACCATTTTCCCCAGGCTGTGGGGTTCAATATAAACATGTAATTCTCAGATAGTGAGGGTGTTGGGCACCTCCACGTTGGCCCATAATCCCTAGAATATCTCCTGAGATATTTTAAGCGTTGAATGGGTCATGGCTAATTAACTATTTATAATGCTTGGGAGTTTGGGGCGAGCTTTCTTTATTTTCGATAGGGCTTAACCTGACTACTTCTCTGGGCCAAGATAAACAAACGTGTTACCCACACTTTCCTTTATTCTCGTCCTTACCCAATGTACCTTGGAGGGTTAACAAAATAGGGAAATAATCAAAATCCCTGTAGGATGAATAATAGCAAATTCTACTAATACTAGGGAATACATATACATATACAATGCCTTTTAATTTTAAAATCGCTTCAAATTGTTTAATCTTTTAAATGCAATATACCACACATGGTAATGTAAACACTTTGTTATGTGTCAAACTCACACTTTATTTTCTTTTCAAACCAACTTCTACCCGAGTCCAATTAATTTATCCCCTTTACATTATCCTTTATCAATTATCATTTACGAGCGCGAAGCTCCATACTTTTTTTTTTATCATTTATTTGGAGTTCATCAATCTCATTTATGTTTACGGGTTTGCATCACCTTCCATAATATCACAGCCATTGCTTTACTTACCAGTTATTTGGGGTCTAAGCACGCCAGACCCTAGGGCTTCGATCCCTTAAATTTCTTAGTGGCCCTGAGTATATAATGTTTACTTTTTAGTAACGTCTTTTCACATTCACGTGTATTTTAACTCGGTCGATGAGGCCAAACATTCCAAAGTAATATCCTATCTTATATTCCCTTTATATTCCGTAATTACACACATTGAACGTCTTTTTACTTTAAAGTCCTTACAATTAAGTTTGTTTATTACTAAAATTAATGCCACTTTACCACTTCCAAAGCTTTAAACTAACTATGTAATTATTTCTACATATTAAATATCAAGTTTTAAGGACCACGAGTAATATTTATACTTTTTAGGGTTCATTTTATAATTTATGTAACTATAATGACTGTTGTGTAAGCCTTACATTTTTAGGGGAAAATTCATAATATCACAACTTTAGGGGCTATTTCATAATATTTATCACTTAAGGGGATATTTTTGCAATATTCTTAACTGGGGAGCTATTTTGGATTTTTAGCAAACTTATATCAAGCAATCACAATTTATAACTTTAGATTCATATATTATGTATTTTTCATATCCATTATTTGGTATTTTACCAAATTTATCCTAAATGTTAAACAACATTTATACTCATTTTTAATATCATTTTAGGGTTTAACAAATCATAATTATGCAACACATATTGAAAATATCCTAACAATATTTTCTTTAAAATATATATTTTAAAAGCATACATGTTGTCCAAAAATATTAAAGCATGTTTGATGTTTCTTTCATAAAATGATAACATTTACAACATATTTTCTTTCATCAAAATCATAATATTTACATACATAGGTGGCATGATGGATTAAGGAATACATATATACACACACACACACACATTGTATTTTATTTTTGAAAATATGTAATAGAAAACCCTTACCTTAAATATGAAGAAATCTATTGAAATGGTGTAGAATGAAAAGTCCAACAACTCCTAAGACTCCTTGAAAATACTCCTTGCAAATCGCAAATATTTAGTAGCTGATACTCAAGGTTTACCCTCTCACTTACGAATATATTTTGGGTGCAAAGATTGTGAAAATATAATTTCCTCGTGGGTGTTTTATAGCAGGAGTGGGTTTTGTTTTTGTCTTTGTCTTTGCGTTGGAACAAAATTGGTTGGATGGGTTAAGACGCAGATAATAAATGTAAAAGGATAAACGAGGATAACCATTAAAATTTTTATAGGATAACATGGTTGACTAAATTTGTGTAAAGAGGGTAGAAATATTATGTTGGATATTTAACATATGGGGACATAAGGGTACCAGTTGGGTTTCAAAAGTTCATACATTTTTTGACAATGCAACACTTTAGAGAGGTAAGCTCTGCCTGTAAGTTTGAAAGGATGGAATTTCTCATCGGTGATGGATCTATAATGGTAAAATACATTGCCCATTATAGCGAACTTATGCAACCATAACAGCTTACTCACGTTCCCCTCTAATTCTAATGTCTCCATAATTACATTTAAATAATTAATTATCGATAAATTCATTTTTTTATCAATATGCGACGATGTCATAAGTCATTACTTGGGATGTGTTGGGATGCGAATGATTTCACACGTATATGAGAGGTGAGGTGTTATACGCATGTGAGTGACTACGGGGGAATATTTATTATGCATTGACTGTATTATTGCGTCATAAATTAAGCAAGAATTCTCTTGCTTTTCGACAACCAACCCTAACTGCCAGGCACCACTGCCATAGCGGTTAGGCAGCTCGACCTAGCAACTTGGCACCATCGTTGCAGCAGTTGTACATGCAGCTACCCTTAACCGCCGTTTCATTTCATTCCACCGCTATTGTGGCCTTTCATCTATTGGGAGAACCACAACTGCATATTTGTATAGTACTCTCGTGGTCTGGCTTTGTTGCAGTCGTAGCTAACCCACGGCTCCTCATCTCCTTGCTTCTCAAACTAGCTACAAGTTAGTTTCCTACAAGTATGATTTCATTAGTCCATCTAATTCCTTTATAACACAAGCCATGGTTTGATTGTTAATTAATTTAATCATAACAACTAACTATTAAATTTACTAATACCAAATCCTTTAATAAAAGTTTTCATTATGTATATGAGGTTAACTAATTAACCTATTATTTAATTATTCCACATAAATTACTAATGTCACTAATGGTTAATTATAAAAATCTAGTTTTTTACACAACCAATCTCAAACCATTCAATTAATATAATTAAATAAATCTCCTTACAGGAAATGACACAAACTCGTACTAAATTAAAATTACCCGGGCTATCTTAGACCCATAACTTAGAATTCTCGAGTAACTATCCCATATAATGAGTCTATACATTAAAACTATTTATGTAAAAGGGTTTTTTTGGCCTGCCCACTATATTTTGGGGTGAGGGTCCCTTATGGACCCCCCCCCCCCCCCCCCCCACCCTCAGCTTCCAGAAAATGTGGGGGCGAGGAGCAGTCAAGTTTCTGCCCCTCAGCTTCCAAAAAATGTTGGGGCGAGGAGCAGTCGAGGTCCTCTCCCTCAACTGCAAGAAAATATTTGGGGCGCGGAACCCCCAAGGTCCCTCAACTGCAAGAAAATATTTGGGCGCGAAACCCTCAATTTCCAGAAAATATTTGGGTGCGGAACCCCCAAGGCTCCCCTCCCTCAACTGCCTAAAAATATTTGGGACGCGGAACCCCCAAGGTCCCTCAACTGCAAGAAAATATTTCGGACGAGGAACGCCCAAGGTCCCTCAACTACCAGAAAATATTTGGGCATGGAACCCCTAAGAATCCCCTACCTCAACCACTAGAAAATATTTGGGACGCGAAACCCCCAAGGTCCCTCAACTGCCAGAAAATATTTGGGATGCATAACCCCCGAGGGTCCCTCAACGACAGAAACTCATATTGAGAAGGAACCCCCGAGGGTTCAGACAAAACCTCATATTGAGAAGGAACCCACCCAGGCTCCCGGCAGAAACTCATATTTAGAAGGAATCCCCCTAGGGTCCCGACAGAAACTAATATTAAGAAGGAACCCTCCAAGGTCCGGACATAAACTCATATTGAGAAGGAACCTGTAATACCCCGTAATTTTATTGATTTTATCTAATGGGATTAATTAAATTAAATGGGAATTAATTATAAATTAATTCGAAATACTAGCGAGACGTGAGTTGGTATTTGATTATGATAATAATGTTGAATGCCACTGGGTAAATATGGCAATATATGATTATTGAATTTATTAAAATTGTCGCGAGTCATCGGGAAATTAAGTTGGGACGCCCGTATCAGTCGCGTCAGGAATCAATTTAATTGGATTTAAAAGTAAATTATAATTTTATCATACATATGATCATTTTGAGTGCGCCAACGTGTCCGGAGGGGTCGAAATAGTCAGAAACCACTAACCGGGAGTTTAGTTTGGGTCCCGAGGTATTTTTAGGCCAAATCGGCAACCCAGGAGGGTATTTTAGTCATTTTAATTTTTAAAGGATTTGGACCCACGAATTTTAGGCCTTATTTATCAGCTAATATCAGGGCTATTAGGGCCATTATCTGTCAAAAAGCAATAAGTGGGCAACGTGAGAAAGAGGAGAAGTTACAGGAGGGTTACAAACGCATAACCACCACCCACCACCACTTTTTGTCGGAATTGTGACCAGAGAGAGGGAGAGAACCAGCCTTTAACACCACCAGCGGATCAGAACATCAATTCCAAGACAAGTGATTTGATTTCATTAAGTTTCAGCGAATAATTTATCCATGCTAGTGTAGGATTTGATGATACCCTTGAATAATGAGGGAAACTCATGAAATTTGGAGAAGAAACCTAAATTTTGAATAGGATTTGCATGTATTTTAGTTCTGGAAGTAATTCAGTAACCAAATCATAACCCTAGATGAATTAAAAATGAATTTAGGAAGAGAAATATGATGGTTATTGAAGAAAATAGAAAAAAATAGGGTTTTAATGATAATATAATGATTTGATCCAAGAAAAGTCTCATTGTTGAGGATTTAAAAGTTTTGGAACGTTAAGAATCATATAATTAAGTCGTATAATGACCCCGTATACTTATATTAGTATTTCACATCATGTAGTGAAGTTTTGGGACAAATCTGGGACTAAAAAATGAAGAAACTCGTAGCCTCGCCTGCTTGATCGATCGATCGACATTCATAGGTCAATCGATCGACCATCGATCGATCGATCCCCCCAGAAATGGTGACCTTTTTCCCTTTTTTTAATTTAAGTGTTGTCGGCCATCGAACGTTGTAGTTGGGGATTATGTGAATACATTAGTACTTGAGGGAGACCAGTAGGGATATATTTGATACCATTAACATATTAGAATTGGGTTGGAATGTAGCGTTGAATTTATGAGTGTCCGATGAGTAATTTCCTATTTTATGATGCGAGAACATGATTTAAATTCGTAGGAGTGATAAGATAGGATTTCGGACATAACTAAGGAGTTAAGAGTACTGAATTAATATGTGGTAAAGTTAGGAGACTTAGTAACCTCTTCGATTAGGTTTACGTACTTGAAATTATACGACGTGAGACGTATCGGCGAAATATATTATATATCATTCAAAATAATCGTAGTTATGAATTAGACTAATGGTATAAGGCCGATAAAATACCTTTAATAATATAACAAGTTATATATTCAAAATAGAAACAATATACGTGACGATATAATCCAAATATAATTCAAATGTATAAACTTAAAAATAATGTCACTACATGTCTGGGGTAAATGTGAGGAGGTGAGTAGGCCACACGATATAAGAATTAATACACCCACTAATATACATCGTGCCGCATTGTTCGCGCAACCACAATAGGGAGTTCTCCTTCCTAGGTATCACATGCGTGACGAGCACTTTGGACTCGATCTCTTGAAGCGCACGTCCATGAACTATTCCACCCTGGACGATATTCGGGCCCCTCAACCCCCTCCCTATCCGTTGGCCATCAAATACGTCCAATATGAACACGCTCGGCCAACCAATTATCGACATCGGTCTGGGGAAGGGAGCCAAATAAGAAAGTGGATCATCGAAGTACACACGTGTCGGTGATAAAGCAGTGAGGTCCACATCCTCGTCATCCTGCGCCTCGTTCTCCCGCACCTCCTCCTCCTCCACTGCCTTCCCCTTCCCTTTCCCCTTACGGTCTCCGCCCAACGTACGCTTCATGAATGAGTATATATCTTGGACCGTCGCCTCCAAATGGGACAGCTTCGCGTCATGTGAATCCACCGTTCGAGCCAACCCGGTGTCGCTCATCTCCAATCCGATGATCCTAGATTTGGCCACCCGCGAGCTCACCCCCTTATCCTCCCCTTGCGATCAGAGCCAAGCACTTGGCTGAGTGCGTATGTGGACAAAGACGCCTTGTCGGCATCAGACTGCGACCCATGCACTTCCTTAAGCTTTGCCTGAAACGACAAAAAACACATGACTAGTAAAATAAGTAAACTAAAAAATTATAACGTAATTAACAAAAATGAAACTGTCGGATTACTTACAATCGTGGTCGCGACGCCCGGGAACACCTCCTTATCCTTCCCCTTCTTCGTCCGAAGAGCCACATAAGTATCGAGCCTATGTGGCTTACCCCCTGGGCCACTCCCTACACCCTGAAATAAAATAAAGTAAAATTAGTATCGGCCCCGCAAAGTAAAATAATGAAGAATAATATATTTCTGTAGTTATAGAAAAATTAAATCTTACCTTCATCCTATGCTCCACCTCGGCGTAAGACGTCCGGCCGGAGTAGTGCACGTCCGTCTTTTTTGCCCGATTTTCCCTCCCCGATTGGCGAGATGCCAATTATCGATCCTCGATCTCATTGTCAATGAACTTTTGCCATTATGCCAATGAGATCGGCTCCTTGGGCGGGATGGATCCACGCCATTGGATAATGGACTCTCGTGTTTTTCCAAAGTACCGTGTCCGCATATTTTTCTTCCACGTCTTGTGTTGCTCCCTCAACTGCTCCAAGACGGAATCGCGTAGCTTTGGATCCAAGTTGAATTGTTCATGTCCAACAAATACAATGTTAGTTGCTAATAAATATAAATATAAATATAAATATAAAATGAAATTGAAATCGAAATTGAAATTGAAATTGAAATATTCATATAAATATAAATATATTACCTGTAGTGTCGCCCAAACAGCTAACTTGAGCTCATATGGCACCTCCTTCCAACTCATAAACCCCGGGCCGATGACCGTCTTTAGAAGCTCGAGGGATCTCGCTAATAGCTCTGACTTGTTCTCGATGGTAATACCAAATTTGCCATATTCGGGGAGTCTAGGGGCCGAGCAGCCCTCGTCGCCTCCGCTACCACCGAGCCCAGATGACATCATCACAACCAGCATCATCATCCTCGCCTTAATACCTGAAGAAGACATTTGCTGTAAAAAAATGTTATTAGTACTGATAAGCACCCAAAACTGTACATTTTATACCCCGAATAGTTGTATTTTAGTTGCTAATTCTCGACAATATGGGTCTTATGCGCTTAAATGTTTAATATGCAGGTTTAATGTACGTTGCGGTGTTCAAACGCGTATTTCAAAGCAATTGTGCATTTTAATGGAGCTAAATACCCTTATCTTGTACCCCAATTACCTCTCCCGTACCCTAACCCGAGCCTAAACCTAGCCAAACTTACCCTAAGCCCGTGTGTGTTTTATTTGTGTCATTTTATTATTTTTTAGATTTTTAGTTTGAGTCATTTCTATTTTTTAGGATTTATTTTGTATTTTATAGGTTTCATTTTCTATTTTTCTATTCTATTTTTATATTAATATAGTTTTACTTTATTTTGATTTTTATTAGTTTCTAATTTTATTTTATTTTATTAAGATTTTAATTTTTAGGATTTCATTTATTTAGTTTATTAGATTTTATATTTTTAGGACTTTAGTTTTTAAATTTAATAGATTTATATTTTTATTTTTATTTTCATTTCATTTCTTTTTATTTTTATTTTTATTTTTATTGAGTCTTTATGTTATTTTTTTTAGTATAGGAATTTAATTTTTAGATTTTAGTTTTTATAAGTTTTATTTTATTAGGGTCCAATTAAACACACACACACGACACATAACCCACTACACCCAATACCTCACCCCTTACCATACACCTCACCTACACCTTAACCCCTACTTCTTCTTCAACCTCCTAACACACCCTTTCTCTCTCCTCTCTCATCTAAACCCATTAACACACCATTACCACAAAAACCCAGCCCTCATTCCCTCTTCCTGCTCCAATTTCCGGCGAGACCCACCTGTGTCCTTACCCGGCAGCTCCTTCCCGACCTCACGCCGCCCTCTCTTCTCTCCTGCTATTCCACCGCCGGCAGACACAAGCCTCTACCCTCTGCCCGCCTCGCCGGCGACAACTGCGACCCCGGCGCTACTCCGCGCAGCCACCTGCTCCCCCGTCCGGCGTCAACAAACCTCGAAGCCTTACCCCTCGCCGGCGCCCTACTACTCAGACCCGCCTGAAACCCTAGCGCCGCCCCTGCCCGGCGGCGATCCAAGCACCTACCTCCGGCGCCTCTCTCTCACCCCGCAGCCTTCTCCGTCGCCCAGAAAACCGACCCCGCCGGCGTCGTCCCTACCGCCAGGCGGCAGCTCCATTCCCGACCATCTCCGGTCGCTCCTCTCCGACTCGCGACCAAGCAGCACCGGCCAACCTTCCCTTTTCCGCCGGCGGCGCCCTGCACTAATCCGGCCAACCCATTTCAACCCAACCCGATCTCCTCCGTAGCCCATAACCCATTTTTAATGCCAAAGACCCACTTTCTAAATCATTTCCCATTTCACCAAAGCCACGATCTGCTCAAATTCCAAATAAACCAAAAACCAAATAAACTCAAATCCCACATGTGCATTAAACCACCTTATAACCCCTTTTCCTATTATACTCCCCAACTAACCTTGTCTAACCAAATACCCATTATACCCCCATTTAATCCAAATCAGATTTTTTCCCAAATGACCTCACACCTCATGTGCACACATCCAAACCACATGCACTCCCTACCTTTTTACCATTATACCCCTTTGCTCCATTGCATATAAAAAGAAGATGAAGACCTCATTTGTAGGTAATTCTAGATTAGAGAGCTTTTTAGATAGGAATTTTAGAGAGAAAATTAGGTAGAGAAAAACACCTTTGTAAATATTTTTTTTTTAGTTTTGTTTTTCTTATTTTATTTCTTTAGATATTTGTGAGGTTAAATATTGTAAGTGAGTTAAGATAGTGAATATTTTAATTTCAAATCATTTGGATGCTCAATTAAGTGGTGTATGCTTCAATTTGGAAGATTAGAGTTCAAGTTTCTCAAGGAGACTTGGTTTGCTTGTTCTATTCTCTTCTCTTTTATTTTAGTAGTCTTGATTATTAATTTGTCATGTTTCATATCATGTTAGGCTAACACCCCTTTCAAGGGGTGGGGAAACCCATTATTTTGATGTTAATGTTAATTTAATTAGTTTAATTAAATTAAAATTCCCTTTGATGATTATTTTTGCAATCTTACTTTTAATTTATGCCTCGAGAGAGGGTAAATGATTTTCGAGAGAAAATCGAGATTCTAGTCTTAATTTCCATCTTAGAATCGAACTAGAGATAGGTTTTTCTAAAATGTGAAATTATTTCTTTGAATTTCAACTCTAATCATACTTTTATGATCTAAACTAATTTAGTAAATCGATCCTAGCGGGTGATTTGTTAGATGATGTTTAGATCTACATTTTGTGAGTTGTAGGATTGTAAATTTAATCCTCTAAAAGATTATTATCAAAATTACATTTGCAACGAGAGTTGATTTGTAATTTCAATATTAATTTGGGACGTTTAATTTGAATAAATTAATTAAATAGATTAACTAGAAATTATGGTATAACCCCACTCCTTGATTGTTCTCACCTTTATTTACCTCACTTTATCTCTTATTTTTAGTTTAGACTTTATTTTTCATTTTAGTAAATTTCTAGTTAGATATTTTCATTTAAGTTTAGTTTAGTTTAGATCTCACCTCACCCTTTTGTTTTAATATTGAAAAAACTAAAAAAAATAGAAAAGTGAAAAAGCACAAAAAGAAAATAAATAGTGAATTACAATTGAATTTGTTCCATGTGTTTTACTCCCTTGAAAGTGGATTGATACCCTTACTTACCTCTACACTTGAGTTTATTATATTTGTAGGTATGTGAGGTTTTGACTAACTTGGCTTCCGACAACGACCATACGCAAAAAGCCTAGTTATCAAATGGCGCCGTTGCCGGGGATTTAGAAGCCTCTCTACCTTGGATCGGTAGGACTCCCGGGGACGACTGAGATAGGCGTGATCTCCCCCCGGTCGACTCAAATTTTTCGGCACCCCACGGCGTAAAAACCGTGGGAGGTACATTTCTTAAACCCCCGCGTCTCTCCTGTAAGCGAGTTCATTTATTGTGTGTGCTTTGTGTGCTCTTATTTGATTTTATTCTCGCATTTATTTTCGAATGGTGTGATGAATTAATTGACTAAGACCTACACCCGGTCACTCACGAGAAGGGATTTCATCCCCCAACTAACTCGCTTACCATTGTGTGCTACCCTAGCCATCACTAAATTTAAAATCAATCAACTAGGCAGCCCACTAGGAGAACATTTTGCAAAGGCGATCACTCAGATAATTCCGTGATTTTTATCGCCCGCGGACTTAATTAAAATTTGACTACCCTTTCACTAAATTCAAAGATAAAAATTGGCTATGTGCTAGTTAGGAATTTTTCTTGACTTGTATGTGTGTCCAATTCCATTTTTTGGTAGTCGGTTTTAGTTAGTTCGTCCAATTCAAAGAGTCCACATTTTTTTCCCCACCTTTTCTTTCAAAAAAATCCAAAAATCCAAAAATATTTTTCTTCCTTTATTTTTCAAAAAAATCCAAAAATATTTTCTTTCTTTCATTTTAGAAAAAATCCAAAAATATTTTCTTTCTTTAATTTTTAGAAAATCCCAAAAATATTTTCTTTCCTTTTGAAAAAATTTCAAAAAATCAAAAAAATATTTCTCACCTCATGGACGAAGAACGTCCTTTAAGGGACTACTTTGGTCATTTTCCATTGACACGTGACACGTGTGAGAGTGGTCCCAAGCGATCTCTTTATGATATTCTTCATGATTTCACCTCTCTCACGAGTACCGTTGGTACTCTTGACCCATCTATGCACTCACCTCCTATTCCATCACCCTCGGTGTCAAGTGTCACTGTGCCTCCTCCCTTGTTGTGCACCCACTGTTCTAATGCCGATCACATGTCCCATGTGTGCCCATACTCATCATATCCATACAAAACCACCATGGAACATGTGTATCCATATGACACTGTTTCGGAACCCACCTCGGCCTACTACCCTGCTATACCTAATCCCGAGTTGTGTGAGTCCCCGAGTTATTCGTGGAGGCCTGATCACCCTTCCACGCAATACGTATCCCAACCCGATGTTGTGGATCCTCACACGTTCCAGCAGTCGTCATGGCAACCTTGTGCACCCAGTCACGATCAGTTTCCTCACTACGCACCCCATGAGTATCAACCATCTGTCCATCACGAGAGCAATCCTTTCGTGTATGATGCACTTGGCCCCACCCCACCCACTTCATATGAGTATTCTCCATACACTCACGATTATAGCGAGTTGTGTTCACCTCACCCACCACCACCACCCATCATTCCACCTCACCCACCACCACCACCCATCATTCCACCAACACCTTCATCCACATCCACTCTCGAAATCCTCTTGCAAAAGTTCATACTTGAGCAAGAGCAAGCCACTCAAACTCAAGCTCTCCAAAGGCTTGAACAAAGGTTAAATGAATTGGTGTGTGCGCGAGAGTTGGATATTCCCATGGCCCCACCCATCGTTGCCACCGAGTGTGACGATGATGTGTCCCCTTGTGACACAGAATTTGAGTGTGACCAACCCTACCACCCCGAGAATCTTGAAGTTGAGACCATTCCATGGTCCGGGTCCCAAGTCGACAATTGTGTTGACATACCTTTCATTAGTGAGCCTGATTCAACCCCACCCTGTCCTTATAAACCCATCATTGCGGTTCCCATTCACCTTCCCACTCCTGTCATATCCAAAACAATGCCCGAGTCTATACCCATTGAGCTTCACCATTGTGTTCCCGAGGAACCAATTTATCCTAGGTTAGCTCCGGCTACGAGTGTTCACCATTTTCCCGAGATAGAATCCGTGATAGTTACTAACTATCCGGATATGGATGATATCCCACCATGCATGGCTCCCGTTGAGCCCAATATTTTTAGTGATTCCTCTATCTCCGATATTGGTGCCTCGTTTTACCCACCCACCCCATTCCCCGATGCTGCTTTTATGGAGAAGTTGATCACTCCATCTTTAGAAACCACACTCCCTTGTGAGTATTCCTTTACTCCTCCCAATGAGTGTGTGTCTCCCACGCTTGAGTTGGATCATCTTCCTCCACCATTTATCCCACCCGACCCACCCATTATCATTTACACCCCACCACCTGGTTTGGATCTTGATTTTGCATATTTTAAGTTTCCATCTACATTTTTAGATCCTCACCTAAAACCATCCACCTTCCACGAGAGTTATGGTGATACTCTCCACTTCCGTGACACCGAGTTTGTTCCTCCATGCACACCACTTCCTTGTGGTGTTGATTTTTCTCAACAACTCCCTGGTGTGTCACGGCGCGACCATTATCATCGCCTATTCATAGAACGGTCGTGTGATTTTTATGAGCCCCACCCCATTCCACTTACCAAACCCTTTTGCCTTCCCATACAACTTGAGCACTATGCTTATAGGGCCCTAGTTGCCCTCACCTTTACGCTCAACAAGGCTCGAGACCGATGCCTCTTCACCTTTACCCTTTTTCCCACCCGCCCATGGTCCACCGATGCTTTGCATCGTGTGATGCACTTCGCCATACAAGTGCATTTACCACTTTAGCCTGTTTCCAGCAAGACTGACGCTTCAGTCTTGTTTGGGGGTGATTTTCATCACCCATTCTTCTGCCGCCCTGCGTTTTCATAGATCTTATCTTTAGGGTGAGATTCCATCGGTCTGGATGAAGACATTAAACTTAGCGCTACCGGGAGGCAGGCCGCGTTTCTTGTACTAGTCTCATCATGTTTAGGGGTGGTGTTTTACATCACCCAATGCTTTACCATGTTATAGACTTGTACACATTGTTTCTCTCATCTTTTACTCAGGTGTATTCTTGGATTCACATGTCTACTTCATTAGCGGTTGATTTCTGGTAATCTCTTTCCTTCCTCATGCTCTCAATTTTAAAAATCATTTTACTTAACATCGAGGACGATGTTCCTTTTTGTTTGGGGGTGGGGAATTTTATCAAAATTGTACCTCTTTTGAAAAATTTTGATTTTTAAACCTGATTTTTAAAATTTCGTGCAGTTTCTTTCATCTCACTCATTGATGTGAATTTTCAATCATCCATCTTTCAAAAGTCTAGGAATCAAGCTAGAGAATATTTTTTCTAATAGCTTATGTAATACGTAACAAGGCATTTTGCACCATGAATTTCTAGACTCAACAAAATTTGCACACTTATCACGTCATTACGTTTAGAGTTGAAGAGTACTACAATTCTAAAGAGAACCTTAAGGATCACTAGTTGAGACTTTAGCTTGTGAGATTTGTGCCTTTCACCCTTTTAGAGTGTCTTACGCAATCTCCGAGTCACAAGTTGATTCAACTTCCTTTGGGTCCGCACTTTAATTGTTGTATGATCTCATTATTCTTCATTTTTTGGCTTGATCACTGAGAATGACATCACTTTCGAGTTGTAAGAAACACGTGTCTTGAAATTTGTCCCGAATACTAGATTTTCATCCATACACTTACCATTTACCATTCAGTCCACCCACTACATTCCCACATATTTCCCCACACACCCACCTATCACCTCCATTTATATCATCCATCATCATTTCAAATAAAAGAGTGTGATTTCAAATGTAAATGTCTTCATTGTTGGTTTGAAAAGTGAGAAAAAAAAAAAAAAATAGCAAAAGAAAAGAAAAAAAAAGAAAAAAAAAATAGAAAAAAGAAGAAAAGAAAAGAAAAATAGCAAGAAAAAAAAAAGAGAGAAAAGAAAAAAAGAGAGTTTGTAGTTAATTTTTATGTAATAAAGACATTTTGTTCTTCAAGTGTATACACTCTTCTATCATATACATTCATCCATCACCCTTTATCACTCATAACACCATTATATCCTATATACCACATCCATACATCACACATCCATCATACCACACCTTATACCATCCTTTCCATTTCATTTTCCCCTCACCCATATCATCCATATGTTCCCCTAGGTGTTCGGACAAATGAAAGTCAACGTGGTGAATAACTCGACGTTCTCACTATAGTGATTAGCATTCTTTCATGAGATCATTTTCTTTCTTATTGTTCGTTCTTTCTTATGTGTGTGAGACGTTTGAACTTGATTACATTTACTCACCTCCTCACACACAAGAGCGATACACTGACCCATATCTCGAGAGTTCGTTTGAGAGTGATATATCTAGTGAGATTTGAAGATGAAGCGTTGATTCCGACAAGGCAATCTAGGAATTACTCTTGTGATACTCGACCCGTTTTGACTGATTCACACCACACACGTTGAGTTCTAGGAAGGATGTGCCTTGAGTATTTACTTAGCTTAAACTTTTTACACATTCTAGCTTGTATTTCTGAAAATATTTCTCATGATGGATTGTGCGATTATTCTATGTCTAGTAAGAGATTGACTGCCCTTCAATAAATTTTTGCAAAATAAGAATTTTGTGGGTATATTCCCTGCAAACCCTCACGAGACACAACTCGTCCTGTAGGGCAACCTATAGGTTTAAAGGCTTGTTGCACATGCTAAGTGCAATCGCAAGTGCCCGCGAAAGTGGTACACTGTTGGTTACTTATCTGTCTCTTTCTCTCTATCTTATTGCTCGAGGACTAGCAACGCTCTGTTTGGGGGTAAAATTACTTCTAATGTAGATTTTTGTCGTTGTGCAACTTCTCTATCCATCACAACCAGCATCATCATCCTCGCCTTAATACCTGAAGAAGACATTTGCTGTAAAAAAATGTTATTAGTACAAATAAAAAAAATGTTATTAGTACACATAGACACACACGCAGTCTCCCACCCCTACCCCACCACCCACCCCCTCACCCCTCACCCCACCCCCACCACACACACGCACACGTACACACACCCACCCCCCACCCCCTCACCCCTCACCCCACCTCCACCACACACACGCACACGTACACGTACACACACCACCCCCACCACACACACAATAATCCAATAATGATTAATAATTATATATATTATGTTTCATTTAATTATGTCTTATTTATATTCAAATTCAATTATTAATAATTATATATAGTATGTTTCATTTAATTATGTCTTATTTATATTCAAATTTAATTATTCAAAAGTTGAAAAATCCCACCCCCATATGGACAATAATCCAGTGGTCATATCACTTTTAAAACTAACCAACCCAACATTTACTAAATAAAATAATCCAACAACAATGTCTACAACAAATGTGTATATTCAAATTCAATTATTAATAATTATATGTAGTATGTTTCATTTAATTATGTCTTATTTATATTCAAATTCAATTATTAATAATTATATATAGTATGTTTCATTTAATTATGTCTTATTTATATTCAAATTTAATTATTCAAAAAATGAAAAATCCCACCCCCATATGGACAATAATCCAGTGGTCATGCCACTTTTAAAACTAACCAACCCAACATTTACTAAACAAAATAATCCAACAACAATGTCTACAACAAATGTGTATATTCAAATTAAATTATTAATAATTATATATAGTATATATTAATTTACTAATTTACAATAAGGGGCAATCATATATTAATTTACTAAAAAAATTAATAATCAATCAATTTTTTACAAGGGACACTACGCGCACACACACATAGACACACACGCAGCCCCCCACCCCTACCCCACCACCCACCCCCCATCCCTGCCACCACCCTCACCCCCTCACCCCACCCCCACCACACACATGCACACGTACACCCCACCACCACCACCCCACCACCACCCCACCACCACTCCCCCTACCACACCCCCTGCCCCCTCCCCCACCACCACACACATATATACACACACATATACACATACACACATATATATACACACATATATACATACACATATACACATACATATACACACATATATATACACACATACATATACACACATATATATACACACATATAGAAATGAAAGAGAAAGAGAGGAAAAAAATTTACCTTAGAGAGAGAGAGAGAATCGCTTGTAGAGAGAGAGAAAGAGGGAAACCAAAAATGGTGGGAAAAAAAAGAGTCTAGGGCTTTTTTTACTGAATATATTGTCACGGTAGTGTCAAGGTCCTTG
The DNA here is from genome assembly GCA_949130495.1 of Sambucus nigra. Taxonomy (NCBI): domain Eukaryota; kingdom Viridiplantae; phylum Streptophyta; class Magnoliopsida; order Dipsacales; family Adoxaceae; genus Sambucus; species Sambucus nigra. The sequence goes on from OX422209.1 coordinate 690,331,485, forward strand.
ACCGTGACAAGTCCGTGATAAATATATTTATCACGGACTCGTCACTGTCAATGACCGTGACAATTCTTTGTCACGGTCGTGTCAAGGTCATTGACCGAGACACAAAACGCGAGATTCGTGTCACGGCCAATGACCGTGATAAGGGTGGCCGGCTGAAAGGTGATATTTTGGCCATTTTGGTGTAGTGTTGAGTGAATGCTTAGTATATGGATTTTATGTGTATAACATACCTACCATACTTGCTATCACGGGAGGCTGGCTTTCGAAATAGGGCCATCTAATCTTTGTGTACCTACGGGGGGATTTAGATCGGTACCTTAAGGACACAGGGATGTGAATGGATTATTTGTGAGTTAATAAGTCAGCTGACCATGAGAGCGTAGGTATGTGCGTGACCCATGGGTATGTGAACTATGTTCGCCTCCAATATGTGTGATTTTGCTTATTGAAATTGTTCCTGAGAGAGTCGAAACACGTAGTCCTTATGTACGTGATGTACCGGGATTCGATAGCAGAGTATGTGCGCACCACAGCTTAGCCTAGGGGTGCCCTATTTGTATATTTATGCTAAGAATAATATACTTGTGATTATAACGGACTCCTTGTTAAAGTGTGAATATGAATAATTGAGACATTTGAATGGGATTAAAAATGAGAATTTCATATCGTAACTGTTATAAATTAATTTTGATCAATGAAAAGCTGAGATGCACGCAGGATATATTAGAATGTTATGAATAAACCCCGATATTATAACGTGAGGACAGGAAGTGGTACAAACTAGTTTGTTAACGGCATAACTAGGACGGGTTAAGGATATACGTTAGGCGTGCACATTAGTTGAGGGGTGAGGAACTCATGTGAGAGCACGTAACTAACATGTATATAATATTCACTGTTTAATGCAATTAAACACTTGCTATATTTTTAAACTGTTTTCACCTCGAGCTCTGACCCGTTTTCTCTCAAATCTATTTTTCTTGAAAAACCTTTTAGGTGCCCAGCCACAGGGACGTCAAGCATAGGAGTTCCATTCCATTGACGTGTTGTAGCTGCTGTGGAAGTTATAGGATCTCGGTAGTAGACGCCTCCAACTCTGCAATTAATTCTATTTTGGGTCATTCATCTGTTAGGGCATGTCGCCCCCTTTCCATTTAGAGATTGCTTTCTCATACTTTCGGTTTCATTTCAGTTTTGGAGTTATTTATTTATTCAGACTTTGTATTGGGTTTTATTTAGTATTTGGATTATTCAGGGGAGTGTTACTCCAGACTCATTTATTATTCCATTATTATTTTCCGTTGTGATTGTGATGTGGATGTGGTATAGTTAGCTTATAATTTAATTGGTTGCATGATAATTTAATTTAATAAAATTTGGCAACTCACTTTTTAAATATTAGGTGGCTAGTAATTATTTAAGAATGTTTTCGACAGTGATGCTATGAAATGAACCAACTTGACATTTTGTATTAATTTGAATAAAGGAGTAGCTACCCAGTATTTAATTAGTCGGGGTGTTACAGGTGGTATCAGATCATCAGGTTCTAGTGTCCTTAGGATCTGTACAGCTAGTTATATTTTCGCGTAGCGTCCTTTGATATAGAGCCCTATATTTTAGGATTGTTGTACTCTTTTATGTATTTTACGTTCTTTAGCTATTTTTAGATATTAACTGTGGACTTATAAAACTTCTCTCTCATTTCAGATGCCTCCTCCACGTGCACCGTGAGTTCCCAGGGGTGCCCAGCCTCAGCCTGCACCAGTTCAGGGTTCTATGAACACTGCGGAAGTTGCCGCCATTGTAGCCCATGCGGTAAATGCCGCATTAACAGTTGTACAACAGGCACCACCTCAGGCACCGGTGGTAGCCCCAGTCCAGGCTCATGTATTCCTGTCTTCTTGGGAACGTGTCCGTGATGCCTTTCAGAAGGCGCACCCACTGGAGTTCGCAGGGAGCTCTGACGTTGTTGTGTCGAGCCAGTGGAAGAAGGACATCTAAAGACACTTGAGGATATATGAGTGTACAGATGTACAAAGGCAGATACTGGCTAAATTTAAACTGGTAGGAGCAACGTTGCAGTGGTGGGAGTCCATTACCACCGTAGAGGAGAGAGATGTTCTTTCTATTCAGGAGTTTTGGGTGCGGTTCGATCGCAAATATTTTCCCTCAGTAGTTCACATCGAGATGAGCCAAAAATTGATGAACCTTAAGCGTGAAGGGAGGACAGTGGCAGAGTATGAAGTCGAGTTCACTAATCTTCTGAACATCGTTCCCGATGAGAACCCTACTAAAGAGAAGAAGATCCAGAAGTTCATGGATGAGTTGATGTGGAGGATTCGTCAGCACCTACTAGGTAATCTCTCATTGGACACCTACTCAGATGTGGTTAACGCAACATTACTCCACTGCCACGACCACCGCTTTCATATGTCAAAGGGTAAGCGAGCAGGAGAGTCCAGCCAGTAGGTCAGGACAGGGGGAAATGGTGCCAATGGGGCACAATCAACTTAAGGTCAGCACAGGCAAGGTGATCAGAGTTCCCATCAGGGGGATTCTAAGAGATTTAGTTCAGGAGGTTTCAGGCATAACCAAGGAGGTTTTTGGCATGGACAGCAGGGTCATCAGGGCCAGCAGGACCAACAGTAGTTTCATCCGGGCTAGCATGGCCAGGGTAGGGGTGGTAACGGTCATCAGGGTCGTGGGCAGTAGGGTCAGAGAGGGGGAAACTTCTCAGGGAAATGTTTTATATGTGGAAGATTGGACATAAATGCCAGGAGTGTCCTGAAAGGGGCAGGGCCCCGATGCAGAAGCAGCAACAGGGTGATCGATATGAGCCCCAGAGACCGATGTTTCCCGCTGCCCTCCCAGCGCCACCGCAGATGCCAACATTGCCACCTATCCCAGAAGTTCAGTAGGGACAGCTTCAGTACGGTCGAGTTTATCACCTCTAACAGGCCATAGTCCCGCAGGACCCACCCACGATTGAGGGTATGTTTTCTATTCAGGGGACTATGGGGAGTATTTTATTTGACACGGGAGCCACACATTGTTTTATTGCCACGAGATTTGCATGCGCTATGGGGTTATTAGATACTTCGGATAGCACTGTTACTTGTGTAGAATCACCGTTGAGTAGGGGTTTTATGATTTCTCTTATATGTAGAGGTGTGGGCGTAGAGATTGGGAGGTTTACTTTACCTGCCTATATGTTAGTATTATATATGACCGAGTATGATGCGATCATTAGTATGGATTAGCTGGTTACGTATTGAGCCATGATTGATTGTTTCAGTAGGAGTATTATTTTTGCCATACCTGGGCAGGAAATGTTTCTAGTGGCGATGCCTCATACTGAGGGAGGATCGTCCACTCACTTGTACTATATAGAGGAGGAGACCTCTAGGGAGGTGGTGATACCACTTGATTCGATTCCAGTTGTTAGGGAGTTCGCTGACGTATTCCAGGATAATTCGAGATTACCTCTTAGTAGAGACATTGACTTTGTTATCAATTTGACGTCGGGCACACAACCGCTAGCCCGCGCACCTTACCGTATGGATCCAGCGGAGATGAGGGAGCTATCGGATCAGATAGAGTAGTTGTTGGGTCAAGGGTTTATCCGTAGGAGTACTTCTCCTTGGGGTGCTCCTGTGTTGTTCGTTAAGAGGAGGGATGGATCTTTGAGGTTGTGTGTAGATTAATGGGAATTGAATAAGGTCACGATATGGAATAAGTATCCATTGCCCCGAATCGATGACTTATTAGACCAGTTGAGAGGAGCTGCCTTCTTCTCAAAGATTAACTTGAGATCGGGATACCATCAGTTACGTATCAGGGAGCGGGATGTCTCAAAGACTACTTTCTTGACAAGATATGGTTCCTACGAGTTTAGGGTTATGCCTTTTGGCCTAACCAACGCCCCAGCCGTGTTCATGGACTTAATGAATAGGGTGTTCAGAGAGTTCCTAGACTAGTTCATCATTGTCTTCATTGATGACATTTTCGTTTACTCCCGGATAGAGGAGGAGCATGTCGACCACTTGAGATAGGTTTTGCAGACGCTGTGTGAGAACGGGTTATATGCAAAATATGATAAGTGTGGGTTTTGGCTGAAGGAGGTTTAGTTTTTAGGGCATATCATTTCAGATAAGGTGATATCTGTTGATCCAGGGAAGGTATCAGCGGTGAGGGAGTGGGGACATCCCACGACACTGACAGAGATACATAGTTTCTTGGGCTTAGCGAGATACTACAGGAGGTTTATTTGGGGGTTCTCAAAGATAGCGGGTCCTTTGACACATCTGACTCGCAAGGGTGTGCCATTTATCTGGAGCGATGCCTCTCAGTTGGCATTCGACGAGTTGAAGGAAAAGTTGACCTCAGCACCGGTGTTAGCATTGCCCAGGCTGGGAGTGGAGTATCTAGTCTACACTGATGCGTCCTTAATAGGACTTGGGGGTGTACTACAGCAGGAGAGTCAAGCTATAGCTTATGCTTCCCGTAAGCTTAAGCCTCACGAGAAGAATTACCCCACCCATGACTTGGAGTTAGCGGCAGTCGTATTCACTCTTCAAATTTGGATACATTATCTCCTGGGGGAGAAATTTCGTTTATTCACACACCACAAGTCCCTTTAGTACCTATTCACGCCGAAGGAGTTGAATATGCGTCAACGCGGGTGGCTCAAGTTTGTGAAGGATTATCAGTTATATATCCAATACCACCCAGGAAAGGCTAACATCGTAGTAGACACGTTGAGCCATAGGCCAGTAGGTGAGGTGTCCGAGGTGTGGAAAGCAAAGTGGAAGGAGTTGGGAAATCAAGACGCAGTGGCCCGATCATTCATGTCTATGATGATAATTACGCCCCAGATTATTACGTGGGGGATACAGACCCAGGCAGCAGGCCCATTTTGTCAGGAGCACATAGTACGATTGTTAGCAGAGGGGGCCGAGTCGTATGTCGTTGGTTCAGATGGGGCTTACGCTTCAATGGAAGGTTAGTTGTTCCTGAGGGGGAGGACTTGCGACACGAGGTAATGACAGAGTCACACGGGTCGCGATTCGCGGTGCATCCTGGTGGGGATAAGATGTACCGGGACAGGAGGCGATAGTACTGGTGGAGCGGGATGAAGAAAGATATTGTCGAGTTCGTTTTGAAATGTACCACTTATCATCTAGTAAAGGTGGAATATCAAAGGCTGGCAGGACTTTTACAACCATTAGAGATTCCTATGTGGAAATGGGAGATCATTTCCATGGACTTCATCACGGGATTATCTACATCGCCGAGAGGTCACGACTCCATATGGGTGATCGTGGATCGGTTGACAAAGATTGCTCACTTTCTGCCAGCCCAAACGGACTACACTACGGGACAGTATGCCCAGATGTTCATAGTTGAGATAGTGAGACTCCAGGGGGTGCCTCTCAATATCGTGTTCGACAGAGACAAGATATTTGTGTCACGGTTTTGGGAGAGTTTCCAGGAAGCCATGGGAACGGAGTTACGATTGAGTACAACCTATCACCCACAGACAGATGGGCAGACCGAGCGACTGAATTAGGTGTTAGAAGACATGTTGCGTATGTGCATCCTAGACTTTGGAGGTGGTTGGGAGCAGTATCTTCCACTGGTGGAGTTTTCCTATAACAACTCCTACCACTTCACTATCGGTATGGCTCCATTCGAGGCGTTGTACGATAGACCTTGTCGATCCCCATCATGTTGGTTAGAGGTGGGGGATAACAAACTCCTTGGGTCGGAGGTGATTCACGATACTTCGATGAGGATAGAGATGATACGGAGTCGTATTCGGGAAGCTCAGGACCGACAGAAGAGTTATGCCGATGCCAAGAGGTCCTTTTGAGAAGTCAATGCGCGGGACCAAGTGCTGCTGAGAGTGTCTCCTATGAAGAGGATTATGCATTTCGGGAAGAAGGGGAAGTTGGCGCCTAGATATGTGGGGACATTCCCTATCATTGAGAGAATTGGGCTAGTCGCATATAGACTTGGGATACCGGAACACTTGCATAGGGTCCATGACGTGTTCAATATTTCCTCACTGAGGAGATATCTTCATGACGATTTAGCCCGTACATATATTGCCTTAGAGGATATTGATCTACAGTCAGATAGTTCGTATGAGGAGGGGCTGGTTGCTATTTTAGACCATAGCGAGAGGAAATTGAGATCGAAGATAGTACCGTTACTACGTGTTCAGTAGCGGCATCATAATGCGGAGGAGTCTACCTGGGAGCGCGAGGATGAGATGCTCGAGCGTCATCCAGAGTTTTTTTTGCCTGGTATATTTTATTTCCAAATTTTGGGACGAAATTATGTTATTAGGGGGAAGTATGTAATACCCGATAATTTTTTTGATTTTATTTAATGGGATTAATTAAATTAAGTGGGAATTAATTATAAATTAATCCAAATTTAAATACTAGCGAGACGTGAGTTGGTATTTGATTATGACAATAATGTCGAATGTTACTGGGTAAATATGGTAATATATGATTATTGAATTTATTCAAATTGTCGTGAGTCATAAATACGATAATTCGGGAAATTAAGTTGGGACGCGCGTATTAGTCGCGTTAAGAATCAATTTAATTGGATTTAAAAGTACATTATAATTTTATCATCCGTATGGTCATTTTGAGTGTACCAACGTGTCCGGAGGAGTCGAAATAGTCAGAAAACACTAGTCGAGGGTTTAGTTTGTGTCCTGGGGCATTTTTAGGCCAAACTGGCAACCTGGGAGGGTATTTTAGTCATTTTAAATTTTAAAGGATTTGGACCCACAAATTTTAGGCCTTATTTATCAGCTAATATGAGGGCCATTAGGGCCATTATCTGTCAAAAAGCAATAAGTGGGCAACGTGAGAAAGAGGAGAAATTACAGGAGGGTTACAAACGCATAACCACCACCACCCACCACTTTTCGCCGAAATTGTGACCGGGGAGAGGGAGAGAACTAGCCTTTAACATCACCAGCAGATCAGAACATCAATTCCAAGGCAAGTGATTTGATTTCATTAAGTTTTAGTGAATAATTTATCCATGCTAGTGTAGGATTTGATGATAGCCTTGAATAATGATGGAAACTCATGAAATTTGGAGAAGAAACCTAAATTTTGAATAGGATTTGCATGTAGTTTAGTTCTGGAGGTAATTCAGTAACCAAATCATAACCCTAAATGAATTAAAAATGAATTTAGGAAGAGAAATATGATGGTTCTTGAAGAAAATAGAAAAAATAGGGTTTTTATGATAATATGATGATTTGATTCAAGAAAAGTCTAATTGTTAATGATTTAAAAGTTTTGGAACGTTAAGAAGCATGTAATTAGGTTGTATAATGACCCCATATACTTATATTAGGATTTCACATCATGTAATGAAGTTTTAGGACAAATCTGGGATTGAAAAATGAAGAAACCCGTAGCCTCGCCTGCTTGATCGATCGATCGACATTCATAGGTCAATCGATCGACCATCGATCGATCGATGCTCAAGATCGATCGATCGATCCTCCCAGAAATTGTGACCTTTTTCCCCTTTTTGAATTTAAGTGTTGTCGGCCATCGAACGTTGTAGTTGGGGATTATGTGAATACATTAGGACTTGAGGGAGACCAGTAGGGATATATTTGAAACCCGGAACATATTAGAATTTGGTTGGAATCTAGCGTTGAATTTACGAGTGTCCGATGAGTAATTTCCTATTTTATGATGTGAGAACATGATTTAAATTCTAAGGAATGATAAGATAGGATTTGGGACATAAATAAGGAGTTAAGAGTACTGAATTAATATGTGGTAAAGTTAGGAGACTTAGTAACCTCTTCGGTTAAGTTTAAGTACTCGAAATTATACGACGTGAGACGTATCGGCGAAATATATTATATATCATCCGAAATAATCATAGCGTATGAATTAGACTAATGGTATAAGGCCGAGAATATACCTTTAATAATATAACAAGTTATCTAAGTAGTGTGAATGCTTTGTATATGGATTATTATGTGTATAACATATCTACCATACTTGCTATCACGGGAGGTTGGCTTTCGGAATAGGGCCATCTAATCTTTGTGTGCCTACGGGGGGATTTAGATTGGTACCTTAAGGACATAGGGCTGTGAATGGCTTATTTGTGAGTTAATAAGTCAACTGACCATGGGAGCGTAGGTATGTGCGTTACCCATGGGTATGTGAACTATGTTCGCCTCCAATATGTGTGATTTTGCTTATTGAAACGGTTCCTGAGAGATTCGGAACACGTAGTCCTTATGTACGTGATGTACCGGGATTCGATAGCAGAGTATGTGTGCACCGCAGCTTAGCCTAGGGGATCCCTACTTGTATATTTATGGTGAGAATAATATACTTGTGATTATAACGGACTCCTTGTTAAAGTGTGAATATGAATAATTGAGACATTTGAATGGGATTAAAAATGAGAATTTCATATCGTAACTGTTATAAATTAATTTTGATCAATGAAAAGGTGAGATACACGCAGGATATATTAGAATGTTATAAATAAACCCCCCATATTATAATGTGAGGACAGGAAGTGGTACAGACTAGTTAGTTAACGGCATAACTAGGACGGGTTAAGGATATACGTTAGGCGTGCACAATAGTTGAGGGGTGAGGAACTCATGTGATAGCACGCAACTAACATGTATATAATATTCACTGTTTAATGCAATTAAACACTTGCTATATTTTTAAACTATTTTCACCTCGGGCTCTGAACCGTTTGCTCTCAAATCTATTTTTCTTGAAAAACCTTTTAGGTGACCAGCCACATGGACGTCAAGCATAGGAGTTCCATTCCATTGACGTGTTGTAGCTGCTGTGGAAGTTATAGGATCTCGATTGTAGACCCCTCCACACTTTACATATTATTCTATTCTGGGGCATTCATCTGTTAGGGCATGTCGCCCCCTTTCCATTTAGATATAGCTTTCTCATACTTTCAGTTTCATTTCAGTTTTGGAGCTATTTATTTATTCAGACTTTGTATTGGGTTTTATTCAGTATTTGGATTATTCAGGGAAGTGTTACTCCAGACTCGTTTATTATTCCATTATTATTTTCTATTGTGGTTGTGATGTGGATGTGGTATAGTTAGCTTATAATTTAATTGGTTGCATGATAATTTAATTTAATGAAATTTGGCAACTCACTTTTTATATATTAGATGGCTACTAATTGTTTAATAATGTTTTCGACTGTGATACTATGAACTGAACCAACTTGACATTTTGTATTAATTTGAATAAAGGAGTAGCTACCCAGTATTTAATTAGTCGGGGTGTCACAGAACCCCACCCAGGTCTCGACAGAAACTCATATTGAGAAGGAACCCCACCTAGGTCCCAATAAAAACTCATATTAAGAAGGAACACCCTAGGGTCCCGACAGAAACTCAAATCGAGAGGGAACCCCACCTAGGTCCCGACATAAACTTATATTGAGAAGGAACCCCACCTAGGTCCCAGTAGAAACTCATATTGAGAAGGAACTCCCCTAGGGTCCCAGAAGAAACTCAAATCGAAAAGGAACCCCACCTAAGTACCGATAGAAACTCACATTAAGAAGGAACCCCACCTAGGTCCCGACAGAAACTCATATTGAGAAGGAACCCCCTAGGGTCTTGGCAGAAACTCAAATCGAGAGGGAACCCACCTAGGTCCTGGAAGAAACTCATATTGAGATGGAACCCCCCCCCTGGGGTTTCGGCAGAAACTCATATTGAGATGGAACCCCCCTAGGGTCCTGACAGAAATTCATATTGAGGAGAAACCCTCAAGGTCCTCCCCCATCTTTTAGAAAATAAACCAGGATGAGGGAGTGGCTTCCATGAGAAACCCCTCACCATGAAAAGTCATTCTTTAAAAGATTGAAAGTACTAACACTTATGTTTCTCGTACAGGTAGCCTAGTTGAGCAGGCAGGGCTCAAATAGGCTAGTTGAGATCTTTTAGGAGATTTGTCTTGGCGTCTGAGGAACAAGGTTATTGAGCAACCTCAACCACTTAGCACTTTAGGATTAAGAGAATACTAGTAGAAAGACCTTAGGGTCACCCAGTCCCCACACACCTCATAGCCAGACACAACCAGGGTGAGTAGCCAAAATGTTACTTACAAGAAATGAACTATTTACAAAATGATTTTCTTAGAAGAGAGGGTCCCCAAGGCCCCTCTCAAGCAAAAAATGATTTTAGAGGAGAGGGGTCCTCAAGGTCCCCTCCCCCTCAAGATTGACAATTTTAGAGGAGGAGGTCCTCGAGGCCTCCTCTCTCAAGTTTACAAAGTTTGTACCAAAAGTTACCATTTCAAAAGATATTTACCGAATCAGATATTTTGTCTTTATTAGGAGATATATTTACTTTTTTACTTTGGTTTGCACCAGATGGCACCTGTCTGAGGGGACAGGCTGATGCACACAGCTAGGGACAAATGGTACACTGCAGACCTTTTCCCTCACCAACCCGCTAAGTTTTTGGCGCCAAAAGTGCCAACTCAGCCCAAGTGCCCAAGTATAAATAGGACCCCTGGGCAAGGTCAAGAGAGGATTGAAATTGCACTGTTACTCTGCCAAAATCACACCAGCCCTACCTAGTATTCTCTCCCTGCTCACTGCCTTGTTCTTTCACTCCTCATCTGACAACCATCATTCTCAGGAGTTTCTCTTGAGAAAATTACTATTCTTGTTATGGAGGTTATCTTCTTGCAGGGAGTGGGTTACAGTTTGAGATCCATTTTTACCAAAAGGAGCAGGTTTCATCAGAAGCTGCTTCAGAAGTTCTAGATAACCGTGCACACAACGTCCATTGGAGTGGGTTACGCCTCACCCTTTCCAGTTATTCATAGACCCCAATCTCACTACCCTCCTACAATTTCCAAATCTGTCAGTTTAACTTTAATAATTTCATTAATTAGCCCATACTAATTACACATTCACATCACTAAGTAATCCAAATGATGCCACAATGCATGAATTAGTCATCAATATTATTACCGAAAACCTGGGTTATAGCACACTATAATATCCCCGAAGGTGCCTCCATGTTCTTCATAATAGTGTTGATATGTTTTTATTTAGTCGTGTGAGGGATATACTTCTATACTGGAATGTGTCTTATCTTGTAATTATATGATATATATATATATATATATATATATATATATATATATATATATATATATATATGTTGTATGTAAAAATTATCCTCCTACATGGACCAATGATAAATATACATGTGTTATCCTATGTGGTTGATCAGCTTCAGAGACACTTAGTCGGATGGAATACCGACCAACTCCAGAAGGCCAACCATCAGGAAGACCAAAAGTTACTCGGATGGGATGCCAGCCAGCACTAAATTCCAAGAGTTTTATTTATTGTATACAAATGTAAATGCCTGACAAAGAATGCTCCCTCAGCTGGGGGAACAACTCAAATCACTCATATCACAACATACTGAGCTATTGTAAACCCTACTAAATAAATCCAACAGTAAACGTGGCTATTTTATAGTCGAACCACTCTAAAAACTTATTCTCTTGTGTGTGTGATTTGTTTAACTTACTATATTATTATTTGTGATTATAAATTTAGAGTGAGTCCATTTTTAAACATAAACAGATTGGCGCCGTCTGTGGGAACTTCAACTATTAGTCATTGTTCTCTACCTCGAATATTTTATTCTCTACCTTAAAGAATGAATATTACCCATGAAAGCAGCCTAGCGACTGCAGAAAATAATCAAGAAAAGTCTGCTCCACCTGATGAGATAGATATTCAAAGGATCTTCTTCAATTTGGCTAAGGGACAAGAGGCTATGCAGGAGTCAGTTAGAAAGTTGTCTCGTACAATGCAAGATAATTCTTCCAACTCTAAGAGAGATATGCCACCTCCACCGGCCACAAATAAAAGGAGTTATCATCACTCTCATTCTTCTCATAATCGTTCATATCATCCTAGTGCAACGTCATCAGTCCGATCAACGAATTACTATGACGGTAGATATTTTTCCAAAGACAGGTCCAGTGTATTAGAGAGGCAAAGTAGGGAGTCTGCTTTTGATCATTTAGGTCTTCGAGTAACCAGAGGTCATTACAAAGGGCAGGAACTTCATCGTGAAAGCAAAAAAGGTTCTGTGAGATTAAGAGCTAGTATTAAGGGATCTGTGCGTGCCAAGTAGACCTCTCAGGAGGTGAGTTTAGCACACAGGCAAAGTAAAGCCTCTACATCTACCTCAGCCAATTCGAATCTAGAGGAACAACTTTGGAAGAGATCCATAAAACGGTTGGAAGATCGGCTAGGTGAAATTGCCAAAACCAAGAATCCATTACAAAAAAGTTTTGTTAAAGGTTCACCTTTTATTAAGGCTATCGTTAACTACCATATTCCATCCCAATTCAAGCCACTAGTAGTTACTCTCAAATATGATGGAAAAAATGATCCAGTCCTACACATAGAGCAATATCAAGTTGTTGTTGACATCTACTTGGTGCCCTACGAGATGAGGTGAAGAGCTTTCTCCAGTTCTATCACAGGGTCAACCCAAAACTGGTTTAATAATCTCCCAAAAGGTTAAATCTCTAGTTTTCATCAATTAATTGAATGATTCATAGATAACTTTTGATTTGGGGCTAAGCCGATCAAGAGTGTCACTCATCTCTAGACCATGCGATAAAAGCGGGAGAAAGCACCAGAGAACATATTACATGTTTTGACAATGAAAAACTAGAGGTGGTGGACTATGAGGAGAAGACATTCATTGCATCACTTATGAGTGGGTTTCTCGCTAAAGACTTACATTATGCTTTGGCGAAGTATCCCCCTAAAACCATGGCAGAATTAATGGCTAAAGATGGAAAGATAATAAATGTCGAGGAAGCTATGGCAGACAAGGAACTCCTGAGACTAAGGGTGGAGGTCAGAAAAACAATTCTAGTTCATTCAAGAAGGATAAAAAAGACAAAAAGCTGGATCGGATCAAGAAGTATGATGAATATATCCTACTCAACAAGGGTGTTCATAATACCCTGGAGGAAATCAAAGGGAACTGAGAGTTGAATTGGCCTACAAAGTTGAACACCCCCCCCCCCAACAAGAGGGATAAGTCCAAGCACTTTGACTTTCACATGGACTATGGATACAACACCAACAGCTGCATTGCACTGAAGAATGAGATTAAAAATCTTATTATGTGGGAAAAACTCATTATGTTTGCTGATCAGTAATAACACATCCTTTGCGTATATATTGATGTAAAGTAAAGACGGTCAATCAAAAATCCCTTTAGGTACGTACAAACACACTAAAATTATATATTAGCAAGTAAGGGGTCAATTCGCACTCCTTGATGTGGACAAAAGCAAAGTGAAGACTAAGTATGATTTTTTTATATAAGAAAAAGAGATATTTATACAACTAAATATGAACTAAAATTAAAACTATACTAACAAATAACGAAAATGATAAAGTGAGCTAAATATGAGGAGAAAATAATTATGAGATAATTCAAGGGATTAAACTTCACCACTTAACCTATTAATTTTCATTAATTAGTTTGTCTATTTGAAATACCCCAAAACATATATAAATCGTTGCAAATGTAAAGTTACATATAGCCCTTTTAGAAGATTAATAATTAAAATTCACATACTCACAAAAATTAGATTTAAATATTTTCTAATAAATCACCCGCTAGGGAAAATTTACTAAAAGTATTTCAAATCATTAAAAATTACATTTTTAGAGTTGAGAAATTCGAACTATAATATTATTTAAAAATTATCTATCTCTAGTTTAATTAATAAATAAATATTATAATCTCAATGTTCGATTTTCTCTCAAAAATAATTCATCCTCTCTCGAGGCGTAAATATAAATCAGAAGTCACATGGGCCTAGAGGTTATATTAGAAGGGTAAAAATGATGGGTGTTGTGGGTAATGGGTTTGCAGGATTTGGTGCCATTTGTAGCTGGGATTGGAAAAGAGTGTCAGAGATAGGTTTGGGATGATAGGAAAGGGGTAGAGTCGAAGTGGCTACAACTCCATTTTTTGTGGGAATAAGGACATTGGTTGATTTTGGTTTGGATCGTCGGATATGGATTCGGGTTGAGTTTTTGGGTTTGGTTTTGAAGAGTAACCGAGTAAGAGGTTCTGATATAGGTACCTGGATCCGAATTTTGAGGCTGGTAAAATGGGTATTGGTTATGGTAGTGAGAGTCCAGCAGGTGGGTCGCGCGAGTTGAAGTTGGTTCGTGGCTATGGACTTCGGCTGAGTCGGACCACCACCAGCTGGTGGTGGCAGGTAGTTTGAGGGGCTGGCCGACGATGGTGTGACCGGAGTTAGAGGTTTATTGAGGGCAGGTTATGGATGGGTTGTTAGGTTAAGATGGGTTTATGGGTTTTGAGCGCTTGGTTATGGAGGTTGTATTTATGGGTTGTGGCTAAATGGGTAGGGTATTTTGGAGTGATAAGAATGGTGGGCATGAAGATGGAGGTAAGGAGATCGGGTATGGTTTAAGGAAAAAGATGGAAGGGCTTGTGTCATGACCCCGTCCCAAAATAGTAGTAGGGAACTAGTATCTTGACATGTCACCGAGGCAACAAATATTCTTGTTTAAAAACAATTTCTTATTATGTATGCAACGGAAATACAATCACATAGTTATGAATAATAAAATACTGAAAATGAAGGAATTACGTCATCAAAAATTTCTACAGGAAACTTCATTTATATTAAAAGTAATAACGAGTTACAACTTAAGACAAAATTTAAAACTTATTACAAGAGAGCTAAACATGCTCTATGTGATAAAACAAGCATTTTATTTTAAATAATAAAAAGAGCTCTAAAAGCTGAATTTTCAACATAGTCCTTTTACGTTCCCTCCGCGAGCTTACTTATTTCCTGAAAAATGGTTATTTATACAACATCAGCTGAAAGCCAAATGCGATTCACTCTCCAGACATTCCAGGGTTTTTCAGAAAATTGATACCTATTCAATTTAGAACAAAAGGCATATACATACATGGGCAGGAATTTACAGTAATATATATATATATATATATATATATATATATAACTGACAGTATATATTTTCAGAATAAACAATGGAGAACATAACAGATAAAACAATTGAGCAATATGGCAATTATTCACTTTTATTTTAATGGCCATATAAGCTCTAATACCCAGACAGACAGATAGTGTTACTAAATGTTTTCACCCGGTAACAACACAAACAGAAAATCATGATCTCTGAAACAATGCCTTGTTTAGGGCACACCAGCGATAAACCAGCTGAGAAGGTACCCCCAAATATT
Source organism: Sambucus nigra (assembly GCA_949130495.1). NCBI lineage: Eukaryota > Viridiplantae > Streptophyta > Magnoliopsida > Dipsacales > Adoxaceae > Sambucus > Sambucus nigra. The sequence goes on from OX422209.1 coordinate 690,346,854, forward strand.
TCCACCCGGTAGTCAAGGCCAATGTAGTAAGAGAGTTTTCATAGGCCGAATCAATAATTTCATAATTTAAATCAGATTTATATATCGAGAGATATACACAAATAACAAATGACAAAATCATTGGTATCAGATGTATTTTGAGAATAAAAGCATTTCACAAAATATATATAGTTTGCATAATATCATATAATCAAAATACGCAAGGAATGTCATAGAGTATTCACCTAAAATTGAAGTTCGGAGTTACAGATATCGAGTTTTGGATCACTTCATTAAGATGAAAATTCCTCTTAAACTTACAACACTCCTTCTTGAGATATCATTCTTTTTTACTATAATTATCGAGGAAATGGTATGAGTTTAAATGATCCAAAAGGCCGTATTTATAGTTTTCCAAAGATTTCACTGTGTTGACACGTGCTAGCTGACCAAGACTTTACAACGGCAAGTCAGAGTTGAGATGTCGGGTTCCGGAGGGGTCTTGCAGTCTTATTTTACCGAGTAGTGACACGTGTTTTTAACTTTAACTATATCGACGACACGTGTAAGCACGAGGTGTCAATTAAGGGTATAAGGGTCATTTTACACATGAAGGGTATTTTCGTAAATTTACACTTCATATTTTTAATGTTTAAAAATATTTTATTTACAAAATGGTCATTTTTATATTTTCATTTTAGTCCCTATTACTTTTTTAATTAGAACCAAGCCCCTAAAGTTTCATAAAATTATATTTTCTACCCAAAACTTAACATTTAGCTGAGGATGTGCATTAAAACTTCAATTTGACTCATTTTACAGTTGATTCTTAAAATTTAAAAATGCACTTCATCATATTAAGAACCCAAAATTTCACGTTTATAATAATACAACATTTATCAGGTAATAAGTGAGACGAAATTTTATAAACAAACTATATATGAACATATAAAGTGGGATCATTACAGTTTATGTTTGGTGTGGTGAGTGTACATGGTATGTGGGTGTAGGTTAGAGGAGTGTTAGGGTGTGATAGGTGTATATGGGTTTAGTGTGTCTGTGTGTTTAGATTTGTACCCTAAAAATAATTAAATAAAGCCAAAACTTAATTAAAACTAATAAAATCTATATAAATTAAAAACCTAACATAAAAATAAATATTTATAAGTCTAATAAAAAAAAGGAAATAAAACTAGTTAATACCCAACTAAAATATAAAGTAAATAAAACTAATGCTAAAATGAAATCTATTAAAATTTAAAAACTAACAAATAAAAATCCTAACCTATTAATAAAAAGACTCAAAATAAAATATAATAAAAATAGTAAAACTAACCTAATAAAAAAATAAATAAAACAAACAAACCAAAAACTTTAAAAAAATAAAAATAAAATGCACACCTAAAATATTTACATAAATAAAATAAAATGGCTGACGCATAATACGGACTATAATATATACAACTATACGCACAAATAAATCCTAAAAATATATACAACCCAAAATAAAATATATAAAAAAATATGTACGACATAAATAAAATTCTAAAAAATCTAAAAGGTCCAAACTAAACACACACGAGGCTCGGGTATGGATTAGGAAGGTCTGGGCTCGGTTAGGGGATAGGGTAATAGGTACGGGGATTGGGTTAGGCTCTTTTAACCGCATCACTATCACATTTGATGTACTTGACCACTTATTTATACCAATTGCCTCGAATTAAGTTTGTAAATTCGTAAGTGAATATTTACCTACAAAATTGACATATACGCACATAAGACCCATTTTATCGAGAATTAGCAATTAAAAACTGTCTATTTGGGATTTTATTTAACACTTTTTGGTGTTTATCACATCACCCCCAAATCGAATATTGCTAGTCCTCGAGCAAAATATAGAAAGAAAGAATGATAAAAAAACTAAAAGTGTACCACTTTCATAGGGACTTGCGATTGCACTTAGTATGTGCAACAAGCCTTTAGACCTATAGGTTTCCCAACAAGACGAGTTTTGTCTCGTGAGGGTTTGCAGGAAATATACCCACAAAATTCTTTATTTGCAAATGGCAGTCAATCTCTTATTAGACGTAGAATAATCACACAATCCACCACATGATAAATATTTTAGGAATACAAGCTAGAGTGTAAAAAATGTTTAGCTATGTGAATACTCGAGGCACATCCTTCCTACAACTCAACGTGTATGGTGTGAATCAGTCAAAATGCGTCAAATATCATAAGAGTAATTCTTAGATCGCCTTTTCGAAATCATTGATTTAACTTCAAAATGTCACGATATTGCTCTCTCAAACGAACTCACGATATTTGGGTAAGTGTATCGCTCTTATGTGTGAGGAGGTGAGTAAATGTAAGCAAGGTCAAATGTCTCACACACAAATAATAAAGAACGAACATATTAGAAAGAAAAATGATCTCATGAAAGAATGATAATCACTATAGTGACAATGTCGAGTTATTCACAACGTTAACCTTTATTTGCCCGAACACCTAGGGGAAAATATGGATGTTTATTGGTGAGGGGGAAATGAAATAAGAAGGATGGGATGAGATGAGGTATGATGGTGATATGATGGATGTTGGAGGGATGTTTGAGAAGAGTGTTCTAAACTTGAGGAACAAATGTCTTTATTTCACAAGAACTTGATTGCAATTTTCTCTTGTTTTCTCTCTTTTCTTCTTCTTCTTCTTCTTCTCCTTTTTTCTTTTTTTTTCACTATTTTTCTCCTTTTTTTTCTTTTTTTTCTTTTTTTTTTCTTTTTCTATTTTTTCTCTTTTATACTATCAACACTTTTCTCTTTTTCAAAATGGTGGATGGAAAATAGAAGGTGTATGGATGAGAATAAATGTATGATAAAATGGAATTTAGTTGGTGTATGGGTGAACATATGGTAATTGGGACAAACTAGAGGACACGTGTTTCTTATAACTCGAAAGTGATGTCAATATGAGTGATCAGGCCAAAAATTTAGTGAAGAATAATGAGATCATACAATGATTAAAGTGCTGACCCAAAGGAAGTTGAATCAACTTGTGACTCGGAGATTGCGTAAAACTCTATAAAAGGACGAAAGGCACGAATCTCACAAGCTAAAGTCTCCACAGGTGATCCTTACAGTTTTTTAAGAATTGTAGTACTCTTCAACTCTAAATCGTAGTGACGTGATAAGTGCGTAAATGTTGTTAAGTCTAGAAATTCATGGTGCAAAATGCCTTGATAAGTATCACATAAGCTATTTAGAAAAAAAGATAACTTGTAGCTTGATTCTTAGACTTAAAAGATGGATGATAGAAAATTCACGCCAATGAGTGAGAGATGAAAGAAACTGCACGAAAATTTTAAAAATTAGGTTTTGAAATTTTTCCAAAAGAGGTACAACTTTGATAAAATTCCCCACCCCCCAAAACAAAAAGGAACATCGTCATTTTTAAAATTGAGAGAAGAAGGGAGGAAGGAGATTACCATAATCAACCAATAATCAAGTGAACCATATATATCCAAGATGGACCTGAATAAGTAGTGAGATAACAAAATTGTGCAAGTCTATAAACATGGTAAAGCAATGGGTGGTGTGAAACACCACCCCCAAGCAGGTTGAGACTCGCACTCAGAAAAAGCGGGTTGCCTCCCGATAGAGCTAAGTTTAATTTCTTCAGCCAGACCAAAGGGAACTCACCCTAAGGATAAGAACGATGAAAGCACAGGGCAGCAGAAAAATTAGGTGATGATAATCACCCCAAACAAGACTGAAGTGTCAGTCTCGTTGGATAAAGGCTACAAGGTCAATGCACTTGTATGGAAAAGTGATTCACAAGATGCAAAGCATCGGTAGACCACGAGTGGGTGGTAACTATGGGATGTGAAAGTATGGAAAGGAGAAAAGGTGTGGCAATTTGGACGTGACGAGGCTCATGGGTATCTTGTGACCGTTCTATAAATGGCCGATGATAATGGTCACGTCGTGAAATATCAATGAGCTGACGATAGTAATAAGCACCAAAATAGATAAGTGGTGCACGTGAAGGAACAAACTTGATGTCACAAAAGTTAAGAGTAACACCATATATACTCTCGTGGATGATGGGATGAAGAAAGAACTCACGAGATGGCTCGTGGAGTTCAAAGATGGAAGGTGGGTGGAAGTAAGGACCTAAAGAGATATTTGGAAATGGGAGCGGTACGGTGACTAGGTTCAATCATGGTGGAGAGTCGGGTGGGACAATGGGTCGGTCGGGAGGGATAATGGGTGGAGGAAGATGATCTAACTCGAAAGTAGGGGATACACACTTATCTTCAGGGTCGAAATAGTCCTCAAGGTCCTCCTGAAGAGGGAGTGTGGTATTAAGTGATTGGGAGATCAACTTATCCAGCAATGTGTCACCATCCATAATTGTGAAAGGGTATAACAAGGCATTAAGATCCGAGATATATGAATCAATATCAATATCAAACTTAAAGTGAGCCAAACATCTCTGAAGAGGATCCATAACAAGGGAGGTGGGAACCATCTCTGATTCAATCTCGGTGCATTGGGGAGCACTCATAGCCGGAGCTAACCTATAAGGAATGGGCGTCTCGAGGACACACTCAATGGGTGCAATAGGTATAAACTCAGGCGTGTTTTTGGATTCATTGGGAATGAGAACCTCAATTATGGGTTCTTTTGGATATTGCAGGGAAGGGAGACCTTGTCATTAGGTTCCTTTGGATTATTATGGTATGAATCATCCTCACATTCTAGGGATAAGTTAACACAATTGTGAAATTGGGGCTCAGAACACGAGGTGGTCGTAACTTCGAGATTTTCAGGGTGATAGGGTTGGTCGTACTCAAAATCAGTGGCACAAGACGGCTCATCATCATTCCACATGGGTGAAATAATGGGTTGACTTGGGAGGTAATCTGACTCGCTTGCACACTCAAAGTCAGTTAATCGTTATTCAATCCGTTGGAGAGATTGATTTTGATATTGAGTGGCTTTCTCTTGCTCAAGGATGAACTTTTGTAAGAGGCTTTCAAGAGCAGATGTGGATGATGGTGGTGAAGTGATGGGTGGTGGTGCAACGGTGTATGGTTGAGGTGGACACAACTCACTATAAATAGGACTGTACGAAGAATACTCGTATGAAGTGTGTGAAATGGGATCAGTTCGTCATACATGAAAGGATGTCCTTCGTGAGAAAAAAAGGATGATAATCATAGTTAGTGTAGTGCGGGGACTGATCAGGATGGGGTGCACTAGCTTTCCATCACGACTGTTGGAACGTGTGAGAATTCACAACAAGGGGATGGGATTCGTATTGCATGGGAGGGTGATCAATTCGCCACGAATAGCATGGTTTCTCACATCACTCGACATTAGATAAATCATGATAATAAGCAGGAAGGGGTTCCGAAAAAGTGTCATATGGATACACATGTGATTGGCATGGGAACCATAAGTGCACTGTAAGTACAAAAAATGGCTAAAGTCGTTCCATAAGGGATGTTGTTCGGCCATGACGGGATGGATAGTGGAGAAAAATGTTTCTCTAAAAATATTTTTGATTTTTTTTAAAAATAAATAAAATCTTTTTGGGGATTTGAATTTTGAAAAAGAAGGAAATTTTGAGAAATAAGGAAAATAAAAAAATGTCTTTGGATTTTTTTATAAGAAAAAGGATGAAAAATATTTTTGAATTTTTAAAAAGGGATAAAAGTGAACTCGGTATGAAACACACTAACAGAGCACACAAAAAAATGACTACTAAAGGATTTGAATTAGACACATACAAACAAAGGAAAATCCCATGTAGCACGTAGCCAATTTTTATCTTCAATTGAGTGATAGGGTAGTCAAATTTTAATTAATCCGTGGGCAAGAAAATCACAAAATCTTAAACGTTGCCTTTGAAAAATGAGCTCCTACTTGTCTTGGTATTTGGTTAATTTTAATTATGTGATGGCACGGGTTAACAAGCAAGTGGAATTAAGTGATTGAGTAGGGTGATGAAAACCCTTTTTGTTTCAATGACCGGGCTGGGCCTTAAGTCCAATTAATTCATCAAACCATTCAAAGTAAGACTATGCATAAATAAAGTCACATAGTAGCATATAGTCACACAACAAATGGACTCGCTAATAGGAAATGCGCGAGTGATAAAGAAATGCAACTCCTACGACTCTTACACACGTAGGGTGAAGAGCGAGTTGTGTCGACTGGGGGAAAGTTCGCCTAACTTCAGTTGTCCACACGAGTCCTACGGACCCAAAGTAGAGAGGCTTCAAAATTCCACTCCAAGGGCGCTCTATCTCTGCCTTGCCCCGTTTCCCTTTTCGCTTTTTTGTGATTAATTATTACAAATAATCAGTGTCCAAAGCACTACGAATAAATGTACAAGGACTCAATATTCTAATACAAAGAATCTATATAAAATAATATATATATATATATACAAATGAACAAATGTACAAGTCTTCAAAATGCTCCTCAACTCGAAAAGTCGGCAACGACATTTTCAGAAAAGTCAATCGTCGGAGTTTGAGCAAACTCCAATGCTTAAAAAGCCGGCAACAGCGCCATTTAATAACACGTCTTTTGCGTAAAAACCATTGTAGAGTAAAGACGGTCAATCAAAAATCCCTTTTAGTACCTACAAACACACTTTGTATATTGATAAGTAAGGGGTCAATCCACTCTCCTTAATGTGGACAAGAGCAAAGTGAAGACTAAGTATGATTTTTTTTATATATAAGAAAAAAGAATATTTATACTACTAAATATGAACTGAAATTAAAACTCTACTAACAATTAAAGAAAATGATAAAGTCAGCTAAATATGAGGAGAAAATAATCATGAGATAATTCGAGGGATTAAACTTCACCACTTAACCTATTTATTTTCATTAATTATTTTTTCTATTTGAAATACCCCAAAACATATATAAATTTACAAATCAACTCTCGTTGCAAATGTAAAGTTACATATAGCCATTTTAGAAGATTAATATTTAAATTTCACATAATCGCAAAAATTAGATTTAAACATTTTCTAATAAATCACTCGCTTGGGAAAATTCACTAAAAGTATTTTAAATCATTAAAAATTACATTTTTAGAGTCGATAAATTTGAACTATAATATTATTTAAAAATTGTCTATCTCTAGTTTAATAAATATTATAATCTGAATTTGCGATTTTCTCTCGAAAATAATTCACCCTGTCTCGAGGCGTAAATATAAATTGTAAAATTTTAATAGTAATATTCAAAGGGGAATAATAAATAAACAAACTAAAAATAAAAATAATTAAGTAAAGTGTTTCATCTCACCCCTTGAATGGGGTATTTAGCCTCTCAAATTGGTATTATTACATATAAAATGTAATAATGACACAATAAGAGGCATAATAAATAAAATAGAATGAGAATAAATAAATAAACCAAGTCTCCTTGAGTATGATATTAAATTCTCAAACTTCACATAAATTGTAACCCACAAATTTGAGTTTTACAACACTAAAAAAAATGTCACTCAACTCACAATATTTATCTTACAAATATAATCTGCCTCACTCAAGTCACTCTAAAAAATTAGATAAAAAGAAATAAAAAATTTGTACAATACTAAACCACAGATGAGCTCTAAAAAATGGAGATCCTAAGCTTTTTTTTCCTACCTTGTTCGAATTTTTTCTCCCCTTTTGAAATGAAGAGAGGGCCTTCTGAAAATCAGAAGTCACATGGGCCTAGGGGTTATATTGGAAGGGTAAGAGTGATGATAGGAGTTGTACATAATGGGTTTACACGGATTTGGTGCCGTTTGTAGCTGTGATTGAAAAGACTGTCAAAGGTAGGTCTGGGATGACAGGAGAGGGGTAGAGTCAAAGTGGGTATAGCTCCGGGTTTTTTTTGTGGGAATAAGGACATGGGTTGATTTTGGTTTGGATCGTCGGATATGGATTCGGGTTGAGTTTTTGGGTTTGGTTTGGAAGAGTAACCGGGTGGGAGGTTCTAATATGGGTACGTGGATCCGGGTTTTGAGGCTGGTAATATGGGTTTCGGGTATGGTAGGGAGAGTTCAACAGGTGGGTCACGCGGGTTGAAGTTGGTTCATGGGTATGGACTTCAGCTGGGTCATACCACCACCAGCTGGTGGTGGCAGGTAGTTTGAGGGGCTGGTCGGCGATGGTGTGGCAAAAGTTGGAGGGTTGTTGATGGAAAGTTATGGACGGGTTATTGGGTTAGGATGGGTTTTGAGCATTTGGTTATGGAGGTTGAATTTATGGGTTGTGTGTAAATGGGTAGGGTATTTTGGAGTGATAAGATTGGTGGGTGTGATGATAGAGGCGAGGAGATTGGGTGTGGTTTAAGGAAGAATATGGAAAGGTTTGTGTTTGGTGTGGTGAGTGTACATCGTATGTGGGTGTAGGTTAGTGGAGTGTTGGGGTGTGATAGGCGTATGGGGGTTTAGTATGTGTTTGAGTTTAGATTTGTACCCCAAAAGAATAAAATAAAACCACAACGTAATTAAAACTAATAAATTTATAAAAATTAAAAATCTAACCTATAAATAAATATTTATAAATCTAATAAAAAAATGAAATAAAACTACTTACTACCCAACTAAAATATAAAGTAAATAAAACTAATGATAAAATGAAATCTAGTAAAATTCAAAAACTAACAAATAAAAATCCTAACCTATTAATAATAAGACTCAAAATAAAATAAAATAAAAATTGTAAAACTAACATAATAAACTAAAATAGACAAACCAAAAAATTCAAAAAAATAAAAATAAAACGCACACCTAAAATATTTTCATAAAGAAAATAAAAATAGTTGACATATAATATGGACTCTAATATATACAACTATACGTACATATAAATCCTAAAAATATACACGACCCAAAATAAAATCTAAAAAAATATATACGACATAAATAAAGGTCTAAAAGGTGAAAACTAAGCACACACGAGCCTCGGGACAGGATTAGGGATGTCTGGGCTCAATTAGGGGACAGAGTAATAGGTACGGAGATTGGGTTAGGCTCTTTTAACCGCGTCACTGCCACATTTGATGTACTTTACCACTTATTTATAGCAATTGCCTTGAATAAAGCTTGTAAATCCGTAAGTGAACATTAACCTACAAGATATACATATACTCACATAAGACCCATTTTATTGAGAATTGTCAATTTAAAACTGTCTATTTGGGGTTTTATTCAGACACTTTTGGGTGATTATCAATCAGAACTAGGGGTGCAACCGGTACGATATGGTCGGTAACGACCCCTTACCCATACCAGAACCACAATCTAAATGGTAAAATCGTACTGTACCAATTTACTGATCGGTACATCAAAACAAAAACCAAAACCAAACAGGCCGATTTTTCAATTTTTTCCGTTTTTTTTTTCGGTAATTTCGATTTCAATTCGGTTTTTTCCCTATGAATACTAGAATTTCGTATCGGTTAATGCATTCGGTAAATACTCAAATCAAACGAAAACATAAATTATAGTTTTGCAAATGTTTTTGGAAGTTTCTAAGATTCAAATTTGGGTTTTAGAAGCAGAAAATATACACAAAACACTTGTAGTGCCACCCCACGAATAAGTATGTAACCAACTGTAGAAACAGGGACAACGAAACAGGGACTTAAACTAAATCTTTTAGCACGAAACGGGGACTAAAACTTAAACGAAACAGGGATAAAATCAAGTGTAATAGAAGATATGACAAAATAGGGACAATCTATATATATCAAAGTTGTACATTTTTTATGTGGCATGGCTTAGCATAATATATATATATATATATATATATATATATATATATATCAACTCAGATCTGTACTTTGATATATACAGCTTTGATATATCAAGAACGCAACATAAGAACAAAAATAGTTTCCCAACTTTGATATATATATCAACTCAAATATGTACTTGGTTTCGTCAAAACAAAAAATGTACATCCTTGATATATATCGTGTCACAAGAACGCATCCTAAGAACAAGAAGAGGAACAAAACATGGACAACGCAACATTGATTTGGGTTAGGAAAAAGAAGAAGTTACCTTGTGCTTTGGATAGAGAGATTTCTGATTTGTTCTTGTGTGTGCGGGCAGCTGATTTTCTTATTTAAGTTTACGGCTTGGTGGTATTTATAGTATGGGAAATGAATGGATGATATTACTTAAAAAAAAATGGAGGGTCTTGATAATTGGGTATGTATATTTTTTTACATATAATTTTTATTTGGTAATTGATATGGTAATATGGGGTAAGTTTGGTACGGTATTTCGGTACGGTAAATTTGTTAATTTTGGTATGATAAATTCAGTACGATAAGTAAATTTGGTAAATCATTTTTTTATATCTAAAAACCAAAAACCAACCAATTTTTTACGGTTTTTTCGATTTCGATAAAATTGATTTTCGGTATTTCATAATATGAAACCAAAACCATTTTTTTGGGTCCAAAATGGTACGGTACGGTAAAAATCTATGCCAGTTGCAAACCTAATCAGAACAACAATTGAGATGATCGGAGAAGGTTTGAATCTCCATCCCGATCAAGAGAAGATAATAAAATAGCAAGAAACAACGATTTTGATGAAGATCCACACTTACCGAAGAAGCTTGAGGAACCAGAGGTGGAAATAGGAATGATATCCTTTGGATGCCACTTCATCGCATAAGGAGGTGATGGAGGAGGAGATGCGACTACAAAAAGAAAATCTTACTTAAATGAAGACAAAGCCAGCCCAACTATTAGACAGATTGATATGGCTGAATCCAGTGATAGTCGGTCGAGGAAAGTCAACAAAGACAGGCTCGTGATCAAATTCTCCAAAAATGATCTCAGTGGGTACTTTATCCACACGATGATACATTTTTTATCACTTGCAGAGTTCATCATGGCAGAGTTGCAAGGATATTGGTTGATAATGGAAGTTCAGCTGATGTAATATTCTACAACTATTTCCAAAGCTTATGGCTGAAGGACAGTAAGCCAGTACCATATCATAGACCTCTCATTATATTTACAGGAGAAAAAGCATACCCATTGGGAATGATCAAGCTGGAAGTTTTGGTTGGCACCTGGCCGACAAGAAGGAGAGAAAGAATTCATTTCTTTATGTTAGACAAAAATATCCCATCAGCTTACAATATCATCCTAAGAAGAGTGGGGATAAAGCAGTTAAAGTTTGTGCCATTTATAGTGAAACAATGCATGCAATTTCCAACAAATTATGGAGTCGGCATAGTAAATAGAAATTAGAAAGAAGACATGGAATGTTAATATACTTCAGTTAACCTATAGGAAATCCAAATGAAGGGTAAAACCACTTTCCACATTGACACTCTAGATCCTCGAGAAGAAGAGAAGCTGGTAAAGGGGAAAGTTATGGAAGAGACATAAGTTATTATACTGGATGACGAGAAGCCAGAAAGGACTACCCATATTGGTTCAAGATTTCCTCCCTCTCTTAAACAGGAATTAATTACATTCCTTAGAGAAAGGAAAAATGTGTTTGCTTTGAGCCACGAAGATATATAGAGGATTAACCCAAACTTCATGTGCCACGAGCTTAATATCTATCTAGACTCTAAAGCAAAAACAAAGAGTTTTTAGACCTAAGAAGAATACGGCAATCCAGGAGGAAGTGGAGAAATTACAACGAGCACAATTTATTGAAGATGGCAAGTACCCTAGTTGGTTGGCTAATGTGGTAATGGTCAAGAAGAAAAATAATAAATGGCGCATGTGTGTAGATTCGTACATCCCATTAAGGCATGTCCATAAGATCATTTTCCTTTACCAAGGATTGATCAATTGGTCAATGCTACAGCAAGTCATAAGTTACTCGGTTTTGTGGATGCCTATTTTGGTTATAATCATATTAGGATGAAACTTGAAGACAAGGAAACACTTCTTTTATTACCAGGTGAGAAACTTATTGCTACAATGTCATGTCCTTTGGATTGAATAACGCTGGAGAAACTTATCAGAGGTTAGTGAACAAGGTTTTTGAAGACCAGATTGGTAAAAACATGGAATTATATGTAGATGATATGCTTACCAAGGGCAAACTTAGTGCCGACCACGTTGCGGACTTAACTCAAACCTTTGATTAACTGGAAAAACATCAAATAAATCTCAACTCAACCAAATGTATCTTTGGAGTATAAGAAGGAATGTTCTTAGGGTACATCATCAATCAAAGGGGAATAAAAGCAAACCCTTCCAAAATTAAAGCCTTGCTAGAAATACAGTCCCTAACCAATAAGAAAGACGTTCAAAAGCTAATAGGAAAAGTAGCGACATTAAACCATTTTGTCTCCTGAGCAACTGATAAATGTATTCCATTCTTTAAGGTGCTTAGAAAGACCTTTGAGTGGAATGACGAATGCGAGAAATCCTTCTTGGATTTGAAGAAGTACTTGGGCCCTCCTCCACTCTTTTTTGACTAGTTTTGGGAGAAAAACTATATCTATATTTAGCTGTTTCAGAATCAACTGTCAGTTCGTCTTTGATCCGACTAGATGAATTAGTTCAAAGGTCAGTATATTATATTAGTAAAGCATTTCAAGGAGCTAAAATTAGATTTCCACGCCTGGAGAAGTTAGCCTTAGTTCTCATTGAAGTTTCTAGAAGGACGAGGACATACTTTCAACCCCCACCATTATCCTCTACACGGATTTGACTTTACGACAAGCATTGTATAAACCTGAGAAGTCTGGCAGGTTATGTCTTGGATAGTTAAATTCGAAGAGTATGAAATTGTCTATGAGCCCAGAGTGGCAATAAAAGGCCAAGTACTGGCAGACTTTATTGCTAAATTTACATATGCAGAGGAACAACATAATCCAAGTTCGCATGCCGAGCATACTTCTTTGAAAGATAGCTTAACTCAAAAAGAAAATAGAGATTGTGACCGATCAACCAGACTCGTCGACTTCTCAGGAAAGGATTCAATAGAGCAAGAAAATGTTCAAATATGGGGTGCGGGTAGAAGAATAATTCTCCGATGATATTCCAATTCGACAGTTATTTATAGATGGATCTTCATATGCTACTGGAAGTAGAGCAGGTCTCATCATTAACACTTAAAATAATTTAGATGTCGAATATGCTCTGAGATTCTAATTCAAGACTTCTAATAATAAAGTAGAATATAAGGCATTGATCACATGATTAGAACTGGCTTCATCATTGGGCGTCGACCAAGTATTGGTATATAGTGATTCTTAGATAATTGTCAATCAAATACATCATATTTATGGCGTCAAAAGTGAAAAAATGATGAGGTATGATGAATGGTGAGAATTCCTAGGATCGAGAATGCCTGAGCATACGCTTTTGCTCGGCTTGCTTCAGCAACTCAAATAGAACTTATGCGAACAATTCCAGTAGAAATTCTTACCCATAGAAGCATTGATGGAATGAAAGTCAGCGCTAAGGTCCTTTATGGATAAATCCAATTAGATAGTAGATTGAACGAGGAACACTACCATCCGACCAGAAAGAGGCCAGAAAGATGAGGTACAAAACAATTAGTTATGTGTTAGAAAATGGTGTCTTGTATAAGCAAGGATACAATGTTTACCTACTTCATTGTGTTCATCCAAACGAATTAAGTGATCTAATCAAAGAGGTGCATTAAGGTTCATGTGGTGCTCACACAGCTAGGAGGTCTCTACAACAGCGGATAACAATTCAAGGTTTCTACTGTCCGACGATAAAAGAAGACTGTGTTGCTTTCACTAAGAAATATGATAAGTGCCAAAAATTTACCACCATCCATACAACACCAAGAGAAACTTTAACACTTATCACCTCTCCATGGACTTTTTCTATATGGGGAATTAACTTGGTTAAACCACTGTCGACCACCAAGGGAAGGTCAAATATCTAGTTGTAGCAGTTGATTACTTCACTAAATGGGTAGAAGTTGAGCCTTTGATTGGCATGACATATCAGAGGGTTTTTCAGTTCATATGGAAGCAGATCATTTATAGGTATGGCATGCCTTATGCCTTCATCACCGATCATGACACTCAATTTCATAATGAAGAATTTAAAGAGTACTGTGTTAGATCTGGCATCCCGCAATTTTATTCTGCTCTTGGGCACCCACAAAGCAATGGCCAGATAGAATTCACCAAAAAAAACCTTGTTAGATGGGCTGAAGAAGAGTTTGGATGAGGCTAATGTCAACTAGATTAATGAACTCCACAATGTCCTTTGGGCATATAGGACTACTCCTTGAAAAGCAACCGAGGAAACCCCATACATGCTAGCTTTTGGCACTGAGGCAATAGTACCAGTTGAAATAGGTCTACCGACACTACACCAAAAATAGGATTCTGGCACGGTTTTGAACTGTGCCAGAATCAGGTGTTCCAAAATGGGAATTTTTTTCTGGCACGGCTCAAAAGTGTGCCAGAATCAGCCAAACAAGAACACTTCTGGCACACTTTTAAACCGTGCCAGAATTTGATATTTCTGGCACACTTTTGGCACAGTTTTTAACTGTGCCAGATTCAGCCAAACAGGAACACTTTTGGCACACTTTTAAACCGTGCCAGAATTTAATAATTCTAGCACACTTTTGGCACAGATTTATACTGTGCCAGATTCAGCAAAATAGGAACACTTCTGGCACACTTTTAAACCGTGCCAGAATTTGATATTTCTGGCACAGTTTTTAACTGTGCCAGATTCACCACAGTTTAAAAAAAATTTAGCACAGTTTAAAACCGTGCCAAAATATGATACACTTTTGCCACGGTTTTGAATTGTGCCTAATTTTTTATTTAAAAAAAATATTTGAAAGCACAAAATTCACAAATTAATAATATTGCGTGTTATTAATAAACTAATGTACATAAAAACTTCAAAATATTGCAAGTCTTTAACTGCTCACAGGCCCAAAAAAATTGGGCAGAGTTTTCTCTATTTTCTGGACATTCCAAAACCTGTAAATACAAAACCTACCTAACATAAAGCCCGCACGACCACAAAATATAACAATTAACTTACAAAAGCCATCATGGCCATAAGAGTCAATAATAAAACAACAAAAGACCATACGGTCATGACACAAAAAAATGGAATCATTAATAAACTCCTTGTTGTAAACCATTGAGTTCTTTGTGTGTTCCACGTGAATAAAAGCCAACAATAAACTGTTATCCTGCAAAAAAGATACGATATTAGTAACCCAATAATTTACAAAAAAAAATACTCAAAACAAAAAAATTACATATATGAATGGAAATTATCGTCATACTCAAAAACCGAGAGACCCGGGATTACGCGGTCAGTTCCTATAAGTTACATTGGTCCCGTGCGAGGTGTTCGTGCCTCCTACAGGGTCGTTTGGGGGCTGGTTTGGGTTTTCATCCTTTAACGGCTTATTTTTAAGTTTAAGTGCTGATTTTTGCAAATTATCATCATACTCTCAAATCGGGAGACCCGGGACTACGCGGTCAGTTCCTACAAGTTACATTGGTCCTGTGCGAGGTGTTCGTACCTCCTACGGAGTCGTTTGGGGGTTGGTTTGGGTTTTCATCCTTTGACGGCTTGTTTTTGTGTCTAAGTGTGATTTTTGCAAATTATCGTCATATTCTCAAACCGAGAGACCCGGGACTACGCGGTCAGTTCCAACAAGTTACATTGGTCCCGTGCGAGGTGTTCGTTCCCCCTACGGGGTCATTTGGTGGTTGGTTTGGGTTTTCACCCTTTAACGGCTTGTTTTTAAGTTTAAGTGCTGATTTTTGCAAATTATCGTCATACTCTCAAACCGGGAGACCCGGGACTACGCAGTCAGTTCCTACAAGTTACATTGGTCCCGTGCGAGGTGTTCGTGCCTCCTACGGGGTCATTTGGGGGTTGATTTGAGTTTTCACCCTTTGACGGCTTATTTTTAACTAAGTGTGATTTTTGCAAATTATCATCATATTCTCAAACCGGGAGACCCGGGACTACGCGATCAGTTCCTATAAGTTACATTGGTCCCGTGCGAGGTGTTCGTGCCTCTTACGGGGTCATTTGGGGGCTAGTTTGAATTTTCACCCTTTAACGGCTTATTTTTAAGTTTAAGTGCTGATTTTTGTAAATTATAGTCATACTCTCAAACCGGGATACCCGGGACTACGCGGTCAGTTCCTACAAGTTACATTGGTCCCGTGCGAGGTGTTCGTACCTCCTACGGGGTCGTTTGGGGGTTGGTTTGGGATTTCACCCTTTAACGTCATGTTTTTAAGTTTAAGTGTTGATTTTTGCAAATTATCGTCCTATTCACTAACAGGGAGACCCGGGACTACGCGGTCAGTTCCTACAAGTTACATTGGTCCCGTGCGAGGTGTCCATGCCCCCTACGGGGTCGTTTGGGGGGTGGTTTGGGTTTTCACCCTTTAACGGCTTGTTTTTAAGTTTAAGTACTGATTTTTGCAAATTATCCTCATACTCTCAAATCGGGAGACCCGGGACTACGCGATCAGTTCCTATAAGTTACATTGGTCCCGTGCGAGGTGTTTGTGCCTCCTACGGGGTCGTTTGGGGGTTGGTTTAGGTTTTCACCCTTTGACGGCTTGTTTTTAACTAAGTGTGATTTTTGTAAATTATCGTCATATTCTCAAACCAGGAAACCCGGGACTACGCAGTCAGTTCTTACAAGTTACATTGGTCCCGTACGAGGTGTTCGTGCCTCTTACGGGGTCGTTTGGGGGTTGGTTTGGGTTTTCACCCTTTAAGGGCTTGTATTTAAGTTTAAGTGCTGATTTTTGCAAATTATCGTTATGCTCTCAAACCGGGAGACCCGGGACTATGCGATCATTTCCTACAAGTTACATTGGTCCCGTGCGAGGTGTTCAAGCCTCCTACGGGGTCGTTTGGGGGTTGGTTTGGGTTTTCACCCTTTGACGGCTTATTTTTTAGTCTAAGTGTGATTTTTGCAAATTATCGTCATATTCTTAAATCGGGAGATCCGGGAATACGCGGTCAGTTCCTACAAGTTACATTGGTCCCGTGCGAGGTGTTCGTGCCCCCTACGGGGTCGTTTGGGGGGTGGTTTGGGTTTTCACCCTTTAACGGCTTGTTTTTAAGTTTAAGTGCCGATTTTTGCAAATTATCGTCATACTCTCAAACCGGGAGACCCGGGACTACGCGGTCAGTTTATCATTTTCATTTTCCTCGAGAATGGAGTCATACATCGTATGGTCAATATCAATCGCATCTATTTCTTTCGTCAGTCTCTTGGGAGAGTGTAAAACAACTGACCACCCATTCAGCTTTACATCTTGGCAATAAAATACTTGACTGGCTTGAGATGCAAGGATGACCGGATCATCGTGAATAAATAGAATATCGCATATTCAAAAAAGTACATGTATAAATAAAGACTTGCCTCGTTCCTTAGCCAAGGGATGAAATCATCAATTCTATGCCTCGATTGAGTCTCAGTTACCACAAATTTTCTATAAGAAATTAGTTTCAAAATTAAGAAATATCACATTACAATCAATTAATATGAATTAACATAGAACTAAGTGTGTACCTTCTCCATTCATCAACACCGTCGCATTGAGATAAAACCCATCTTCGCACTTGCTTATATTGTACATTATTTAAGATCAATTCTTTACTTTTACCCAATAGTCGTTGGCATTCCGAGTCATCAAACTCATCATCAAGAAAATCCTCAAGATTCCTCTTATGAGTTCCTTCACCTCTTTTCGATATGTACTCCATGGCATACAAAGAAGCTTCATGTAACAAATATGCATTAGCAATGCTCCCTTCAATGTACCTCTTGTTTCATGACCACTTTTTATATCTTCCCATTTCTCTCTCAAACAACCACATCACCCGATATCTTCGTGGCCCAGCTGTCAAAGCTTCATTGGCTAAATGGTGCATGAGGTGGATCATCACCACAAAAAAGGCAGGTGGAAAATAAATTTCAAAGACACAAAGTGCCTCTACCAATGCGTTTTTAGCCTTCAAAAGATGTTCTCTAAATATAACTTTGGCACACAACACATTAAAGAATATGCTTATCCGCTGTATAGCTTTAAACAAAGGCTTATCATCCGGAAATGAATGCATATGCAATGCAGGAAGCAACCGTTGCATAATGACGTGATAATCGTGGGACTTGAGATTGGTAAATCCAGGTGGATCGAGGTTAACATTGTTGCTGAAATTTGATGAAAATCCAATCGGTACCTTTAATGTTTTTAGTGTACGAAAAAAGGCTTCTTTCTCTTCCTTTCCTAATGCGAAAGGTGCCTTTGGCATAAGCCTTTTGTTACTGCCTTCAACATCTTTCATCCATAATTTCCTTTTAAGATTCAAATGAACTTTCAAGCCTTCATGGGCTTTGACCGTATCTTTATTTGATGAACCTTTCACCGAGGGTATTGTACCTAAAATAGTCTCTGTGACATTCTTTTCAACATGCATAACATCTAAATTATGTCTAATATCATGATCCATCTAATACTCTAAGTCAAAGAAAATTGACCTCCTTGAAAAACCCTCGGTACCTACTAGATTCTCATCATCACCCTCACTTGGATAATCATCGTTTTCCATTATGACATCCTCCTTCTCCTTCCCCTTCCCCTTCCCTTTCCCCTTTCCCTTTCCCTTTCCCTTTTTGTCTCCCTCTCCCTCTCTTTGAACACCTTCTCGAGCGATAAGTGACACTATCTGCTCAACTTCTACACTTGTTAACTTGGAGCCATAGCATCCTCTATTTTACCATTAAATGTTTGCTTTGATGTGTCAAACCTATAAGGATGGTCTTTAGGAAGGAACATACGAGATCGTTGGTAACAACATTTCGTTGACTTAGAAAGATATTCAGAAGGTGTATTTGTAGAACAAACAGGGCACCCGTTGTAACCTTGAGTTGAACAACCTGCTAACATCCCATAAGCTGGAAAATCATGTATACCCCACATCAACATGGCTTTTAACTGAAATTTCTCATTTTTGTACGCATCCCAAGCCTCAACTCCAGACCATAAGATCTTTAACTCATCGACCAACGGTTGGAGGAAGACAGCAATATTACTTGATGGTGACTTTGGTCCGGGAATCAATACATACAACATTGAAAACTCACTTTTCATACACATTGATGGGGGAGGGTTGAGAGGTTGAATTATCACTGGCCAACAACTATACTTACGGGCAAACATGTTATTCGGGCTGAAACCATCAGTTGCTATTGCAAGTCGAATATTCCGCGGATCTTTTGCAAAATCTCTCCACATAATGTTTGAATTTACCCATTCTGCTGAATCTCGGGGATAACGCAAGAATTCCATACAAGAGCTTGAACGAACGTGCCAAGTCATTTTCTCTACTATCCATTTTATGGTATACAACCGTTTTAGCCTAGGGATTAGAGGGAAATGTCGCATTACCTTCTTAGGAACCCTAAAGTACTTTTTTTTCCATTAATATTCTGAATTTCTACCCCGTCCTCGTTTAGACAAGTAAACTTGTAGCGTAAAGAACCACATTTTATACATCTAGTAGATTTTTCATGCTCTTTCCAAAATATCATACATTTGTTAATGCATACGTCATACTTAACATAATCCATACCGAGATCTCTAACGGTGTTTTTCATTTCTGTATAACTAGTTGTCAAGTTGTTCTCTTCAGGAAGCAGTTCATTTAACAATCTAAGAATTCCACCTGTTGCACCATCCGATAAATTGAATTGTGTTTTCAAATCATTCAACTTTATAAGAGCATACATTGTGGTATGACGTGAAGAACCGGTAAATGGGTGAATATTGTGCACATCAGCGTGTTCTGTCGCTGTCACAGATTGCGGTGGTGGTTGGACTTGATCAACAACAAATGTCTCATCGTGAAAATGCCATAAGGTATAGTTCATGTCCATACCATATGTCATTAAATGAACGAATATGTCATCTATAACAATATGTCCTTTCCCATTTCGACAACGTCTACAAGGATATGAATGTTTAGCATTCGAACTATTACTACGCACATAATGTAGAAACTATAACACCCCATCTCTATATGTATCGGTCTCGATATTTTTCTCATTTATCCATTCTTTGTTGATTCCCGACGACATCCTGATAAGTTTAAAGAACACACATTATAATATAAACGCTTACTGTAAATATATTTAAGTTTATTCAAGTGTAGATATGTATATATTTGAGCTCCTATATTTCCTCCATCTCCTCTACAGGGTAAGGGTCCTATCCCATTCGAAAATGCATATTTTGTATTGTTCATAATGTCTCATGCCATGTCCTAATCTAGAAAATTTCGCCAGCATCTCCCTACAGTTCTTCAAGAACACAACTTAAATTGGGAGTGTTCATGTGTAACTTAAGTTTTTCAACCAAGAAAACACAAAACACTACATCAATCTAGTATGCACCCAAAGAACATAAAGAGATGCCACCGAATTTTTCAAAATAGGACATGCATAAACATTATGTACAATACAAACTATTGCATTTCCAAACTGTCCAAAAATGGGACAATTCAAGAGTTCTCACCACAGTCATAGTGAGACCTCTTGAATGGGTCTAAGGTTTTTCTACATGTGTAACATCATTATTGAATGTTTAGTATTAATGTCTACTTACTATTTAAATAGTTTTTTTTTCTTTTTCTTAAATTTTCAACACATAATCTCATTTATCCATTTAATTAGTGTGGTGTCTACTTTTTAATTTTTTATTTTTACATTATTATTGTATATTTAGCACTTAAATTTTCTTAAAACTCCATAACCTGTACGAATCAGATCAAATATGCATTTTAATTAAAAGGGTAAGAACATAAAAATATAATTTACCACTAAAAGATTCCAAGGTCCATCTAAAAACCAATGATTTATTTTTTTCATTATCAACATTCAATTTGCACCAAAAACTCACACATTAAAAGAGAGAAATTAATAAACTCCAAAGTCTTGGATATCGATTCTCATTAATGCCTATTTATATACAAAAATACAAGATATGACCAGAGAAAGATCTTCAAATTAAGAAAAAGAAAATGAACAGAAGAATAGACCAACAGACCTTGAGAAAGGCAATGTGACTAGAGAAAGAAAGAGTGAGCCGGAGAGAGAGAGAGCGTCGACCGTAGAGAAGATGCCGTCTGCAGCCCTAGCGAAGAGGGAGTGAGATCCGACCAAGAGGCGAGAGAGAGAGACCGAGCCCTAGCGCAGAGGGAGTGAGTGGGAACCATGAGCGGGAACAAGAGAGAGAGGAGTGTAATGTTTTTTTTGGGTATTATATATTTTAGTAAGTGTACTCAATTTTGGCACACTTTAAAACAGTGCCAAATTTTGGCACTATTTTAAAGTGTGCCAAATTCCTATAAAACCGTGCCAAAATCTGGCACAGTTTTAAACTGTGCCAGATTTTTAATATCAGGGTGTGCCAAATTGCTGTTTTTTGTGTAGTGCGACTCACAGGATATTGAACTTTGATTCACCCAAGAGAGACCTTATGAGGAGAATAGATTTGATCATGATAGAAAAGGTTTGAGAATATATTTCTATTTAAATGGCTGCCTACCTACAAAGGGCAACAAGATTTTATAATCGAAGGGTCAAGTTGACCAACCTGAAGTAGGGAGGTCTGGTGCTCAGGAAGGTGATCCAGAAGAGCAATAAGATAGATACTAATTGGCATGGTCCATACCGTATCCCGATGGTTACTTGACTAGGTACTTATCGCTTGGAAAGTCTGGAAGAAGAAGACTTCAAGAAACCTTGGAACACAAACCACGTGCGCAAGTATTATCAGTAACTCAGTTATCAAAAATTCCGTTTCTAATGTAATTAGTTATTCAAGTTAATGAAATTTTAAGATCTTCCCCATTATACATCCTTTTTATGTTTTGTTTTTTGGAGTATGGTGGCTAACCATAAATTAATGAGTAATTTTAATTCAAAATTTTCCAACTTCAGAAAAGTTCTTTATATTTATCAAACTTTTCCAACTTTAGAAAAGTTCCTTATTAAACTTTTCCAACTTTAGAAAAGTGCATGGTTCAAACTTTTCCAACTTCAGAAAAATTCTTTATAGTTATCAAACTTTTCCAACTTCAGAAAATTTCTTTATCAAATCTCAACTTCACCTTTATAGTTATTAAACTTTTCCAACTTCATAAAAGTTCAAACTTTTCCAACTTTAAAAAAGTTCTTTATATTATCAAACTTTTCCAACTTCAGAAAAGTTCTTTAGAAATTACGTCACCAAACTTTTCCAACTTCAGGAAAGTGCATGGTCCAAACTTTTCCAACTTCAAAAAAGTAAAACTTCACGTATGATTTGTCCTCGACAAGTTACGAACAAGAATGTTGTAAAATTTCTTAATTAGAGGTTTTACCCGACCAGGTTAAAATAATGCAATAATTATACATTCCTAGTACACTTGGTCGCCACTGATAACTAATGATATAACTTTATACAATAAAGTTATTTGTAATTTTATTTAAGTGCATTAGTCGAATTTAAGGTTGTACAAATGATTCAAGCATGAATCAAATAATAAACATTTGAGCAGGTTATTTAATCTATAAGCCAGTTAACTAATCGTTATATATATTACGTAATCGACATAAAGATTAAACATCATCCACAAGCTTAAATAGAGGAAACTCACAATAAAAAAATAACTTTATTGATCAAAATTGCATTACAGTAAACAAATATTACAGATAGAAGGAGAAATACAAGTCTATTCTACTAGACATTTTCCTTGAGCTTTATCCATCCCAGTAGGAGGATCATCAAGGGTTTATGGTGAATTTATTATACTAAAATCTCGCAATATTTTCCTATTACTGTTGATCGGCCTATCAAGCAAGTGAGGAGGATGAATTATCTCACACTCATCATGGAGGCCATAATCCCCCAAATATTTACTTATTCATTGAGGAATAGCATAAGGAGGAATCCATCTCGTGTCCAATTTAAAGGGAGGTTTGTCACAATCCAAAAAACTCGGATCATTCCAGTGCCACAAGTCACTGTTTTGAACGTACTTCAGCAAGGTCAAAAAGTTGGTCCACACCCATTTGTAGCCTTCATGATTGACTCGAGCAAGATGATCGCTAAGGCCTCGTTATAACCCTCCATCCAAACTTCCCTTGGCTTCTTATGGAAATGGAATGTCAGTCTATCAACTAGATATTGGAGCTTCTTGAGAACAATGCCTTTCGATTTTAGCAGGGCAGCTTGGTCGACCAAAGTCTTCTTCGTTCTTTCCTCCTCAATGGTTGCCCGAACAATTATACTTTACCTGAGAGCTCGTACTGGTCTATATTTTGTCTTTTGCAAAGCTTCTAACTCCTCTAATAACCTAGCATTTTCGATCTCTAAAAAGGAAACACCCTCATCTAGACCAGTGGTGGTTGACCTCTTTAGACTGTATAGTTCATTCCTCAAGGTATTATTTCTTTCTCCATCATTGAAATAATTGATTGGGCACTTTTCAAGTCTTGTTTCAAAGATAATTCTCTCTTGTATAGAGCAAAAGTAATATCTTTCAATTTCTCGTCAAAGCCTCAACTTTCACTTAGTGCCTTATATTTGGCTTCGTAATCAAAATTGAGCAATGCCTTAGATACTTTGTGATCTTCCTACATCCTCTCAATCATATCAAGGTAACCAATATTATTTGCCACTACTCTATCCAAGAGGCAATGGAGATGTATGTAAGACTTCTTCACTTGATCATAAACTTCTGGGCCGAGCAACCCTGATAAATCGTCCTCAGATAAAAGAACATGGCCATCCTCAGAAATATTTTTTCACCGCCTAAGTATGTCGGATTCAACAGAGATAATAGCTTTCTTTTTGGCATCAAAGTGGAAGGTTACAAGTATGGGTTTATGTGACAAATTCAGTGAAGTGGACAATACAGAAAAGAACAAACCAGTAATAAATTAAGAACTTTCAAAAGAGTAAAGAGTTGATATAAAAGTGTTCTTTCATTGATTAATCATTGACGTACAAAAGATAATACATCATCAAGAAAGAAAAGACAAAAAATAACCTTATTGAAAAGGATATAGACATTCTCCTTGTCCTTGGACTGATCTTGGTTGGTAGCAAGTTGGTCGGCACTAGCATTCGACACCACTAAATACTCAATGGGCATCATTGAAGATTCTACAGACCCCCCTTCATCATCAAACTCCTTATCAAGGTTAGGAGGAGTATCAGGATCATGCCTTTGAAAGAGTTTAGAGTTTTCTTTAGTACTGACCACCTTCAGAGCCTCATACCATCCTTCCTTGAAGGATAGTTTCTTAGCATACTCAATTTGAGTAGAGGCGGCAAAGAGGACCTTCTTCCAACCTTTATTAAATGCAACTTTTATTTTGGCCTTTAAGGAAGTCACCTCAGAAGTCAATACAAACACTTTATCTTCAGCAGTTTGGGCTCGGGTTATAACTTCTGAGATCTTACTTTCAACGGTCTTGGCCCTGCCTTCAGCATTAATCAACTTTTGCTCGATAGCTTTAGCTCTTTCATCAAAAGCATTTATTTGACCTTCAGCCTCAGTATTCTGATCATTGGTCTCCGTGGATTGTTTTAAACCTTTAAAGGACTCCTCCACTTCACCAGGAAAGGACCTCAGTTGGTCGTTCTTCTCCATTATTTGGTCGAAGTCAACCAAAAACTACAAAGTTAGTAAAAGAATAACACAAGATGATTAGAAGGAGTTTAACAACATGGAAAAAGAGAAAAAAATGAGAAGATTACCAATGCCAAGTTATGGCAAGCCCTTTATGTCAGCTTGGACCTAGGCATGAGGGTTGATGCAACTCTATCAGCAGGAAGTGTCCCAGACTTAATCAAACCCCTGGTCAGTCCAGGGTTAATATTAACAGATGATGAATCAATATTTAGGTCAGATTAAATTCTTCTCACCAACTCTTGTTGGTCGGAAGTCTTCTTTGCAGCTAATGCTTGTTGGTCAGCTGGTGTTTTCTGTGCCTGTTTTTAAGGTTCAGACAAACCTCTTCAGCCTCTTCAGTTAAGATTTAAAAGTTTGAGTCCCTTCAATTAAAGTCCTCTTGTCACCGACATGTGACTTCTTTTTTACTGAATTCTTAGCAACATTAACATCTTTCTTGGGGGTAGGAGATAAATCTCCACCCAATAAGTTGGGCATTTTCCTCTTAGTCATGTCGGATAAGGGAGAAAGGGGGATCTCAGAAAAATCCAAGGATTCGAATGAAGAATAAGTTCCTCCCTGTGTGAACACAACACCAGTAGATCCTTTGCTAGAGGAAGTAGTTACATGATCTTCTTATAAGTTGATAGAAATTTGGTGCAACATAAGTGTTGGTCGAGAAACAAAAGAAGTGATGGAGCTCTTATATTCAAACAGCAAGGAAGCAGCTCGGGAATGTTACTTTCCAACCCTTTGATTCAGTCCCCACAGAAACTTAAGCTCCTCAATATTAATTTCAATTTCTTTGGGGGCACTTCTTCTTATTTTCCACTGCATCAGAAAGGAACAACAAATTTAGTTGGCCAAATACAGAAGCACATAACGAAAAAAGAGTAACTAAAAGAATTGTAACCTATGTCATGCCCTGTTTGAGGACATCTGGGCCCAGTATATGATACTCCCTGTAGAAGAGAAGCATGTTGCCAGTTATTAACAACTACACCATAATCCCAATAATCCATATTGGTATCTGGTAAGTTCACAACTAAGGACCTATTTGCTGTGACACCTCGCCTAATTAAATACCGGGTGATCAGTCCTTTATTAAATTAAAGTCAAGGTGACGGTTGGTTCATCCTTAGCATCACTGTCGTGAAAATAATTTTTTCCAATTTAAACACCCTAAATAATTAAGCTAAGTGTCAAAACCATTTTTAGATATTCCTTTCCAAATTTTATTTATAAAAACAAATATTTAAAACTTTACATAATTCATAATTAAAGAATCACACAACCATTATCCTGGAACATATAATCCAAATAATTTAAACATTAAACAACTAGATCCCAACATTTAAAACTTAAGGTAAAACATCATGACAATAACAAATCCCAAAGGGTAAAATACTGGAAATAAATGAATCACAATGTCTGCTAAATAACTGAATAATGGAAAGGGCAACACATGCCCAACTGAATAAATAGTGTAAGAAGTGGAATCAAGAAATGAGGTCGTCTAAGTAAGAGGCCTGCAGTACGTTCCTTCCAAAGGATCCTATGCAAGACGCCCCTGTGGCTGGGCACCTGTAATATATACATATATATACAAGAGAGAAAGGAAAATAGAAATGGGTCAGAGCCCGATTGTAAAAATGATTTAAAATTTGTTTAGCAAGTATTTAAAAATGTTTACTGGCCAATGTAACAACATATTAGTGCGGCACTCCCTTGAAAAATTCTCACTTCTCTTATAATGTGCACGCCTATCGTACTTAACCTTCCCAACGGTTTAACTTATCTTATCTTAGGTTGCTCGTAAGATTTAAACTGAACAATTCAACTGTTTAAGAGGGTAATTTTATTTGACAACAAAGTTCTTATTTAAACCTTAATCGCTAATAAAGTTGCTCCGTAACATATTATGTTTTTAAATCACATTTTGCCAAATTGTAATAATTACACATTTCTTACTTACCATAAACACAGTAGGTAGTTCCCAAATTCCAGAATTTAATATATATATATATATATATATATTCTAACGGCACCCCACATAATAATTATGGTGCGGGCATACTCTGCTATCCAATCCCCGTATCACTCGTACTAAGGGAAATACAAGTTCGGAATCACTCTCGAACTGTATTAATACATACACAAAAAATATTGAGGCGAAGCATAGTTTCCAAGTCCAAGAGGTCAGCACATACCCTTGCGTCTCTTAGGACCGTGACTATCGATTCGATAGCCTGTACCTAGGATTCCTATCTTCTTGGGTACAAGTCAATATCCCCCATAAAGGTCCCATCGAGATAAGACTGTCCCAGCGCGGTAACCTCAGGGATAGCAAGTAGCGCGGGCATGATTTTCACACGTATGTAGTATATGCATAAACACAGTCATATAAATATACTACTATTACCATATCAAATTTAGGTTCATCTCATAACCCATAATTAGGGCATTTATCCTTATTTTCACATTATTAATTATCACGTATAACGGTTCGTCTCTAACTTTAATTTGAGGGATTATTCCAACTTACTACGTAATGCTCATGGACACTATCCTCCCAAGTGTAGAATTTAGTAGGTACTCTTCTATTTTTCCAACGTAATTATCTTACGCGTCTCTCCCTATAACACATAATTCCATCATCCCTTATATGTAAACATCCCAAAAATGTACATCTCGTCTTACATTAAAGGTTTCATAATTATTAATAAGTTCTACTGGTCTTCTTTATCTCCTAAAATATTTTAATAAGGATGACCAAAGATTATTACTCAATTAAATTTTAATTCAACTATTTAAAAGGGAAACATGAGTCAGGCAGGAGGGGTCGATCGATCGATGGCAGGGGCTCGATCGATCGATGCGTCGATCGATCGACACCCATGGTTCGATCGATCGATCAAACAGGTATGGCGAATTCTGCAGATTAACAGTTACGGGTTCTATCATCCAACATCAACCAAATTCAGATTTTTAACATCCAAACTCCCAGAAATTCATACTACAAACATTATAAACCCAAACTAACAATCTTTTATGTAAAGCATGTGAATTTTCATCAATAATCATGGATTAAAAGGAGCAAAACTTATATAAACTTCATGAACCCTAGAAATTTCTTTAACATTGTTCTAATCAGTCTTTTTCCAGAATTTCTTCTTCTAATACATTATAAATTCATGGTTCAACTTCTACATATGAAGGGGATTTCTAGATTTTCCATTTATCTCATTACTACATGCGATTTCCTATCTCCAACATGGGTTTTCTCCTAAGAAACTCATCCTAATCAATCCTAGACTAACATGAATGATGCATTAACGGATTTAAGCAAGATAAATACTTGCCTGGGAATTTCAGAATTTTGATTTGTGGACAAATTTGGTGTGGTTGCGTTTCCCGTCGCGCGATCTACGCGTTGGTGGTGGTGGCGGTGCAACCGGATGAATTTTCGGCCTAGAACACCTTGGCAAGCTCTCTCCTTCCCTCTCCTATGGCAGTCACTTGTCTTTGGTTGTGTTAACCCTAGAAGACAACCTTAGACATCTGATATAACCCTTGAAAATTCGTGGGTTTAATTGCCCAAAATTATAAAATGTCCAAAATGCCCTCCCGGAGTGCTAAATAAGCCTAAAAACGCCCCGAGACCCAAACTAAACCCCCGGGTACACTTTTCTGACTATCTCGACCCTTTTTAACACTTTGGCGTACTCAAAACGACCATACGAGCAACTTATAATTTATTCACTTTTATTAATCAATATTTAGTCCCGACGCGACACGGGCGCGTCCCGACTCAAATTTCCAAAATTGTCATTTTATTCACTCTTGACGTTTAATAGAACCAATATCATATATTACTCTACTCATTAGTAATATTCAACAAGTTTCCCATATTTACTAACTCACGTCGCGTTAATAATTATAAAGTAATTACTTTCCGAATTTATATTAAATTAATAACTCACATTAAATTTAATAAATCCCCAAATTTATAAAGCATAAAAATACGGGGTATTACATTTGCTTGACTAGTTTTCAGATAGTATGTATTTTTTCAACAGTACACCACTATAGCAAAACATCAACTCTGGAATCCCAATATGGGTCCCATAGAGTTCATTTAATCTATTTACACTGTTTACAATTCTTCACGTGTTGGGTGCTACCCTAGCAGGGACCACGTCAAAGTACAGACAAAACTGAAGAAAAAGGGGGTTTGGGAGAAAAGTAATGCCACACTCACCAATAAACAAAGCAGGGATCCAATGACCCTCAGGTTGTTAATACACATCTATAGGACCCTAGGCTATCTCTAAATCTACCCAAGTGGCAATTTTTCTTTATCTAAACTCGTCTAACAAACTTTCATCTACTATGTGAACCATAGTGGAAATAAAGGAAAAGATGATAAAATAGAGAAAGATGAAGATAAGGCTTACAGGGAATCTAAAGGTGATTGCAAGAACTAAAGAAAAGAAAGCAACAACATTGAATGATCGCACAAAGAAATCTTGGAGACGGAAGAAAAATACTGAGTATAGAAGATTTGAGGTAAAAAGAAAAGAGAGAAATTTCTCTGTATTTAAAGGTTGCCTCGATAAATGGGAATGAAATGATTAACTGAATGAACTGTATTGCTACCGCCGACTGCACGCTTCTCGAAGCATCAAAAGACTACCGTATCCTTTGGCAAAAAAAGGTTGAGTTATTTACAAAAATGCCATTATCAAACCGTACCGATAAATTTTTTTACAAGTGTAGGAAGTCGGCTGCTGACCAAATTCTCAAAATAATATGCCGAATAATTTTCTGGACTAAATTCTCCACACTTTACATCAATAATGAATCATGGAGCATTGAGGGCTTTTGTTGTATGTAAAAAGTATCCTCCCACATAGACTAATGATAAATATACACTTGTCCTCCTACGTGGCCGACCAGACACCTTGATCACTTTAAGAGAAACTTAGTCAGTTGGAATGACGATCAACTTTAGAAGGCCAACCATCAGGAAGACCAAAAGTTACTCGGATGGGATGTCAACTAGCATAGAATTCAAAGAGTTTCATTTATTGTATCCAGATGCAAATGCCTGACAATAGAAAGGCGTTCCATTTAGGGTTTTATACCATTGTAAATAGGGAATACTCCCCCAGCTGGAGGAACAACTCAAATCACTCATATACACAACATACTGAGTTATTGTAAACCCTACTAAATAAAACTAACAGTGGACATAGGCTATTTTATACTCGAATCGCTCTAAAAACCTCTTCTCTTGTGTGTTTGATTTGTTTAACTTACTATATTATTATCCGTGATTATAAATCTGGAGTAAGATATATATATATATATATATATATATATATATATATATATATATATATATATATATATATATAAAGATGTTCAAAAGTGAACATAAAAGATGAACATTTTAATGAACCTTAACAAAAAACAACCCATTAATTTTAATTCTCATGTTGTAATTGGTCCGCGCCATCGGCAACGAACACGTGTAACAATCAAATATTTTTTTTACACATCACCCCCTAGCCAGATAACCCTGAACCTGTTGCCATAATGTGACACCCCGACTAATTAGATACCGGGTAGCTACTCCTTCATTAAATTAATATAGAATATCAAGTTGGTTCAGTCTTAGCATCACTGTCGAAAAACATTTAATTAGTTACTAGCCACCTACTAATTAAAAAGTGAGATGACAAATTTTATTAATTATATTAGCTTACAACTAAGTAATGAATCACCAACTATACAACATTCATATAAACAATCTCATCGGAATAAATAATGAAATAAACTGAGTCTAGAGTAACACTCCAAATATAATCTCAATACCAAATAATCCCAATACAAGAGTCTGGATAAAATAAATCCAACAACTGAAAAATAAAAATCTAAAACTGTTATCTCTGAATAAGAATGGGCAACTGATATGCATAACTCCGAAGGAAGCAAAGATAGATGTGGAGGCGTCTACTACCGAGATCCTGTAACTTCCACATCAGTTACAGCACATCAACAGAATGGAACTCCTATGATTGGCGTCCCTGTGGCTGGGCACCTAAAAGATTTTTAAAAAAACAAAATAGATTTGGAAGTAAACGAGTCAGAGCCCGAGGTGAAAATATTTTAAAAACAACAATTGTTTAATTGCATTAAACAGTGAATATTATATGCATGTTAGTCACATGATCGCACTTGAGATTCTCACCCCTCAACTATTGTGCACGCCTAACGTACGCTCTTAATCCAAATCAGTTATGCTACTAACTAACTAGTCTATATCAAATCTGACAATAGGGATTACTACATGGATCCACCCGTATTACTCAATTAAGACATACTTACATTTTAAATATTCGTTATTTGAATCCATTATCTCATGTATTATTTAAGTTCCCACATCTTTAAGTCATTTAAATATGTTAGCCATTCTCATCTACTATGCAACAATGAATAATCACAAGTATATATTTATATCACACTCAGTACATATATATACACATATGGCACCCCTAGGCTAAGCTGTGGTGCTCGCATACTCTGCTATCGAATCCTGGTACATCACGTACATGAGGATCACGAGTTTCAAATCACTTAGGAATCATATTAATACAAATCACATATATTGAAGGCGAACATAGTTCACATATCCATGGGTAATGCACATACCTATGCTCCCATGGTCAGCTGACTTATTAATTCACAAATAAGTCTTCACAGTCCTATATTCTTGAGGTACCAAATCTAAATCACCCCGAAGGCGCACAAGATAAGATTGTCCTTTTCCTACAACATCCCGTGATAGTAAGTATGGTGGGTATGTCATACACATAATAACCCATATATTAGGTAATCATACAACCTATATATTTATCATTTCAATATAGGTATACTTTTATCCTATATTACAAGTCTCATACGTAATATAGTTTTATCCCGATTATATTATGTAATATATTTAGCGCGACAACTCTCATCGTATATATTCGAGTACTTAAATCTATCCCAAAAGGTTACTAAATCTCCCACTTGTCTCTAAGGTTAATTCAGTAATTTAAAGTCTCCCTACTACTGTCTCTAGCCTCAAGTTATTGTTTAACCGAATTAAACTCAAGTTTCCATAATTTTCAACCGTAACACTCTCGTCGGACACTCGTAAGTTCATTATTTATACCCAAACCAAACTAATATTTTTCGGGCCTCAAATACATCCCTACTAACCTTCCCTAAGTCCCAATATGTTCAAATAGTCCATACCAATGATTCCTAAAAGTCGGAATTCAGCTAAACCTTAAAAGGAAAATATAACACAAATTCAGGAGGAGTCGATCGATCGAAGGAAAGGGTCAATCGATCGATTCAGTTGATCGATCGACATTTTTGAGTCGATCGATCGATTCATCAGATATGGCCTACGATTTCTACATATTTTAGCCTATCGGTTTCATGAATTTTAACCCTCAAATCCTCTATTAAAATTTCCCAAACTCCCAAATATTTATGCCAAACTTTATACCAACATAAACATAAATTCTAACGTCTTAAAATCATCAAATCATTAAGGGTTGTCAATTTCTTGGATCAATCGTGTATTTTTCATAAAAAAAACTATTTATTCTATTTTCTTCAAGAATCATCATATATCTCAGCATGAATTCTTAATTCTCTACACATGGATCATGATTTCATGTCTCCTATATTTCCAGAAGTTAATCTACATGCAAAACCTACCCATATTAAGATTTAAATCTATAAATCCATTAATTCATCATTTTTCAAGGTTTTTCTCCAATTATAAACTATCATGGATAATATATACACTGAATTATTTTAAGTTAAATCACTTTCCTATAAGTCGAAGTTGTAATTCTTTGGAGAAGATGATATAGGAGCGATCCTTTCTTCTTGATCTATCCGATGGCAGTGACGGTGGTGCAAAAATCCTAAGAATGGTGGTTCTCCTTTGGGTACTTCCTCCACTTCTTCTCAAATGGTCGTCTGTGAGTTTTGGTGGTGAAAACCATAGGGCTCTAACCTAGCAGCTGATAAATCTTTCTAAATTTCATAGGTCACTATTCACCAAATAATAAAATGACTAAAATACCCCGGGTTGTTAGTTTGGCCTAAAAATATCTCGGAACACAAACTAAACCCCCGGGCAGACTTTTATCACTATCTCGATAGTTTTGAACATGTTGACGCACTCAAAATGACCATAAGGATGACATAAAAATAAACTACTTTGTAATTCATTAAATTGGTCCCGACACGACTAACACGCGCGTCCCAACTTAATTTCAAAAACTGTCATATTTTCTACTCGTGACAATTTTTAATAAATTCATAATCATAAATTACTATACTCGCTCAGTAATATTCAACATAAGTATCATAATCAAATACTATCTCTCACCTCGCTAGTATTTAAATTCAGATTAAATACCAATTAATTTCACAATTAAAATCAGTAAAAATACGAGGTATTACACATAAGGGTTGCCATGGTGTGGGGGTGAGGGGTTGGGAATCGATCGACACGCGTGCTCGTTGTCGCTGGCGCGGACCAATTACAACATATGAAGTAAAATTAATGGATTGTTGGGGATTTTTTTGTTAAGGTTCATTATATTGTTCATCTTTTATGTTCACTTCTAAACCTCTCCATATATATATATATTGTGTGTGTATGTGTGTGCGTGTGTGTGACACTTGGTATTTAGGCGGGGTTACTTCTTTAGAGCTTAGTTAGGGATCTAGCCGTATTATAGATACGAGATAGTTTACCCTTAATTGGGTGAGACTTACGAGTTATAGTTGTTGACTTTACTGATGTTGAATGGTGAGATAGACTATGATGTGAATGTTGGTGAGATCGACTTAATTACATGAATAAAGTGCATGTTATACATGTTCAATATTGTAAGCTATTTCTTGTACATTTCGGGCTCTGATCCATCTGTTTTAAAAATAGTTTTCAGGTATTCTTAAATAGAAGCAGCAGGGTTGAGCATTCAGACTTGCCTTCATCCTAGATTATCATTTCCAATTCCTAATCTAGGTTATTATCTCCATTTAGTTAATTTGAGTATTCAGTCAGGTATGGTTTAGAGATTTATTTATTGACCATGCTGGCCCTAACACTATTTATTTATTCGGCTGAGACCATCCACGTGATTAAGATTATATCCATTTACTTTAGTATGGTTGTGAAGACCGTTGGTTTATTTACTAATTATATTTTACTTCATCACATGTCGTGGATGATTTAAATGCATAACAATCTTTTTATTATTATTACTGCCATGATGCTGAGAATGATATAAATTAATTTACGGGCCCTATCTTCGGCGTTGAGGCCTGACCACTCGATACATGAAAAATAGGGGGTGTTAATATATGGGGTATTTTGTCCCCCCACCCCCACCCCTCTCCCCATGTTACCCTTGCTTCTTAAATAAAATTTGTATTACACCCCACTTCCTCACTACCATTGGTCAAACCGTTACTTTTAGAACATTTGACCATGTCACTTTTTAAGTTTTTTTTCCAAGCCATATAAATATAAGTTAAATTTGATAAATAAAAAATTAAAATGTATCTTAAGTGAAAACTATAAATATTATTCTTGATTTCAATTGTAATTTTAAAATTTTAAGACCAAATGAAATGCCAAAAAATAGTTTATATATATTTACAATGCATTTTTGTATTTATGATACTTTTTTTTAATCAAAGTTCTTATTTTATTTTATCTTTAATTTTATGATAAAAACTTTAATTTTTTTTATTAACGGTGTAGTTAAAAAAATGAGAATATAATTCAATTTTTTTATAAAAAAAAATGAGAACAAAAAACAAACTATAAAAGTTGGGGCCAAATACAAAATAACCTGAAAGACGTTTCCTACTGGGTTAGAATGATCTTTTGGTATTCGACTGTTGGTGTTGGGTGGGGAGGGGGAAGGTTGGCTGTCCGTTCATTCGATGGTTCCCACCCACGTTGTAATGTCGCATCGTAAATGACACGTATATGATGATTAGAATAAATAGCGGGTCGTCACAGTTTCACATGATAAAGATCTTTTCTATCCTTACCAACTTCTGTCCAAACACATTTTGAAGCATGATTACCCACAACTAATTGAAAACATGTCCGAACTTGATCCCATGTTATGATTACTCACAACAAACTTCTGATTTTATTATGCCAACTAGCATATACTGGTGCCCTTTATCATCTGAGTGATAAATATTTAGAAACTCTAAAAAACAAAAATAAGACGGTCTCAAAACTAAAATAAATTCTAAAAATAAGGGACAAACAGTGCCGCAGATCTCATCATTATGAGCAGGGACGCAGTGAGGATTTGTTGAGAATGGGGCTAATTAAATGGCAACTTCTGGTTCCAGGGGCGGGAGTCAAATTTTTTTAATTTTATTTTGAGTATTTATCAAATAATTATTAAAATATTTATTTAATCTAATGAAAAGAGAAAAAAATTAATTGATTAAAAAATTGAAAGCCTAAAAATAGAAGCGAAAATAAAAATTGCGCTGGAGAGCAATGGGGTGATTTGAGTCGTGGCTGGGTGTGGGCGTCGACTCCAATTTTCTTTTAAAAAAAACTCTCCATAAGTTGACTGATTTGACAAAAAAAAAATTAGGGTCATTAATATCCCCTAAAAAAAAGTAATAGCATTACATAACATCAATACAATATCCTCTAAAATTGATAGCATAATAACATGATGAAATTATATTAACCCCAATTTTAACTCTATATATTAACTCAAATACCCCTAAAATTAAAAACCCTAACTAAATACAAATTTAAAAGCCCTGAATAAATATATAATTAGGTTCATTAATATCCCCAAAAAAACTGATGCATAAAATTAATACAAACAGAATCACCAATCAAATAAATTTAACATATATACTAAATAAACAAAACAATACCAACTAAACAGATGGGTGGGATGGGAGAGCATATATACTATTTTTTTTTAAATTTCCATGGGGGCTTGAGTCCCCTCTCGGCCTCACCTAGCTCCGTCCTTGATTATGAGGTCATGTACATTTTCTTAACAACTTACTCAACTAAAAGTCAGGGTTAATTGTGTCATTCATCACTCATGATTAAGGGATTTGCAATCTCAAACTCATGAGTTTGATTCTCCCCGTCAATATAAATTTGAAGTTACGGACCGCAGAGAGTAATTTATGTTTCGCAATTTTTATTCCGAGTGGAGGGAATAGTCTGAGGTGGGCACAAGCTCGCTGGAGATGAATCGGTCATAATAAAAAAATAAAAAAATTTACACAACTAAATGTATAATTGATTAGAAATTATCTACAATTAAAACCTATAGTCTAAGTAATTAATTTTGTTATTTCTATTGGTTTGAAATATGCAAATTTTACAATATTATGTAATGTGTAGTTTTTTTTTCTTCTTTTCTATATTAGTATAATTATACGTGCAAATAAATTTCTTAATTTATTTTACAATTTCGATATTGGGGTTGCGACATGAGACGAATGTTCTTCCAAACTCATAAATAAACCCCCGAAATAATTTATGAATTAGTAATAAAATTAAACAAATGAAATTGAACCATGGTAATCTTTGAAATAAGTAAACCTTTTTTGTCTTAAATTAGAGTTTGTATTTAAAACGTAAGTTTTCATACGAAATATTTATAACATAATCAACAACCACTATATAAAAGTAGATATCAAAACTTATTTAGATACTGTAAAATATAGCGTATTTTTTTAAGTTCTACAATTCGAGACTCTTTAACGGCTTTATATTTTTGCCATTTGAAATTGTCGGGATGGAAGGAGACGAGAGTAATAGATGCACCCTGGGTGGATGTGGAATGATGATGAGTCGGTCTGTTGATCGACTCGGGGTGTAGACCTGTGCATATTCGAGCGGCGATTTAAGTCCATGTTGTTGATATGCACGTGGAGACATCGTCGCCTTAATTGTGGTGGGTAATGCATGCTATCATGGCATACTTCGAAATCTACGCGTTTCTAGAACCAGACTGCAGTCGCCCCATTCAGCCCATATTAAAAGGCAGATCAAAAAGTCTGAGATAACATTTGTGCAAGTCAATGAGTGAGTAAACTCGTAAGGTGAACCACTCAACCTTTAGAGATACCCAATATTATCTATTTATTTTTTAATATAGACGACCATGTTCTTCTCTTAATGACTGAGAGTAGAAGAGCTACTGAATCAGGACATTAACTTTAAATTAGAGTAAATATATTCACATTTATAGGTTTTGTTTGGACACAAAACAAACATAGATTTTAGATTCAGATTTAAGATTTAAATCTCAATCTTTAGACTTTAGATTTGGAGATAAAATGAAACATTAAATTAGGCTTCCCTCGTAACATTTTCAAATTGCAAAGCTCGTTTAAGGAAACAACAATATTAAAATTCTTCAAAAAAGGTTTCAAGAACTTTCATACAAAATTTGGTGAAAGAGAGGATTTTTTTCTAAAAATTAAAAAACTGATACATTCATATTTTTTTTTTAATAAAATATCGAGCATACATTATAAATAATTCATATTTTACCAAATACTTATTTTTTCTGCACAAAAGTATTAGCATCAAAGTCACTTATCATGTATATTATACATATTACAAGTAATCTGTTGCGCGTGTGTATAATGTGCCCATGCATATTAAATTACATAATTTATGAACGTATTATATTAAGCAATAACTAGTATAACCCAAGGTAAAAAAAAAAGAGTAGATTACACAATTAGATCTTAACTTTTCCACCTTGTACCATTATGACCCTCATTTATTATTATAAATATTAGGCCCCATAATTATGTCAAATATACACATGCAGCCCTTACGGTTGGTTTTCTAGTTAATATCAATATAAATAGTCGTGTGCGATGCGCAAGCACAATTGATAAGAAAAAAATTAATTTATTATTTTTAATTTTAAAAAAATGTTTTTAAAATTTCAATATATGATAAAATTACTCTCTCTCTCTCTCTCTCTCTCTCTCTCTCTCTCTCTCTCTGTGTGTGTGTGTATATATATACACTGATCACCTCCGCAAGGATCCCTCAAACCTCTTCATTATAGCGACCTTAAACCTTCCTATCCTCCAACTTGAACCAACCAACATAACACTATCTTCCACTACAAGAAAAATGATCATTTATGTCAGTTTTAGAATTTTTCAAAACTGACATATAAAGCCCTGACATAAATGTTCGTAAAACTAACATAAATAAGATCACATTTATCTCAGTTTTTAAGAACACACATAAAAACTACTATATTCACCATGTTTTTAATCACATTTTCACAAAAAACTGACATAAATAACATCACATTTATGTCAATTTTAGTAATTTTATGAGAGTTTTATCGAAACTGACATAAATGTTGATATAAAAATTTAAAAAAAAAATATTACTCCATTAATAGACAAACTATTATTTGAGGTTAAATCAACCCTTGTAAATAGATAATAAATAGTCAAACAACATTCAAATAATCTAAATTTCATCAAACAAATTCACATATAACTTGAAATATACAATATTCATCAAAGAAAATAACATTGTGCCTCAAATAAACAAAGTGTCAATTTAAAAAAAAAAATGGACAGAGTCTCCTTTGTTTATTATACTATCCACCCAAGGGGTAACAACCAATCCAACAAAATGTAAAATTGAAATAAATGGCAACCTTTTAAGAATTCTCCTACATAAGGTAGTTGAGGCCATCTTTGAATCAACACTTGGTAGTGCTTGGTTTCTTTTCACATGGTAGTGCGAGGTCAATTTTCACTTGGCATTTCTTGATCCGCTTGGTTTCACTTGTTAGTGCTTGCTTTTGCTGCTGCTGGCCCGATTTCAGTCATTTGGGGTACTGGTTCGTTCTTCCTGATTTGTTATCTGGTTGATCTTGAGTTGGTAAAAATCGAACAAATAAAAAAAATGGGTAAAAATAGAAGACACAAACTGCAGAATCCTTACGTGAGAAAAAATCAAGAATATAAGTAAGCATTAGAAGATGAATACATAAACTGTGTATTTAAAAGTAAAAGAGGGTAACCAAGAGTATACATGATGGTGTTGATGAAAGCATGATCCATAAACTGTGTAATTAAAAGTTTAACCTTGAACATGCATTGTTTAATTAAAAGAGAATACACTTTGTAATTGGAAAGAGCATAGAATGTGTTATTGGAAAGAGCATACATTGTGTACAGTGTGTAATCAAATGGTGAACCATTAAGATTAGAATGAGTGTTCATTTGAGCATGGTGTACTAAGAAGGAGACGGAAACTATGGGTGGGATCCAATAGTGAACTGAGGGATATCATTATTAAAGCACTTCATAAGACTGCCCTGGGGGGCCACTCGAATACTGAAGCAACGTTTCAAAGAATCGAATCATTTTTTTTCTGGCCCACAATGAAGAAAGCAATACTTCAAGGGGTGAAAGCTTGTGATGTTTGTCAACAAAATAAGGTGGAGCATGTCCAGTACCCTGTGCTACTGCAATCCCTACATGTTCGTATCCAAGCATGGGCTCACATTTCTAAGGACTTCCTAGAAGGGTTACCAAATTCAGAAGGTTATGAATTTATACTAGTGGTTGGGAATAGATTTACCAAATACTCTCATTTTATTTCTGGAAAACACCCATGTCCAGCTGCATATGTAGACCAATAGTTCTTTGACAATATATATAAACTTTATGGAACTACAACTTCTATTGTGTCAAATAGAGATAAAGTTTTCACAAGTCAGTTTTGGCGATAATTATTCAATCTCATTGGTACCATCTAAATACAGCCTATCATCCTCATGGGTGAAATGAGTTTTTTTACGAGACTAAATTGATATGAGAAATCAAAGGTACATGTTGGCAGAAGATTCATTTTTGAACCTCGTGGTTCTGATATGCGCAGTGATGAGTCAAAGGTTATGTATATATGTCCTATTTACTCACAGATTAAGTGAAATAATCTTTAGAATATACACCAAAGGACTTGGATGCGGGACTGAAGTGTAATCGTGAGGAAATTGATGTAAGACATGTGTATTATTAAAACCGCGTTCAAATCTAGTATAAAACGCAATCATACTTGCAACAAGCCCATTTGTCCTTATACTCCTTATAGTATAAAACGCATTCATACTTGCAACAATGAATTTATATGTATTTCATATCCAAACCTTTCAACTTATCAGATATAAGACTTAGAGCACAACGGGTGAATCTCAAGCAACCCATGTGCTTTTCAGAATCTAAAAATCAATCCGATAAATTAAGTCACCCACACAAATGGTTATTTTGGGGATCTTATTACTATTAGAATTTGTAATCTAGGATGTAGAAATTAAATATATTATGTTTTAATCTAGAATTTTAGTTATTTAATGGGATCCTAACGATCCGTTAACAATAAGGGTCTAGGTTGGGATTTTTTATTTGGAACCAATTTGATAACCGGTCGTATATAAATTGAGGGATTTTTGACACAAGCCCATTATCACAAGACACAAACCTGACCAGTTAACAAGTCTATACGAAATCAATCAACGAGAAATGTAAGAAAACTAAGACCCAAACCAAACTTTGGGCAAATTACATTATCAACATATAACCATATACCATTTTAACATATATGTAACATCACTACCACCACCAAATAACCATATCCGCTATCAAAATAGTTTATTTCAAGTAACCCTCAATTTATTACAACATTTAAATAAAAAATTATATCAAAACAACCCAAATAAACTACTTTTTTCACAGATCAAATAATAAACTATTTCAGCATTAATATTTTTCTCAGATCAAACAATAAAACTATAAAACATATATTTCAGCAAATAAAAATCACGAAGCATTTTGATTTCATCTCTCAATAAACTATTTTTGTAATATAAGCTCTCAGTGTCTCAATAAACTACTTTTGTAACATTGGTAATGTAATATAAAAAACACTTACAACAGTCCTGAAATGAAGAGCGAAAGAGGTCAAGCCGAAAAAGAGAGGAGCAGATTTCTTCCAATGCCTAGCCTGATTAACAAAACAAAAGAAATAAATTTACACTTCAAAACGAAAACAAACCTAAACAAAAAAAACTCCATTTGAAATCTTCTATTTAGATCTGCAAAACGAAACAAAACATTTGAAACCTAAATCTTCTATTTAGATCTACAAAACTAAATAACATAAAACCTCCATTGAAACCTAAATTAAATTAAGAACAGAAGCCGGTCGCTAATAATCGTGTGAGAGAGATGAGTCGATCGACCGCTGCTAATCGTTCGAGAGGTGAGAGAGGAGAGTCGCCCCTTTTGCTTTTGGGTGAATCATTTTGAGAGGGAGCCAAAATATGGAGCGGGAGGAATGAAAAAAAAGACCCCGCTTTTTTTCATTTATCTCAGGTTTTAATTAAAGTTTAAAATAACCAAAACTACAAAAGGGTATATATATATGTCATGTATATATAAATATGAGATAAATTATTTATTTTTTATCTCAGTTTTACTTAAATTGAAATAAAAATTCCCCTTCAGAGCTAAACTAACATAAATGTATATCATTTATGTCATTTTACATTTGTCTGACATAACATCAATTTTCAAACTGACATAAATGATGCTTTTTCTTGTAGTGTTCGTGAATATGCAAATGTAAAACAAAAGCAAAAATAAAAAATCTAAACTAATGTATATTTAGAGATCGGTATTTCGTCGATCAAATTGTGTATATGCATGATCAAGCTACGAGGGTGTCATATAATTATATATATAACTCTCTCGAAGATTTAAATTCAAGAACTCCTATACAATTTGAAAAGATTGTACTTTGAGATCACAAAGGATTCAAAGT
Source organism: Sambucus nigra (assembly GCA_949130495.1). NCBI lineage: Eukaryota > Viridiplantae > Streptophyta > Magnoliopsida > Dipsacales > Adoxaceae > Sambucus > Sambucus nigra. The sequence goes on from OX422209.1 coordinate 690,388,529, forward strand.
GGACTAAAAAGAGGAATTTTGTTGGGGTTTGACTGTGCAAAAGTTTAAGTTTTGATAGTGGCTCAATTTTTTATATCCAGAGGGGGGTTCAGATGGAGTTGATTAAGGAAGGAAAAAGTGAGAGCATGGATTTGTATGTGGATAAAATCTGATAGAATATAAATTGCAAAAAATATTCACAAGTGCTTAAAGAAAATATAAAAAGAAACTAAGATGTACGTGGTTTATCAATGCCGACCTTTTTCACGTTGACGGGAGAAGAGAGAAGGGAAGTTTTATTAACATAGAACACTTGGGTTTTAGAAGGTTCAAAGAGTCAAGTATTTGGATAACAAGATTTCTAATCGACCTTCTATGATGGTGGAGGCACTATGAACAAGTACAAGTGATAAATTACAATACAACTATTAATTACATACACGTTCTGATTATTGGATGATCCCGACTTTATGATAAGACTTGTCTTTATTGGAGAGTCCCTTTCAGGCAGGGCTATCCCATGGACAATCTTATTTCTATTTGTTTTGAAATATATGAGGTCATCGTTATCTGGGGCGAGGTTGGTCCCTGTTACGTGTCGCGCTCTGAATCACTTGCTAATTATGTCTCTTACTGTATTGATGTTGGGTACGATTATGGGTTCGATATGTGGGTGGAAAAAGATAGATTTTCCAAAAAAGGCCACTCGTGTATACTTAATATAATATATCGCCGTAAATGTTAAAAGAAAGGACAATGATATACGTACCAAGATTTTACACTAAAAGTGGTTTACCAAGTGCATTAAACTGTTGTACACTACTGCTGGTACAACAATTTAATGCACTTGGTAAACTACTTTTGGAGTAAACACTTGGTACACATATCATTTTCCTAAAAAAAAGAAGTGGACACAAAAAAGTTGGGGGTGGAAAAACTCATCATAACTCAAGTGTCGCTCCATGTCCCTTCTCCATTGGTGAACGACCGTGGGATCAGATCCTCCGGCAAAGGTAGAAGGATTCCCCTTAAAAAAGCTGGTCCTCACTCTGTCCCAATTTGAGACGGGTGCCCCTTGCTGTTGGGGTTCTAACGTCACCCCCCTCTGTCTCCCAATCTCAATACCGCCCGCTATGCCTCTCACACAATTGTCGGTAGTGCCTCGGCATCCAGAATAATCTGCCTTTGTCTCTCCTGAACTGCAGGACCAGAAACAGACTCATCTCTCCTACTACCATTTCTCCTAGTGTTCGTCATCTGAAAAGATAAGAACAACCAACATCAGACTCAGAAAAACTAAGAGTACAAATCATCGAAAGGAAATCAAAGATAAGCAATGCGGAAGCTAAACGAACTCATAACCTACGAAACCTAAGACCATGCTCTGATACCATCTGTAACACCTCGCTAAATTCTGGCATCGATCGCCACCAAAATTAAGTCGGGCGTTAGTAAATTAAATATCATCCTTAGCATGTGACAAATATGAGACATCTAAAATTTTAATCCACAAGATAAATGATTTAAATCAATCCCAAATATCCATATCCTATCCACAACCCTGAACCAACCACCGTAACACTATTTTCGTGAACATGCAAATGTAAAACAAAAGCAAACATAAAATATCTAAATTAATGTATATTTAGAGATCGGTATTTCGTCGATCAAATTGTTTATATGCATGATCAAGCTACGAGGGTGTCATTTAATTATATATATATAAATCTCTCAGATATTTAAATTCAAGAACTCCTATGCGATTTGAAAAGATTATACTTTGAGATCAGAAAGGATTCAAAGTGGACTAAATAAAGGAATTTCATAGGGGTTTGACCGTGTAAAAGTTCAAGTTTTGATAATGGCTTAATTTTTTTGGTCTAGAGGGGGGTTTCAGATGGAGTTGATTAAGGAAGGAAAAATTGGGAGCATGGATTTGTATGGGGATAAAATCTGATAGAATATAAATTGCAAAAAATATTCACAAGTGCTTAAAGAAAATATAAAAAGAAACTAAGATGTACGTGGTTCATCAATGTCGACCTTTTTCACGTTGACGAGAGAAGAGAGAAGGGAAGTTTTATTAACATAGAACACTTGGGTTTTAGAAGGTTCAAAGAGTCAAGTATTTGGATAACAAGATTTCTAATCGACCTTCAATGATGGTGGAGGCACTATGAACAAGTACAAGTGATAAATTACAATACAACTATTAATTACATACCCGTTCCGATTATTGGATGATCCCGACTTTATGATAAGACTTGTCTTTATTGGAGAGTCCCTTTCATGCAGGGCTATCCCATGAACAATCTTATTTCTATTTGTTTTGAAATATATGAGGTCATCGTTATCTGGGGGCGAGGTTGGTCCCTGTTACGTGTCGCGCTCTGAATCACTTGCTAATTATGTCTCCTACCGTATTGATGTTGGGTACGGTTATGGGTTGGATATGTGGGTGGAAAAAGATAGATTTGCCAAAAAAGGCCACTCGTGTATACTTAATATAATATATCGCCGCAAATGTTAAAAGAAAGGACAATGATATACGTACCAAGATTTTACACCAAAAGTGGTTTAACAAGTGCATTAAACTGTTATACACTATTACTGGTACAACAGTTTAATGCACTTGGTAAATTACTTTTGAAGTAAACACTTGATACACATATCATTTTTCTAAAAAAAAAAGAAGTGGACACAAAATGTTACATGATGCAAAGTTGAGGGACAACTTATGTAATTCTATCTTGAAAAGATACTTGTGTGTACTTGTAGTAATATTTTAATATTTTATGTGCTCATCCGCGTTGCGAATAGTCGGCAGGATTACATAACGAGCTCATACAAGTGTTGCAAAAAGTAAAGAAACGAAAATAAGGCCAAAATATTTGTGGCCACTAGTTCTGTTTATAAATTCCACACCACACATGTGGGAACCCCACAAATCTCTACAGCTACATACAACCATTGAACACCTTATCTCTCCTTCACTTGTTCATCTTGGCCAACCAGTTACCTTCTTCTGCTTCTTCACACCCTTCTTCAAATACTTCCTATTTTCTCTCTCTTTTTCTCTTTCTTCTCTCCAAAGTCATACCATCAGTTAAAAGTTTTTTTCTTTCCCAAAAAAACAAACAAACATAAGACAGATAGGAACGACTCATTCGTACTGTTTTATCATATAATATTTATGTGGGTGTCTTTTTTCTGTGGTATAAATCCTAAAAGTTTTTACAAGAGTTATTGAAGGGAAAAAAGATGAAGATTCAGTGTGATGTGTGTGAGAAAGCTCCAGCAACAGTGATATGTTGTGCAGATGAAGCTGCTTTGTGTGCAAAGTGTGACACTGAAGTTCACGCAGCAAACAAGCTTGCAAGTAAGCACCAGAGGCTGCTACTCCAGGCTCTTCCCAACAAGCTCCCTCGCTGTGACATATGTCAGGTAATAACTATTTTTTTTATTTGTTTCGACTCTTCACTGACTTTTTATTTCATAAATAATTCAATTTCTTTTCTAGTAATTCTATTTAGGTATTTAAGCCTTGTTTGATGCTTGGGATAAAAAGACAGGATGTCATAGGTATAGCATCTCATGTTTGTTTTTGAATGTGATAGGATTTAAAATGGGATACTTATCCCAATTAAGCCCCTTATCTTATCCCATGAGTTGCGGGTAGTAGCGGCAAAATGGCCCCAAAGAATAAAACAATCTATATTAGTCCTGTAATTTAAATATGGGATCCATTTTTTAAAGCTATGAGTTAAATATGAGTCCTATATTTGAAAGCTATGAATCATATGAAATTCATTTTCAAAAGCTACGAGTCAAATACAAAACATATTTTTAAAAGTTAAGAGTAAGCTATATTTTTTTTACATATATTTGGAATTATAATACTTATTTGGAAGCGAAAAAACGGATTGTCCCAACCCATATTTGACCGGCCCATATTAGGCCCAACCCATATTTAGCTCAACCCATATTTGGCCCGTGCACATTAGGCCCAACCCATATTTGCCCGCCCACATTAGGCGCAACCCATAGTTTTGCCGCTGCTAGTTGTGGGATAAGACCATCCAACCTAGAAGTCGGAATAGTTTTAATTTTATCTAATCACACTCTTGTATCTATCGCATCAAATGGGTCCTTAATGTTGTTCTATACCCAATCATATATTTGCTCAGAATAGACATGATTTTAGTAATACCATCTTCAAACTTTAAAATTTGGTATCTTTACTCTTCACAACCCGCCTTGATACCAATTATTATAACTTTACCCTAACCCTACCCCAGCCCAACCATCGGAAGGGCTGCAAACGAACCGAGCTGAGCCTACTCAGCTTGGATCCTTAAATGAGCTTGGCCTTGAGCTCAGTTTTGAGGGCCTAAATGAGCCCATTTACGAATAAGGAGATTAAACGAGCCGAACCTAATAACGAGCTCAAACTGGTTTGTTTGCTTAACAAACAAGGTGATCTCGAGCTGTGCAGCCCTAGCTATCGACATTCTCAATTCGGTGACCTGTCCTTTTCGGTGACCACATTCTGGCAGACCTCTCTCTCTCGCGCTCTTCCCGTGTGTTTGTGGGTGTGGGTGTGGCTTAAGGAGGGGAGGGGGTCCTCGAATGGAAGAAGGGGTTTGCGGAGGAAGATGTGACTATATGAAATTGCTTTTTGTAGTGTTCCTTTTAATCGTGTACAGAAAAAGATTAAATTTCAGTTTTCACGCAGGGCTGTATAAATCCCAGCTATCCCCATGGGTGGAATGAGATGACTGGTCATAGTATATTATGGTGCGTTTGATTACAAGTTAAAAAAGCACTGATATTGAGCTCCAACCACTCCCCACCTTCTTTTCACTTGAAAACAGATAACTATAGTTCAAAGAGAAATAATGGCTTTGAGGCCTAAAGTGGCGGATTTAAGGGGTGGGCTGCAAACCAATTAGCTGACAGTCCAAACTAAACCCAACTCCAATAACTTAGGCTGTAAATCACTTTTATTTATTCCACTCCCAATTACTTTGTCCGCCGATTCCCTCTTCTCATCTCGACTCTCTCTGTTATCTTTCTCAGTTTTAGTGATTGAATTTTCCTTTTTTTATTCAAAGAAGGTTTAATGAAATTGTTGATGCTTTAAAGATGTTTTGTTAATCTTCTCACATCTAAGCATTCTATCGGCTAATCAAGACTACGCAAGAGGTAAAGGCATCAAAGTCCTAAGATTTTTGTATCCCCATTTTTTATTTCTCTTTTGTTGGTAGAATCATAGATACTGTTATTGACAACTTTTAACACTTCCCTTTATACAAATTAGTTGTATTAATTTATTAAATTTTGGGAAGATATATGCAATGTGTTACTAATTTTACGAAGAATGAAGACATGAAAATTACTTTCAAGTTAGTTTATAATTTAATAGATTATTAAATATAATTGTTAGTTTCAAAACAATTTATACTTGGGTATTTAACAAAAAGACCAAACTATATTTTTTTTATTCAATTTAGTCCAACATATTTTTAAAAATAATGTTTAGTCCTGAAAGTGACATTAACACTGTGTTGGTGATAATGTCACTAGAAGAACTAAAAATTAATTTTGAAAAAATTCTAGACTAAACATTAAACGTAATAATTATATTGTAATTGGTCTCTATAAATTCGTAGTCTTTACCAATAGGCAGCCAACCAACCAGGTAATGTAATTGGGGAATATGTATATGTTATTAACAAATGTCCGTAAGTAACTTTTTTATTTTGTATTGTTTGGTTCAGTTTTAAGTTTTCTTCTTGTTTTCTAAAAGTGTTGAAACATAATCAATCCTCACTCAAGAGAGAACAAAGTATTTTCCTTTTCTTTAAAGAGAATAATAATACATAAAGATATATTTATCGTATGTTAGCCCACCCTTGCTATGAAGACCCATAGTTGTGTCAGTTGTGATGTTTTTTCTATTTCTGTTTTTATCATATGGGTTTTGTTGTAGTTATTGGTGATATGTGTGTTGTTTTCACACTGTGTAGGAGAAAGCAGCTTTCATATTCTGCGTTGAAGACAGAGCTCTCTTCTGTCGCGATTGTGATGAGCCAATCCATTCAGCAGGCAGCCTGGCCGCAAACCACCAGCGATTTCTTGCCACCGGAATCCAAGTAGCTCTCAGTTCAAATCCCCCAAAAGAGGCTGAGAAATGCCACCTCAATCCACCACCCAACAACAATGCACAACAGGTTCCCATGAAAACACAGACCACTCACAACACACACCAAGTTCCTAGTTTCACATCACCATCATGGGCTGTTGATGACTTGCTTCACTTCTCAGATTTTGAATCCTCTGATAAGGTAACGAGCCGAATTTACATATTAAGATTTCATTCCTTAGGCCTCATTTGCTCTGGGTAAAATATACACCAAAATTGCACCTAGCCGAAGTTAATTTGTCATCACATGTTTACAAAATTATATAAACAAAAAATTTCAAATCCCAGTAAGTTAATATGCTTTTCATTTGGGGCTTAATGTTTACCATTACTCATGACTAGGGCTGTGTTTCGACCTGATCGGAACAGAAAATGGCATTTTGGAAAAAAAAAATCAGTTTTTGCAGCAAAGAAAAAAATCAGAATCGATATTGGAAATTTTGAGAAAACTGGAAAAAACCAGAAATCGAAAAAAATAAGAAGAGTCCAGAAAACCTGAAAATCAGAGAATTTCGAAATTAATTTCACAAAAATCCTAATTGTCTTATATTTCAAAACAATGGAATAGGATAATTTCAGAACTAAAAACAGAAATTTATCGTAAACATCGGGTCAACATAATTTTGGAAAATTTGAAATCCAGTATTAATTCTGGTTCCCATCAGTTTTTGTTTTTTGGGCGGGGGGGTTAGTTTTCGGAAATTGAACTATCATTCCAAATGGGGAAAAACGGATTAGACCTCGGAAAAGAAAATACCCATGACTACCTATCAATTAATTTCAGTGTTTTCCTTCTCCTAACACTCTCTCCCCTCATTTAGTCATTTTAACAATGTAAGAAAATTCAGCATTATTTCCCATTTTTATTATCCAACCTTTTAAACTATTATCTCACTCTTTACAGAAAGACCAACTTGAATTCGGAGAGTTCGAGTGGCTGACAGACATGGGTATGTTTGGTGGCCAAGTTGGTGAGGAGACCTTAGCAGCTGCTGAAGTTCCTCAGCTTCCCATATCACATTCAAGCAATACCAACTCATACAAATCAACCAGATTCAACTCGCCTAACAAGAAGCCTAGAATTGAAATCTCAGATGACGATGATGATCATTTCACCGTCCCTGATTTCACTGTCCCTGATCTTGGTTGAGCTTTGGAACTGAAAGACGAGCTCTATGGTACAAGTGTAGTTGGACTATACATCCATAAATGCATACGTGTCTGTGTATATATTATATATGTGTATATACGCATGCATGTAATGAGCGAAACAATGCACAGCGGAAGGGTCTGTTACTTCCTTCTAAGGCAGGGGTACTATTTTTCGGTTTCACTTTTGGGGTGTATCAATTGTACTAAACATTCAACTAGTCGTGTATCGAAAACTGATATCTTGAATGACAGCAGGCACCTTCAGTTGTATCAAACGCACTATTTGGTACGACTGCCTGGCTAAAAGTACTGTATTAAGTGTATAACATATCCTTATATCTCTTGGGGAGTTGTCTTAATATGTTTGAGCTTGTGTTACTTTTTTTACTAATTTGTTCAAGTAGCATTTTTCTTATTGATAATCAACTACAGTGAATGCGTGGGTTTGTATTAGAGGTAGCAATTTTTTTAATGGATAAGGACTCAAATTTTAGCATGAAGTTAATAGTTATGGTTGATCATTGCTTAACATGAACCCATAAATTATCATGATCTGGTTCATAGTCCTAAGCAGGAGAAACTCAACAACTATGAAGAAAAACATTTGTTTTTATCTATGAAGCACATATACTTCATTAGGGATCCAGTACCGGTATCGGATATGTATTGGATAGTTGGATACCTGACCGATACATATCCAAGGCGTATCCATATATAAAAAATAAATCAGAAATAATAAGCATGTATCATGTAGGTATCCGTGTATCCTATCCCTACTTTTTATTATTTGGATAATCCACGGATACACAAGGGATATGATGAGATACTTGGGCGATACAGAGAAGCACTTGCACAATTTCAAATGAGGTCATTTATATTGTTGGAAAATTTTCTCATATATATGTGTGTGTGTGTGTGTGTGTGTATATATATATATAAACCAAACCCAAATTAGTTTCTTGTTTCAAAATAATATATAATAGAAAGGTGTTTTATATAAACTCCAGATTTCAATTTACATCTCCCATTTTATTTAAGCCCCCGATAATGGGTTTATACCCATTTATTACACTCGAGTGAAGGGTTTACTGAATATAAATGAAATACTAAAACACTTCAAAGGCCATTTCCTCCAAAATCATTAGTTGTCTTCCCCTTTCTCACATAAGGAAACAAAGACTCACAATTGTTGATTGTTGAAACTTGAAACTGAAATGATTCACGAATTGACTAGTACTAAAAACATCTAACGTTATAATATAATTTTCTAAATATGATGTGATTTAGAGACTAGTTCAGTTTTTTTAATGGAGATGAGTGCTTTAATTTAAGTTGGATTACTTTTCTCATTTAACCCATACTTTTGCAGCGATGTATATTGTTCTTGTGGAAGGGGCAAAATGTTGTAGGATGAGTTCTGGTTGATACATATTTTCTGTAATTCTTGAAACAGATTTAGATCTCCAGATTAATTGATTGAGTCCTATTGGAACTTAACCATTTCCATACGCTTCAATTATGCATCCTATGTTATTTGCATATTCAAAATATCTGAATAGATTTGTTGAGTGATGAAGGCTGCTGTCGGGGGCTTTAAAAAGGGTTATTAATGTCTTTTTGTTAGTTTTTATTTCAAGTATCAAAATTTATTAATCGGGGATTCTTAATGGAAGAGCTAGGTTAATATAAAAATACCCAATAGAAAGTACCCAGTAGATTTGTCATTCTGAACCCTTTTTGTTGTCATTGAACATGATATGTAAAAAAACAACTTCTGAAATGATAATTATTGAATTGATGTTCTTATTTCTTGTACAATTATTAATAAATACTCAATTATATTTTCTAATCATAGTTTCATTAAGTAGTTATATTAGTATATTTATATACATATAAATTTGTATTATGCATTTTTTTAATGTATTGGGTGTGGGTGTGGGTGTGTGTGTGGGTGTGGGTGTGGACGCTAGGAATGGTGTGTTTGCTATGGAGAACACATATAATAAACTGGTTGTGTTAGGTCCCATACCTAGAAATAGCCACGATATTGTCCTCAATTTAACCACTTAAGCCTAATCCAGTGTTTTTGACTCAAAAGGTCTCGGTGCTAGTGAAATGGTCACATTCACTTGAATACTGTATGTTAAACTCTACAACTTTCGATGTGAGACAATTATGTGATATACATAAGATGCTTAACAGTCCACCTTGGATCAAATTCAATTGTCTTAAACCATCCAATATCACCTTACATTTATAATCATCCAGTTTTGAGCTCCACCATGATGCACTGCGACTCATCTTGAGTCAATAAGGTGTCAACTAGTGCTTGCTCCACCTCATATCAATTATATTGGCGCACTCGGTAACCCGGCGTAAAATCCAAGTGCAACTGGTTGACGGTTCCGATCAAACCATCGGCTCTGATACCACTACTGTTGAGTCCTAGACCCATAACTAGTCACCGATATTGTCCCCAACTTAACCACTTAGGCCTAGCCAGTGTAAGGTTTTTAACCCAAAAGATCTCGGTGCTAGTGAAAGGGTCACACCCATTTAAGTATTGAATGTATATTGGACTCTACATCTTTCGACGTGGAACAATTATATGATACACACAAGATTTTTAACATGTTGGATTAAGATGATTATTAATTATTCAACATTTGGGTAAAATGGTGGAGTTAGACCCCTATTTGCATGACCCTCGTACACTCTTGGTGCCAAAATTTGCAATAATATGCATTTGATACGAAAAAAACTTTTTATGGCACCTTTTTGAGAATTCTTTGTTGTAGTTTAAGAAAATTTATGTCACTTTTTAGGGAACTTCGCCATCCAAATCAAAATAGGATGAACAGATGAAGTAATACATTCCAAATAAACGAAAAAAAAAATTAGACTTCATTGTGGAAGAAAAGTTTGTTGAGATGGCTGTGCTATTAGAGATGACTAGTAATTTATATACAGCACCTTTCACACTTCCAACCTACTATCAAGAATCCATTTTGCGTGCCAATGCTTTGGAGGATGAATATTTCACCATTTGCCTTATAAAGACCAAAAACGTTCAATAAGCTGTTACTACTATAACCACAACCTCAACTCTTCCCTTTAACACAATGGCCAGATCTATTTGCATATACACATTCATTTCCACCATAGTCCTGATTTTGATTGCTAGGCTTGTTCATTCAAAAACATTAGAATCAGATGTGCAAGTTCTACGTATGCTCAAGCAGTCTATCGATCCCGTCTCCATCACCGCAACCTCGTTCCTCGACACATGGAATTTCCAAGCAGATCCATGCGAAACAACTGGGGCAAATTTCCTTGGGATTTTATGCATAATTCCTGTAGACAACTCTAGTAGCCAAGTATCAGCAATCGATCTCGAAGGAGACGGATACGATGGGTTCCTCACACCTGCGATTGGAAACCTATCAGAGCTCACCATACTTAACCTAAGCAAGAATCGGTTCCGAGGCCCAATTCCAAATTCCATCTCCAGTTTAAAGAAACTCACAACACTTTTCCTAGATGGTAATTTCTTCAGCGGCACTCTCCCTGCTAGACTTAGCAAGCTCAAAAAGCTCGGGAGACTTGACATGTCTCGAAACAGGCTTTCTGGATCAATCCCCACTGTGTTGTCCGGAATTAGAAGCTTGACCCTCTTAGGATTATCAAACAATGAATTTTCAGGTAGAATCCCTGACCTCTCTGGATTATGGCAGCTAAACACATTAGATCTCAGCAGTAACCAATTGTATGGGACTTTGCCGCAGCTTCCTCGGAACTTAAGAACATTACTGATATCCCACAATTCTATCTCCAGCGATCTTACACCTATACTAGGGCTTCCACAAATCGAAACATTAGATGTAAGCGACAACAGGTTTTCGGGTCCCTTAGACCCGCAAATCGTAACATTGTCTACGTTGGTTCACCTAAACATGTCATCCAACCGGTTCACAGCAATGGACGTGATTGATTTCTCTGACAGCCCGTCGCAGCTTCAAGCGATCGACATGCACGCAAACCGGCTGCACGGCCGTTTGCCACTCAATTTAGTCACATACGCGAATTTGACAACGATAGATCTTGGGCAAAACCTGTTTACGGGTAGGATCCCAACGGAATACGGGGAGAAGCTGGGAAAACCATGGAGAAACTTGTTCTTGGATCGTAATTTTCTGAGTGGGGGTTTGTCACAACATTTCAGTAACAATGGAATGAGAATGAGGGGTAGTCTTGCTCATAACTGCCTTAACTGTCCTCGAGGTATCCCGTTATGTCGTGGAGGACAAAGGCCAGCTATAGAGTGTGTTGGACAGAATGATAAAGATGGTGATGGTGATCAAAACTGAAGGAAGTTTCAGTTTCAGGGATGTTGTTTGGTAGTTGTCTGACATGCACACATATTTTATAAAGCTTTACAAACTTCTTGTAAAGCATTTGCTAGTAATTCAGATTATAAAATAGGTGGTTTGAATGAATAAAAGAAAGGGACATTTGAGATTCTGCCTTCAATTTTTTATGTTAAAATTAACACTAACACCTAAATTTGTATAAAAATTAGACTTTGATATCTATTTTTTACAGGACCGTCAGATTGACCATTGGTGACAGTGGGTTAAAGAAAAAAATAACTAAATTCCCATATATACAAACTTGAAATACCATAAATATCCCAGGATCCTTTTTCAAGCCTAACCCAGAATCCACCCGTCTCACCCCTCTTGGGCAACCTCTAGATACATCACCAGTAGTATATATAAAGGAAATCAAGGAAGCATAATCAATAGTTGATTTTTTTAACAAGAAAAAGTTTGAATTTAATCCTCAAATTTATTTGACTGCACAGGAATTGTGGTACCCAAACTCTCACTCTATTCTACCTGTTCACATTTGAATATGTACATGAGCTCAAAACTCAGCTTAAATTCAAAATCCAGCTCTTGTACCATTTACCTCGGAATTATCTTTTAATTGATCTAATTGAAAATGCATCTCAAGTACCAAGTAGAGTGAAGAAAAAGGTTTTAATGATTCCTATACTTTGCTCATAAGAGAATAAAAGTAATACTGTTGGGAAATTAGACGCTGCTAAATTCCGTCAATAATATTTCCAGAACCTTGGGAATCAATGACTCAAGAAAATAATGCAAAAATAATAATGCACACACAACACAAGAGATTTACGTGGTTCACCAATTTGGCTACGTCCACAGCTCACACCCACTTTCACTATAGAAAATATTATAGGAACACTTTTACACACTCTCTTGTATGTACTCTTGCACTTACTATTTTTGTGGAGGCTAACACTGCCTTCTACACACTCAGACAAGCGCTAACAATGCACTGTCTTTCTCCCTAACTACTCTCTCTTCTTTTGCTCTCTAATTGCTCTCAAGCTTGAGAGTTTGGGATGATTACAATGAGAGAATTCTAGGCCTATTTATAGTTGTTTGGGACTCACCATGACCGTTGGATCAGAACAAGATTTGATGGTTGAGATTAATGGTGTGCCACCAACCATTACTATTCTTTTGGTGTGCCACCAATCATTACTATTCCTTTAGTAGGCTACTAAATATGTGTGGTAACTATTCATTTGGTAGGCTACCATGTGTGTTAATTATGGTATTTAAATGGTGGCAATTCTCAAAATTCTCCATTTGCATTAACAATATCCCACTTGGAGACTTTTGAACTGCGACACAACCATCGCATCTATCAGTGAGCTGGGCGTGAGATTTTCTTGTCTTCTGTCTTTGAAGACTCACTGAAGTTGAGCACAACTTCAGTTTTTCTGTAGTAACTGCCTTGGTTAACATGTCAGCTGGATTCTTGCTCCCTTGGATCTTCTCAAGTTTTAACACCCCATCTTCTAATAGAGATCTCCCGAAGTGATAATGAAGTTCGATGTGCTTGGTCCTCGAATGAAATGATGAATTCTTTGCCAGATGTATTGCACTCTGACTGTCACCGTGCAGAACATTCTTTTCCTGTTTGAAACCCAATTCTGCTAACAATCCCTGTAACCAAATCATCTCTTTACTGGCCTCGGTTACTACTATATACTCTGCCCCTTTGATAGATAATGCTATAATTTTTTGTATATGTGAAATCCAACTTACTGCAGTAGTTCCGACTGTGAATACATAACCGGTAGTATTCTTCCTGTTGTCTACCTCACCAGCAAAATCTGAGTCTACAAAACCTTATAGTCTCAACTCACCGCTTCTGAAACACATGCATCTGTCAGTGGTGCCTCGTAGATACCTTAGTATCCATTTAACTGCTTCCCAATGTTGCTTTCCTGGATTGGTCATGAACCTGCTCATAGCTCCCACTGCATGAGCAATATCTGGTCTTGTGCACATACATGAGATTTTCAATAGCTGAGGTATATGGAACCTTAGTCATAAAGCTTCTCTCTTCCTCCGTTTTGGGTGACTGTTCCTTGGATAACCGAAGGTGACTAACCAATGGTGTGCTAACTGCCTTAGCATCACTCATGTTGAACCTTCGTAAGACGCGACTGATGTACTCTGCCTGAGATAACTGCAAAGAACCTTTCTTCTTGTCTCTGTTGATTCTCATCCCAAGAATTTGCTTCGCTGCGCCCAGATCCTTCATGTCGAACTCGCTTGACAACTGCCTCTTCAATTTCTTGATTTCGCCCATATCTGAACCGACCACTAACATGTCATCAACATAAAGTAGAAAAATAATGTAGCTGGACTCAAATCTCTTGAAGTAGCAACAATGATCAGCATTGCACCTGTAATAGCCATTTGTTTCCATAAATCCATCAAACTTCTTGTACCACTGCCTTGGAGCTTGTTTCAAACCATACAATCTCTTCTTAAATTTACACACGAGTTTCTCTTTTCCATGCTCCGAGAAACCCTTCGGCTGCTGCATATATATCTCCTCCTCAAGGTCACTATAGAGGAAAGCAGTTTTCACATCTAATTGCTCAAGATGTAAGTCTTATGCTGTAACGATGCTCAAAACTGACCGAATGGTAGTCAGTTTCACAACCGGTGAAAATATGTCGATGTCGTCGATTCCTTCCTTTTAATGGAAACGTTTGACTACGAGCCTCACCTTGTATCTCTTGAAACCGTCATATTCCTCCTTGACTCGATACACCCATTTGTTGTGTAGAGCCTTCTTTCCCACGGGTAATTCAGCCAGCTCCCATGTCTTGTTAGAGATAAGGGACTTCATCTCATCATTCATTGCAAGATCCCACTTGCTAGCATTCTCCACCTGACATGCTTCATCATAGCATTCAGGTTCTCCACCATCAGTGAGCAAAATATAGTTCATGTACTTTCTGTTTGGTACATGAGGTCGGGAAGATCTTCTTAGTACAGGAGATGGAGACTGTGGCTCATCAGTCTGTTGTTGGTTGTTCTGCGATATGGATTCCTTTGACTGAGGTCTCTTATTTATCTGCTTTGCCACACTACTATCTGGAATATTGTTTGGATCAACGCACATAGGGTCGCCCTGTGTTGCACCACTAGACTGTAGTACATCTCTGTCCTTGTACATCACCTTCTCATTAAACATCACGTCCCGACTTCTGATTATCTTTCTAGTTTTGTCATTCCAGAACTTGTACCCAAACTCATCTCCTCCATATCCGATAAAGGTGCATTTTAGTGATTTAGGGTCAAGTTTATCCCTATCATGATCACTAATATGCACATAAGTAATACAATCGAAGACTTTCAAATGGGAGAGTTTAAACGCTTTTCTGCTCCACACCTGCTCTGGTATTATGTGCTCTCGTAGTACTGATGATCCTATGTTGATTAAGTAGGTTGCGATGTTGACTGCCTCTGCCCAGAACTTCTTGGGTAATCCTGCATGTATACGCATGCTTCTGGCTCTCTCTGTCAATGTTCGGTTCATCCGTTCTGCTATGTCATTCTATTGCGGTGTCCCTTGCACAGTCCTCTCTAGTCTAATGCCATTTTCATAACAGAATTTCTTAAACCCGGTGTCATCATACTCGCCACCATTATCGGATCTCAACTTCTTTATCTTCATTCCTGTCTCATTCTCCACCATGGCCTTTCATTTCTTGAACACCTCGGACTTGTGTCTCAAGAAGTAAATCCACACCTTTCTGGAGTGGTCATCAATGAAAGTCACGAAGTAAGACATTTCGCCGATGGATGAGATAGCAGTTGGGCCCCAGATATCTGTGTGAATCAGCTTCAGCTTTTCTTGCTTTGGTGGTCTGCCACTCTTTATGAAAATAACTATCTTCTGCTTTCTAAAGATGCAAATTTCACATAATTCAGTGTCAACTGACCGTAGATCTGGTAGTTTCCCCTTAAAGTGAATGATCTTGAGCCCCTTGTCACTCATGTGACCAAGTCTCTGGTGCCATAGGTTTGGATCATCTTTGCTTTCAGAAACTGTAATTGACCCACAACTGTTCGCCGTCATATAGAGTGTGCCACTCTTCTTGCCACGAGTGACTGTCATTGCTCCTCTAGAAAGTTTCCATGAATTACCATTGAAGGTTGTGACATAACCTTTAGTTGCTAACTGTCCCACAGAGATCAGATTCTTTCGTAAATCAGGGATGTGTCTCATATCCTTTAGTTTCCATACAGATCCGTTCAACTAGATCTGTACATCTCCCTTACCAACCACGTCACAAGGCTGATCATCACTAAGGTACACCTTGCTAAGGTTTCTTGGAGAATAACTCACTAAGAGTTCTTTATTAGAGGTCGCATGAAAGGAAGCTCCGGAGTTTAGCACCCATGAATCCGACTTGCTCTTCAAAAAGCATATCAATGCATCGTCTGTCACTTATGCTACGATGTTTGCTTTCGTCTTCTCTTTATCTTTCTTCGGGGATCTACACTAATTTTTGTAGTGCCCGGTCTTATCGTGGTTCCAACATTCAATCACCTTTTGGTTCTGATTTTGGTTGTTGGAATTTTTAGGATTTCGAGATTATGAACTGCCATTTCTGGATCTGAATCTATTACACCCTCCACTCCTATTTGAATCTTTGCCTCTACTTTCTACGTTCAAGGCTGACGCTGAGGTGGAAGCACCATTTGACCGGTTTCTAATTTCTTCAGTCATAATTATGCTGACTATGTCATCGAACTTCAGTTTTGTCTTTCTTGCAGATTCGATGATTGCAGTAACCGCGCCTTTCCAACTATCAGGCAACTGTCCAAGAATTAGACAAGCCCGTATCTCATCAGTGAAAGACATGTCCACCGCCTCTAACTGATCCCGCACTTCTTTGAACTCACTGAGATGTTCTCTGAATTGCGCTCCTTCTTATATCGTCATAGAAAATAACTTCTTTATTAAATGAATTTTATTTGCTACAGAAAGCTGTTCATACATACTGGAGAGGGCCACCAGGAGAGACGCGATTGTCTTCTCATTTTTGATGTTGTAGGCTACTGACTTTGACAGTGATAGCCTTATAGTTCTGAGAGCTTTTCGGTCCAGTATCTCCCATTCCGAATCTTTCATTTTCGATGGTTTGTCACCCAAAGGTAAATAAAGATCCTTTTGGTACAAGCTGTCTTCTATTTGCATTTTCCAGAATCCAAAATTTGTGCCGTCAAACTGGGAAATTTTGGACTCCTTTTCTGACGCCATTGCTCCCACTTGAACAAATAGGATGGATACAAAAAAAAACTTTTGGAGTAATTTTTGTAAATGCCTGTTGTGCCTTTGGTTCGCCAACCAAAAGCTCTTATACACTACACCAAAACAAGCTTTTAGTAACACACTAATTTTATGATTACTAACACAATTATAACATTACTATTTCTTACCCTATAATACCATTAGTAATCAACTATGTATGTTACTAATTCTAATTCATTATTTTAAAAATGAACATAAAAAAAATAAAAGAAAAAGTTGCTCCCCAAATTAGAGAAACTCTCCTTGACTTCCACACATCCAAATGAAAAACCTTCTCTACCACTTTGTTCATCTAGGGTTTCTCAAACTCACGTCTCCTCCAAAAATCACGTCTCCTCCATCTAGGGTACCCCAAACTCCATCACGCCAATCCAAAATTCTCTCTCTCTTTTTCTATCTTAAAATCGATGTCACAATGTCTCAGGTAAAACTCCATTATTCGATTGTAATTTTAATTTGTCGGTTTAAAGATCTCGTGGAAAACTAGGGTTTTCAAGTTATAACGATGGTGTCCTAGCTTGAAAACCAAAACTAGGGTTTTCAAGCTATAACTTATAAGAATGTGAAAGTTGATTGGTTACCAGGTACCCTGAAGCATGAAGTTGCTATAGATGATTCATTGCTTTCATTTAACCCCCTATAGCTGACTTTATAAACTTCAAGGTTAGTGTTTGTTTTGTATGATTAATTATTGTAAAAGAATCAGTTTATTATGTTGTATAAATGCGTTAAATTTTTGTTAAATAGGGCTACATATCTAGTTTGTTCTTGCTTTGGCTATAAAGCAGGTCTTGGTTCATGAGGTAGGTCATGCAGTTTCTTAAGTTGTTTTGAAGTATTTCTGAGGTGTTCATTAATTTGTATTTGGAGCAAAAGTGTGCTTTGTTGGCTCTATTTCTTTGCTTGGTCATCACAGGTCGAATAACAAGTTTTAGGGTCTTACACAATTAGAATCCGAGGGAGACAATAATTGCAAAAAGTCTAGATACTTCTATCAGTAGATAGAAGAATCCAAAAGTTTCTTAAGAGGTGTAGGGATTGCATCCAAACGTTCCATTTTACCGCAAGGACTTTTTTGTGAAACAAAAACCATGTGGACCTCACTTAATTATTTACAAGGGACCTCTTAATCCAATTTGACTGGATGTTTTCACAGGCATCAGTCAATGGTTATTATATTTCTTTATCCTTTGCTAATTTAGGTGTATTTTAATTTTTTCATTTTAGTCCTGGTATAGTGTTAAGAATTTGAAAAAGTACTACAATCAGAAAACAAAAAGAAGGAAGCATGAAGATTTCACATGAACTGTCATATGCACCACATTTGACAAAAGGATGGGATCTGTAAACTATAAACATGATGTAGAATTCTAGAAAATCATTTGTGTCAGAACATGAGAGGTAATTGAGAGTTTTTCAAATCTTTTAATATTAACCAGGGGGTTTTCCCTTCTTCAAAATCAAATCCACCAACAATTCAGAATCAGACTTAATAATCACTTTTAAGAGATTCAATTGACTGCACAAATTGATGCCTTCTCTTAATGCAATAACTTATCTTGGAATGAATTTTTCCTACCAACTGTAATGCTATATGATGCCACAAAATTACCTAAGTGATTCCTAATAATACCACTACGTCCAGGATTCCCTTGAGCATTTATGTTTAGCTTCATGTAACCAACTGGAGTCTTAGTCCATATAAATTTGAAGATGTGAAGCACTTTAAGCTTAATTTTTAAGTTGAACCGTTGAATAGCATATGCATTATCCTTTTTAATTATATTTTTAAACACATTTAGAGAAGCAAACTTTAAGATCAATGAGGTCACATTATAAATAATGTGCTCATAATTCATAACCATGCCCTCAAAGTGCTTGAGATTCTTGGCTTTCCATAACCATAATGATCTTAGGCAGATTAGTATGAAGAAATTGTTGATGATCTCTGATTGGCATTTCAGCCATTAAAAAATAAGCATGCTTTTATAATTTTGAAAATTCATCCTTACACCCATCTTCAAGATAAAGAAATTCCACACTTCATTTGCAACTGAACATTTAATAAGCAGATGATTAATGGATTCTAAATCTTTCTCACAACTTCTTCATCTAGAAGCTTGCTACCTATCTCTTGATCAACGAAATCTATAGGTAGAGCTTTATGAAAAACTTTCCATATGAAAATACTGATTTTAGGAGGACAACTATAACTCCAGACACATCTCCAACTTAATGAAGCGGGGATAGAGGGCCTCACTGCTTCATAGGCCATTTTAAGGTTATATTCCCAGTGGGATAAGGAAGCTAAATCTCCTTGTTCTCATCTATTAGGTCAGCAACCTTTTCTTGGACTTTTATAATTCTATTGAAGGCTTTAACGCTTTTATTAGAGCTAGAAATAGTTTAAAATTTATTCCTCATGAAGGAACCCCATTGCCCTGAATCAAATCTACATTTCTTGTGTAAATTTAAGCTAGCAGCCTCAATGATTATTTCCAATGATCTAATGTTAACACCCCCCTTCAGCAGGAGGGAAGCAAGCTTGATCCCATTTGATCCACTAATATGGATTTTCCTTGGAGCAGTCCCCCCAAAAGAACTTACTGAAGATATCTTGGATCATTTTAATAATAGCTAAGGGAGGACTAATAACAGATAGGATATGTAGGGGAATGGATGAAAGCACATTATTTAAAAAAGAGTAATCCTACCTCCTTGAGTGATGAGCTTTGAAGACCAGGAGAAAACTTTGTTCCTTATATTATTTATCATTTATGTAAAAGTTAAGGTATTCTTTCTACCAATATCTAGAATTAATTAGTAATTACTTATTAGAGAGACCAGTTTGTTGAGAAATAGACTTCAACTTGCCTTTCTTTGTATTCTTGCCCATGTAAAATGCACTCTTGCCTCTATTTATTAATTGCCCTGAGCAGGATTCGAAGTCAGTCACCACATGAAATAAATTTTTAATGGATCTTTTGCCTGCATTACTGAAGATAATGAGATCATCTGTAAATCCCAAATGAGAAACTAGGACTATTCTAAGAGGGTGGGAGAATGGACTAGCTAGGTTTGATATAAACAATTCATCAATCTTCCTACTAAGAATTTCTATGACTAAAATGAAAAGAGTAGGAGACAGAGGGTCTCCTTGTCTTAAACCCCTAGTGGAGTTAAAAAAACCCCTACACTTTCATCATTGAGAATCATAATAATGATGAAACTTATTTGTATTACTTAAAAATAACATAATATAATTTATATTTTTATATTTTTGAGAGTCTTCTAAGCTTGATGGAAAATTTAATTATGGGAGGGGCTTCAAAACTAGTACTCCAAGATTCTTCCATAACTTGTAACAGAGTTTTATCAAGGCACCACATGGTTGAGGAATTTGAATGGTTTCTAGAAAAAGATTTGCAAAATTCATCCCACCTTCATAATAACTCTTCAGACCATAGACCTCAAGATGGCTGGGGAAGTGTTATCTACATTCCAGGCCTACAGTTCATTATGATTTAGGATGATGATCACAATTACCTTTCTCAAAAACATCATCACAAAATATAAGGTGAAATTTTCTTTGTTAAATTAAGAAGACACTGATGAATATATTTTGTTCAAATATTTTTTATTATTTGATCTGAATCCCTCCTTTCTTTTCCTTGATTATCCTATTAGACTTACTATAAATAAAAGCCACTAGTTGTAATTTCGGGATTGCTCGAGGAGGAACTAGCAAGTATTGTGAGATTTTTAAGCTAATAATTGCATTAGCATATTTTCCATCTCATAGCATGTTGATGCACAAACTTCATTTTCGTAGAAATGCATAAGGAGAAGTGAGTCATAATAATCATCAATACGATTTGAGGTTCATCTTATTCTTTGCGATTTCCCTCCTTTTCATTGAGATCAAGTGTGTCAGTACCAATTGACATAAACACTACTTTTTCACTTTTGTGTTACTATATTATTAGATAATTGGCCTTTCTATTCTACCCGTGGTTGGATTTCAACAACACACAAACAAACACATACCCATATATCTTACTGATACAGAATTTTTATTATCATTTCTTTAGATAACAAATAATGATGATGAAGGTTTTCGCGATTCTCAGCAGCAGTGCAGGTGTCAGTGGTTGCATAAAACGAAGTATCAGGTACAAGACATTTACATTACAAATTTTGAGTTTTAAATGACATCATATTTGTAAGATAATTATACGTAATTAAAGTTTGTTTTCATTCACATTTATGGGCATACGACCGTCTATCCCATTTGGCACTGAAGCGACAGATACTTGAGCACGTTAAGCCTTCACCCGCTGAGGGCGTCGAGCCACTACCATCGGGGACTTTGGGATGCCGGTAAACTATAATACCATTGTTTATTCATTTGTCACTTGTTATTCATTTTTTCATTGATACTTATTTTATTTTCACATGGTTCACCCTGTTATCTAAGCAAGAAACCCCCATGCATGTTCTCACTTATTTTTGGAACTAGCCCAATCTTATGCGGTTATCTCAGGTGCATAAATATTTTTTCTTTATATTAATGATGTACATTTTATTAAACCTTGATATATTGCTAATTATTATACATTTGTTAATAATTTACAGATGATTTGGCTCCCTTATATAGACATTGTCATGGCGCAGCTCCCAGATTATTGCGTAGTAGGTGTAGATATATGGAGGGCTAGGTTACCCCTCATAAATTTCAAGGTTTTGCGACGAAAGCATCCATAGTGGCATATCGATGCACGAGCGCATCTGGATGTGCGAGGTCTGCGAGATGGCACCCGCTAGCGTCACGTGCAAGGCGTACGCCGCGGCTTTATGTGTCACGTGTGACCACGACATCCACTCTGTTAACCCTCTTGCCCGTCGCCACGAACGGATCCCTATAGTCCCATTTTATTTCACCCCCAACCACTCTAAAATCACACCTCAAGTGGTTCCTGAACATGTACAAGGTAAGCGTCATAACACTGCCATAACACTAGTCTTGGTGGATACCAATATTTAGTTGAAGGATTGTTTATATTTCAGATTGAAATCATATTACTTTTGTGCTTGCACTCCTATTCGTTCCTGATAGATATTGAACGAGGACCTGAACAACTCGTGGAGCAGTTCGGATACTAATATCATACTTAACCATGACTTCTCTGAGGAGCTAACAACTGCAATGGATCTGTCATTTCATCCGAGTCTTGGTTCAATGAAGGTATCTCAGCAAAGACAGGCAGTCATTTTGCGGTTATAACGAATCACAACGAATATTGGCAAGGATTGGAGCAAGACATCACAACCAGAGTTTCTCGAGATTGCACTTACACTATTTCTGCTCGTGTTGGGGTATCAGGGCCTCTTCAAGGTTCTACCACAGTGCAAGCTACTCTTAGAATAAAATTCCGAGATTCACCAACTTGCTATATGTTCATTGCTAGGTCAAGTATTTAGCTTTCTCATTTGACTGCCTTGATCTATCTAAAAAGGGGCCTTTAGGTTTTGGTTCCCCAAATTACAAAAGAAAGTGTAGGGTGCAGTTCACAATAGTTTCAACTTTATGATGTGATCCTCCCTCACTCTGTGGATACCACGATCACTTTGCATACTGAAACTGAGTCATAAATATATTATCCAATTTTTAATTCTATAATTGTTATTTTGTGTAATAGGTTTATCTCACATAGTTAGATTATGCAAAGTAATTGTGTGCACAATGATAATTATATTCACAGGGTGAAGGACTGAAACCTTAAGACAAAATTATCATGGACCGCTCTTTATTATTTTTAATCGCTGGGGATCAGACCCCAAATTTATAATTTAGGAAGTCAATGTGTTAATGAAAGTCGCTACATACAGTACCTCTGTTTCAAAAGAGCAGTGGAAGAAGCTGGAAGGGACATTTTCATTATCAACTATGTCTGACCAGGTTGTATTTTATTTGGAAGGACCACCTCCTGGAGTAGACCTTCTCATTGAATCAGTAGTTATCTCCAGTTCTAGTGAGCTAAATGTAAGTTCATTATCTTAACCCATTTTACCATTTATTCAAAGTGCATTAACGACTGTAATCACTTACTAAAAGTTCAAAAGATAGTGCTCTGCTTCAGTTGGTTTTGGTTGTAATCGGCTCAGCTTTATTTTCCTTTATTTTTTATATTCTTTTCTTTGTATATGTCATATGTAGCTTGATAGATTAGGAGCCCTGGATGTTTTGAAACTAGAAGTGGGAACATGATATGGAATCCAATATATGAGGAAGGCCTTAAAAATTGGTCCGAAAGGGGATGCAATATTTTGCTAAATGATGACATTGGGGAGAACAACAAATTTGATGCTTTTTACCCCTATACATGATAGTTTAGTTTTTGTTTTGTGGTGTCTATATGTACTCAATCAACAACCTGAAATTGTTAAACATAGCTCATAAGAGCATATCTACCGTTGGAGCATAGGAAAACAACAAGAAAGCAACCATAGAAGCTGAACTAAAGTTGATTTAGGTAACATGTTTAATACGAAACTTTTCTATCTCTCTACTTTCTTTGAGAATTTACATCATATCAGTGACGCTAATACGTGTGCTTGACATTACATTTTTTTCAATAGAAAATACTTTTTTTTTTCATTTTTATGGTGGTGATGTTGCAGCTATAATATATGAGAGGAATATCAGGCTCTAATGTGAAACCTGTTTCATGTATTCCTCATTTTTGGTGAAAAATATTTCTCTTAGTAACATGGGAGATTCGATTTTTCAAGAGAACTGATGGATCCAGCATTACCTCCCCCCCCATCACCTCTGATTACCTCCACCGGCAACCACCTACCGGAACTACTACAGCCACCTATCTCGAAGGTATGGTATCATCATCTCCACCTATCTGCTCTGTATATATATATATATATATATATATATATATATATATATATATATATATATATATATATATACAGAACCATACATATTTGTATAGTGGAGGAGACTGTATAACTAGCCTACATAATGATTTATTTATAAACTTAATAAATTCTTTTTAATGAAAAGGGTCCTTCTATGAGCGGATTGTACCATGTGCTTCCTCCAGCTTTGCATTGCTAAGCAAAAAATTAACTCATGCTTTGGCCATAGGCCTAGCCTATATTTATGTAGTAGCATTTTGACCTATGTTTTGCTCTGTCGCGACAAAGCATATCTGCTACCAAAGCAGTTTTTTTAACATACTGAAAATGAGACTTAGGCAAATACATCTAATATTTCGACAGGGGCTGCTATACTTGCTTATTGTAACTCTGTTAGGATAAGTTACAATAAGCCTATAATGCCCATAATGGCCCTCAGTTACAATAATCCCCATAATGCCCATAATACTCCTCAATCTTTTACCTACTTTGTAATAGAACAAATCCCAGATGTAAACTTAAGTATGTTTCTTACAGGTATCAACGGATTGATTATGAGAGATCATGATAAGTCATGGGCAATCATATCATTATCCCCCGATTCTCATCCACCTAAAATTTGGACATGATTCTTGGAGCAAGAACAACATGAGAGCCTGCCCAAATTGTATCGCGTTTTGCAAATGATCCGACCTGAATGGTGACGTTCTCGAATTACTTCTTCAGACGCTGCCTCTAGAGCAGAATTCAGTAAGCTTCCCAATTGCGTGTATGGCTTGGACTACATACATTTTGATGTACTTTTGTTTAATTAAAGTTTAGTTATAGTAAAGCTTAGTAGGGCTCGTAGTGTGCTGCCACTGTAAATTGATATTGTCTTTATTACCAAATGTAGTGTCATTTATGTGCATTTGTGGAAATGGAATTTATCATTAAATAACGAAAATTGGCATGTGTGCAGGATGTTCATAAGACAATAGTGTTATGGGATCTAATTTGCACTCCGTCAAATGGGATCGTATTATATTGGATGAGGTAAGTCCGGAATGAATTTTACCAAGTTCTTACTTTTTTGTACTTGAGCTCTTTCTTTTGCATTTCTTACATCTCACATTGTGTGAATTTATGAAAAATAGCCAGAATTCATGAATGCACATTAAATGCTTGGATATATAGTACAGAGCAATTTTAATTCATTTTTTTTATCATAGTGTATTTGTGTGAATAGTGTGAAGTGCGTGTTCAGTGTTTGTGTGTAGCGTGAGTGTGTGTTTCTGTGTTTGTGTGAACAGTGTTAGTTGTACCAAAAAAAATTGAATTTGTGTTAGAAACCATATGTGTTGTGTGCTGATGTGAAAGTGTGATATTACAAGTTCACATACTTGTTTATATGTGAAATTTACTATGTGAAATGTGATATTATAAGTTCACATACTTGTGCAATTAATTTTGCCAGTGGATAATTTTTTGTACTAAATTAGTTTTGTATGACTAAATGTTGATATTATAACTAATATGATAATTTTATTTTGTGTGACAGAATGTCATTTTTGGATCCTCATCAAGTATAGAGCGTTGCGGGTTGCGGCGTTGATGGCGATGATAATAGAACGAAAGTTGATAGTCAACAACAACGGACTTCTTTTTTATATTTCATTTGATTTGTTATAATATAAAAATATCTCATTTGGGGATGATTGTATTTGAATGTTATATTGAATGCTTTTTTTAAAATAATGTACCTTTTGAGGCGATTGTATTACGATGTTTCATTTGTTTGGTTTAAGTTTCTTTTGTAAATAAAGAGTGGAGGGTTATATAAATGTAAATGTTGAATATAATGCCCTTATTTTTGTATATGTTCTTAGGATTTAAATCGTGTGGTAAGAATAATCAGGATATTGGATTTTGATTTTTTTTAAATATGTATTAATATTACTAATAGAATTTTACCGTTACTATTAGTAACAGAATTTTATCGTTACTAATTCTGCATTTTAACGTTACTATTAGCAACATAATTTTACCGTTACTAATTCGGAATTTTATCGTTACTATTAGCAACCGTATTTTCCGTTACTAATTTTGAATTTTACCGTTACTATTAGTAACATAATTTTCAGGTACTAATTCTGAATTTTACCGTTACTATTAGTAACATAATTTTTCGTTACTAATTCTGAATTTTACCGTTACTATTATTAATAGAATTTTACCGTTACTAGCTTCGTGCCCCACGCCTTTTTTCTAACGGAAAAATTGTGTTACTAATGGCGTGTTTTGGTGTAGTGATACCAATTATTGGGAAATTAGACGCTGCTAAATTCCATCAATAATATTTCCAGGACCTTGGGAATCAATGACTCAAGAAAATAATGCAAAAATAATAATGCACACACAACACAAGAGATTTACGTGGTTCACCAATTTGGCTACGTCCACGGCTCACACCCTCTTTCACTACAGAAAAAATTATAGGAACACTTTTACACACTCTTTTGTATGCACTCTTGCACTCACTATTTTTGTGGAGGCTAAGACTGCCTTTTACACACTCTGACAAGTGCTAACAATGCACTGTCTTTCTCCCTAACTACTCTCTTTTCTTTTGCTCTCTAATTGCTCTCAAGATTGAGAGTTTTGGATGATTACAATGAGAGAATTCAAGGCCTATTTACAGTTGCTTGGGAGTCACCATAACCGTTGGATCAAAATAAGATTGGATGGTTGAGATTAATGGTGTGCCACCAACCATTACTATTCCTTTGATAGGCTACTAAACATGTGTGGTAACTATTCATTTGGTAGGCTACCATGTGTGTTAATTATGGTATTTAAATGGTGGCAATTCTCAAAATTCTCCATTTGCATTAACAGATACTTGGTGTCACGGTGTGCCTTTGAAATATACTTCCCAAACATATCTCAATCGAAGGCCATCTTGATACATGGATGTTCTCGTGACTGTGTTTGTAATTTTCATCAACATTGTATTTTTATTTGTGAGTTACAACATTGCCAATCTAACTCGTAGGTCCGCAATTATGTTCAAAGTACATCCTTCTCACCTTCCTTAACCAATCATTTGCACATTTGAACCTGACTTTTAGTTGAACATGGAGGGCAGCAAACGACCAATCTACCACAATGGTTTCAATACCATATTTGTTGTTATCTCCTTAACAAATAGCTTGTTTGTGACAATGCATTAACGAACTGCTGCATGACGTGTTGCAGGTGTGTTACATGTTATGCAATAGTTTTTTTTACCATGCCTTAAATTGATAAAGAGAAAGAGACTAGGAGGTTATCCTATATTTATATAATAAGTTACAAAACTTATGTATGTCATAAGATCAAATGAGGATATCACAAGATGATTTTTTTTTAACTACCTATTTTTCCCTTGAAATTTTGACTTCCCACTCTTTTAACACACTCAAATTTATTTCCCACTATTTTTCAAAATTCAAAAACAAAGTAAAAAAGTAAATTGCTTCCCCAAAGCTCTTTCATTTGTCTCTACCTCAAATACGCATATTCTTGCATATCACAAAAGCTTCCTCTCTCTAACCCCTCTCTCCCGTTTCCCTTGTTGCCGCCCCCTCTCATGCACCGCCTCTCATCCCTCTCATGCCACCGCCCTTGATCTCAAACGATACCGCCCTTAGTGGTTTGGATTTTAGCTTAGGGTTTTATGCATTTTGTTCTTGATGTGTGGAAAGGAGATCCATTTAAGGTTTTGTCTAGATCTAACAACTTTGTTTTTTCCTTTTCATGTTCTCAGCTTCTCAAACCCGTCAACAAAGAGCATCTCTCACCATCGGCCACCAGATCAACCAAACCTCACTCTAGGTATGGTTATATTTTAAGGTTTATTTATCAATCATATTTGAACTTTTGTTAATGTTTTCTTTGATTTTCTTTAGGTTTTCTCAAATCCCCTATTTTGAATCCATTGCCGAAAAATTCACCCCCATTGTCAAACCAAACTCATTGTTGAACACTCACCGGGCATTGTCTATGAGCAAAGAATGTACTGATGAGTTTCTTTAGATTAAAATATCTTCTATAAGGTAATAGTAATTGTTGCGGGGTATTTTTTTTATAAACCTTTATTATAGATTGCATATTTATTGGGTGTGTTGCGTTTTCCTCTAACGTTGGATGTACTGGATTTTTCTTCTCTATCAGTGAAATGATTTTCAATTGTTCTTCTAATGAAATGATATTTTCCCAGTAAAGTGATTTTCATTACTTGGGCAGTGAACATTGACCCGACTTTTTTTATTCAAATTCCTTTTCATTTCAGTTTGGATATGCTCTTAAAATCTGTTTACTTCTTTTTGGTTGAAATAGTACGCTGGGGTGTATGGGTACAGATTATTTTTAGGCACACGGTATATCTTCTACTTTCATAGTTTTTTGTATTTGGTTAAAGAAATCGAATATCTTCTTCTTCTACATTTTTTCTTAAAAAAACCGATAATGATCTCCTCTCTCTCTCTCTCTCTCTCAAACACACACAGACTCTTAATGGTGATGATGAGTTTCTATCTTGATTTGTTTATTATATATACGCTTTGTATCTTAATTTGTTTTCATTTCTATTTTACATTAAGGGTTCTTTAGTATATTTTGGTTTTATCTAACAGGATGCAACCTGAACTTATGGTCGTACAGGTGTGAAGTATGAAGCATGAAAGGGACAAACAGACTGCTTCAATCCGAAGTATGAATAGGAAAATCAACCTGCTTCGATCCAAAATAATAAAGTAGTAGTAAAATGGATAAAGAGAACAAGAAACCAACAAAAGAAGAGATCGAAGAAACATAAACCACCACCAAAGGCGAGTCCTCACCCAAACCCAAGGTACGATCGATTCTAACCAAGATCCCTAAGGCGGAAATCCATCTAGTTCATCGAGATGAAGGCCCCATCAACATCTTGAAATATAGCCGAAGAGGTAGGTTCCAAGACAAACTCAAAGTCCCAAGACATTCTCAATACTGCTAGGCGGTTGGGTCCAAGACCAACTCAAAGTCCTAATCGGGTCGAGGCGTGTCCATTTGATTTTAACCCAAAAATAGAGAGCCCCATGACTCCTCACTGAAGGCTATCACCAAAATACTGCTAGGAGTTAGAGTTATAGCGTTTCGAGTGGGAGTTTCCCCATGGGTTCTATCTTGTGTGGTTGTTCTTTTCACTCTTGACAAATTATAGGTTGATTAATTATATTGTTCTTTGATTATTATAATGAGTTATATTGTCCTTTCATTTTACTGGTTCTTTCATTTTGCTCACGGGTTTCCATCTGCAGAGTTAACATCTAAAATGGGTTTCCATTGCATCAGCTTCTGTTATGGGTGCAGAGGAGTTATCTATCATACTGTGACACCCTACCCAAATAAATACGGGGTGATCAGTCCTATATCAAATTTAAAACAGGAATCTCAGGGGTTCATTCTTAGCATCACTGCTGAAAACTTTTTAAAACTTTACTAACCACTTAGTATTTAAAAAGACTCATGTCAAATTTTGTATTTTTATTAAACAATTAAATATGCATGCTAAATAACAAATAAACCATACATCCAAATCACGAGTCTAAAACAATACTAAATGAATAAATAACCTGCTGAATAAACAATCGGTTCAAAATCCCAATATAATAATCCAATAAATGAATACATAAACCACATACTGAGTCTAAAAGTAAAAGGGGAAACATGCCCAGAATGAATCTACAACTGAGATAAGAATCCTACTCTAGGAATAAAGAAATGATACGTCTAAATCAAGTCCTGCAACCATCCACAATGTTGCAGCTGCGTAACCCTGGAATAGATAAGTCAACTATGGAATCCCTGTGGCTAGACACCTGTTAATATACATATACATAGACAAGAGAGAAGAAGTACAATAAATGGGGCAGAGCCCGATTTATAAAAATATTTATTAAGTATTTTATTGCAAAAAATGAAATGCGTAGGATAAAATGTTCATAATTGCTTTTATGGTCTCACTCTCTTGAGGACAATCTCACCTCTCTTTCATAGTGCACACCTATCGCATTCATGTATTCCTCCTAGTCATTTCTTTATCCAGCTAGTCCATGACAGCTATATAACTAGCCTGCTAATCCTCCCGTCGCAAGTTAAGCGTACTTTTTTTTTATTAGAATCACATATGTAAATTCTCAGTTTTATGAATATTTTTAAATATTACCTCAATACTGTCAATACTTTGTTACATACTACCTCTCTCTCTCTCTCTCTCTCTCTCTCTCTCTCTCTCTATATATATATATATATATATATATATATATATATATATATATATAGATACTAAATATGACATTAGTTCAACCCAGTGTTATTACTACATACGTTCACTCTAGAATACCTGTATCACCCATATGATACTATATGAAAATAGTTTGTACCGAAAAGTTAATTACGTTCATTATTTTTATAGTTAATCCTTTTCTCACTAAGATTATTTTACTTATCATGACATTCACCTCTACTAATTACACATAGTAGAATTGTTTACCAGTGTATATATTTAATCACTCCACACACACACACACACACACACACACACACACACACATATATATATATATATATATATATATATATATTCTAATCCTGCACCCCTAAATTAAGACCTCTTGGCGCAATGTATACTCTGTTATCATATCCCTGTTCTTTACTCACTGCATGGAGTACCACTATTCATTTCAGATTTTATTATTATTCATGTCTTCTCAATTTACACAGTAGATATCATCACAAGTACATGTATATATATAAGCACACTATCTTATATAAATATACTATACTGCTCCCCGAGACAAAGTTGCGGTGCCTGCATACTCTGCTATCATGTCCCATTGCATCACTCATTGCATAAAGGACTATAGGTTCAATCTCTCGCGAACCATCAAAACAAAGCACACATATTGGAGGCGAATATAGTTCTAAGCCGATGGGCTATGCACATACCTACGCACCCATACGACCGTCATCACTATCGTTCTCACACATAGCCCGTACCTAGGTTCTATGCTCTAGTGGTACAATTCAATATCCCACCCGAAGGATCCTCAAGGCATGATTGTCCACAACGCGTAACCTCCACTCGATAGCAAGCAATGTAGGTATGTCATACATATAATAAAACAATCAAATAGGTATTCACGCACCCTATTAAAATCTTAGGTAATCACACAACCTTTCATTGTTTTAGGTATTCACACAACCTATCATTGTTTTAGGTATTCACGTAACCTATTATCATTTTTCTATTGGATTATGTATTCCCGTATTTATATATATAATTTCCCCATTCATATATATATATATATATATATATACATATATTCCAATTATTAACGAGTTTTCTCGTATTAAATATGATCCAATACCAAAATAACTACCTCCCGCTATTTAATATAATTCATAGGATGGCATATTCCACCTCATATATACCCTATTAAGTTCATATTAATCGCACAAAGGTCCCTAAAAATTTTGGTTCTAATTCGGGAAAGTTTCATCTCTAAATAAAACTCCAAGGGAATTTTAGACATTTCACACCTTATGACTAAATAATAATTTCTATATAGCAGCGTACTACTCTCCGTTATCTACGCATGGCCGCAAATGGCACGTAAATCTGAATTCGTATGACAAAACTATGCTCATTCAAAGTTATGCTAAAAATCAAATAACTCGTTCCGTCTTCAATGGTATTTTAGACCTTTCAATTTTTGTGTCTAATTAAAACCATTCCCATGACAGCATAATACTCTTCGATATCTATGCGTGGCCATGAACGACACACTAATCCGAGTCCATATGCCAAAAGTTTTAGGGCATTATAAAGATTCACCTAAAAGAAGATTTTAAAAAAAAAAATCCAAAAATATTTTCCCACATTTTGCCCAGATTAATAAAATGTTGTTTTGAGGCATTTCGAATCAGATGTGGAGGAAGCCCGTTGTGCAAAATGTAGAAAACACGATTTTCTACTGGGCATCGCGGACAGAATCGCCATTAAAGCTCCAAAATCTGCGATTATGTCCAGATCTTTGACCCCCAAAACCTCCCAAGATTCATCCTAAATCCACCCAAACTTCCTCATTAACAACTTCTTCCAACAATATCAGTAGTGGAGATTCAAAAATCAAGATCTAATAATGTTATTCACTTCTCAAATTAAGTTATAATCTCACTATTAACCCAATTTCTCATAAAATTAGAAATCCCCCATTAATGGTTATTCTTCATCTTCTTCACCAAAAACCCAAAAATTTCAATTCAAATTCCTACTTCCAAATTTCCAGAATTAATCAACATAATTACAACTATTTACATCATTAACTACAACTCAAATTAAAGGAAGAAAATACTTGCCTTGGTGGATTAATTGCTCTTGTCATCCTTATTTCCTTCTTCTTCTTCTTTCTCCTTTCTCTCGTCTCTCAACCCTTTGTGTTTTAGCAAGGTTCTAAAAAATGCGGGGCGTGATCGAGGTGTGGAGGCCAAGCCTTAAGCCTTAGAAGCCTAGGCGGGCCTTAGGCGTAAAAAGGCGTTTAGGCCATCTTAATATATTTTAATATTTTTTAACCATAACAATGCTATTAAAATACTAAAATTGTATATATCATAAAAATATGCAAATTAAAATACTATTTGATTATTTTGGATGAGATAATGGTGCGGTTTGTAAAAAATTCTTTAAAAGGCGATATCGTTTCACTAAAGCATTGTTGTTTTTAGAAAAAAAGTGCGCCTTAAGGGCTTTACCAAGAATAAGGCGTAAAAAACGTAAGGCGGGGCGTTTCTCCCAAGCCTCAAGCCTAGGCGGGTTTTTTAGAACAGTGTGTTTTAAAATGACTCATGTTTTCCCAACACACTTAAACCTAGGCTAAAATTCCTCAATCCCGTAATTAAGCCTATTGGCCAAGTAAAAATGACTTAAATGCCCCCGTATGGGCTCGATCATGTCCAAAAATGCCCGAGATCCATTTACTACCACCGGGTACTCTTTTTTTACTATCTCGACCATTCTAGAATCAAGCATGCACTCAGAATTGTCATTCGAGATACTTTATAAAATTTTCGAATTTCAACCTAAAAATGTGACACATGTGAAAAATATCAATAACCCGAATTAATTTAAATTTCTAAATCCCCAAATATAAATGAAAGTTATAAATCTCCAATTTCATTAATTTCTCCAATTTAAATAAATTAAATCACCAAATTACATAGATTTCAAACCACTAATTTAATTAATTTATATATCCTCTAAAATATGGAGTGTTACATACTTCTCCCCTTACAATGGAATTTCGTCCTCGAAATTCGGATAAGACTAGTACTCAAAGCTTCAGATATAATCTCGTACACCTTCATCCTTTCCCACACAATCTAAATCGTTATGATGTTCTCGTTACACTTTTCCTAGCGATACCCATTAGTCCAATGGTCCTTATACTACCGTTCAATCCTGTGGCCAATTTGCTTTAGTCATCTTATATTAAAATATTCCATCATATAATTTATCATCTCACATTGATGCCTACACAACACTTTGAAGCTTCCAGCTTCTGAAACTACTATGAGCCTAACCACTAACGGCTACCATACTTCCTTTAATGGGGAATATTCCAGCATCCCCCTGTGATAACTCCCTTATTCATTTACTCTTTTGGCCCATGTATTTCTACATCTATCGACCGCGGATAATATATACAAATTTAATTATCTACGGTGCCCATACACCCTATATGTTGCATGTAACTGCCCAATTCAACTGAATGTAATAAACTTTCTATAACTAAGCCTTTTATATTTGACCTGATTATACATTAAGGTTCTACTAAACTACCCTACCAATTGCAACTTAATTATCATTTAGGTTATCCCACCGATCTACTCGTGGTGAAAGTGTTCCACAAAATTTTCTCACATCAACACTATATGGCTCTATCGGCCTTAAGTCATATAGTATAATTATCAACTCACAGTTATAACTATATATGTATAATAACCACGGTACCAAACCTATATTCTATGGCCAAATAACCCCCCACTTCCAACGTTACGCTAATTTTCATGCGTGGGATGTCTCGGAAAGCGAAATCCAAACAAGGAACCCTCCCGATACACTATTACCTAACATTGTTGGTCGTTGAGATCCGTTAGGCCCTCAGTCCATAGCATATACCCCCAAATCCCCATATCTTAACATAAAAGTATATTCGTTCACTCCCATGTTACACATGACAGCATATAATATGGTGCTCTTACTATCACCAGTTTCTTAGCGCGAATAAATCACGAGTTATATCTCTCCACTCAATAATAAGTCAGTATACCCTGAATCACATCAGTAACGTCCCTACTCATCGGGATTACATATAACAATGCCAACATATTCTCATTTGTCTATTATGAAACACAATATCGCATATATACACGTATATGCACACTATAATATACATATTCATCCACTAGCCCTATATTTTTACTATCTCTCACCTTAAGGTGTTTTATCTACACGTTCAATAATTAAAATTTTAAAATCGATGCATTAGCATCCAACCACGTCTCATCACCGCGAACGTAAATCAGGGTCCCTACATGTAACATCCCGCGACTAAGTTCAAAGAAATTTCTTAATGCACTATTCTCTAGCATTTTCAACAAAATTCGTAGGTCCAAAGCACATAACTAAGATATCACGAATACTGTCTCTCGACACAAAATTAAATTACCTGAGCCTACGTCTCTCGAGGCATCACACATTACGATGTTCTAGCTATCATTAAATTATCAATATGTAGTTAATAATGAGTTAAATCCCCCTACTCAACGGTTAACCTGATATACCTTGAATTACGTAGGTAGAAGACCCCACTCACTGGGATTAAAAGTAATAACACCATTTTACTCGTCAAGTCTACAATATAATACAATTTATTTTGGCTTTACCCTCTTCCAGGTGATGATTTACAAATTAGGGATCTTACCCTGTCACAACGAGCAGCATAGACTCCCCATACAGTTTACTATTGCTCCAATCCTCGGCATCCAGTCACTACGTAAGATAATAATATGCTCCCTTTCATATCCCTCAAAAGGAGAAAAAAAATCTACCACATAAATACGACACCCTCCTAGTCTCCTCACCTGCTCCCTTGCAGACGGAACTAACGAGAGCCCTGTTACGCGACGATAAAGATATGTACATTATTTCAATATTCACGACATCTCTACTAAACCCGTTTCACGTGTGAATTTAGTATTAACCAAAACTGTCATACAAAACATATCTCAATCACCTCGAGTGGCGGTTCAAATGGTTCTGGGATATAACGCCCTCGTCCTAACTGAACCAAAACTTCTTATAATTATTTCCCCTACTGGGCATCCCGTTTCTATCCCCCGATTCTCTGTAGGCATGGTCTACACATGTGTTCCTACTCTTTACACATAATACACCTTTCTATTATATCTGGTTTGCCTGATCATCGGGTCCCCGATTGCTACCCCCGTTGTCCCTTTGGCTCCGCTGGCCCTCTGGAACTCTTTATTGTCCTCAATGGCCCTGACTGAATTCACGATTACTTGGTAGAAATTTAATTTAATTGAAATATTTAACTGGGTCCCTACTGGGTATACCCCCATGTGGTTCTTCACTAGCACCGTTAAATTTAGTCTAGCTCTTTAGCTCGATCTCAATTCCCTAGGCTCCCTTCTCATGGAAGCGTTGATATAAACATGTAAATATATGACCTTGACGACGTCGACATTATTCATCTTATCCATATTTTACACTCACTCTTGTGTATTCCTCTCACGAGTCCATTAATAACTTACGAACCCTTCATATACTCCATATCCCCTTCGTCGGGTACGCAGTTCACTAACCAAATTAACTTCTCTCTCGTGATCAGTTTCCATCTTGCTCGCTTGTGATAAGTTTCGAAACTCCATTCGCACCCCTGTTTGAACAACCAATCGAAAATATAACGATTAAATTATACTTAAATTTCTCGTTTAATCCCATATTCTTCTTATATATAGTGACTGTCTCTTGTCACTTTACGTTGCTCCTATGAGATCCGTTAGGCCCTCAGTCCATAGCATATACCCCCAAATCCCCATATCTCAACATAAAAGTATATTCGTTCACTCCCATGTTACACATGACAGCATATAATATGGTGCTCTTACTATCACCAGTTTCTTAGCGCGAATAAATCACGAGTTATATCTCTCCACTCAATAATAAGTCAGTATACCCTGAATCACATCAGTAAACGTCCCTACTCATCGGGATTACATATAACAATGCCAACATATTCTCATTTGTCTATTATGAAACACAATATCGCATATATACACGTATATGCACACTATAATATACATATTCATCCACTAGCCCTATATTTTTACTATCTCTCACCTTAAGGTGTTTTATCTACACGTTCAATAATTAAAATTTTAAAATCGATGCATTAGCATCCAACCACGTCTCATCACCGCGAACGTAAATCAGGGTCCCTACATGTAACATCCCGCAACTAAGTTCAAAGAAATTTCTCAATGCACTATTCTCTAGCATTTTCAACAAAATTCGTAGGTCCAAAGCACATAACTAAGATATCACGAATACTGTCTCTCGACACAAAATTAAATTACCTGAGCCTACGTCTCTCGAGGCATCACACATTACGATGTTCTAGCTATCATTAAATTATCAATATGTAGTTAATAATGAGTTAAATCCCCCTACTCACCGGTTAACCTGATATACCTTGAATTACGTAGGTAGAAGACCCCACTCACTGGGATTAAAAGTAATAACACCATTTTACTCGTCAAGTCTACAATATAATACAATTTATTTTGGCTTTACCCTCTTCCAGGTGATGATTTACAAATTAGGGATCTTACCCTGTCACAACGAGCAGCATAGACTCCCCATACAGTTTACTATTGCTCCAATCCTCGGCATCCAGTCACTACGTAAGATAATAATATGCTCCCTTTCATATCCCTCAAAAGGAGAAAAAAAATCTACCACATAAATACGACACCCTCCTAGTCTCCTCACCTGCTCCCTTGCAGACGGAACTAACGAGAGCCCTGTTACGCGACGATAAAGATATGTACATTATTTCAATATTCACGACATCTCTACTAAACCCGTTTCACGTGTGAATTTAGTATTAACCAAAACTGTCATACAAAACATATCTCAATCACCTCGAGTGGCGGTTCAAATGGTTCTGGGATATAACGCCCTCGTCCTAACTGAACCAAAACTTCTTATAATTATTTCCCCTACTGGGCATCCCGTTTCTATCCCCCGATTCTCTGTAGGCATGGTCTACACATGTGTTCCTACTCTTTACACATAATACACCTTTCTATTATATCTGGTTTGCCTGATCATCGGGTCCCCGATTGCTACCCCCGTTGTCCCTTTGGCTCCGCTGGCCCTCTGGAACTCTTTATTGTCCTCAATGGCCCTGACTGAATTCACGATTACTTGGTAGAAATTTAATTTAATTGAAATATTTAACTGGGTCCCTACTGGGTATACCCCCATGTGGTTCTTCACTAGCACCGTTAAATTTAGTCTAGCTCTTTAGCTCGATCTCAATTCCCTAGGCTCCCTTCTCATGGAAGCGTTGATATAAACATGTAAATATATGACCTTGACGACGTCGACAGTATTCATCTTATCTGTATTTTACACTCACTCTTGTGTATTCCTCTCACGAGTCCATTAATAACTTACGAACCCTTCATATACTCCATATCCCCTTCGTCGGGTACGCAGTTCACTAACCAAATTAACTTCTCTCTCGTGATCAGTTTCCATCTTGCTCGCTTGTGATAAGTTTCGAAACTCCATTCGCACCCCTGTTTGAACAACCAATCGAAAATATAACGATTAAATTATACTTAAATTTCTCGTTTAATCCCATATTCTTCTTATATATAGTGACTGTCTCTTGTCACTTTACGTTGCTCCTATGAGATCCGTTAGGCCCTCAGTCCATAGCATATACCCCCAAATCCCCATATCTCAACATAAAAGTATATTCGTTCACTCCCATGTTACACATGACAGCATATAATATGGTGCTCTTACTATCACCAGTTTCTTAGCGCGAATAAATCACGAGTTATATCTCTCCACTCAATAATAAGTCAGTATACCCTGAATCACATCAGTAAACGTCCCTACTCATCGGGATTACATATAACAATGCCAACATATTCTCATTTGTCTATTATGAAACACAATATCGCATATATACACGTATATGCACACTATAATATACATATTCATCCACTAGCCCTATATTTTTACTATCTCTCACCTTAAGGTGTTTTATCTACACGTTCAATAATTAAAATTTTAAAATCGATGCATTAGCATCCAACCACGTCTCATCACCGCGAACGTAAATCAGGGTCCCTACATGTAACATCCCGCAACTAAGTTCAAAGAAATTTCTCAATGCACTATTCTCTAGCATTTTCAACAAAATTCGTAGGTCCAAAGCACATAACTAAGATATCACGAATACTGTCTCTCGACACAAAATTAAATTACCTGAGCCTACGTCTCTCGAGGCATCACACATTACGATGTTCTAGCTATCATTAAATTATCAATATGTAGTTAATAATGAGTTAAATCCCCCTACTCACCGGTTAACCTGATATACCTTGAATTACGTAGGTAGAAGACCCCACTCACTGGGATTAAAAGTAATAACACCATTTTACTCGTCAAGTCTACAATATAATACAATTTATTTTGGCTTTACCCTCTTCCAGGTGATGATTTACAAATTAGGGATCTTACCCTGTCACAACGAGCAGCATAGACTCCCCATACAGTTTACTATTGCTCCAATCCTCGGCATCCAGTCACTACGTAAGATAATAATATGCTCCCTTTCATATCCCTCAAAAGGAGAAAAAAAATCTACCACATAAATACGACACCCTCCTAGTCTCCTCACCTGCTCCCTTGCAGACGGAACTAACGAGAGCCCTGTTACGCGACGATAAAGATATGTACATTATTTCAATATTCACGACATCTCTACTAAACCCGTTTCACGTGTGAATTTAGTATTAACCAAAACTGTCATACAAAACATATCTCAATCACCTCGAGTGGCGGTTCAAATGGTTCTGGGATATAACGCCCTCGTCCTAACTGAACCAAAACTTCTTATAATTATTTCCCCTACTGGGCATCCCGTTTCTATCCCCCGATTCTCTGTAGGCATGGTCTACACATGTGTTCCTACTCTTTACACATAATACACCTTTCTATTATATCTGGTTTGCCTGATCATCGGGTCCCCGATTGCTACCCCCGTTGTCCCTTTGGCTCCGCTGGCCCTCTGGAACTCTTTATTGTCCTCAATGGCCCTGACTGAATTCACGATTACTTGGTAGAAATTTAATTTAATTGAAATATTTAACTGGGTCCCTACTGGGTATACCCCCATGTGGTTCTTCACTAGCACCGTTAAATTTAGTCTAGCTCTTTAGCTCGATCTCAATTCCCTAGGCTCCCTTCTCATGGAAGCGTTGATATAAACATGTAAATATATGACCTTGACGACGTCGACAGTATTCATCTTATCTGTATTTTACACTCACTCTTGTGTATTCCTCTCACGAGTCCATTAATAACTTACGAACCCTTCATATACTCCATATCCCCTTCGTCGGGTACGCAGTTCACTAACCAAATTAACTTCTCTCTCGTGATCGGTTTCCATCTTGCTAGCTTGTGATAAGTTTCGAAACTCCATTCGCACCCCTGTTTGAACAACCAATCGAAAATATAACGATTAAATTATACTTAAATTTCTCATTTAATCCCATATTCTTCTTATATATAGTGACTGTCTCTTGTCACTTTACGTTGCTCCTATGAGCTTAAAATTTAAAACAGGAATCTCAGGGGTTCATAATTAGCATCACTGCTGAAAACTTTTTAAAACTTTATTAACCACCTAGTATTAAAAAAGAATGATGTCAAATTATATATTTTTATTAAACTATTAAACATGCATGCTAAATAACAAATAAACCATACATCCAAACCATGAGTCTAAAACAGTACTAAATGAATAAATAACCTTCCAAATAAACAATCGGCTCAAAATCCCAATATAATAATTTAATAAATGAATACATAAACCACATACTGAGTCTAAAAGTAAAAGGGGAAACATGCCCTGAATGAATCTACAACTGAGATTAGAATCCTACTCTAGGAATAAAGAAATGATACGTCTAAATCAAGTTCTACAACCATCCACAATGTTGCAGTTGTGTAACTCTGGAATAGATAAGTCAATTATGGCATCCCTGTGGCTGGACACCTATTAATGTACATATACATAGATAAGAGAGAAAAAGTACAAGAAATGGGTCAGAGCCCGATTTATAAAAATGTTTAGCAAGCATTTTATTGTAATAAATGAAATGCGTAGTATATAATGTTCATAATTGCTTTTATGGTCTCACTCTCTTGAGGACAATCTCACCTCTCTTCCATAGTGCACACCTATCGCATCCATTTATTCCTCCTAGTCATTTCTCTATCCAGCTAGTCCATAACATCTATATAACTAGCCCGTTAATCCTTCCGTCGCAAGTTAAGCGTACTTTTATGATTAGAATCACATATGTAATTTCTCAGTTTTATGAATATTTTTAAATATTACCTCAATACTGCCAATACTTAGTTGCATACTCTCTCTCTCTCTCTCTCTCTCTCTCTATATATATATATATATATATATATATATATATATATATATATATACACACACACACACACACACACACACACACACACACACACACACAAAAAAAATATGACATTAGTTCAACCCATTGTTATTACTACCTACGTTCACTCTAGAATACCTGTATCACCCATACAATACGATATCAAAATAGTTTGTACCGAAAAGTAAATTACGTTCATTATTTGTATAGTTAATCCTTTTCTCACTAAGATCGTTTTACTTATCATGACATTCACCGCTACTAATTACACACATTAGAATTTTTTACCAGTGTATAGATTTAATCACTCCACATATATATATTCTAATCCTGCACCCCTAAATTAAGACCTCTTGGCACAATGTATACTCTATTATCGTGTCCCGGTGCATTACTCACTACATGGAGGACTTCTATTCATTTCAGATTTTGTTATTATTCATGTATACTTAATTCACACAGTAGATATCATCACAAGTACATGTATATATAAGCACACTATCTTATATAAATATACTATACTGCACCCCGAGATAAAGCTGCGGTGCCTTCATACTCTACTATCATATCCCGTTGCATCATTCATTGCATAAGGGACTATAGGTTCAATCTCTCGCGAACCATCAAAACAAATCACACAAATTGGAGGCGAACATAGTTCCAAGCTGATGGGCTACGCACATACCTATGCACCCATACGACGGTCATCACTATCGTTCTCACAGATAGCCTGTACCTAGGTTCTATGTTCTGGTGGTACAATTCAATATCCCACCCGAAGGATCCTCAAGGCATGATTGTCCACAACGCGCAACCTCCACTCGATAGCAAGCAGCGTAGGTATGTCATACACATAATAAAGCAATCAAATAGGTAATCACGCACCTTATTAAAATCTTAGGTAATCACACAACCTTTCATTGTTTTAGGTATTCACACAACCTATCACTATTTTAGGTATTCACGTAACCTATTATCATTTTTCTATTGGATTATGTATTCCCGCATTTATATATATAAATTCCACATTCATATATATATATATATATTCCAATTATTAACAAGTTTGCTCGTATTAAATACGATCCAATACCAAAATAGCTACCTCCCGCTATTTAATATAATTCATAGGATGGTATATTC
The DNA here is from genome assembly GCA_949130495.1 of Sambucus nigra. Classification (NCBI taxonomy): domain Eukaryota; kingdom Viridiplantae; phylum Streptophyta; class Magnoliopsida; order Dipsacales; family Adoxaceae; genus Sambucus; species Sambucus nigra. Next base: position 690,430,521 of record OX422209.1, read on the forward strand.
CACCTCATATATACCCTATTAAGTTCATATTAATCTCACAAAGGTCCCTAAAAATTTTGGTTCCAATTCGGGAAAGTTTCATCTCGAAATAAAACTCCAAGGGCATTTTAGACATTTCACACCTTATGACTAAATAATAATTTCTATATAGCAGCGTACTACTCTCCGTTATCTACGCATGGCCGCAAATGGCACGTAAATCTGAATTCGTATGACAAAACTATGCTCATTCAAAGTTATGCTAAAAATCAAATAACTCGTTCCGTCTTCAATGGTATTTCAGACCTTTCAATTTTTGTGTCTAATTAAAAACATTCCCATGACAGCATAATACTCTTCCCTATCTACGCGTGGCCGTGAACGACACACCAATTCGAATCCGTATGCCAAAAGTTAGGGCATTATAAAGATTCACCTAAAAGAAGATTTAAAAAAAAACTTTCCAAAATTTTTTCCCCACATTCTGCCCAGATTAATAAACTGCTGTTTTGAGGCATTTCAGAGTAGTTTTGGAGGAAGCCCGTGAGAGAAAAAAATGTAGAAAATGCGATTTTCTATATGATAAGATGGACAGAATCGTCATTAAAGCTCCGAAACTTGCGATTATGCCCAGATCTTTTACCCCCAAAACCTCCCAAGATTCATCATAAATCCACCCAAACTTCCTCATTAAAATTTCTTCCAACAATATCACTAATCGAGATTCAAAAACCAAGATCTAATCATGTTATTCACTTCTAAAATTAAGTTATAATCTCACTATTAATCCAATTTCTCATAAAATTAGAAATCTTCCATTAATGGTTATTCTTCATCTTCTTCACCAAAACCCCAAAAATTTCAATTCAAATTCCTACTTCCAAATTTCCAGAATTAATTGACCTCATTACTACTATTTACATCATTAACTACAACTCAAATTAAAGGAAGAAAACACTTGCCTTGGTGAATTAAATCCGACAATCCCATGTCGAAATTATTGCCCGGATTGCTCTTATCATCCTTATTTCCTTCTTCTTCTTTCTCCTTTCTCTCCTCTCTCAACCCTTTGTGTTTTGAAATGACTCATGGCTGCCCAACACACCTAAACCTAGGTTAAAATTCCTTAATCCCGTAGTTAAGCCTATTGGGCAATTAAAAATGACTTAAATGCCCCCGTATGGGCTCGGTCATATTCAAAAATGCCCCAAGACCCATTTAATACCCCCGGATACTCTTTTTCGACTATCTCGGCCCTTTCAGAATCAACCGTGCACTCAGAATTATCATTCGAGATACTTTATAAAATTTTCCAATTTCAACCTCAAAATGCGACACATGTGAAAATATCAATAACCCGAATTAATTTAAATTTTTAAATCCCCAAATATAAATGAAAGTTCTAAATCTCCAATTTCAATAATTTCTCCAATTTAAATAAATTAAATCACCAAATTAAATAAATTTCGAATCACTAAATTAATTAATTTATATATCCTCTAAAATATGGGGTGTTACACATACCATGTTCAACATTATCTATATTTGAAGTCAACCACAAATATAAGAAGCAAGCTAACAGAAAGATAGTTGTGAGACAAAAGTTCAGGCGGGAAGATTTGTGATACGAGTCCAAAAGTTATTTATATATAATTGAAGGATAGACATAAATTTAAAATATAAGTAATTGGATACTGTAACGATTGGCATAAACCTCATGCATATCATTAAATTAATGTCTTAAGTCAACAGAATCAATGGATATCACTACATACTCAACATAAAACACAAGCCATCCAGATTATAAGAGCCGCTGACCTGAACCAAGGATGGATTGAACAGAACATCAAGAATCTTGAATCTGTCAGACCCGATTTCTATTGTCCTGATTTAAGAATAAGAAGTGGAAAACCAAGCGAGTAAATGATTCTTTAAGAAATACGAACCATATAAAAAAACATAAGGATGCAGAAATGGTGAAATTAAGAAGTTATCACGTTTTGATGTGAATCAAAGTATAGTAAACTAGAAACCTATGTTGTGATCATTAAATGATGGTATACCTACAATGAGACATTAGTAGAGACAAGCCAAAGTTTCAAAAGAAGCCCTAGGATGATTTATGATAAGGATACTTAATATTTTTTGAGTTACCAAATAAAAAAATAAAAGTTGTAGACTAGATCATGAAACTTTGATTAGAGTTTATACAATTATGTTTGTGATTAGAGTTTTGAATTGCATTTGAAAATGTTACTGAACAAGTCTCTCTCACTCTAACTCTCACTCTCTGTGTGACTGGAGTTGTACTTAATTAAAAGTTGCATGTGTATGCTATATTGTTGAGTGTATGGATGGACTACAAACATATTTATTTCCTATTATGGGTTGCACTACCTACTCTATTAAGCATGGTTTTTTTTGCATTTTGTACTCCCAAAATAGTTATTTATGTTTACTAATATTCCATCTATAATAATAGTGGCATTGATTTCTGTTATGGTCATCATTCCTTTTACATTTTTTTATTCTTTGATTTGGGTCTATTAGCCTATTTCACGAGTTTAGTTGACTTTAGATTTACACTATAGAAATTGAAATAATTTCTTTACATATTTTCAATAATTTTTTTCCTTTGGGAACTATATTATTAGTATGAAGTCCTAAGTTGCACTTTTTTCTTTGGGAACTACATAATTTTTTTACATGTTTTAAGTAATAATGTTTTCCTCACCATTTTTGTTATAATAATGTTTTTGAAGACTGTTGGGGGAAGTTAAAATTATTGTGTATAACATATAATTAAAATTCACTAATTTTGTGTACTATTATTTTACTTTGTAGCCACTTTTGCTCCTATCTCTCAAACTCTAAGGAATAACAACATCTGATGTGGAGTATTAAGTTCATGTGATATACCAAAGTTTGTTCTCTAATACATTTTTTGTTATATACTATTATTTTATATCTACATGCTAATTTTTTATTGTTCTTGGTTGTTCTGTGTTATAGGGCCATTGGATTTCAAGGAGATAGATGGCGATGAAGACATTAAAATTTTGATTGCGTCCAACCATATTTATATTTGAAAATATAGAATCGATGATGTTTTCATATGAAGTTCCATGATGGATTATTATTATTATTATTATTATTATAATTATTATTATTATTATTGTTGTTGTTGTTGTTGTTGTTGTTGTTGTTGTTGTTGTTGTTGTTGTGGTTTGGGTAGTTTGTTTTTGTTAAATAGGGTGGATAGTCCTTTCAATAAATGGAACTCTGTCCAAATTTTGTAAATTGTTTACACCTAGCTGTGTTGTAATTTTATTTTGACTTAAATTATGATGTGTTTTATACGAGGTCCAAGATGAATTATTACTATTGTTGTTGTTAGTGGGAGTATTTTTTTTAAAAGGGAATGTTCTTTAAACAACTGAGATTTTGCCCAAAATTTTTAAAATATTTACATTGTGTTGTAAAAACGCTTTAGGACTTAAAATGGTTTTTTTTATGGATATGATGTTGTTTATGCAAGGTTCAAGTTGGACTATTAGTATTTTTGTGGATGTTTTATATTTCTTAAATAGTGTGGATCTTCATATAAACAAAGAAATTTTGCTGAAGATTTTTAATTTGTTCAAAAATATTTGTGTTATAAAATAGTTAACAATTATTACAATATCCATGATGGATTATTAGTATTGTTGTTGGACTATTTTTTCTTAAATAAGGTGAATAAACATATAAAAATATGAAAATTTGTCTAAACGTTTAAAATTGTTTCCAATTATTTATTGAAAGAAAAAATATTGACTTAATTATAAAATATAGAGAATTAAGGTAAATGTCACGTTCCTTCCTATATTTGAATTTTAAGGACAATCCTTTCAAGTTTATAAATCTAGTCCCGTGGTACAATAACATTTATTTGTGTGGTCCCTTTTGAATTAAGAGTTCATTTTTTTTATCCGCTCCAGCTGCATCAATTTTCACCATTTTTCATGGTGCTTTTTAGTACAGGGACTAAATTTATAAAATTATGTGGAGTGTCCTATTTTTATACACTTTGAGAATTATGAGGACCTTTCTCCAAAATCCCCTATAAAATATTCAAAAATTACCCAATTTTTTAAACTAATATGTTCATACCATATTTTATATCAAAAATTATTTATCTGTTGCGAACTAAATACGATGTATGATCTTATTAACGACATGCATTTTAAAAAATTAACATTGTGTCTTCAAGCACGGACATACTTAGTCTATATTAATAAAGGAGGAGGAAAATTTGGTCTCCCCCAACTGGTGGATTGGACTGAAAGATGGTTTTTTACATCTGACGGTCGTAAATGATCCACGTCATCGTCTGGTATTGGTATATCAGAGAATAAAAATAAAATAATCCACATGTACCGCTACACAGACCACCGCTCTAATAACTGTATCGTTCCACACCTACTACCGAATTTAGGCCCAAGTATGTTAAACCAGCCCCAAAATTCAGTCCTTCATTAGTTCTATATAGGGGTGGCAATTTTAGAAACGACACGAGAAAACAACACGGAATGACACGAAATTGACCCGAAATTGACACGATATTTCGTGTTCGTGTCGTGTTCGTGTCGTGTTTTTTTGACACGAAGTCGTGTCGTGTCGTGTTCGTGTCTTAATTATGAGTCGTGTCGTGTCGTGTTATCGTGTTTTTTAGGACTAAAATTTAAGAAATTATGGTTGTCGTGTCGTGTCGTGCCGTGTTATTTTTTATTCGGGTCGTGTTCGTGTCAGCTAAAAAAAATACGAATTCGTGTCGTGTCGTGTTCGTGTCCGAAAAAACCTTGTCGTGTCGTGTCGTGTCGTGTCGGGTCAAAACACGACCCACTGACCCGATTTGCCACCCCTAGTTCTATAGTACCACAACTACTCCCCAACTCAAAATCTCCCTCTCTTGTACTCTCGAGACGCCCACTCTATTCATAGCTACTAAAGTGATCTCCCTTTTTCACCATGCAATGGTTTATGGATATTCAGCCAGAACTCTCTTGAACTCACACAGTTCACTTACTTATCTTTCAGTTTTTGACGACGTGGTTGACCACCGTGACTAATAATGACAATGGGACGACCACCGTAATTGGCATTACTCTCACTCTCCCTCTCATTGTGTTTGAGATTGAGTAAAAGTTCCCATCTTTTTCGTTCGGAGAATGTCGCTAGAAGGTGTATTCTTATATATATATATTTTATGGTATTTTGTCTTCCTTTTCCCATTTCTTTTACTCACAACTAGGGCGGCAAAACTGACCCGAACAGGAAAGTCCCACCATATTTTATGGTATTTTGAAGATAAGGTTTTGATATTTTTTTGCTGATGTTATGTTATGTGTTATAAAAATGTTTGAATCAAGAAGAATGATAGAATGATTTCATTACTTTCTTTGCTGTAACACAGAGGTATTTATACGTTGTTTAGAGGGCATATATGGGAATAAGAATAATGATATGTACACCTACTCTTAGTAACAATTAAGTACCGAATGTGTTTTAAATGATTGTACAAAAGTGTAGGTCCCATGTATTAAAGTGTAGGTCCCATGATGGTATAATGCATTTAAAACACAATCGGTACTGAGTTGGTACTGAGAGTTGGTATTTGTAGTCGAAACTGTTACATGAGCTGTTACATATGTAAAATAACTTGAGTATCCTTCGTATCTAATAATTGTTAAACTAGCTGTCAAAAATATAAAATGATTAAAGTATCCTTCCTATTTCTAACCCTCAAACTGAAGATCGAGCAAGAGCATCAGTTTGCTTCGAAAATTCAAAAACGTGGGTGTTGATGTAAAAAATTAGATTATATCTAATTATTTAATCACAGATAAATAAAATGAGACAAAGAACTTTTAAAGTGGTTCAGCCTTATAAGAATGACCTACGTCCACTGTTTTTGTTATTGCTGACTATTTGGGAATTCTCGATTACAAGTTTTCTCAAGAAATTCCGGTCCCCTCACAATGAGGATAATACAATGTATTTATAGCACTAAGGCTGTAATGTGAAAGGGTAATATATTAAATGCCCCTTATGCGTATACATTTGTATGATAATAAGCATTTAATGCGCAGTCAAACTGTTGGGTTATCCTGCTATTAATGCTTTGTTCGAGGTGCAGCTCGGACCGCCTAAGCTCCTCGGTACTCAAAAGTTCCTCGGTGCTCAAAAGTTCCTCGTTGTAGTATGGTTCCTCGGAGTCGAGGTGTTGTTCGTAAGTGTTTATCGTTGCCATGTAGATTGCCACGTGTCTTCACCCAATTGAGCCATGTCAGCAGACTAAATTTGGTATCAACAGTGGGTGAACAAAGGCCTTTGGTAAACACAATAGCAAGTTGCTCGGCAGAAGGAACGAACTATAGACAAAGGTATTTATTAGCCACAATTTCCCGAATGAAATGATAGAGATCTCCACATGCAATGTACGGCCATGATAAACTGGTTTTATTATAAGATGTTTTGCACTGATATTATCTGATTTTAGAACCCAACTTCACTAAGTAAAGAAGAACTCATAATAGCTCAGATGTTGCAGAAGTCATTGCCTTGTATTCAGCTTCTACAGAGGACCTTGACACAATAGGTTGCTTTTTCGATTGCCAAGATATTAAATTAGATCCCATCCAAATACTATAACCCGATGTAGATCGCCGAGTATCCGGAAAACTAGCCCAATAGGAATCCGAGAAGGAAAACAGGTGATCGGGATTAACAGTTATGTTGTACGTTAAGGAACCTTTTAGATAGATAAGAATTCTCTTAACAGCTTGCCAATGTTCTGTTCTTGGTTGATGCATAACTTGGCATACATAATTAACCCTAAATGTAATATCTGGCTAAGTAAGGGTTAAATACTGCAGTGCCCCAACTATGCTGCGATATTGAGAAGGATCACCCAATATCTCTCCAGCAGAAAGAGATAACCGAGATCCAACACATACATGAGTATCACACGATTTACAACTAAGCATATCAGCCCTGGAAAGAAGATTTAGTGTATATTTTCTCTAACCAGATGAAGAACTTTTAGAAACTTAAACACCCAAGAAGTAATGAAGGGGGCCAAGGTCTTTCATAGAAAATTCCTTTCATTAAGGATGAAACTAGTTGTTCAATACCTTCAGTAGTACTTTTGGTAAGAATAATTTTGTCTACATAGAGTAGAAGAAAAATAGTGCATGTAGATGAATAAAGAATTATCAAATGTGCTCCGAAAGAACCCATAACGAAGAAGAAAAGTACTAAATCGTATAAACCAGGCCCGTAGAGCTTGTTTAAGCCCATATAAAACCTTATTCAGTTTGCATACATAATGGGGTTTAGAGGAATCCAAAAGCGTTAGAAACATCCTGCTATTTAATGTCCCACTTGAAAAGATAGCCAAAGATAAAATGGTTTGCACTGTAGTTGTCTTCACCAATGGACTAAAAGTATCACTTTAATCAACACCTTCTTGTTAATGAAACCCTTTAGGCCATCTCCAACGGGAGAGGCTTAAACAATCTAAATTTACATTTTCTTGGATACATTTTGAAGTTGGTTTCTACACTGGGACAAGCTAAATTTGATTTGGACGGTAGAGTTTTAACCGTCCAAGGCTCCCAAATGCAATTGTTTATATTATTTATATACATAATAGGATTTGTTTTTCTTTCTTTAAAAAAAAGAAGGCTTGGATGGACAATAATTACCCGTCCACAGTCTGGACGGTACACACTTACCCATCCAGTTGTGGGTCCCACGTTGGGTCCACCACTACACATTGTGTAGCGGGTGTGTAGATTTACATTGTGGTTGTATTTTCTCTCTCCAAAATGTACATCTTTTACTACTCATTGTGGGAGCAAAACATGTAAATATACACATTTAGCCTCTCTATTGGAGATGGCCTTAACAACAGGGCGAGACTTGTACCTTTCAATAATGTTGTCTACATTTTGTTTCATCGATATACCCATTTACAACCTAAAATATTCATTCCAGGTTGAAATGGCACAAGGGACTATGTGCAATTCTTCATTAAGGCATAGTACTTTTCTGACAAAGCTTTGCACCAATTAGGATCCTTACTAGTAGCTTTAAAAGTAGCAGTCTCGACACTATTCTCTATAATATTGAGATAAAAAGCTTTCATAGGATGCTTAGTGGCCCAATTAGTAACAAATATAGGATAAGTTTTGAGCTTCCTAGAGCCATCTCTAGTCCTAGTACGTACACATAGTATGACTAGGGATTACAAGGGTACATAATGGAGATTGACGAGGTACAGTAGCACATGGTATTGTCTCATCAATGGAGTGAATCATTTAAGAGAAGATAAGTTTGGAATGAAAGGTGAGTTATGAAAATCCAGAGTGAGGAGACGCGGATGGAACTGTAGATGGTGATGCAAGCAAAGTACAACTAGTAGGTGCGAAAGGTAAAGACAAACTAATGGAAGAACTTTCAACAAGTGAAGAAGAAGAGGACAAAAATTGAAAAGGAAACACAAATTCATCAAACACCACATGTATTGAAACACAAACACGATTGGAGTTAAGATCAAGACATCTATATCCTCTATGAAGAGAATTATAGCCGATAAACACATATAGCAGAGATTAGGACTAAGTTTATCCGCTCTGTAAGGAACGAGATATGGAAAGCTTGACATCCATATGTTCTAAGGAAAGAATAAATAGAGTTTTATTTTGCAAGATGGGTGGGTAAACGATCAATAAAAAAAGGTAGCTATTTGAAAGGCTTCTACCCAGTAGGCTTTTGGGGCAAAAGCATTCAAAAGTAATGCAAGACCCATCTTTGTGATATATCAATGTTTTCTTTCAGAGAGTTCATTCTGTTGTTGAGTATGTGGACAAACCACCCTTAGACTAATTCCATTATTATCTAGAAAGGCCTTGAAAGCACCCTTAGTAAGTTCATTTGCACCATCACATTGGAATGATTTTATGGAAGTAGAAAAGATATTTTCATTAACTCTCTTAAAATGTTAAAAACAAGTAATGTTATCTGACTTTAGCTTCATAGGATAAGTCCATTAAAAACGACTGTAATCATCTACAAAATCTATATTATACTTCTAATACGATAGTATTAGAGGTTTAAATAAGATTTAATGCATATGTTTAATATCTCAAGTGTGTTTTTTTATATCTTCATCTGTGTCTTTTCCGCTCTTTTTACACCCTTATCCATTCTCTCCCATCTACGGTGACCCTTCCCATATTGTTCTTTTAAATCAGACTCATCCACCTTCCCAAGATCACAACCAACCTTATACCCACCTCCCAAAACCTATAGCGTATGCAATAAGCCTTTAAACCCCTAGGTTACCCTAGTAGGACGATTTGTGTCTTGTGAGGGTTTGTAGAGAATATACCCATAAAATTCGACTCAAAGAAAACTCAAAATACGCAAAAATTGTATGATTCAATCTTTTCCAGAAAATAGTCATCATCAATTCATCTTCAAGAGTCTCAAATCATAGTGTGCGTGTGTGAAATCGAAAAATTTAACCGCGAATTTCCACCGATTGACCATTATGTTACTTATACAAAAATTCATTTTGATTTCAAAATCTCACGGAGTGCTCTCTCAAACGAATCACTTGGAATGTGGCTATTCTCTCGGTATGCATGATTTATAAGAGTAAATGTAGTGGAACAAAGTTCACGCACATAAGCAGAAAGACGGAAATTTATGGTAACCGAATCTCATCATTGGATTACGGATATAAGAAAACGGGAACATTGCCTCTAATTAGTATCTTTGATCTCTTTTATTATCTTTTTGTGTTTATGCTCTCCACGCGGTAACCAATTTCGTAATTTTGGACTCGGTTAGGACTTTTTTGAGCTAACGGTGTATTGGATAAAATGAGAGTGGTACGGGAAATATGGAATTGAAAAGTTTTCTTATGATGTCCGTTAGTGCATTTTCGGGTTTTGCTCATTTTTTCTTCTATTTTTCCGCTTTTCTTTTCTTACTATTTTTGTTGAGCATAGTTATTTTTTTCTTGCCTCTTTTTCTGCACTTTTCGGACTTAATTTCTGGGATTGTCCCCTTTTTTCTAATTCCGAGCCAGTTGGGGTTTTTCGGGTTGTCAAATGAAAGGAAAAAGTTTATTCGGCTCAATTTGGGTTACAAAAGGGGTGATTCACTACACCAAAACTGGCGATTGGTCACGGCCAAAATCCCTGACCAAAGCTGTGGGTCGCGGACTTGGGCCGTGACCATTTCGGGCGTGACCATTTTCGTCAATTTTCGTGGGTCGCGGCCCAAGTCCGTGACCAAAAAATGGTCACGGCTGAGAGGGGTCACGACAGATGGTCGCGGACTTAGGCCGTGACCCATACCGTGATGGGTCGCGGCCCTCATCCGTGACCCACAACAGTGACAAATTGGTCGCGGCCAAAGTCCGCGACCCACGTCCGTGATAAAAAAAAAAAAAAAAATTGGTCGCGGCCAAAGTCCGCGACCCACGACCGTGAAAAAAAAATTAAAAAAATTGGTCGCGGCCCTCATCCGTGACCCAAATCCGTGAAAAATATTTTTCGCTACTTTTTCTGGCCAATATTTTTGGGTGACAAACGAGGGCCCACTTCATTGTCCAAGATATTAATTGTGTTACCATATGCATTTCGAGATGAATTAAGTTTAAAGATCTATTTTGGCACATTTTTCAAGGTAATATCACACACATTTTCCATAACCGATCAAAGTGAAAGAATTGAGACCCTCGACGACTTATTTAACGCTGAAAAGAACTTTTGAGTTAACAATTAACTCGGATTGATTTATAAATTTCACAAAGATGAAAGGCTCGAATCTCACCGGGGTTGTTAATCTCCACATTTATTCGTTAAGTCGCCTACGTTCGCTCAATTTTCATCTTTGGTCCATTTCGGCTTTGTGCATTATGTATTTACAATTTGAGACTTTAATTCGACTTTTAATGATATTTTTGAAATTTTTGAATTCCAATTTTTATTTATTTTGAACAAGAAATATTTTTATTTTTTTCAAGATTTTATAATTTTTTTTGAAATTTCTGGTCATTTTTGAAAATTTGTGAAGTTTTAGAAATACGCACTTGTGACTCCCTTAACTTAGACTTTTGCATTGTCCTCAAGAAAAAAGGACCAAAATCTAACTCATAGCGAATTAAAAGTGCGAGAAAATAAAATAAACAAATGAAACAGAAATGCAACATTTTTATAGATAAAAAACATTTGTGTTACAAAGGGTAAGGAAGAACTCACAACCAACACTGTTTAAACAATAATCACAACACACACCAACAGCTAACACAAATAAGGGCTTTATTGGGGCGGCGAATTTGAGGGCTCGGGTGCGCTGGGATCGTAGGTATCATAGAAGAAGGTGGGGGGCGGTCCATCGAGGTTTAGCTCGTATAGACGGGCTTGGAGTTGATGCATCATGCAGGTGTTCCGCCGGTCGGCCTCTTGATCCCTTTAATAGGCTTATTGGTCTCGGTTGTATTGGGTGATGAACCCGTCAAAATGAGATTCCACCGCTGCAAGGCGCCTATTAAAATCCGCACCCGGGGGCTCGAAATCTGAATCCTCATCCTCATTGTACTCTTCTTCTTCAGCCCCGCCCATCTCGACGTCCTCAGCTACGGGCTCTTCAACAGGGATATCCTCATCGGACTCTAAATTAATCTGCTCTTGGGCTGCTCGAATGGAAGCCCGTTGCTGGGCACTCCGAGTGCGTGATACCTTCCCAAAGGGCTCCGGGAGGCGTGGGAAAGCGTGAGGTGGATGGATACCAGCATCGGCAAGGAGGGAAGTTATGAGGCGGGCATAAGGGAGGGGTACCGCACCTTTTTGTTCTGAGGCTGCATAAAGGCTATCAGCGTAAAGCATGCGGGCCAGATTTAGGGTGAAATTTGGGTCGAAAAGGTGGTACACGAGTGTGACTTGGCGAGGGTGCATCGTCGCGTCGTTGGTGGTGTGATGCAAGTTGGTGCACACTATATGGAAGGTAATGCTCGCCTTATCGTTTAGGCGGCCCACGGTGGAGGTACCCCGTTCCCAAATATCGTTGGGTACGAGTCGGTCGATCCATTGTTGTTTGGGAATGGTGGGGGCATTGGTTGGGTAGTCATAGATTTTTGGGTGGGGGACGCCCTTGTCAACAAGTTTTCGGGCGAGGATGGCTAAGGAGAATGGGATGGGGTGGCCGTCGACGAAGGCTTGGCACTCGAACTCGCCTGTGCAGACGAGAGAGCCATAGTTGGACCGGACTTCGTCCGTCAAGATGATATTGTGGGGTTCTTTGAGGTATTGCATCCACCCCCTCCCGCTAAAAAGGGCGGTGAAGGTGAGGGGTAGCTCGGCCCAATTGACGACTCGCTCAATATGTAGTTTGCGGGATAAGCTTAAGAATCTTTCGCACCATATGCGCTCCATGTGGGAGCAGTATTCTCCATTGCCGTTTGGCAGAATCTCGGGGGGCATATATTTTGCGGGAAGAGCGGGTTTGCCATGGGTAAAGCTGGGAATTTAGGAGATAAAAGACTAGGGTTGTAGAGAGGGAAAGTAGAGTGGAGGTGTGAGTGGAATGGTAGGATAGAGGTGGTTTTTATGGGTGGTGGGGAGGGTTGGGTGGAGGGATTTTTGGAGGGAAAGGGGAGTGGATGGTTTTTGGGGGAAAAAGGGAAGGAATGGAGGGAACGAAGAGGATTAGGGGAAGGAATAGGCACCTCGAGAAGAACCAAAACCGTAGAAACCGAACTGATCCGGTTCAGGGGCCAACCGATCCGGTTCAAGGGTTTTTTTATTTTGTGATTTTTCAAAACCGAACCGATTCGGTTAGGGGATTCAGTTTGGTTCCATCTTTAGCAGAACCCTCTTCTCAGACTGCTGCACTAGAATCCTGCAGTCTCAAATTTCTGGATGCTTTCGCACTTACTCACCCACTTAGATTTCTCAACGCTCTCGTGATGTGCATGTTGGAATGCATGATCTTAACCCTAACCTCACTTAACTTACCTACGGACTCAATCTAATCTACCGAAGCACAACTACTATACACAAGAAATCACCCCATACGCGTCGGGGTGCGACGACCTCTCTTTTAATCTCATTCGACCCCATAAATAGGGTCAGACAACCAAACGATGTCGACTTCTTCCACGCATGCCTCTAGATATGGCTTTAGGCATTGTCCATTAACCTTGAATGTATTTCCCCCTTTTAAATCGTCTAATTCCACAGCTCCGTGAGGGAATACATTCTTTACAATGAACGGGCCAGACCATTGTGACACAACTTGCCTGGAAATAGATGAAGTCGAGAGTTATAGAGAAGCACTTTTTCTCCGGAAAGAAACTCTTTGCGTAAAAAATGTTATCGTGAGCGAGTTTCATCCTTTCTTTGGAAATTTTTGCGTTCTCATATGCATCATTGCGTATCTCTTCTAACTAGTTTAGTTGAAGCTTGCGAGCTTCACCGACTTTATCCATGTCATAATTCAACTTCTTAATTCCTAATACGCCTTGTGCTCTAATTCAACGGGAAGATGGCAAGGTTTTCCATACACAAAGTGAAATGGGGACATACCGAGTGAATTTTTGTATGCGGTACGATAGGCCCATAGTGAATCATTCAATCGAAGTGACCAATCTTTTCGAGTGGGATTAACGGTCTTCTCGAGAATGTTCTTAATTTTCCGATTCGCTAATTCGGCCTGCCCATTCATTTGTGGGTGATAGGTCGTTCCAACCTTCTGAACGACGCCATACTTTCTCATGTGCTTTGCGAATGGCCTATTGCAAAAGTGCGTGACATTATCACTAATTATCGCTTTCAGAGCACCAAAGCGAGAAAGTATGTGTTCATGTAGGAACCTAATCACCACTCTGTTGTCATTCATCTTGGTAGCTATAGCTTCCACCCATTTAGAAACGTAATCTACCGCGATAAGGATGTATAGGAAACCAAAAGATGGGGGAACAGGGTCCATGAAGTAAATACTCCAGCAGTCAAAGATCTCAATAATGAGTATCAGGGTTAATGGCATCATGTCTCATCCTTTGACACCTATCGCAAGATTTGCAACAATTGTTCACATCCCGAAAAAGTGTGGGCCAATAGAGGCCGCATTAAAGAATCTTAGAGGCCGTATTTTTCATCAAAAAGTGACCTCTACAAGCTTCTGAATGACAGAATTGGATGACTTTCGGAATCTCATCATCTGATACACATCATCGGATGATTTAATCGACACAATATTTAAAAAGGAAAGGATCGTCATAGAAAAATATGCGCGACCAAGTGATAAACCTCTTCTTATCTTGTGGTGTCCAATCGGGAGGGACGACTCCCGTGACAAGATAGTTCACTATATCCGCAAACCAAGGCAAAGAAGAGGTAGCAAAGAGTTGCTCATCCAAAAAATATTCGTCTATGGGTATCGGATCACTAGGTACGTTGGACGAAAGCCGTGATAAGTGGTCAGCAATGACGTTTTCTACTCCTTTTTTATCTTTAATAGAGAGATTAAACTCTTGTAAGAGTATGATCCAACTTATAAGGCGCGGCTTTGCGTCTTTCTTCGCAAGTAGGTATTTCAATGCCGCGTAGTCGGTGAAGCAAGTGATGGGAGAACCGATAAGGTAGGATCGAAATTTGTCAAGAGCAAAAACTATCTCTAGCAACTCCTTCTCTGTGGTGGAGTAATTAAATTGTGGTCCGGTAAGAGTGAGGCTAGCGTAGTAGATGACATGAGCTTGTTTATCTTTTCTTTGGCCCCAAACAACCCCTATAGCATAATCGCTAGCATCACGCATAAACTCGAATGGTAAGGACCAATCCGGAACTTGCATGATGGGAGCGGACACAAGCATGGTTTTCAGTTTTTCAAAAGCACTATGGCATGCTTATGTCCACTCAAATGGGGTGTCCTTCATAAGAAGGTTGCTTAAGGGTCTAGCGACGACGCTAAAGTCCTTAATGAATCGTTGATAAAACCCCGCGTGGTCCAAGAAGGAGCGCACGTCTTTGAGCGATTTTGGCGGGGGTATATCTGCTATGACATATATCTTAGCTTTATCAACTTCAATCCCCTTGGATGAAACTAAGTGGCCAAGAACTATTCCCTTAGTGATCATAAAATGGCATTTCTCCCAATTTAGCACTAAGTTCTTATCCACGAACCGGGTAAGTACTTTTTCCAGCTTTGCCAGACAAAGATCGAAAGAGGTGCCAAAGACGCTAAAGTCGTCCATGAACACTTCAAGTCCTCTCTCAACCATGTCGTTAAATAGACTCAACATGCACCTTTGAAAGGCCGCGGGTGCATTACACCAGCCGAATGGCATACGTTTGTAGGCAAACGTACCAAAGGGGAAAGTGAAGGTAGTTTTCTCCTGGACAAGTACATCTACCTCAATTTGGTTATATCCGGAATAACCATCGAGGAAGCAATAGTAAGGGTGGCCCGCTACTCTCTCAAGCATTTGATCAATAAATGGCAAGGGGAAATGGTCTTTCCTAGTTCCTGCATTGAGTTTTCGGTAATCAATGCAAATGCGCCTCCCGGTGGTGGTACCACTACACCAAATCTGCCCATTTGTCAAGGTCATTGACCTTGACAAATCCACCTTGTCAAGGTCAATGACCGTGACATTTCGAGGCGAGACAACTTTTTTTGTCACGGTCGTGTCACGGTCATTGACCTTGACAAAAAACTCGCATTTTGTGTCACGGTCGTGTCAAGGTCAATGACCGTGACACGTTTGTCACGGTCAGTGACCGTGACATGACCGTGACACGTCCGTGACAACTTTTGTCACGGTCGCGTCACGGTCAATGACCGTGACAATTCTGGGCAGAATTTAAAAAAAATCTGCTGGGCAGTATGGCCACTGCCACTGCCCAGCAGTATATTTGTACCTGTTATAGCAACGTTGTACCTGTTCCAAACATCATATATCCAACACAAACTAAAGATAATGCAAATATATATTCATGACGATATAATCCAAATATTCAAAGTAAAAACAATATACATGACGATATAATCCAAATATAATTAAAATGGACAAACTTAAAAATAATGTTACTACATGTCTTGGATAAAACTGAGGAAGTGAGTAGGCCACACGACATACGAATTGACGCACCCACTAATATACGTCGTGCCGCATTGTTCGCGCAACCACAATAGGGAGTTCTCCTTCCCGGGTATGACATGCGTGACGAGCACCCTGGACTCCATCTCTTGAAGCACACATCCATGGACTATTCCACCCTCGACGATATTCGGGTCCCTCAACCCCCGCCCTATCCGCTTGCCATCAAATACGTCCAATATGAACACGCTCGGCCAACCAATTGTCGACAATGGTCTGTTGGAGGGCGTCAAATAGGGAAGTGGATCGTCGAAGTACGAACGTGTCGGTGATGAAGCAACGAGGTCAACATTCTCGTCATCCTGCGCCTCGTCCTCCTCCACCGCCTTCTCCTTCCCTTTCCCTTTCCCTTTCCCTTTCCCTTTACGGTCTCCACCCAACGTACGCTTCATGAATGCGTACATATCTTGGACCGTCGCCTCCAAACGGGATAGCTTCGCGTCGTGTGAATCCACGGTTAGAGACAACCCGGTGTCGCTCGTCTCCAATCCGATGATCCTAGATTTGGCCACCCGCGAGCTCACTCCCCTTGTCCTCCCTTTGCGATCAGAGCCAAGCACTTGGCTGAGTGCGTCTGTGGACAAAGATGCCTTGTCGGCATCAGACTGCGACTCATGCACTTCCTTAAGCTTTGCCTGAAACGACAAAAAGCACATGATTAGTAAAATAAGTAAACTAAAAAATTATAACGTAATTAACAATAATTAAACTGTCGGATTACTTACAATCGTGGCCGCGACGCTCGGGGACACCTCCTTGTCCTTCCCCTTCTTCGTCCGAAGAGCCACATAAGTATCGAGCCTATGTGGCTTACCCCCTGGACCACTCCCTACCCCCTGAAATAAAATAAAGTAAAGTAAAATTAGTATCGGCCCCGCAAAGTAAAATAATATCCAATAATATATTTCTGTAGTTATAGATAAATTAAATCTTACCTGCATCCTATTCTCCACCTCAGCGTAAGAGGTCCGGCCGGAGTAGTGCACGTCCGTCTTTTTATCCCGATTTTCCCTCCCCGATTGGCGAGATGCCAATTGTCGATCCTCGATCTCATTGTCAATGAACTTTTGCCATTGTGCCAGTGAGATCGGCTCCTTGGGCGGGACGGATCCGTGCCATTGTAAAATGGACTCTCGTGTTTTTCCAAAGTACCGTGTCCGCATATTTTTCTTCCACGTCTTGTGTTGCTCCCTCAACTGCTCCAAGACGGAATCGCGTAGCTTTGGATCCAAGTTGAATTGTTCCTGTCCAACAAATACAATGTTAGTTGCGAATAAATATAAATATAAATATAAATTGAAATATTCATATAAATATTACCTGTAGTGCCGCCCAAACAGCTAACTTGAGCTCATACGGTACCTCCTTCCAACTCATAAACCCCGGGCCGATGACCGTCTTTAGCAGCTCGAGGGATCTCGCTAAAAGCACCGACTTGTTTTCGACGGTAATCCCAAATTTTCCATATTTGGGGAGCCTAGAGGCGGAGGAGACCTCGTCGCCTCCGCTACCACCGAACCCAGACGACATCATCATAAACAGCATCATCATCTTCGCCTTAACATCTGAAGGAGACATTTTTGCTGTAAAAAAAATCTTATTAGTACAGATAAAAAAAATGTTAATAGTACACATTTCGTTTTACCTAATTGAATTAATTGAATTAATTGAATTAATAGTACAGATAAAAAAATGTTCCGTCTATATTATAACGTATGTGTAAGTTCCGTCAATACCATTTCGTTTCAATTTTGTAATATTATGTTTTTTCCAAATATTTAAAGAGTTATTAAATGGGTGCCCCACCCACACCCCCACCCACCGCCACACACACACGCACACCTACGCACCTACGCACACACACACACACCCCACCCCTACCCACTCCACCCCCACCCCCTCCCCCACCACGACCGTGACAACTACATATATTGTTTATCAATAAAATTATGACATGAGATAATTATAATTGTAGCATAAATTTCATTATCATGGGTTTTACCTAATTGAATTAATTTCATGAATAAAATTATTATCAATTTAAATGAAAATATCAATTATTATCCAATATTTTTGAATGAAATATTTATTTTGAATGAAAATATCAATTATTATCTAATTATTATCCAACTATTATCAATTATTTATTTTGAATGTAAATAATATTCAAAACCCCACCCACCCCCACCCCCACCCCCTCCCGATGTTTATTATCCAATTATTATCCAACTATTATCAATTATTTATAAAATTGATGTCTACTTTTAGTGTTGTGTATATATGTTAGTTGATGCCATTATATTTTTACCCTAATTAGATTCTAAGGTTATCTCAATTTATATTTTAAGTCCGTATCCATTTGTGATGTTCAAGTAGTTTGAAATGTTGGAATTATATACTATTACTTTGACCGTTAGTTTGTGCACCAGCTAAATTGAACATCACACACACACACACACCCCACCCACCCCACCCCCTGTCCCCCTCCACCACCCCCTCCCCCACCACACACCACCACACACACACCCCACCCCACCCCACCCCACCCCACCCCCTACAAGTCTAAGGATGTTCTTGATTAAACATGGGAAATCTCATATCGTTTGCAAAAAGTTCATAGATTCTTAATCCCTAGGGTTATGGATATTAAATTTCTTTCACAATTATTTCTTCGATTGCGATGGGTGAAGTTCAATTATATGTTAGAACAATAGATCCTCGCAAGTTGGTCAATCATTGTGTGAATAGGTATGAGATCATAATTTGGAGGAATTCACGTCCAAGAAATAATTTGGATTGTGATACCCCTTGATAGACTTATATGTTTTGTTTACCCGACCGATGAACTATTCATTAACGTGGGGAATTAAGTTTTGTGATACCCCTTGATAGACCTATAGAATTAAGTTTTAGAATCAAGGAATTGATCATATTCATTAAAATCGGTTAGTAGAAAATTTATTTAACCAAGAGGGTATCGAAAACATAACGTGGGGAATCATAATATACCGTAATCAACTTTAATAATAAGAACACATTCTTTCGAGTGATTTATAAATAATTAAATTTGAGTGCAATCATGATTATTTAGTGGAATGAATCGTGATTAAATAAAAAAAGGATATAAAGGATATAAATTTGAGTGCAAGCATAAATCGTGATTATTTATCTTTGGTCCCTAGTATAGTCATTGCCCAAGTAGTAGGAGCGAAACTCTATAAAACCCTAGTTTAGCTAAAGCCCGTGAATTATCCCTCCCCCACCACACACCACCACACACACACACACACACACACACCCCACCCCACCCCCTGCCCCCCTCCACCACCCCCTCCCCCACCACACACCACCACACACACACACACACCCCACCCCACCCCACCCCCTACCCCCCTCCACCACCCCCTCCCCCACCACACACACACACACACCCCACCCCACACACCCCCTGCCCCCTCCACCACCCCCTCCCCCCGTCCACCACCCCCTCCCCCACCACACACACACACACACCCCACCCCACCCCACCCCCTGCCCTCCTCCACCACCCCCTCCCCCAAAACACACCACCACACACACACACACACCGCACCCCACCCCATCCCACCCCACCCCCTGCCCCCCTCCACCACCCCCTCCCCCACCCTGCCCCACCCCGCCCCACCCCCCACACAGGCACACACATACACACATATATATATACACATACACACATAAATATACACACAAATATATATATAAATGGAAGAGAGAGAGAGAGAGAAATTGGACCTGAAAGTAGAGAGAGAGAGAGAGAGAGAGAGAGAGAGAGAGGGATGGAACGGTGGGAGGGAAAAAAGAAGGGGGAAAGGGTTTTTGCTGGAAAATTTGTCACGGTCGTGTCAAGGTCAATGACCGTGATAAGACCGTGACAATTAAATTTGTCACGGTCATTGACCGTGATAATTAGTTGTCACGGTCGTGTCAAGGTCAATGACCGTGACATAAAATGCGTGTTTTTTTGTCACGGTCAATGACCTTGACAAGGCTGGTCGGCTGAAAGGTGACAATTTGCCCATTTTGGTGTAGTGTACGTTAGGGAACTAGCTCTTCCTTAGCATTTTCAATCACTGTCATGCCCAACTTCTTCGGGACAACTTGAATAGAGCTCACCCACTTGCTATCTGAGATTGGGTAGATAATCCTGGCATCCAATAACTTAATGATTTCGATCCTCACCACTTCTTTCATATTGGGGTTTAGCTTTCTTTGCATTTCTCTCGAGGGCTTGACATCCTCCTCGAGGTGGATCTTCTGGGTGCAAATCAAAGGACTTGCCCCCTTTAAATCAATAATATACCAACTAAAAGCACCTTGGTGCTTCCTCAGAATCTTTAACAGTTTACCCTCTTGCTCTTCATCTAGGCTAGAGGAGACAACAATAGGAAATGTCTCGTCCTCTCCTAGGTATGCATATTTAATATGGGAGGGTAGTTTCTTCAATTCGAGGGTAAAAAAAATTTCGCTGGAGGGAACCATGCGTGCCTCCCTTGGTGGTAACTCCTCGAATCGAGCAACCCAACTTACATCTCTCGTGTACTCGTCTGACGCTCTCTCATCAAGTAACTCTCTTAACTCCTCAACTTCCCTTTCGAATTCAGTATACGTCCCCTCACTCTTGTGGTTCAACACTAAACAGGACCGTAGGGCATCTCCACAATAATTTTCCTCAAAGTACTCCTCTACGATCTCATCGATTAGGCTCACCGCATGAAGATCATCTTATTCCCCTGTATGTTGGGCTATATGGAAGATATTAGTCTCTAAGGTTATGTTTCCAAAGGTGAGTTGCATCTTCCCATTTTGAGTATTGATTATTGCATTATCCGTAGCGAAGAATGGGCGCCCAAGAATGATGGGAACATTATTGCTTGAGGCGAAAGAGGGTTCTGTGTCCCAAATGACAAAATCTACCGGAAAGTAGAAAGTGTCAACTTGAATGATCACGTCCTCACTATAGCTCTTAGAATCTTCACGGTTTGATCTGCTAACTAGAGAATGATCTTTGTGGGCTTAAGGTCGCCCAGATCTAGTTGCCTATAGATGTCATAAGGGAGGATATTGACACTTGCTCCCAAGTCAAGTAAGGCTTTTCAATTTTATTTTCTCCAATGATGCAGTAAATGGTGGGTGCACTGGGATCTTTGAATTTTGGTGGGAGATCATTAAGTAGAATAAATCTGACGTTCTGTTCTAGAAATACGTTTTCCTTTACCTTCATCTTCCTCTTCACTGTTAACAAGTCTTTAATGACTTTTGCATACATAGGAATTTGCTTAATGGCATCAAGGAACGGTAAATTTAGCTTTACTTACTTTAGCACGTCTAGCACTTCATCACGGGGGTTCCCTTTGTGGGAAAGAACCAACCTTTGAGTAAACGGTGCTGCGGTGGGTGGTTTCACTACTACCTCGGGCTCACTAGTGTCTTTTTTATCACTATTTTTTAAGGGGACATCTTCGGCCTCTTTCATGTCGGGTGAAATCTCCTTGTCTTTGGTTGCATAGTGTGGGGGAGGTGATAAATCAATAACTCTTCCACTATGAAGAGTGGTCACAGCTTGACATTGCTCGTGATGTTCTGTCGAGGTGGAGCTAACACTAGTTCGACCTTGGGGCGGTCGTTGGCCCTGGGCAGAAAATTTGCCCTTCTCTCAGATACTCAACGATGATTGCATTTTAGAAATATTTGCATTTATGTCACTGATCATGCGATCATATCTACCATTAGTTGCATTCTGGGTATTGATAAATTGGTTCATCATATCCTCGAGATTTCTCCGAGGTGGAGTGATGTACGCCCCTTGAGGTGGTGGTGCTTGTACATGTCATTGCATGTGTGGAGCTTGTCGAAATTACGATGGCGGAGGAGGGGCAACATGTGAATTAGGATTCATCGAAGCATGTTGTTGCCCATAGCTAAAACCAGGATGGTTTTTCCATGAAGGGTTGTAAAAATTCCCGTGTGGTGCATCGAAATTACCCTTAAATCCTCCTACACCACTTACTTTCTCTTGAAGCAGAACTTTGTAGGCGGGTATTATCGAGCATTCCTTTGTTGAAGGACCCGCCTCACAAATCGCACACACCTTCTCGATGGGGTTTGGGATGGATCTAGTTGGTCCTCTTCCACATACCTCAAGTATTTCTCTCATTCCTTTCTCAAGTAGATCGAGTCGGCTTCCCATCATAGTATCTTTTCCATATGAAATAGGTCGGACGTCGATGGAGTGGTGGTCGCTTGACGAGTTTGATTTTGAGCTCCGGGGTTAGATGTATCCCAGGATTGGGTAGTCTCAACGACATACCTCAGGTGAAGCTCAGCATCGTTGGCAACTAAGTCGACAAAGGAACCATCACAGATAGTCTCAACGAGTTGTTTGGAATTCATGTTCAGTCCATTATGGAAGAAGGAAATGATTTACAATTTATCAAGTCCATGATGAGGGCACAAAGTGACTAACTCATTAAAACGTTCGTAACATCGATTGAATGACTCATTTTCTAGTTATTAGAATGTTTGAATTTGAGCCTTGATGGAGTTCGTTCGATGTTTACGAAAGATTTCTTGAGAAATTTAGACTCTAACTCATTCCATGATGAAATCGAGTTTGGAGGTAAATACCATAGTCAGGTCTTAGCCTTATCCTTTAGCGAGAAAGGTATGAGTTTGAGGCGGATCACATCTTTTGTTCAGGTTTGATCGCTGAGGGTCTCGCACGCCTCCTCAAATTCCCTGATGTGGAGATATGGATTTTCTGAATCCATTCCATGGTAAGTAGGAAGTATCAGGATCATCTCATTCCTAAAGCGAAATTGCCCTGCATTATACGGGAGTAAAATGCATCTCGAAGTGACAATGCGCTCGGGATATAAGAGTTCTCTCAACGGGCGGTACGGGGCCTCTTCCTCATTGGCAACTGCACTACCGTGTTGTGACATATCTCTCTCACTCAAAGACTCTGTGTACTCACTTAGTATACTCGGAGCGTGCTCTGAAGTGTGTCCTAAGAGGGAAAACGGAGTGTTATTTTCAATTGAGTGTGACGGTGTGGGAGGTAGAATCCAGAATTTTGAAGTGTTAGGAGTGTGAGGGCTATCGGGGTCGTACTCAACTATCGAGTTTTCGTGAATATGGGTTGGAGTATTGTGGGGAGTTAGAGTGAGTTCAGAATTTTGCATTAACAGGATTATGAGAGATGATGAGGAATATTTTTGTGCTTTTAATTTTTTTTTTTATGTTTTTGGATTTTTTTGAATTTTTTGGTCAAAGCTTGATATTGACTTGATCTAATCCTAAGTCTACCTAAGTCCCCGACAACGGCGCAAAAAACTTGACGCGACTAAGAATGTGTCTCAGAAGTGCGTACTCTTTAGGCTCAAGTGCAAGTCTGTCGCTCAAGTAATAATCCGATAAGTCGAGTATCGATCCTCAGGAAAATAGGATAAATGAGTTGTAACGACGTTGGACAGACGAAGGAACCCTAACTCTGAATCTAAAGAAAAGGGAAAGGTGATTTGATTGTTGGAGTGACTACAACTATATGCAATTTTGAAAAGGGTTAACTAATGAACTAAAGTATGAATGGAATGAAACTACTCTAAATTACTTGAAATACTGATGATGATTGAATTAAAACTTAAACTATATGATGAGGAAAACAGGACGGGAATACAATCGCTCAACCCTAGAGTATTGATGGTATAAAACTAATCATAAATTTAAGTCATTAATTAGACCCAAACTTTAGTACTCCCAAGAATTACATATTTCAAGCCCTCACCATACATAATCAGAGGACGATTAAATTAGTATTGTGATAGTTACACTCGAATTGCATTATGAAGCATCCCGATTACCCTGAAGCAAACGAGATCCAAAGATCTACAATTATCGCGTTTCTACGCAATACGGTAGTAATAAATCATTAAATTTAGAGGATTAATTTTATACGCATGCAACTACCACATCAGGTTGAGTTCATGTATCCCGACTTTAAAGATCTGGTCGTACATATGAAAACTTGTAAGCAACATGTTTGGAATGAAAGAAAACATTTTTAATACTGAATGAAGATGAAGAGAGATGAAGGTGTTATTAGAAAAGTAATTATTGCAGTAAAACAAGAATTAAAATGGTATTACTTGAATTGCAAACTGAAAGCAACTAGGGTTTATTGTTCTTCTTCTCTAAAATTGATTACAAAGCTTCCCTAACGAATTATAAGCCTCTCTTTCATATTTGGGAGGAGTTACAATTTATAATCTACGAAATATAAGAGTTTGAACTAAGCAGGATTCTAATTTTTACAAGTGGATAAGTTCGGATAATCGAGAACATAACCGATCCTGTTAAGGGGTTCAGTTTGGTTCTGTCTTTGATAGCCTTTACAGAGAATTCTTTGAGCACCGGATCGGTTCCTTATTTCCTCCCTTCGGTTCAGTTCTGTCTTGACAGTATTTACAAGGACTTTCCTAGGATGGAATCGGTTCTTTTTCTTTCCACTTAGGTTCGGTTATGTCTTGTTAACTCTTCACAGGAAGTTTTCCAGGTGTAGGATCGGTTCGTAATTTCCTCTCTTCGATTCGGTTCTGTCTTGACAGTCTTTACAGGGACTTTCCCAGGATGGAATCAGTTCTATTTATTTCCACGTAGGTTCGGTTCCATCTTGTCATCTTTTACAGAAACCTTTCCTTCTTGTACTTCTTTGAAGCTTTTGGTACAAAACTCGGATTAAAACACTAAACACCTGTGAAATAGATGAAGAACACACGAAACTCGACGTACTCATTAGAAACTTGTCAATAGTAATGATATGATATAGATCCACTTGAATTACACTCCGCGGGGCGATAAAAGCCTCTAAATTAAGGGGATAAATAGGAAGAATTTATGCCTAATAACCTAGCCACCCCCACCTCACCTGAGACCTTACTTGAGACCCACTCCGACGATCTCCTGCCGGCTTACCTGGGACCTCAACACCCCCACCCCCACCCCAACCCAGACACACACACACCTTACCTTAGACCCACTCCGGTGAGCTTCTGTCAACTAACCCGGATAACCCCAAACCCTGCCTAAACCTGAGAGTTTCAGCCCCGACCTTAACCTTTTCCAATCCTTACTGCGGCTAACCACCGTCCTTACCCATCGACGAAAACCAACCCTACCACCGTATGACCTGACCATCTTCCCAGCCAACGACCACTCAAACAACAACCCAACTCACCTCTGCAACTGTCGAAGCTTACCCTAACCCCAACAGCCCATACCCAAACCAACTACCACCTTATCACCCTGATACCCATTTTACCTCTCCTCGAGTAAACTAAGCCTATAGCCATGTGTTCCCCCCCCCCCCCCCCCCCGTTTCCAAATATGCCAGAATCACATTCTCACTCCCCACCTGTATATTGAAGAGATGTACCAAATAAAAGGGAGCTCGAATGTAGAAGTGGGTTAAATTTATGTGTTACTATCTCAACTGTGCTCTTTTCATATTCTGAGTCATACATCTCACTTCTCTTCTATTTAAATTAATTTATGACATTTTGTTAAATAATTTGATTTTTTTTATTAGGGTTTCTCCTTTGCAAACCCCAAAATACCATTTTTTAGATATTTGAATAAAAAAAATCAATTTTAACTAAACACAAAAAATAAAATTATTTTCTTAATACTATTTCATTTTTTTCTGTCTAATACTCTTAGTTTTTTCCCAGATATAATTACCCCTCTATATTGTTGCTTTCTGGCCCTATTAATTTACAAGATATTATGATGGAAGAATTAAACGTATGGAAAAATCATAGAGCACAATGAAGAGATGCTAAAATGGATTACTGAATCATCCCATAATTTTTGGTAAATCTCTTCGCTCAGGCTTGGTTTGTTTGGTTAATTATATATATTTTACAATATGTCAGACCATGAGACCAAGGTCTCTGAATTTTATTTATTATTTATTTTTGGTTGTTGGTTCTACTTTCTCCATATTCAATTCTTTCGGTTGCCAAAATGCCCCCCCGGCCTTCCAAAACTTCCTCTTGCAATCTTTTAAGCTTCCATTACATAAAAGGTTAAGAAATAACTCAAGATCAAGTATATGAAGAAAATTTAAGATCTTATGTTTGTGTTCGATATTGTTTACGAAGACAAAGTTGGATTTAAAAAAAAAATTAATGCGGAGACATTAAAGTCTATATGCCCTTGCAAGTTACTAAAAGTTTTCCAAAATTTATATTTGGATTTAATCACATTAACATTGTTCTAATGTGATCCAATGCTACAACCAACTCCCCATTCTCGAAAAATTATTTCCTTAGTATTTTGGTTAATGCATACAAGTTTTGCATTTGCACGAATTTAATGCAAACTACTTACATGTGGTAAACACATGATCTATAGTAGGATAAAATGTTGCAAGTATCCGCGTCATTTTTAGATTTATTTTAGGAACGCTTTAAGAAAAATATTCATAAAACATACAAATAAATTATAAAACGCATTTGCATTGCACGGATTACATGAGCTGCTAAGTTTCACGGATGCCTATTATGGATATAATCAAATTAAAATGAAGCCAAAAGATAGGGAAAATACCTCTTTCATTACCCCCCGAGGAACATATTGTTACAATGTTATGCCATTTGGTCTTAAAAATACAGGTGTTATGTATCAGCGACTGGTGAACAGGGTATTTGCGGAGAAGATTGGCAAAAATATGGAGTTATACGTCAATGACATGTTGACTAAAACCAAGAAAGATGTTGACCATATAACTGATTTGAGCCAATAATTTGATCAACGGGAGAAGTACCAGATGAAGCTGAATCTGACCAAGTGAATTTTTTGTTGCAGGAAGGGATGTTCCTCGTATATATTATGAATCAAAGAGGTATTGAAGCAAACCCTGACAAGATAAAAGCTTTGTCGGGGTTACAATATCTAACCACCAAGAAGGAAGTGCAGAGCCTTACGAGGCATGTTGCAGCTCTCAATAGATTTGTCTCCCGAGCGATGGATAGATGTCTTCCATTCTTCAAGGTGCTCAGAAAGACCTTTGAGTGGAACGACGAATGCGAGATGGCGTTCTTAGAGTTAAAGAGACATTTGGTAACACCTCTTTTATTGTCCATGCCCGTAGAAGGAGAAAAAATATACTTGTACTTAGCTCTCTCAAAAAGTGCAGTTGGTTCGGCCTTGATAAGAATATAAGACGAAGTGCAAAAACCTATTTATTATACTAGAAAGGCATTCAGAGGAGCTATAATCAGGTATCCTAAACTGGAGAAGTTGGCATTGGCATTGATTGAAGAAAGCAGGAGAATGAAACCGTATTTTCAAGCCCATATAATAGTGGTATATACTGACATGCCACTTAGATAGGCTTTACATAATCTAGAAAAGTATGGAAGATTGATGTATTGGGTAGTGGAGTTAGGGGAATATGCCATTATCTATGAGCCAAGATCCTCTTTCAAAGGACATGCCATAACGGATTTCATTATTGACTTTACCTACCCAAATGTCTCCGATCAACAAGGGGCTAATACAGAGAAACTTAAGGATTCTATAAGATCAACAAAAAATATCCTCGATCAACTCTCAGCATCAGAATTGCTAGAAGGGATGGAAACCGATCAACCAAAATCCTCTAGTAAAGTACAAGAGTTAAAAAAGAAGTATGAAGAAAGGAAGGACAAGATATTCCGTCAAGGGATTCTGTCAGACCAAGGGTTTGATAATAATATTCATATATGGAATTTATATATCGATGGTTCTTCATGTGAAACAGGTTGAGGAGCAAGAATTATTCCCAACAGTCCAGATGGGATAGGCATTAAATATGCTCTGTGTTTCCAATTCCAAGCTTCCAATAATGAGGCTGAGTATGAAGTCGTGATTATGGGACTTAACTTAGCTAAATCATTGAATGTAGAGCAAGTTGTGGTGTTCAGTGATTCATAATTAGTGGTGAATCGAATGCTAAGTCTTTATATAGCAAAAGAGGAGTTCATGCCAAGATACTTAACCAAGGCTCTGGAGATTGTAGCAAAATTTAGCAGCTGCTCAGGTGGTTAGAATACCTCAACTAGAGAATGCAAGGGCATACGCACTTGCTCGGTTAGCCTCAGCTATTACGAAGAATAATCCCCATTGAAGTACTTGTAAGCAAAAGTATTGATGAAGACCTGATGGTGAATTTTATCGCCTTGGATATAGGACCATCTTGGAAGAATCCTATCAAGGCTTATATTGAAAAAGGTATTTTACCAGCCGACCTACTTGCAGCCAAAAGGATGAAGTATAAGGCTTCCAGATATGTTTTGAATAATGGATTTCTGTACATGAGAGGTTTGATAAATGGTTTGCAAAGGTGTGTTTATCCAGTAGAAGTCAAGGACCTAATAGAGGAAATTCATGAAGGATCTTGTGGGGCTCATATAGCAGGAAGAACTCTACTACAGAGAATGAGCATGCAAGGATACTACTGGCCAACAATGCGTGTTCATTTTACGGCTTATGCTAAAAAATGTGATAAGCGTCAACGATTTTCTACTATACGAAGAACTCCTCAGGGCCTTTTCCAACTACAAGAGGACGTTTAAAATATTTGGTGGTAGCTTTTGATTACTTCACAAAGTGGGTGGAAGTTGAACCTCTCATCGATATGGCCTATGAAAGGGTTTATCAATTCATTTGGAAGAATATTATTTGTAGATATGATCTGCCCCATGCCTTTATCACTGATCATTGTACCCAATTTGATAATGACGAGTTCGTAGTGTACTGTCTACAGTTCAACATTAAAAAAGTCCATTCTGCTCCAGGTCATCCCCAAAGTAATGGGAAAACAGAGGTGACGAATAGAGCTCTACTAAATGGGTTGAAGAAGAGATTAGATGATGCTAAAGGGAATTGGATCAATGAGTTGAACTTAGTGTTATGGGCTCACCAAACAACTCCCCGAGCAACAACTGGAGAAACCCCTTACATATTGGCTTTTGGGAGTGAAGCAGTAATACCGGCTGAACTAGGATTACCTACTCATAGGGTGCTAAATTTCAATTCTTTGATGAGTGATTTGATGAGAAACTTGGATTTGGACATGCTCGAAGAAGTCAGAGAAGGCTCAACAATCCAAAATACAGCCTATCAACAAAGGACTGTTATGTTCTATAATAAAAGGGTTAAGAAATATGATCTTAAGGAAGGCGATTACGTGCTCAAGAAGGTAATTGAAAAGCACAATAAACTGGAGGCCAATTGGCATGGGCCCTATCGAATAATTGGCACTTACAAAATAGAAACTCTTGAAGGGGAAGAATTCAAAAATGCTTGGAATGTAAGCTACACACTACACTTAACAAACTTTGCAGCATGCAACATTTGAAAATGCACAACAATCACCAACTAACAGTTGGTCGGCATCAACAACCACCAATTAAGTCGGCATCAATAACTACCAACTAAATGTTTGTCGGCATCATCAAACACCAACTAAATGTTGGTCGACATCAACATAAACACCGATAATGTTGGTAAAATAATCGAGCAAAGAAAGTTCTGCTTGATTATGGGTAACCTAATAGGAATCTAAACTAGGCAAGAAGTTGGGTAAAATATCCACTACCTAGGAACCAGGGCAATTATTTATTTAAATAATTGTTACAACTAAGCAGGAACATGGGATAAACATTCTATTGCTTAGGCACTTATGGATGATAAATCACCACAACTAGACAAACACATGGGGCAAAAGTTCCATTGTCTAAGCAATCACATCAAAAAGGGAAAAATGCCCATTCAAATATATATATATTCAATGACTAAAAAATAACCCATTATTGTTATAAGTACAATACTAATATTGTTGCTCTCATGTTATGAACAAAGATTGACGAAAAAAACACCATGCAATTATTTTATTTCCAAGGAAACAAAATTACAAGAAGATGATTTTTCTTTATTTACAAACAAAATACAAATAGACTATTCTATTGGTTTCTTTCCTTGAGATTTTGATATAGGATCCATTCCAACAGGAGGGTCATCAAAAGCATAAGAAGAATTGATAAAGTTAGCATTCTAGTATTGCTTGAACTTGGCTGGTCTAGCAAATAAGGAAGTAGGGATATCTCAAAATCTTCATGAAGGTCATAATCACCTAGGTACTTGGAAATCAAACAGTGAGGAATTGAGCTAACTGGAATCCAACTAACATCTAACTGAAAAGATGGTGTTAGCAGATCAAGTAATCCAGGGTCGTACCAATCCTATAGTTCAATTCCTTACTCAACTTTCATTATAGTTAAAGCATTCAACCATCCCTGTTTATACCCTTCATTGTTTGATTGTTTCAATCTGGCATCAAGATGATATAAAGCTTCATTGTATCTCCCCATCCAAAAATCTCTAGGCTGTTTATGAAACTGATAAGTTAATCGTTCAACATGTTGATGAAGTCTTTTCAGCACACCTTCTTTACGTCGCAACGACGAACTCTGATTAGATAATTGCTATGTAAGAGTTTGAATCTTCTGGGACATCTGTGCCAAAGCTTGATTTTCTGCCTTCAATTGAGCAAATTGATTTTCTAAGACCTGCTGAGTTCTAATTTCTTCAATGCTACTAAGACCAACTCTTGTTCTACCCCTAGAAGTGGATGTAGGTCTAACTCTTTTTAAAAGTTTCCAACTCTTCCCTTAATGAAGATTTTTCAGTCTCCAAAAAGAAAATACCTTCATCATTAACTGAGACTATAGATCCAGAGGAAGAAGTATATTTTAGTTGTCTCAATTATTCTCTCAAAGCCTTATTTTCTGCCTCCAGCAATTTAGCAATGTTTCTATACTCCCTAATCTCAAATTTCAGCACACTCCCTCTCTTATTATGGGCAGAAATAAACTTCTCATAACCCCAATCAGCAGTCAACTGTTGGTACTTCCTCTCATAACCTTCATGAAGAAGAGCAGTGGCTTCCTTGTGTTAAAGTTGAAGTTCTTCAATCATTCCTTGGAGATCTTCGATCATTTCATAGTAAACTACGTTATTCGTTACTACACGATCAAGTAAACAAATACTGGTAAGCCTCAATTGCTCATTCAGAGGCATCAGGATCAAGAATTTCAATTATTTATGCTTCAGTAAAATCTTCACGACTAGCTTTGAAGTAGTCTGTACATTTCTTCATCAACTCTGTATCTAGAACTGAGAATAGTTCCATCCTGGAAATAAACTAGCAAGGAAAAGTAAAAATAGATCAACAACAACATAGCTATATTGAGCAGTAGAGGATAAATTCAGATAAGTAACAAGTCAATTTTATTGATCATAATGGATGAGAGTACAACCAGAGGTACAAAACAAAGGAAGAACAGAGGAAAGCAAAAAATTATTGAACAACGTTACACCTTATCCTTATCCCCCACTACATCCTCAGCTAATTTTAAAGAAGGAGTTGGTTGCTGAAGTTGCTCGAAAGGCAGCTAACGTTGTTGGAAAGAAGTCATTGTCCACTGGGATTGCTCAGAAGACTGAGGGATAGTGGCAACAGGTGTTTGTTCTACCATTATCAAAGAAGGTTCATCATAACTAACTTCATCGTCGCCAATGGTAGGAGGAGGCGCGTGGACATGTTTCTGTAATAATTAAGAGTCTTCAGCAACGTTAAACTCTTTCAATGCTGTAACTTATCCATCCTTGAAGAATTTCAAACTTTCATACTCAATTTGATCAGAGGTAGAAGTTAGAGATTTGTTCCACCATTTGTCCCAGCCAGAGACTTTTTTACTGTAGACCTCCTCTTCGTCCTTTTCGAGGAGGCATTCTACCTAAGTAGATCTTCAAAATATTTTACTTTTTGTTCAACATCTTTCTTTGGTCATTCAGCCACTTCAACCTTGCCCTCAACTTCTTTCAGTTTCTTCTCTACCTCCTTGGCAGCATCCACAGCTTTTTGCTGAGCTATCTCAGCAGCCTTGATTTTATTCTCCCATGAAGTTTTGTCATTTTCATATTTTTTTTGGGAGTCCTCCAAGGATTTTGATAACCCAATAAGGTATTCTTCTACTTCACTGGAAGAAGCAGCTTTGATAGTTTCATCTTTCTCCAAGATATTATTTAAATACACCAAAAATGTAAGACGAAGAGAAACTCAAGTTAGTATATGAAAATTAAAAGCAGAACTAAAATGACAAGGTATAATAACACTTACTGATGCAAGGTGTTGGGATGCAAAATCAGAGACTTTTCCCCGAGGAGTAGATGTCTCAACAGCTCTGTGATCAGGAAGGGTTTCAGAACGGATCAATTTCCTGGCCAACCCATGAGTAATGAATGTTGGAAGACCAGCACTCAAGGAAGGTAATTCAACCTTAGCAGGTTGAGAAGCAACATTAATGGTCTTTTCAGCAAAACCCCTTCTCAATCTTCTCAAAGGTGCATCATCTTCAATCAAAGGTACTGCCTCTTTTTTAACAACATGAGGCTTCTTAGGAACCTCCTTAATAGGTGTAATTGCCCCCCAGATGGGAAATTACACTCAAATCAGAAGAATATTCTTCAACAACTAAAGAAGATACTAGATCTTGCTCAAAATCAATCACCAAAGAAGGAAGAGCAGTATGCCAAGCAATGAAAAAGGAAGTGGTGTTCTTATATTTCAACAAATAGGAAGCATCTCTCACGTGCTCCCCAACAACGGATTCATGCAAGCTTAAATAAACTTCAAATCTTTTATATTAATATCACTCTCTTTTACGGTTTTCTTTTACTGTCAATTGCAAACTAAAATTGAAGAAAACAAAAGTCAATGAAACATTTTATCAAACAAAAGCAGAGATAGTTTAAAAAATATAGAATAACCTATCCCATTGACATATGGTGGACATTTGGGACCTTGGTACACGTCATTTCCATTTAATGGGGGCTGTTGGAATTTTTTTATCACAACCCCATGTTCAAAATAATCCCTATTAGAATCAGGGAGATTGACCACTAGGGCTCTGTTAGAAAACCTAGTCTTTAAATAAAAGGTGGTTTCGCTGGTGACCTATTTATAACAAAACATGATCTCAGGAATCCCAAGACGAGTTCCATGTATTTGATTCAACCTATGTACGCCATTAACTACCCTCCATGTATTTTGAACTACTTTTGCAGGTACAATATCAAAATATTGGCAAAATTCCAAACACAGGGGATTAGGCGAGAAAGAAAAACTAGATTCTGCTTCAAAAATAGAGGGAAACCAGTGTCCCCCGGCTAAAGAAAATAAATCAAAAGGATAAGCAGGTTCCTCCAAATCAACCCAAGAAGGAATCTCAAAATCGGCTCTAAACTTATCTAATGACTCGAAAAGGTAAACCATGATAGTTAAAATAAAGAAAGAAGAAGGAATGAAGAAATTCTTACAGAAGATTAAGGAATCAGCTAAGGCAGATGACGAAAAGAACGTTCGTAAGAAGAAAAATGAGAAAACAAGGACTTTGGAAACAAGATGGAAAAAGGTAGAAAAAAATCGGATTTTGCCGCCTTTATATATGCCGCCTCGGAAAACGAAAAAAGTAATGATCACAAGTGACGGCAGTTGCATTCTCGATAGCTAATCATAGGAAAAAGACGCAAGTACCCAAGCATTCACCAAAAACTCAAAATATTTGCAAATTTGCCATTTTGCGCTCAAAACTATTATGCAAACTGGATAAATTTTACAAGTGTTGAAGGTCTGCAATTAACCAAGACATGAGAAATGTGCTCGAACAACTTTTTGGGTAAAATGTTCCACACTCTCACATCCAACCTCAACTGTGAAACATTTGGGGCTTCTATTGATACAAAAATTAGTTAGCTAGCGTGGACCAATCCTATGAAAATACGTGTCATCCAACATGGCACAAGATTTAAGTATCGAGCTACTTAATGTACCGAGCGACTCAGAGTACCGAGAAACTTATTGGGAAGGCCAAACGACCAGACATATTCAATGTTTATTGAATTACAGTCACACTTACCATATATAGATGTATTTTCCTATTCGATAAAGGCACACTATCTATTCACATTGACAGCCCAAGGGATATAAATACATTGTTATACCCTCTCAGCAGGGTAAGCTAAGTAAGCAAACATAATCGTGATGAAGGCAAGATACCCAATAATACAAAACAGTGGACGTAGGCCATTTTCTTAAGGCTGAAATACTTTAAAAATCTCTTGTCTTATTTCTTTACTCATATTCATCCGTGATTAATTAATTATATCAAATCTAGTATTTTCCATCAACAAGTGTAAATAAAGATTTTTATAAATGAAATATAACTGATATAAATAAAATATATAAAAATAACTATTATATTATATATTATAAAATAAGAAAATTATAAATAATGTGTAACTGACACACAAAAAAAAGATTATAACAAAGTCATGTAAATTAGAGCGTGCGAGTATATATGTAAATGTACAAATGACAAGTATGATTGTACATTATAAATGATACCAAAAATATAATATATACAAATAAAACCAATATATATATATATATCACATAAAAGAAAATATAACATATTAAGAAATATTTATATAATCACTTAATAAAAATTTGTTTGGAATCATCAAAATCAAAATATTACATTAAATTAAAATGTATATTAATTATAATAAAAATAATTAAACATTAATTAAAGGGTTAATTACATTTTCGTTTAGCACCTTTGAATGGGTGGCTCCCTACTTAAGGTCCCTAGAATTGACCTTGGCACATAGAATTGGTCGCTCCCTAATTAAGGTTCTCCGAATTCACCTCGACCCTCATAATTGGTCGCTCCCACTTAAGGACATAAGAATTGACCTCGACCCTCATAATTGGTCGCTCCCATCTTTAGGTCCTTAGAATTGACCTCGTACCACATAATCGACCATACCCAGCATTACCTTAGGTCCTCAGAATTAACCTCGGCACTCAAAATCGATCATCCTCGTCCTTTTAGGTCTGCAGAATTGACCGTTTTCCCAAAACATCATGTGGGGTCTATTTGATGGCTTTCACTTATCCCAAGCTCACCCGTAGAGGGGCTCTGTAGACACCACATTCTGGGCCCCCCTAAGTCTCTCATTAGATCCCAAGAACCTCCCCATTTCATTATAACCCCTAGGTCATACTCTGAGTACCGATATAGAGGCCATTGGGCGCTCTCAGACCCCGTTTGACCCTAGTCAACTTCATCATCAGAGAGAAAGCTCAATGAATATTGGAAAGGATTTGAATCCCCTTTACAATGGTCCATCCCATGTGTGAATCAGCATAACAGTTCAGACAAATGATCCATTTTACTATCAAAAATCAATCTGGAGGCCACCGGGTGCTCCCAGACCCCGATTTGACACCAATCAACTTCACCATCAGAGTGAAAGCTCAATGGATACTCGAAGGGCACTAAAATTCCTTTCCAACGGTCTACCCGTGCAAAAAATAGAATAACCATTTCGATGAATGATCCATTTTCCCTCGAAAACTGATCCAAAGGCCACCGGGGGCTCTCGGGCTCCATTTGACCAAAGTCAACTCTTTGGATCGAACGAGAATGAATGAATATTTGAAGGACAATGAATACCCTTTCCAATAGTCTGCCCCATGCACAAATAAACCTTACGGTACGGATGAACAATCCATTTTACTCTAAAACGTCACTGGGTGCTTTCGGGCCCTGTTTGACCAAAGTCAACTCCTAAAAAACAGTTTGCTCGATGAGTGATTTGGACTTACTATTTGGATTAATGATCCATCTCCATCTGATGATATTCAGTCCAAAGGATCGATGGGCTCTTTCGATCCCCGTTTGATCCAAAGTCAACTCCCGGACCCGGGAGTGGCCTAAAGGATTATTAAAGGTCTTTGAATTATGTGAAAACATATGTGTGAGATACTGATTAAATCGAATTCGCAAGTTTCCAATTTAAATTTATTTAATCAGAGTCAAATATCAAACCAAATCAATACAATCCCTAAACATGCAACTACGTGTGTGTGTGTGTGTGTGTGTGTGTGTGTCAACCCATCATAAATAAAATTGCTAACTCACAAATTTTAGGAAAAATCCCTTTCGAACAAAACCTTTATTTCACTATAAAATAGTAAATCCCAACTTAGACAGATTACAATGAAATCTGCAATGATCACTATAAGAGGGTAATTTATATTGGATGGAGGCATAACCCCTTTTGAGTATGGTAATGACAAGTTAATCGAGAATACTCCTAATTAATTACAAGACATACAATCACAACCCAGTGAAGGTAAACCCAGATTGAACTCACAAATCTCATGTATAACTCAGAAGATAATAATGAACTCAGAAGTAACTCATTTCGAGGGAGAGAGAGGTAAGCACCCTAGATACACCTTGGCAGGTAGCCAAACACACCAACCCTCAAAGATCTGTAGTTATATATTAAAGTTTCGTAATAAATGATAATGGTGGGTGAGTAAGAGCTCCGGTTTTGTAATAAATTCTTTCTCTCTGATGATAATCTCTCTAGAGAGGGACTCTCAAAGAATATCATTCCCTCAGAAGTGGCTAAGGCCCATAAATAACCCCCTCCCCCCCCACACCACTCTCGAGGTGCCTCAGTCTTTCATAGCTGTGAAAGACATCCTTCACACTTTATATCACAAACATTAAATGCTTGATGGACTGGTCAAGTCCACGTAATAAACACTAAATTCCAAGGCATGCCTTTTGCCTAGACACTGTATGTCAGGAGGTTGTCACCCTAAAGGTGGCATACCAATTGTCTAAAAGCCTCAAATACCACAGTGGTTTACTCAAGTGTAGATTTGACATTACTTAGCTGGCTAGTAACATCACTTAAAGTAGACGTGACATTAAGTAGAGGGATATTTGGTTCACAACTCAACGCACAATGGAACTCAATGTTACTCTGCCCAAGGTTCCACGAACAAAGGTCCTTCGGTGTTTTATTAGGTGTATCTAAGACGGTCATGACAAGCCCCAATGTTGCCTCACTTCTCAATCCTCCAAATCAAGTCCCCCTGAAGTTCCCATGGTGAGGTCATTCAATAAATCATTAAAGCTCTCCCAGGCCCGGTCTCTCCCGAGTACCGTTTAACCTCACACTAAATAGCATTATAATCGTATAGCTCATAGTCAATATAAACAAAAGATACAATAAGACTAAGTAAGACAACAAAGCTAAAGGATGAGATCTCTCAACTAGTTTCTTCGCTAAAAGATCTCCCTAGGCTGCCACACTGAGCTTCCTCTCTTGAGCTGCCACACTGAGCTGCATCGTTTGAGGTACCTCGCTAAGATGCCTCGCTTGAGCTCCCTCACTGAGATGCATCACTGCCTTAGTCCCTTGAGTCTATTATATTAGATGGGGGTATTATCTCTAATCTCAAGATTATCTTCAATCCCCTGACATTTGACCCTTCATGCTGAGATTTGTTGTGGGAACAAGTAATGTCTACATGAAAGCTTCTCAATCCGATGAATCTTCTATTTGTGAAAAAATTATGGCATTTCTATCTTCGTTACAACTTTTTCCGTTATCACTTCTTAAAAAAAGTAAAATTCTCCTCGATGTACCTGAACCAAAGCGCTGCGACCTGTTTGGAGATTGGCAAAGGGACATCACAACTTTTTCATATCGTTAAGCTTCAATCGTTATGTCTCTCCTTCCTTAGCTATTAGAATTTTCCCGAAATGCAAGAGGAACCTGTCAACTATCTGTTCTGACTCTTAAGAAGTGAAGTTCTCCCATGTCTATGATGTTTCGTGCCATTCGTGCAGCATAGATGAGTCATAGTTAAACACCATTTGGACCTTTAACAAGGGGATATCGGAGCTTTTTGAACTGTTGGGACAACTTCTGTGTTGGGGAATATTAGATTTGTCTGACAAAAAATTTTGACGCCAAACTCAGACTTGTTCTGGAAGAAAACCCTTTCTATTCCCCATGCGTCACTTCATTAATGACGTGGTGTCATATTTTCAACTGTTAGGACACTTCCCAAAGTGCCATGTGTCCACCTGAAATGATTATCGACGTCTTTGCACGTGCATTGGTGGGAAACTTAAAAGGCGAACTAAGGAATTTCAAATGGCTATTATTCAAACACTTAGCCATTTTTCACTTACTTTGCCTTTGTCTTCTTCAACTCCCAGCACACTTAGAGAGAGAAAATCCTTGTTACTAAGCTTTTCCCTAGTTTCTTCCTCTCATCGTCTCTTTCACCGCCACCTATAGCCATACTCTTCCATTTTCATCTCTATCTCTCCTCTATTAAGTTTTTTCTTTCATCACCACCTGCTATGGATTCTCTAAGCATTCCCATCGCTCCCAGCACCAGTACCCAGCCAACTTATGCCTCTACTACTGCTACTACTTCCACTCTGAGCGCCACAGCCTTGGATGTTGCTCACTAAGAGAAACTACGTTTCTACCATTAAACTCTAATTTTTGGCAAAAACGATGACTTATGTGATGCATGCAAGACTTGAAGTTTTTCAGCCAAGTATGACCCTTTGTTGTTGGGTGATGAAGACGAAGAATCATCCAAATGGGATTTTCTTCCTCCAGAGGGGACTCTACGCTTCATGTTGGATTGTGGTGACTATTCTTGCTCCCAGATTGATTTCGAAGAACCTAGGGGATCTCCCTCTCACTTCGTCGCCTAGCATGCACATATACAGAGCTCCCACACTGCAGCTCTTGCCAAAGTCGGTCTTCACCGAGCCAACTGGTTTGGGGAGTTCAATCTCTCCAAACACAACGTTGCACTCCAAGTGTTGGTATCTATATGGAACATCATAACTCACGCCTTCTTCGCTACCTGGGAGAGTTTACTATTTCCTTGAAAGATGTCTGTAAGCTTCTTGGGTTTGAACCTATGAGTGAGTTTACTTATCTTAATGAGGCCTTGGACGTCGAAGAAATTACTGATCGAGCTGAGTTGAATCAGATTTTCCACTGCTACACTAGGTCTTCCATCAAAGCTACATTTACTCACTTAATCAGTTATTTCTCCGAAGCTCCTATTGTGAAGGATGTCACTTTTATCACATGAAAGGGTAAGGGTACATCCCTAGAATTACTAGCCTACATCCTTATTTTTCTCTCCCATTTCTTTTTGATTGGGAAACCTAACGACCATCCTAGGAGGGAAATTATAAACATCTCCATTTGTTTGGCCAGAGGTTTCAATCTTACTCTGGCCGCCATTGCTCTGGGGTCCCTCTACAATTGGTTGGATCGAATCCACCTTGACATGGAATGGTCCCTTAACCATTATAACCTGGTTAATTTCGCCAACACCATTATTTTAACGGGTTTCCTCTACACCAGTTTTCCTGCTATTGCCACCAAATCTATTCCTTATCCCCTTAGCCAAGGCATCAAGCCCCCTCGCTTCCTGTTCTTTCATAAAAAAAAATAAAGCCGAAAGGAGATAATGGACATTTTTCACCATTTGGACTCCTTCGTCATGAGGCCATATGGAGAATTAACCTTCGCCCACTCTTGGAATTTTTTTCCATCTACAACTAGAACGGTCACTTTCTTTCCGATTGTAGAAGATCCTTCGCAAGTCGTGGTGCTTCTGTTCACCCCTGGGTTCATTCCTTCATTCACCGAGTGGGGATGTACTTCTGAACCTTACAACCTCGATCGATGCAGCAGGTAGTTCGGTTTTGATCAAGGGTCTCCTCGACATATATTTTAGTTAACGAATAAGGGGGCTACTTTTGTTGAAGCCTACACTTTCTACCTTACTGCAGTTGTACTTGCCATAACTTCTACTATGGATGATTGGGTTACCATCCGCAGTGCCACTAGGAAAGGGGATGTGTCCACTTCTTTTGCCACCAAATTCTGGCTAATGCAATTGACCAGGATTCATATATTTATACAAAGTCCACACAGTATCTCCCAGTTATCTCTTTCCTTGCCTTGGAATTAGGCCTCAAGGGAGACTCTATTATTGGGGTTGAGTTCCATCTGAGCAAGACTCCTAAAGATCCTCCCAGTGAGCTACCTCCTTATTGCCCCATGATCCCTATTGCCACGCCCAAACCCAAGAATGTTGCAACCCTAAAGAAGCCTATGTAATAACCCTTACTTTTGAGTAATTTATTTTATATTAATTTACCATGTGGGGTAATTATATAAAATATTGGATAATGGAGTAAATATTATTTTTAATTGATTTAAAGGATAATGTTTACTAGATTTTGCATATTTACTATTGAGTGAATGTAAATAGCATCATGTTATGATTTGTAGTGTCATTGTGCTTTAAACGGCATTTATAGTTTAAAATGAAGTTGGAACATAAAAAGATTTATCTTATTCCGGAAACCAATTTAGAGGGCGCGATTAGTCCCGAAATAGTCAAAATAAGTGTCATATTGTATTTTTGGGTTCCGGGAACTTTGACAGGTTATGACTTAATTATGTAGTTACGAGTCATGTTAATGGTGTATTAACATTTAAAGATGGAAATTAATGCTAAGGGGAACGATAAAGTCTTGCAACCTTCTTATTTCTCAAGTGTATGTTTCCTAAACCTAGAGAGAAAGAGAGGGAAAGAAAATTGTGGAGAAACAAAAAGAGAAAGAAAGAGAATTGAAGAAATTGGGCTTGATCTTGCATCTACCGGAAGAGAATCCGAGAGTACAACCTTAAGTCAAGTTTCTTACTTGCTAATATATGATTTAAGATGAATAAAATGTAGTGATGGTTGTGTATTGGGAACACTTGAACAATTATGGGTCTTATGAATTTGTAGTGGTTGAACCCTTAAACCTTATTTTAGATAGATATTGTGTTGATTATAGTACTTAGTATTTATGTAGGATTTTTTTGGTTGGAGTATTGATGGATGGTGTGGGAAAAAATGGAGAGAAATGAGTTTGAGAAAAATTGGGGTATTAACATCCATGGCTGAAATTGGGCATTCTGGCCTAGGTGAATTGATTCGCCCCCTAGCGAATCGATTCGCTAAAGGGGTAGGCTACAGGTCTGTGTTGGGCATATCGATTCGGATTATCCGAATCGATTCGATAGTATGCAGAATGTTAGGTCCGCTTGATCGAATCGATTCAATCCTATCCGAATCGATTCCCTTTTAAGACCGAATCGATTCGGCACTGGGCGAATTGATTCGAAATTCCTACTGTTTTAGGATATTTTTCTAACTTAGTTTGTAACCCTTTTCTTGTAGGTTTAGGACCTAGGAACTTTCTCTTAGGAAGTAATAAAGGGTATTAGAGACTTATATTAGGTAGGTGACCACACTAGATTTAAAAGGGGATGATTGGGCTTATCTCGGGGATTATTTAATAGATGTTAGGGTAGTTCTTTCTTGAGTAAATTAGCTTGAAACTAGGGAAGAGTAGGATTATATAATTGTGGGAATATAGAGTCATGATTGAGGTATACTATACTTGATGGCTTATAGTAACGTCATTATTTCTCGGAGGTTAATTTGGGGATTTATGAAACGTTGAAGTTTATAA
Source organism: Sambucus nigra (assembly GCA_949130495.1). Taxonomy (NCBI): domain Eukaryota; kingdom Viridiplantae; phylum Streptophyta; class Magnoliopsida; order Dipsacales; family Adoxaceae; genus Sambucus; species Sambucus nigra. Next base: position 690,472,302 of record OX422209.1, read on the forward strand.
TGATGACATTAAATGCTTATGGCTCCGGATAAAAACGTAATGCATATTTTAAAATGGAAACAACTTGTGAATGATAATGTTCTTATACACACCTCTCTAAATGCTATCATAGGGGAAGTTACGCGCATGAGGTGAAGTCCTCTGGCTAGTGAATGCAGGGTGAATATAGTCCTCGGCCATAGGACCGGTTATTATATATTGTGTGATTATTGTTCAAAGTGAGGTCATTTCGGGTGTGGTTATGACTCACTGTCGAAGTTATATGGCCGCTTCCCGACGTCACGTGATGTAGGATGCCCAGGTGGTCTTGGTGATAGGCCCTAGAAGATGATAGCTATTTAGGGACGCATCCAGTGGGGAAACCCGGAAGGATGGTCTTAGAATCGTTATATAATGTGATTATAACTATTGTTATAAAAATGGAAATTGAGATGAATGGTAAAGCATTTTTTATGAAATAAAAATGGCTTCGAATAAGTTTGCTAATGAGAAAAGGAACGGTGAAGCGAAATTGTGTAAAACTGAAATGGAATCTCAATATGTATGATATTATCCATATTCTCTTGCATAATTGATTATTGATCTTTATCATTGATATTTCGCTAGGTTGTACTTTTAGATTGAGAGGTAAGAATTCTTATCATTATTTGTGGAGAGCGAGACAAGCTTATTCATGATGATTAATTATTCATTACTGTCATGCACTTTATTCACTTAGCGATCATTTAACCCGAGCCCTGTCCCGTTTATATATCTTTATTTTTCATGAATCTTATATTCGCCTAGGTGCTTCGCCGCAAGGACGCCCGTATTGACTTTTCTATACTAGTGTCCTGGAGCTATAACACCTTGCGGATGTTATGGGATATTTGATATAAATGCTTCCATCTTTTTTTGTATTCTAGTTATGATCGGTTACACATTCAGGCGTGTTGCCCAAGTTTTGTACTTGTATTATATAATGTGATATTGTATTTTAATACTCGGTGTAACCTAATTGTAAACGTTTGTTAACCGACAGCTTATTTGATTATTTCATTGTATATGGTTGCTGATTTATTATCTGTCTTTAAGTTTATCCACCTTCTTTTCAATTGGATTGTTTAAATGTTTTTCAGTAACTTACAAAATAAATTTTGGCAATCTGTTTCTAAAATAATGGGTGATTATCTCGTATCCATATTGTACTACAGTGATGCTAAGAATGGACCATCTATGATTCCTGTAATTATTGGAGTATCAGGATGGCCACCTCTTATTTTAATAAGTGGGTTGTCATAGGTGGTATTAGGGCATCAGGTTCTAGAGTCTTTAGGATCTATGCGGACTTGTCATGTTCTACCGTAGCGTTCTTTGATATAGATCCTTACTGTTAGGACTACTTTGTTTTCTATATTAACGATCTTCTGCAAAGATAAATTGTTCTAAATAGTATTCTAATTCAGTTGTTTCTTCATCTTCGATGCCGCCTATGAGAGGTCACCCTGCGAGAAGAAATAGAGTTGCAGAATATAATGCAGAACCCCCACTGCCGCAGTAGGGAACTATAAATGCCGCTAAGGTAGCCAATATTGTGGCCCAGGCGGTCAATGCGGCGATGACTACCGTGGTTCAATAAATTTCCCAAGCCCCACAACTAAGGGTTCAGGAGGTGCAATCCCCTGCGGGACCTTCTCTATAGGAGAGAGTCAGAGAATCTTTCTTGAAGGGTCATCCCCCAAAATTTCAGGGTGGTTCTAACGTGATGGTGGCTAACCAATGGAAGAAGGATATGCAGCATCATCTTCACTTGATAGACTGTAGTGAAGAACATAAGCAAATCCTTGCTACTTTCAAATTATTTAGAGCAGCCTTACATTGGTGGGAGTCAATGATCACGCCAGAACAAAGAGATACCATGACTATAACTGACTTTTGGGTTTTGTTTGACCGAAAGTATTTTCCTCCCGCAGTTCAAAAGGAGATGAGGAGGAAACTTCAAGATGTAGTTCAGGGTGAACGTTTGGTGGAAGAGTATGAGGAGGAATTCACTCGTTTGGCTAGTTTTGTGCCGGATGAGGTAACTCAGGGGGAAAGGAGAATATCAAAGTTTATAGGGGGCTTACATTGGAGGATACGACAACACTTGATGGGAAATCTAGCTTTACAAACATTCGGGGATGTGATGAACGCCGCATTACTTCATTATCAGGATCATCGGTTGCATGTACAAGGAAGTAAGAAAGTTTCTGTTACGGGACAATCGAGTAAGCCGGGAAGCAATGGTGCCGGAGGAGCACTACCCTCGTCCCAATCATCGGGAGGTAAGAAAAAGGAAAGGGACGCCCAGCAAGGGGATTTGTCCAAAAGATAGCATTTCGGGGGATTTAATTTTGGTAGTAGTAGTTTCAGGAACAATCAGGGTGCCCAGCAATAGCAGCAGGTAGGTCAGGCAGGTTGGGGTAACAATGGGGGTCGAGGCCACCCGGGCCAAAGCTTTGGGCAGTTCAGAAATAATAGAGGCCATAATTAGGAAAATATGGCGGGTCATTTTTTTTTCAATGTGGGGAGCCAGGTCATTATAGGAAATTGTGTCCGCGGTTGATCGGGAAACAGTTTCCTAGAATCCCACAGCATCAGTAGGCACAACCATCGCCATCACTGCCTAATCCAGCTATCCCTCCACAACATGAACAATTATAGTATGTGCGTGTTTACCATTTACAGGATGCTATGCTTCCTCCAGCCCCTCCAGCGTCACCAGCTATCGAGGGTAAGTTTCCCATTCATGGGCTTATGGGTCGTGTATTGTTTGATATGGGTGAGACACACTCATTTATTTCTAGTAGTTTTGCTCAATCGACGGAATTGATTAAGTATGTAGAAAGCACCTTTACTAGTGTCGAGTCCTCTATGGGCGATGGTTCGCTCATTTTCTTTGTTTGTAAAAGAGTAGAAATAGATCTTTGTAATTTATGCTTTGAGGTCGATTTTACTCGTCCTAGATATGGTCAGGTATGATGTAATCCTGGGTATGGATTGGATACTGAAATATCGTGTGATAGTAAATTGTTATGGTAAGAGTATAGTGTTTGCCATTCCGGGGCAAGAGATGTTTGTGGTGGCAATGCCTCTTTCTAAGGGAGGTTCGAGCACGTATTTGTATTGCATTGCAGAGGAGACTTCTCGTGACATAGTCATTTCTCTAGATTCGAAATTCGCAGTGAGATACTTTGAGGATGTTTTTCAGGACATACCAAGCTTACCGCCAAGTCGGGAGATTGAGTTTGTAATTTATTTAGCACCGGGAATGCAAACGATTGCTAGAGCTCCGTACCGTATGGCTCCTGTTGAGATGAGGGAGTTAATAGATCAGATTCAGAAGTTATTAGAGCATGGGTTTATTAGGCGTAGTACGTCGTCGTGGGGAGCTCCTGTATTGTTTGTGAAGAAGGGAGATGGTTCCCTCTGGTTGTGTATAAATTATCGGGAATTGAACAAGGTTACCATTAGGAATAAATACCCACTACCTCGGATTGATGATTTGTTCGATCAACTTAGGGGAGAGTCATACTTCTCTAAAATAGATTTGAGAATGGGGTATCACCAGTTGCGGATACGAGAACAGGACGTGTCTAAAACTGCGTTCTTAACTAGATATGGGTCTTATGAATTTTTGGTCATGCCATTTGGGCTAACCAATGCTCCTGCAGTGTTTATGGACCTTATGAATAGAGTGTTTTGAGACTTCCTGGACAAGTTTGTTATCATGTTTATTGATGACATCCTAGTTTATTCTTAGTCAAAAGTCGATCACGCAAAGCATTTACGGTTGGTCCTACAAACGTTACGGGATCATCAGTTATATGCCAAATTTGAGAAGTGTGGTTTTTGGCTACAGGAAATGCAGTTTCTGGGTCACATTGTGACAGCTCGGGGTATTTCAATAGATCCGAGTAAATTTGTTGCGGTGAGGGAATGGGGTTAGCCCACGACACCTACAGAAATTCACAGTAATCTGGGTTTGGCTGGCAATTACCGCCGTTTTCTTAAGGGTTTTTCTAAGATTGCTAGACCTTTAATAAATTTGACTCGAAAGGGAGTGAGGTTTGTATAGGATGATTCTTGTCAACTGGATTTTGACGAGCTGAAAGATAAGTTAACTTTTGCTCCAGTACTTGCGTTACCGAGGACGGGGGTGGAATATTTGGTCTTTACTGATGCATCTCTTTAAGGGTTGGGTGGTGTGTTACAGCAAGAGCAGCAGGCTATTACTTATTCTTCTCGCAAGCTAAATCCCCATGAGAAGAATTATCCAGTACATGATTTGGAACTTGCTGCAGTGGTTTTCACCTTAAAGATTTGGAGACATTACCTCCTGGGTGAAAAGTTTAGTCTTTTCACGGACCACAAATTGTTGCAATATTTTTTTTTGCAGAAAGATTTGAATAAGCGAAAACGCCGGTGGTTGGAGTTTGTGAAAGACTACCAATTTGATATTCACTATCACTAGGGTAAGGTTAATGTAGTGGCGGATGCGTTGAGTCGAAAACCCGAGGGGGAGTTAGCACTAGTATGGAAGGCTAAATGGAAAGAACTTAGCCAAGAGGATGCGGGGACAAGGGTGTTTATGTCAGTATTAACCGTTACGCCTACGATAGTGGAAAGGGTTATGGTAGCTCAAGGAAGGGATAAAGATTTTTAGGACCGTGTACACCAATTGTTAACCGGGGAGCAGAATCTTACTCTATAAGTTCTGAGGGTGGGTTACGTTTCCATGGGAGACTTGTTGTCCCGAATGAAGGGGGTTTGAGATGGGCAGTAATGACAGAATCTCACGGGTCCAAACTTACAGTACATCCTGGTGGAGGCAAAATGTACCAAGACATGCGCCGTCAATATTGGTGGGAAGGTATTAAACGGGATATCTCTAAATTTGTCTCCCAATGTACTACTTGTCAGTTGGTGAAAGTAGATCATCAGCGACCGATGAGATTGCTACAACCCTTGGAAATACCGGTGTGGAAGTGGGAAAGCATCTCGATGGATTTTATCACGGGATTACCAATTTCACAAAGCGGTCATGATTTCATTTGGGTTATCATGGATCGCTTAACTAAGTCAACACATTTCCTACCAGTACGTACAGATTACAATGCGGCTCGTTATGCCCGGCTATTTATTGCAAAGATTGTTAGACTCCACGGGGTGCCCATTAATATAGTCTCCGATCGAGACAAAATTTTTGTTTCCCATTTTTTGGCGAAGTTTCCAAGAAGCTATGGGAACCGAATTTAAGTTGAGCACCTCCTATCACCCTCAAACAGATGGAAAGACGGAAAGAGTCAACCAAATGTTAGAGGACATGCTCAGAATGTGTGTGCTTGATTTCAAAGGAGGTTGGGAATAATACCTTCCCTTAGTCGAATTTGCTTATAATATTTCGTACCAATTCACTATAGGTATGGCACCCTATGAAGCATTATATGTACGACCGTGTAGATCACCTACATGTTGGTCAGAAGTAGGGGATAATAAATTTCTTGGACCTGAAATGATCCAAGATACGTCTTCAAAGATTGAGTTTATTCGCAACCGCATTCGAATCGCTTAAGACCGTCAAAAGAGCTATGCCGATGTGAATAAAAGACATGTGGAATTGGAGGTTGGAGATCAAGTTTTGGTACGGGTATCACCAATGAAGGGTATAACTCGATTTGGGAAGAAAGGAAAGCTTGCTCCACGCTATGTAGGCCCTTTTCCCATTATTGCCAAGGTAGGCCCAATAGCCTACCAACTCGCCTTACCGGAACACCTGCAACAAATTCATAATGTGTTTCATGTTTCATGCTTGAAAAAGTAAAAGAGATGTGAAAGATCTCACTAGCACATTCCTTTAGATGATATCGAATTGTAGCCCGATATTTCATACGCGGAACAACCAGTTGCAATTTTAGATCACGGGGAGAGTAGGCTAAGATCTAGGGTGGTGCCCTTGTTTTGGGTCCTATGGGTACATCACAATGCCGAGAAGTCAACGTGGGAGCGTGAGGACGATATGCGAGAAAAGTATCCACATCTCTTTTTACAAGGAAAACCTAAATTTTGAGGGCAAAATTCCCTTATGGGGGGGGGGGGGGGGGGGGGGAGAGTATGTAATAACCCTTACTTTTGAGTAATTTATTTTATATTAATTTACCATGTGGGGTAATTATATAAAATATTGGATAATGGAGTAAATATTATTTTAACTGATTTAAAGGATAATGTTTACTAGATTTTGCATATTTACTATTGAGTGAATGTAAATAGCATCATGTTATGATTTGTAGTGTCGTTGTGCTTTAAACGACATTTATAATTTAAATGAAGTTGGAACATAAAAATATTTATCTTATTTCGAATGCCAATTTAGAGGGCGCGGTTAGTCCCGAAATAGTCAAGATAGTCAAAATAAGTGTCATATTGCATTTTTGGGTTCCGGGCATTTTTGACAGGTTATGACTTAATTATGTAGTTACGAGATATTTTAATGGTGTATTAACATTTAAAGATGGAAATTAATGCTAAGGGGAATGATTAAGTCTTGCAACCCTTTTATTTCTCAAGTGTATGTTTCCTAAACCTAGAGAGAAAGAGATAGAAAGAAAATTATGGAGAAACAAGAAGAGAAAGAAAGCGAATTGAAGAAATTGGGCTTGATCTTGCATCTACCGGAAGAGAATCCGAGAATCCAACCTTAAGGCAAGTTTCTTACTTGCTAATATATGATCTAAGGTGAATAAAATGTAGTGATGGTTGTGTATTGGGAACACTTGAACAATTATGGGTTTTATGAATTTGTAGTGGTTGAACCCTTAAACCTTGTTTTAGATAGATATTGTGTTGATTATAGTAGTTAGTATTTGTGTAGGATTGTTTTGGTTGGATTATTGATGGATGGTGTGGGCAAAAATGGAGATAAATGAGTTTGGGGAAAATTGGGGTATTAACATCCATGGCCGAAATTGGGTATTCTGGCCCACGCGAATCGATTCGCCCCCTAGCGAATCGATTCACTAAAGGGGTAGGCTACAAGTTTGTGTTGGGTGAATCAATTCGTATTATCTGAATCGATTCGGCAGTATGCAGAATGTTGGGATTATTGGTAAAGCATTTTTTATGAAATAAAAATGGGATATTGGGATTATTGGTAAAGCATTTTTTATGAAATAAAAATGGCTTCGAATAAGTCTCCTAATGAGAAAAGGAACGGTGAAGTGAAATTGTGTAAAATTGAAATGGAATCTCAATAAGTATGATATTATCCATATTCTCTTGCATAATTGATTATTGATCTTTATCATTGATATTTCGCTAGGTTGTGCTTTTAGATTGAGAGGTGAGAATTCTTATCCTTATTTGTGGAGAGCGAGACAAGCTTATTCATGATGATTAATTGTTCATTATTGTCATGCACTTTATTCACTTAGCGAGCATTTTAACCCGGGCCATGACCCGTTTATATCTCTTTATTTTTCATGAATCTTATATTCTCCCAGGTGCTTCGCCGCAAGGATGCTCGTATTGAATTTTCTATCCCAGTGTCCTGGAGCTGTAACACCTTGCGGATGTTATGGGAAATTTGATATAAATGCTTCCATCTTTTTTTGTATTCTAGTTATGATCGGTTACACATTCAGGCGTGTTGCCCAGTTTTGTACTTGTATTATATAATGTGATATTGTATTTTAATACTTGGTGTAACCTAATTGTAAAGGTCTGTTAACCGACAGCTTATTCGGTTATTTCATTATATTTGGTTGCTGATTTATTATCTGTCTTTAAGGTTATCCACCTTCTTTTCAATTGGATTGTTTAAATGTTTTTCAGTAACTTACAAAATAAATTTTGGCAATCCATTTCAATAATAATGGGTGGTTATCTCGTATCCTTATTGTACTACATTGATGCTAAGAATGGACCATCTATGATTCCTGTAATTATTAGAGTATCGGGTAGGCCACCTCTTATTTTAATAAGCGGGTTGTCACAGCCTGCCCCTACTGAAGGTGTTTTTGTTGAGGGTGTTCCAACCGATGCACTTTTAGAGAAGGATCTTCTAAGCCACCAACCAAAACAAACTAGGATATCCAAGAGAGGTACTTCTTCAAAGTCTAAGTCCCAACCTTAACCTCAATCTCCCTTGGATGCATTCCACATTGCCTCCGTTCCTCCTCCTATGTCTCCCAAAGTGAGTGAGGAGTTATGAAAGAAAATTCAAGCTGAGGTGGAGCAGAAAAATTCTTAGTTTCAATGACACACTCCCGCCATTCCTCCTGCTGGTGCTTTCCCCACCATATTAGTAGATCCATTTGAAGGGGGTCAAAGCGAAGGAAAAGTTTAAATGTTCCTCCAAGTCTTAGTGCTGCTAGTGTAAGAAAAAAGACTTTGGGTACTAAGTCCCAGAAAAATGAGCTCCTGATGTTGAGTACGACCCTACTGAGAGGTCTTCACCAACCGCTTCCCCTCCTTCCTCGCCAATGGTGATATCGTCCCATTCTCGCCCTGGATCATAAGTATGCAAGAGTTTGTTTGTTTTTCCAGACTTACTATTTTTTCTCTAGCAAGCTGCATTTGTCTAACCCTTAGCAACTTGGTGTAGGAAGTCGAAGAAGAAAGACCCAACCCCCTGTGAGTCCTTTCGTGGGAGGACACTTCGGGAGTGGTTCCATCGATGCAACTCCCCCTGTTCTCCCATGACCGAGCTCACTTATTCCCGTCATTTGGTCTCCCAACGTACGGTGGAGGATGCTAAGGAGGTTGTTTCCCCTGTTGAATCTGTGGGAGTTTCCTCTCAGCTAGAGGGGGTTCCCCCAGTTTCTTCTGAGTCATCCCCTCAACTGGAGATTCCTCTAGAAATCGTTCCAATTTTACAAAGTTCGCCCGAGGTGACAAGTTCTAAACACTTTTAGATATTTCTTTTCAATTCTTCTTACTTTGCTGAATATTCTAAATATTTTGGTGTGTTTCAGGTTGAAGATGATTCGTTATTAGCTTCTTCACTGGTTGATTTCCTTTTCCAGCCTCCACTGTTAAGGCCCATCGCTACATTGTCCCCTTTCGGCCATATTACTGAGGTAAGTTAAAATTATAGCGTGCCTTGTGCCTAACACTAAGCTTTGTGTCTGCAACTTTCTATAGGTTTTATCCCGCCGTCATCCCTTGGGATTCCACCCATTACTAAGTCTACCTTTGGCTTTTTTACTCACCCTGGTCCTTCTTCTGCCCCTACAAGGGCTGATGTATCTGTGGAAGGTCAGACGGCCCCTTCAAACTCTCCCCAACCTTGGCCCTAGTTCCTTTTGTTGAATTAAGAAGTTCATCAAGTGTTGAGGTTCCTCTGGCTGAGGGTTCTGCGGAGGCTTGTAAGGAGATGAACTTTCCCACTACGGTGCCTACCATTGCAGCTTCTTTCATATCTCTCGTTCTTACTCCAGCAGTTGCTGAGGTATTTCACCATTTTTTCTTCGCTTCTTGGTGTTTATCCTTTATCTTGACGATGTGCAATCTTTTTTTTTAAACGTTCAAACTCCACCAGTAATGGTGACTTAACGATGGAAACCACTTGTTAAGATTTTCATCAAACTCCACCAGTAATGGTGACTTAACAATGAAAACCACTTGTTAAGATTTTCGTCAAACTCGACGAGTAACAGTGACTTAACAATGAAAACCACTTATTAAGATTTTTCATTAAACTCCGCTAGTAATGGTGACTTAATAATAAAAACCACTTGTTAATATTTTTCGTCAAACTTCATCAGTAACGGTGACTTAATAATGAAAACCACTTGTTAAGATTTTTTGTCAAACTACACCAGTAACAATGACTTAACAATGAAAACCATTTGTTAAGATTTTCTTCAACCTCCACCAGTAACGGTGACTTAACAATGAAAACCACTTGTTAAGATTTTCGTCGAACTCATTATTTCACCTATCTGTCCTCAGGTTGCTAAGGAGTCCCTTCGTGCTGATGAGAAATCTCGACCAGCTCCTTCGACTATCGCCTCACCCCATTCAGAATTAGCTATATCTAAGGAATTAAGTCCTAACCACCAGAGTTCCACGACGGGTGCTACGGATGATAGCAAGTCTGGATGTGAGCTTCCTTTACCTTCACTGGCTCCTCACGAGTTTTACCTCATGGTTCTTCACCACTCGCCTCAAATACCTTCCTGCCATCGTTTGGTGATTGAATAAATTACTACTCACCATCCTGACACTTTTATCATTGATTTCCTTCGTTTAAACATTTCAGTGATAAGCCATAGGCTTTAGGATATGGCAACCGTTATTGCTGAGCTTGTCAATAACCCACTACAAAGTCCCTAGGCCCCACCTTAATCAATTCTTGGGCTATTTGAAGGAGTTGGGAATAGATGGCTTCCAATTCAACTGGTTGATCAGAATCTTGAAAACTTTAAAGATTCAGTAGTTGGAAGTTAGAGGGAGCTGCTCTAGAAGCACTTGGAAACTTAACGGATTGAAGAGGCAAGACTGGCTGAGTTAGTCCCTCTACTGGAAACTATAAATCGAGAGGGGGAGGATATCGAAGAAGCTCTTCGTCTGGCAAAATTGAAATGAGAGAAACTACTTATCGAGCGTGATCAAGTTCAAACGAGACTGAAGGGTTTTATCAGCGCCTAGCAGGTGTGCTTGGCAGCTTCTCCGGGCTTGACTAGGGATTTTTTCTCTGCCCCAGACTTATGGTTCCTCTTAGTCCAATGACCCCCCTCAACACTTGTACAAGTTTTTTTTAATTTATTTTATTTTCTTTTCTTCTCATGTAATCCTTGGGCAGTAGTTCCCACTTTTGTAATACACTCCCCAGTTTATGAATGAAAGAGAAGTTTATCTTGTTTTCTCGTCACCTCTGTGTTATAACTACTTGCATTAAATAAAGTTTTATAATTTTCCATTGCACTATAGTTGCAACAAACAACATAACTTCAAAAATGTCTTATATATTCATGAAAACTAGATACATCATCTTTCTAAGGTTACTAACTTAGACATGATAGACCTTCAACCATTCGTTATTAATTTGAATGGTTTATCTTCTTCCATCTTTGAAATTAAACGGTAACCTGAATCGTGGGCCTCCTTCACAATGAAAGGTCCCTCCCAATTAGTTGCAAACTTAGGTAGAGGAAGCCCTCTGTTGTGCTTCACCGGTTCTTTCAAAATGAGGTCCCCTTCAATGAACTTCCTTTGTCTCACCAAGATATCATATGCCCTTGAAAGTTGCCTCGTGTACATTTATAAGTGTTGCATCGCATTGTCTCTGTGCTCGTCCAATACCTCTAACTGTACATGTCTACTCTAAGGGAGCATACTATTTTATAGGCTATAACGAGCAAAAGGAACTTCTAACTCTACTAGCAGGATTACTTCAGCTCTGTACATAAGGGAGAATGATGTGTATCCTGTGGGTTTTCTCTTGGTCGTTCAGTAGGCCCACAACACTGCTGGGATCTTATCATCCCATGATCCTGGGAAGTCTTCAATTATTTTGGCCAAAATATTGACCAAGGTCTTGTTAATCGCTTCAGCTTTCTCGTTTCCCTTAGGATATGCCACCGTTGAAGTATGATGGATGATGGAGCATCTGTCAGTGAGCATCGTTACCTCTTTGTTGATAAAGGGGGTTCCATTATCGGAGAGGATGAATTTTAAGATCCCGAAGCAGAAAATCAAGTATTCTTTAATGAAGTTAGCCACCACGCCCGTTATTGTTATTCTGAGAGGTATCCCTTCGGCCCATTTTATAAAGCAATCTGTTTACACCAATATTCGAATCTTTTCTCTTGATGAAGGATGTATCGCTCCTAACAGATCAAACACCTAAGTGTGGAATGGATAGGGAGTGGAGAAAAAGTGTAGATCCACCAAAGGAGCATGGATTATATTCCCATTCAGCTGCCAGGCCTTGCATGTTCGTACAAACTCAATAGAGTACTTCTCTATAGTTAGCCAATAATGCCCAAAGGTCATTAGTTGATCATATAACTTCGCCCCTTCGATGTGAGTTGGATCTTGAGCTTGTTTCAACACTTTAACTGCCTTATCTTTCGTAATGCATCTCAATGGCCTGTTAAAGTATAATTTCCTATAGAGCTATTCATCTTGCACATAGAACCGTGGGTCCCTACATTTGAGTCCCATCACATCTATTTTATCCATAGAAATAACTCTGTCTTTGATGAAGTCAATGTAAGGATGCCTCTGTCTATTTGAGTCTCAACGAAGTGATATTCAGCTGCTTGAAAGAAGAGCTGACACTTATCACACCTCCGTTGTAACTCGTCTATGTCTTGTTTCATCATTGGCCAAAAGTATCCTTTGAAGCACCTTATACCTTTGACTTGCTTAAGTCTATATTGTATAAGTGCTCAACTAGTTTGGAAATAGTGACAAAATTGGTTGACCATCCTAGAATCCAGAGAACCTCAGAATCATTCTCTCTAATCCTCTTCAATAATCCAAGAAGGTATAAATTGAATCACACTACACACAATTAGAAGTGCATATATGTGTATATATTGCTTAAAATTGATTGTGTGTTAAATTCCCCTTAAAATGTTGTTTTAATAATTTTTGGGAATTTTTAAACATTTTTAAATTAATGTTTTCTTTAATAAAAGTGTGATTATAAAATTTGTGGGGTTAATTTACTATTTTGAAAAATTCATTTTTCATTAGAATGTTTGATTGGGTAGAATGTAAATGCGCTAGAGACTTCTGGGTGCTGTCTGTAATTACTTTGGACGCGCGTTTGTAAGCCACTCATATGTCAACACTTGCCATCCTCCTGATGTATATGTTTGTGTTTGTTTTTGAGAGGGTTTGCTGGTGGATTGCTGATCGTTGGATCAAAGCTTATCGATGGTCTACATGTGTTTTAAACCTATCCTTGTGCCATCCTATGAACCTATCACAATCGTCTTATCCACCGCTGTTTTATAACCCTTAGATCAAGTCATTCTTAGGATGACTTAATCTCAGCCCTTGATTCCCTTCGCATCTCCAGAACCTTCCTCCACCCCTATATAAACCCCCCACTTCTCAGACTTTCAAGACTTTTGGGCATTCGTCATTTCTGAGAGAAAAAAATAGAGAGAAGAGAGAAGTGAGAAAGAAGAGAGAAAAGAAAAAAAGAGAAGAGAGAGAAAGAAAACTGTGTTAGCCAAAACCAAACCCTAACCCTAAACACTTCATTTCTGATTCAAACCTTCGTATACAAACAAACCCAAACACAACCTTGAGTGTTTGAGAGAGAGTGGTTTGTTCATATTGAAGCTGTAACCTCTTTGTCTATGATCTTGTTTACAACTTAAACATCGTGTGAAGATCTGCATTTCTTTTTCATAGAAACTATAGATCTACACTCTGCATGTTACATTTCACTAGATCTGCATATTTCTTTCTTGATTTAAGAAAATCTTTACTGATTTAGTTTTGAAAATGTTTTATGGTTTCTATTCTTATGAAACTTAACCTTGACCTAGTTGGATTCACACTTGGAGATTTTCAATCTCAAAAATAATTTTAAAACAGAGATTGATTAAGATCTTGAACGATTTTGAAGCAAGATATCCGTGGAATCTGGGTTATATTTAAAGGTCAAAAAGGTTTCAAGTTCTGTAAGAAAGAAAGAAAAGAAAATCACAGCATATAGTCTTTATATGTAATTTTCTAGGACTGTCTGTAAAACTAAGTGTGTGTGAGTTCATGCATGTTGATAGGAATCACATCATAAACACTCAACACACTACTACACTGGAAGTGTTGTGAATAAGATCAAAGATTATTGAGTCGATGTAAGGAAGCTAAAGCAAAGGAAGTTATCAAACTGGAAGAACATCATCAACAATCAGATCTATGAGAAGTTGGAAGGACACCAAGTGGGGTATATTCCTAAACTTAGAATAGGTTGATTTGTGTGCATGTATGTTGTATTGTTTGTAACTATTATTTGTTATTAGTGGATTTTTACTTTTGTGACTTAGAAGTCACCGTGGATGTTTCCTCTATTGGGAGAGGTTTTACCACGTTAAAAACTGTGTGTTCTGATTATCTTCATCTACTCATCTCATTCTATAGTGTGTTGAATTTTTGAAACTGTCTTAGTTTTAAAAATTAATTATAAAGTCTTGATTACTCTCGTACATAAGTTTTTTTTTGTAAACACATCTTGTTGTTTATAATTTTTATTTTCAAAAGAAAAGGGTTTCTTCAACAAACATCTCGGAGTTGCTTATATAGTTTAATCTTGTATTAAACGGCATTAGCAACGTTTTTCAATTGGTATCAGAGCCCTGTAGACTTTTATTTCAAAAAGATCTTGTGTTTCTGAAATCGTTTTCTGAAAAACCTAACTATGGACGAGAAGAATGAAAGGTTTGGTAATCTGTCCAGACCTCCACTCTTTGATGGAAACAACTTTGCTTACTGGAAAGTAAGAATGGTTGCCTTCATCCAAGGGACTTTAGGAGATGATGTCTGGGACATTATTTAAAATGGTTACACTTATCCTACTAAACCAGCCACGGAAGGAAGTGATGACAGGATAAAGAAAATCTTAAGTGAGTTTACCCAAGAAGAGAAAACTATTTCTCGAAATAACAATAAAGGCAAGAATGCCATTTTTATGTCTATTAATGAGTATGAGTTCAAGAGAATCTCATCTTGTGCCACTTCTAAGGAAGCTTGGGACACATTAATCACTGCCCTTGAAGGAGACTCAAGAGTTAAAGCTGCTAAAACTCAAATGCTTACCCAGCAGTACAACTCTTTGATTATGTCTGACTCTGAGTCTTTTGATGACTTTTACATGAACTTAACTGATATAGTTACTAAGTTGCATGCTAATGGTATTACTTATGATAGGAATGAAATTGTCTCTAAAATTCTAAGATCATTACCACAAAAGTTTGACAGCAAGAGGTATGCTATTGAGGAAATGAGTGATCAAAACCTTACCCCTGAGTTACTCAGTAGCAAACTTAGGACTGTGGAAATGGAATTAGACTTTAAGAAACAATTAAATCATTCACAAAGAAAACAGCCCAACTCTAACTTGAGTTTTGCCTCTAAGATATCTAAACTTGAGACTAATTTGATCAACTCTGACTCTGATGAGGAGTGTGATATAGACAAACTAGATAATCAAATTACCTTAATGTCTAAACAATTTAAGAAAATTGTTAAATTTAGAAACAAACAGGCAACTAAACAAGGCAAGCCTAATTATCCTACTCTGTCTAATCCCAAACCTCATGAGAGAGGTCTTGACAAACATCCTAAGGACAACAACTCCAGACCCAGCAGAGACCTTAAAAAGATTGAATGTTTTAGATGTGGGAAACTAGGTCACATTGCTCACGATTGCAGAGTTAATCTGAATAAAACCAACACACACAATAGAGCCAATGTCTGTAAAACTTGGAATGATTCAAGTGACTCTGATGAAGAGGAACTTGAGTCATCAAATGTACTTGACCCTTGCATGTCCTTTTATGCTAAGATCATTTACAATGATGATATGCCTGTGTGTGATAATGATGCTCCTACTCCTGCTTGTGTGAATACTGTTTTGACTGGCCTAGATGCTTTATTATCTGAAAATGTCGCTAGTTCTAGTTCCGTGTGTGTGAGTCAAAGTGATCTCGATAACGACGATGTAAATGGGTGCGTGAGTACTAAAACTGAATTGTTAGGGGTCACTACACACACTTCACTTAGCGACTCAGACACAGATGACCTCCCAGATATTCATACTTTGTATGCTAAAACCCTCAAAAAAGGCACTAGACTGGAGAAGACTGTTAGAGACCTGACTAAGAAATTAGATGATCTAAGTCTTATTGTGAAGCTGAATGCCGAAGAGTACACTAACCAGTGTCTGTCTCATCAATCCGAAATTGAAACTTTTGATCAAAAATTAAAAGAGTTGACTAAAACTAATGAAACCCTGGAAATGAAATACAAGGGAACGTTATTAGAACTGGAGGAAGCAAAAACAAAGACAGCAACTGTTTTCAAAAAAAATTCTAAGTTTGAAAACAATTCAAATTGTTTTACTGACTTTGTTGTTGACTCCAAGACCAATTCTGATGATAGAACCGGTATTGGATTTTTCCCTAAGAACAAACCACAAACTACAAATCTTGAACCTATTAAGTTTGTGTCTGGGGGCAAAAGACCAATCGAAACATGTCCAAACTTTCATTTTATTAAAAAGGAATTTGATCAAAAGCAACAACAGAAAGACATTGGAGAGTCTAGTAACTCTAAGGATGACACTACACTTAAGACTAAATACGTCTGTCCTTTGATCAGAAAGGCTGAATCTACCTTTAAAACCATCCCTCCTAGGAATAGGACTTCTGAACAGAATGCTGTTAAACCCATCTTTAGAAGTTTTCCTAAGGAAATTCATCCCTCAAGCAATCAATATTGCTCGTACTATGACATTTATGGTCATTCCTTTGAAGGTTGTTATGCTAGGCGTCTAAACACCCATGTGTACAACACTTCTATCTACAAGAACTTTAACTATTCTAGGCAAAATCGTAACCATTATGTCCTTCCAAGACAACCTGACAAGAAATCTAACTACAGGAATAGAAAGACCAAAACAAAGAGTTCATTTAAGAGAAAGGCTCCCAGAAACTTTCTTAAACCAAAAGCTCAAATTTTCCACAATAATCAGTTTGTTGCTCCAAATGTTTTTCGATAAAAAGCTGTTTCTCGAAAATTTTATCAAATGAGGGCAAACTTGCGCAAAATTAAAACTAGAGCTATTTGGGTTAGAAAAGATGATCTTTTACCCCAAATGAAGTGTAACATTGTTATCACTGCCTTAAAAGCTGAACACACTTCATCTGGTTGGTATTTAGATTCAGGATGCTCCAAACATATGACAGGAGATGAAACCAAACTCTTAAACAAAACCAGATTTGCTGGAGGCAAAGTTGTCTTTGGCGACGGAGTTTCATCTCAGATCATAGGTAAAGGAACCTTAAAAGAAGAGGGAATGCCTATTCTCGAAAATGTACTTTTAGTTAAAGGCCTTAAAGCCAACCTCCTAAGTATATCACAATTTTGTGACTCTGACCATACAGTTACCTTTTCAAAGAACAATTGTAAAATTCTAAATGATAAAGGTAAATGCATTATTACCGGATTTAGAACACCTGACAATTGTTATACTGTCAAGACTGGTTCTGAAACCTGTAACATTGTCAGAATGAATGACAATGAAATCTGGCATAATCGTATGGGTCACCTAAGTTATGATATCCTTGGTAGATTGTCTATTCAAGAGATTGTTAGAGGAATTCCTAAAATTAAACCTATTTCCAGTGTTGTCTGTGGTCATTGCCAGGAAGGAAAAATAGTTAAGACTTCGCATAAAAAGGTTAAAGACATTCTCACCTCTAAACCTTTAGATCTCATCCATATGGACCTTAATGGTCCCTCTAGAACTGTTAGTCTTTGTGGACACAGTTATATCCTTGTCATGGTTGATGATTTCACACGATTCACTTGGGTTGCCTTCTTGAAACAAAAATCTGACACGTTTCAGAATTTTTTGAAAATTTTACTAAGAATTGAAAATGAGAAGGACACACAAGTCAATCGTATTCGTAGTGATAGAGGGGGAGAGTTCATAGACACAGGAATAATTGAATATTGTGACTACAACGATTACAAACATGAATTCAGTGCCCCAAAGACTCCTCAGCAGAATGGTATTGCTGAAAGGAAAAACCGAACTCTTCAAGAGATGGCACGTGTCATGTTGAATGCCAAATCTCTACCTAAATACTTCTGGGTAGAATCTATTAGAACTGCGTGTCATATCATTAATAGGGTTTACCTTAGGAAAAACTCTAAACAAACCCCTTATGAGTTGTGGTACGGTAAGAAGCCGAATCTGAAATATCTAAGAACTTTCGGTAGCCAGTGTTATGTCTGTAAAGACAGAGAACATCTGTCTAAATTCGAGACGCGTGGTGATAAAGCCATTTTCTTAGGATACTCCCCAAACAGTCGTGCTTATCGTATATACAATCTGCGAACTAAGGCCCTTATGGAATCGATAAATGTAATTGTAAGCGACACTATTGTCGAAAATAAGATATCTGAATCACCTATTGTGGTTGAATCTGAAAATGATTTCAAAACTGATTCACCAGAAATAGATGACTCATTACCTATTGAGAGTCCAGAAGTACCTGGCTGGGTCTCTAAAGATCATCCCATTGACAACGTGGTCGGTAATCCTAATGAGCCAGTTCGTACTAGATCCCAGTTAAGAAATTATGCTAATTATGTATGTTTCGTCTCCCTTGTGGAACCGAAAAATGTTAATGAAGCATTGAATGACACACACTGGATTTCTGCTATGCAGGAAAAACTTTTACAATTTGTCATTCACGATGTCTGGTATCTTGTACCGCGGCCTCAAAACAAAAATGTTATTGGGACACGTTGGATCTTTAAGAACAAATCTGATGAAAATGGGGTAATCCTTAGAAACAAAGCTAGACTAGTTGCTCAAGGTTACTCACAAATAGAAGGAATAGATTTTAGTGAGACATTTGCCCCTGTCACTCGTCTTGAATCTGTTCGACTTCTTTTCGCCATAGCGTGTCACTTAAAATTTACACTTTATCAAATGGATGTCAAGTCTTCCTTCCTCAATGGAATTTTGTCCGAAGAAACGTATGTAGAACAACCCAAAGGGTTCATTGACCCGAAATACCCTAACCATGTCTTTCGTCTAAAAAAGGCTTTGTATGGCTTAAAACAAGCTCCTCGAGCTTGGTATGAACGCCTTTCCAACTTTTTGTTGGATAAGGGTTTTAAGAGAGGAGGAAATGACCAGACCCTCTTTGTCAAACATTTTGACAAAAACATTATTATAGCCCAAGTCTATGTAGACGACATCATTTTTGGGTCTACTTCAAACTCTGAAGTTAAATCTTTTTCTGCTATTATGCATAAGGAGTTTCACATGTCCCTTATGGGGGAGCTACAGCTTTTCTTAGGGTTTCAAGTGAAACAGAATTCTGATGGACTATTTGTCTCTCAAACTAAGTATGCCTTAGATCTTGTTAAGAAATTTGGTTTAGATAATGCTAAAGTTGCCAAAACGCCTATGAGTACTACTGTTAAATTATGTAAAGATGAAAATGGAAAGTCAGTTGATTCCACACTTTATCGTAGTATGATTGGTAGCCTACTCTATCTAACTGCCTCACGACCAGATATAATGTATGATGTATGTCTGTGTGCTCGTTACCAGAATAACCCTAAAGAGAGCCATTTATCGTGTGTCAAACGTATAATAAAGTACATAAAGGGCACTCTTAATCTTGGACTTAGGTACACTAATGATACCTGCAGCACCATCATAGGGTATACTGATGCTGATTGGGCCGGATGTACTGATGACAGTAAAAGTACATCAGGTGCCTGTTATTATGTCGACAATAATTTAGTTGGTTGGAGTAGCAAAAAACAGAATTGCACATATTTATCTACGGCTGAGTCCGAATATATAGCAGCAGGAAGTTGCTGTGTTCAATTGCTATTAAAACAAATGTTAAGCGACTATGGGATTCAAGAATATCAGTTACAATTGTATTGTGACAATCAAAGCGCTATTAACATATCTAAAAACCTGGTTCAACACTCGCGAACCAAGCATATTAAAATAAGACATCATTTTATACGCGAACTTGTTGAAACTAAGGAGTTAGAAATCCATTACCTGCCTACTGATCTGCAACTTGCAGACATGTTTACTAAACCTTTAGACTTTAACAGATTTCTGTATTTGCGTAATTCTATAGGTATGGTATATGCTGATTAAACTCTGAAGACCTTAATTTTTACCCTTTGTCCATTTGAGATAAAATGGGGGAGAAATTTGAGTCTTAAGGGTTCAATGTTTTGTTCACATTTCATCTAAACTGCTGGATCTTAGTGTGCATATTTGCAGGAATCTCTTCTACTGATTGTCTACCATTTCTAGTGTACAATTTTGTAAATAGTTGAGTTATGTAATTTTTGACTTTCTAGGAAATGGGTAGATAGCATCTTTGTATATGACTAGGTTTTATTTTTTGTTCCCTAAGAGTTTAAGCTAACTCAAAGGAGATTTTGTCTCATATTTCCAAAGGGGGAGATTGAA
The DNA here is from genome assembly GCA_949130495.1 of Sambucus nigra. NCBI lineage: Eukaryota > Viridiplantae > Streptophyta > Magnoliopsida > Dipsacales > Adoxaceae > Sambucus > Sambucus nigra. The sequence continues at coordinate 690,492,532 of OX422209.1, forward strand.
GAACCTTATACCTTTGACTTGCTTAAGTCTATATTGTATAAGTGCTCAACTAGTTTGAAAATAGTGACAAAATTGGTTGACCATCCTAGAATCCAAAGAACCTCAGAATCATTCTCTCTAATCCTCTTCAATAATCCAAGAAGGTATAAATTGAATCACACTACACACAATTAGAAGTGCATACATGTGTATATATTGCTTAAAATTGATTGTGTGTTAAATTCCCCTTAAAATGTTGTTTTAATAATTTTTGGGAATTTTTAAACATTTTTAAACATTTTTAAATTAATGTTTTCTTTAATAAAAGTGTGATTATAAAATTTGTGGGGTTAATTTACTATTTTGAAAAATTCATTTTTCATTAGAATGTTTGATTGGGTAGAATGTAAATGCGCTAGAGACTTCAAGGTGCTGTCTGTAATTACTTTGGACGCGCGTTTGTGAGCCACTCATATGTCAACACTTGTCATCCTCCTGATGTATATGTTTGTGTTTGTTTTGTGAGAGGGTTTGCTGGTGGATTGCTGATCGTTGGATCAAAGCTTATCGGTGGTCTGCATGTGTTTTAAACCTATCCTTGTGCCATCCTATGAACCTATCACAATCGTCTTATCCACCGTTGTTTTATAACCCTTAGATCAAGTCATTCTTAGGATGACTTAATCTCAGCCCTTGATTCCCTTCACATCTCCAGAACCTTCCTCCACCCCTATATAAACCACCCACTTCTCAGACTTTCAAGACTTTTGGGCATTCGTCATTTCTGAGAGAAAAAAATAGAGAGAAGAGAGAAAGAAGAGAGAAAAGAAAAAAAGAGAAGAGAGAGAAAGAAAACTGTGTTAGCCAAAACCAAACCCTAACCCTAAACACTTCATTTCTGATTCAAACCTTCATATACAAACAAATCCAAACACAACCTTGAGTGTTTGAGAGAGAGTGGTTTGTTCATATTGAAGTTGTAACCTCTTTATCTATGATCTTGTTTACAACTTAAACATTCGTGTGAAGATCTGCATTTCTTTTTCATTGAAACTATAGATCTACACTCTGCATGTTACATTTCACTAGATCTGCATATTTCTTTCTTGATTTAAGAAAATCTTTACTGATTTAGTTTTGAAAATGTTTTATGGTTTCTATTCTTATGAAACTTAACCTTGACCTAGTTGGATTCACACTTGGAGATTTTCAATCTCAAAAATAATTTTAAAACAGAGATTGATTAAGATCTTGACCGATTTTGAAGCAAGATATCAGTGGAATATGGGTTATATTTAAAGGTCAAAAAGGTTTCAAGTTCTGTAAGAAAGAAAGAAAAGAAAATCACAGCATATAGTCTTTATATGTAATTTTCTAGGACTGTCTGTAAAACTAAGTGTGTGTGAGTTCATGCATGTTGATAGGAATCACATCACAAACACTCAACACACTACTACACTGGAAGTGTTGTGAATAAGATCAAAGATTATTGAGTCGACGTAAGGAAGCTAAAGCAAAGGAAGTTATCAAACTGGAAGAACATCATCAATAATCAGATCTATGAGAAGTTAGAAAGACACCAAGTGGGGTATATTCCTAAACTTAGAATAGGTTGATTTGTGTGCATATATGTTGTATTGTTTGTAACTATTATTTGTTATTAGTGGATTTTTACTTTTGTGACTTAGAAGTCACCGTGGATGTTTCCTCTATTGGGAGAGGTTTTACCACGTTAAAAACTGTGTGTTCTGATTATCTTCATCTACTCATCTCATTCTATAGTGTGCTGAATTTTTGAAACTGTCTTAGTTTTAAAAACTGATTATAAAGTCTTAATTACTCTCGTACATAAGTTTTTTTTTGTAAACACATCTTGTTGTTTATAATTTTTATTTTCAAAAGAAAAGGGTTTCTTCAACAAACATCTTGGAGTTGCTTATATAGTTTAATCTTGTATTAAACGGCATTAGCAACGTTTTTCATCCTTCCCTTTGGATTCTCCTATACAAAAGGATCTCTGTTGTTTCGCAGTGGATCTCATGCATCCTTGATAACCATCCTCCCGTATTCATGTAGTACAGATTGCCATGATTGATAAAGTATTGTGCTAGATCTCTCAGTTCTATCTTGTCTTCTCCAAACTCTAACTTTTTTCTGATCTCACCTCTCTAATATGAATCTCCCTCTATAAGTAGAATTTATTGTACCACCGATGGGGTCGTTTTTCATTAGATCACCACAGTAGTTGTATCTATCTTTATAATCAGCTTCTGTGTAATGGTGGCATAGGCGTCAGCATGTCGGTTCATCGTTCTAGGGTGTCGTTTTATCTTGACCCAATGGAACTGGTTAATTAGTCGTTGGATGATCGATTTTTAGGGCGCTAGACTAAGGTGTTTCAATGTATACTCCCCATTCACTTATTGAACTACCAAGATTGAATCACTTTTCAAACACAGTTAATGAATGCCCCTTCGAAGGGCTTTTAGTAACCTAAGTACCTTCGCCTCATACTCTGCTTCGTTGTTGGAGCAAGGGAAATCTAATTTATAAGAAGGGAAAAATTCCTCCTTTCCTTTAGAGATAATGAACCCTGCACCTTCTCTATTTCCTATCGAAGAACCATCAAATTGCATCATCCATTCTTCAAATTCAGCCTCTAAAAATTTTGCCTGTAAGTTATCCCCCGGGATATTCTCTCGGGGTGGTTCAAATACCACAAATGGGAAGATTGCCAACAAGTCTGCATACGCCTGGCTTTTAATTGCACGAGGAACCACCCACTTTAAATCATATTCTAAGAGGATGAGGAACCAGCTAGATGCTCTTCCAATCAAGATAGTTCTTTCCAATAAAAACTTAATTGGATCACATCTTGTCATAATGTGAATGGTGAAAAATAAAATATAATGCCTAAGTTTTTGTCCTATGAACACTAAGGCTAAACAGTGCCTTTCTACATTATTGTACCATGCACCTGGTCCATGTATGATTCTGCTCAAGTAGTAGACTGGCCTTTCTTTCCCATCGACCTCCTGTACCAAGAGTGCTCCGATGGACCTGGTGGTAGACGTGAGGTAGAGTTGCAACGGTGTTTTGAGGCTTTGGAGGGATCATTGTTTGTGGAGAGGTCATCAGCTTCTTCAACCTGTTCAAAGATTCCTAATGAGCTTCCTCCCGCTTGAACTATGTGCCCTTTCATAGTAGTTCCATCAACGAATGAGTTATCTCGGCTAGTCCCGGCACAAATCTCCTTAGGTAAGAGACTTTATCGAGGAAACTTTCGAGCTCTTTCATCATTTTTAGACACGGCATTTCTAAGATAGCTCGCTTCTTGTCCTGGTCCATTTGTACTCCTTGCCGATCTACCACGAACCCTAGGAACTTCCCACTCCTGACCCCAAAGGCACACTTTAGTGGGTTCATCTTCAACTTGTATTTTCTGTAGCGAACGAACACCCTCTTAAGGTCATCCAGATAGGACTCTTCCTTCTTCGATTTGATGACCAAATCGTCCAAATAGAACTCTAAGAATTTATGAAATAAATCATGAAAAATGTCCATCGTCGTCCTTTGATATGTCGCCCCAGCATTCTTTAATCCAAATATCACCTTGTACGTGAAGTTGTCCAACGAGGTTCTGAATGTCGTTTTCTCTGCGTCAGTCCGATCCATATTGATCTGGTTGTACCCCACATACCCATCCATGAAAATGTACATTTTATGACTAGTCGTTGCATCAATGAGTCTATCGATGGAGGTCAAAAGGAACTCATCTTTCGGACAAGCTCTGTTCAGGTCCCTGTAGTCCACACAGATCCTTATTTAATTTTTATCCTTCTTTCCTACTAGAACGATGCTTGAAATCCATAGCGGGTGTTGGATTGGCTCAATAAACCCTGCTGCCAGCAACCATTGGACCTCAAAATTGATCTTTAGATCTAGCTTTGGATTGTTTGTTCTTGTGGTTTGCTTTACCGGTATGGCTGAAGGCATAACGTTTAGTTTGTGGCAACTAACCTCTTTGTCCAATCCCTCCATCTACGTGCATTTCCACGCAAAGACATCCCTAAATTTTCGAATTACCTTAATCAAGGCTTCTCTCTTCGTTGCGCTCAGATACTTCGAAATGAAGATGGGTATTGCATCTTCTCCATCTTTGTCTAGGTTCAACTGCTTAAACTCTTGCACTTAGGGTTTAGGGCGATCCATTATATAGTTTGGTTATTCGGTTACGTCCTCCATAAACTCTTATATACTTGAGCTATTGATAACCATGCACTAACCTTGTTGATTTATCAAGAAACACTTATATATTTGGTCAGCCTCTAAATCAGCTTCTTCGACTGCCCACTTACACCCTTATAAAAGGTAGATCACTCTTCCATCCTCAGTCATCTTTATCTTGCATTGTCTGCTCGTCGTTACCACTACCTTTCTTTTCCTTTCTCTTGAACCATCGGCCAACCTATTCCCTAAAAATCTTCTCAACATACTTTGTCATTGGGTCTCGTGATCTATCGGATCCATCATGCGTCTCATCTTATCTCTATGTTACAATGACAGATGTTGCTTCTTGGGATTAGCTAAGTGAACTTCTTCAATTACTACCTTTCACTTTATTCCTTCGTTCCTTTGGTAATTCACGGGCCCTATCCTTTCCCTGATAAAGGAAACTCTTGATCCTTCCATTCTTCTCGTCATCACCCTGGAATCTTGCTCTAACTCTATATAAAAGGCTGCATCTACCAAATGAGCTTCTTCGATGGCAAAAGGCTTCTTCATGGCCTGTTTAATGATCTCAGTCCCTTTAAAATTTGCCTTTGTAAATTAGTGATATGTCTAAGGGACTAGACCCTGGTTGTGCATCCATACTCTTATTATCAGTAGGTGTTAGAAAGTGGTACTTTCAATCACATGGAACTTGATGTCTAAGGTAATGTTTCCCATCATGATCCCCATATTCACATACCCGATGGATTTTGATGATTGATTATCGTAACCAGAAATCATCAAGGGCATTGTTATTAGTCTTTCTTTCAGAATGTTAGCTATCCGAAAGGAACTGATAGGCATTATGTTTATCGATGCACCTCCGTCCATTAGTGCCCTCACAAAGCTTACCCCATTGATACTTGTCGTTACATATAGGGGATTGTTCTGTGGGAATCTCACGGCCCTATCAGCATTATTAAACGTTACTTCAGACAAGAACTTCCTCACTAGTCTGGCCATGGTCCTCTTCCATCTTAATGAGGGTACTGCATTCTTCTTTGCAATATCCAAAATTGCTCGTTATTTCTAAACGACTCTCCTTTAGTATCCCTACTTAGCCATAGAACCACGAGAACTTAGGCGACCATGAAATAACTTGGTACTCTAAGCATAGGTCCACCTCTTCCCCTTCTAGGTCGTATACCTCCTCCATGTCCTTTGCACTTGCCTCATCGTAGGCTATGACCGCATTGGCCACGCCCACTGTGAAATCTTCTAAGGCATCTTTAAAGTCCTCAAGTTGGAACTCAAGTTCCCTCATTTCTCGTTCTGCCTCTTGATTATAGGCAATCACTAGGTTTGCCCCGTACGGTGGCAGGGGTTTAATGTTAACGTTGTTCTCTTGAGGAATCTACAAAGTCGTTGTCTTCATGTGCTTGCTAATAACATTTCTTAACGTGAAATAAATCTCCATTAGATGACACACCTTTCGATGGATCTGATAATATTTAGGATCCACTCTTGTTTCCGTATCTGGCTCCACGGTGGGGATACCCTTAGGTTTATACACCATTCCTCTTTAAACCATGGTATTATAATAGCTAACATCCTCTTCAACTGTGCAAGGTAGCGGTGGTGGGTCTTCCCTATCTCTCCCAAACTTTCTCTTATTATCCTTCTTCGGTTGTTCGCCTCCATCCCCTCCATCGACGTATCCCACCTGTGGGGGCTGGCCGCGTGATGCAACGGGTGGCCCTGACTGTCTGAACACCAGTGGTACTATAATAGGGTTTGGCCGAACCACCAATGATATATTTCTTACTGCTTTTAAAAATGATACGAAAGTACCTTCGCGAGTTTCATTAATCAGGTGACAAATATACTCTGGGAGCAAACCCTCAGCACAGAGTTGTAACAGTTTGGACTCTTTGGCTTCTTCCCTCACGTCGAGGGACCTCTCCCTAAATCTTCGAATATAAGCCACCACATCCTCTCCTGGACGTTAATTTTCTCTGCCTAATTGCATTAACGTAAACTCATCTTCTGCCAGAAAGAACTTATGGACAAATAAAATATGCATCTCTTCCCATATTGAAACACTCTTTGGCGTCAAGTGAGAGTACAATGTATAAGCCTTATCGATTAATGATTTTAAGAACTCCCTCAACCTGAGTTTCTTTTTATTGCAGTGAGCTCCTAGATGTTCAATGAAACTTTTGATGTGCTCCTTCGGGTTCCCCTCTTTCCCGGTGTATTTATCAAAGATAGGAGGGATGTAGTCCTTCGGGTAAGCTCATCATTGTATTCTTGGGGATAGGGCAAGAAAAAATCATCATACATCGAAGCTACCTCGCTGGCCAACTATGAGGAAGTTGCTATCATCTTCAACATCTCTTTTTTCATTTCTTTCCACATATCTTCTAACACAGACATCGGCGTCTTCTCAACTATGGAGGGAGTGGCCAGAGGGACCACTGATGGGATGTTGGTTGCGCTTGGAGGGGTCATTACTGGTGGAATGCCCGTCATTCCCGTCGCTCCCGTCGTTGAGGCAAGAGTCGGTACTGTGCCTATGGGTTCAGTCCCCATGGGAACAGACGGAGGAGGGTTCATCGGAGATACTGGGACCACCCCAGGTGTCACAAAAGCGCTGGGATGTATTCCCCCTCCTAGGACTGTGGTAGCCTCAGGTGTTTGCAAAAACTCAAAAAACTTACCCATGAGAAGGGTCATTTGCTCTAGTCCTATGACAACACTAGTAGAGGCCTGGGTGACTATTGGGAATCCGGTCATCTTTAGATCTTAGGGAACCCTACCTAAGGAGGAACCCCACTTCTGGGAGCTTCCAGCTCTCTCGTCGCTTGCTACTCATTGCGTTGGATATCATCGAAGTTGATTCTACGATTAACGTTATCCTGGTCCATACTCTTTTGCTAAAAAGAATTATACCCAAAAAAGTCGCTAATTGTAAAAGGGTACTTTAGATTGGACGAAGGCATAACCCCTTTTGAGTACAGTAATGATAAGTTAATCGAGAACAGTGATGATTAATTACATGACACACAATCACAAGCCAGTGAAGGTAAACTCAGCTTGAACTCACAAATCTCGCATGTATAACTCAAAAGATAATAATGAACTCATAAGTAACTAATTTAGAGGGGGAGAGAGGCAAGCATCCTAGATACACCTTGGCAAGAAGCCAAAGACACTAACCCTCAAAGATCTCTAGTTAGATATTAAAGTTTCGTAATAAATGATAATGGTGGGTGAGTAAGAGCTCTGGTTTTTCAATAACTTCTTTCTCTCTGATGATAATCTCTCTAGAGAGGGACTCTCAAAGAACATCCTTCCCTCATAAGTGGTTGAGGCCCATAAATAGAGCCCCCTACCCACACACCACCACTCTCGAGGTGCCTCAGTATTTCACAACTGTGAAAGACATCCCTCATACTTTATGTCACAAACATTAAATTCTTGATGGACTGGTCAACTCTATATCATAAACATTAAATGCCAAGACATGCCTTTTGCCTAACCAATGTATGTCTGGGGGCTGTCACCCTAGAGGTGGCTTACCAACTGTCTGACAGCTCCAAATACCACAATGGTTTACTCAAGTGCAAATTTGACATTGCTTAGCTGGCTAGTGATATCACTTAATGTAGACGTGACATTAAGTAAAGGGTTATTTGGTTCACAACTCAACGCACGATGTAACTCAAGGCTGCTCCGCCCAAGGTTCCACAAACAAAGGTCCTTCAGTGTTTTACCAGGTGTATCTAAGATGATCAAGACAAGCGCTAACGCTGCCTCACTTCTCAATCCTCCAAACCAAGTCCCTCTAAAGTTCCCATAGCTAGGTCATTCGATAGAGCCACTACACCAAATCCTGCAAATGGTCACGCCCAATTGGTCATGGCTTAAGTTCGTGACCAACTGATCATGACCTAAGTCCTTGACCAAATCATTTTTTTGGCGTGACCATATTCATTACCACACTGAGTTATGAATGCTCTGGAAGTGCTCACGACCCAAATCCCTGACCACTGTGGGTCACAAACTTGGACCGTGACCAAGTCGTGACCATTTGGCGCCAAATTTGCGCCAGAATTTCCTCCAATCTTGGTCGCGGATGGGTTACAGACTTGGACCGTGACTAGAGGCATGATGAAGCACAAAACATACACATATGGGGTCACGACTAGCGGTCGTGACTGTTTCTTGGTGTGGGTCGCGGCTATGGGTCGTGACTATCCCTCAATCAAAAATCTGCTCTTGGTTGCGCACGGGGTTCACTTCTGTAGGCCGAGACCATTCGTCAATCAGATCGCCACTCCATGGAGATTATGGGTTACGATGGTGGGTCACGGCGAGAGCCGTGGCCATGTCATTCATAAAAAAATGAGGTGCTTGATTTTGGTTTACATTTGCCCCTTTTCATTTTTATTTTCCCGCTTCTCTCTCTCGTCAAAGAGGAAGTTATAGATGACCATAACTTCTCTCTCATTTGGATAAACAATCCTTATACTGAATGTTGTAATGGTGGTGGTCGGGTTTCAGCCACACCAAATGATCATAGCTACTGGCGATTTCGGTTCGGGTTGTTTTGATGGTGGTGGTCATGTTTGTGGTGGTGGAGATGGAGATGGGTACAATTGGACAGTTAGAAATGGAGATAAATTTGAGTAAAGTTCCATTTGCTTTCGATTTTCATCCTTCAAATCAGCTCGTAGCTCCTGTTGTTGTTGCATCACTCCGATTAATAATAACCCGAAGGCTGCCAAAGAACTCTGAATTTGTTAGAATTTTCCTTTTGCTGGTAATATAAAGATAAATTTAACTAACTCTGTTTTATGTTGCGTGTTTTCAGTAGCTCTGATTTGCTGCCCTGTTTTGTTTCTTTTTTCCTTGTAACCAAATATAGGTAAGTACCCAAGATGTGAAGATGGTATATAAGATAAGGATAATGATAAGATGGTCAAAGTGCATTGTTCATCTGATGTTGAAGTTATGTATAAATTTTGTAATGATTTTACATCTAGATTTCTAGAGAATTTTTATGACTTAGTTTTAATGTTTAGGTCTAGTTATATTTTAATTTATATATTTTCATCGTTTATATGGGTTTTAATTTTATTTAATATATACTTTGTGTATCTAATCTGCTTGAGAGTTTACAGCATTGATCAGTGGAATTGAAAACCAATTTTATTATTAATGAAAGTTTGTTTTATATTTTTGGAACCTACAATTTTGTATATTGTTAATTGTTTATTGATAGTTTAATATATACGTCTAGCTTTGTGTTTTGGATGTATTTTTCGTTTGTCATTTATAGTTGTGGGTCTGTGTTGACATATATTTTATTATTTTTTTGAAGTTGGTTCATCCATTCCCAGCTGATCAAAAAAATCATCTTTGATATTTCTTCTCGTTGTTTGTAGGGTATATCATTCATTTTGGGATGTTACTCCGAGGATTCTTCAACCCAATGGTACTCCGAGGATTCGTCACCCAAATGGTAGATACACACACATAATATCATATATCTATATATAATATTTTCAATTTCTATTGTTATATTCTAATATTATAGAATGCTTGGATGATATTAACCATATTAGGGTGTTGGAAGTTGATTGACGTAAATGACGTCAAATGAGAGCAAGAAAAGATAATCTCTCTCTAAACTCTCTCAAATCACAACATCTCAAAATCAAGGAATGACTCAAATGAGCCTACATAAGGGATATTTATAGGAAGGAGATTGCTTGGCCTCTAAGATAAAAATCTAATTACATTTATGTTCCCAAGGGCAAATAACCTTCCTTCTTCTAAATACTAACAAAACAACTAATAGAAGAAAATACATCTAAAAAGGGAAATAAAAGAAACAAACAAAAATACAATAAAACCCTAAAAATTACTAAATAACCCTCATTCTTCATTCACATCATTCTCTCTGCCTTCGAAAAAGTTCGTCCTCGAACTTTGAGATTGAGTTTGAATGCAAAAAGACCCAAAATTGCGAAAGAGGCAAAACTTGATGGGTCAAAATTGAATTTCTAAAAACTTGAGAAATAAGAGGGCATTCTTCAATTCTTGCACTAATCTTCATCTTCTTCCTCTTGCCACTCATGCCAACATCAAAATTATTTACCCCCGGGGTCAAAAACCAAGGGTTTGTTGTGAAACCCTAGTTCTTGAATTTGTTCTTGAAAGGATCCAAACAAAAGGGGGTATGTGGTGATGTTAGGATTTGATTTGTTGGATTCTTATACACGAGGGGATAGAAACCCTAGGGTTTCTTGATCAGGAAGGTCTTTCGGGCTTCAGGTTGTCCCGCTTAGGGTTCTTAATGTTGTTGGAGGGTGACACTGAATTGCAGTGGTGACGTATGGCAGCTGTTGGAGTTTCTGGCCACGCTGGACAGGTAGGAGGACTTGGTCGATCACCGGAATGGTGGTCCGACCATATCTTGGAGAGGAGGATAGCGACAAGGTGTCAAAATGAGGTGTGGTGCCGGACGACCCCCAATATAGTTTTTCAGCAGCTTTTGGCCTTTGTCTGGAGCAGCAGGTGCACCGATGACCGCCGACATGAAGATTTGGCATGTCCGATGTTTTTTTTTTTATTGAAATAAGGCTTTTAGGGCTGGATTTTGGCCAAAAATCTGTTTGTGTCATAATTGGGTTGCTATTGGAAAGAAGGGGATGGAAGGGGTTGTTTAATGCTAGAGAGAGGTCGAAAGTGTTGAGGATGACCGGACACAAGTCGGGGGAGTAGATCGGTGGTGGATCAGTACTGTTTGAGGTCTTAAACTGTGCAAACATGATAGTTGCTGCCAGATGACTACTGGAGGGACTGTTCAACTATTTGTCGGTCAGAATAGTGACATCAGGGCATTTTGCAGCCACCAAAATGGTGTTCCGACACTGAGAAATGGTCATACGACTTGGTTTTGGTGGTTCGTGCACAAACAAAACAAGTTCTGGTGCTGGAGGTTGTCCACCAGAGGTTGTCGGTGGTCGACCATCTTAGATGGGAAGAGCGATGGGCAGAGGAGCTTCGTTGGCCACCAAAATGGTGGTCCGACCATGGGTGTGGGTCTGGGAATTTCGTTTGGGGTGTTCTTCCCCATGGATGGAGTTGTTCGGTAATTGGGTTTGACCAAAGGGGCTGGTCGCAGGGCCTGTTTGAAAGGAGCAAGGGGTATGACCTTATTGATGGTTATGTGTGGCTGCCGAGGGGTGCTTCCCCTCTTGTGGCTGGTTGGTGACTGAAATTTGCCAACAAATGATGGTGGTTGCATTTTGGGGGTAAATGAAATTAGGGTTTTGATTTTTTTTGGGTGGGGGTGCAAAAATGGGTTGCGGAAGCGTGGGTGGGGTTTGGGGGCTAGGGTTAGGGTTATGATGGTGGGTAACAATTTGGGTGGTGGTGGAGTATTTCGTGCTTCGATCTCATCAAACCGGGCCGTCAATCGGTTGAGGGCCTCAAAGATTTGATTGAATGTGTTTTTTTCGGAGGTGTTCATCCTTTCTTGAACCACCTTGACGTTGTTTAAGAAAATTTGTTTTACAACAACAACAACCAGGTGGAGCGACTAGACTCTGATACCAATTGACGTAAATGATGTCAAATGGGAGCAAGAAAAGATAATCTCTCTCTAAACTCTCTCAAATCACAATATTTCAAAATCAAGGAATGACTCAAATGGGCCTACATAAGAGGTATTTATATGAAGGAGGTTGCTTGGCCTCTAATCTAAGAATCTAATTATATTTATGTCCCTAAGGGCCAATAACCTTCCTTTTTCTAAATACTAACAAAACAACTAATACAAGAAAATACATCTAAAAAGGGAAATAAAAGAAACTAACAAAAATACAATAAAACCCTAAAAATTACTAAAAATAACCCTCATTCTTCATTCACATCATTCATGCCCACACTGAATCTTGTAGAGTTATTCGATTTATCAACGAGGGACATGGTAATGCCTTTAATTATTATGTATTGTTGCTGTTGTTGTTGTTGTTGTTGTTGTTGTTGTTGTTGTTGTTGTTGTTTTTGTTGTTGTTGTTATTATTGAAATTTAGTGGGCTGAATGTTTATGTGTATTGGACATTATAGAAATTATTACTAGGTCTCTGGATTGTGGGATTTTGGCAACGGATGTTGAGACGGGATTTTGGGGTTATTATTTATTTGATCTATGCCCTGCTATATTGAATATGTTGTTCACTGTTTTCACTTTGGAATTTGTTATTATATTGAATATGTTGTTCATTATTTTTAGGAAGAAGATAAAGTTAAAGGGTATTACCAAATATTAGCAAATATGGCTATTCGTAAGTTTTCCATAATAATTATTATTGTTTTATAAATATAGCAAGTATGGCTATTAGTAAGTTTTTTGAATGATCTTAATCTTTTCCGATTGGGTTTTGGGGGTTGGGGTGGGTTCAAATTCCAATGGATTTTTGGGTGGGGGAGGGCTAAAACAATGAGTTAACGGGTAATTTGAAAATATAAGGACTTATGCTTAAACAATAGATTAATTTGAAAATATGAGGACTTAAGCTTAAAAACAAGGCATTAGAGGGTGAAAACCAAAAACAACCCCCGTATGATTCCGTGAGAGGCACCAACAACTCTCACGGGACCAATGTAACTCGTAGGAACTAACCGTGCGATCACGGGACTATCGGTTTGAGAATGCGATGATAATTTGAAAATTTCTAGACTTAGGCTTAAAAACATGGCGTTAGAAGGTAAAAACCCAAAACAGCCCCCGTACGATTTTGTGAGAGGCCCCAACACCTCTCACGGGACCAATATAACTCGTAGGAACTGACCACGCAATCACGGAATTCTCGATTTGAGAATACGATGATAATTTGAATATGTTTATACTTATGCTTAAAAATAAGGCGTTAGAAGGCAAAAACCCGAAATAGCCCCCGAACAGACTAATGAGAGGCACAAACTCCTCGCACAGGATCAATATAACTCGTCGAAAATGTCGTCATGATCACGAGACTCCTGATTTGAGAATACAAGGATAATTTAAGAATATCTAGACTTAGGCTTAAAAATATGGCATTAAACAACCCCCGAATGACCCTGTGAGAGGCACCAACACCTCGTACGGGATCAATGTAACTCGTAGGAACGGACTGCGCAGCCACAAGATTCTCGATTTGAGAATACGACGATAATTTGAATATTTTTAGAATTAGGATTAAAAACATGGCATTGGAAGGTAAAAACGCAAAATATCCCCCGAACGGCCCCGTGAGAAGCACCAACACCTCGTACGGGACCAATGTAACTCGTCGAAACTGACTGCGTAGTCATGAGACTCCCGATTTGAGAATACGACGGTAATTTGAATATTTGTAGACTTAATCTTAAAAACATGGTGCTAGAAGGCAAAAACTCGAAATAGCCCCTGAACGGACACGTGTGAGGCACCAATACCTCAAACGGGACCAATTTAACTCGTAGGAACTGACCGTACAGCCACGAGACTCCCGGTTTGAGAATACGATGATAATTTTAATATTTTTATAGATTTAGATTTAAAAATATGGCGTTTAAAGGAAAAAACCAGAAACAACCCTCATACGGCCCTGTGAGAGGCACCAACACCTCGCACGGGACTAATGTAACTCGTAGGAACTTACTGCACAGCCACGACACTCCCGGTTTGAGAATACGATGATAATTTTAACATTTGAAGACTTAGGCTTAAAATCATGGCGTTATAAGGCAAAAACTCGAAATAGCCCTTGAACGGCCCCGTGGGAGGCACAACACCTCTCATGGGACCAATGTAACTCGTAGGAACTGATCGCGCAACCACAGGACTCCTGGTTCGATAATACGATGATAATTTGATATTTCTAGACTTAGGCTTAAAAACATGGTGTTTAAAGGTAAAAACTCGAAATAGCACTCGTACGGTCCCGTGAGAGGCACTAACACCTTGTGGGGGACCAATGTAAATCGTAGGAACTGACCGCGCATCCACGGGACTCCCGGTTTGAGAATATAGCAATAATTTGAATATTTTAAGATTTAGGCTTAAAAACATGGCATTATAAGTCAAAAACTTGAAACAGCCCCGGAACGTCCTCGTGTGAGGCACCAACACCTCGCACGGTACCAATGTAAATCGTAAGAACCGACCACATAGCCAGGGGACTCCCGATCTGATAATACAACGATAATTTGTAGACACCCAATTCTGTTACCTCCTAACTCTCCTAAGGTCCCTAGCACCTCCCTTCATCACTACAAACCCAGGTCATATCCCGAGTACTAACTTAGAAGCCATCGGGCACCCCCAGGCTCCGTTTGACCAAAAAGTCAAACTCTTCAGCTCAACCGAGGCTAAATGAATCTTTGAAGGGCACTGAAATCCCTTTCCAACAGTCTGTCCCATGCGCGATTCCGACTTACCATGCGGACGAACGATCCATTTGCATCTGAAACTTGATCCGGAGGCCACCGGGAGTTCTCGGGCTCTATTTTACCTAAGTAAACTCTTCAGATCAATCGAGAGTGAATGGATATTTGAAGTGAATTGAAACCCCTTTCCAATGGTCCGCTCTGTGCGCGATTCAGACTTACCACGCGGACGAACGATCCATTTGACTCCAAGAGGTCACCGAATGCTTCCAGGGCCCGGTTGACCAAAGTTAACTCCGCAAACTGGGTCAAACTCTTTGGAATGTCTAAGTACATCTCCTAACCTTTCCAATGATCCATCCCGTGCGCAATTCGAACTTACCATGCGGACGAACGATCCGTTTGCGTCCGAACGATTCCTCGTCCAATGGACTGACAAACGCTTCCGAGCCATATTTGACCCAAAGTCAACTCCCGACCCCGGGAGCGGTCCAAAGGACTTTCAAAATTATCTGAATCACCTTTCCAACAGTCTATCCCGTGCGCGATTCTGACCAATAATTTGCCCTCGACAGCCAATTTTTTGAAAAGGCCTGAAACACACTACCAAACGGTAGGTTCCAGACCCTGCCTATTGGCAGGTGCCGATAGGCAGGACCAGGTCTATTTCGATCGGCAATGACCTGGGCCTATAAAAGGAGGCCTTCACCTCATTTGAAAGAGGAGCCCAGATCTGATACAAATCGCTCTCAGCGAATCCCAAAAACCTCTCTCGAAGGCAGCGCGATTTCAACATCCAAATCCCTTCTTAACTTCCACTTTTCGTCATCCTTTTCATCAAACTTGGTTAATTAGCCACTCTCCATCATCATCCAAGTGCAAGGGCTACTCTCCAACATTCAAGATCAAGCTCAAGATCTTCAAGAAGGTCCAATTTTCTCAACTTTCTCTTCAAATTCTCTTAAATTCGCAATAACTTGTTTTATTATTTAGCACTTTTATTATCTAATCTCACACATCCTAATATAATTTTTATTTAGTAATATTGCACATCTCCTATTTTCATATAAATAAAACCCAAAAAAATAAGAAAAAGAGGGTTTGCTCATAAATTCCAAATAGGGATTCTCATACTTTTCTCACATTTTTCTCATAACTAAAACACTTTTTCTACATAAACACACACACTCACAAATAAGAGATCCACCATTTGGTTTTATGGGGTAAACCCCACCCCTCGTTTTGCATGCGAACTACGTGGACTTTGATGCCTTTATAGGTTACGTAGGCATCTCGGGGTAAAACCCGAGACTCGAGTCCTTTTTCTCACTTTTCTACCATTTTCTATCTTTTCTAAATCTAATCTTCTTATATTCTATATACTTGGTCTTAGTGACATATTACTCCATATGCGTTATCGTTCCATTATAACGATCAACGTAGGGGTAATCGCGTAAATCTTATTTTTCTAATATTATTTTTATACCTTCCTACGGATGACTCACTTTATCTCTTCCATGATACAAGTCGAGGATTCCTATCTCCACTATATATATACACATGCACACATATCACGAGGAAAAATAAAGGAAAATAGAAAATATCCATGAGAGACCGAAAGGGAAGAATGGATGCCTAACACCTTCCCATTTCGTAACTTAGCCTTCGAACCCTTCTCGAATCATTTTGATTTTGTATGCACCAGTATGTCTTTGGATGCCATCCTTCGGGATGGCTTCCTCTTTTTCTTTTGTTTGTTTTGAGTAAAATAGACTGGCGACTCTGAATCTCTCTACATTTTTACACCTCATCTCAAATGACGTCGGTCAAAGCGCTCTCGAGAGGGATGCGTGGGACCCAAGGATCCTTTCCTTCTTGCGTCCGCCCGTAAGTGAGGATCGGGGATGGCCACAGGCTTAAAAATAGGGCGTTAGTGGGTTAAAACCCAAAATAGCCCCCAAACGGCCCCGTGAGTGACACCTACACTTCGCAGGGGACCAATGTAACTCGTAGGACCTGACCGCGTGATCATCGAACTCTCGGTTTGAGAATACGATGATAATTTGCATATTTCTAGACCTAGGCTTAACAACATGGCGTTAGTGGGTGAAAACACGAAACAGCCCCCGAATGGTCCCATGAGTGGCCCCAATACCTCGCACGGGACCAATGTAACTCATAGGAACTGATCGCGCGATCACGGGACTCCCAGTTTGAGAGGACGATGACAATTTTCATATTTCTAAACTTAGGCTTAAAAACATAGCGTTAGTGGGTGAAAACTCAAAATAACCCCCGTACAGTCCCGTGAGTGGCACCAACACCTTGCACGGGACCAATATAATCCGTTGGAACTGAGCGCTCGATCACGGGACTTCCGATTTGAGAGTACAATGATAATTTGAATATTTGTAAACTTAGGATTAAAAACATGACGTTAGAAGGCAAAAACTCGAAACATCCCCTGAACGTCCCGATGGGAGGCACCAACACCTCATATGGGACTAATGTAACTCGTAGGAATGGACCGCGCAGTCACGGGATGCCCTGTTTGAGAATACAGTGATAATTTGAGTAATTCTAGACTTAGGGTAAAAATCATGACGATAGAAGGTAAAAACGCAAAACAGCCCCCAATCGGCCCCATGAGAAACACCAACATCTCGCACGGGACCAATGTAACTCGTCGAAACTAACTGCGCTGCCAAGGAACTCCCAGTTTGAGAATATGATGATAATTTGATTATTTGTAGACTTAATCTTAAAAACAAGACGATATAAGGCAAAAACTCAAAACAGCCCCCGAACGACCCTGTGGGAGGCACCAACACCTCACACGGGACCAATGTAACTCGTAGGAACTGACCGCTCAACCACAAGACTCCTGATTTGATAATACGATGATAATTTGAATATTTGTAGACTTGGGCGTCAAAACATGGCGTTAGAAGGTAAAAACTCAAAACAACCCCCGAACGTCCCCGTGGGAGGTACCAACAGCTCGCACGGGACCAATATAACTCGTATGAACTGATCGCTCAATCACAGGACTCCCGATTTGATAATATGATGATAATTTTAATATTTGTAGACTTAGGCTTAAAAATATGGCGTTAGACGGCAAAAACTCAAAACTGCCCCCAAACGTTCTCGTGGGAGGCATCAACACCAACACCTCACACGATACCAATGTAACTCGTAGGAACTGATCGCGCAGCGACGGGACTCCCGATTTGAGAATACGATGATAATTTGAATATTTATAGGCTTAGGCTTAAAAACATGGCGTTTAAAGGCAAAAACCCATAACAACCCCCGTACGGCCCCGTGAGAGGCACCAACACCTAGCACCGAATATAACTCGTAGGAGCTGGCCGCGTGATCACGGGACTGCCATTTTGAGAATACAATGATATTTTTGCATATTTCTAGACTTAGGCTTAAAAAACTGGGCTTGTGGGTGAAAATTCGAAATAGCCCACGAACATCCCCGTGAGTGGCACCAACACCTCGCACGGGACCAATATAACTCGTACGAACTGGCCGCGCGACCACGGGACTCCCGATTTAAGAATACGATGATAATTTGCATATTTCTAGACTTAGGATTGAAATATAGCGTTAGTGGGTGAAAACCCAAAACAGTCCCCGAACGGCCCCATGAGTGGCACAACACCTCGTACGGGACCAATGTAACTCGAAGGACCTGACCACGCGATCATGGGTCTCCCGATTTGAGAATACGATGATAATTTGCATATTTCTAGACTTAGTCTTAAAAACATGGCATTAGTGGGTGAAAACCAGAAACAGAACCCGAACGACCCCATAAGTGGGGTCAACACCTCGCACGGGACCAATGTAACTCGTAGGAACTGACTGCGCGATCATAGAACTACCGATTTGAGAATACGATGATAATTTGCATATTTCTAGTCTTCGGCTTAAAAACACGGTGTTAGTGGGTTAAAACCTGAAACAACCCCCGAACGGCCCCGTGAATGGCACAAACACCTCGCACAGGACGAATTTAACTCATAGGAACTGACCGCGCGATCACAGGACTCCCGATTTAAGAATACGATGATAATTTGCATATTTTTAGACTTAAGCTTAAAAACACTGTGTTAGTGGGTGAAAACCCAAAACAACCCCTGAACGGCCCTGTGAGTGGCACCAATACCTCGCATGGGACCAATGTAACTCATAAGAACTGACCACGGAGCCACGGGACTCCCGATTTGTGAATACGATGATAATTTGCATATTTCTAGACTTAGGCTTTAAAACATGTCGTTAGTGGATGAAAACCCAAAACAACCCCCGAACGGTCCCGTAAGTGGCACCAACACCTCACACGGGACCAATGTAACTCGTAGGACCTGACCGCACGATCACGGATCTCCCAATTTGTGATACAATGATAATTTGCATATTTCTTGACTTAGGCTTAAAAACAGGGCGTTAGTTGGTTAAAACCCAAAATTACCCTCGAACGTCCCCATGGGAAGCACCAACACCTCGCACGGGACCAATGTAACTAGTAGGAACTGTCCGCACAGTCACGGGACGCCCGATTTGAGAATATGACGATAATTTGATTAGTAATAGACTTAGGCTTAAAAACATGACGTTAGTGGGTGAAAACTCGAAACAGCCCCTGAACGGCACCGTGAGTGGGGCTAACACCTCGCATGGGACCAATGTAACTCGTACGAACTGACCGCGCGACCACAGGACTCTCGATTTGAGAATACGATGATAATTTGCATATTTTTAGACTTATGATTAAAACATAGCGTTAGTGGGTTAAAACCCGAAACAGCCCCCCAACGGCTCTATGAGTGGCACAACACCTCGCACGGGACCAATGTAACTCATAGGAACTGACCGCGCGATCACGGGTCTCCCGATTTGAGAATAATACGACAATTTTAATATTTGTAGACTTAGGCCTAAAAACATGTCGTTAGAAGGCAAAAACTCAAAACAACCCCGAACATCCTCGTGGGAGGCACCAACACCTTG
Source organism: Sambucus nigra (assembly GCA_949130495.1). Lineage (NCBI taxonomy): Eukaryota > Viridiplantae > Streptophyta > Magnoliopsida > Dipsacales > Adoxaceae > Sambucus > Sambucus nigra. The sequence continues at coordinate 690,512,176 of OX422209.1, forward strand.
CACAGTACTAATATAACTCGTAAAAACTGATCGCGCAACGATGGGACTCCCGATTTGAGAATACGTCAATAATTTGAATATTTCTAGACTTAGGCTTAAAAACATGGCGTTTAAAGGCAAAAACTAGAAACAACCCCCGTACGGCCCCGTGAGAGGCACCAACACCTCACATACTACCAATGTAACTAGTAGAAACTGATCGCGTGATCACGAGACTCCCAATTTGAGAATACAATGATAATTTGCATATTTCTAGACTTAGGCTTAAAAACACTGCGTTTGTGGGTGAAAACCCGAAACAGCCCACGAATGGCCCCATGAGTGGCACTAACACCTCGCACGGGACCAATGTAACTCCTAGGACCTGATCGCGCGATCACGGGTCTCCCGGTTTGAGAATAAGATGACAATTTTAATATTTGTAGACTTAGGCTTAAAAACATGGCGTTAGAAGGCAAAAACTCAAAACAGCCCCGAACATCCTCGTGGGAGGGACCAACATCTCGCACGGTACTAATATAACTCGTAGGAACTGATCGCGCAACGACGGGACTCCCAGTTTGAGAATACGTTAATAATTTGAATATTTCTAGACTTAGGCTTAAAAACATGGCGTTTAAAGGCAAAAACCGAAACAGCCCCCGTACGACCCCGTGAGAGGCACCAACAGCTCACACAGGACCAATGTAACTCGTAGGAACTGACCGCGCGATCATGAGACTCCCAGTTTGACAATACAATAATAATTTATATATTTCTAGACTTAGACTTAAAAACACTACGTTTGGGGGTGAAAACCCGAAACAGCCCACGAACGGCCCCGTGAGTGGCACCAACACCTCGCACGAGACCAATGTAACTCGTAGGAATTGACCGTGTCAGTTTGAGAATACAATGATAATTTGTATATTTCTAGACTTAGGCATAAGAACATAGCGTTAGTGGGTGAAAACCTAAAACAGCCCCCGAATGGCTCTGTGAGTGGGGTCAACACCTCGCACGGGAACAATGTAACTCCTTGGAACTAACCGCGCCATCATGAGACTCCCGATTTGAGAAAACGACGATAATTTGCATATTTCTAGACTTAGACTTAAAAAAGGGCGTTAGTGGGTTTAAACCCAAAACAGCCCCCGAATGGCTCCATGAGTGGCACCAACACCTTGCACGGGACCAATATAACTCATAGGAACTGATCGCGCGATCACTGAAACTCCTGGTATGAGAATACGATGATAAGTTGCAGATTTATAGACTTAGGCTTAATAACATGGCCTTAGTGGTTGAAAGCCTGAAATAACTCCCGAACGTCCCTGTGAGTGACCCCAACACCTCGTACGGGACCAATATAACTCGTAGGATCTGACCGCGCGATCACGGGACTTCCGATTTGAGAATACGATGATAATTTGTATATTTCTAAACTTAGGCTTAAAAACATGGCATTAGTGGATGAAAAATCAAAGTAACCCTCGTTCGGTCCCATGAGTTACACTAACACCTCGCACAGGACCAATGTAACTAGTAGGAACTGACCGCTCGATCACGGGAGTCTCGATTTGAGAATACGACGATAATTTGAATATTTATAGACTTAGGCTTGAAAACATGGTGTTAGAAGGAAAAAACTCAAAACAACCCTCGAACGTCCCCGTGGGATGCACCAATACCTCGCATGGGACCAATGTAACTCGTAGGAACTGACTGCGCGGTCACAAGACTCCCGGTTTGAGAATACGATGATAATTTGAATATTTCTAGACTTAGGCTTAAAAACATGGTGTTATAAGGTAAAATGTGAAACGTCCCTCGAACAGCCCTGTGAGAGGCACCAACACCTCGCACGGGACCAGTGTAACTGTTTGGAACTGACCGCACAACCACAGGACTCTCGATTTGAGAATATAATGATAATTCGAATATTTCTAGAATTAAACTAAAAAACATGGCGCTAGAAGGAAAAAACACGAAACAACCCCCGAACGACCCCGTGGGAGGTACCAACACCTCCCATCGGACCAATGTAACTTATAAGAATTGATCGCGAAGCCGTGTCACTCCCGGTTTGAGAATACGATGACAATTTGAATATTTTCAGACTTAGGCTCAAAAACATGGCGTTAGAAGGCAAAAAATCGAAACAGCCCCCGAACGTCCTTGTGGGAGGCACCAACACCTCGCACGGGACCAATATAACTCGTAGCAACTGACCGCGCAGTCACAGGATACGCGGTTTGAGAATACGATGATAATTTGATTATTTCTAGACTTAGGCTTCAAAATATGGCATTAGAAGGCCGAAATAGCTCCCGAACGACACCGTGAGAGGAACCAACACCTCGCACGGGACCAATGTAACTTGTAGGAACTAACTGCGCAGCCACGTGACTCCCGATATGAGAATACGATGATAATTTGAATATTTCTAGATATATGATTAAAAAAAGACGTTAGAAGGGGAAAACTAGAAACAGCCCCGAACGGACCCGTGAGAGGCACCAACATATCGCACAGGACCAATGTAACTCGTAGGAACTGACGACGTAGTTACGGGACTCCTGGTTAGAGAATACGAGGATAATTTGAGAATATCTAGACTTATGCTTAAAAATATGGCGCTGAGGGTGAAAACCCAAAATAGCACCCGAACGATCCCGTAAGAGGCACCAACATCTTGTACGGGACCAATGTAACTCGTAGGAACTGACTGTGCAGCCACGGGATTACCGATTTGAGAATACGATGATAATTTGAATATATTAAGATTTAGGCGTAAAAACATGGTGTTAGAAGGTAAAAACGCAAAATAGCCCCCGAACGGCTCTGTGAGAGGCACCAACACCTCGTACGGGACTAATGTAACTCGTAGGAACTGACCGCACAGCCATGAGGCTCCCAGTTTGAGAATACGATGATAATTTGAATATTTATAGACTTAAGCTTAAAAACACGGCATTAGAAGGGAAAAACTCAAAACAACTCTCGAATATCCTCGTGGGAGACATCAACACCTCAAACGATACCAATGTAACTCGTAGGAACTCATCACGCAGCGACGGGACTCCCAATTTGAGAATACAACGATAATTTGAATATTTCTACACTTAAGCTTAAAAACATGGCGTTTAAAGGCAAAAACTTGAAACATCACCCGTATGTCCCCGTGAGAGGCGCCAACACCTCACATACTACCAATGTAACTCGTAGGAACTGACCGCGCGATCACGAGACTCCCAGTTTGAGAATACAATGATAATTTGCATATTTCTAGACTTTGGCTTAAAAACATTACGTTAGTGGGTGAAAACTCGAAATAACCCCTGAACGGCTTCGTGAGTGGCACCAACACCTAGCACGGGACCAATGTAACTCGTAGGAACTGGCCACACAACCACAGGATTCCCGGTTTGAGAATATGACGATGATTTGCATATTTCTAGACTTAGGCTTAAAAAGAAGCCGTTAGTGGGTGAAAACTTAAAATAACCCCCGAATGACCCGTGAGTGGCACTAACACCTCGCACGGGACCAATGTAACTCGTAAGACCTGACCACGCGATCACGGGCCTCCTAGTTAGAGAATATTATGATAATTTGAATATTTCTAGACTTAGGCTTAAAATAGGGCGTTAGTGGGTTAAAACCCGAAATATCCCCCGAACAGCCCCGTGAGTGGCACCAACACTTCGCACGGGACCAATGTAACTCGTAGGAACTGACCGCGTGATCACCGGACTGTCAATTTGAGAATAGGATGATAATTTGCATATTTTTAGACTTAGGCATAAGAACATAGCGTTAGTGGGTGAAAACCTGAAAAAGCCCCCGAACGGCCCTTTGAGTGACACCGACACTTCGCACGGGACCATAGTAACTCGTAGGAACTGACTTATTTGATCACCGGACTTTCGATTTGAGAATATGATGATAATTTGCATAGTTTTAGACTTAGGCATAAGAACGTAGCGTTAGTGGGTTAAAACCTCAAACAACCCCCGAACGACCCCGTGAGTGGCCCCAACACCTCGTATGAGACAAGTGTAACTAGTAGGAACTGACCACGCGATCATGAGACTCCTGGTTTGAGAATATGACGATAATTTTCATATTTCTAGACTTAGGCTTAAAAACATGGCATTGGTGGATGAAAACCCGAAACAACCCCCCGAACGGCCCCGTGAGTAGTACTAACACCTCGCACCGAACTAATGTAACTCGTAGGAACTGATCGTGTGATCACGGGTCTCACGATTTGAGAATACGATAATAATTTGCATATTTCTAGACTTAGGCTTAAAAATATGGCGTCAGTGGGTGAAAACTCGAAACATTCCCGAACGACCTTGTGAGTGGGACCAACACATCGCACGGGACCAATGTAACTCATAGGAACTGATCGCGCCATCATGAGACTCCTGATTTGAGAATACGATGATAATTTGCATATTTCTAGACTTAGGCTTAAAAATACTGCGTTAGTGGGTGAAACCGAAAACATCCCCCAAACGGCCATGTGAGTGGCGCTATCACCTCGCACGGGACCAATGTAACTCAAAGGAACTAACCCGGCGATCACGGGACTCCATGTTTGAGAATACGACGATAATTTGCATATTTCTAGAATTAGGTTTAAAAGATGGCGTTAGTGGGTGAAAACCCGAAACAACACCCGAACGGCCCTGTAAGTGGGGCCAACACCTCGAATGGGACCAATGTAACTCGTAGGAACTGATCGCGCCATCACGGGACTCTCGATTTGAAAATACGATGATAATTTACATATTTCTAGACTTAGGCTTAAAAACACTCCGTTAGTGGGCGAAAACCCGACACAGTGGGTGGCACTACCACCTTGCACGGGACCAATGTAACTCGTAGGAACTGACCCCGCGATCACGAGACTCCTAGTTTGAGAATACGACAATAATTTTCATATTTCTATACTTAGGCTTAATAACATGGCGTTAGAGGGTGAAAACTCGAAACGACCCCCGAACGTCCCCATGAGTGGCACCAACAGCTCGCACTGGACCAATGTAACTCGTAGGAATTGACCGTACGATCACGGGGCTCCCAATTTGAGAATACGGTGATAATTTGTATATTTATAGACTTAGGCTTAAAAACTTGGCGTTAGTGGGTGAAAATCCAAAATAACCCTCGAACGACCCCATGAGTGGAACCAACACCTCGTACGGGACCAATGTAACTCGTAGGAACTTACTGCGCGATCACAGGACTCTCGATTTGAGAATACGATGATAATTAAAAAATATCAGGACTTAAGCAAAATATGGCATTAGTGGGTGAAAACTCGAAAAAAACCCGAACGACCCCGTGAGTGGCACCAAATCCTCGCACGGGACCAATATAACTCATAGGAACTGACCGTTTGATCACGGGACCCCCGGTTTGACAATATAAGGATAATTTGAAAACATTAGGACTTACGGTTAAAAACGTGGCATTAGATGGCCAAATCCCGAAACTGCCCCTGAACGGCTCCGTGAGAGGCACCAACACCTCGCACGGGACCAATGTAACTCATACGAATAGACCACGCGATCACAAGACTCCCGATTTGAGAGTACGAGGATAATTTACATATATCAGGACTTAGGCTTAAAAACATGGCTTTATAGTGCAAAAACTGGAAATAATACCCAAACGGCCCAGTGAGAGGCACCATCATCTCGCACGGGACCATTGTAACTCGTACGAACAGACCGCGCGATCACGAGGCTCCCGGTGTGAGAGTACGAGAATAATTTGAATATATCAAGACTTAGGCTTAAAAACATGGCAATTATAACTCGTATATGCAATTTTTCAGCTTGAATACGATTTTTCTAAAACTACTTAGTTACTGATATCATTTTTTTTTTATCCTATTTTTTACAGGATAACATTGTATCGTTTTCTTTTTTTCACGTGGAACGCATGAAGGAGGCAATGGTTTACAATATGAAGATTGTTTATATGATGTTGTTGACATTCAGGATTATATTTTTTATGTGTTACGGCCGTGCGGGCTTTTATAGTTTTATTGTTTAGTTTTACGTCTGTGCGGACTTTTATTGTTTGATTGTTAAATTTTATGGCCATGCGTGCTTTATAATTAGCAGGTTTTATATTAACAGGGTTTGGAATGTCCAGAAAACAGGGGAAACTCTGCCCAATTTTTTTTGTCCGTGAATTATTAAGACTCATAATATTTTTAAGTTTGTATGTATATTAGTCTATCAACAACGTTCCCGATTAGCAATTTGTGATTTTTTTTTATTGTTTTACCAATAAAAAATATTTGAAGCACCTCGTGCGCGTCCAAAATTATACGTAATAACCAGTCGCGCAGTCACGGGACCCCCAATTTATGGGTTGGACCTAATTTTTTTTTTGTTATTATAGTTAAATAAAATCATGGACTTTGTCCATGACCATTTTTATTTTTTTCGTCATGCTTAAAATTGGTCATGGTCAAAGTCCATGACCCCCAATCGTGATGAAAAATGGTCACGGGCTTTGGCCGTGACCATTCTTTCCCTTTTTTTTGTCGCAGTGTGGGTCACAGACTTTGGCCGCGATCATTTTTCGTCGCGATTAGGGGTCACGAACTTTGATCGCGACCATTTTTTTCCTTTTTTTTCATCGCGGTGTGGGTCACGGACTTTGGTCGGGACCATTTTTCGTTACGATTAGGGGTCACAGAGTTTTGCCGCGACCATTTTTTTTCGGTGCGGTGTGGATCACGGCCCAAGTTCGCGACCATCTGTCGTGACCCTCTCGGATCCGTGACACCAAATTAGTCATGGACTTGGGCCGTAACCCACGAAATTGGTCGCGCCCGAAATGGTCACGACCCAAGTCCGCGACCCACAGTCTTGGTCAGGGATTTTGGGCATAACCATTCGCCAGTTTTGGTGTAGTGAGCATGAAAGCCCTCCCAGGCCCTTCCAGGCCTGGTCTCTCACAAGTACTGTTTGACCTCACACTAAATAAAATTATAATCTTACAGATCATAATCAATGAAACGAAAGATACAACAAGACTAAGTAAGATAACGAAGCTAAAAGATGAGCTCTCTTGGACTATTTCTTCGCTGGAAGATCTCCCTCGGTTGCCATGCTGAGCTGCCTCTCTTGAGCTTCCACGCTGAGCTGCATCGTTTGGCCTACCTCGCTGAGCTGCATCGCTGCCTTAATCCCTTGAGTCTGTTTTATTAGCTGGGGGGGATTATTTCTAATCTCGAGATTATCTTCAAGTCCCGCCTAAAATCACCACTCGGAACAATCATATAGACGCGTCATCTAAAGTCAGCAATGGAACAATCACAACAGTCCATATGAACTCCCAGTCCAATTCAACCCAGGAACACCCACGAGCACTCCCTATTGACACGCATTCACTTCAGCCCAGTAGCTCCCTCAAGTGACACCTAATCAGTAGTAGAGATCATCTCTATAAGAGAAACTTCACAAAATTTTGTACTTGGGTTCCAAAAATAATTCACATAAAGCAATTGGGATTATTATGGATTGAAAACCAAGGATTAAAACCTTAAAAGTGAGAAGGCAAAGTATTCTACCAAATCAGTTTCATGTATAAAAAATTCTCAGGTCTTTTGAATAAAAATAACTGTTTAACACGTTATTTATAAAAACGTTAAGGCAGCACGTCGCTTGAACGAAAAGTGTATCTCTCTCAAACGTTGACAGCTGTCGCTCGAACAAGCTTCGCGCGACTGTAAGTTGTCGCTCGAACGAAACATCTAAGTCACTCGAACGAAATTTAATAAAAATAAATTTTTTATTTCGCCAGAAAATACTCCACCTCAAAACTTTACAAAATACTTTTGACAAAAAACTCTGCTCCAACACTTAGAAAATATTTTTAAAAAAATTATCCCAACACTAAGTGAACCGTTAAGCTACTCAAAGATAACTTTACCAAAATTAATCTCGCGAAGGTTCGAATGTTGAGGAACTTTGATATTCGGATCCATCTTAATGCATGATTGATCTTGAATAAGTCTTCGACGGTTATAGCAGTATGCAACATACTCTAATGTAAACATAACAATAACATAATGTCCTTGCAAATTACTTTTTTAACGGTATTCCCCGTGCACGATTTGGACTTACGGATTGCGTTTTATGACCATTTTTCCATAAAATCTGCACGAGACTACCAATTGGCAGACCCATTTCCCTGTATATCTCTTGGGTTACCTGCCGATTGGCAAGGCAAGAACTATGCCGATCGACAGTCCCCCTACCCTATATAAGGAAAGCATGAGCTCACTTCGAAAGGCACCCCATATCCATCAATATCAGTGATCTCGACAATATTGTTCTGCAATCAGAGAAGTTTCCTTGTGTGAAATTCCTTTCCACCTTTCATTCCCATCATCCTCATATTTAATATAACAAAAATCCCATTCTCTCTCATCCTACATTCATCGCAACTTACAAGGAAGCTCATCAAGGATCAAGGTCAAGCTTCATGTGTCCAAAGAATGTCCAAATATCTTTCTCCCTCTTCAAATTTCTTTATTTTTCACATTAGTAATATAAATTCTAAATTTAGCTTTTATTTTAGATCATAAACAACAATACCTCATCGTTTATTAGTTATATTGCACATAATTTATTTTCTATACAAAAAAAACCAAGATAAAGAGGGTTACACTTATAAATTCCGATGGAATTCTTCATCACATTTTCTCAAAACTAAAAATATCTTTTTTATGCACACACATATAATAAACTCCCATTTGAATCATAGGATAAACCCCACCCTTATGCCGCATGTGAACTACGTGGACTTTGATGCCTTTATAGGTAACATAGGCGTCTCGGGTTAAAACTTGAGACTCGAGTCCTATTTTCCTATTTTCATCTTTTTCCAATTTTATCCTTATATTGTTCATATATATCATACTTGTGATTCATACTTGTGCGTCTTATCTATGCTTATATTATCATTTCATCATAACGATCAATATCTTGATAAGCCCACACATCATATTTTTCTAATTATTATTTTTGGAATATTCTTATGAATGATCTCACTCCATCCTTTCCATGATGATAGTCGAGCGACTCCGATCTCCACTTATATATACATGCACACACACTTCTCGGACAAATTAAGGAAAATAGTAACATAAGTCCATGAGAGACCGAAAGGTAGGGATGGGTGCATAATACATCCCACTCTGTAACTTAGCCACCGAATCTCTGAACTATTGATTTCGTAAGCATTAGTTTGTATTTAATTCCGCTCTCTCGAGGCGGCGACATGTTCTTTTGCCTATTTTTTGAAAAATAGGTTGGCGACTTTATCGCTTTAAATCTCCCCAACACCGACGATGATCGAAGCACCCCACGATGTAGCAAGGGGTGCGGGACCTTTATATCTCCCTCCCCCCCCCCCCCTCGAAAGCGCCCTAGGAAGGAAGGGGAAGATTCTCGGGGATGGACACATCTAGTGTTCCGAGGTATTGGTAATATAGCTCGTGTACTTATTAATACGTGACACTTCGTATTTCATATTGGCATGTTCTTCCACTTGGATTAGAATATGACTACTCGTTGAGGGGAACCATCTAATACATATGCGGTATGCTATAATTTGGTCCTTGGAATCCTGAAGCCCGCACCTCTTGTCCTCCCCCTTGTGTCCCTTCTTAAGTACTATGGTTAGGGCATCTAAGTCAATGTCATAGGGTTGCACTGATACTGACTGGTCGTCATGCCTTGTATTGTTTCATCTTGTATAATATTATATTTAGGACTATAATGCCAACACTATTTTATTATAGCATGTATATATAATCATTAAATTCAAACTGACTAGAGTCAAAGCCAATTTGTCTAAGAATTGTTTGGCCTATGTATCACATCGATCATGCAAGTACAAATTGACCTTATTGGTCCTTTCCACTTGTTTACCCTTCAAATCATCATATAATTTGGACCCAATTTTGTGTACATCAACTTTCTTTGCCATGTTATGTCTATTTTTCTCCTCATGGGCAAGTTTTTTCGTCATGACCTCTTTCTCCAAGAAGTCGTTCCATTGGTGTACGGGCATTTTAACATTTTGTGAAACTTTGTCTTGCAACCCCAAAACGTCATAACTTGATGTCCCCATTGGGAAGTGAACCTTTCAGAAGTTTTTCGATAGGTAATCGATTATTTAGCTACTCAGGAAAGAACAACTATTCTCAGAGCACGTGAGTATGTAAAATGTTTACAAAGTTGATTCCACAAGTTATCCTTTATGGCACGATTGAAATTCTTCGAGCTATTTGCTCCTAACTCCAATGCCCACAGTCATCTTTTCAAGATCCAAACAACAGGCTTTAAATATTTTGAACGTCATTTTTTCACTAGTAGGATTCCTAGTAACAGAGAACCAAATTTGCTTGTTATCTTGTTCTTCAGATTCCTCGATAACAGGAGTTAGATTAAAAGGGGTTTCTGGAGTTTGATGACTCGATGATGTAATACCCCGTACTTTTATTATTAATTATTTTTCATGTTCTTTTTTTCATTAATTTAATTGGGGAAAATATATTGGATTTTAGTAATTATAAATTCGCAAGATAAAGGATTAATATTTATTATAATTATTATTTCTTTGTTTATGATAAGTAAATAGTTATATGTTTTATTATATGTTACGTATGAGTGATAGCAACGGGTTATTATTATATGTTGATAGGGTGTTATATCAATGGAGAGGTATAATTTATAGGCGACGCATAGGGTTCGCACATGTCGAGCCCAATTGATGGGATGTTATCATATTTAGAGTTGGGTGACTCTAATAACCGTTTCGAGTGCACCGGTTGTTCGAAAAGGCTTGAAATAGTCAAAAATAGGTACCCCGTGTTATATTTGGTTTCCAGAGGCTTTTTAAAAATAACATGACCCATATAAGAGTAGGGGGTCATTTTACATTTACGGCTAAGAAAAAATAAGGATTAGGTTAATTAAGGAGATCTTTAAGAGGTTGGAAAGGTGGATGGTAGCCCACCTTTCATATTTTACACAAAAGATTGAGAGAGATATCCCTAGAGAAGAGAAAAAGAAAAAGAAAGAAGAAAAATCTTGCAGAAGAGAAGAGAGAACTCAACCCATTATCAAACAAGTAGATAAATGTAAATTTAATCCACTAAGGCAAGTAATACTTGCTTTAGATATCATAAAGACTCTAGTCATCTCTTTCTCTCTCTCTCTCTCTCTAGCAAACCCTAACCTTGATTAGGGTTTGCAAGCAAAACCCTACATCAAACACCATGAGAACAGAACCTAAACCTCCTGATCTAATTCCTAATGCAACTACACGGTACAAATCCTTTGTAAGCATTTTAACCTCTTATTCTAACCCATCAAAAATACCTCCCAAAACTCCATCCAAGTATAGAGGAGAACCTATAATATTATTCTCTCGTAAATACATAAAGAAACTAGCAGACACATTCAAACTCTCCATGGTTGGTAAGTTTTCTCATAGCAGGCCAAATATTGATATTATCATTAAATAGTTTGAAACTTTTGGCTTAAAGGTAGCTTATAGTATTGGGCTTCTTAATCAAAAACATATATTGATATGACTATTTTCTGAGGAGGACTTCGTTCGATTATGGATGAACGACCAGTGGTTTATTGGAAAATATCCAATGAGGACCTTTAAATGGTATCCTGAATTTCGTGTGGATAAAGAAAGTCCCATTGTTCCTGTGTGGATCTCATTCCTAGGATTACCAATCCATTTTTTTGCAAAAGAATCTTTTTATTCGATTGCTCAAGTGGTTGGTAAACCACTAAAACTTGATGCCTCCATAGCAACAGTTAATAGACCTAGTGTAGCTAGGGTATGTGTGGAACTTCACTTATTGAAAGAAAGACCCGATCGAGTCTGGTTAGGTTGTGAAGATTACGGATTATGGAAAGATATAGCTTATGAACAAATTCCACACTACTGTGGAAAATGTTTCAAGCGGGCCTCAAGGAAGAAAAATTCTTATTCAATATCAATGATTCTAATAAAGCCTTGACAACTCAAAAGAAAATATTAAAGCCTAACAATCCCCCTCAAGAATGGAAGTTAATTCAAAGAGAATAAGATCTAAATCATAAAACAGTCCAAGATAAACCAGCTAATGAAGAGAGAAGGAACTCCGGAAAAAACATGCCAAGAACCTCCCCTAATCATCTCACAAGCAGCAAATAAAGACTCCACCATTCAAGAACTCTAAATTTAGATTCAAGAAATTAATTTAGAAGTAAGCCTTCAGCAGTAACAATTGAAAAGTCCAATCAGCAAGGTGCATAGGAAGGTCATCACTCATAAAGCTATTCAGGCCCATATTGACAAAATCAAATCATATGATATTGATTATGAAGAAACAAGGATAATAGAAATTTTAAATCTGCCTCATACAGCTACAAAACTCCCAGAAAAAAGAAGCCATTCCCTTCATGACAACCTCTCTTTATCAGACAATGAAACAAATGCTTACGAAGAAACCCCTTTCTTAGAAGACCTCATTTTATTCTCAAAAGAGTTAAGAGTCCAAAATTCAACTATCAAAGAAGAAAAAAAAAGGAAGCCCTGATCAAATCTAAAAAATAATCCCTTGAAGCAGTCATCCATATCAATCAATCCAACAAAGAAGAACTGAAAAAAATCAATCAAATGCTTAACCCCATGCTCAAAAGGATTACCAGAGCCTATGGTAAGAAGGACTCAAAAGCTGCTTTTCCTAAATCTAATTGATTAATACAATCATATGGAATACAAGAGAGTAGGCAATAAATCAACCAAGAGAAGGCTTAAAAAACTTTGTAAGTTTCATAAACTTCCTTTTATTGCTATTTTGGAGCCTAAAATAGACAATCATAAGTTGGAGGATCTTCGAAGATTTCTTAATTTTGATGGGTGTGGAGCTAATATCAATAGCAAAATTTGGTGGCTGTAAAGATATGAAATCAAGTGTAATATGATTATTACTAGTGAGCAAGATGTGATTTTAAAGATGTCTCATCCTATGATTCATTCTAAAATTTTCATCAATATAGTTTATGCAAAGTGTCTAAGGATATATAGATATGAGTTATGGAGGAACATTGTATCTAACTCAACTTTATGCCTTTAAGACCCATACATAACTATAGGTGATTTCAACACTGTGGCAGACAGTTAAAAAAAAACTGGAGTTAGAGAAATAGATCTTAAAGGAGTTGAGGAGTTTAATAATTGCATCCAAAGGTCTGGCATAATAGACTTGTGGTATACAAGTACCAAGTTTACTTGGTATAACAGTAGAGACTATGAAAGGAGAATTTTGGAAATACTTGATCGTGGTCTAATCAATCAAAAATGGATGTCAGAATTCCCTTCAACTTCTGTGAAGATCCTAAAAAAACTATTCTAATCATTCCCCTTTACTTATCTCCTTTTGTCAAATAAGAGACCAAGTTGTAAGGCCAACTAAATTTCAGAACACATGGTGTAACCACAACAATTTTAAAGCAGTGGTTCGTGGTTCAAGAATCATGGGATATGGTCATACAAGGCAGTCCTCTCAACAAATTTGCTTTGAAGTTTTCAATTCTTAATCATGACCTTAAAGAGTGGAATAAGAAGAGTTTTAAAAACATTTTTTAAGAAGTTACGAACTTGGAAGATGATTTGTTGATTCTAGAAGATAAATACCAACAGCATCCAACTGAGGAGAATGTAGTAGGCATTGAAGACATCAATTATTTGCTAGAAGTCATTCCCAATTTAGTGTCTAATGAAATGAATAGTGATCTTACTAAAATCCTAAAGGAGGAGGAAATATTGGATGCAATCAAATATCTCAATACTGATTGTGTAGCTGGACCTGATGGGTTCAATGGCCATTTTTAGGTGAACTGTTAGAGTATCATCAAAGGGGAGTTGGCAACTGCCATCCAAGCCTTCTTTCTTGTAGGAGATATTCCATGGAGTTGGGGAGACACTAATATATGCTTGATCCCCAAAACTAGAAATCCAAAATATTACAAAGATTTCAGACCAATAAGTTTATGCAATTTTGCATTAAGATCATTTCTAAAGTCATTAATTCTATATTGGAGGTCTATCTGCCTAATCTAGTTTATCATAACCAGATAGGCTTGATAAAAGGGAGGAACATTTTACATAACATACTTTTTGGGCAAGAAATGATACAAAATGATACATCTCATTGATAGAAGGAATTTAGGAGGCAATGTGGTGATTAAATTAGATATGACAAAGGCATATGATAGAGTTTCATGATGGTTTCTCATCAAAGTCCTCAGAAAATTTAATTTTTGTGAAGGTTTTATAAATGTCGTTTGAAGAATAATATCTTCAAATTGGTTCTCTATATTAGTTAATGGTCAGCCCACTAATTGTTTCAAATCTTCAAGAGGCCTAAGACAAGGGGATCCTCTATCCCCTAGTTTGTTCGTTCTATGTGCAGAGGTTCTAAGTAGAGGTCTTCAAGAACTTGTGCAAATTGCTAAAATAGGCCATTTCTCCCATCCAAGGAAATGTGCTCTTATTAGTAACTTAGCATTTGCTGATGATATCATTATCTTTACTTAAGGTTTAAAGAGAAGCTTAAAATCTCTTATGTCTTTTCTCACTGATTATGAAAAATGCTCAGGTCAGCTCATCAACAAAGCCAAAAGCAAATTCATTTATCCAACAAAAACCAGTACTAAGAGGTCCAATATTATCCAAGAAGTCACAGGTTTAGAAAATGGCACAATTCCTATAAAATACCTAGGTTGCCACCTATTCAAAGGCAGGAAAAAGTCCATTTATTTTTAAGGTCTTGTTGCAAAAATAAGATCTAAAATTAAAGGTTGGAAGTCAAAATTATTATATCAAGCAGGTAGAATTGTCCTTATTAAAGTTATCCTAAGTTCTACGACTTTGCACACTCTAGCAGCCCTCAAACCTCCCAAACTTATTCTAAACACAATTGAAAAAGTGTTTAGTAATTTTTTTTGAGGATAACACAGAGTATGGGAGAAAATTACATTGGAGTAGATGGAAAGAGTTGTGCTATAACTTAGAGGAGGGAGGTCTTGGCCTAAGAAGTATGAAAGACATATCAAAATACTCTAGATGGAGAGTTTGTTGGAACTATATAGAAGGGGATAATCTGTGGGCAAATTTTATGAGGGAAAAAAATACAAAAATGGCTCCTTATCATTCAAAAGTTTCAAATCTCACCTTCATGAGATTGACCATTTAATCACTGATATAGAAAGTAAAAGTTTGAAAACCTTCTGAAGATGGAAAATTCAGTTTCAAATTAGCATACCAAATTATAAAACAATCAATAACATCCTCTTTTTTGTTTAAAAATATTTGGGATTATTATATTCCAAAAAAACTTTTCTTGTGGAGAAGTTTATTCAACAAAATCCCATTGGAGGGGATTCTACAAGCCATAGGCATCAAAACAGTTCCTATTTGCAGATGTTGCTACTCCTATTCAGAATACTTGAATCATCTTTTCATCAATGGACCTATATCAAGGGAGGTATGGTCTTATTTTGCAAACTTGATTGGTATTCAAATTTCATTTAGAGTTTTTCACATAATGTTTATGGAATGGTGGATTAGAAAACATTCTAATGCCATTATCCATTTCTTTGTAAAATCATTCCTTCTTATATTGTTTGGGAGATATGGAAGCACAAAAACAAATCCATCCATGAAGACGTTAAAATTAATTCTTCCAGTATAATTCAAGATGTAATACAAGATGTGCAATCCATTGCTTCATCTAATCCACTGAAATGTGGAAATATGCAATCAGAGTTGTCTCACCTATTCTATATAAGAACTATTGCAAAAAGATTATTGCAAAAGAGGCTTGTCAAATGGAATAGATGAACAGTGGAGATGCAAACTGAATACAGATGGAGCCTCAAAAGGCAATCCAGGTCCTACAGGTCATGGTGGGATTCTTAGGAATCACAAGGGATATTTTATATGGGCTTTCTCAAACTTTAGAGAAGTAGATTCAAATAATGTTGCAGAAGACAACATCATGCTTACAGGTCTTAATTTTTGCAGTCAAAATCAAATAATCATCATTAATGTGGAGTTTGACTCAAATTTTGAGACCTGGTGATATGTCATCACCAAATGAATTGATGTTTTTAGTGGAATCCATGTGATCCACACACACCACCCAATGTGGTGCTGATGTCTCAAAATTAGTTCAACAAAGTGGGTCTCCCTAACATTGATCTTAAAATATTAAAAAGGTTAATTTGATGTATATGCAGAGCGACAATTTTGATTAAATAAATTAATATTCAAAATGAAATGAATCACTAAGGCCGCTATTAAATCTTTATGCACATTTTCATTGGGGAGACGAAAAAGTTATGAAAGAGATACGAGATACTCGTTTTTTATTGATTTATTTTATGAGTAATTTTATAGGGATATACTTTATTATTAAAATATTTTGCTAACACACTGATGTGTCTTTAATACATTGTTTGATGGCATACAACCATGTGTCGTGAATTAATTTGATAATAGTGTTCATTAAAAGGAGAGAGAATAAGTGGATTTAGTGACGATTTAGAGCGCATTATGACCTATACCACTCTTCATAATGTGATTGTGAAAGAAGAACAGGACGAATTTGATCTTGAGCCGTGGCAACCCGATATCCTGAGAGGCGAGTTAGAACTCGTTGTGTTGCTGAATCGCAATGATATAAATGTGGAGTCCAAATATTTTCACATTCACACCTTTTGATTTCGCTGCAACTGGGGTTTTAAACTATATGATTTACAAGAACATTTGTGGAATTTGCAGGGTGGCTTATAATGTTTTTTTCCTTTTTGTATCTAATACCTAAATATAATTTTGGTGTCTGTTAACACTAGCTTGACATGTGGCTTGGCTTTAATGCTATTCTCACATAAAAGACACCCCAAATATATTACGATTTCTCCTCCCCGTATTGTGACACGTGGCAGTCATATCTTAAATTCATGCATTCGTTATTTCGAGGCATTCAAAGGCCATATATTGGGAAGGCAAACCATTTATTGAGCCTCATTTACTATCTAAAGACCTCAAACAATACAACCTTATTCCATTTGGAGCATTTGAACAGTTATAAATGAAAAGTTCCTCTGCATTTTCATCTCTCTCCCGCCATCTTTAGACGCTTTGAGTTGTGTGATGTCTTTTGAACTCCCTCACAATAAAGAAAAAGACACCTTCCTTCGTTATCATTATTGATCTTCGCCTTTAAAGAAAATGTCATCCAAGCATATAAGGGGACAACAAAATAAAAACCTGTAAATACATGCCCCAAACCTCCAACAGGCGACTCTAAAATGAAATGACTTCTTTGATTTTTTCCTTCTCAAACCATCTATGTACAAAACTAATTGACTATTGGTAGATCCTCATCACCACAAATTTCTTTCCCAGCCAGCAGTTTTCCGTATATAAGAGAAATGTTTATTTTCAAACAACAATAAAAATACTTTTCACCAACGCCTTAGATTTTTTAATCACAACGCTTTTGACCGGCTGACTGATTGTCGATGGATTTTTAATATAAATATTCCCAATGTATTATTTTTTATTTAAAAAAGAATGTTAAAATTACTTGAAACATGAATTCTCCATTCAACCATTTTTTTTATAAACGTTGATTTGATTGATTTGATAGTCACATTTTTCATTTTAAAATCCGTTGCAGGTTATATATACAATTGATAGACATTTTTATACAGGTATATATTCTTCAATCTTCTCAATAAAACTTTTTTCTTCTCCATCATTCTCTTTATAAGTTTCTCCATATCTATATCTTTATGGTATATATATGCATTTATATGTGCCAACTCCTTGATAAGTTGTTTGACTCAATCTCTAATTGATTTATCAAATTTAATTCACCCATGTATATAATCTCTTTAAAAAATTGTTTTATAAATATAAATTAGTTTTTAAAACAATAATCTTTTGATAAAAATATAAATAAAAGATTTTTTTTTTATAAAAGCTATAGTTTTAGCTCTCTTTTTTCTATAAAAATGTTACAGAAGTGAATTTTACAAAGATAAGTATGAATTATTTTATTATATATAAAAGTTGTATTTTTATAAAGTAATTTCCTAAAACTAAAGTTTTTAACTTCTTTTCTTTACAAAAATAGTGTTTTAGAAGCCTGTTCTTATAAATATAATTATAATCTTTTTAAAAAAAAAATTATAGCGTAACATAAACATGCAAATTTTACGGAATGTCTTAGAAAACTATACATTTTATTATAACAAAACATTTTTTTTGAGTTATACATCAAAAAAATTTATAATAAACAATTTTTTATAAATAACTCAAAAAATATTTTTTTATAAAGAAATATGAAATTTATATTAGATTTTGAACGTTATCAACAAAAACATATTTTCCTTAAAAAATTTATATTTATATATATAAATCAGCCTTTTGAAACACAATTTATGTAAAGAAATGAATTTAAAAACTAGAGCTTTTAGAAAATTACTTTATAAAAATATAATTTGTGTACATAATAAAATATTTTATAATTATCTTTATAAAATCAAGTTTTCTAAAAAAAAATTATAAAAAATGTTAACACTATAGTTTTATAAAAAAATTGTTTAAAAAATAATTTATATTTATAAAATAGTTTTTAATATATGTGTGTGTGTGTGTGTGTTCTCTTCTTTTTGTTTTCTTAATTCCCCTTACTTAATCATCAAATAATCTCCTTTTTGCATTTCAATTTTATATGCAAATATTTGTTTCGTACCAAATATTATACAAATAAAATACATATATTCGTTATCTTTTTATAAATTTTTCTACATTAAAGATATGTATAGGTCTTTTAATGTTACATATTTTATCTTTATTTTTCGTAAGTATGTTCATATTTTTTGCTTTATATAACAAGAAATTAAAAGCATTCGCGCATCGCGCGGGCTAAAAACTAGTTTTTAATTATTGGACTTTTTTTTTTACTTAATGGGTGAGATAATGACATATTTTAATATAATCCTCTCAAAATTAAAAAAATTAGACATAAACATCCGTTAAAAAAGCTATAAAATTAAAATTTGAGTGTGGCCTGGATTGTTTGGGAAGCCGTAGAAGATGTCAGGTGTTGAGTGGGCAGAGGAAGAGGAAGAGGAGGTGGAAGAGAAGATAGTAGTAAAAGGGATTGGGTCATACAAGGGAAAGGTGAGAGTGTTGAGCGGAGAGCCGTGGGAGGAGATGATGTTTCTGTGGGGCATCCAACAGCCAACTCTCTCCAAACAAAACGCCTTTGTCCAACAATCCTCTCTCAAACTCTCCCTCGACGCTTGTGGCCACTCTCTCCACATTCTCCAATCCCCTTCTTCCTTGGTACGTTTTATGCTCTCTAAATATTACCTAAACATACTAATTAAATTACCACAACTATCATTATTTGTTACTGTCTCTAAATATTACCTAAACATAAATACCATAAGTATGTAAGATGTGCTAAACATGTTCCAAATGTACGAGTAAAAAAGAGTTTGTCCATGATTTCCTCAACACGTTAAATTTTTTTAGTTAAAATGCAACTTTTGACTTCAATAATATAATAAATGAGAAGAAATTTCTCACCTATATATACACACAATTCTTTATATATCTTATTAATATATTATAAAATATCAAGATTATCATTTAGGGAACTTTCTATATTGGTCATGGTCAAGGCCGATACCGCAACGATATAGCTGAGTTGGCTAGGGATCGGTACACACTGATCCGATTCCGAGTTAAGAGTTGAGTTTTTTATTATTGATGTGAATCGACCCTATATCGGTAATTACTCGATCATAAGGAGGAACTCGGTATGGGTCTCGATCACGTGGTTGGGGTGCATTGGGCTATCGATCTGGAGCTACTACATAGACGACTGGGTCACCCGAGTATAGAAGCTATGGATCCACTGTGTATGGATCACTGGCTAAGGCTGGCTTAGATGGGCTTGACTTAGACGGCTTAATAGATGGTTTAATCTGCATAATCTACTGAATCCGGTAGTATCAGCTCATATCGGTGATAATGCGGTAGATATGGCCTATATCGGCGATATCAAGGATCACGGTAGTATCGACCCATATCGGTGATATATCGGCCGAGATGATATAAGTTACCAAGCATCAATCTCTCTATCTCAACTTCTAACTCACTCAATTGAGCCTCGATTTTGCATTCATGTCACGATCGGAGCAATCGCTTTCAATTCGGTACAAGGTATATGATATTTCGTATTCGCAAATCGGATTTTTGGGTTAAATCTCTTATTTCTTATCTCCCATTTATCCTTCATTTTTGTATTTACTTAATTTGTATCAAAATATATCATTATTCATCTATCCTTAAAATGTCTGATTATTTGCATTATATACATCCTTAATTAGTAATAGGTACTATACACTATTCACGAAGAATATATTATTAAATATATTATTATTTAGAGAATGTTATGCATACTAAAGATGATTCAATAACAATTAGACAATGTTATGCATACTAAATTGTGATTTTGTACTTTTCTCATTGATCCATATTGTTATTCTTATTTTTCTAAACTTTTCTGTATTTTTTTGAGTTCTCTAAATAGTGTATAGTTGCGTATCGCCCGATACCGATACCGAGTAAAAAATTGAGCATCCGAGTCATAAGACCGTTAACGCGACTTTGAACCATGATATTGGTATCTTGACATAATACATGTTTATAAGCATGCCCCCACCGTACCGCATACCGACTAAAGCAACATACCACTTTTGAGTGTTGGGGGGTATTTATAGTGTAAAATTTGAGTATAGAACCAAAGGATGTCAATCGTAACATTTTTGTCTAGTTATCAACATAGAGGTAACGCCAATGTGGTGATCGCCTAGGAAGAAGAATGTGAAGATAAATTTAGTGCAAAGATGGTAGTTGTGGAAGGTTTGCAAGAAAATTCTGAGACAGGCTCTTGCCAGTCACTATTTGGATGAAATCGAGGTGATGCAAATGCAGGCATATGTTGTGCCTTTGGAGGAGAAAGTTATGAAACAGAGGTGATGTAGATGTAATCATGCGTTGTGCCTTTTGAAGGGGAAGTTATGCCAACAATATCAATTGCACAAAGTTCGAATGGTATTTTGATCATATAAGATTATCATTACAAGTCAGAAAAGGCCATGAGGGCCATTGTATTGACTTCATTCTCGAAGGAAAAGCCCACCTTGCGATGGAATGGATGGATGAAGAATGCCAAAAAGGTACACCTTAATGATCACCTTATTTCCATAACGCGTCTCTCTATAACACCACCTTCATACAAATTTGAAGTTTACCGAACGCTCCCCGATAAGGGAGCCGCGACTAACATCATGCCAATCGAGTCGTTTTAATATGGGCATTCGAGGAATGCCATGTCCAGACACTCATCAACATCTCTGGGTTTGAAAATGAGAGAATGAGATAAATTGGCCATGTCAATGTGGCTCCATAGTAACCTCAACTCTCAT
Organism: Sambucus nigra; assembly: GCA_949130495.1. Taxonomy (NCBI): domain Eukaryota; kingdom Viridiplantae; phylum Streptophyta; class Magnoliopsida; order Dipsacales; family Adoxaceae; genus Sambucus; species Sambucus nigra. The sequence continues at coordinate 690,533,784 of OX422209.1, forward strand.
GCTCAGTTCTATGTCGTCAACACAAAAACTTCTTATCACCTCTGCTTAGGAAGAGTGGATCCACATGCATGGGACGAATTCTCTCGACCTTTCATTACCCAAAGCCAATATCAAGGGAGCTGAAGTTCATCCGAGAATCCCTTTTGAGAGAGTAAATGCATCTTGTGAATGCTGTCTTCTTCTCGGAGCCAGGTGACGATATACCTTTTGTCCCCACTCAAATCATTGGTCACTCTACCACCATAAAGCTGAGAAGCTCAATCAAGAGGCCAACCAAGAGAACAAAAGAAGACCCCCACCCACCTCACAGACACAAAGATGAGAAGAATTCTAATGCAGTGGCCAAACATTTTGGGGAGGAGTTGTTGACCCAAAGCACAACTGCTACATCATAGGTGATTCCTGCGCTAGATTGCATGGAGGACCAACCTATGCAATAGCTGCAAGAGCTCGAGCAGGTCCGCGCAAGGCCAAGGCACGAGGTCTATATTCCTATCAAAAGGCTTGACATCATCACAAAGAGCTGAGTTTATTGCGTTGCTCAGAGATGTCTTTGCTTGGCATTATATTGAGATTCACAGGTGAGACCCGAGTGTCAACACCGTCTCACGTGTTGCCAGATGTGTATCCAGTCAAACAAGCGATAACGGTCTTCAAGCATGAGTTAGATTGCAAATCAAGACAAATATGGAGAAGCATAGTTCCTGTGGCTTAAAAGAATGACCAAATTCGTGGATTTGTTGATTTTTTTATCTCAACTGAGCATGCGCAAAGGACTTGTGTGCAATTTGGTCATTTATTAGATTTTGTAGTTGTTGGAAGATTATGTGAAATTGATCCTGTGCGGTTAATTGTGCTTTGATAATGATGGCAACCTGCAGAATGAGGATTTCTGTCAGTGATTGTTTCGATTAATGTTGGTAGGTAATAGCTTCTGCTCATTTTGTTTGAGGTTATGTGCTTTTTTTGAATTTTAAATTGCTAATATCACAAATAGCTTCGTTTGGTTAGGGATGCAAGATTGTTTCACCTAGGTAAAAAATAGAATGTTCAAAAGTATTTTCACATATTCGGAATCCAAACTTATGTCCGGATAAAATTGTAAATAAGCGTACGCAATATAATTATATGATTTTGGACGAAATATCAAACATAATTTAACTTCGAATAAGTGAAAATACTTTTCACATAGGTGAAATATTTACCCTGAACCAAATGGGAACTAAAGTTCCAAGTTGTAAGAAAGGAATTGGTATCCTTTAATTCATGCTTTTAACATAAATTTGGAGTCTTAAAATGTGAATTTTATTAATATTGGATTCCAGAAAAGCACACAACTCAAACCAAATGAGCACTTAATGTATACTTTCTAAAAGTAAATGCATTCATGGAGAAAGTACTTAATGATTTACAGATACTAAAATACATCGAAACGTTTTTGGACTATCCTTTTCACCTATTTCTCATGCATTTTACTATTTTCATTGATGTTGCCGTTCCTGCTAAATAATTGAGATACTTTTAATTGTAGGGCACTCCCGGAGTAACTGGATCAGTGATGTGGGACAGTGGAATTGTTTTGGGAAAATTCTTAGAGCATGCCGTTGATTCAGGGATGATTGAACTTCAAGGAAAGAAGGTTGTTGAATTAGGCTCTGGCTGTGGATTAGTTGGGTAATAGTAATAACAGAGTTTTTGCACTCTAATCCTTTCCAGCTTTCTTATTATATAGGATATTGTACGAACAAGTTTTCAATTTTTCTACTACTTAATGTAGTAGCTATTGATTTTTTTTTGTTGGGGGGGGGGGGGGGGGGGGGGGGTTGAATTCATTTCCAGAAAACTCCATGACGCGAATAAGGAGTTATTTCTAATTGCCGATTCATAGGAGTTAGGATTACATTAGGATTTATCTTTTTGTTTTCTGGTTTTATTTTTCTTATATTAGAATTCTGTTATTAGTTTATTATTTTATAAATAAGGCCCTTGCCTCTCTCTCTCTCTCTTGTAATCACTTAATTTTGATATTAATTTATTAGATTATGAGAATATGTGTTTGAGAGGGACTTTTCCTTTGATTTCTTGTCTGTGTGTGCACTGACACAGACACGTGACACACGACCCACTCGACAATAAATTTTTAGAAAATGTAGGACACATTCTTCATTTTTTTGTTTATATTGCTAAACAAAAAAAAAATAATATTGTTCTAATAGTTCACGAATATCATACATTGATCCCTTCATAAATATTAAACATTGTTCCCTTCACAAATATTATACATTGATACATAGTTTGCTGAGGGTAATTATGTTATAGCCCTTAAGATGTGTTTGAGATTTAGAATGTCACAATGTGTCTAAGCATGTCAAAAAATAAACAAAAAGTCAAGATACTATCTAGGTGTGTCCTGAAGGTGTCGCAAAGACAGACTATGATACGTGACGCCCAGGAGAGTGTTGGTTTCACTGAGTTTTATTCTGTTGCGTTTTCATTACTCCATAAAAGAGAATGTTTATCCATCATTATATATGATTGGTACTCCATAAAAGAGAATGTTTATCCATCATTATATATGATTGGTGCTCACAGGTACCTACATACAAGTTATTAACATGGTTGTGGATTTGCTGGGTAAATGCCAAAAGTAATTTTATCTATTCAGGGTTAAAAAAAATTGTTCGTATAAAACTGTTAATAATTGCACAAACTATAATTACATTGTTTTGAACAAAATAGTGAATAACATTTAATTCCGACTAGGTGAAAATTATTTCACCCTGAACCAAACGGGGTGGAAAGTAAATTTTTACCTGGACTCCTTACGTTGATTTACCAAATGTCACAAAAAGTTGTTGCTTCTTTTCTTGATTTATCTTCCTCTTATATTGTACTTCCAGCTGCGTTGCAGCTCTTTTAGGTGCTCAAGTTATTCTTACTGATATGCCAGATCGACTGAGGCTATTGAAAAAGAATGTTGAAACTAATTTATATGGAGATGTGCGGGGTTCTGCTACAGTGACAGAGCTCATGTGGGGAGATGATCCTGACCCAGAACTGACCAAACCTTTGCCTGATTACGGTAAGGCATCCTCTCACATATTGTTGGCATACTTTTTTTTATCATGGAAAAAAACGAGACTTTCAACAATGATTGTTTGTCTCCTTTCAATTTAGAATGTATTTGGATCCCTGGAGTTGGAATTCAATTAGAATTAAAATTATATGGAATTGAAATTTGATGAATTCCAATTCTATACATTATATTTCAACTATTTGGTTTTATTATGAAATTCTATTTCCAATTCCAAATTATGAGAATATTCATAGACGCGTGTGTGTTTTTGTGTATGTATGCGCATATATATATATATATATATAGGGAAAGGATCAAGTGAGGTCCCAGTTTAAGGACCCTGAATGAGGACCATTTTTTTAAAATAGTAAAAAAAATATTTTGGGGCTGATTTTTTTTTTTATGATTTATAAACATTTCAATAGGACCATAAAAAAATAATCAGCTCAAAATGAATTTTTTTGCTATTTTAAAAAATTCGGTCAAACTTTGTCAGTTTTTAAGTTGATAAAAACTGACAAAGTTTGACCGATTTTTTTAAAATAGTAAAATAAATCATTTTGAGTTGATTTTTTTTATATGGCCCTACTGAAATGTTTAAAAACTATATAAAAAAAATTAGCTCAGAAATATTTTTTTTACTATTTTATCAAAATTGGTCCGCGCAAGCGGTATGCAAACTGGGGTATGCATGAGAACCGCTCTCTCTCTCTCATATATATATATATATATATATATAGAGAGAGAGAGAGAGAGAGAGAGAGAGAAAGAGATGGGAGGATCTGAAGTTATAAATTCGAGTACTGAACTGTTGTGTGCGCGTGCGTGCGTGCGTGTCTGTGTGTGAGAGAGAGAGAGAGAGAGAGAGAGAGAGAGCTTTGGAATTTGGCATCTATAGCCAACAAGTGATAAGCCATGCTTTTGAACGAGATTTTGCAATCAGAATTCAAAATTAATTCTAATTTTTTTTTGTGCCAAACAATGGATTTGGAATTCTAGCCTCCACTTGTGGCTGTCAAATTGACCTTAAAGGTGTGTTCTTATTATTGGCTTCTACACGTTAGAATTGGCAAGACCAAGAATTTATTATTATTATGGTGTTCTTTTATGTATATATATAAAAATCGGAATTCTAAATTCATATGAATTGCCAAACATGTTATTCGCTACATTTCAAATCTTCTTCTCGTCATTTGAAGAATCCCATCTTATGAGACTAACTTTAGCACCATCAGGTCTCTTCCTCTACACGCACACACACGCGTATATATGTATTTATATGTATTATATATGGAAACCATGTACCTTTCAAACAAACCAATACCGTGGTAAAATTAGCTTGCTGGAGTGGACAAAGAAGGGCGGCTATCCCCTCCCCATCTGCTCCAACTATTGAACCCTTTAAACAAATTTATTCACCTTTTTTCAGTTCTATTTAACGTTCAATGTTGCCTCTGTCATTCCCAATTATTGAACCCTTCTATAAGAGTTGCACAGAAGGACGACACAACTGAGGGAGTAGATAGAGAAAGAAAGTAGTGATGGAAGATTGAAATAGCTACTCAAACTTGGTTATCTGACGCACCTGCCAACATATATAACTGCCCTTGATTAAAATAGAGGATCTTGTAACTCTACGGTGGTGACCATAAATATTGGTTTAAGATTCAGGAATGTTCAAAACCTCAATGCCTTTGGGGCCCAACATTTGAGACTCATATCATTGCTCATCTTTGTAGAGGGAGGTTCGATTTTTTGGAATCTCCACACTTCGGAATTTCACAGGCGTGGGGATTGAAGTTTCAATGAGTGTCAATTATCTTACTTCCTATCGGCCTTGTTTCGTGACAAAAAAAAATAGACTTCGGTTCTTCAGGCACACCTACATGTCATTTACGCCCTATATGTACCTTGTCAATACTCGCAGTTTATCTCCTTTACCTCTAGCCAAATTTATATGGAAGCCTCCCATGTTTCAAAAACTCTGAGTTGACTTGATTTTACAGTGGTTGATCAGAAATCGTGTCGCTAGTCAATTTCAGGGAGAAACATTGTACTTGGCTTGACTCGCCGACTTTTTCGCCCGAAAGGCGTGAAATATTATTGACAACCAAGTCAACTCAATCTCGGGTAGATAAATCAGAGAAGACTCGACGCATAGTGCGAGCCAGAATCATCGCATACTTTCTCGTGGCACAGAACATATTAAAAATACACTTTAATTGTTTGGCCGACATTTTGTTTTCCAAGAATAGGAGACTTTGTAGTATTGAAGACTTTAATCTTCACCTTTTTTCCTTCTGCAAAAAAACATACAAGATAAATAACTATTGTTTTAGAATATTAGCGTTTTAAAAAAATAAAGATTTCTATTTTAATATATTTGTTTTTGTATTAAATTCTTATATTAATGCATTATTTTTTAACTATATTTTGTACATCTTTATACATATCCTTACATATAATATATATAATACCTAATATACACTACATGTATTACATATTATCTAATTTAATTACATTTTCACTCCCAATTAAGAAAAAATTAATTACATTTTTATATCAATATTACGATTATATTTCTTGTATATTAAGTTTGTTTTTTTACTTTATGAAGATCAATTTTTTCCCATTAATTTTAAGAATTAACTGTTGTTACGTAATGGTGCATTAACAAGTGCGCTGATGGTGAGAATTCTCAAATGTATTATGTACTGGATGATAATTTGTACCTATTTAATTGATCCATGCTATTCTTGTTTGGTTTGTCCTAAACATTTTATTGTTGCGTATCCTGTAACCAAAGCAGAAACTGAGAGTCTGACTGAAAGTCTTTGAATCATTGTACCTCCTAAGATCAAGGCTTTTGCATCATGGAATTTTGTTGTTAATAAACACACACTAATAATATGCTGCATATTTGAAAGCCTTAAAAGATATTGTCCCCAAATTTCATGAATTATGTGTTAGCAGTCCAACAAATCTCAGGACTACTTGCTTTTGCATTGTTCAACTTCATGGAGGATTTGGTGAGATATATTAGTTATTGGTTGTGTTCTAAAAGGCCCGCCTAAGCTTGAGGCTTGAGAGAAACACATTGCCTACGCTTTATTACGCTTTATTCTTGGTAAAAGGCTTAAGGCACACTTTTTAAAAAAAAACAAAGGATTAGCTGACAAATATTAGTTATGGAGCATGAATATGAGAAAGATGGCTACCAAACATATGGATATATTTTTAAAATTCAAGGTATGTATTATTTTATTATATTACTAGCCTTAGAATAATTAAAATAATAAAAAAAGGAAAAACGCCTTTTTACGCCTAGGCTCCTAAGGCTTGAGGCTTGACCTCTACGCCTCAATCACGCCTCGCGCCTTTTAGAACCTTGGTTATTGGCGAATCGTGAGTTATCCTATCTAACATTGAGAATATGCTATTATAGAGATTTTTGGGCTTTTCCAATGATTAATCTCATAGTTGTCAAATCGCGAATCGTATACCCCCGAATCGTGAATCGAATCGGTCGAATCGGAACCAAATGATAAAAACGTAGTAAAACATACGTAAATGGGATTTAACACTATAGAATTGGTAATTAAGCGTAATATGACAAAAAACTAATCGTAGCACATGATAATATGCCAAAATATATCACAAAAATTAACCATAGCACATGTTCTCATTCATTTTAAGCTTAAAAATGTAAAAAACAAAAATATATCATAAAAACAGCCTACATATTAATTTAAAACAATAAAATAAATACTAAGGTTAATTTAAAACTGTAAAACAAATACTTCCAAAAATTTTAAATAGCCTACTTACTAAGATTAACAATATTAATTTAAAACAGCCTACAAAATTACAACAAAATTAATTTAAAACAATAAACCATATTAATTTAAAACAATAAAACAAATACTAAGATTAACTATAAAACAATATTAATTTAAAATAGTCTTCATATTAATTTAAAGCAACAAAAAAATATACCTTCAAAAATTTTATTACAAATAAAAAAGTTTTATAACAAAAAAAAAGCAAAAGATAGAAGACACTCAGCCAAGAGAATAGATAAGAAAAATCAGCTGATAATAATCGAGCCATTATCAAGTCAAGAGAATATGTTTTTCTCTAAAACTCAGTATCTTAACGGTATCCTTTGTTGTTTGCTTCTTTTTTTATTTGTTTTATTAAAACACACGTATGGTTATAAGGTAAAAAAAATGAATCGAACCTGAATTGGACCCGAATCGGAAGATTCGAATCGTGAATCGCAAATTCGGTCCGATTCTTTAGACAATTGCGATTCTCAACTCGATTCGAATCGTTTTATGTGTGAATCGAATCGAATCGTACGATTCGAATCGCGAATCGTATGATTTTGACAACTATGATTAATCTTTAAAAAGCGCAGGTGGATTCAAGGCGTTTGGTCCCCCGAGGTGAGGCGTAAGCCTTGAGGCTGATCGAAGTGTAAGCCTCATTCGAACAAAAGAACTAAAATATTAGAAAAACTACTAATAAAATCACAAAATAGTGTAGCACGACACACACACACACCCTTGATGTATATGTGTAAACGAATATATAGATACATATATATACTACAAACAAGAGAAGTGGATCCGTAATCCTCGTCCCTGAGGCACTAAAGTACCGCGTTGCCTAATGTTGGAAGTGTGAAATATAGGAAGACCAAAGACTCTTTGGAGACGTGGCATTTTTGTGATTTGGAATTGAGTCGAATGTTAGGAAATTATTAGTGCGAAATAGATCTATTCATTGCACTAAATAATTTATTGTATAAATATCATATTAGGATTAAATATCAAACAAGGACAGAAAACTAACGTTGAATAACTTCAAGCGTAATTTATCATAAAAAGAATAAAATTTCCTTAAAGTGAATGGTTTTGATGAAATTAGAAATTCAAATTGAGAAAAGTGTTAAACACTCTGTTCTTAAGACGATATCCGCCCGCTATGGTGCATAACGGTCCCTTGGCATTCGTCTCCCAAGATACAACAATCTACTCTTGCAATAACAGCACTCCAAATTATAAGAATTCCAAACTAGAATCAATAGCGGAACTCTCATTCGGACAACAAGACAGACCGACTCTCGACTCTTGAAAGAAATTGTGTCAAGACTCGGTTTTTTCCACGCTCGAAAATGAACCCAAACAGGTTCCCAAATGACGGTAATGAACAGTTATGACTGTTACAAAATGACAGTTCATTAATTGTTGGAAAATGACAGTTCAACAGTTAATTAACTACCCGGACAACTGATTAGTAAAATGGGTCGAACTCTGGTTCGAACAGCTCAACAGAAAAATAAAAATTCAATACATAATTTGTAAGGAAAAAGCCCAATGAAGTTTGTCCCCCAAAAAACTGTTTCAAGCCCCCATGGGCCGAGCCCAAGCAGGGTCGGGATGAGAGGACGGGGACGGCACGTGTGTGAACTTTGGAACAAAGCCCACACAATGTAGGTTCTCCCTCTTTTAAAGGCTTGGGAAGGGGTGTATATCTACCAATTCTTATTTCTCATAGTTTTCCTATGTGGGACAAGCTTTTTCCATTATATTCTAAGCAAGTTTTCATGTTACAAGTGGTTATTTTAGACAACAATTTCTCATCCAATAATTCATGATTTTGAACATGTGAGTATACCCCGTTAATCTACTTGCGGAGTAGAACGCGATCCAAGCCGAAACCGTCTCAAAATACGTGTGGGGGCCCCACGCTAAATAATTATTGACAAAATGATAAATTCTCACAATTCCAAACTAAGTACCTCTCCTTTCATCCAATGTTCAAAAAAGCGCCTAGCACCTAGATTATTTTCCTTTTTTTCTTTTTTCTTTCATTTTACACAACACCAAGTATATGTTGAAATTTAGTTACAAACAATCCAACAATGATTTACGCACTAACATTTGCTAACACTACTTCAAAGCCCCATACTTCTAACATTACCAATATATCTTTAAAGTCCCATGCATAATTAGAAGATTGATAAACTAAGACAAAAAATAAAATATTACACAAATACAAATCTTTTTGTGCAATTATTATATAATTCCTAAAACAAAGAGTGAAAATATTAGAAAAATAATGTTATTGTAGATACTAAACATAGTGACATTTGAAAATATTACACAAAAAATGGTACTATAATCATTTATACACAACAATATTCACACATGATGACAAGTGCCCTCGCCCAAACTACTGTTGGTCTCGAGTTCGAGACATGAGAGCAGCCTCTCCATATACGGGGGTAAGGCCAGCCGACATCCGCCTCTCCTGGATCCTGCAGTTAAGCGGGAGCCTTGTGCACTGGGTACAACCTTTATATTTCTACTGTGAATCTTTAAAAAAATCGGCAATCTATTGTCTAGTACAATGTGGGCTTTTTTTTAAGGGAATTCCCTTTGTAGGACATTCAGAGCGATAGGAAATCTTTCAATTCTTGATTCTTTTCTTTCCTTTTTAGCATGTATTTTTAGCTCAAGAGGACTCCTTGTCCTTTTCCTTCATACTAGGCGTTTCCACTCCAAGACAAGGTATTTTCCAGTGGTCCTAAGCAGTGGATTACCAATGGTAAAAGACAACAACAATTACGATTCACATGTTACCGATAGTACATAAAGAAACTAAAAAAATATCAGCTGACATTCTTATATCCAAGGAAAAATCTATTTTAATTTCACATTGTTCATCCAGACAATTTAACTTGATCATTGGCCATACTTGGTCATTTTCCTTCTCTCTTTTCCTGGTTTAGAAAAATATTTCATTACCTTCGTTAATTATATTTAATAGATGCAAATTAGTTGAACTTGGTAGCAAATAATTTTTTTGCGTTTGCTTTCCTCAATTTATGTTTTGTGGAAATATTATATGCAGTGGTTGGGTCAGATGTGATCTATAGCGAGGGGGCAGTGACGGAATTGTTAGACACGCTATTAGAGCTTTGTGGAACGCATACAACAATAATTCTGGCTGGTGAACTTAGAAATGGTAAGAATTTAATTTATTTCATTTCGTACATTTAATCAAATGCAGAATTGTGAGATTACTTGTGTATTCCTGTGGTAGATGCTATTCTCGAATATTTTTTGGAAGCTGCAATGAAGGAGTTCATTGTTGGGCGTGTTGATCAAACAGAGTGGCATCCAGATTATTGCAGCCCGCGTGTTGTGCTTTATGTTCTTGTGAAAAATAATACTAGAGACAATGAAGATCAGTGATGGATATTAAGCTGGTGAGTGGTGACCATCCAAACTGTTTTGCTTTATGTTTTGGGACAGCAAGTTTGGGTGGCTCATTCTTGTCAAGATTTAGTGTCAGTTCATTTCCTGAAAAAGCATTATAATTGACTGGGAGTCATTTCGCGTTAGAATGATGTTTTTTTTTCCTTCATTCCCTGAGATAATTCAGTATTACGACATATCTTCCTACATGCTCGTTAAAGAATATCTATTTCTGTTTTGAATTAAAGCATCGCACCGTCACTTGATTTGGATCGTTGCAAACTAGACTTTCAAATCTAGATAGTCCATGTTTGTTAATTCAGATTGTTACTAGTGGTATCTATACACTTCTGTTAGAGGGAAGATAACTCCCTTCTAATTGAACAAACATCTTTCTTTGTCTATATAAAAGAAATCTCCCCCTGAATTTGGATAACTCTCTCATAACGATTTCTTAGCATTCGTCTTCGAGGATACAACAATCTTCCTCTAGAATTGAACAATAAATTTAGTTAAAAATTTGATTATGATGAAGTCTTCTTCATATGGTAGACTTGGTATTGTAGTCCTACACGAAATACTATTAGACTTGGGTAACTCTCTCATAAACCAAATTAAATTGTGGGTTTCTTCATTGTCTACTCTATTTAAAAGTTCTCTAGGATTTCCATCATAGCCATTGATTTTGTGGGTTTGAATATCAAAGGATTTTGTAGATGTGAATATCAAAGGAGAAACTATTCATGACTATTCACTACGTTAGAAACATATGTGAAAGACAAATCACTTTCTTGAAGTATTCGTGATGTTTGTGGAGCAACATCCGTCTTGTATCAACAAAAATGTATTGCATCTATGGGTTATTTTGCAAAAGGAAGTGGTAAACCCGTGTATTTGCTATGTGATATTGATTTTATGCTTGACAATCCAAACTCGTGTCAACAAAAATAACCCATGTATGGTTCCAGGCCTAACAAATCTTTTTACGGGTTTAAAATGGGCTAAAGATCGCAACTAGATGATTTTTTTACGTGTTGAGTATCAACCCATTCACCACCCATTATTTAAACATATAAATAGTAACAAGGGTGCCCTACAACTAACGACTCTACCTATTTATTCTATAAGTCGTTGGATCTCTCTCTCTCTCTCTCTCTCTCTCTCTCCACGACATAATGGTAACAACAGAGATTGATAGACTATGATTGAGATTAATGGATTGTATTCCGAAAAGGTCTATTCTTCCAAGAGATATTGGGGCTTTCTACAGGATCATATGTGAACGGGAGTGTGTGCCCTCTAGCCCAGTGGCTTCCTTGAAATTCTGCTAAAGGTAATCGGTTAACGACTCAATGTAACTAACTAGAACCGGATCACTTATAATCCTTGTAACTCAGGAAAATATCAATGGATAACTACCCCAACATTAAAATCATATCCTAACTCAAGTACAAAAGTAAGGATAGACTCCAATAAAGGCCGATCACAAACATATATTGTTAGTTAATAGTCATAGAAAGTTAGTACTTTGTATATAATAATAATAATAATAATAATAATAATAATAATAATAATAATAATAATAAGGAGGGCACATGTTGATAATCTGACACAACATACACCCTTATATTCTAGGCTTGGACTCTCAGCTAATAATTATAACACTTTATAAGTTTAATCTCTGATAATAAAACTACTCACACTCTCTTTTTTCAGCAAACGTAGGCAAGGACAACTTGTTGAACCATCTGCATCTTGTGTCTATTACATTTTGCAAAACATTTTAGGCTTAAATTGGTAAATACCATTTTTATATATTTGAATCCCATACAATTCAATACCGTTTGTGGGAAATTCTTGGCCCCACCCCTTTATTTACCAGATTTTCTAATACGAGTTCTAGTCAATCACTTCGTTCCCATAGAGGAAACCGAGTTCGATATGAGATTCGGATCGAAAAGCGAGATCGTTCACATGTTAGTACCCCTCCTTTACCCATTGAGACAAATCCAAAGGGCATTATGTTATCCGTTCTAGTCCTAGCCATCGTGGTACTCCCTCTAAGGAGCACCTAACCTAGATTCGTGCCTCACGATTGATTGACCGGTATGAGCAGCGCATATTAGAGCATGATGGATAAATATATTAGCTAAAGAGAATTAATTGGATGATTGAATGTTCGTGGGTCGGTTCTCAGGGATCAGACTGTCAACAGAGAAGAAGACTTCATTCTTCCAAGACTCCTTCGCCTTGTTTCAATGGTAGAGCCTCTGGATCTAGATGTCAACAAAGACCCTTTCGTACACCGATCAATCAGCATGGCTTATTTCCTCATTAAGGGAGGTGTTAGGGGACTCATCGTAATGCTCCTATGGACCCACATACCCCGACAACTAGGATCCTGGACCAGGAATATTTGTAAGAATTTGATTAAGAAAGAGTTGGAGGGCCGACGGGTGGTCAATAGAGTTGTCACTCCCAAGGACCTAGCTAGAAGGGCTTTGGTACTTAAATAAACTTCACCCTTAACCTCTAAAATGGAGAGCTTGGAGCCTCCAAAGAAGTTCTCGGTTGCTTGTGCTTGATTTAGGGGAGGATTTTGTATATGGGCTCCTCAAAGATGGGGTTGACCCCCTGATAGGTGTTCCCATTGGTCAATACCTTTGGTTTTCCCTCACCTTTGTCCTGTTTTCCCTATTTCTTGGTCAAAATAGGCACTCCACAACCATTTCCTCCTTTCTTCGGCTCTCTATTATTTTCTGGTTTGGTGGACCGATCATTCTTGAGAAGCTCATCCTCCTTTTTGTCATATTTCTCAATGTGTGGCATGAGAACTTCCATGGACAACAATGGATTCCAACTAATCGTTTTATCAGGCAAGGTCAAACTTGAACGACAAGACTTTGCTAGTTGTAATTGTAAAATTCATTGAATGGTTCCCAATTTCTCTGATCATACTTCCCAAGGGTCTCCCCTTTCCTTTTACGATGGGTGGTTAGAGTCCACTTCTTTGATGACCTTCCTGTTGGTGATGAAGCAGGCGGTGAATTTCTCGACTAGCTCCATGAAATTAGAGATCGGTCTAGGTTCAGTTTCTCATACTACTTTAATCCGATCATACCTAAAGTTGAAGGAATTACACGACACGAGCTCGTCGTGTGGTACCACAAGGACATGGATTATTTGTACTGCCAAATATGATGAACATAGTCCATGTCCTTATAATGCCATCATGATGCAATCATATTCCACGTTCCCTTTAAATTTGGGTGAGATCGGACTAAAGTGGTTTGAAAAATTAACACCTAGATCGATCTTCAACTTTACAAAGTTGTCCGAGTAGTTCACCATCCGTTTCATCACCAACGAGAAGGTTTTCAAACAAGTGGATTATCTAATCTCCCTTCGCAAAAGTCATGGGGTCCCTTAGGAAGTATGCTCAGAGATATTGGGAACTATTCAATGAGATTTTGACAATTTCAATGATCATGTAATAGTTTCGTTGTTTAGGTTCGACCTTGCCTGGCCATACAACCTTTACCAGTCGTTAATCTTGTGTCCATAGAAGATCTCATGGAATGCATTGAGGAGTATGCTAAGGTGGAAGATGAGTTCCTCAACTTGGATGACCAGAATGATTGTTCCACCAAACCAATAAAAAATGGAAAGTCGAAGAAAGGAGAAAAGGGTGGCGCAACGCCTGTCCCGACCAATAAATGGGCAAGAAGGACAAGATAAAGGTTTTGACCAATAAGAAAACCTATAAGGGAGGTTAAAACCATCTTTAAGGAGCCCATATATAAGATCTTCTCCCAAATTAAGGACAACCTTTTCTTTAAAAGGCCATCTAAGATGAGATGGAGACACCGATCAACAAGACATGAATACCCATTGCACCTACCACTTGAATCATGATTACAAGAAAGAGAAGTGCCAAATTTTGAAGTGCAACTTAGAGGACTTGGTATAATATGGTCACATCAAGGAGTATATTTATACAAAAAGGACGAAGGAAGTTGGCTAAGTTAACAGTACCCAAGATACCGATGAAGAGGAGTTGGTCTCTCAGAAATGATAATCGCCATTTATAGATGCATTGATCCTTCTCAGTGCACATGGAAAAAGCTTCAATAAAGAATCTAGATCTCAACATGTGCTCAGGATGCCTTCCATGTAGATGGCTTCAAATAAATACTCAATTGAGGGAGCGCGGGGAGACTAATTTTGACCAAATAATCATGTTCTCTGATAATGACTTGCTTCAGGTGAATTTCCCTTATAAGGATACAGTGGTCCTCATTTTGAGGGTTGCTAACTTCGACATGAAGAGGATATTAGTGAATTAATGTGGTTCCTTAGAGATTATGTACATTATCTGCTCTACAAGCTTGGCTACAACACTCAAGACCTAGATGCCAATGTTAGACCTCCGTTCGGCTTTAATGACAATATGGAAACCCCCTTGGAGAAGATCAAATTTCTCATCAAAGTTGGACCAATCAACCAATAAATTGAGTTCCATGTTGTAGGATTCGAATCTCCCTACAATTCCATCATTCGATGTCTTCATCTCTTCATCAGAAGCTGAAGTTCATGACCGATCAAGGCATATTGGAGTCAAGGGCGACCAAGTGGCCTCTAGGATTTGCTTTGTCGACGTTATCAAGCAAAATCAATCTTTGGATAAGAGCAACTAGGACGATGATGATTCAGAGGCCAATTAAGCTAAATAATAATGAAAGGGAGCTCGACCAGGGGTTGGGGAGACAACAGTAGCCCTTAAACATTGAGCAATAGAGGAGATACGAATGGTACCCTTTTATTTACCACAATCGAAGAAGTTTTTCCTCATCGACTTAGAATTTCCCAAAGAGGAGGTCGATCAACTTGTGCAGTTCCTCAAACTGAACATTTATGTTTTGCTTGGCAGCTATACAATTTATTAGACATAAACCTTGAAATTTCTTGTCATCAATTGCAAGTGGATCCTGTCAGCCGAACGATCAAGCAAAAGTCAAGGAAGCCAACCCCCGAAAAAGGTGAAGACACTGGAGGATGAAGTAGATAAGCTACTTCATGCCAACTCCATCAGGGACCTGGTTGGATCTCCAACACGGTGGTTGTTAGGAAGAAGAATGTCAAATGGATAGCTTGCGTAGGCTTCACAGATCTTAGTAACGTCTTCCCCAATGACATATTTCCTTTCAACTAATCAATCAAGTTGTTTACTCAATAACCAAGCAGTAAGGATAAGTTTCATTAATGCATATTATTGGTATAATCATATACTATTTTTGGTGCAAGGGAGGGCTGATTCAACTACATTCTTAGGTTGATCGGCTAAAGACTCAACCACCAGAGACGACTCCCCAGAACCAACATAATCTTCAACTTCATCATCCATGTTGGGGGGAGAACCAGGATCATGCCTTTGGAAGAGTTCAGAGTCTTTTGCTGTGTCGACCTCCTTCAGCGCAACCGACCAACCATCATTGAAATATTTTTTCTTGGCATACTCAATCTGAGCAGAGGTAGAAGTGATGGCCTTATCCCATCCTTTATTAAAGGAATTTTCTCTAGCTTTCTTCCTTTTGGCCTTCTCAGCAGTTAGGCTCTTCGTCATCTCAGCCATTTGCTTCTGAGCTTTAGCAGCCTCATCCTCAGCCTTCTGCCAAGCATCTTCAAAAGTTTTTATTTTATTCTCCCAAGTCTTCTTTTCAGTTGCCAATGCTTGTTGGGAGTCAAGCAAAGACTTCTTAAGACCAACAAAAGGTTCCTCAAAATCAATTAAAGAAGAACGAAGATCATCGTCCTTCTCCAACATCTGGTTGAAATCAACCAGGAACTACAAAGAAGAATGAAGAAAATTAGTATAAGAAGTCTAAGACAGAGTATAACGTATGAAAGAAGAAAAATTACAAAGGAAAATTCTCACCATATCAAGGCTTTGAGCAGCCCTTTCAGAAATCTTAAGTCGGGGTAGAGAAGAAGCAATACCCCTGTGGTCTGGAAGAGTACCAGACCTAATCAATTTCCTGGCTCAGCCAGGACCTATGGCTACAGAGGAGCCAACAGCAGATGGAGGAATACCGACCAAACTTTGTTGGTCGGCATCGACACTTCCTTCAACCTGCTTAGCAGCAGGACCTCTCCTCAATCTTTTTGCATCATCCTTCTTTTTGGCCCTACCATCCACAAGCTTGTGGGTATTAGCAACAGTATCATCTCCAAGAAGGTTAGGAAACTTTCTTTTGCCCATGGCTGCAGAAAGAGGAATGTCTGACTCAAGAGAAGAAGAAGGGCCAACAACAAGTTCACCACTGCCTAATGAAGTGGACACTGGGTCCTGGTCCAAGTCAAGCACAAAGGTGGGAGCAACAGTAGAAGGTCGGGCAACAAAGGCGGTGACAAAACTCCTATATTTTAACAAGTATGATGCCGACCTAGTATGTTCTTCACTAATTTTTTGATGAAGTCCCCAGAGAAACTTGAGCTCGTCAAGCTTAATGCCACCCTACTTGGGACACTTCCTCTTCCTATCTGCAAGTAAACAAACAACCAATGATTAATTAACATTTCAGCAGAAAAATTGTTAATAAAGTCATAAAATAATTAAAACAACATATCCCATGACCCTCCTGAGGCCACTTTGGCCCATTGTACACTTCACCCCCTATTAGAGGTACATATTGCCAATTTTTTGCAATCACTCCATGGTCGAAGTAATCCCTATTAGAGTCAGGAAAGTTAACAACTAAAGCTCTATTTACCACCCTAGTTTTTAAATAGTAAGTGTAGGGGGAGTCCCCACTAAAGAGTGATTAAATTAGTTAATCTGTTGATTGGCAGACAAAGAAAGAGGATGAAGGTCACCCAAGCAAGTTACCTCGAAGATTCTCCACAATAGTGTCTCAAAGGACTTACCTCGAAGATTCTCCTACGGACCTGGTTCGAAGGATCCAACTCGTAGAGCAAAGTCACTTGAATAACGATAGTTTGTAATAAGAAATATAACGAATTGTATCATGTACTTTATATTATATTATATGTTGAGCGAGGTTGTTTAGTACCCACGAGGGATCATGCTTGGCAGGGCATTGGAGAGATAACATGCTCTATCGAACAACCTTCTCTTGGGAACCTCACAAGGACATAGTTTGGAGGATTGAGAGCAAGCCAACGTTGGGAATACAACTACCAACCCTCTTGGCACACTTGTGCAAAACTTCACTTAGTACATATGGTTGCTCGAGCCACCATAGCCGAGCTACCTCAACTCCTACTTGTTCGAGGGAACCTCCTCAAGGTACCTCAATCTTGCAGCCTTGGTCCTAAGATAGTTCTTAACCAACAAACAGAAAACTAAATACTCGAGCTACCTACCAGCTGAGCAACCTTAAAGCAGATGCCACCCCTCCTAACTGATGTGACTATACACCTACCAAAGTCACTATTTACTCACTTTCTGACATCATAACGTCTGGCATTGAGGGACTCGAAGTTACAACACTCAAGTGGGTTTATCCTTAGGATAGCAGGTCTAGTTCACCAAACCTGACCCTTTAGTCATTCTAAGATAAGCCCCAAGCTGCCACGTCACGTCCCTTAGTAATGCCCACCATACCTCCGACCAATAAAACAGTTTCCCGCCAAATTATAAGATCCCATGCATATAATGCAATATCTTCTGCATTAATTGGGGGTACTTATGCATTTAATGCAATCAATCATATTGAACACGAACAAGTTTATTCGAGCAACCTGCCCTTTATATAAATACACCAAACAAACAATTTAACAAGGAGGGTATTCGAAGCTTAGAATTACTGCCCAACTTCCTCCATACACGAGAGCTATTGTGAGAATATAATTTCCCACACCCATTTAATATCCATATCATTGAGCATTAACGGTGCTTGAAGTTCCTGCCTTGCCTTTATTGTGCTTAGAGTGCTTGTTCTTTCTCCTTACGACCAAGCTACCTACTGATCTCATCTATGTATTATACCCGTTGTGTATTTATTGTGCCAACATATCATTTAATACAAGTCTGAATATTGAATCCCTTTGCCTCTTATTCACTTGTGTTCAGTGTCAACATTTAATACTGCAAGGTGTTGATCCCGATCTTGATAAGGGGTTACGCCTCACTTGATACTAACCGTATTCCAAGAACCCACATCTTACAGTAAGTACTATCACTAGTGACCCACTTATAAAAAAATATGATTTCGAGAATGCCTATGTGGGTCCCATGGAGCTGATTGGACCTATGAACACCATTGATAACCCTCCAAGTATTGGGGGCTACTCTAGCAGGTACAATGTCAATGTATTGACAAAATTATAGACAAAAATGATTTAGGAGAAAGGTAAAATCGCATTCAGCAACGAATAAGGAGGGATCCAGTGACCTTCAGACAAAGAAAAAACTTCTACAGGGGGATTAGGGAACTCTAAGTCCACCAAGTCTGGTATGTTCCATTCCTTTCGAAACTCATATAGAGAGACAACGACGTAAACCATGATTCGATATGAAGAAAAGAAGAGAGAAAGAATTCTTACAAAGACTTAGGGATTTAGCAAAAACTAGAAGACAGGAAGAACGATCGCACGAAAGCTTAAGAAAGTGCAACAAAAACATAGAAGGTTTTAAGCTAAGAGATGATCGGGATTTTACCGTCTTTTTATAGATTACCTCGAAAACCATCAAAAGTAATGATTAAAGTGAAACGATGATTGAAACTTTGGTGGCTAAGCTGGAAAAGACGCATCTGCCCCAAAACGATTCATTATAATTATGGATATTTACGTAAATTCCATTAGCAGTACAAGCTATCAGGAAAGCTAATAATTTTACAAGTGTGGAAAGTCGACAACCGACCAAGCATTAGAAATGTAGCCCGAGCTACTACCAGAAGTAAATGCTCCATACTTTCAAGCAAGCATCAAGCATGGAGCATTGGGGGCTTTTGTTGATACCAAAAAGTGTCCACTTGCATGAACCAATCATAAATAGACATGTGTCATCCACCGTGGCAATAATCCTAGTTAGTAAGACATAACCGCCGACCAAGGCCTCGAATGCCGACCAGCATACTGGAATGCCGACCAACAATAGGGAGGCCGACAAACAGTATCGGCAAAATGCCAACAACCAAAAACATTATTGACATTATGTACTGATGTAAATGCCTAATTTATAAAAGCATTTCATACTTTAACATTCCATCTCTTTGTCTTCCTATTGGGATATAAATACGTTGTAATCCCTTTGTCAAGGCCAAGTGATTGAAAGGGAAACACAAGGAAATAAGAAGAACGGTGGACACAGGCTTTTATCCATTGGCCGAACCACTTTAAAAACCTCTTTGTCTATTTCTTTTACTTATAAATATTATCCGAGATTAAATAATTAAACTTAGTCTAGGTTTTTACATCAACAGTTATATAAAATCACAACCTCGTTTAAAATGATGGAACTTCATTTCAGGTATAAGACCTCAATATATGTCAATATTCTCGTGAGTAATCGTCATGAGAAGTTCTTGTTCGAACGAAATCCTATATCATCCAAACAAGTTTCCTTTTGTTGGGAAACGTGTTTTACTCAAGGTGTTTTATACTGCTAAGTATAAATAACTTTCTAGACATTTTTTCCAGGTAAAGAAAAAGTGGAAATCAGTTTTTTGACACACACACACACACATACAGACAGACAGAGATATGCCGAAAGGCAAGATGTGTAGAGACGCGGTTAAATACTTGTATAAAAGGAGAGAAGAAATAGAAGTGCCTCATTAAGATCTTCAACATCCTAGTTTCAAGTGGTGATCACACGTCATCTTACTTTGTGGGATCATATACCGAAAAATCTAAGCTACATCTACATCTTCTTCATGCATTAACCTCCGTGTTGGATCACTTACAAGATCCGCAAATGTATGGTGATCTACACCCTAGATCCATTTTTTAGAACTAGTTCTTTTGATTACTCTCTGAAACTTAATCAATCAATATTTTGGGCCATAAAAGTTTTATACAAAATAAATCCCAAGCATTCAGCATCAGAGCCCTAGTTATATACTGATCATGTTTTTAGAAAGGTCCATCTTGACCACTATTAAAACCCTAGGTTTGAATTTTAAAAAGTATATGTATGAATTTATATCCTTTGTACCATCATGCTTTTGTAGGATTCTTATTACTCCATCGATCATGGTCACATAAGTTTGTTATTATATTTAGTTGTAATAATTAAGTTATTTTAATTAATACATGAATTGGTTTACTGTAATACCCCGTATTTTTGGCGATATTTATTTTTGGGTTTAATTAATTAAAAATGAGAATTAATTGGGAATTAATCCGGATAAAATACTAGCGAGATGTGAGTTGGTATTTGACTATATTGAGTATATATGATGTTATATGAATATTGAATTATGAAATTTGTCGTGAGATTGATATACGACAATTTGGACATTTTATTGGGACGCGTGAGACAGTCGCGTCAGGATATAATTAATTTAATTGTAAAAGTGAATTTAAATTCTATTAACCGTATGGTCGTTTTGAGTGCGCCAACGCGTCCGGAAGGGTCGAGATAGTCAGAAAACACTAGCCGGGGGTTTAGTTTGGGTCCCGGGGTATTTTTAGGCCATACCGGCATCTTATAAGGGTAGTTTGGTAATATTGTATTTTTGGGATTTAATAATGACGAAAATTAGGATTTATAATCTGATTTGGGTAACTAACCACTAAACCCACTACCAACCATATTGACCCATAAGACTACGGGGAGTTTTAAAATTGGTTTTCTAAGTCTCCTAAACAAACCCTAGCCACCCTAGCCACCTTTGGAGAAGAAGGCTTGTAGAGAGAGAGAGAGAAGGAATTCTGCAGAAAAAGCTTCATCAAACCAACACCAAATTCAGAGACACTAGAGGCAAGTGATTTAATTCTATTTAATTCAGAGAATGTTTCTTCCATGTTAGATAAATTGAAAGATTTACATTTGTTCTTGGAAGTTAAATAAAAACCCATTTTAATTGGACTTATGACTTGAATTTTGAGGACAAATTGCATGTAGAATAGTATGGAGATGATTATTCTGATGTTAATATATGTTGGATGTAACAAAAACGGATCTAGAATGGACTTATTGAGGATTTAAAATTTTAGGGTTTATGTTCTTGAAAACTTGGGAGAAAGGGTAGAGATTTGATGAATTAATGATGTTTAGGGTGTGTTAATTCCTCAAAAGATGTTAGTAT
This sequence comes from Sambucus nigra, assembly GCA_949130495.1. NCBI lineage: Eukaryota > Viridiplantae > Streptophyta > Magnoliopsida > Dipsacales > Adoxaceae > Sambucus > Sambucus nigra. Next base: position 690,555,404 of record OX422209.1, read on the forward strand.
ATGACCTTAGTATGTTTTAGGATGATTGGAGACCTTAAAACATTGATTGGACGAATTTTGGTTGAGATTTGAGGTGTAGAAATTGGTGAAAACGAGATAGGATTTCTGGGCTTGAATCTGTTCACTTGTTAGAAGACCTACCCAGGTCGTTCGAACGAGCTCGTTCGAACGAGCTTCTAACGAGTTGACAGTTTGGAGTTCTAACGAGAGGGATGTCGTTCGATAATCTCGTTCGAACGAGATCTCGTTAGATAGCCCAGTTCGTTCGAACGAACTCTCGTTCGAACAGCCTCGTTCGAACGAGACTTCTAACGAGCTGGCAGTTTAGGCCTTTTTGGCCTGTTTTGATTTTGGGAATCCCGTAAACTTGTTCGAGGATATAGATTACACTCCTTTGGGAATTTATGGGTAGATTTGGAACATTTGGGTTATTATGAGGAGAAAATCTTATATAAGTGTGGATCGAATCAAATAGACATTATGAGCTGAGACGTGAGTGCCTACTACGACGTGAGAATAAATTATGGCGCGTATAAATATGGACCGGGATTATATAAATTGTATAAATTATAAGTTGGTACGAGAAGGCGATATGTACTACTAATAAACTACGGTGATTACTAAGATGCGTGTTTACTTAGTATTGATATATGATTTGTGTGTATGACATACCTACCATACTTGCTATCACGGGAGGTTTGCGTTCACTTAGGGCCCTCTAATCCTTGTGTTGCCCGGATTTAGACTGGTTACCTCGATGAACATAGGTCAGAGAAGGACTTATTGGGATGTTAATAAGGCTGCTGATCGTGGGAGCGCAGGTATGTGCGTGACCCATGTGATGTGACTGTGTTCGCCTCCATTATTTGTGATTTGTGTTATCTGAACGATTCCTGAGAGATTCGGAATACGTGAACCCTTATGTACGTGATGTACCGGGATGGATAGCAGAGTATGTGTGCAGCGCAGCTTAGTCTCGGGGTGCTTATATTGTATATTTATGTTGTGGAAAAATATACACTTAATAATCTGGGAACTTTCATATGGTATTGTGTGTATAACTATGGAATAACAAAAGGGATGATCTCTAATGAGTTGTATTACTTTTACGTGAGAACCTGAATTTACGTTAAGCCCCTATTTAATTGCGAGCGTTATAATGTTAATGGAACCGAGTAATAAGGGTAGAACCTATGACGGTCTAGCTAGATATGATGTTACTTAGCTAGTGGGTTGTGTCATTTTTTATGGGTACTTACGTTAGGAGTGCACAGTTAGACGAGAGGTGAGAATTTCATGTGAGTGCACGTCCTAACATGTACTTTGCATTTAATGTTTTAAATGTTTTTAAAGCACTTGCAGATTTTTAAAATATCTCCACATTCGGGCTCTGACCCGTTTGCTTTCAAATCTATTTTTCTTGTAAAACCATTTTAGGTGCGCAGCCACAAGGACACCATGCATAGGATACTCATTCAGGTGATGAGCTGTAGCTGTTTGTGGAAGCTACAGGGATTTGCTTTTAGACGCTTCTACCATTTGGATTCCATATTCAGTATTCTTCAGTTGTAGGGCATGTTGCCCAAATTCTATTAGAGACATTTTCCATTTCAGTTTTTCAGACTTTGGCATGTATTGATTCAGTATTCAGTATTTAGTTATTCATTTCAGTTGTGGAGTTTGTTGTGAGGAGTTTTCCTCCGGATTTATTTATATCATGTGATGGTTATTCTATTATTTCGTTATGGTGAATGGTGATATTATTCTTGCTTTAAATCTTGCACTGCATGTTAATCAGACTTTAATTAAAATTTGGCAACTTACTTTTTAAATACTAGGTGGTTAGTAATAATAAAATGTTTTCGATAGTGATGCTATTAACCGAGCCAACTTGGCATTTTGATTTAATTTAATAAAGGAGTAGCTACCCGGTATTTAATTAGTCGGGGTGTCACAGGTGGTATCAGAGCATCAGGTTCTAGTGTCCTTAGGATCTGTACGGCTATTATGTTTCCGCTAAGTTTCTTTGATATAGAGCCCTATATTTTAGGACTGTTGTACTCTTTTTGTGTATGCTTCGTTCTTCAGCTATTTTAAGTTTATAAACAGTGAACTTATAAACTTTATTCTTATTTCAGATGCCTCCACGACGTGCACGACGAGTTCCCAGGGATGCAACGCCCGAACCCCAGCCCGCTCCAGTTCAGGGCATGATGAACGCCGCTGAGGTTGCAGCCATTGTAGCCCAAGCGGTAAATGCCGCAATTGCCGTAGTTCAGCAGGCACCACCTCAGGCGTCGGTTGCCGCGCCAGTACAGGCAAATGCATTCCCGTCTGCTTGGGAACGTGTACGTGACGCTTTTCAGAAAGCGCATCCGCCAGAGTTTGCAGGTAGCTCAGATGTGGTAGTCTCGAGCCAGTGGAGGAAGGATATACAGAGGCACTTGAGAATGTATGAGTGCACGGACGTTCAGAAGCAGGTGCTAGCTACTTTCAAACTAGTTGGATCTGCACTGCAGTGGTGGGAGTCTATTACCACCGTGGAGGAGAGGGATACTCTCACTATTCAGGACTTTTGGGTGCGGTTCGACCGCAAGTACTTTCCGTCAGCTGTTCACACGGAAATGAGGAGGAAACTGATGAATCTGAAGCAAGAGGGTAAGAGCGTGGCCGAGTATGAGGCCGAGTTCACGAATCTGTTGAATATCGTTCCGGATGAGATACCGACAGAAAAGAAGAAGATTGAGAAATTCACCGGCGGGTTGACATGGAGGATCCGTCAGCATCTGTTAGGGAACCTTTCGTTGGCCACTTATTCTGATGTGGTTAACGCTGCTTTGTTACACTGCCAGGATCACCGCTTTCATATGGCTGAGGGCAAGAGATCGGGAGAGTCTAGCCATCAGGGCAGGATTGGGGGACATGGTGCCGGTGGGGCACAATCTGTTCAGGGGCAGAGACAGGGTGAGCAGGGTTCCCAGCAGGGGGATCAGAAGAGGTTCAGATCATGGAATTACAGGCACAGACAGGGAGGTTTCGGTCAGGGTCATCAGGGTCCAAACGGCCATCAGGGCCAACAGGGGTAGAATGGACAGCAGTTTCAGCAGGGCCAGCAGGGCCAAGGGAGGAACGGTAACGGCCACCAGGGTCGGGGACCGCAGGGGCAGAGAGGAGGGAACTTCCCAGGGAAGTGTTTTGTTTGTGGCAAGACTGGTCATAAACGACAGGATTGTCCTGATAGGGGCAGGGTCCCACAGCAGCAGCAGCAGCAGCAGCAGGGTGCTCGCCAGGAGCTGCAGAGGCCTATGTTTCCCGCAGCTCTCCCCGCACCGCCACAGATGGCAGCATTGCCACCCATTCCAGCAGTCCCAGCTCAGCAGGGGCAGCTACAGTATGGACGTGTCTATAACGTCCACCAGGCAGCAGTTCCACAGGCACCGCCCGCGATTGAGGGTACGTTTCCTATCCATGGCACTATGGGTTGGGTATTGTTTGATACGGGGGCTACACATTGTTTTATAGCTACACATTTCGCGAAAGCCTTAGGATTGTTAGCTACGGCAGAGAGCACAGTGACGTGTGTCGACTCACCATTGGGGAGTGGGTCACTTATATTCTTTATATGCCGGGGAGTGGGGGTAGAGATTGGTAGTCTGGTATTACCTGCAGATATGTTGGTATTAGATATGCATGTTCACGATGTGATTATCGGTATGGATTGGCTCGCTGATTATAGAGCCGTGATTGATTGCTTCGGTGGGAGCATTGTTTTTGCCATTCCGGGGCAAGAGATGTTTGTAGTGGCGATGCCTCGCCCAGAGGGAGGCTCGACCGCTCATTTGTATTACCTAGAGGAGGATACCTCTAAGGAGGTTGTGATTCCTTTAGATTCGATCCCAGTCGTCAGGGAGTATTCGGATGTGTTTCAGGAGATACCAGGCCTACCCCCCAGTCGAGAGATAGACTTTGTTATAGACCTATTGCCAGATACGAGGCCTATAGCACGCGCACCGTACCGTATGACTCCGGCAGAGATGCGAGAGCTACGAGATCAGATAGAGCAGCTGTTAGGTCAGGCCTTTATTCGCAGGAGTACCTCACCTTGGGGCGCTCCAGTTTTGTTTGTGAAGAAGAGGGACGGTTCACTGAGATTGTGTGTGGAATACCGAGAGTTGAATAAGGTCACGATACGGAATAAGTATTCGTTGCCTCGAATCGATGACTTATTCGACCAGTTGAGAGGAGCTTCTTTCTTCTCGAAGATTTATTTGAGATCGGGATACCATCAGTTGCGTATCAGGGAGGAGGATGTCTCGAAGACTGCGTTCTTGTCGAGATATGGTTCTTACGAGTTTCAGGTTATGCCTTTTGGTTTGACCAACACTCCAGCAGTGTTTATGGACTTGATGAACAGAGTGTTCAGGGATTTCCTAGATCAGTTTGTCATTATCTTCATCGATGATATTCTGGTTTACTCCCAGACAGAGGAGGAGCACGCCGAACATTTGAGGCAAATTTTGCAGACACTACGTCAGAACGAGTTGTATGAAAAATATGAGAAATGCGGGTTTTGGCTGAAGGAGGTCCAGTTTTTGGGACATATTATTTCCGACCGGGGAATATCTGTTGATTCGGGGAAGGTATCCGCGGTGAGGGAGTGGTGACAGCCCACGACACCGACTGAGATTCGTAGTTTCTTAGGCCTAGCAGGATACTACAGGAGGTTCATTCGGGGATTTTCGAAGATAGCGGGTCCTTTGACACATCTGACTCGTAAGGGTGGGCCATTCATCAGGAGTGATGCCTGTCAGTTGGCATTTGATGAGTTAAAGGACAAATTGACCTCAGCACCTGTGTTAGCATTGCCGAGACCGGGAGTTGAGTATTTGGTTTACACCGATGCGTCTTTGCAAGGACTTGGAGGTGTATTGCAGCAGGAGAGACAGGCCATAGCTTATGCTTCCCGTAAGCTTAAGCCTCATGAGAAGAATTACCCCACGCATGATTTGGAATTGGCGGCAGTGGTATTTGCCCTATGGATTTGGAGGCACTATCTTTTGGGGGAGAAGTTCCAATTGTTCACAGACCACAAGTCCCTACAATACCTGTTCACGCAGAAGGAGTTGAACATGCGGCAAAGGAGGTGGCTTGAGTTTGTGAAGGACTACCAGTTCGATATCCAGTATCACCCGGGTAAGGATAACGTGGTAGCAGACGCGTTGAGCCGTAGGCCAGCAGATGAGGTGGCAGGGGTGTGGAATGCAAAGTGGAAGGAGTTGGGACACCAGGATGCAGTGGCCCGATCTTTCATGTCTGTGATGACCGTTACACCGCAGATTGTCACGAAGGTAGTACGGGCACAGGCTAATGACTCGTTCTGTCAGGAGCAGATAGTCCGATTACTAGCAGAGGGAGCCGAGTCCTATACCGTCAGCTCAGACGGGGGATTACGCTTCAATGGGATATTGGTGGTTCCGGAAGGGGAGAAATTGCGACACGAGGTGATGGCAGAGTCGCACGGCTCACGGTTCGCGGTACATCCCGGAAGGGACAAAATGTACCAAGACATGAGACGGCAGTATTGGTGGAGCGGTATGAAGAGAGATATTGCTGAGTTTGTTTCGAAATGCGCCACTTGTCAGCTAGTAAAAGTGGATCATCAGAGACCGACAGGACTTCTACAGCCGTTGGAGGTCCCGGTGTGGATGTGGGAGAGCATATCCATGGATTTTATCACGGGGTTGCCTACATCGCAGAGGGGTCACGACTCCGTTTGGGTAATTGTGGACAGATTGTCCAAAGTTGCTCACTTTTTACCCGTAAGGACTGACTACACTACGGGACAGTATGCCCAACTCTTCATTTCAGAGGTTGTGAGACTTCACGGTGTGCCCCTAAATATCGTGTCTGACAGAGACAAGATATTTGTTTCGCGGTTTTGGGAGAGTTTCCAGGAGGCCATGGGCACGGATTTACGGTTAAGTACGGCTTATCATCCGCAGACCGATGGGCAGACCGAGCGCACAAATCAGATGTTGGAAGACATGCTACGCATGTGCATTATTGACTTTGGGGGTGGATGGGAGCAGTACCTTCCACTGGTGGAGTTTGCTTACAACAACTCCTATCAGTTCACTATTGGCATGGCTCCGTTTGAGGCGTTGTACGGTAGGCCTTGTCGTTCCCCAGCATGTTGGTTGGAGGTGGGGGACAACAAACTACTGGGGCCGGAAGTGATTCAGGATACTTCGGCAAGGATTGAGTTGATTCGGAGTCGCATTCGGGTAGCTCAAGACCGGCAGAAGAGTTATACTGATGCGAAGAGGTTTTTCAGGGAGTTCCAAGTGGGGGACCAGGTTTTGCTCAGAGTATCTCCTATGAAGGGAATTATGCGTTTCGGGAAGAAGGGGAAGTTGGCACCGAGGTATGTGGGGCCGTTTCCTATTATTGAGCGGATTGGACCAGTTGCGTATAGACTCGGGTTACCGGAGCATTTACACCAGATTCACGATGTGTTTCATATTTCCTCGTTAAGGAAATATCTCAGGGACGATTTGGCTCATTCTCACATCGCTTTGGAGGAGATTGATCTACAGCCTGATAGCTCCTACGAGGAGGGGCCGTTTGCTATTTTGGACCGAAGTGAGAGGAAGCTGCGGTCAAAGATAGTTCCGTTAGTGCGTGTTCAGTGGCGACATCACAATGTCGAGGAGTCCACATGGGAACGCGAGGATGAGATGCGCGAACGTTATCCAGAGTTGTTTTTATCAGGTACTTTCTAGTTTCGAATTTCGGGACGAAATTCTGTTATTAGGGGGGAAGTATGTAATACCCCGTATTTTTAGCGATATTTATTTTTGGGTTTAATTAATTAAAAATGAGAATTAATTGGGAATTAATCCGGATAAAATACTAGCGAGATGTGAGTTGGTATTTGACTATATTGAGTATATATGATGTTATATGAATATTGAATTATGAAATTTGTCGTGAGATTGATATACGGCAATTTGGACATTTTATTGGGACGCGTGAGACAGTCGCGTCAGGATATAATTAATTTAATTGTAAAAGTGAATTTAAATTCTATTAATCGTATGGTCGTTTTGAGTGCGCCAACGCGTCCGGAAGGGTCGAGATAGTCAGAAAACACTAGCCGGGGGTTTAGTTTGGGTCCCGGGGTATTTTTAGGCCATACCGGCATCTTATAAGGGTAGTTTGGTAATATTGTATTTTTGGGATTTAATAATGACGAAAATTAGGATTTATAATCTGATTTGGGTAACTAACCACTAAACCCACTACCAACCATATTCACCCATAAGACTATGGGGAGTTTTAAAATTGGTTTTCTAAGTCTCCTAAACAAACTCTAGCCACCCTAGCCACCTTTGGAGAAGAAGGCTTGTAGAGAGAGAGAGAGAAGGAATTCTGCAGAAAAAGCTTCATCAAACCAACACCAAATTCAGAGACACTAGAGGCAAGTGATTTAATTCTATTTAATTCAGAGAATGTTTCTTCCATGTTAGATAAATTGAAAGATTTACATTTGTTCTTGGAAGTTAAATAAAAACCCATTTTAATTGGACTTAGGACTTGAATTTTGAGGACAAATTGCATGTAGAATAGTATGGAGATGATTATTCTGATGTTAATATATGTTGGATGTAACAAAAACGGATCTAGAATGGACTTATTGAGGATTTAAGATTTTAGGGTTTATGTTCTTGAAAACTTGGGGGAAAGGGTAGAGATTTGATGAATTAATGATGTTTAGGGTGTGTTAATTCCTCAAAAGATGTTAGTATATGACCTTAGTATGTTTTAGGATGATTGGAGACCTTAAAACATTGATTGGACGAATTTTGGTTGAGATTTGAGGTGTAGAAATTGGTGAAAACGAGATAGGATTTCTGGGCTTGAATCTGTTCACTTGTTAGAAGACCTACCCAGGTCGTTCGAACGAGCTCGTTCGAACGAGCTTCTAACGAGTTGACAGTTTGGAGTTCTAACGAGAGGGATGTCGTTCGATAATCTCGTTCGAACGAGATCTCGTTAGATAGCCCAGTTCGTTCGAACGAACTCTCGTTCGAACAGCCTCGTTCGAACAAGACTTCTAACGAGCTGGCAGTTTAGGCCTTTTTGGCCTGTTTTGATTTTGGGAATCCCGTAAACTTGTTCGAGGATATAGATTACACTCCTTTGGGAATTTATGGGTAGATTTGGAACATTTGGGTTATTATGAGGAGAAAATCTTATATAAGTGTGGATCGAATCAAATAAACATTATGAGCTGAGACGTGAGTGCCTACTACGACGTGAGAATAAATTATGGCACGTATAAATATGGACCGGGATTATATAAATTGTATAAATTATAAGTTGGTACGATAAGGCGATATGTACTACTAATAAACTACGGTGATTACTAAGATGCGTGTTTACTTAGTATTGATATATGATTTGTGTGTATGACATACCTACCATACTTGCTATCACGGGAGGTTTGCGTTCACTTAGGGCCCTCTAATCCTTGTGTTGCCCGGATTTAGACTGGTTACCTCGATGAACATAGGTCAGATAAGGACTTATTGGGATGTTAATAAGTCTGCTGATCGTGGGAGCGCAGGTATGTGCGTGACCCATGTGATGTGACTGTGTTCGCCTCCATTATTTGTGATTTGTGTTATCTGAACGATTCCTGAGAGATTCGGAATACGTGAACCCTTATGTACATGATGTACCGGGATGGATAGCAGAGTATGTGTGCACCGCAGCTTAGTCTCGGGGTGCTTATATTGTATATTTATGTTGTGGAAAAATATACACTTAATAATCTGGGAACTTTCATATGGTATTGTGTGTATAACTATGGAATAACAAAAGGGATGATCTCTAATGAGTTGTATTACTTTTACGTGAGAACCTGAATTTACATTAAGCCCCTATTTAATTGCGAGCGTTATAATGTTAATGGGAACCGAGTAATAAGGGTAGAACCTATGACAGTCTAGCTAGATATGATGTTACTTAGCTAGTGAGTTGTGTCATTTTTTATGGGTACTTACATTAGGAGTGCACAGTTAGACGAGAGGTGAGAATTTCATGTGAGTGCACGTCCTAACATGTACTTTGCATTTAATGTTTTAAATGTTTTTAAAGCACTTGCAGGTTTTTAAAATATCTCCACATTCGGGCTCTGACCCGTTTGCTTTCAAATCTATTTTTCTTGTAAAACCATTTTAGGTGCCCAGCCACAAGGACACCATGCATAGGATACTCATTCAGGTGACGAGCTGTAGCTGTTTGTGGAAGCTACAGGGATTTGCTTTTAGACGCTTCTACCATTTGGATTCCATATTCAGTATTCTTCAGTTGTAGGGCATGTTGCCCAAATTCTATTAGAGACATTTTCCATTTCAGTTTTTCAGACTTTGGCATGTATTGATTCAGTATTCAGTATTTAGTTATTCATTTCAGTTGTGGAGTTTGTTGTGAGGAGTTTTCCTCCGGATTTATTTATATCATGTGATGGTTATTCTATTATTTCGTTATGGTGAATGGTGATATTATTCTTGCTTTAAATCTTGCACGGCATGTTAATCAGACTTTAATTAAAATTTGGCAACTTACTTTTTAAATACTAGGTGGTTAGTAATAATAAAATGTTTTCGATAGTGATGCTATTAACCGAGCCAACTTGGCATTTTGATTTAATTTAATAAAGGAGTAGCTACCCGGTATTTAATTAGTCGGGGTGTCACATTTACATGGAGAAGTTTGTGAGGGGATATAATAGTTATTTAATACGGTATGAGTTTTTCTAGTCGTGGAGATTTTGTTTGCATTAGATAAGAAGCATGTTGCTCAAGTGTTAGATATTGGAGTGTCACTCGAATAAGGGATTCCTTGTTCGAACGAGGTCATAAAGATAACCCAGACACCCATAGTTTTTGTCAGAGGCGTAAGAGAATTTTTTATGGATTTCTACTTCTATCAATCCAACAGAAACGTGATCCTTTTTCAAGGAGTTATTAACCACAAGTCCTCTACTTAAGGAAGAAGTCTTGGCAACGATGGAAAAATAACTTTGTTTTCTTCTAATATATAATTGCATGTGTTTATGATTGGTTATATCCATATCATCTCATATTTTAATGTTGTTTAATTTTGTGAGATAATTATTAATTTAGTTAGGGACCCACATTTGGTTGATAACATGGATTTATTTATGAGAACGATCGACATCGCAATTATTCTAGAAAGTCAGTTTTATTTATTCTTTTCTAAAATTGAATTTTTTCAAGTAATTAATTTATTGTATAAATTAAATTATGGTCTCTCGATTTTATGTTAATTAAAAATGGTTTTATTTTTGGAAAATTAAAATAGTGAGAACAAGAAGTTAATTTGTACAAATAATTAGAAAATTAGCGTTGGTTTGCTTCAAAGGTTTAGGGTTGAATAAATATTTTTAAGCGTACTCCCAAGTTCAAAATATTTATTGGGATATGGGTTTCAATATAAACCCCATGGTCTCTGATGATGCTGGAAACAGCACCACCCTTCAAGGTGTTTGCGAGCTCAATTCAATGTTAACAATGGCATCATAGGGTATATACACACATAGTAGAAGGAGATGAGGAGAAGAGAATTTACACCGGAATATAAGTGGTTCAGCCAATTAGGCCTACGTACACTGTGCAAGTGTATGATGTGTATCAATATGTGAGGGCACTAATGGCCATAGATACAATCTCTCAAGCTTTCTCTCTCTACTGTGTATTTGAACTGAGTTTTAGCTAAGGTTGATAATTTTGGGGATCCCCTTTACAAGGTGGAGGATGACCTCTATATATAGTCCCTAGGGGGTGTAATGTGCCCCCCATGCATGCCATGAGCATGTGTGTGTTGATCTAGCCAATATGGAGAAGACATCTGTCACTGTCACATGTAGAAAATGATGATGAAATATTCTCCCCACGTGTGGGGAATGATTTGTTATAACTAATTTGTGTCCATGTGTCCTTATCCATGTCAATTGCTGCTCGGCTATCGTGCTTGGTCATGACCTCGGCCTAGGAGAATCCGAGGTTGATAAGTCTAGTTATCCGTTCAATCCGAGATGTCTCGGCTTAAGTTCAGCCGAGACAATGGGTTGGGGTCGGCATGGGCCGAGGTTGGACTTTAAAGTGTGCTTGGAGCATTAACTGATATATTGATGATGTTGACCTTGGTAGAAGGCTTCTTGCGTGCTCGGCCATAATCTGGCCGAGGTTTCCATTCTCAAGTGTACGGGATTGCAATTGACCCTTGGAGAGGTTTGTGGTGGTGTCAGCCTGGGCCGACCTTTACATAGCCGAGGGCTGATGTCGCGTGCCCAAAACTTGTCCAGTGTCGGTCATAATCTCGGCCGAGGTTGGTGTCTTTAAGACGAGGTCACACTTGGGGCATATCAATTACCCCCCAGCCCTTAGTTACATGTGAGAGCAGGTAACTGTGGGATCTTCACATCTCCGAGGCCTTTCTAATATGATCCAATGTTCGTTTGACACTTGTCCAATGTTGAAGTGTGGCTTGCTTGGCAAGCGTGTGTTGTCAGCCGTCCTTTGGGGATCCCAAGGCAATGATGGGCCTTGGGAATCGCGCATGTATATTTAAGGGTTTTGAACCCTCATTTTTCCCTCCTTCCTCTATTTTCTCTCTTGGCACGACTGCATTCCAACAGTTTTTCTCTCTAAGGGGCGTTTTCTTCACGATTTCGTTTCAGAGATCCTTGGTGGTGATTTCCTCGAATTTTCTTCGCTTCCCTTATTGTTTCGTCCCCAGGTATCTTCTTCCCTTCATTTGTCTTCATTTTCTCTGCTTTTTCCTTTCTATTTGTGTTTTTCAGCGAATTTTTTAGTTTTTCGGTGAGGCCACCATAGCTTCAGGCGAACTGTTCTTGCTAGGTTAGGGTAGTTTGATCTTTGAATAGCTTTATTTCCTTAGCCAATCTTGTTTGTCGTTTGATCTTTAGAGTGTAGTGTCTGCCTCTGATGCTCAGACCCCTCTACCAGCTTCTTGAGGAGTTCCCTTCTCTCAGAGAGAAGACTTTAGAAAAAATCAGGCAAATAGAGAGAGCACAGGAGGAGGCTCGTAGGTCATAAGAATTCCCTGTTAGACCCATCTTTCCACCACCCCTGAAGGTGACATATCCTGATCCCTTGGAACCTTTTAACCAGGCAGAGGTTCCTGCCGATCCAATACCGATGTCTGAGTCTGAGTCTTCCACCTCAGACCCCATGTCTGTGGATTCATTCCAGGAGGCCATGGACTTCACAACTCGGGAAGATCAGGCCCCTGATCAGGCCGAGGTCTCTAGCCGGGCCTCGTCCCATAATAACTCGATTACCTCGTCCTCTTCCTCAGAGGTTGAGATTGTCGAGCCGAGTGTGGCCATTCCACCCATTCTTGACGCCATTCCTCTGTCGACCGTCACCGGGGCCGAATTCGCTCAAAGGTTCCCAAGTAGCCCATCAACGTCTGCTCCGGTCGACGCTGAGCTAGATGATGATGATGACGTTGAAAGTGACGTCGACGTCTCTGAGACAACCAAGATTGAGAGTACCGTTACTGAGTTAGACCTTCTTTTCTTCAGATATCTGTACTCCATCAGTCCCTCCATAAAACTTAGGAGACCTCTGAGGGAGGAGAGGGCCTACAATGGCCGAGATGGTGAGATCTACTTATACGAGCAGATGTTCAAGTTAGGGTTTTGTTTGCCCATTCATCCCATCATTAGGTCCATCCTTGCCTTCATTAATTTGTCCCCTTCCCAACTGTCCCCTAACGCTTGGAGGGTCATAATAGGGGCCATAGTCTTGTGGAGGGTTGTCCACCACTCAGACCTCCCCGTTCAGGTCTTTGTTGGTTGTTATGTTCCCTCCTCTTCCAAAAATCATCCGAGCTACTATCATTTTGTAGCTCGGAAGCCTGAAAAAAAGATGCTTCAAATAACTCAGACTTCCAACCACAACTGGAAGCCTCGATACTTCTTCGCCTCTGGGCCATGGGAATTTGGCCCATGTGTTCCCTCGTCCATACTAGAGCCGAGGATGCCCCTGAGATGGGGTAAGGTCACAATGTCTACGAGGGCTGACCCTGGTTTGAGCCTGCAGAATCTTCAGAAGGTGAAAGACCTTCAAGATCAGGGGATGCACGGTCTGCTCGTAAAATTCGAACACTTGATGACCCCCCACTACCTCTCTGAGACCGGCCTAGGTGGAAGTCCTCTTGCCGAGTTTGGTAAGCATTTTTATTCCAAGTTGAACCTTTGAGTTTATTCATATCTGATTCTCTAACTCAGATGTATTAATTTTTGCAGAGCGCCCAGAGAATATCTCATACGAGCTTTGGGAAATGGCTGCGCCTATCTTGACGAGGCTCTCAAAGAAGGCAGGTCTTAATGCTCCTCCTCCAGCTCCCTCTGCCTCAAATCCCCAAGCCACGAAGAAGAGGGCTCCAACCGACCATGCCCCTGAGGATCAGAGGCAGAAGAAAAAGAATGTTGATTCTGCCATCCCAATCTCTTCAGCAGACGCTTTGTCGTCTTGTCTGGAGCAATTGAAGATTACTAACAGCATCGTTGGCCACAGTCTACAGGCCTTGGATGCCTTCGGCTCTACAATGACCGAGGCCGATAAGCATTTCTTCCGGTCACTGGATACTCCCTTGCTGATTGAGTTCGGCATCCACAAATCTATTCAGGTATGACCTCATATTTCTTTGTAATTTCCAAGTGTGACCTCTGATTTGTCTTCAACTTATTCATGATCACAAAATCTGCAGGTAGGGGTGTGCACGGGTCGGTTCGGTTCGGTTTTGGACCGCAATTCAGACCGAACCGATCGGTTCGGTTTTGGAAAAAATCAGACCGAAACCGAACCGACGATGAAAAAAACCGCCGGTTTCGGTTCGGTTCGGTTCGGTTTCGGTTCGGTTTTAACCGATTTTCAGTTTTGGTCGGTTTTTTGTAGGTCGGTTTTGGTCGGTTTTGGAGGTAGGTTAATGGTTTTTGGATATAAAAATAAAAGATATTTAAGGGTTTTTTAATATATAATATTGATGTCGGTTCGGTTCGGTTCGAATCGGTTTTTTCTTTGTCTAAACCGACAACCGAACCGATATTGTCGGTTTTTTAAATCCTTAAACCGCAAACCGAACCGGGCTAAAAAAAACCGTCGGTTTCGTTTCGGGCCAGTTCGGTTCGGTTCGGTTTTCGGTTCGATCGGTTTTTTTGCACACTCCTATCTGCAGGGCCTGGCAGCTATGCATCACCTCTCCAACTGGACTCTGAGGAAGTTGCCCCTCATTCAGAAGGGTCAAGAGGCCGAGAAGGTCCAAAGCACTTTGAACGCAGAAATCAACCGCCTGAAGTCTGAGCTGGGTGAGTCTGAGAAGAAGGTGAAGGGGCTGGAGAAGGAGGCATCTCAGCTCAAGAAGGACCATGTTGCGGTTCTGAAGGCCAAGGACGACATTCTGCAGCAGAAGGTCAGCTCGGCCATGAAGGCAGCCCTCGATGACACCTCTGAGGGGATAATAGATGAGTACAAAACTTCTGATGAGTTCATGAGCTTTGGCTTTGAATACCTCGAGAGAGGTATCAAAGCTACTACCAAGTGGGCAGCTGCCAAGGAGAAGGAGGCTAGCACTTTGAAAGCCTCTGATTTCATAGGCCTTGGTTTTGCTAATCCTCAGCTTGCCCAGGCCCTTCAGGAGGTTGAGGAGGAAGTTGCCGTGCCTACCGAAACTGCAACGTTGGACGGCACAGAAGTTGGAGAGGCAGACCATAATGATTACATCGCCGAGGTGACCACTGTTGTCCAGCTTAACCAGGCCGAAGACACCAGCATTCCCCCCTCAAACCCTTGAATTTCAATTGTGAAGCTTATTTGTAACCCCTGAACATTTGTAATCATAAAATGAAAATGTTTCTTATTTTATGAATCTTGTAACCTCTGAATATTTATAAGCCCTGAATATAACGATCTCTGAGGAGGATCATCTTTACTTTGTTGAATGCATGTCGTGTGATATTTTGGCTCTGAAGCTTATGCAATGGTGCTTGTTTAAACCAAATTAGTAGTCTGACCTCAGACCTTTTCACCACAACGAAGTTATAAGGGCCTGAGGTCCTTAACTAAGATGTTATCCAAATAATTAATTTCACCAAATTAATGATGTTATGGGTCTGAGGTCATCCCATAATGATGACGTTGTCACCACTGAGTGATGTTATAAAGGTCTGAGGTTATCACCTAAGATGTTATCCTCATAATTAATCTCACCAAATTAATGATGTTATGGGTCTGAGGTCATCCCATAATGATGTCTGACCTCAGACCTTGTCACCACTGAGTGATGTTATAAGGGTCTGAGGTCATCACCTAAGATGTTATCCTCATAATTAATCTCACCAAAGTAATGATGTTATGGGTCTGAGGTCATCCCATAATGATGTCTGACCTCAGACCTTGTCACCACTGAGTGATGTTATAAGGGTCTGAGGTCATCACCTAAGATGTTATCCTCATAATTAATCTCACCAAAGTAATGATGTTATGGGTCTGAGGTCATCCCATAATGATGTCTGACCTTAGACCTTGTCACCACTGAGTGATGTTATAAGGGTCTGAGGTCATCACCTAAGATGTTATCCTCATAATTAATCTCACCAAATTAATGATGTTATGGGTCTGAGGTCATCCCATAATGATGTCTGACCTCAAACCTTGTCACCACTGAGTGATGTTATAAGGGTCTGAGGTCATCACCTAAGATGTTATCCTCATAATTAATCTCTGACATAAGTGCACAATAAAGTAGGAACCGCCATGGGAACTGATCTTTTATTAATAACCTCTTCATAATAAGATGGTACATTTACATAAAACTCTTCGCGACATCATATGTAATACTTCTTTAGGTGATCAGCATTCCATGGGTTAGCTAAAGGTTCCCCTTCTAGGTTTTCTAGCCTGTAAGTGCCAGGCACAACCTCTTCTATCACTTTGTAAGGACCATGCAGTTTGTGTGGAGCTTGCTTGCTTTCTGTAAGGTCTTTTTCAACGCTAGGTCTCCCACTACGATGGGTCTTGACTTCACCCTCTGATTGTAGAATTTCGCTGCGCTCTGTTGGTAAGCTGCTTGTCTGATTTTTGCGTCTTCTCTTATCTCTTCAATCAGATCTAGGTCTAGCCTCCTCTCTTCCCCATTTTTATCAGGGTCATAAGTTTGAACCCTATGAGTTGGGAGTCCCACCTCTGTTGGTATGACAGTCTCTGAGCCATGTGCAAGCATGAATGGGGTTTCTCCTGTAGGTGTCCTTGTCGTGGTTATGTAGGTCCATAACACAGCGTAGACCTCTTCAATCCATCTTCCCTTCGCATCTTCTAACCTCTTCTTTATTCCATCGAGAATTGTTCTGTTCGTGACCTCGGTCTGACCGTTTGCCTAAGGTCGGCCAAGAGATGAGAAGAATTTCTTTATCCCAACTCTTAGGCAGTACTTTTCTAAAGAGGAGTTCTTGAACTGGGTCTCATTGTCTGAGATGAGAATGTTTGGGAGGCTGTATCTGCATATGATGTTCCTCCAAATAAATTGGAATGTCTTCTACTCTGTGATCGTTATCATCGGCTCTACCTCTACCCACTTTGAGAAGTAGTCAATGGCAACTATCAAGAATCGATAACTGTTGGCAGCTCTTGGTAGGGGTCCTACTAAATCAATCCCCTATACTGCAAATGGCCATGGAGAGGTGATTGACATCATGGGTTGATGAGGTTGGTGAGGAATAGTGGTGAATCTTTGACATTTATCACATTTCTTCACGTAGGCTGCAGCGTCTTTGGACATGGTTGGCCACCAGTATCCTTGTGTGATGATTCTCTTGGCCAAAGGTCTTCCCCCTATGTGACTAGAGCAAGAACCCTCATGAATTTCCTGTAAGACCCGGGGAACTTCTGTGGGATGCACACATCTGAGGAGAGGCAAAAGAAATCCCTTTTTGTACAAGACGTCTCCTACTATCGAGAACTTGGCATCCTTATATCTTAATTTTTGCCTCTCTAACTTGGATTCAGGTAGCTCCCCCTCTCTGATATATCTAACGAGGGGGTCCATCCATGATTCTCCTAGATTCAGATTGTGACATGGGTTACATACCTCTTCTTCCTCAATAGTTGCTTTTCCTAAGACCTCAACCGGAACTGTCCTTCTGACATCTGTCTTCGTCGCCGAGGCCAACCTTTCTAACGCATCTGCGTGGCTATTACTTTATCGGGGTACTCTCTTCAGTTTTATTTCTTCGAAATATTCTAACATCATTCTCACCCTCTTCAGATACTTGACCATCCTTTCATCTTTGGCCTCATAGACTCCCAATACTTGATTGACAACTAACCTTGAGTCGCTGTGGGGTAGGAGTCGCTTTACACTTAGGGTTTGCCAATGAGAGACCGGTTATCATGGCTTCGTATTCTGACTCGTTGTTAGAGGCCTTAAAGTTGAATCTCAAAGCGTACTCGACGTTAGCACCATCAGGTGCTGAAAGTATCAACCCTGCACCGCTTCCACTATCGCAGGAAGAGCCATCAAAGAAGAGGCTCCAAACGTCTGTATCCGATGAGAAGACCCCTTCCGACATGATTCCTTATTTGAAGAGGTACCGATCCTCCTCGTTCTCCGCTACTCTGCTCCTGACCTTGTTGGATGCGACCTCCTCCTGATCTCGAAAGACATTTGGTGCCGTCTCTTCCTGATTTCGAAAGACACCACGGTTTGTCTTTTCAACACCCTCTATGCCATTCTCTGCCTCGGCCTCTTCCCATGTGAACTCAGCAACAAAGTCGACAAGGGCTTGCCCTTTGATGGTTGTCCTAGGTTGGTAGGTAAGATCATACTCCCCCAAATCAATGGCCCAGGTAATCAATCTCCCAAACTTCTCGGGTTTATGTAGGACCTGTCTTAGTGGGGAGTTGGTGAGGACTACCATGGAGTGGGCTTGGAAGTAAGATTTCTTATTCCTTGAAGCATGTATCAGGGCATAAGCCATCTTTTCCATACGAGGATAATTTTGTTCAGACCCTTGAAGGGCCTTACTGTTGAAATACATAGGCCTTTGTATCCCATCGTCTTCCTGGATTATGGCTGCGTTGATGGCTGATTCGGAGACTGCCAGATACACATATAATTTCTCTCCTGCAATAGGCCGAGACAGCAATAAGGGAGACCCCAAGTAAGACTTGAGCTGGTTGAATGCTTTTTCACACTCTTCGTCCCACTGGAAGGCCTTTCTAAGCACTTTAAAGAATGGAAGACACTTGTCCATTGCCCTAGAGATAAATCTGTTGAGTGCAGCCACTCTCCCCGTGAGTCTTTGGACATCTTTGATACTCCTCGGCATCTTCATGTCAAGCAAAGCCTTGATTTTCTCAGGGTTCGCTTCAATCCCTCTCTGGTTGACGATAAATCCCAGGAACTTCCCAGCTCCTACTCCGAAGACACACTTTGCGGGGTTGAGTTTCATTCTGTATGAGTCCATAATATCAAAGGTCTTCTCGAGGTCTGCTACATGAGTGCAAGCTTTCAAGCTCTTTGTTAGCATATCGTCTACATACACCTCCATAGTCTTACCTATTTTCTCTTCAAACATCTTACTAACAAGACGTTTGTATGTTGCCCCTGCATTTTTCAGACCGAAGGGCATCACCTTGTAGCAGTACGTCCCTTTGTCGGTAATGAAGGTTGTCTTCTATGAGTCTTCAGCATTCATGAAGATCTGGTTGTAGCCTGAATACGCGTCCATGAAGCTCATAAGCTCATGTCCTGCCATAGCATCCACCATCTGATCTATCCGAGGTAAGGGATAGCTGTCTTTTGGACAAGACCTGTTCAAGTCAGTGAAATCAACACACATTCTCCATTTTCCATTGGCATTGGACACAATAACTGCGTTCGATAGCCATTCCGGGTATGTAACTTCTCTTATAAACTCGACCTCTTCTAGTTTTTTGACCTCTTCCCGTATGACGTCATACTTCTCCCTGGAGTAGACTCTTCGTCTCTGTTTGGTAGGCCTGGCATCTTTGGTCACGTTGATCTTGTGACTCATAACCTCAGGGTCGATGCCGGGCATGTCTGTGTGACTCCATGTGAAGACACTCTGCCTCCTACTGAGGAAGTTTATCAGCTCTTCCTTGATTTCCTACTTAAGGGATTTGCCGACCTGGATGGTTTTTTTCGGCTCATCCTCATTGAGGACGATGGATTCTACCTCTTCCGCGACCTCTCCCTTCTTCAATTTTATCTCATCTCTCGGGTCAAGCATATCAATGCTATAAGTGGTGTTTGCCCTCTTATGGGCCTCTCTCTCTTCAGCCGAGTTGAAGTAACATTGTCGAGCTATGGTCTGGTCACCTTGCACTTTCCCTACCCCATAGGGAGTCGGGAATTTTATCATCTGATGGACCGTCGACGGCACAACTTCAAATTCTTTTAGAGCCACTCTTCCTATGATGAGGTTATAGGCCGAGAATACGTTTTTGTCCATCATGAAAAAATTTATCTTCCTGGTTAACCTCTTAGGCCACTCATCACCCATCCGTACGTCCATCTCATACATGCCCAAGGGGTGGACCTTTTCACCACTGAAGCCTATCAAGGGGTGATGATAGGGTACCAGCCTTGCTCTGCTGAGACCTAGGCTCTTGAAGCAAGGCCAAAACATCACGTTTGTCGAGCTCCCCCCATCTACGAGGATCCTCTGCACCTTGCATCCATGCACCCTTGTTGTTATTACCAAAGGGTCATCATGGGGGGCTAAAATACCTTTGAAGTCGAGTCTGGAGAACCCGACTACAAGGGTGTCCATGTCTACATTCTTCCTCTTCTGCACTGTATCGAAAGACGTTAGGTTTACAACTTCCAACTTGGCCACTGACTTGGCCTCTGCCACGTGAGCCTTCTTGTCGGCTATTTCAGAGCCACCTCCTGCAAATCCCCCGTATATGGTGTCAACACCAAACGAGATCATACCAACCCTCTTCACCAGGGTGTTGTCATCTTTCGGCAGAAGATCCGGATCGTCTTCATCATCACCTTTTGAATCATTGTCTCTTCTGGATGGGGCATTGTCATGGCATTCGTCATTTCTCCTTTTCTTAGGGTCATCTCTTCCCCCTTTGGGAGCCTTACCGTCCACATACTTCCTCAACTTCCCAGATTTTAACATCTTTTCAATCTCATCCTTCAAGGCGAAGCATCTGTCTGTGACGTGGCCATGGTCCTGATGGAACTCACACCATAGGTTTTATTTCTCTTATGTGGTGGGGCCTTCAGTTTCTCTGGCCATCTCAGAGTCCTGTCATTCTTGATCTCATTGAGGATGTGCTCACAGCTCACAGTCAGAGGAGTATAGTGAGCGAACTTGTCATCGCCCGACCTCTTCTTTCCATCTTTCCTTCTTTGGGACTTCCCACTACTACCACGGTTCTCATCCTCATACTTGGCGGCCATTGCCTCTTCTGCATTCATGACTTTTCCTGCGGTTTCCAGGAGCTCCTCCATAGACCTAGGAGGGTCTTCCGCGAGTTTCCACAAAAGTTTTCCTTTCTGCAGACCCCCTATGAGGGCGGTCATGGCTATATTCTCTTCATAATCTTCGACCTCCAGCTTCTCTTTATTGAACCTGGCTATGTAGTCCCTTAAGCTCTCGTCCTTGCCCTGCTTGACATACAACAGGTGAGTAGTCTTCTTTTGAGGTCTTACCCCAAAGAATAAGTTGTGGATGAATCGTTCGACTAAGCCCTTGAAGTTCTCGATTGAGTTCTTCGAAAGAGAAGTAAACCAGTTGTGTGCTGCTCCTGTCAAGGTCCCAGAGAAGGCCCTACACTTCATCTCATCGGGTATCGAGTATATGTTCGCTGCCGACTGATACATCTCGATGTGGTGTACAGGGTTGGTGCTTCCATCATACTTTGGAGACACCACGGGAGGTTTGAATTTAGCGGGAGTTGGGAAGCTCACTATCCTAGCCACAAACGGTGAGCCCTCTGAGTAACCCCTTTGTAATGGGTCCTTACTTTTGATGAGGTCTCCTATCTTCTCCTCAAGGCGCTGGATAGAGTCATTCCACGGTCTTCTGCCATCGACCTGGCCGAGGTTGTCCCCATCCACCTCTAAGGTATGGACTGAGGGTTCCCCTGCCGCAGCACGTCGGTTGTTGACCTCTTCCTGCTCTCTACCCCTTCTTTCACGTGGTCGGCCTTGGTCAAGCCGACCTTGTCTGTCCCCTCTTTGCGAACCGGCAGCACTTCTTGACTTGGATAACCTCTGTCTTAGGTCATTCACTGGGCCTAACCTCTCAAAGGTTGACCCTCTACTCAATCGATTAAAAGCTGACCCTCTATGTTGGGCCTCTTCACCTCGTCGGCCGACACAACCTCGGCTTTGCTGAAGAGGTCGTACAGTATTATTCGACACCTCATACGGATCCCAGCAATATTTTGGGACCTCTTCTGCCTCCAGATCGTCATACCTGTCCTCCGGGCAAGGGTTTCCTTACCTCCTCAGGCATAAGCGCCTAGGGTCGGCAACGTCCCTTCTCCGCTGGGGTGCAGGCTGGTCCTTCATTGGCGCCTGGGGTGGTCCCCTGGCGTCTGGATGAGGCTGAACAGCCGCCGGAGTGATCATATCCGGTGAGACTCCAAGTAGCCTCATCATAGTTTGGCTGAGCTGTGCAAATTGCTCCTGCATAGCTTGTTGTGTTGCAGCCAAAGACCTCAAGGCTGCAGCTACCTCCTCCATTTCGGGCTGGGGCGGCGCCTGACTGGAACTAGTCCCCCCACCTCCGGGTGGCGGAAGAGGCGGCGGTAACTCTGGTGCCATGTGTTACTTAATGAAGAGCTTAGGTATCAGGTGAGCTTAATACCTTAAAGGACCTCCTTCAATGGTGAAACAGCTCCACGCGAGGGGTGGTGCCTGGTTCACCACCAGAGTCTCCGGTGAGGTTAAGATGAAGAAGAGGAAGAGATAGCTTCTCGTTCCCATAGACGGCGCCAAAATGATGATGCTGGAAACAGCACCACCCTTCAAGGTGTTTGTGAGCTCAATTCAATGTTAACAATGGCATCATTGGGTATATACACACATAGTAGAAGGAGATGAGGAGAAGAGGATTTACACCGGAATATAAGTGGTTCAGCCAATTAGGCCTACGTCCACTGTGCAAGTGTATGATGTGTATCAATATGTGAGGGCACTAATGGCCATAGATACAATCTCTCAAGCTTTCTCTCTCTACTATGTATTTGAACTGAGTTTCAGCTAGGGTTGCTAATTTTGGGGATCCCCTTTATAAGGTGGAGGATGACCTCTATATATAGTCCCTAGGGGGTGTAATGTGCCCCCCATGCATGCCATGAGCATGTGTGTGTTGATCTAGCCAATATGGAGAAGACATCTGTCACTATCACATGTAGAGAATGATGATGAAATATTCTCCCCACATGTGGGGAATGATTTTTTATAACTAATTTGTGTCCACGTGTCCTTATCCATGTCAATTGGTGCTCGGCTATCGTGCTTGGTCATGACCTCGGTCTAGGAGAATCCGAGGTTGATAAGTCTAGTTACCCGTTCAATCCGAGATGTCTCGGCTTAAGTTTAGCCGAGACAATGGGTTGGGGTCGGCCTGGGCCGAGGTTGGACTTTAAAGTGTGCTTGGAGCATTAACTGATATATTGTTGATGTTGACCTTGGTAGAAGGCTTCTTGCGTGCTCGGCCATAATCTGGCCGAGGTTGCCATTCTCAGGTGTACGGGATTGCAATTGACCCTTGGATAGGTTTGTGGTGGTGTCGGCCTGGGCCGACCTTGACATGGCCGAGGGCTGATGTCGCGTGCCCAAAACTTGTCCAATGTCGGCCATAATCTCGGCCGAGGTTGGTGTCTCTGAGCCGAGGTCACACTTGGGGCATATCAATCTCCATCAGTGTTTTAAAATTTTGATGTGATTAATTCATCATGTTAGCATAGGCTATACTCCCCAATAGAGGATATTAATCACGGTATTTATAAAACTCATTAGTGATAACTATTTGAAATTGAACGTAAGTGAGTTCGGTCCTCCAACGTGAAAGTTCTACTCAAATTGATAAATATTGAATCATATAACTCAAATGGAAATAACCTAAAGATAGATAAACCTTCTAAGTTAAAACAAAATATCTTTGGCACTTGCGCTTAGGTCATGTTAATCTAAAAAAATCAAAGACTGGTTTCAAATGGGCAATTAATCTCATTTTAAGTGGAGGCACTTTTAGTTTGTGAATCCTATTTAAATAGTAAAGTGACCAAGAGGCCTTCACGACAAAAGGCTATAAATACAAAGATATGTTGGAGTTGGTTCATTCTGATTTATGTGGTCCTTTGACTATCTGTGCAAGAGGTGATTATGAGTATTTCATCACTTTCATTGATTATTACTCAAGGTGTGAATATATTTACCTTATGCACCATAAGTTTTATGCCTTTGATAAGTTCAAAGTGTATATAGATTAGGTGGTGCGTATATATGGTAAACTAATCGAAGCCCTTTAATCTGATCATGCGGGTGAGTACCTCTTGGGAGAGGTTAAGAATCATTTGTCATAAATGGAAATTACATCCCTATCGTAATGATTAGATACTCCATAACAAATGGTGTAGCGAAAAGATAGAATAATACTCTTTTTGACGTAGTTAGATCTATGATGAGCTATACTATAATACCCGTGCCCAAAATTATATTATTTCTCCCGTATAAATCGTAGAAATGTGAAACCCTTGGGATTTGGATCATTAGTATTGACTTCTATTTCTAGATTGGGTTATTTCTCGGCCTCGGTGGTAATTGTTGGAATATTGTGAGTGGAAATTGGAGAATTAAAGAATCTGGTAAGATCAAACGACTTCGAGTTGGTTTGAACAAGATTCTTACTTCGTTCGAACGAGAATATGGTCAATTGAACGAGAATCAAAGGTCGTTCAAAGCTGGGTTCTAACGAGGATTAAATGAGGTGCCAATGTATTGAATTCTTCAAAAGGTCGTTCGAACGAGGTCCCTTTCTCATTCGAATGAGGTCTCATTCTCATTCGAACAAGCTGTCCAAAAATTTTAAGTTCGAGTTGCCCTTTTGTGCTGCCACATTTTAGGTCATTGGGTCGATGACGTGTCAAATTCTGGTGCACATATATAGACAAAAATGGGATTTTGAAGTTTAAGGGTGTTTTTCTAAGGTTTTGTTTTGGGTTATTGGGTTTATTGGAAGAAAAAGAGGAGAGAGATGGCGAGGTCTTACCCCCAAAATTATCAGATTTCTTTAATCTCTCTCTCTAACTCTTACCACCATAAACCACCATACTACCAACATATATCCACCTTATGCCACCCTATTCTACTAATACTCCACCATATTTAAGCCTAATACACCCATTTCCACCGTTGTTGGGTAGAGCTATCAATTTTGGAGGTGGTGTTGGAAATTCTTGAAGGTGAAAATGGAGGATTAATGGATTTTGAAGTGGGGTTTAACTTGGAGCTTTTATGGAGGCAAGCTTTGTAGAATTAGGCAACCTCCTTGAGGCCACCTCAAGATGTGGGGGTTGCCATCATCTTCTTACTCATCCACCATTTTTAGAGCTACATTTGAGGTGGTAAAACTATACTTTTTAAGTATAAAAACTCTATTTTTCCTTAGTGTTAGTCATGTGATTAGAGTTTATAAGATTAGGATGCATTCATGAGTTAAGAATGATATTTCTTATGATTTAAAAAAAAAATGGGTTTACAAAGGGTTTCAATGATTTTGAGAGAAATGATATATTTCAAAAAACTTGGTATTTAAATATTTTTATGAAATAAAAATGTGGGAATGTTTTATTAACAAATATTTTCAAGTTTTCTTATAAAAATTGGGATTTTTGTATAGATAGACATTTACTCAAATTTTGGAGAAATAAAAATGTCTTAATCTTGAAAAACATGATTTATGTCAATATTGTGAAATTTATAGAATAAATTATATGTTAGACTCATTTAATAGGATTTTGGACTTGAAATTCATATTCTCGTGAATATAAAATTATAGTATTTTGATGTTGAACATATAAACATGTTTAATGAGGGTTCTAATGGGTTTAAAGATAAGATAAATAAAAGTAAAAATTATACCCTTAAGGTCTAATAAGGGGTGGAAAATGTGATAAGTGGATGGTTTTAAGATTACATGTACTAATAAAGAAAATGGTATTTTCTTATAAAGTAGTCTTGAATTTTCAATGATTTCTTGAAAAGTAAAGTGATGAAATAAAGATGTTTCCAACTTGAGAAAAATGTAACTCCAAATGTTAAAAAAAGTGTTAATGTATTATAAACACTTAAGCAGTTAGTTTAGGTTACTTAATGATATTTTGGAAAATAACACTTGTGATAATGGAGAATAGAACATGTTTGAAAAAAAAATGGGTAGAATGGTAATTTCATGTAAACTGGAACCTTTTTATGAAATAAAAATATTGAAAAGGGGTGTTACACTAAATGGTCCTAAATGAACATGATTTGGGATAAAATCATTGTTGGAGTAAAAAGGACAATAAATGATGTTTTTCAAGTGTAACTCAAGTTGGGGTGAAATACTCGATTTTGGCTTCAGTTAGGAAAAGAAAAAGTGGAATAATGTGGACATTTACAAAATGTTAAAACACATTAATAAGGACTCATATGACACCGGAATAATTAAAGAGGGCCCGAAGTCCGGGGTAAAAGACCCAAAATCACTCGCCAGAGCATATGATAACATAACTGACGGTGTGGAGTCCGTTAAAGTATGTTAATATTTAAAGATTCCAAAAAAAGATAATGAAATTTGAACATGTCAAGAAATGGGTTGTGTGGTGAATATATGAAAATACAACCTAACTTCAATGAATTAATAAATGTTCCGATGAAGGGTAAAATGGACAAGTAATATAAAAATTGATTAATGTCCATAAGATAAAGTAATAGTAAAGTGAAGTGATTAAATGGGTGGTTAAGCAACCTAAAGAGGGTTAACCCATAATTAACACAAGGGTGCGTTTATGAAAGGTTTTCAAGGAAAAAATAAGTATTTTCTAACACAACATTTGCATGTGTTGAACGGGTGATTTTCAATGAATATACTTATGTAAATTGGTACGAATAAAGTTGGTAATTTCAGTGAAAGAAATAATTCTCCTTAAACGAACTGCGTTTGTTAAGTATTTAACTGGTTGTATTAAATCATGGAATAAATGTAGAGTTAAGAAAAATGTAATTCTTTATAAGATTAAGGTGAATTAATCGGGATAAGTTATGTTTTTGGAATAAAAACGGTATATATATATATATATATATATATGTGTGTGTGTGTGTGTGTGTGTGTGTGTGTGTGTGTGTGTGTGTGAGAGAGAGAGAGAGAGAGAGAGAGAGAGAGAGGTAGTTGCATGTGCACGTAGAGAAAGGTGTTAGAGTCTCCTTTCTGTCATTCGATTCTATATTGTATTGTTGTAATTCCCCACTAGGCATTCGGTTCATTCCCTCGTTTTGTTATGAGAGGCTGGGTGTGCTTCCATATTTTGAGAGCGTTATACAGGTAAGTATTATCTTTTTATTTTACGTTAGCAACTCTGTACGTTTGGATTTCGGGAATGTTTCCCACAATCCCTCACGTAGTTTGATATTAGATGGGAATCAAGTGAAGTATTAATTAAATAAACTGGCACATAATGCTCGGATCGAACCGGGTTGATCATGAGTAACCCATAAATTCGGGCTGAGGCGTTACATATTCGGATTTTCCATATTATTTTGAGGACTATGCATTTGAGACAACTACTTATTTATTAAACTTAGTTATTTCGAATTAGTCTCAATAACTCCCACTCATGTAGGACATGTTTGTATCCAGGGTTCCCCAGCACACATGCCAAGGAATAATCGAGAGAAGTTGGAATCAAGGACATATATATGTCTCTTTATAGGTTACCCATTTGGAACCAAAGGTGGTCAATTTTATGACCCCAAAGCCAAAGGGTATATGTAAGCACAAATGCTCGGTACTTAGAGGAAGATTATATAATGGACCAAAATCTATGAGTAAGTTGATCTTACAAGATTTAAGAGGACAAATCCAAGTAATTACTTTTGAACCACTCGTAGAGGATGAAATACACCCGATATCAATAATACACTAACTAATGGTAGTGGGACTATTAACAATGATCAGGATAGGCATGTCAATTATATTGAACCACGAGTGGAGCCTTGTCATAATGGGTGGGTCAAGCGTTAACTGACATGTTATTGTATTTGGAAGAACACTCCTGAGATTCTAGGGGAACGTAAAGTGGATCCCATGAACTAAAATGATACAGCCTAAGACTAGGACTCTGAGCATTGGCTTAAGGCTATGAATACCAAAATGGATTTTATGTATTCGAATTGGATTTGGGAGCTTGTATACTTATTGGATGTGATAAAACCCATCAGATGTGAGTAGATCTACAAGAAGAAAAGAAGGGTAAATATGAAGGTGGAAACCTCCATGTTAAGTCTTGTTGCAAAAGGGTTTACTTGGATGGGGGGATTGACTGTGAGTAAACCTTCTCATTAATAGCCACACTCAAGTTTATCCGAATTCTTTTATCTATTGCGGCTCATCTTGATTATGAGATTTGAAAAATGGATGTCAAGATTGCTTTCTTAAATAACAATCTTGATGAGTGCATCTATATAACGCAACCTAGGGGATTCATAACAAGTAGCTAGGAAAGAAAGGTGTGAAAGCTTAAGAGATCCATGTATGTATTTAAATAATACCATAGGTCTTGTAATATACGATTTGATCAGGAAATCAAATCTTTTGGTTTTCATCAATTTTCAAATTAAACATGTGTGTATAATAAGCATGATGGAAATGTCGCAGTATTTCTAGTACTTTATATTGATGATATTCTCCTAATAAGGAACGATTTAGGTGTATTATACAACATAAGAGTGTTGATGTCTAATCAATATGATATGAAGGAGTTAAGATAATCCACTCATATCCTTGGGATCAAGATTTTGTGCGATCGAAAAAATAGGATGTTGTTCTTATCCAAAGCCACTTTTATCGATGATCTGCTCACAAAATTTAGCTTTGAAGATTCCAAGAAAGTATTTCTTACTTTTAATCATGTAATTACTTTGTCCAAGGATCAATGTCCTAAGATGCCTAATAAGATAGAGATGATGAGAAATACACTTTATGCTTCGGTGGTGGGCAACCTCATGTATTATATGCATTGTACAAGATCGAATATATTCTTTGCCATTGCCATGGTAAGAAGATTATAGTCTAACCTAAGTGAGAAGCACTGGACTATGGTAAAACCCACTCTCAAGTTCTTGAAAAAGACTAAAGATAACAAGGTGGTTTACTCAACGAACAATCTTATACCTTTAGGGTACACAAACCCAGACTTTCAATCAGATAAAGATTCCAGGAACTAACCTCGAGATATGTGTCTACCCTAATAGGTAGAGCCATACGTTTGAGGGTTATCAAATAATCATGTCTTCCTGATTAGACCATGGAAGCATAATATGTTACCGCTTTGAAAGTATCAAAAGAGGTTATTTGGCTCCAGAATTTCCTAAGTGATTTGGGCGTGGTTCCTTTAGTACAATCGGTTATTATACTTTGTTGTGACAATATCGGAGTAATTTCTAACACTAAGGAATCACAATAGGGTTAAGCACATTGAGTGCAAGTATCACTTGATATAGGACATTGTGTAAAGATGTGATGTCATCGTGACCAAGATTGCATCTCATGTCATCACGATGGATCCTTTTACAAAGAGCTAACCGGTTAAGGTTTTTTATAGTCATATAGAAAGAATGGATTTTAGATGCATAAGAACATGGGTTTAAGACTAAGTCGGAGATTATTGGGGTTTTGTTCTTAAAACCGCATACGACGTTTATTTATTAATGGGGGAATCTTGAATTTATTTCGAAATGAGAATCATGTTTGCGATAATGCCTTATATTTATTTTGAATATATTGTATAATGTCAGTCAATTAAACTTAATAGAATATCTGGTGGATTGGGTTTTGGAAGATCATAAAAGATCAGAGTTCCAATTCTAATTCAATTAAACAGTTCATGACTTAAATAGGGAATTAACATCCTACAAAAAAGTTGAGTCTACGATCTTAGTAATTTATCTTAACTACGAGAACATGTTTGATGGTTTGGTAATTTGTTTGATAATTCAAAGAGGATCATATAAGTACATCATATTTATATTAAACGGGATCACGAGTGAGATTCAAGTTTAGATGCTGACTAAATTACACTTGCACAATCTCATAACGTTTGTAAATGGTACATATATACCAAATCCTGAGGTTTATAAGGATTTGAATGTACACATAATTATTGTTTTGATTGTTACGGGTATGATTCGATTTATTGGGTCTAAATCTCTACAAGTTAAGCAATCATTATGTGCAGATGTCTGACATCATAAGCTGGAGGAATTCGTGTTTGGGAGATATCCTGAAATGTGATACCCCCTAGTTACACTTGTAAGTCTTGACTCTACCAGTAAACCTAATTAGTGGATTATTTTATGACATGGTAGAGTATCAAATCAGTTATGTTTCATATTAAGACTAAATAAGATTTTGGTATAAATAATTTAACCGAAAATTGAATTTCACTAAGCGTGTATTATATGCCTTATGTGGAGAATCAAACTATGCACTATCTGACTTTGAAAACAAGGTCTCTTTATTTGAGTAATTATAAGATAATTAGATTGGAGTGCAGTTGTAATTATATAGTGGAATTAAATACAACGAAATGAAAAGAAAATAAATTACAAGGTTCTAATTTTGAATTTCCATGTTCTGCTTGGAATAAAATATAATTATTTAGCCTTGGGCCCCTAATATAAACCTTATTAAATAAGTAAGATTTTAATTCTCTCATTACTCTAAACGCCTTCAGTCAATCTAAGTTTTAACATTGTGCTAGGGTTTATTAGAATGACAACCTCGTTTAAAATGAGGGCTTCTTTTATTTGTATTTATTTCAAACAAGGGAACTTCATTCCAGGTAAAAGTCCTTGATAGATGTCAAGCTTTTCATAAAGACTCCTCTTGAGAAGCTCTCATTAGAACGAGGGCCTTTTATGGGGAAATGTGCTTTACTCGGTGTGTCATATGCTGGTAAGTATAAATAATTTTTAGGATGTGTTTTTATAGTGACGATACATAGGAAATCACTTTGCTTAATCTCATACACACACATGCAGAGAGAGAGAGAGAGAGAGAGAGAGAGAGAGAGAGAGAGAGGTGAAAAGGCAAGGTTGGGAGAGAGGGCGTTAAATACTTACAAAAAATGAGAGAATAAATAAAAGTGCTTCCTCAAGAGCTTCAAAATGCTAGTCTCAGGTGGTTCCCATACACCATTCTTACATCGTACAAATCATATACTAGAAGATTTGAGCTATCTCTACATTTTCTTCACGTATTAGCCTCCGTATTGGATCACCTAAACAATCCACAAATGTATGGTGATCTAAATCCTATATTTATTCTTTAGATCTAGGTTTTTTGCTGACTTTCTAAAATATAATCAATCAAAATTTTGGGTCAGAAAAGTTTAATATAAAATCATCCCCCAATAATACGCTCTATCCACTAGCAAAAATATGGGCTAAATATTTTTTACCTTTGACTTGTATTTATAGACTTTACGTTTCTCTCTCCAGTCTCCCCCCCCCCCCCCCCCCCCCACACACACACACGCAAAGTGTTGAAAGTGTTGGCTTATTTCCTCAAGCATATGAAAACACTTTAGATTCCACTGTTACTCTTGATTTTGAATTCATTCTTTCTCATAAGATCTACCTACTCTGAAATTTTCTTTAAATAATGATTCAAACAGAAGTCTATAACGCTTATCATATATACTTTCAATATTTTAATTCCTCAAAACTTTATCTTTTTATTTAACGAATAATCTCCTATAATGTCAGAATAATCATCTGCATTTCCTATAGTATTTTTTATCACATGTTCCAAAGTCCTGACTGTTTCTATGAGTAACTAATTTACTCTTTCTCCCCCCCCCCCTTCCTCTTCACATATATGTCAATACATACATTGACTATTAATACAGTATGAATGTTTTGTTTCCATTAACCTTTGAAATTTCATCCAAGATCTAAAGACTCTTGTATGGTATATCAAACCCACAATAGTTTCCATATTACTATTAATCCCCAAGATATGAATGTAATATGAAAAAAGACGCAAGACATTACGTTGTTCGAAAGATTGTCTTGCCTATATACACAGGGAAGGGACGGAGTTATATATTAACTGAGTGTAAAAGAGGATGACTATAGTGATAAGGTTGCTATCTGAGAATCCATGTTGTGGTTACAAAAGTGCAATTAATCGTACCCCAAACAATTGAGGTTGGTTCCATTTATAGATACACGTTACCTACAAATTTAGGTATATCATCTTTATCAACCGTCCCTTTTGATCTTATCCCTGGAGTGGTAGAGTTGTGGTAAACTTGTATTTGGTCATGTTAGGCCATCATCCCTCTTGATTCTTTGTTAGCAACTGCATGATCTTCAACCGGACACACTGCCTTGACTTCCAAATGCCACGCGTTATGCCACGTGTCATAATCGGTCTAATGTCCTTTCAATTGCCCCCAATATTGGGGTTAATCGGTTTTTAGGCCTGGTTGGCCTAATCCTACCTCATTAATTTTGAATGTTCTAGTGTGGGAATATTTAAACATCTCCTGCAAACTGACACATATCCCACTTAGGTATAGTGGGAGTGTAATCATTGTAGCCGACACACGTAATCCCTATGCTTAGGATTATGTGTGCCATAATTTTTCCTCCCCAAGTAATGATGGAGTGTGAAGCAAGTTACTCGAGGAATAACTAAAGTGGGGCTCTATGTCTGAGAGATCTATCACTTTAGCTTCTTTGGCGACATGAGGTATAAGTGTTTGGATTTCCATTAGGCCTTCTTCTTCTTCTTCTTCTTCTTCTTCTTCTTCTACATTTTCAAAGTTACGCTCAATTTTCTCACTTTCTCTCTTTAAAAGCTTAAAACTTAGAAGTTCCAAGATTTCTTCTTCTTCTGTTATCATTTTTTGCAATATCTAGACATTTGAGAAAGTTTAAGGTGGGCCTAGAAAACAATTTTGAGGCATTTCGAGCTAAATACCTCATGCCCAGAAATGTTCATATTAGGACCTTGCATGAGGAAGAAGATGTATATGACATTAACAACAAGGTGGCCTTTAGGATTGTTGTAATAATTGAAGGGCGAGTACGCTTCCCTTTTTTCCCATTGTCGGTGGAAGTGCTCTATTTTTATGGAATACTTCCAATACAAGCAAACATAAGTTTTTTCGTATTATAATGGGTAAAGTGCCCACTAACTATATTTATGGGACTAATGGAGGCACAAACAAAATTAGGTATTATTATGACCTAAGGACTTCTTATGGGTTTAACTTTTACCATTTTCATGCCATAAACAAGTCTTATAGTTTAGTGGCTTGGCTACCGATATCATAAAACTATATCGACATGGATGTCTTAGTCTTTTCTGGATTACCATATAATGAAGACTACACAAGTCTTCTTGTGCTTGTCTAGGTCGGATCTCCTAGTAGGTCATCCATCATGTTCGTGGTTAACTAAGTAAATTTAATCATTTGTATAATTAATCATCCTTTATTACATGTGCATGGCCCTATTGTAAGAGAAAACTAAGAGATTACCAGGTTAACTTGAACATCCTGCAAATAGTTTGGAACATATGAACTCCAACCAACGTCCAACCACATTGAAAGGATGATAACATCCTTCTTGGATACGAACTTACAATTGCATCAGCTAAGAATTTTTTAATAGTCTAGAAAGCTTTCGCTATGGTCGGTGATTCTTTAATCCCCACAGCCACCCCCACCTTAAAGGAAGCGGGAATGGGATGTTTACATAGTTGAATCCTCATCGCCATCTATGTGGTTTCGATTGATTGTGACTACGACCAAGAAGAGGTAGGAGAAGAGGGAAAAAAGGAATAAAGAGAACGTTTCATCAACAATCGTTCCCCTCTATCCTCATACGACAAGGTCAGAACCTCAGACCAACTTTGGGATGAAGTTAAGGAAAAAGATCGACAAGTGGGAGATTTTAACTTCTCGCCAATCCTAGACATTTAAAAAGAAATGATGGGTCATCCCCACTGAATATTTTATCTTTCCATTATCCATACTAATCTGGGAAAAAAGGAGGGCGGGACGACCAACCAAACTACTCAATGCAAAACTAGTTTGAAGAAGAGTGTGATCTCCCTTCGAAAAAAAGCCCTAGAGCTGGACAAGTACAGCGGGAAGGAAAGACATGCTGAACTGGCCAAGAAGAGGAGGAAAGAGAAGTATTATTTTCATGCTCTAGCTCTAACTGGGATAATAATCATCTAGTAGTTATTGCCTCCAGCCAACACAGTCGTTAACCGATGCCTTCATTGAACACGTCCAGGGTCTACTCCTAGACAATTGGTTTCATAAAGGTCAAGAAGATCGTGACGACCTAAGACTCAACTTATCATGATCTTTAAGTCTAGTATTCGATCGCTCAAGCTCCCATGTTGTCAATTGATGTGGAAGTTCTAAGAACATTTACTTTAGAGTGCATTTACAAAGAAGGGCTCTATCACAATGTTCTAACTTTGATCTCTCCTTTGTTTATCAGGCCAAGCAGGCCATGATGAGATGGCCTTCGTAACGATCACCTATCAAAGAGGAATGACATTCTTCATAACAGAACCAATGTTATGAAGAACACTCTTACTGAGAAGACTGAGAAAGTGATTGATTCGGAGGTCAAACTCAAGGAGGAAACAACCTGCAAAGAGGAAGTATGTGGAGGAAGACAAATGGATCTAGCTAGAGTTCATCAAGGTCGACACTGACCTGACTATCCTCGGGAAAGACTTTGCCCAAAAAACTTTGCAAAAATTAATTTTACAAAGTCATAAATGGGTCCTTGAGGCAAAAATGGAAGCTGGCAAGGAAAAGACCTATAACTAAGTCTTTTAGGCAACGGTGCAAGAGGTTGCTTTGCAAATGGACTTCCATGAGTTTGTTGTGTTCCACTTTGATTGGATTTTTGGTCTCCAAAGGGGAAATGTCCCTCAAGATGACCCAGCATATGTTGAGCCCTCCTTGGAGAAACTTGTTATAGGGGAGGGTAATGCTTCCTTGGCTCCTTCCTATAAGTGGAGGAGGTTTTTGTTGACCCTGTTACAATTTATGAAGTCTCCCGCCCTGGGGGACATTTTGCTGCAAGTTAGGGGGATTCACCCCAAACTTATTTTATTTTTGCATTTGTTTATATAGGTCGTATGGCCATTTTAATTTGTAGGACTTGAGCCCTTTTTCAATATTAATGAAAGTTTATTATGTCTTCCATTACTGTTGTCTTGTTTGCATTATTTGCATCTTAATTTACTCATTTGTAGTAAGACTGCTTAGTAGTAAGTGGAATTATGGTACGTGGCCGATTCCAACTGACTTGCAAAATTTTAACCAAAAAGCCTAACGGATTTAATTAATTAAGGTCTGTAAGTCAACATTCTTATTAACTTGTTGTCCAATTAATTTTAATCATGTAAGTTAACATTCTTGTTTAACTTAGTTGATAGTCGGTGTGGCCGATTACACTGACTTGTAAAAGGTTAACCAATAAATTAATGTGGTTAGTTATTTCACCCATTCTTAATGGGTCTATGCTTATTATAGGCTGACCAACCCAACTTATGTTGTACCACCGTTTTCAGGTTGGGTTAATGCTAAAAGTTGATAACCAACTCATTTTCAAGTTGTACCACTTATTCTAACGTGGGTTTATACCTATACTAGGTTAACCAACCCAACAAGGGTTATACCACAGTTTTTAGGTGGGCTTAATGCCAAATGTAGGCGAGAAACTCATATAAGTTGTAGCAACCATTCTTAGGTGGATTTATGCTCATTATAAGCCAACCAACCCAATTTAGGTTGTACCACGATTTTTAAATGTAGGCTAAAGACTTATTTCTAAATTGTACCACACTTTATTAGGGGGATTTATGCCTATTCTAGACCGACCAGCTCAAATTCGGTTGTACCACCATTTTGACATGAATTTAGTTCCAAAGTAGGCGATCAACTTTTTTAAGTCGTACCACCCATTCTTAGGTGTGTTTATGCCTATTCTAGGCCGACCAACCCAATTTGAGTTGTAACACTATTTTCGAGTGGGTTTAATGTCATACGTAGGTGATCAATGAATTTATAAGTTGTATCACCCATTCTTAGATGGGCTTTTGCCTATTCTAGGAGACCAACCCAACTTGGGTCATACCACCATTTTCAAGTGGGTTTAATGTCAAATGTAAGCAACCAATTTATTTCTAAGTTTTACCACCCATTCTTAGTTGGGTTTATGCCTAATCTAGGTCGACTAATCTAACTTGGGTTGTACCACTGTTTTCAGGTGAATTTAATGATGTGGAAAAATATTGAAGGCATAATCATTAAGAATAATAATTTATTAACACAAATCATCTTTATGAATTGAAATATTTTCAAAAAGTAACCTATCGACATATTGATAAAATTTCTTAAGGTTCGTGCCATTTCAATATTGTATTGTTGTGCTAACCAAATTTTCCAAATGGTAGGATCCACTCCCTTCTTTTTAGACCACTCTATGCGGACCTTGCTAATTTGGGTCCAACTTTTCGTCTGAAGGCTTCTTTAACGATGATAAAAGCCATCTGAAAACTAGATCGCCGACTTGAAATTCCATAACCTTGATGTTTCTCTTGTGATATTAGGCGAGCTCTTGTTGATATGCGACAAGGTATTTGAGATCCCACTTTCTTCATCCCTACGCTAAATCAATCTCGTGAGCCAATCGATCGTTATTACGTCTACCCTTAAAGATCAATTCCTCAGAGTTAGGATATCGATGTCTAATGGAATGACGACTTCCATTCCATATGCTAAGTAATAAGGAGTTTCTCTTGTTGATCTCACGGGTGTTATTCTGTATAAATGCAGGATAAATGGAAGCCCGTCCACCCATCTTCCTTTTGCGTTCTCTAATCTTCATTTAACCCCAACGAGTAGAGTCCTGCTGATGATTTTGGCCTGGTCGTTGAATTATGGGAAGACCACTGAGGCGTAATGAATCCTGATCCCATATTCTGCACATAAGTCACTAGAGGTATTATTATAAAACTGGGTCACATGGTTTGCCACCAAAGCTCTGGGAATTCCAAATTTGGTGAAAATGTCCCTACGAACGAATTGTTTGAAATCAACCTCTCTGATGTGAGTTAATGGTTCATTTTCCAGCCACTTAGTGAACTAGTCGGTGGCAGTTATCAAATACTTCTTATTCCCCGATGTTGCAGGAAAGGGTCCCATAATGTCCATCCCACACTGATCAAAGGATCATGGCCTTATGGGAGGGTTAATACCGTCGATTTGCTCCTTGATGATGGGAAAGAACTCCTAACACTTGACAAATTTACGGACGTACTAAATGTCATCCTTTAGCATGAATGGATATTAGTATCCTTGGAAAATCAATTTATAGGCGAGTGATCTTTCGTCGGCATGTGTAACACAACTTTCTTTGTGCATTTTGCTGAGGATTCCATCCACTTGGTCTGGATAGACACCCTTCGCTGGTAAAGTTTTCCTTTAGAATTAAGGGGATACCTCATCGAATAGACCTTTCATTGGTGAGCCTATATATTATCCGGTGTAAAATCCCCAATTTCTAGGTATACGATAATGGGATCTATCTAAGATAGGGTCGACTGTATTTACGTGACTTCAAGACCAACCACTAGTTCATCAATGCTTGATCCATCAATATAATCCACTACAATTATTATTTTCAAATCGGTGTCAATCGCCGATGCTAAAGTGGCTAAGGCATCAAGATTATTGTCGATGTTCCTCTACAACCGGTCCATTGAGGATGACCTAAAAGCCTTTAATATTATTATTAACTTATCATGATAAGTAAGCATTTTGGTGTCTCTAAACTCCCACTCACCGCTGAGTTGATTGGTGATCAAACGAGAATCGTAGTATACTACTATTTCTTTGTCTACTATAGACTAATAAGTGGAGATTCTATCCACTAATAGGGGTTGACATCAAGGGATAAGATCCCAAGTACTGCCTAATCCCTTCCAGCACTTGGTCACACTCCTCAATCCTGATTGTTGCACTTTTCTTCTCTAGAGATTGAAAAAACATGCGATATTTATTAAACGATTTAGATATGACTCGATTGAGGGCGTGTGACATCCCGGTCAAGACTTGAATGTCTCTAATGGTGGTTGCTTCTTAATATTTTGTAAATCCTTAATTTGATTCGGATTGGCTTCGATCCCTCTCTACATCTCTAAATATCTTAAGAACTTTCTAGATCTAACTTCGTAGACACACTTAGAGGCATTTATCTTCATATTATATTCCTAGAGGATCTTGAAAGTCTTGGTCAAATCTCAAAGGTGATCAGCCGCCTAGCTACTCTTGACAAGCATATTATCTATATAGACCTCCACGGTTATATCGATCTGTTTTTTGAACATCTTGGTGACTAGATTCTAGTAGGTTGTCCCGGTATTTTTTAATTTGAAAACAATAACTATAGTAGTAAAGCCCAAAAATTATGATGAATGAGGTCTTCTCTTAGTCAAGGTTGAACAAACGTATCTAATCATTGTCAGAGTAAGCGTCCATGAAGCTCATTCGTTGATGTTCACTTGTGGAGTCTAAGAGTTGATCCATCTGGGGAAGTAAAAAATGATACTTTTGGCCAGACTTGTTGAGATCATTGAAATCAACGTAGACTCTCCACTTAACACTTTTTTCCTAACACAACAGTATTAGAAGTCCAATTTAGAATTTGGACCTTTTTAATGGAGTCGAAACGAAGTAAGTTCTCAACTTCATTCTCTATGACCCTCAATTTTTTGATGATGACTTCCTTGGATTTTGCTTGACTGTTCGGCATGTAGGATCCATGTGTAGTCGATGACAAGCGATATCTATATTAGTTCCCAAAATTTCGTATGGTTTTCAGACGAACATGTATGAAATCATTTTCTAAAATTGTATGAGCTTCTTTATCTCATCATTTAGTGATTCGAAAATGATCAAAATGGTTTTATCTGGGTGAGATGAGTCTAGATAAATGGTTATGAGTTTTTCCATTACCCGGTCAGTGGGGGTCAGTCTGTTTTCCTCAACTTTCGATTGAATTTCCCTTGGCTACTATTTAGGATGATCTCCCTCTTACTCATCATCAGTATGACTCTTTTTGGGTTGAGTATTCTTGGCATTGATGACATTGACAAAGAAACTACGAGATACCGCCTGATCTCCGTTGATCTCGATGAATCCCTAGTCGCTTAGAAATTTAAGCTTCTAATGAAATGAGGAGGGCACAACCCTCATGATATGGATCTATCACTCATTAGGAATGGCATTATACGAGGACTCTATTTAAATTACAAGGAAATATATTTAATAATTGACATGGGTGACTTTGACTGGAAACTTAATTTTCTCTAGCAGGGTTTCCACATCACCATTAAAGTCAATAAGTGGACGCATCTTCATGTCCTGTTCCTGGAATATATAACCGATTTTAAGAAACAAATTGAGGTATATGATCTCAAAAGATCTTCCTTAGTCGGTAAGTATCATTTTCGCATCAAAATTCGCCACTCATAGAGTGAAAAGCAAAGCGTCTTTATGAGGCAAATTAACGCCAACTAGATCCTCGTCGGTGAACATTATTGCCCTATAAAAGTCAATATCCTTATGTTCTCGTTTTGTAAGAATGAACTTGTATACTTATACCTGGAAGGCTTCCAAAACACTAGTTGTAATCTTCACTATCTCTGAAGTCTTTTCTTGTGCACTGTGAAGGGTCCCTACAGCTATACATGGCCATAATCATCCCTAAAGGTGGAAAGTCATCATCTTCATCGATTTTCTGTACTATCTCATGTTTAGGACTTTATCTTAGGCGTTTTAACACATTCCTAGAGATACTCAAATTGTATAAATATCCTCAAGGTATCATTTAAACATCTTGCAATTCTTTTTAATATGGCCATGATCCTGGTGATAGGTGCACCTTAGGTTGGTATCTCTATCATTTGGGTCACTATCCATATTGGATGGTATCTTAAATAATGATTTGTCCTTTATTTGAGGAGTTAACTAATAGATTGGTTCCTTGAAAAAGGTGTCTACTGCTTGTTAAGAGCTTTTATTACTTTGGGCCTTGGATCGTCCCTTAGAGGTATCATTCTTTGCTCCCTTCTTCACTAGAGTTTATTGATTTCCCCTTGAATGCCTTTTTTGAATCACTATTCTTGTACGGCTTGGGAGTTTTTTTTATTAGAGCACAACTGAGTATATTTTTCAATATGGGTCATAAGATCGTCCATAGCCGATGTTAGTTTCATGGTCAAAGACGGGTAGAGATTGTTTAAGCTTTTAAGTTCGAACTTGAAGGTTAAGATCACCAAATTATTATTAAACAGTTCCCAGTAGCATTGAGAATACTTTCTAAGGGATTCCCCCTTTTTCCTTTTAAGGTCGATCAAGAATCAACTTCCTTTATCACCTTCCTGCTGATGATAAAGCGATTTGTGAGCCAATCGGCCAACTTCTTGAACTAGGGAATTGATCTATGGTCTAATTTCTCAAATCCCCTAAGGCCAATTTCCCCTAGAGTTAAAAAAAAACATGACACATGAGGCCATCGTGATGAATCCATAAGGACATTAACTATCAGTAGTGCCATATATAGTGAGAAGGATAATGCTTCCCTTTTATAATTTGTAACCTTTGATACAGTAAACTTCTTTGGTGGTTTTAAAGTCTCTATATCCATAGTGAAAGGAGACGTTGATTCATGTCCCGGTGCCCTTCTTGCAAGGTCCTTTAGAGTTCGCACTAAATTGAAATTTTTTTCCCTTAAATTCCTTCTTGATAAACTCCACAATATCATTACTACCGACCTTTTTTTATGGAGGCCTAGGTTTGTCTGACCAGTTATGTGTTGATTATGCCGGTCGAATACGGGAGTTATGCATCTAGCGGGGTGGTGAGCTGATATATGGTCCATACGTCGATGATTGGACTGTATTGCATGTGGGCTCTCTGACCTAAAGGCCATGCCAGTTTAATTGGATCTATTTTGCCTAGGAGAATGGATCTTCCTCCTTTTATGACTCTCGAGGTTATGAGAACTAGACCCCCTCTCCTTAGACCATCCGGTTAATTACCTCTTTAACAAGAAATTTCTTTGTCTCCTGCATCTAGTTGTTCTTTATAAAGGCTAGAAAATCATGACGTTGTTTTCATTTCATGTAATTACGCAGAGGAAGTGTGACACCCCGCCTAATTAAACACTGGGTGATCAGTCCTTTATTAAATTAAATCAGAATATCATGTTGGTTCAGATTATGCATCACTGTCAAAAACTTTATTATTAAATACTAACCACTTAATATTTAAAAAGATTGATGTCAAAATTTTATATTTTAATTAATGTAAAAACTAGGTTAACTAAATAATTAAACATTCACCATTCACATCAATCTCATATGATAGGAAATAACTGCAATAATAAATTTAACTGGAGTAAACACTTCCAGTCTAAGTCCCAAATAAAGTAATCCAAGAAAAATAAATCAACAACTGAAAGAAGTAAATAGCTGACTCCAAAATCTCTGAATATCTGAATAGAAAAGGGGCAGCATGCCCTAACTGATGAAATAACTCAAAAGGAAGAAATGATGGACATAGAGACGTCTACTACCAAGGTCCTATAACTTCCACAGCAGCTACAGCTCGTCGAGTGAATTAAACTCCTATGCTTGGTATCCCTGTGGCTAGGCACCTAAAATAATTTGACAAGAGAAGAGATTTACAGAAAACGGGACAGAGCCCGAGTCGAAAACAGTTTAAAAATCAGCAAGTGCTTAAAATGAATTAATAGCACATATATTATTCATGTTAGATTATCGTACTCACTTGAGATACTCACATCTCATCTAATGTGCATGCCTAACGTACCTTCAAACCCTACTAGTTTATATTCCCATGCTAACTAATCCTTTCTAGTTTAAAATCTAATCATAGCCCAATATCGTTCCCAAGTATTTCCCTCGCAATATACATACTACCTATAATAAATTTCTCTTTAACATGGATAAGCTCTTTTTCGACTTAATATAATTAAGTGTCCACCAAATTATTTCATTACAGATTTCATTATCATTAATGTCCACTTAATTCTCACAGTAGATAGTATTATAAGTATATATATACATTCACTCTATTTTATATATATACAATACTGCACCCTGAGACACAGTTGTGATGCATGCATACTCTGCTATCATGTCCTGGTGCATCGCTTATTGCATAAACGACTACAGGTTCAATCTCTCGTGAACCTTCAAAATAAACACACATATTGGAGGCGAACATAGTTCCAAGTCAATGGGCTACGCACATACTTACGCACCCTTACGACCGCCATCACTACCATTATCACAAATAGCTTGTGCTTAGGTTCTATGCTCTAATGGTATAAATCAAGATCCCACTCGAAGGCTCCTCGAGGCATGGTCGTCCACAACGTGCAACCTCTACTCGATAGCAAGCAGTGTAGGTATGTTATACACACAATAGGTCAATCAATATGTATACACATAACTTATCACATTCATTAGGTATTCACGCATCCCAAATCCCTAAATTTATATGTAGTATTATCGTCTCTACTACTCGCAATACTTTAACCGTACGATGTATCTCTCTATCGTATCTACTCTTTATGGCTCTCTCATTCCAACACATTCCCTTAGTAGTTACTCAATTCATCCCAGAAATAAAGCTACTCCATAATAGCATAGGTCCTTTTCTCTCACTTGAATTAACCTAGAAGGATTTTTAACACATCCGAGAAAAAATTTACATTCCTAAAATCTCGTTAGAACTTGGGAATTCTCGTTCAAACGAGGTCGTTCGAATGACCTGGGCAGGTCTTTGAACGAGAATTTTGAGATCGTCTTCTACCTTCAAAACTTTGAATTTCACCCTCTTTCATCAACCAACACGCATGCTAATTTATCTCAACACCAAGTTAAAGGTAGTAAATCATCTCCCTATGGGATTAGGCGCTCTTTACCCCATTTTTAACATCCAATCCTTAGAATTTTAATAGGGATTAAGATAAATTCCTCCAATCTTTAAAAGCTCTTAATTCATATAACCTCCATTAATAACATTTTAAAACCAGATTTAATTTCGTGAAATCAACATATAAAACCCAGATTTATCATACCCGGAACATGGTTATTTAACTACATGCAAACCTATACTCCCAATTAAATATTAATACTCAATTTCAGTCCCAACTTCATAATATTATGATCAAAACATCAATTAATCTAACATGGACACTATATGCTCTAAAATCAAGAAAGATAAATACTTACCTTTTTGTGAACTTCTGATTCGTTGAATAAAACTGGTCTAGGGGTGATCCTCTCTTAACGATCTACACATTGGTGTGATTTTTGGTGTGCAAGCTCGAGTCTTTATCTCAGGGCACCTATGGAGTTCTTCTTCTCCCTCTTTGGTTATCTCTCTCTCTCACTTAGGTTTGGAAACTAAGAGATACCTTATTACCCACGTACATTTCCCTTTTAATTATCCATTTTCGTCCATTTTAATTCCCAAAAATCTTAAAAGACCAAAATACCTCTTTGGGGTGTCGGTTTGGACTATATTGCCCAGAAATCCAAATAAAACACCCGATTAGAGTTTTGTGACTATCTAGACCCTTCTGAACTCATCGGCGCACTCGAAATGATCATACGAGTTACTTAAAAATAAATTATCTTTTAACCCAATAAAGTAATACCGATACGACTCATACGCGCGTCCCAACTAAGTGTATTGCAATTGTCGTATTTCCCACTCTCGGCATAATAATACTTTCATAATTATATACTGCTTTATTCACTAAGTAATATTCAATATAATAATCACTAATAAATACTAACTCTTGTCAGGCTAGTAATTATTAAATTTAAATTCGGATTAATTATAAATAAATTTTCTCCATTTAAATTAATTAATCCTAATTCCGTAATTAAAATAAAATCCCTCAAAAATACAGCGTATTACATACTCCCCCCTAATAACGGAATTTCATCCCAAAATTCGAAAAAGAACAGATTAAAGGTATACCTGGTAGGAATAAATTTGGATATTTTTCCCGCATGTCATCCTCACACTCCCAGGTAGACTCTTATACATAATGATGTTGCCACTGCACTCGTACTATTGTCACTATCTTTGACCTCAATTTCCTCTCACTGCGGTCTAGGATATCAATTGGCCCCTCATCGTAGGAACTATTGGGCTGTAGATCAATCTCCTCTAAGGCAAATTGGGTGTGGGCCAAGCCATCCCG
Source organism: Sambucus nigra (assembly GCA_949130495.1). NCBI lineage: Eukaryota > Viridiplantae > Streptophyta > Magnoliopsida > Dipsacales > Adoxaceae > Sambucus > Sambucus nigra. The sequence continues at coordinate 690,599,126 of OX422209.1, forward strand.
AAGATATCTCCTCAGTGAAGAAATATGGGACACATCATGAATCCTATGCAGGTGCTCCGATAACCCAAGTTTGTAAACTACTAGCCCAAGCCACTCAATAATAGAAAATGGCCCAACATATCTCGGCGCCAACTTCCCTTTCTTCCAAAACCGCATTACCCCCTTCATAGGAGATACCCGCAACAGCACCTAATCCCCCACACTGAACTCCCTGAAGAACCTCTTGGCATCGACGTAACTCTTCAGCCTATGCTGAGCAACCCAAATGCGACTCTGTATCAGCTCAATCTTAGCTGAGGTATCCTGAATCACCTTCGGCCCATGTAACTTGTTTTCCCCCACCTCAAGCCAGCATGCTGGGGAACGACACGGTCTACCATATAACGCCTCAAAAGGAGCCATGCCAAAAGTAAATTGGTAGGAGTTATTATAAATAAACTCCACCAGTGGAAGGTACTACTCCCACCCCCTCCAAAATCAAGGATACACATTCGCAACATATCCTCCAACATCTAATTCGTCAACTCTGTCTGCCCATTCGTCTGCAAGTGATAGGCCGAACTCAATCATAACTCCGTACCCATGGCTTCCTAGAAACTCTCCCAAAATTTGGACATAAAAATTTTGTCCCGATCGAACAAAATATCAAGGGGTGTAAGGACACAAGTCTCCGATTGAGTTTTAATGTAGTTTTGGTTCAATTCCGGACAAAAAAAAATTGAGTCATACTATAGTGTTCAAGCTTATCCATCCAAGCCTATGACGTGTTAGTTGAAGACGTAGCGGCCAAGATTATAAAGCTTCATTATATGTCGGATTTATTGTGCCTCGTTTCTATGTCAACAACATTGGTTCCAATGCTCCTAAGGTATGAATGCATTATATATATATATATATATATATATATATATATATATATATATATAGGAGCTTGGAAATTTATTGGATGTCTTTTATAAAGTTTTTTTTAAATAGTTTTAACGACTTTGTTTTACTCAGAAAATATTTTTTAGAACTTATCCTAAAAAGTTTTGGACCTAAAATGAATATTGCATTTTTTGACAAGTCGTTCGAAGAAATGGAATCTCGTTCGAACTAGATTCCCAGGTCGTTCGAGCGAGACTTCTAACGAGATTTCTTTTTTCGCTCTGGAACATCGTTAGTAAAGTCGTTCGACCGAGTTTGGCGGGAACAGTTTTTTTGCAGTTTTTGGCAGTTTTCTTCATGCTACCACTACTTTTTGATAGAATTACTTAGTGCGAGAACCAACATTTTCAAACCAACTTTTTCATATTCTACAATCTCCAAGAGATAGTTTTTGAGAGCTTAATTCCTCTATGAAAAGGTTCAAGTTTTTAGTGTTTATTTTATCAAGAAAATTCTTAAACACTTTTATTTACACCCATTTTAGTTAATCCAAGTTCATATATATATATATATATATATATATATATATATAATAAGGGGCAAGGGTCTTTTTACTAGTGCATAAGTTTTTAAGACATTTCATGGTGAGGATGAATGCCAACAAAACATGAAATAGAGGGATGAGATAACTTCCTACCTTTTTTGGTTTTTGATTTTACAACTCACGATTAACAATGCTGCTAAAAAAGAGATCTTTATGGATGATGGGAAATTCATGTCAGTCACACCAACAAACCTACCTCGCATGGCTCAAGAAACATTAGATAGGGATTTCAGCTTTTTAATATCTCAACTACTCTGTCTGAAAAAAAACTTTCATCAAAACCTCTTTCTCATCAAACAAACCCATTTTCAATTTTATTCCTACCCAAAATCGTAGACAACCAACTCCATGGTGTGTACCTAACCCCTGTACATTTTATAAGCGGTGGTAGTCATCTATTTCAACCACATAAAAAATGGTATTTCTCTTCCCCTTTGCACTGTATCCCATATGGTGAATGTTTATGCTGAAGGTTATTTTTGTTTTTATTATTTTTATTATCGTGTTTGCTCACCATTCAGATCTTGATGACTATTTTTACTATCGTGTTTGCTCAGGTACTTCTAAAAGCCCCCAACCTTCTTATCTTCCATGGATATGATCTTATGAATTTCTTATCTGCTACTCTCTTCCATGAATTTTTTAGGTTTTTTTTGCAGATCTGCTACCTGCTTATCTGCTACCATGAATTTCGTAGTTTTTTTGCAAATCTTCTACTATGTTTGTTACCTTACTGACGCTCCATATTACACCCTTAACCTTTTTTATTTTTTGTAGATCTGCTCACCTTGCCGACGTCGTTATCTGCTCCTAACTCCTTAGTTCGTAACCCCTGAGAGCTGATGCGATTTTCACTGGAGGTTCATCGGAGGCCACTAAGGTCCCCCAAGGCGGGTCGGAGATTAATATATATTGATCAGATTGTAATTTTAAGTTGAAGTTATACATATATTTTATTTATTTACCACTTTTTTTGGTTAATACCTCGCACAAGGTTTGTCGAAGGGAGATTTATGTCAGTTTGTAGTCTTTTATGGCAGCACTAGGTGGTTCGTTTTTTAGCAATGGTGTGTATGTAAATAAATAATTTAACAGATATTTACCATCTCACTTTTTAATTTCTTAAAAAATTGACATTCCATAACTATTTTATGAAATTATTAAAGTTTTCATATGTTATTTATTTTTTTGCAGATACAATAACGGCTGGCTGGTATACATGTTCGGGTAGATGATATACTGTCTGGCCTACCACCACATATACAACATTATTGGAGATCACAGGGTTGTGAAGCACCGGACTCACTGCTGCCAGATATGTGGGCATTATTGTTGTGTCGGCCACAAAATTTTTCTATCTCCAATAGTCTCATGTACATTTCATTACTTTAATGGGTTTATTTATTTATTTTATGTATCCATTTAAAGTTATTTTTCATGGACGTTTTAAAGTTGTTTTTTGGTTTCAATAATCTATTTGCATACTCTGTTTATGGTTTCATTTTTTGGTAGTTAATGTGTTCATGTCAATGAGGAGTTTAGACCATATATATCAATGAGAAATTGATTTCAATAATACTCTGTTTTGTGGTTTCACTTTATTTGGTGTTGTTTTGGCTTTGAATTTCTCTACACACAACATAGTTTATATGTACGTTTGTTAATTGGTTTGAGAGTGCATACATACAATTGGTATTAATTTTAACTTGGGCAAGTGTACTTTATAACTATTTGTTGTTTTTGCAATCTTAATCCGGTGCTAATTTTCAAATGTCAGTAATGGGGACCAATGAAATATTTACAATCTTAATCTTTGTGTACATTGCTAATTTTGCAATCTTAATATTTGTGTACAATGGGAAATTTACCATGGTTATGCCCAACAGGTAAACACACAACCACAACCATAAGTACCAACCTCTCTCCCCCAACCTGCTGCTGCCCCAACCTGCTGATGCAACAAGTACCCGTTGCAGGGTTAATCACAACCACAACCAGTAGCAATATATAATATTTTTTAAACATTAAAGGTGAAAAAGTAATTTAATTGTATTATTTATACCACCCTTTTGTTTGTTCAGGTAATGGTTCATATGAAGATCTCTCCATTTTATCATATAGCGTATACCACACTTTTTCTTTATAAGGCTAATGGATCAAATGATTGTAAATGTAAATATCCATAAGTTAGTGTCATGATTTCATTTATGACTCAACTTTTAAAATTTTCATTCACTTGACCATTTGTTGGGAAAAAAAGTTCGTTAAGCTCTTTTAAAACATGATGTATAGAGTTCATGTTATTTGAATTCGTAATGATATCATAAAATCAGTTTTATTGTAAATCAACAGCAGAAAACTATTTGTTTCCCACTGATACGATATAAACAACTTGATTTGGTATTTATTTATAAAATTCGATCATTTTAAGAATGGATGTTGAGAGGGATTTTTTAGGTAACAGCGATCACATAATTTTGGTAATAGGCGACGGTGCTTTGACCGCGGGATATGCATATCAGGCAATGAACAATTCAGGATATCTCGACTCTATTCTCATCAACGTCGTATGTTTAATATTGTTGTTGTGTTATTCTTTTATTTCTTAAACATGGCGGTTAGTCCTCTAAATAGAGGAAGCTTTGTTCAATATTTTTATATTGTTTACAATTATTTGTGTTATGTAATAATTCAAATATTTCACGAATTGAGTTGAATTTGTTTATATGATGTTTAGGACAGATTATTAGTATTATTGTTGGAGCATTTTTTCTCTCTTAAATAAGGTCGGTAGTTTTATAAACAAAGAAAACTCTCAAAAAAATTTAAATTGTGTAACACTATATGCATCATATACGACTTAACACTTTGTTTTGTTGGGGGAGCAAAATTGGTTTCGCTTTGTAATTTTGTACTTTGAAATTTTTTGTAGTTTTGCGATTACGTACTTTTTGGAAATTTTCGTCGTGCCTTCAGGCACGAGCATACCCTAGTATATATATATATATATCTTGCTTGGAGTATGTTTGGCACCAAGTTCTACTCTACCGTTTGAAGAGTTGTTTGGGTTTACTTCTACATCCCACAAAGAAGAAGACTTGTTTGTTGCTGCGACGTTCCCACTCGGAGAAAGGCTTCGGGTGCGGGTTAACGCTTGTTCCAAAGGCCTCATTGGTGGATTCCATGGTTCCGGTGGATTTTGGGATTGTCGACTAGGCGGAGGTAGTTGCAAGAAGACGCGTCAGGGGCTTGGACGGAGTCAAGTCGAGTTGTGTAAGTCATCTGTCTTGTAATCATAAAACCATACTTAGTGGACTTAAGGCTAGGGTCGTCCGAGGTTTTTTCCCGTTATGGGTTTTTCCTCGTACATCGCGGCGTAGTGGTTTACTTGTTTTATCTTTTGCAATATCACATTAGATGCATGCTTAGGTAAAAAGATAAATTGGTATTTTTAATTTGGTGTTAAATTAGTTTGGGTATAATTTAATTAATTTAATTCAAGTCATTAACCTTAATTTGGTAAAATTTGGTTTGGCCTAATTTGCAAAAATTAAATATTTGGTTTGGCCTAAATGGCAAAATGAATATTTATTGTTAGGCAAATTTCTAGGAGTTAGACTAAATTGATTTTTGGGCTTAAAGTAAAAATTCAAAATTTTAATTTTTAGTATAATTTTAATTTTGAGAAAATTAAAATTTGTTTTACTTTAGTTTTCATTTGTGAAGAAATTAATTTTTAGTTTATGTAGTTGTTTAGTTGAACCATCTCTCTTTCGTATTATAGGAAATTAATCATTTTTAAAGTGAAAGATTTTAAATTGGGGTCCTATCGTTTTCAAATTGGTATCAAAGCCGGAGCGCTAATGTATTACGTTAAGGTCCTTTCAAATATTTTTGGGTAAAATGGAATTTTTCCCATTTTCAAAATTTCCTATTTTCGATGGTTCCAACTACGCGTATTGGAAAGAGCGTATGAAATCGGTACTTAGGTCTTTAGATGAGAGGGTTTAGTTGTCAGTCGTTAACGGGTGGTCCCCACCTACATATTTAGTTAAAAATGATCGTGTTACCAAACCCCCTCATAGATGGAGTGAGAATGAATTTAAACTTGAAAATTTTAATTCCCGAGGTTTAAATGTCTTGTTTAGCGCGGTCACACCGGATGAATTTGACGCATTATGACGTGAGAAACCGCTAAAGAAGCTTGTGATATTTTACAACTCACTCATGAAGGAACTAGTGTCGTAAAAGCTTCTAAACTCCAAAACCTCACCACTCAATTTGAAACCATCAAAATGAATGAAAAAGAAACATTTGATGAATTCCATGCTAGACTTTCCGATATAGTTAATTTATCTTTTAATTTGTGAGAGAAAATACCCGACAACTGAGCTAGTAAAGAAAATTTTAAGGTCCCTACCCGATAGATTTATCCCTAAGGTGATCGTGTTAAATTCTTTACCCACTTTAGCCTCTACAAAATTAGAAGCGCTCGTACGTGATTTACAAACCTATGAACTAGACATGTTTCCCTCTAAAATTGAAAAGAAAATAGATAAGGGCATTGCTTTGAAAGTTCGAAAGGAGAAAAAATAAGTAGTAGAGAGTGAAAGTGAGAGTGACTCGGAAGATATGGCTATGTTTGCTAGGAAGTTTCATAAATTTCTTAAATTTAACAAAGATAAATTTATAAAGAATTTTAAGAAATTTGAAAATTCTAAGCATGACAAGGCCGAGAAGATCCCTAAAACTTTTAATCAAAATTTAAATAGGGTCGAGTCAAATAGGTGTTATGGTTGTGAGGGTTATGTCCATAGGGCGAAAGAGTGCCCCACTAAACTAAGGAGAGAGGGTAAGCAACCAATTTCCTACAATGCAACCCTTTGTGATAATGATAAGGAAAAGGGACCCGATTCCCTCACTAAGCCCAACTTTGTGGCTTTTATGGCAAGTCATGTGAGTGAAAGTGAGCACTCCTTAATTGATGAAATTTTAACACATGACACTTCTAAGGTCATAATTTGTGAATCCCAAAGAAATGATGGTAGTGAGAGTGGAGAAGAAAGAGAGAGTGAAAGTGAAAATGAGGTTGATGTGAATGAACTTCAAATTGCTTTTCAAGAATTATATGAAGAATCTATTAAATTAAAAAGAATAAATTTGAAGTTAGAAGCTAGTTTGAAGAGAGTGTCGAGGTCATTAATGAGAGTATTTTAGTGGAAGACCTTAGGACAAGTGAGAGAGCTCTTCGTGAGAAGCTTGAATATGTAAAAGGCGAGAGAGATAGCCTTAAAGGTTTAATGAAATCCTTAAAAAAGGATCTTCTTACGTTTGAAGAGCGCAATGTTTTATTAGAGTCTCACATTGTAGATTTAGAATATAAACTAAAAGACTCTAGTAAAGTCAAATTTGATTTGGAGTGTCGTTCAGAGAAATTAGATAAAATATTAGGAACGGTCCGAATTAAAAATGACACTTGTGGTTTAGGATTCGATACTTGTAATGAGTCCACTCATAAAGCCAAAATCAATATTTTAGGAGAATCCTCTAGGAACAATGTTATAGGTGATTCCTTAGGAAAGTCTTTTCGTCGAGTCTTTAGGTGCTCACATTATGGTCGAAAAGGTCATCTTAGGAAGTTTTGCTTTGATCTTAAACTAGGTCCTAGAAAATCTCAACGTAAAGCAACCGAGGTAGCCAAGATTCCTACACCCCGTAATCGTCATTCTTCATTATTTTGGGTTAGGAGAGCCGACTTGGTAGCTTTATAAAATAGGATTTTAGATTCTCATTTACTTTCACATTCTTCATCCCTTGCTAAATCTAAAGGTTGAATGTGTTAGTTGTTTGCATACTTTAGCTTTTTTACTTCATGCTAATTGTATGCTTCTTTATCATTGTTCTAGTCTATACTTCATGCTTTATCACATGACGGAATTATGGTTGTTGTTTATCTTTTGTATTATAGTTCTTTCATTTTAGTTTGCATTAAATGAATAATACAAAAAGATTTTTGTTTATCATTTGTGTTTTACCCTTTTAGTAATTTAGGGTTCATGAAAAACTCAAATGATTTTTGTTTGTCTTTTGATTAAATATTTTTTTTGGTTAAAAAAATTCAAAAACTCAAAAAGATTTGTTTTGTGTGTATTTTAGTTTGACACACTCTATGTGGCATATACTTGTGTTTGAATCCCCTCTTTTTCTCTTCCATGTGGCTAGATCTTTTGGTTTAGATTGTCAAGCCTTAAAATGTTATTTATCATGTTTATATGGAGTAGTTGAATTTTGGGTTGCTATAATGGATTCTATTTTTATATGCCTCAATTCACACATGCACGAACTCACTTGAAATTATAATGTCACATGTATATTTGAGCTTTGTGAGGTGTTCTCTTACCAATCTTGTCATCTACATGTTATGTAACCTAGGAGGACTAGTGCATGTTAAAATTCATTGCACGCGAGAATTGAGTGATAAAAGATTATATATATATATATGTGTGTGTGTGTGTGTGTGTGTGTGTGTGTGTGTGTGCACGAGGAAGGGCTCCGAAAGGAAATATCATCCTTTGCGAGTAAGCCACCTTTGCTTGGACCTAAAAGAAATACGTGGGCCAAAGGCCTAAAAGAATAATGTCATTAAAAGAAAATATTTGCCAAGGCCTATTTTGTGAAGTTGATTTATTCATTCAAAAGATTAATATATATATATATGCTTATTTTGAGGGAGTTTGGATGGTATATCAACGGTTTGCACAATGTCCATTTATCCTAGTTTTACTTTCAATGTCATGACTCTATTGGTTTGTAGAATCATCAAAATTCTAGGCTTGTATGCATTATGTATGTTTGTTCAATGAGTTCAATCTATATTTTCACATGAGGTTATATTCAAATGTGATAAAGTTTGCAATCAAATGAGAACTCCGTGAACATGTTTTAAGTGATTGGGTCTAAATTTAATTGTTACTAGTTCACACCCCCTACACTTCCATTTCCATATGACACATTTTTGCCATACGAATGTGAAAATCTTATTATATTTTGTGTCATGTGTGGTGTCTATACCTATATATATGTGTTGTGCGTTAGTGATATTCATTATGTCTTCATATATATGGTATTGTTTTTTGCCTCGCTTTTTAGTCCATTTATGCTTCTAATTCACACTTGGTATCTATCTTGTTGCATATTGTTGTTGACATCTCATGCTTAGTATCTTATGTATCACATTGGTATCTTTTTTTTCTTTGAATCTTCGTTGGTATCCGTTATTATTTGTATGGATTAGTTATGCTTTTGTCTCCCATATGCTTTCATGCTCTTATCACTTTAAGCTTCATCGTGTTTAAATTGGTTTAATCCTTTGTCTATTCCTGAACAAAAAGGGGGAGAATGATAGGGGATAAATGGTATCTAATCCTATTATAATCGTATCTTAGTTTAGGAGTTTTATCTTAGGGGGAGTCACGACCTTCTTAGGTTGATCATTGTTGATAAAGGGGAGAATTAATTTAGGGGGAGTATTTATTTTATATGCATTTAATATTCTTATTTCCTATGCGTTTGATAGTTTGCTTAAGTGTGCAGGAATTCTTCTAAGTGGCAACTTTCATCGGCAAAGATATTGATCCTTGGTGTTTTTAGTCAAGCTATGTAATTTTTAATTTGGGTGGGATATTTTTTAAGTCTAGTAGAGCTTGACGGCCCTTTAGGATTTTTGTTTAGTTTTTTACCCCGGAATAGCCAAAGGCGGAGATTTGTAAGGGCACAAGTCTCCGATTGAGTCTTAATGTAGTTTTGGCTCAATTCCGGACAAAAATATTTGAGTCATAGGATAGTGTTCAAGTGTATCCATCCAAGCCTATGACGTGTTAGTTGAAGACGTAGCGGCCATGATTATAAAGCTTCATCATATGCCGGGTTTATTGTGGCTCGTTTCTACGTCAACTTTATTTATATATATATAGGATCTTGGAAATTTATTTGGTGTATTTTATATAAAAAAAAATAATATTTTTAATGACTTTGTTTTACACAGAAAATATTTTTTAGAATTTTTCATAAAAAGTTTTGGACTTAAAATGAATATTGCATTTTCTGGCAAGTCTTTCGAACGAACTGGAATTCGAACGAGTTTGTCGGGAACAGTTTTTTGGCGGTTTTTGGCAGTTTTCTTCACATTCCCACTACTTTTTGATAGAATTACTAAGTGCGAGAACCAACCTTTTCAAATCAACTTTTTCATATTCTAAAATCTCCAAGAGAGAGTTTTTGAGAGTTTAATTCCTCCATGAAAAGGTTCAAGTTTTGTGTGTTTGTTTTTTCAAGAAAATTCTTAAACACTTTTGTTTACACCCATTTTAGTTTATCCAAGTTCCTATATATATATATATATATATATATATATATATATATATATATATATATATATATATCTTGCTTGGAGTATGTTTGGCACAAGGTTCTACTCTACCATTTGAAGAGTTGTTTGGGTTTACTTCTACATCCCACAAAGAAGAAGACTTGTTTGTTGTTGCGACGTTCCCACTCGGAGAAAGGCTTCGGGTGCAGGTTGACGCTTGTTCCAAAGGCCTTTTTAGTGGATTCCAAGGTTCCGGTGGATTTTGGGATTGTCGACTAGGCGGAGGTAGTTGCAAGAAGACGCGTCAGGGGCTTGGACGGAGTCAAGTCGAGTTGTGTAAGTCATCTGTCTTGTAATCATAAAACCATACTTAGTGGACTTAAGGCTAGGGTCGTCGGAGGTTTTTTCCCATAGTGGGTTTTTCCTCATACATCGCGGTGTAGTGGTTGTTTACTTGTTTTATCTTTTGCAATATCATATTAGATGCATGCTTAGGTAAAAAGATAAAATTGGTATTTTTAATTTGGTGTTAAATTAGTTTGGGTATAATTTAATTAATTTAATTCAAGTTATTAACCTTAATTTTATAAAATTTGGTTTGGCCTAAATTGCAAAATGAATATTTATTATTAGGCAAATTTTTAGGACTTGGACTAAATTGATTTTTTGGCTTAAAGTAAAAATTCACGAATTTGATTTTTAGTATAATTTTAATTTTGAGAAAATTAAAATTTGTTTTACTTTAGTTTTCATTTGCGAAGAAATTAATTTTTTGTTTATGCAGTTATTTAGTTGAACAATCTCTCTTTCGCATTATAGGAAATTAATCATTTTTAAAGTGAAATATTTTAAATTGGGGTCCTGTCATTTTCAAGGGGCACCATGTGGAGTCTCACGATCTCGGCAATAAAGATCTGAGCATACTGCCCCGTAGTATAGTCGGTCCGAACTTGAAAAAAATGAGCTACCTTGATCAATCGATCCACAATTAATCCCTTTGTGATGTAGGCATCCCTGTGATGAAATCCATGGAAATGCTCTCCCATTTCCACATAGGGATTTCTAATGGCTGTAGTAATCCTCCCGGTCTCTGATGGTCTGCCTTTACCAGCTGACAAGTGGCACACTTCAAAATGAACTCGACGATGTCTTTTTTCATTGCACTCCACCAATATTGTCGCCTCATATCCTGGTACATCTTATCCCCTCCGGGATGTACCGCAAACCGTGAACCGTGAGACTCTGCCATCGTTGCATGTCGTAACTCCTCCACCTATGGAACTACTAGTCTGTCATTAAAGCGTCAGCCCCCATCTGAGCTCACGGAGAAGGATTCTTCTCCCTCGGCTAAAAGCTGGATAATTCGATCCCAAAAGAAGGAATCAGATGCCTGAGCCTGTATTACCTAATAACTATCTCGGGTGTAACCGTCATCACTGACATGAATGAGTGGGAAACTGCATCCTGATGTTCGAGTTCTTTCCATTTCGTCTTCCACACCTCGGCCACCTCAGTTGTTGGCCTATGGCTCAACGCGTTTGCTACCACGTTAGCCTTCCCTGGGTGGTAATGGATGTCGAACTGATAATCCTTCACAAATTCAAGCCACCTATGCTGATGCATATCCAACTCCCACTGCGTGAAGAGATATTGCAGTGACTTATGATCTGTGAATAGGAGAAATCTCTCCCCCAAGAGATAATGTCTCCGTATCCACAATGAAAACATGACTACCGCTAACTCCAAGTCGTGGGTGGGGTAACTTATCTTGTGGGGCTTAAGCTTACAGGAAACATAAGAAATTTCCTTATCCTCCTACTGAAGCACACCCCCAAGTCCTAGTAAGAACGCATCAGTGCAAACCAGGTATTCTACCCCCGGCCTGGGTAGTGTTAGAACTGGTGCTGAAGTCAGCTTGTCCTTCAGCTCGTCAAAAGCTAATTGACAGGCATCGTCCCATATAAGTGTCACCCCCTTGCGAGTTAACATTGTCAATGGACCCGCTATCTACGAGAATTCCCGAATAAATTACCTGTAGTATCCTTCCAGCCCTAAGAAACTACGTGTCTCAGTCGTCGTTGTGGGCTGTCCCCACTCCCTCACCGCTGACACTTCCTAAGATCTACTGATATCCCTTCCGCATAAACGATGTGCTCTAAGAACTGAACCTCTCTCAGCTAGAACCCACGCTTCTCATATTTTGCATTAAACTCGTGCTCATGTAGTGTCTGCAAACCATCCTCAGATGAGCGGCATGCTCCTCCTCAGTCCGAGAATAAATCAGGATGTCATCAATGAAGATAATGACAAAATGATCTAAAAACTCTTTGAACACCCTGTTCATCAAGTCCATGAAGACTGTTGATGTGTTGGTTAGCCCAAATGGCATAACTCTGAACTCATAATATCCATACCTCGTCAGAAAAGTGATTTTAGTGACATCTTACTCCCTAATACGTAACTGATGGTACCCCGATCTCAAGTCTATCTTCTAGAAATAGGAAGCTCCCCTCAACTGGTCGAATAGGTCATCAATTCGAGGCGACGGATATTTATTTCGTATCGTGACCTTTTTCAACTCTCGATAGTGAACACATAATCGTAGCGACCCATCCCTCTTCTTTAAGAACAATACGGGAGCACCCCAAGGCGAGGTACTCCTACGGATGAAACCCTGACCCAACAATTACTCTATTTGATCTCATATCTCCCTCATCTCAATTGGAGCCATATGATAAGGTGCACGGGCTATCGACCGAGTTCCTGGTGCCAAATCTATCACAAACTCTATCTCCCTACTGGGCAGTAATCTCGGTATGTCATGAAATACATCCGTAAACTCCCGAACAATCGGATCAAATTAATCGGTATCACCAGTGCCTTGGAGGTATCCTCCTCTATATAATATAAATGGGTCGATGAACCTCCCTCAGGACAAGGCATCGCCACCAAAAATATCTTCTGACCCGGTATGGAAAATACAATACTACGGCTATAGAAATCAATCATATCCCTATACGTAACTAGCCAATCCATTCCGATAATAGTGTCATACTCGTGCATCTCTAAGACAAGCATATGGATCGGTAAAATTAATCTCCCAATCTCTATGCCTATTGCCCGACATATAAATAATATCAAAGACCAATAGCCCATTGGTGAGTCTACACTAGTAACTGTGATATCTACCGTGTCTAATAACCTCGTGGAGCATGAAAAACTAGTGGCAATGAAACTATGTGAAGCCCCCGTGTTAAATAATATCCTCCACATAGTCCCCTGGATACAAAACGTACCCTCGACTGTGGGCGGGGCCTGATGAACTGCGACCTGATGGACGTTGTAGACACACCCATACTACAATTGTCCATACTGCACCAGAGCTACTGGAATAGATGGCAAAGCTGGTACCTAGGGTGGTGCTGGGAGGGCGACTGGAAATATCGATCGCTGGGGCTCCTGATGAGCACCCTACTGCTGTGGGGCTCTACCCCTCTAAGGATTATCCTAATGTTTGTGGCTAGTGTTGCCACAAGTAAATCACCTCGATAGAAAGTGTCCTCCCCTCTTCCCCTGCTCTCCTCGACCCTGATGGTCGTTACCACCCCTCCCCTGGCCTTGTTGACCCTGTTGGAAACGTTGTTGTCCCTACCAAAAACCTCCCTGCCCCTATCTAAAATCTTCATAACGGAATCTCTTAGCAGGGTCCCCCTGATGAAAACTCTGCTCACCCTGATGGACCTGTCCCTGAGCTATCGGTGCCCCACAGGCACTACTACCTCCTGTTCGGCCCTGCTGGCTAGACTCCCCAACTCATTTGCTTCCCTGTTGATGGAAACGGTGGTCTTAGCAGTGTAAACGAGAAACATTAATCACATCAGAATAAGTGGCCAATGGAAGCTTCCCTAACAGATGCTGGCGAATCCACCAAGTCAATCCATCCATAAACCTCTTGATCTTTTTTTATTTCGTTAGTATCTCATCTGGAACTATATTCAGAAGATCAGTACACTCTTCCTCATATTCTCCAACTCTCTTCCCTTCCTATTTGAGGTTCAGCAGATCCGCCTCATCTCGGTCTGCACGGCAGAAGGGAAGTACTTGTGGTCAAACCGCACCCAAAATTCTTAAATAGTCAAGTTATCCCCTTCTTCCGTAGTGGTAGTGGACTCCCAACACTGTAGCATTGTTCCCATCAACTTAAAGGTAGCCAAAATCTGATTTTGCACCTCCGTGCACTCATGCATCCTCAGGTGTCTCTCTATATCCTTCTTCCAATGGCTCTCCTTTACTACATCAGAACTCCCTGCAAACTCTGGAGGGTATGCCTTTTGGAAGGCATCTCTGACGCGCTCCCAAGCAGAAGGGAAAGCGTGGACTGGTGATGGAGCCACTGCTGGTGCCTGTGGTAGAGCCTGATGTACCACGACTAATGCTGCATTCACCGCCTGCGCCACAGTAGCGGCAACTTCCGCAGCATTCATCGTGCCCTGGGCCGGAGCTAGCTGAGGCTCAGGCTGGGCACTCCTATTGGCTCGTTGTGCACGTCTGGGAGGCATCTAAAATAAGAGAGAAGCTTTATAAGTGCACAGTAAATATCTCAAATAGCTAAAGACGTAGAATGGGCAACAGTCCTAAATATAGGGCTCTATATCAAAGACAGCTACGCGAAAAGCATAATAAGCCGCACAGATCCTAAGGACTCTAGAACCTGATGCTCTGATACCACCTGTGGCACCCTGCCTAATTAAATACCGGGTGATCACTCATTTATTATACTAAATCATAATATCCAGTTGGTTCAGATTATGCATCACTGTCAAAAACTTTATTATTAATTACTAACCACCTAATATTTAAAAAGATGGGTGTCAAAATTTTCTCTTTTAATTAATGTAAAAACTAGGTTAACGAAATAATTAAGCATTCACCATTCACATCAATCTCATATGATAGGAAATAATCGCAATAATAAATGTAACTAGAGTAAACACTTCTAATCTAAGTCCCAAATACAGTAATCCAACATAAATAAATTAATAACTAAAAGAAGTAAATAACTAAATCCAAAATCTATGAATATCTGAATAGAAAAAGGGCAACATTCCCTATCTGATGAAATAACTCAAAAGAAAGAAATGATGGACATAAAGGCATCTACTACCAAAGTCCTATAACTTCCACATCAGCTACAGCTCGTCGAGTGAATGGAACTCCTATGCTTGGTGTCCCTGTGGCTGGGCATATAAAATAATTTGACAAGAAAATAGATTTGCAAAAAACGGGTCAGGGCCCGAGTTGAAAATAGTTTAAAAATCAACAAGTGCTTAAAATGAGTTAATAGCACATATATTATTCATGTTAGATTATCGTACTCATTTGAGATACTCACCTCTCATCTAATATGCACGCCTAGTGTACCTTCAAACCCTAATATTTTCTATTCCCATGCACACTAGTCCTTTCCCGTTTAATATCTAATCATAGGTCAATATCGTTCCCATATATTTTCCTCACAATATGCATACTACATATAATAAATTTCTCTTTAACATGGATAAGCATTTTTTCGACTTAATATAATTAAGTATTCACCAACTTATTTCATTTCATATTTCATTGTCATTAATGTCTGCTTAATTAACACAATAGATAGTATCACAAGTATATATATATATATATATATATATATATATATATATATATATATATATATATATATATATTCATTCTATTTTATATATATACAATACTGCACCCCGAGACACAGCTGCGGTGCATGCATACTCTGTTATCATGTCCTGGTGCATCGCACATTGCATAAAAGACTACAGGTTCAATCTCTCGTGAACCTTTAAAACAAATACACATATTGAAGGCGAACATAGTTCCAAGTCGATGGGCTACGCACATACCTACGCACCCATACGACCGTCATCACTATCATTCTCACAGATAGCCCGTACCTAAGTTCTATGCTCTAGTGGTACAAATCAAGATCCCACCCGGAGGCTCCTCAAGGCATGGTCGTCCACAACGCGCAATCGCCACTCGATAGCAAGCAACGTAGGTATGTTATACACATAATAGATCAATCAATATGTATACACACAAGTTATCTTATTCATTAGGTATTCACGCAACCCAAATTGCCGAATTTATATGTAGCATTATCGTCTCTACTACTCGCAATACTTTGACCGTACGATGTATCTCTCCATCATATCTACTCTTTAAGGCTCTCTCATTCCAACACATTCTCTTAGTAGTTACTCAATTCATCCCACTATTATACTAAGAAATGAAGCTACTCCATAATAGCGTAGTTTCTTTTCTCTCACTTGAATTAACCTAGAAGGATTTTTAACTCATTCGAGCAAAAAAATATATTTCTGAAATCTCGTTAGAACCTGGGAATTCTCATTCGAACGAGGTAGTTCGAACGAGGTCGTTCGAATGAGGTAGTTCGAACGACCTGGGTAGGTCTTCGAACGAGAATTTCGAGATCATCGTCTACCTTCCAAACTTCGACTTTCACCCTCTTCCATCATCCAACACCTATGCTAATTTATCTAAATGCCAAGCTAAGGGTTCTAAATCATCTCCCTATGGGATTAGGCGCTCTTTACCCCATTTTTAACATCCAATCCTTAGAATTATAATAGGGATTAAGATAAATTCCTCTCATCTTTAAAAGCTCTAAATTCATATAACCTCCACTAACAAAAATTTAAACTTAGATTTAATTTCATGAAAGAAACATATAAAACTCAAATTTATCATACCCAGAACATGATTATTCAACTACATGCAAACCTATACTCCCAATTAAAGATTAATACTCAATTTCAGTCCCAAATTCATAATATCATGATCAAAACATCAATTAATCTAACGTGGACACTATATGCTCTAAAATCAAGAAAGATAAATACTTACCTTTTTGTGAACTTCTGATTCGTTGAATGAAACTGGTATAGGGGTGATCCTCTCTTCACGATCTACGCGTTGGTGTGATTTTTGGTATGCGATCTTGAGTCTTTATCCCAGGGCAACTATGGAGTTCTTCTTCTCCCTCTTTGGCTCTCTCTCTCTCTCTCTCACTTAGGTTTGGAAACTGACAGATACCTTAGTACCCACGAACATTTCCCTTTTAATTATCTATTTTCGTCCATTTTAATTCCCAAAAATCTCAAAAGGCCAAAATACCCCTCAGGGGTGTCGGTTTGGACTAGATTGCCCCAAAATCCAAATAAACCACCCAAGTAGAGTTTTCTTACTATCTCGACCCTTTTGGACTCATCGGCGCACTCGAAATGATCATACTAGTTACTTAAAAATAAATTATTTGTTAACCCAATAAGTAATACCGACACGACTCACACGCGCGTCCCAACTAAGTGTATTGCAACTGTCGTATTTTCCATTCTCAGCCATAATAATATTTTTGAAATTATATACTACTTTATTCACTAAGTAATATTCAACATAATTAGCACCAATAAATACTAACTCTAGTCACGCTAGTAATTATTAAATTTAAATTCGAATTAATTATAAATAAATTTTCTCCATTTAAATTAATTAATATTAATTCCATAATTAAAATAAAATCCCTATAAAATACGGGGTATTACAGGAAGTTTAACATTGCTAAATTGAACTTGGCCTTCTGGGTGAGTGTTAGGGTACCTTGAAGGATTCCGTTCCCCCATAACAATTCGTATCTTAGATTGGACATGATTTCTTGCATGCGAACGATAAGACTGATGATCACTCATATTGTTATAGAGATGATACTTCGCGGTGGTGGGGATCCAAACTACTTTCCCCACAGACGGCGTCAAATTGTAGGGGATATTAAACCCACAATAACTGCGATATTACTATTCGGGCCTAATATATAAATGCAATATGAGAAAGGACGCAAGAGATTACGCGGTTCGGCATATCGGGCTACCTATGCCTAGGGGGAAGTGAAGGAGTTATTTATTAACTGAGAATAAAAGAGAACAATTGGAGTGATGGGATTTTTATCGAAGAGTCCAAGTCGTAGTTACAAGAATGCATTAAATCGTACTGCAAACAATTGGGGTTGCTTCTATTTATAGATAAAAGTTCCTTACAAATCTAGGTATATCTTTTAATTATCACTTGTCCCTTTTGATAATATTTCTGGAGTGGTAAAGTTATGGTAGACTTGTATTTGGTCTTGTTAGGATATGATTCTTCCTGATTCTCTGTTAGCAACTCTGTGATCTTCGGCCGATCATGCTTCCTTGACTTCCAAATGCCATCTGGCATAATTAACCTAATGTCCTATATATATATATATAACTTATTCACATGAAACTTAAATGAATTTCAACTTTCCTAGTGATATTCAAATCAAACTTGAATAACTTTCAACAATTTCAAACACATCCTTAATGGAATAAGATCAAGTTTTTAGGTTCCTTAATTATATAAAATCTCCAATTTCAATTAAAAATATCACCAATTAATACAAAATTACCTTAAGCCCAATCATAAAGAAAAAAAATCATTATATTAGAATTACCAAGAATAAATATTAATTATCATGATATTCCAAACTCAAAATTAAGGTAATTACATGATTAATAAGGGTATATTAAATTAAAATATTCGAGGATGGGTATCAATGGAATTGTCAATGATTATTATATATTACTCTACCTTGGACGTTGTTCATTTTACGCTGATATCATTTTAGTTTATGCCTACAGTTGAAATTAGTAGTGCTTATGTCTCTATCTAAATTTGTGTTCGTAATAAGTTACCAATTCTTATGACAAGTTATTTTTACACACATATCATTATTAACATAGAAGTTAGAAAAAAAATATTTTTTTGTATTAAAAGTGAATTTATTAAATATTAGTTCATGATCTTTTGTTAAACTTAGATATAATTTTATAACTGTTTAATTCAACTTGATTTAAGTGACTTAAACAATACTTAATATATATTTTTTTATAATATTACATATCCCACTCTACTTTTCCTCCTCTTTTTAACTTACTGGATTTTATGTTTATAGTAATATTCATGATCTTAAAAAAAAATCTTTTTTTTTTATTATTGGCAAAAGAATCATGAATCAAAATATTATTTTAATTTAGGTTCAAAATTTTCTCATAACCTTGTAATTTATTATGTAAATTTAGAGTAAAAAAAGAGAGTATAAAAATAAAAATACTAAAGGAATGTATGGCTTACTTCTTCTCAACATCACATTATCACTTAAAAGAGTTTCTCAAAGAAACCCTTATGCACATGGTTAATTGAGGGGTTTCTATCCCATAAATGTATTGCCATTAAGATGGTTCCTCTATTGTGTAAGGCAATTATATCCTAAAGAGACATTAAATCACTACACCAAAAACCAGAAATTATCGCGATTTTGGACCGTTGCAAACCTCATTGGTCACGGTCCTGGATCGTGATAAATTTAAAAGTGACCATTTGAGGGGTCACGATTCAAAACTATGACCAAATAAAGAGTCACGTTCACCTTCTGTAACCTAATGTTAAGGACATGGTCATGGTAATGAACTATAACCATAATTTACTGCTCACACTCATGAACCGTGACCCCCCCTCGTGAAATATATCTTATAGTTATGGTTCATGACCGTGACCATCTATCGTGAACTTTGATTTATTGGTAATGGTCATGAATCGTGACACCCTATCATGACCACGGGTCCTATGGTCACGGTTCCTAACCATGACAACCTTTTAACCCATAAAAATTTGATCACATATATGGTCACGATTTTAGACTATGACCAATAATAAATTTTGTAAAAAAAATCTCGTACATCTTTTCAACCCTGTATACAATTTCATTATAAAACTAAATAATACATCAATAAAAATAATAATATTAGTATTACGAAGCCATCAAATTAATTATGTAAATCCAAAACAAATAATATTAAAATCCAAGTGTTACTTCCCAAAAGCATATGCAATCTCATTCTAATCGACATCCGCATCCACCCAAGTAAAGCTACAAATATTATAAATTGTTACAACTCGTAAGAAAAAAAATTGAATCCCAAAATGACTTCAGGACGCCTACGTAGTCAAAAATGGCATCAAAGTCCACGTAGTTCGTAGATGATTAAAGTTGGGGTCTAACCCATAATCCAAATCTAGGGTGCTTCTTTTAATTTATGAAAAAGGTATTTAATATGGTAAACAAATAAAAAATTATGAGAACACTTTAAATTGGGAGTTATGGTATAATTCCCCTTTTTTAGGTTTTTGATTTATGAAAACAAATGTGAATGTATATATGATATTTAAAAAAGTATGATTAGTGATGGAAGAAAAATAAACAAGATACAAATAGAATAAGAACACTAAAATATGTAAAATATCAGTAAAACATAAATAATATTAGAAAATTGAGCGATAAAGTAATAAATGCAAGAGAACTAAATATATGAGTAGAATATATTAACTACAAGAATGAGATAATAAGATATTAATATAAACTAAAGAAAATTAGTAAGAAAGTACTTGAATTCCAAAATGACTTCGGGATGCCTACGTAGCAAAAATGGCATGAAAGTCCACGTATCCTACTGGTAATTGGATTAATGAGTTCAGTTATCCAACTAGTGAAGCCAAAATCTTGATAGCATCAACAAAGTGTTGTTCAGAGGGCATTATTCTTGGTGGGGGCATTGATAACGCGCGAGAAGTGTGCGTGTGTAAAGTGCACAGTCGTTGTTTTCGTCTCGCCGCGACTATACAAACAAACCTAAATTACAACTACACTTGCGGGGCAAGCACAGCGGTAAGTCGGGTATCGAAAATTCACAGAGACGAGTTGCTAGAATTTATATGATTTAATATTCCGAAATAAAAGTGTAAAAGGTGATTACAAACTAAAAAGGAAAAGATGCATAAAATGGAAATGTTTATCTAGGCAAGGGAAATAAAACTAGATTAACAAAGCGAGTAAACTACAGGTTGCGTCGAATATCCCTCACCCGAGTTAATTTGTATAAAATGGTTACATGGGTCGACGAGTTATTATGAATGCGTTTCGTTTCAATAGTTAATTAAATCAAGGGTTGTCACGCCCCTAAATCATCATAAAAGCCTAATAAGATTTTGGCGTCAACAAATATCCCAGAAATTGCGCAGGAAAGGTCATAAGCACGGGACATACATGATATGCCCCGTCAAATCTCCTAGGCGTAATAATTAGGACAACGCACCCGAAATAGACCCGTAAACACCATCACCGAGCAAAGAAACGCGTTAACCCGAGTGAGTTCCATTCAAACACAACATAATTTAAATTAGCTAGAAAGCATGTTAAAAACGCGGTAAATGAAAGCGGTAAATAAACGCGATAAATCTATACTAGAAAGCAAGTAAAGAAAGCATGTGAATCTAATTAACAAAGCATGTAAATCTAATTAGCAAAGCAAGAAATGAAGAAATACAAACTATATTAATGGAGAGGATGATGAATAGTCAACATTCAAGCCCAAAAGTGTGTCAATCCAAGAAGAAATGAAGAATAACTCTCCAAATCACCCAAACCCTAAGTTATTCTAACCTAAAAACGTGTATATACTGCATATATCCCTTATTACAACAAAAAATGCTTTATATAGTAAGTTAGAATAAAAGAAAAGAAGAAAGAAAAGAAATGAAAATATCTGCAGAAAACAGAGCATCGATCGATCGACCCCTTTGGTCGATCGATCGATCAAGGCCAAAATTCGGCAATTTAGAATGGTCGATCGATCGATGCTCTGTAGATAAACAAGGCCAAAATTCGGCAATTTAGAATGGTCGATCGATCGATGGAAAGGGGTCGATCGATCGATCGATGCTCCCCTTTGGTCTATCGATCGATCAAGTAGGCCAGAATGCAATAGCAGCTTACTGCATCTTTTCTTCTCCTCTTTTGATTTCCTTATTTTTTCCCCGCTGAAATAGTCGTAACTTCGTCATACGGACTCGGAATGGCGCACTGTTCATGGCCACGCGAAGCTAGCGAGAAGGGCTAAAACTTTTGTGAAATGTTGGTCCAGGTACCCAAGCTGTGAAAAGACTAAAATGCCCTTGAACGTGCGATTGCGTACAGAACTTCACTGGAATGCGTCCGAACTCCATACTTAGTACCTAAATACCTATAAAAGCCCAATTATACCTAATATAGCATGTTAACAATATAAACCGAGGTTGTCTGGTTAACGGTCTTAAATATAGAGATTAAGGCACCCGAGGGGGCTAAAATGTGTAGGTTCGAGAGGTGAAATACGCAACATGTGTGTATTATCACACCCCCTAACTTACACATTGCTAGTCCCTAACAATGAAATAGAATGCACAAGAAGAACAAGTAAACCAAAACAGGAGATAGTACAAAAGTATGTTATAAAAGCAAGGCCACTTTCGCGGGCGATTCGATTGCATTTAGCGTATGCAATAAGCCATTAAACCCCTAGGTTACCCTAGTGGACGAGTGTCATCTCATGAGGGTTTTCAGGGATGGTACCCACAAACATCACATGGTTTCCTCAAAATATGCCCAAACCAACATGCGACAAGCCCAACAAAAGTGAACAAGATTTCATACGCATTATTAGCACATTGAACGGATTCAAACAAAAGTCTGAATCATTAACATTATAGAATGCACCTCATAGAATTGAAACCTTAAAATGTGGGAGGGAAGCGAGCACATGCAAAGTGTGATTTGGCAAAAAACTTATATAAACCAAATAAACATTAAAGCAAGCATATATTCAATCCTCACGGGCATTACACTCATCAAGTGAATTCACTCGAAACAGGGAGGTAACACACGGAACATGCGGGCTAAAGAGTAAATGTAAATGGAAACTAGACCGCACACATGTCACAAATGAAGAACGCTATATATAAAATGAAAAATTGTAATCTCAATGAAAGGATACCACTCACTAAAAGAGGCAAAATGCATTTTCACAGATTATCAAAACTATTATGACTTTTGAATTACATCAACCTAAGATCACATAGGACTTGTATAGGGTTGTAATGTAGGCTAGGCTAGGGTACAAAATGAAGGAATGTATATACGGATTCAAAGTGATCAGGATGAAAATGCGGGATAATGGGAAAATGCAGGCAATATCAAAATTGGGAAACAAGTTCCAAAAAGGCATTAAATATATCATCGAGGAGAGTAATCAAAGCTTATTAACATTTACAGCTTTCTCTTTTCTTTCTTTTCTTCTTTTTCACATTTTTTTTTTGTTTTCTTTTTCTTTTTGCTTTCTCTTTTTCTTCACTTTTTTACTACTTTCTTTTCTTTACTTTTCACACTCTCATATGCCTAATTTGCAACCGACGTCACAAAAACAACATTTAATACCTAGTAACATTCCAAACAAAGGTGTGGAAAGAGTATATATGGGCTAAAACTCCAATTTATAGTTGGTTATGGGATTTGGGTTATGAAACGAAAGGCGATATTTAGGCTCAAATGGGTTAACGAGGGTAAACATATAAGGGTGAGGTCAAGGCTAATATGGGTGATATAACAAAGATGGCCTATGATCAATTTCGAAAGTTTATGCAATTCTCAAATCAAAACAATATATGAAAATCATGATCAAGTAACACATTTCAAGTATGAACTCAATTAATGAACGGTCAAAAGAAAGAATAGTGAGATTACCAATGAAATCAACGTTTTCAATGAGAAAAGAATAGTGTATAACACTCACAAACGATGAAAGGTACAAAGCTTACTCGGTGTAAGTATATATCATGCAACAAAAGATTACACAGTTATAAAAATCTTAAACCAAATCAATATAACCATAAAAGTGCATGTGCTCACGGGATTAAAGTTTAATTCATGAAGTTATTCATAATATCAATAATCGAGGACTAAAGTCTAATAACTTCTAAAATCGAGAACATGCATCGTTGGGCTGTCTATTGGATCGAGCAATTATTGAAATTTATCATCGAAAACAAAGGCAAAATGCCCAATAAAGGAGAAAAAAAAAAGAAAATCTTTTTGAAATTTTTAATTTTTCTAAGAAAAGCATACTAAGTAACTAACATGTGAGCAAAAACATGGACTAAAATAAAGAAATGGATAGAATATCCCACACCCCCTAACTTAAAACTTAACATTGTCCTCAATATAAATTAAGAACCAAGTCAAAGAGAGGAAAATAGCGATATTACCCAAAATTGGAGCGATCCCCATAAGAACAAGTCCAAAGAGTCTACAAAACAAGTTAGTACCGAGCATAGCAAAAACAAATCACAAAAAGTTAACTAATTACACTAGACTAAATTAAAAAGGAAAGAAAAAATAAAAATAAAGAAAGAATAAAAAGCTAACTATATATAACCTAATATTTAGGCTTCACACTAACTGTACACTAGAAGTCTAAATAGTTGAGGGTCCACCGCAAAAATGATTTGACTTTGGAGGATAACCGGTGTACCCTCACATACAAGCATGCCCTCCGAAAAATATGAATTCCATTTGAACAACGGAAGGCAAGTGTAAGGCGGAAGAAAGGAACCACCGCCAATTAAAAATTTTGGAGGGACGATGGGGGGTTTGGATTGAACGGGTGACAAAAACATGTAGGGACCAATAAAAGCCGAATATCCTCCCAAGGATTTAGCAAGAGTAATGGGAGGTGGCGCACACCAAGGCACGAATGCGATCATGGAAGGCGACTCGAGCAAGTACTCCTCATCGGCGATAGGGTTTAAAACATTAAAGTTTGAAACCGAATCATCAGGTACTTGTTCCGATGGGATAATAGAGAATGAAAATGGGGATGAATGAAATTAAAACTCATGAGATGAATCATCATTGCATGAAGTTTGAGTTTCGAATGAAATAATATCATTTTCAATGAAATGTCTTCTTTGGGGGCCAAAGAAGAAATCATTTCATTGCAAATAGATATTACATCATTTTCATCCTCGCTTTCAATATCTATTACGCGATGGGCAAAGTCTAGAATAGTTTGTTCCAAAGTAGGCACAAGTACCTAATTTGGTTCAAAACATTCCTTGACTTTGAAAGTCTCGGAAGCAAAATCATCGTCGGACTCAAATAATAAATCTAACTCATGTTCCCACGAACGATTTTCTTCCCGATAACGAGTTTCAAGTTTCTCATTCTCATACATACGCAAACCCTCACCGAATGTCATGGGTCGAGGTGCGGATGCATGAAAATAGGAACTTTGAAAGTTACTATTGAACTTAAACGAAAACTCATTATTATAGGAATTTTGAGAACTATTCGAATTCGTTTCAAAACTCCTATTATAAGGAGGTAAAGGCCCAAAATCATTGTCATCATCATCAAAATTCCAATAACCTAAGTTTTGACTTTCGTTATACTCGCCCAAAGTCATATTTGAATTTGTTACACTTTGGGATGCTAAGTATTCATCGAAATTCATAGGCTTGCGAGAATTTTGAGGGAACTAGCCCGCATCATATGAAATCAAAGGTAAATACAAAATGGTGAATGGACAATTACACTTGCATAGTGTTCTTAAACATCACAAGTACCTAGGGCAAGAGAGATTAAAAGATCGGCTCTGTTCGTATAATTTCCATACCCGATTCGGTCAATATTTAATTTACCCTCTATTTTCTACATGGGTAATTTACCTCGAAATGAGTTCATGTACCCCAACCCCTGAAAATTTAGCTAGACATGATTTTATGAGAAAATAAATTCATAACAATGAATGTAATTATGGATCTAAGAAACATTATAAAAACAAAAATTACAAAACAAGTAATAATTGTATTGAAAATAGAATTGAGACTAAATAAGAGAATGGAATTTGATACTTGTAATCAGCACTATGGAAAAGAGATGAAATTGAATCTAGAATTCTCCTTGTTCTTAAAACTTACAAACTAGGGTTTTTTTCTAAGAATATGAAATTGTCTACTAAAAACTAAAAAGGCTCTCTAAAATTTGACTCTCTCTCTAAAATTCGACTCCCTTGGAAGGATGTAGGGCTTGGCCTTTTATAGCACCAACTAGCACGAATTGACAGATAATATCGATGAGATGCACAAGATATTCCAAGATTTGCACCTCTTCAGCTCCATAATTAATGCCAAAAATTCGAACATTCGGACCGGTCCGGATCCCATCAGATCGGTTCATTTTTTAGTAACCGGATCGGTTCTTTTTTATTTCGATCGGACCGGTCCGATTGCTATCGGATCGGTTCTATTATCATCGGTTTGGCATCAATCCGGGGTCTACTGGAATGGTGCCATTTCGGATCGGTCCGAGATAAACCAGATCAGTTCGATTTTCATCAATTTTGACTTTTTCTTTCCATCTTTGACTGGTCATAACTTTTGATCTCGATCTCCGATTTGATTGTCGTTTCTTCCGATGCTCTTGTGAAATAAGGATCTTCAACTTTACTTTAGGCTTCAAATCCGAACTCCTGGTGTAAATTTACGCTTTTTCCCTTTGACTTGTCTTCCTTTGTTCTCTTTCTTTCTTCCGATTTTTTTTTCTTTTGTTGCACTAAAAACCTGTAAAATCCATAAGAAATACATGAAACTCGGGGTACTCGTTAGAAATAGTCAATGGTAATGATATGGGATAAATACGTTTTAATTACGTTGTTCGAGATATTAAATTACTAATTTAAGGGGCTAAATTCAGAAGAATTTATGCTTGGTCAAATCCCCCTAACTTAGAACTTTGCACGTCCCGGGCAATGTAAATGAAGCTACTCAAAGTTCTATTCTTTAGATTTCTTTTATTTAACTGAAATTCCACTTTTGCAGGCATGCAATTGCATTGAGCATATGCAATAAACCTTTAAACCCCTAGGTTACCCTAGTAGGACGAGTTTTGTCTCGTGAGGGTTTGCAGTGAATACACCCACAAAATTATTTATTGACTCAAATAAATATCAAAATACTTAAAAATTGTACAATTTAAACTTTTCAAAAAATAATCACTATAAATTCATATTCAAATGTCTCAAACCATAGTGTGTGTGTGTGTGTGTGTGCAAAGCCAGAAATTAAACCTCAAATTTCCACCGATTGAGCATTACGTTACTTTCCGAATATTTGTTTTGATTCAAATTCTTACGGATGCACTCACAAATGAATTACTCGAATTTTGGTTGTTTTCTCTCGGTATGCATGATATAAAGAGTAAATATTACGAACACAAATCCACACATACAAAATTAAAAAGAAAGAAATATATGGTGAAAAGATCTTATCATCGGAATGCAGTTCTTAGGAAACGGGAAACATCATCTCTTAATCACACCATTTCAATATCTTTTATTATCTTTTCATGTCTTAGCTCTCCATGCAGTAATTAATTTCGCCATTCGGACTCGGTTAGGACTTTTCGGGTTAAAAAGTGTAAAGGGTAAAAATGAGAATGGACGGAATGTTCAAAATTAGAAAATGTCCTTATGACGTCCATTAGTGCTTTTTTGGGCATTTGCTCATTTTTCTCTTTCTTTTTCTATTTTCTTTTCTTTTTTTTTCATTTCTTGCCCCCTTTTTTTTTATTACACACTTTGGTCTTACTTGATGAATTTCCAATTTTTTTCACAATTCCGGACTATTTGGGTTTTTCGGGTTATCAAACGAAAGGGAAATATTTTATTAGGCTCAAAGTGGGTTGCAAAGGGATAATTTTTTTTTCACAACTTATTATGGCTAATATTTTTGGGTAACAACCGAGGGCCTACTTCATTGTCCAATTGCTAATCACATTACCATAGGCATCTCGAGATTAATTAAGTTTAGAGATATATTTAGCACGAATTTCGAGATAACATTTCACGCATTTCCCATAACCGATCAAAACAAAGGATTGAGATCATCAACGACTTTCTAAAATGCTGAAAAGCACTTTGAGCTAATCATAACTCGGATTGATTTAAAAACTTGTAAAAAATTAAAAGGCTCGAAATCTCACCGGGTTTGATCAATCTCCACACTGATTCGTTAAGTCATCAATTTTCTTTCAATTTCCATCTTCGGTCAATTTCGGCTTAGTGAATATTGATTTTTAACAATTTTAGACTTTAAATAGAATAAAGGTGATATTTTTGAAAATTTTTAATTCCAATTTTTATTTATTTTGAAGAAAAATATTTTTGACTTTATTAAAAAAAAATTAATTTTTTTTTTATATATATGTGAAGTTTTATGAATACGCACTTATCATCCCCTCTAACTTAGTCTTTTGCATTGTCCACAATCAAAAGGACGATAAAGCTAAATATGACGAAATAAGGAGTGCGATAAATAAAACAAGCAAAGTACTATAATAAAACTGTGTAGTACAACATAGCTGTGGAAACAAAAGAAAAAAAATGACACCATATTATAACATAACATAATTAGAGAAACGGGGCTGCCTACGGGGCTGGTGGTGGGAGCTACCGAGGGCATTGGGGTCATAAGGATCATAAAAATAAGCAGGAAGTGGGGCCTCGAGACCCAACTGGAGGCGATAAAGATCAGCCTGCATACGCAGCATCATACTCGTGTCCCGTTGGTATGAGGTCATAAACCTGTCAAAACGTGTCTCAAGAGAAGCAACGCGCTCGGTGAGACCTGTACCAACTGGAACATAATTAGGATCGACAGTTTCATCATATTCGTCCTCCTCACCTTCTTCCATCTCAACATCTTCGTCGGGAACAGCCTCTTCCTTAGCAGCAGCCTCATCACCCGAGGTATCATTGTCACCTCGACGCGCACGGATCAGGTGGATTTATTTGTCACTTCGAGTACGGGATTCTTGCCCAAGTGGTTTGGGTAAGTTAATAATATCTTGCGGGGCAACAATACCGACATCCTTAAGAAAGGAGGTAATGAGACGACCATAGGGAAGAGGGGCCCTACCCTTTTTGTCCAGCGCCGCGTAAATGATATCATTGTAAAATGTGCGAGCCAAATTGATAACAGTTGCATGGTCAACAAATGATACACCATAGTAGCTTGACGCGAGCGCATAGATGAATCATTTGAAGTTTACAAAAGGTTGGCTCAAACGATGTGAAAAGTGATTCGGGCCTTGTCGGGTAACCGACCAACAAGAAAAGTCTCAGTATTCCAAACCAAACCCGAAGCGATTCGTGACACGCAAACATCTTTAGAAACAGATGGATCATGACTGCGGTAGGAAAATTGGGCTGGAGTGATCACACCTTTAGACTCGAGTTTCTGGGTCAGAAGTTCAAGCGAGAATGGTATCGGTGTCGAGTCGACAAAGGCTTGAGATTTGAAATCTGCAGTACAGAAGAGCGAATCGTAAAACTGACGCACTTCATTCTCCCATACAGCCTCGTATGGTTCGTTGAAAAATCTGCACCAGCCTCGGGACATGAACATGCCAGTGACAGAATTAGGAAGCTGATCCCAAAGCACCTGACGCTCAATGTGGATTTTTCGTCTAGGACCAAAAAAACGGCGGCACCAATTCCCCTCCCAACGTGAATGATATTCGCCATTGCCATCGGGAAGGACTTCAATGGAATTATACTTCTGGGGAGCAGCCATGGAAACTTAAGAGCTGTACAGAAAGAGAGAGAAGAAAATGGTGATGGAGGTGTGAAAGAAAGTGGAGAGGTTAGGGTAATATTTATAGGTTGGATGGGGGTTAAGGGTAAGAATTGGTGGGAAATAATGGAAGGAAAGGATGGGGAAGGGGGGGTTGTATGAATTTTTGGGGAGAGGAAAGGATTGGGGAAGTAAATGAGGTGTGGATTGAAGAGGTTTTATCCTCGGGAAAAACAGCCTGCAGACGACCAGATCGATCCGGATTCAGACCGGACCGGTCCGATTTCTTTTTTTATTTAATTCTTTTTGAATACCGGATCGATTACGTTTTTTAGGGCCGGACCAATTTGATTTGTAAAAATGCCAGCTTTTCCTGCTTTAGTTTAGTGGCCACTTTCAACTTGATTTCTCTAACCTAACACTCCCTCCAATGTAATTGGACCTCAAAACTCTCATCGAAACCCGAAATGCTCCCGAGACATGTGTTTGATTCCCACCTCTGGTAGTGACACACAATTATGACTTCCTAACTAGCCTAACATCCAATGACTACTATACACAACATTCACCCCATGCATGTTGGGGGTGCGACGACCTCACCTTTCGTGCTCTGTCAATCCCCATAAATGGGGTCCGACAACCAAATCGTGTCGGCTTCCATTACAACCACTTCCAAATACGGCTTGAGACGTTGTCCCTTAACCTTGAATGTGTTTCCCCCTTTTTGGTCCTCTAGTTCAACAGCGCCATGGGGGAATACTTCCTTACCGCAATTTTTTGGGAAACAAGTGCAACCTCGAGTTGTAGAGAAGTAGTTTTTGTCCCGAATGAAACTCCTTACGTCGGATGATTCTGTCGTGAGCTCGTTTCATTCGTTCTTTTGAGATTTTAGCACTTTCATACGCATCATTACGTATTTCTTCTAACTCATTCAACTGAATTTTACGTGTTTCACCGGCTTTTTCCATGTTAAAGTTCACCATTTTGATAGCCCAATATGCTTTGTGTTCAATTTCAACAAGAAGATGACAAGGTTTGCCATATACAAAGCGAAATGGGGACATCCCAAGGGGATTCTTATATGCAGTTCGATAAGCCCAGAGCGCATCATTCAATCTGAAAGACCAATCTTTCCTATTAAGTTCGACTGTCTTTTCCAAGATATTCTTGATTTCCCGATTGGCTAGCTCGGCCTGGCCATTCGATTGAGGGTGATAAGTCGTTCCAACCTTATGGACGACTCCATACTTTCGCATTAGCTTTTTCATCAGCCTATTGCAAAAATGAGTGCCATTATTACTGATGATAGCCTTAGGAACTCCGAATCGAGAAAGTATGTGTTCTTAAATGAATTTTATCATGACCTTATTATCATTTGTCCTTGTAGCTATGGCCTCTACCCATTTTGAGACGTAGTATACTGCGACAAGGATGTATAGAAAGCCAAAAGAGGGTGGAAAAGGCCATATGAAGTCAATACCCCAGTAATCAAACAATTCTAAGACAAGTATGGGGGTCAATGGAATCATGTCACGGTGGGTAATAGCTCCCATTCTTTGGCATCTATCACATGATTTGCAAAAATTATTCACATCCCGAAAGATTATGGGCCAAAAGAGACCGCTTTGCAGGATTTTCACAGCAGTTTTATTTTTGGAGAATGACCTTCACATGCTTCCGTATGACAAAATCGGATTACCCCTTGAATTTCTTCATCGGGTACACATCTTCGGATGATTTGATCAGCACAATACTTAAATAAATATGGATCATCATAAAAGAACATGCGTGACCAAGTAATGAACTTTCTTCTCTTTTGTGGAGTCCAATTAAAGGGAATGACTCCAGTGACAAGGTAATTTACTATATCCGCAAACCAAGGAAGAGAAGAAGTAGAAAATAGATTTTCATCCGGGAAATACTCGTCTATGGGGATGGGATCAATAGGTACGTCGGACGAAAGTCGTGACAAATGGTCAGCAACGACGTTTTCTACTCCTTTCTTATCTTGAATCGGGAGATTAAACTCTTATAGGAGTAGGATCCACCTTATTAGGCGCGGTTTGGCATTTTTCTTAGTCAGAAGATATTTGAGGGTCGAGTGATCAGTAAAGAAAATGATGGGCGACCCAACAACGTAAGAGCGGAATTTGTCGAGAGCAAAAACAACTGCTAGTAATTCTTCCGCCGTGGGGGAGTAATTAAGCTGGGGGCCAGACAATGTCCTACTAGCATAGTAAATAACATGAGCTTTCTTGTCTTTTCTTTATCCATGAATAGCCCCAATCGCGTAATCACTTGCATCACATATAATCTCAAATGGGAGTGACCAATCGGGAGCTTGCATGATAGGAGAAGAAATTAGCATGCTTCTGAGTCTATCGAAAGCTTCTTATCATGCATTATTCCATTCAAACGGAGTGTCCTTCATGAGAAGATTACTCAAGGGCCTAGCGATAGCGCTAAAGTCTTTGATAAATCTCCTATAAAATCTAGCATGGCCTAAAAAGGGCCTCACATCTTTAAGCGATTTTGGCGGGGGTAACTCAGTTATTACTTCTATTTTTGCTCGATCAACCTCAATTCCCCTAGATGAGACTATGTGGCCCAGAACTACGCCCTCAGTGACCATAAAATGGCATTTTTCCCAATTGAGGACTTAGTCTTTTTCCACACACCGTAATAAAACTCTTTTAAGATTAGCTAAACATTGTTCGAAAGATGGACCAAAAACGCTGAAATCGTCCATGAACACTTCCAGACCTTTTTCTATCATGTCGTTAAAGAGACTCAACATGCACCTTTGAAAAGTTGCTGGCGCATTACATAACCCAAAAGGCATACGTTTGTAGGCAAACGTACCAAACGGACATGTTAAAGTCGTATTTTCTTGATCAAGTACATCCACTTCAATCTGATTATAGCCAAAATACCCATCTAGGAAACAACAGTAAGGATGGCCCGCTACTCGTTCAATCACCTGGTCGATAAGCGGCAAGGGAAAATGGTAATTTCTTATTCCGGCATTGAGCTTTCGGTAATAAATGCAAACACGCCACCCAGTGGTGGTGCATTGAGGTATTAATTC
Source organism: Sambucus nigra (assembly GCA_949130495.1). Classification (NCBI taxonomy): domain Eukaryota; kingdom Viridiplantae; phylum Streptophyta; class Magnoliopsida; order Dipsacales; family Adoxaceae; genus Sambucus; species Sambucus nigra. The sequence goes on from OX422209.1 coordinate 690,631,661, forward strand.
TCCCTTAGTGTTTTCAACCACGGTCATACCTAACTTCTTTGGAACGACCTGAATTGTGCTCACCCATTTACTATCCAAAATGGGATAGATAATCCTAGCATCTAATAAATTGATGATTTTCGCTCGAACTACATCTTTCATGGTTGGGTTCAGTCGCCTTTGCATCTCTCTCGAGGTCTTCACTTCCTCCTTGAGGTGGATTTTATGGGTACAAATCAAAGGACTTATACCTTTCAAATTTGTTATAGTCCAACCAAACGCACTCCTATGCTTCGTCAACACATTCAACAACATGCCATCTTGCTCTTTTTTTAAACTGGAAGAAACAACAACAAAAAATGTATCATCTTCTCCCAAAAAAGCATATTTTACATGAGAGGGTAGTTGCTTTAACTCAAGAGTAGAAAATATATCTTCAGAGGGGATCATGAGTGACTCCCTCGGGGGTAATTCCTCAAATCTAGAAATCCAGTCAGCATCTCTCAACTTCTCAAAACTCACTTCTTCTTGCAACTAAGCTCCCAACTCTTCCACTTCACGCTCAAACTCAGTATAAGAACTCTTATTCTTAAAACCTTGCACTAAACAAACTTCCAGTGCATCTCCACCTATGATCTTCTCAATGTGCTCATCCACCACCTCTTCAATAAGATCAACCTCATGAATTTCATCCTCATCACCCATTTGGTTAGCAACATTGAAAATATTAATCTTGAGAGTCATGTTTCCAAAAGTGAGTTGCATTTGGCCATTACGTGTATTGATCAAAGCATTAGCAGTAGCTAAAAATGGACGGCCCAAAATTATGGGATCATGATTACTCGAATGGGGAGAAGGCTCCGTGTCCCAAATGACAAAATCAACAGGGAAGTAGAATATGTCCACTTGAACTATCGCGTCCTCCACAACCCCACGAGGCACTTTCACTGTTCGATCTACTAACTGTAAAGTGATTCGGGTAGGTTTAAGATCACCTAAATCAAGTTGCTTATAGATAGAGTATGGAAGGATGTTCACACTCGCACCTAAGTCAAGCAAAGCTTTTTCAACTCTACTCTCTCCTACAACACACAAAATTGTAGGTGCACCAGGATCCTTGAATTTTGGTGGAAGATCATTAAGAAGGACCGAGCTCACATTTTGTGCCAAAAAGACATTTTTCTTCATGTTAAGACGCCGTTTGATAGTCAAAAGATCTTTGATGACTTTGTCATATGCTGGAATTTGTTGGATAGCATCCAGAAATGGCAAGTTCAACTTCACTTGCTTCAGAACATCTAACACCTCAGTACGCGAAGCCCCCTTTTTGGGTGGTGCCAAGCGTTGAGGAAATAGAGCAGAAGTGGGGAGTATTACTTCAACTTCAGATTCAACTCTTCATCCTTATCTTCCATGTGCAATGGGGTCTCCTCAGATTCTGAAGCTTCTTTAGCTTTAGATTCCTTGGAAGGTGGTGGCGCTAGATCAATTATGTAACCACTACGTAGAGTACTGACAGCTTGACATTGTTCTGCCAAATTCGATGATGTAGAGCTAACCGTAGTTTATCCTTGAGGAGGAGGTCTTTGGCCTTGAGCTGGGAACTTACCCTTCTCCTGAGTATTTAATGCAGATTGCAACCTAGATATGCTAGTATGAATTTCCGTGAACATTCAATCATACTTAGCATTGCTCTCCTTTTGAGATTGGATGAATTGATTCATATTATCCTTAAGAGATCGCCTAGGTGGAGTGACATACGGACCAGGATATGGGACTTGCATAGGTTTTTGCATTGGAGGAGACATTTGCTAAAATTAGGAAGGGGGTGGTGGCAAAGCCACACTTGGATTAGGAGCCATCCCACCTTGTGTTTGTCCATAGTTAAAACCAAGATGATTCCTCCAAGATTGATTGTATGCATTCCCTTGCGGTACATTACAATTACCTCGAAACCCTCCTATCGCCTCTACTTGCTCAGTGTACATTGCCTTGTATGCATGGATGGTAGGACATCCTTTAGTAGAATGGTCGGCAGCACAAATGGCACACACTTTCTGTTTTTCTGCTTACATGGGTCCATCTACTTCTCTTAATCGAACTTCAAGAATGTCTCTGAAATTCTTTTCCAATTGGTCAAATTTACGATCTAACAAAGTGTCCTTGTCCAAGTGATAAATATCGGACGCAGTAGACGAGTTGGACACTTGTTGATTTTTATTTTGACTATTGGGGTCAGAAACATCCCATGCTTGTGTAGTCTCCGCTATGTATTTTAGATGAGCCTCAGCATCGCTCGAGTCTATCTCCCAGAATGGTCTTTCACACATTGTTTGAACAAGTTGTTTAGATGCTAAAGTAAGCCCTTGATGAAAAAATGAAATAAGATGATGTTTTTCGAATCCATGATGTGGGCAAGCACTAACTAACTCCTGAAATCGTTCCCAACACTTGTCGAAAGCCTCATTCTCATTTCGCCGAAAAGCCTGTATTTGAGCTTTGACAGAGTTGGTTTTGTGTTGTGGAAAGAACTTGGATAGGAACTTAGTTTGCATATCTCTCTAGGATAAAACAGAATTCGGGGGTAGTGACCATAACCAAGTCTTAGATTTATCCTTTAAGGAAAAAGGGAAAAGCTTTAACCGGATAACATCTTGTGCGCAGGTTTGGTCACCAAACTTCTCACATGCTTCTTCGATCTCTCTAATATGGAGATACGGTTTTTCAGAATTCATCCCATGAAATGTAGGAAGAATTTGAATCATCCCATTTAGAAAGTGGAACTGACCGGCATTATACGGGAGTAAAATGCAACCAGGGGTAACAGTTCACTCCGGAAATAAAAGATCTTTCATGGGAAGATATGGTGTCTCTTCCTCTCCAGCACCAACACCAACACTATCGTGCACAGACATATTGCTACCAAAAGATTCAGAATTCTCACTCCGTGTTTGACTCAAAGAGAGACTTGTGATTTAATTATTAGGCGAAGGAGGTGGAACCCAAAAGTGTGAAGAGTTGGTGGTATGAGAATTTTCAGAATTAGCTTCGGCAATAGGATTTTCGTGAATTTGGGTGAGAAGTGGATTCTGCATGTAATCGTACAAGAGATGAGATGAAATTTTTTTTTTTTTTGAAATCACTTTAGGATTAAAATCACTTTCCTAAATATTACCAATTGACGATCCCCGACAACGACGCCAAAAACTTGACACGACTAAGAATTTGTCTCAAAAGTGCGTTCTCTCTAGGCTCAAGTGCAAGCCTGTCGCGTTAGTAATAATCCGACAAGTCGGGATCGTCTCCACAAGGATCAGAAATTGGGAATTGGGAATTATGTAGGAAAAGTTATTTATCCTTCAAATGGTTTCTCAAAAGAAAAGAAAAGATAATTGATGGTTTGAAATCTCTAATTGGTGATGACAAAAAAAATAAACTATGTGCACAAAAAAAACTAAGAATTTTAAGAAATTAGATATGAATATGAGAGAAAACACGGTGGAGTACAATACCTCAAACCTTAGTAAATTACCGTATAGAATACTAGAATTGTAAATTGAAATTTTGACTAAATCCAGACTTTATAGATCCTAAGCATTACATATATGAGGGAACTAGCCCGCATCATATGAAATTAAAGGTAAATACAAAGCGGTGAATGGACAATTACACTTGCATAGTGTTCTTAAACATCCCAAGTACCTAGGGCAAGAGAGATTAAAAGATCAGCTATGTTCGTATAATTTCCATACACGATTCGATCAATATTTAATTTACCCTCTATTTTCTACATGGGTAATTTACCTCTGAATGAGTTCTTGTACCCCAACCCTTGAAAATTTATCTAGACATGATTTTATGAGAAAACAAATTCATAACAATGCAGTAATTATGGATCTAAGAAACATTGTAAAAACAAAAATTACAAAACAAGTAATAATTGAATTGAAAATAAAATTGAGACTAAATAAGAGAATGGAATTTGATACTTGTAATCAACACTAGGGAAAATAGATGAAATTGAATCCAGAATTATCCTTGTTCTTCAAACTTACAAAGTAGGGTTTTTTTCTAAGAATATGAAATTATCTACTAAAATCTAAAAAGGCTTTCTAAAATCTCACTCTCTCTATAAAATTTGACTCCCTTGGAAGGATGTAGGGCTTGGCCTTTTATAGCACCAACTAGCACGAATTGACAGCTAATATCGATGAGACATGCAAGATATTCTAAGATTTTCACCTCTTCAGCTCCATAATTAATGCCAGAAATTCGAACAGTCGGACCGATCCGGATCACATCGGATCGGTTCGTTTTTCAGTAATCGGATTGGTTCATTTTTATTTCGACCGAATCGGTCCGATTGCTATCGGATCGATTCTGTTATCATTATTTTGTCATCAATCCGGGGTCTACTGGAATGGTGACATTTCGGATCGGTCCGAGATAAACCGGATCGGTCCGATTTTCATCAATTTTGACTTTTTCTTTCCATCTTTGATTGGTCATAACTTTTGATCTCAAGCTCCGATTTGATTGTCGTTTCTTCCAATGCTCTTGTGAAATAAGGATCTTCAACTTTCCTTTAGGCTTAAAATCCGAACTTCGGGTGTAAATTTATGCTTTTTCCCTTTGACTTGTCTTCCTTTGTTCTCTTCCTTTCTTCCGATTTTTTTCTTTCTTTTCTTGCACTAAATACCTGTAAAATCCATAAGAAATACAAGAAACTCGGGGTGCTCGTTAGAAATAGTCAATGGAAATGATATGGGATAAAAAAGTTTCAATTACGTTGTTCTAGATATTAAAATTACTAACTTAAGGGGCTAAATTCAGAAGAATTTATGCTTGGTCACCTAATAAGATTTTGGCGTCAATAAACATCCCAGTAATTGCGCACGAAAGGTCGTAAGCACGGGACATACATGATATTCCCCGTCAAATCTCCTAGGCATAATAACTAGGACAACGCACCCGAAATAGACCCGTAAACACCATCACCAAGCAAAGAAACGCGTTAACCCGAGTGAGTTCCATTCAAACACAACCTAATTTAAATTAGCTAGAAAGCATGTTAAAAACACGGTAAATGAAAGCGGTAAATAAACGCGATAAATTTATATTAGAAAGCAAGTAAAGAAAGTATGTGAATCTAATTAACAAAGCATGTAAATCTAATTAGCAAAGCAAGAAATGAAGAAATACAAACTATATTAATGGAGAGGATGTTGAATAGTCAACATTCAAGCCCAAAAGTTTGTCAATCCAAGAAGAAATGAAGAAGAACTCTCAAAATCATCCAAACCCTAAGTTATTCTATCCTAAAAACGTGTATATACTGCATATATTCCTTATTACAACAAAAAATGCTTTATATGTTAGAATAAAAGAAAAGAACAAAGAAAAGAAATGAAAATATCTGCGGAAAATAGAACATCGATCGATCGACCCCTATGGTCGATCGATCGATCAAGGCCAAAATTCAGCAATTTAGAATGGTCGATCGATCGACCCAGGGCAGAATGCAGCAGCAGCTTACTGCATCTTTTCTTCCTCTTTTTTTCTCCTCTTTTGATTTCCTTATTTTTCCTCCGCTGAAATTGCCGTAACTTCGTCATACGAACTCGGAATCGCACACCGTTTGTGGCCACACAAAGCTAGCGAGGAGGGATACAACTTTCGTGAAATGTCGGGCCAGGTACCCAAGCTGTGAAAAGACTAAAATTCCCTTGAACGTGCGATTGCGTACGGAACTTCACCGGAATGCATCCGAACTCCATACTTAGTACCTAAATACCAACAAAAGCCCAATTATACCTCATATAGCATGTTAACAATATAAACTGAGGTTGTCTAGTTAACGGACTTAAATATAGAGATTAAGGCACCCGAGGGGGCGAAAATGCGTAGGTTCGAGAGATGAAATAAGCAACATGTGCGTATTATCAGGCATCAAGAGTGGTTTTAATCGATGTTGTGTGGAACCTGTCCGTTGAAACGAATGCTATTAGCTGGGCTTATAGGCTTAGAAAAACTATAACTATACACAATCTTCTTTAGGCCAAACCTATAATCCCGAATAATAGACTGCGTTTTAATCGACAAGTTCCACAAATTAAGAATGTGATTGTTTTGTTGAGAAAATTGATATTCAATAAGGGTTCCCCAAATTTACTTTTAGTTGTCTAAATACCCTTAAAGTTTTTCTTTGCATTGTATATCTAGTCCAACTTATTCGAGCTTCCTAGATTCATAATAATACTATGACATAACCTTGTATAGCTTGAAATTATGAATGACTTCGATGGGTTATATATTGAAAAAAAAACTTCAAGGGTACTCACACAAAACTAAAACTAGAATAGTGAACACCCATATTGAATATCAATTTTCTTAATAAAACAATCACATTCCCAATTTGATAACCCGTCGGTTGAAAAGGGCGTATAGGCTTGGTCAAAAAAAGGTTGTGAATAGTTATAATTTGGTCAAGACTGTAAGCCCAACTAATAGCCTACGTTTCAACTGACGGGTTCTGCATGACATCAATTAGAATCACTCTCAATGACTAAACAAGATTAATCCCGTTTTAACAACACTTTACTAATGCTAAAAAGATTTTGGCTTCACTAGTTTTATCAATGAACTCATTAATCAAATTACTATTGGACATTAATTTCTATTTTAGTGTCGTTTTATCATGTCGTGTTAATGTGGAGGTTGTAAATTGCCAATCCATAATTTTATCTTAACAAGTCATAATAGAAGATAATTTGTAAATGGGTTATTCCACTCATAAACAAATTGTTCTAATGGGTCATGTAATACATACATACACATATATAAATAAATAAATACAAGGGTTTTATCCCAATTATTGTTCATATACATACAATACAAATAGCGTTGGCATACAAAAGTAAATAACAATAAAATAATGTATCAAAACTCAATCTTTGTCTAAATTAAGAAAATAATCCTTCAAATTAGGATTTTCATCAATAACAGACTAAAACTCTGTAGGGACATTTTAATGCGTCTGCCTGAGTAGTCAAACTATTTGCTGCATGCAAAACAACATACCAATTATCGCAGTATATGCACTTTGAGTAAAATACATCCTTCAAGTTTTGAAAGGCATAAACAAAACTTTCGTTGGGCATGTTATCTTTACTCTTCATCTTAGATAAATCTACCATGATAAGTTATATGGAAGGATCAACTCTACAACCATTAGTTGTGTACTACACCTTTACCAAGTCACAATAAACGACAATTTCTTTGAAGTCTAAGTAATCTAGTTTTGGGATTTGTTGGACGATCCCATAAAAGGCCAGCACCGTATCCTTTAGATGTTTATTGCTTTTGGTATCCACATAATAAGTCAAGGCGTAAATTGAAATTTTAATGCTTTGCATCGATAGTTTTTCTTCCTATGAGTATGGGATGATATCAAAAACCTTGGCAAAGAATTTTTTAAACTCGTTCGCATGAAAACTGGTTGCTAGGGATCCAAGCCTTGAAGAGATATCACCTATTTTGAAAATCGCATTTATTAATGGGTTTGTATTAGGGCATGTTTTACAACACATGCATAAGTAACTATAATAAAAGTGGTGACAATAAACTTTTTTGATACCCATGCACTAAAATACTCATCGGGTCTCTTGAACCTTTTTGTTCTGATTTTGAGAAATTTTACTCTCATACTTCCTATATGTGTTCATAAAATTGTAGAATTTAGATTGTAATATAGAGAATACACATATTTAAACAAAAATACATTATATATGTAGGTACTTACTCGCTTTATTATTTAACTTCATTTTGTGATTCAAATAAATAACAAGTCGCTTGTTCGAATTGCAAAAGGGTAAGTTTCACCTCTTTAGGGTTCTCAAAAGTCAATTAATCCTCAAACTCATCAAATTCCTCAATCATTCATTTTCCACGAGGATTTAACATATGTTCCCGAGCATATAATGATGATTCTTCTATTTCGCAATTGACCATTCAACATATCGTCTATTCTTAATGTAATCTTTGAAGGTTTTCATCAAACGCTCAAAAGTATAAAACCAATAATATTAGACATGTCCATGCATCAACACCTCATCACATAAATGCATAAGTAGGTGAACGTTGATGTCAAATAATGACGGAGGAAAATATTTCTCTAAGATACAAGTCGCCTCGGCTAAAGTTTCTTTCGCAACAACAATGTTCTTTTTGTTTACAACTTTTTCACACGGTAATGTGAAGGACAAACTAATTTGTACAATTTCCCTGCGGAGATTTTTATGCTCAGAAAAATAATACCTAAACAACAAAGGGATTAATTAAAGGATAATGTGGCAGTCATGAGACTTACATTGTTTCATATCACTTGTTTGATAGTTTATAACCCCACATAAATTACTTGGATAATTTCTTGAAGTCTTCAAGTTGAGCAACGTGTCTAACCGAATATTCATTCTCACCAGTATTCAAAGTTAAAGAACTAGTGGGAATAAAATTTCCTCTTATTGTAGTATCAGTTTTTAATCCTAATTCTTTTCATCTCCTTTAAATCGTCAAGCGCCTTCTCTCCATATTTCAAATGATATCCACCCAAACATGATCCTATTAGATGTTTCAAAAAATTCTTCTTCGTGTTCATCATTTCAATTACATTCCTTACATGGTGCTACTTCCAATACGACAAGTCAAATAACATTGTGCGTCTAAAGCATGCCTTCATTTTACTAGGATCTTTTGGATCTTTCATAACTTTTCTCTTCTGGCAGCAAAATGTGGATGTTTTCCTACAAACTTATTCCCTAAAGTCACAACATTTGACTTCTCCTCGATTTCATAACCAGAAATCCGAATAGGTTGCGTCATACGTGTAATACCCCGTATTTTTATGACTTTTTAATTTAGGGATTTTATTAAATTTAATTGAGATAGATTAATTTAATATTAATCCAAAAATATGTTTTAAATATTTACTAGCGTGACGAGAGTTAGTAATTATTGAAAATTTGTTGAATATTACTAGATAAGTAAAGTAATATGTAAGATTGCTTTTATTAAAGATTTTATTAAAATTGTCACGAGTGAATAAAATGGTAATTATAAAAATTTAAGTCAGGATGCGCCTGTGTTGTGTCAGCACTAAATTATTATTATATTAAGTGAATAAATTATAAGTTGTCCGTATGATCATTTCGAGTGCGTCAATGTGTCTGGTAGGGTCAGATAGTCAGAAAAGTGTACCCGGGGGGTTTAGTTTGGGTCTCGGGACATTTTTAGGCCTAATTGACATCCCGGGAGGGTATTATAGACATCTTGCATTTTTGGGTAATTAAACCCACGAATTTAATTAGGTTATATCAGCCATTTGGAGTTGTCTCTTAGGGTTAGCAAACACAAAATCAAAGAACGACCATTAGAGAAGGAGTTGGAGAGCTTTCCAAGCAATCCAATGCCAAGAACTCATCCGGTTGCACCGCCACCACCGCCAAAACGTAGATCGCACGACGGGGAAGCAACCATACCATTTCATCCACGAAATCAGAACCTTGAATTTCAGGAAAGTATCTATCTTGCTTTATTTTTGGTTGATGCCTCACCCATGTTAGTTTAGGATTGCCAAGATCATGTTTTATGAAAGAAATTATAAATTTGGAGACTTTAAATCGCATGTTTAGAGAGATTCAATATATTCTGGATATACCCATCACATGTAGAGGATTACCCACGAATTACTATGAGCTTAGAAATAAGAAATCTGGGAAATAATTAGAGGAACGGATAATTCTTTCAAAATTTGGGTTCTTGAAGATTATGTTAATTTTACCCCATTAATTCGATATCGTTGATGTTTTTATACATGTTTCACGTAGAAAATCTTGTATATATGTATATAGAACTTGTAGTATCGTTATTTGAGAATTTTAGACTTGTTAATGACGTTTTTGGAGAAATTGGAAGATGAAACCCGTAGGTTTAATTTACAGTTTCTGGGCAAGAACTGCTTGATCGATCGATCGACCCCCTGCCATCGATCGATCGACTACTCCTGGTAAACTACATATTTCTCATTCGTTGATTTAATCGGATTAAGATGTATGGGATCCCTTGATTGTTGTTGTTGGAGTATAATGGGATATAGAGAAGACCAGTAGGGCCTAGGTAGACCCCGTTGAATAACATTTTAGTGTAGGATGGGATTTTGGGTTAACGAGGAATTATTCATGTGTATAAGAAATCATGCGTATATTTAATAAAAAGATCGGGACTCGTAAGGGAGTTAGACCAGAACGTAAGTGAGTGAATGCGTACTGAAATTATACTTAGAATGCTTCGAGAGAGGAGAAGTGAGTATGAAGTGAATAATAAATGAGAATACAAATAACGAGTCCGTTATACGAAATAATCGAGTAAAATGTGTAATGTCGGATAATTATAATCATGGGTCGTGAGCGCACCTAATTTAGCAATGTGGATGTGTGTGTGTGTGTGTGTATATATATATATATATATATATATATATATATATATATATATATATATATATATATATATATATGACTGTGTGATTGTACATATATTATATCTGTATAAAAATCATACTCGGGCTACTTACTATCACGGGAGTTTCGCGCCGGGACGGTCTTATCTCGATTGGGCCTTTATGGGGGATATTGGCTTGTACCCTAGAACATAGGATTCCTTGGTACAGGCTATCTGATTGATAGTCAGACGATCCTAAGAGACGTGAGAGTATGTGCTGACCTCTTAGAGACTTGAAACTATGCTTCGCCTCCATTTATATGTGTTTTTGTGTTAACACAGTTCGAGAGTGATTCCGAACTAGTGTTTCCCTTAGTACGAGTGATACGGGGACTTGATAGCAGAGTGTAAGAGGGTACTTTAGATTATATATGGAGGCGTAACCCCTATTGAGTATGGTAATCACAAGTTAATTGGCCAAAGCTTTGGATTAGTGATAGAACACATAAACATGAACCCAATGAGGATAGACTCAACTTAAACTCACAAAACTCTCGTGTATAACTCAGGTCATGCTAATGGACTTTAGAAGTGGCTTAGTGATCGAGCGGTAAAAGTGTGTTCGTGTGAGGACACAGTCGTCGTGTGTTTCGCCGCCGCGATACAAAAGAACCTAAGCTACTACTACACTTGACAAGCAAGCACAGCGGTAAGTCGGGTATCGTAAGAAATCCACAGGGAGTGATTAAATTTTAGATTTTAATTGTTTAATTACTTCTGGAATAAAAGTGTAAAATAAATAAATAAAAAGGTGATGGTTGGGAATGGTGACAAAAGAGAAAAAGGAAGAAGTTAACACTATACTACAATTAATAAAACGAGAGTCGGGATCGCATCCCCACCATGGGCTAAACAACTAATAATTAGAATTTCGGTTCGAAAACATTTAATCGAGCATTTTCAATTAAGCATAAACATCACACAATAAGGAATTTAACCAAAAGTTGCGAGATTAAACATTTAGTCAAAAATGGTCACACGCGGATTAAATTCGAATTATCGCTATAAACACTAACGTTGCGTGACAAAGAAAGTTAAACGCATAATTATCCGACTTTAATACACGCGGTTTCAATTAAATGCAATTTTACCCAAAACCTGACTTTCGGAGCTCGACTCCCATTAATGGCGGAAACGCAATCCCAACCCGTTATCTACGGGCAATACATGAATTAAACTACTTTAAACAACTAATTAGCTAATTAAAGCAAGAAATAAATAACTACAACTAATTATCTAAGCATGAAATCAAACTACAACAATGGAAATAAACTAGAACAACAATTATATTAATGGTAGGGGTAATGAATAGTCAACTTACAAACCCAAAAGGGTGTCAATCCAAGAAGAAATGAAGAAGAACTCTCCAAAAACCCTCAAAACCCTAACTTTTCTAACCTAAAATCGTTCTAAAAATGTTCTCCCAACTTAATACAATGTTTCTCTATATATACCCAACCAAAAACCAACTTAAAAATGAAGATTTTCGGACTTTTCCTGTAGCCGAATCGATTCGGAAATGGTCCGAATCGATTCGGAAACAGGGGAAGTTCATTTCTGCATTTCTGCAGCATTCCGAATCGATTCGGTTTTGGGCCGAATCGATTCGCAAGCTACAGGTCTGAATTCTGCAGCTTTGTCCTGTTTTACGGAAAATGCCGCCATTTCTTCGTTATAGCTCGGAATGAGGCACGGTCGGAGGCTACGCGAAGATAACTCAAAGGACTACAACATCCAAGAAGACATTAGGCTAAAAAACCAAAATATGAAATGACTAAAATGCCCTTGAATGTGACCTTGAGTGTGAATTTGAAGTAAAAACCATCCTAAAAATGCCATAACTCCATCGATACAACTCGGAATCATACACCGTCGGCGGCCACGCGAAGAGAAATCAGAGGGCTTCAACTTCCGTGAAGAGCTCAGGATTCAAACCCGAATGCTGAAATTACTAAAATGCCCCCGAAGCTGCAAAAATCGACGAAACATTTCCGGAAAGCGTCCGAACTTCATACTAAGCATCCAAATACCTACATAAGCTCAATTAACCCCTGCAAAACATGTTAACATAGAAATCCGAGGTTGTCTGGTTAACAAGCATAAATATAGGGATTAAGATACCCGAGGGGGCTAATAAGGCGTAGGTTAACGGGTGAAATACGCAATATTTGCGTCGTATCACACCCCCTAACTTACACATTGCTAGTCCCTAGCAATGAAATAGGAAACAACAAGAACTACAAGAAAATCAGAAACAGGATACAAGTACAAAATGGGATGAAAAAGTAATAAAAAGATAAGGCCACTTTCGCGGGCGAACGATTGCATTTAGCATATGCAATAAGCCGTTAAACCCCTAGGTTACCCTAGTGGACGAGTGTCGTCTCGTGAGGGTTTTCAGTGATGGAACCCACAAACATCATAAAGTTTCCTCAAAATATGCCCAATCAAGTAAGACAAACTCATCAGTGCGAACAAGATTTCAACATGTTATTAGCATAGCAAACGAATTCGCATGAGAAGTCCGTAGTTATTAACATTATCGAATGCACCTCAATGAATTGAAACCTTAAAAGTGGGAGGGGGAAAGAACATGCATAGTGTGATTTGGCGAAAAACTTATATAAACCGGATACTAATCAAAGCAAGCATATATTCAATCCTCACGGGCATTACGCTCAACAAATGAAATCACTCGGAATGGGAGGTAATACACGGGACATGCGGGCATAAAGAGTAAATGTAAATGGAAACTAGGCCGCACACATGTCACAGATGAAGAACGCTATATATAACTGAAAAACTGTAATCTCAATGAAAGGACACCGCACATTAAAAGAGGCGAAATGCATTTTCACAGATTATCACAACTATTACGACTTTTAAATTAAATGCACCCTAAGATCACATAGGACTTGTAATAGGGTTGTAATGTAGGTATGGCTAGGGTGCGAAACGAAGGAATGTATATACGGATTCAAAGTGTTCGGGATGAAAACTCGTGATAATGGGAAGAATGCGGGCAATATCAAAAATGGAAAGTAACTTCCAAACGAGCATTAGATATATCATCGGGGAGAGTAATCAAAGCTTATTGAACACTATACAACATATACAACTTTCTCTTTCTTTTCTTTTCTTCTTTTTCTCATTTTCTCTTTTGTTTTCTTTTTGCTTTTTGATTTCTCTTTTTCATCACTTTTTCACTACTTCTTTTCTTTACTTATCAAACTCTCATATGCTTAAATTGCAACCGACATCATAACAACAACATTCAATCCCAAGTAACATTCCAAACAAAGGTATGGAAAGTGTATGTATGGGCTAAAACTCCAATTTAGAGTTGGTTATGGCAATTTGGGTTATGAAAAGAAAGGTTGTATTTAGGCTCAAATGGGTTAACGAGGGTAAGCATATAAGGGTGAGGTCAAGGCTAATATGGGTGATATAACAAAGAGGGCCTATGATCATTTCACAAAGTTTACGCAATTCTCAAGTCAAAACAATATATGAAAATCATGATCAAGTAATACATTTCAAGTATGAACTCAATTAATGAACGATCAATGAAAGAATAGTGAGATTACCAACGAATTCAACGTTTTCAAAGAGGAAAGAATAGTGTATACACTCACAAACGACGAAAGGTACAAAGCTTACTCGGTGTAAGTATATACAATGCAACAAAAGATTCCCGAATTATAAAAATCTTAAACCAAATCAATATAACCAGGAAAGTGCATATGCTCATGGGATAAAGTTTAATTCATGAAGTTATTCACAATATCAATGATTTGAGGACTAAAGTCTAATAACTTCTAAAATCGAGAACATGCATCATTGAGTTGTCTATTGGATCGGGCAATTATTGAAATTTGTCATCGGAAACAAGGCAAAATGCCCAACAAAGGGAAAAAAAAGAAAGAAAATATTTTTCAAATTTTTCACAAAAAGGTATACTTAGTAACTAAATGTGAGCAAATCAATGGACTACACATGAAATGGATAGAATATCCTACACCCCCTAACTTAAATGTTGCATTGTCCTCAATGCGCATTAAGAACACAACACAAAGAGAGGAAAAGAACGATATTACCCAAAATTGGAGCGATCTCCATAAGAGCGAGTCCAAAGGAATCTACAAAACAAGTTAGTACCGAGCATAGCAAAAACAAATAACAAAAAGTTAACTAATTACACTAGACTAAATAAAAAGGAAAGAAAAATAGGAAAGAAAGAAAATTAAAAAGCTAACTATTTACAACCTACTATTTAGGCTTCACACTAACTATACACTAGAAGTCTAAATAGTTGAGGGTTCACCCAAAAAGGGATTTGACTTTGAAAGATCAATGGTGGACCCTCCAAAGCGAACATGCCTCCCGAAAAATAAGAATTCCGTTTGAACAACGGAAGGCATGTGGGTGGTGAAAAAAGTGAACCATCGCCAATTTGAAATTTTGGGCGGACGATGGGGGATTTGGATAATAAGGGGGAAAGGTACACTTGAGGTCCAAGAAAAATCGACTCATCTCCCAAAGATTTTTCAAGTGGAATGGGAGATGGTGCACACACGGGGATAACATCCATCGAAGACAAATCCGGCAAGGAGTCCTCATCGGCAAAAAGTGTGGAAGTTTTAAAAGTTTCTACAAACTCATAGGAATCAACCGGTAATTCTAATGGTTCGATCACGGAAAACGAATATGGTGATGAAACAAATTCAATCTCAATCGACTCATCGTCGAAAGGAGATTGAATTTCGGGGGAGAAAGATTCACACTCGATGAGAAATTCTTTGAAAAATTGAGGTGAAACACAAGTTTCCACCTCCTCGTTGTTTTGTGCATAAGAATTCATCTCATCGCAAAGTGCTCCTAGTCTCATTCCAGCATCATTTAGGCTTTCCAAACCTTGGGAGTAAAGAAGCAAAGTATCTTCCAAAGTAGGCTTCCTCGGCTCAAGAGCCTCGGACTCCTCATTTGGTTGAAACTCGTCTTCGAAAGTAATGAAATAAGAATCGTCATTGGATTCGAATAATGAATCCAACTCAAGCTCCCAATAACGATTTTCATTCCGATAAATGTTTTCAAGTCTTTCATTTTCAAGAAAATCTTGAAAATGGAAAACTTGAAAACTATCCCCAAAGTAAGAATCATTAGAATGACCGCTATAACTATAATAGTAGGACATGATTACCTCGTTGTTTGCAGATGGAGAATCCGAGCAAGAAAGTGAGCAACCGCGAATCAAATTTTCTTAGCGCTCAAAGTATGCAAATCCTGCAAAAAAGGTTAAAACAAAGAATACAAATACAAAAGAAAAAATACTACGAAATAATAAAACAATTACAATCTAAAACACACTCCCCGGCAACGGCGCCATTTTGATCGAGCGGTAAAAGTGTGTTCGTGTGAGGACACAGTCGTCGTGTGTTTCGCCGCCGCGATACAAAAGAACCTAAGCTACTACTACACTTGACAAGCAAGCACAGCGGTAAGTCGGGTATCGTAAGAAATCCACAGGGAGTGATTAAATTTTAGATTTTAATTGTTTAATTACTTCTGGAATAAAAGTGTAAAATAAATAAATAAAAAGGTGATGGTTGGGAATGGTGACAAAAGAGAAAAAGGAAGAAGTTAACACTATACTACAATTAATAAAACGAGAGTCGGGATCGCATCCCCACCATGGGCTAAACAACTAATAATTAGAATTTCGGTTCGAAAACATTTAATCGAGCATTTTCAATTAAGCATAAACATCACACAATAAGGAATTTAACCAAAAGTTGCGAGATTAAACATTTAGTCAAAAATGGTCACACGCGGATTAAATTCGAATTATCGCTATAAACACTAACGTTGCGTGACAAAGAAAGTTAAACGCATAATTATCCGACTTTAATACACGCGGTTTCAGTTAAATGCAATTTTACCCAAAACCTAACTTTCGGAGCTCGACTCCCATTAATGGCGGAAACGCAATCCCAACCCGTTATCTACGGGCAATACATGAATTAAACTACTTTAAACAACTAATTAGCTAATTAAAGCAAGAAATAAATAACTACAACTAATTATCTAAGCATGAAATTAAACTACAACAATGGAAATAAACTAGAACAACAATTATATTAATGGTAGGGGTAATGAATAGTCAACTTACAAACCCAAAAGGGTGTCAATCCAAGAAGAAATGAAGAAGAACTCTCCAAAAACCCTCAAAACCCTAACTTTTCTAACCTAAAATCGTTCTAAAAATGTTCTCCCAACTTAATACAATGTTTCTCTATATATACCCAACCAAAAACCAACTTAAAAATGAAGATTTTCGGACTTTTCCTGTAGCCGAATCGATTCGGAAATGGTCCGAATCGATTCGGAAACAGGGGAAGTTCATTTCTGCATTTCTGCAGCATTCCGAATCGATTCGGTTTTGGGCCGAATCGATTCGCAAGCTACAGGTCTGAATTCTGCAGCTTTGTCCTGTTTTACGGAAAATGCCGCCATTTCTTCGTTATAGCTCGGAATGAGGCACGGTCGGAGGCTACGCGAAGATAACTCAAAGGACTACAACATCCAAGAAGACATTAGGCTAAAAAACCAAAATATGAAATGACTAAAATGCCCTTGAATGTGACCTTGAGTGTGAATTTGAAGTAAAAACCATCCTAAAAATGCCATAACTCCATCGATACAACTCGGAATCATGCACCGTCGGCGGCCACGCGAAGAGAAATCAGAGGGCTTCAACTTCCGTGAAGAGCTCGGGATTCAAACCCGAATGCTGAAATTACTAAAACGCCCCCGAAGCTGCAAAAATCGACGAAACATTTCCGGAAAGCGTCCGAACTTCATACTAAGCATCCAAATACCTACATAAGCTCAATTAACCCCTGCAAAACATGTTAACATAGAAATCCGAGGTTGTCTGGTTAACAAGCATAAATATAGGGATTAAGATACCCGAGGGGGCTAATAAGGCGTAGGTTAACGGGTGAAATACGCAATATTTGCGTCGTATCACTTAGCTAGAGGGAGAGGGAAGTAAGCACCCTAGATACACCCTGGCGGGCAAGTAAAAACACACAAAACACACACAACTCCCTGAAGAATCTCTGTCAAGTATTAAAAGCTTCGTAATAAATGACAATGGTGAGTCAGTGAACTCTCTAGTTTGCAATAACTCTTTTTCAATTCTCAAAGAGAGGATCCCTTTCCTCAAAGGTGGTTGGGGTCCTTAAATAGCCCCCCACACCACCCCCGAGGCAACTCAGTCATTAAAGACTATGAAAGACATCCCTCATACTTTATGTCACAACATTAAATGCCTGATGCACTAGTTGTCTCCACGTCATAAACATTAAATGCCAAGACATGCCTTTTGCCTAACCACTGTGTGTCAGGGGGTTGTTGCCGCAGAGGTGGCTCACCAACTGCCTGACAGCCCCAAATACCACGGTGGTTTACTCAAGTGCATGTCTGACATTGTTTAGATGGCTAGTGACGTCACCCACAGTAGATGTGACATTAAGTAGAGGGTCGTTTGGTCCATAACTCAATGCCCGATGGAACTCCAAGCTGCTCCGCTTGAGGTTCCACGGTCAGGGTCCTTCGGTGTTTTACCAGGTGTATCTAAGATGGTCAGGACAAGCCCCAACGGTGCCTTACTTCTCAATCCTCCAAACCAAGTCCCTCTAAAGTTCCCATGGTGAGGTCATTCGATAGGGCATGAAAGCCCTCCCAGGTCCTGCCATGCCTGGTCTCTCGTGAGTACCGTTTGACCTCACCCAAACTATATTATTATTATCGTTATGTCATTACAACCGTTACATCTTTACAGTGAATGTAATCAAAGGTACAATATGATTAACACAACAAGCTGAAGTATGAGTTGCCACGCTGAGCTGCCTCCCCAAGCTGCCTCACCAAGATGTCACGCTTGAGCTGCCACGCTGAGCTGCCTCACCAAGATGTCACGCTTGAGTTGCCACGCTGAGCTTCAAGCCCCCTCTACATTTGCCCCCTCGTGGAGAGATTTGTTGGGACAAGAAATGTCTGCACGAAATGACTCAACTTGATAGATTTTTCTTTGTGTAACCGTTGGAACATCTTCTTCGTTGGGGCCTTGTTAGATAAGTCTGTCAAAAAGATTGGCGCCAAAAACTCAAGCTTGCTGAAGAAGGCAACGCTTCCTGTTCTCTATGCGTCATTTCATTAATGACGTGCGCTGTCTTTTCAACTGTCACAGCACTTCCCGAAGTGCCACGTATTCATGTGAAATGATTACAGGCGGCGGTGCACGTGCGAGGGTGAGAAAATCTAAACGCCAAACTCGAAAGTCTCAACAGCCATATTCAAAATATTTTGAACCTTAAACACGTGGGCCTCAGGGGTCTCTTTCCACTTCTTCCTTCTTCTTTGCTTATTTCCTTACTTCATTATTATCTTCTTCATCAGACTGTCGCTTATTTTTTAGAAAGAGAGAGAGAGAGAGAGACTCCATTGTTGCAAGAGCTATACCACCGTTTGTAATCGTCCGTCCCCATTGTTGCTCTCAATCCCTTTTGTCTCGAAGCTTTCTTTGTTATAGCTTCACTGTTTGTCATGGCGTCTTCAAGCAACCCCACCATTTCCGCCACCAGTGTTCCGTCTGCCACCACCACTGCTGCCTCCGCCCTGGGTGCTGCTCGCCAAGAACAGCTGAGATTTTACCGTCGCTCTCCCATTTTTGGGGAGGGTGATGGCTTTGCTGTTGCCTGTAAGGCTGTCTGCTTTTCCTCCAAGTTTGACGCCCTCTTGTTGGGTGATGAGGACGAAGAGGTGTCTAAGTGGGGATTTCTGCCCCCAGAAGGAACTCTCAGATTTCGCTTAGAGCGAGGGGACTTCCCATGGTCCCATATTGATTTTGAAGCACCCGGGGGATCCCCCGCGCACTTTGCTGCCTGGAACTCTCACATGCAGAGTTCCTATACTGATGTCCTTACTAAGATTGGGCTGCAATGGGCAAGGTGGTTTGGTGAGTTTACTCTATCAAAGAACAACGCTGTCTTGCCTATACTGGTCTCTCGCTGGAACGTGGATACTCATACGTTCATTGCTGCCTGGGGTGAGTTTACCATAACTCTGGAGGATGTGTGTGAGCTCCTGGGCCTTGATGCAACAGGCCATGAGCCTTACACCGATAAAGCTCTTGATGCTCAAGAGACTGCGAATCGTTTGGAGTTGGATCGCATATGCCGAAGCTGCATCGGTTCTTCCAACAAAGCTACTTTTTCTCCCTTGATCAATTATTTCTTCCAGAGTTCTAGTGAAGGCAGTTCTTCATCAACTGCCCCTGGTCAAGGTACGCCGTTGGAGCTTCCTACTTACATTCTTGTGATTTTGTCCAGTTTCTTTTTTACGGGCAAGCCCAACGATCAGCCCCGAAGAGACCTCATCAACCTGTCCCTTCGCCTAGCTCGAGGCATAAAGCTTCCCCTGGCTGCAATTGCCTTGGGATCCCTGTACACCTGGTTGGACAGGACTTTATTTGACATGGAACGTTCCATTGGCCGTTATAACTTGGCCAATTTTGCCAACAGTGTGCTTCTGACCAGCTTTCTCTACTTCCGCTTTCCTGCCGTAGCGGCCAAGCCCAACAGCCCTCCTTCGGCTGAAACAATTTTGCCTCCTCGGTCCTTCATTTATCATAAGAGGCAAAGCCGAAAGGAGTTGATTTCAGTGATTGATCGTTTTGAGAGTTTCGTTATGAGGCCCTATCAAGAAGAGGCCTTTTTTCATACTTGTAAATTTTTTCATCATGATGCCAGATTGATACAGGACCCTTCTCCTGACATTGAGGATCCCTTGCTTGCCGTGGTTCTTCTGCTTTCTCCTGAATATCTGCCCTCCTACATCGAGTGGGGATACACGAGCGAGCATTATAATCCCAACCGATGCAGTCGTCAGTTTGGGTTTGACCAGGGGGTGCCACGTCCAGTTTTCCAATCATCAAACCCCAAAGTCTCCTTTGGCGAGGCATGCTCCTTGTTTTCTTCGACTGTTGCGTGGGGGATATCTTCAACAATGGCTGGGCGTGTCACCATTCCCAGTATTACCAGGCATGGGGATGTGACCCCTCTGTTTGCCACCAAGTATTGGCCGAAGCAACTAGCTGAAATTACTGAGTTTATTGAAGGAGAGCCTGTGTATCCTCCCGTTTCTTCATTTTCTGCCCTGGAGTTGGGGCTAAAAGGCAACTCTGTACTTGGGATAGAATTCCCTCTAAGTTCAACCCACAAAGTGCCTCCCAACGAGCTTCCCCCACTTTGTGCCATGGTCCCAGTTGCCACGCCAAAGTCCAAAACTGCTGCTGCGAAGAAGGCTGCCCCCTCTACTGCGATTACTACCGACGAGGGGGCTTCTCCACCACCTGCCAAGAAGGCAAGAACGGCCAAGAGTGGGACATCGAAATCGAAATCGAAGTCCCAGAAGCCCCAAACTCCCGTGGCAGCTCTTCCCATAGCCTTCGTTCCTCCTCCCATGCCTGCTGAGATGGCTGAGCGTGTGAGGAGGGAGGCCCAAGCAGAAGTTGACCGAATAAATGCTGAGTATCAACGGCATGCAGTCGTTGTCCCTTCCTCCGTTGATTTCCGCACGGTGGTGGTGGATCCTTCAAAGCCAACGGCTAAAAAGAGGAAGAGTTCCAGGGTTCCTCAAGGGGTCAGCATTAGTGCAGCTAGCTCGAGGAAGAAGACTCTGGGCACCAAGTCCCAGAAGAAACGGACTCCTGAAGTACACTTGACCCCTGACGTGCAATCCACCCCTGCCCCATCAGTTGCTGCTAATCCTCCCTCTTCGCCCGTGGTCGTGTCTTCTCGTTCTCCTTCTGAATTGAAGGAGGTATGTATGGCTGACTTAATTATTATCTCCTTTTTGCTCGAGGACGACTGTCTTTACTTGTGTGTATATTTATCCCTCCCCCCTTTCTTTGACAGCTGTTTTGCAGGGAGTTGAAATAGAAAGACCAGACCCTTCCAGTCCTCCCGTGAGCCCTTTTGTGGGGGGACGCTTCGGTGCATCTCATACCGATGTGACTCCTCCCCGTTCCCCCATGACAGGGCTTACGTATTCTCGCCGTGGAGTCAGCCAACGTGCGAGGGAAGTTATTGTGGGAGGTGATGACGTTGATCATGCGAGTGATTCCTCTCCTGAAGTGGTAACCCTGCCCGAAGTGGCACATCCCGAGATAACATCCTTGGTCCCTTCTGATTCACAGGCCTCACCTGAGGTTCCTCTGCCCATTGTACTTGTTGAGGAGAGTGAGCCCGAGGTATGATGTGATCTATAATTTATTTGTTGTAGTCCGTTCGGTCATACTCTTTTCGTATTTGGCTTACTGAATTGTGATATGTTTTGGGTACCCCAGGTGGAAATGTCCTCGTTGTTGGCGAGCATTCTTCTTCCAACAATGCTGATGAGGCCCCCGACTGTCATTCCTTTGTTTAGCACCATAACCGAGGTAAGTAACACGTCGAGATATTTCTTCATATTTTCTGTGCCCATTCTTCTTTTCTAACACTTGGCTTTGTGCATAGTTTTCTCCTGATCTTGCACCAACTCCTGTAGTGAGGGCCCAGGTTGGTGTGTTTACACCCCCTCCTGACGTGGCTTTGTTTGAGGGCTCAGTGTCTTCTCATGATGAACCCAATATGTTGTCCCTTGTGCCCTATACGGGTGATCAGGTTTGGACAAGCGTGGAGGCTTTTGCGTCCAGGGACCCCGTAATGGCATCTGGGGTAATAATCGCTCCCCCAACGGTTCCTGTCCCTGTGGCTGCCTCAAATGCTCCCGTTGTGACTGAGGTATATTTTTCTTGCTATATTTTGTTAAGATTTTCCATAATCTCCATCTTATGATTTTTCATAAGATTGTTCTTAAACTCCCCCTTATAACGGTGACTTAACAACGAAGACACTTGTTAAGTTTTTTTCACAAACTCCACCTTATAACGGTGACTTAACAACGAAAGCGCTTGTTAAGATTTTTCATAAAACTCCACCTCATAACGGTGACTTATCAACGAAAACACTTGTTAAGATTTTTCATAAACTCCACCTTATAACGGTGACTTAACAACGAAAGCGCTTGTTAAGATTTTTCATGAAACTCCACCTTATAACGGTGACTTAACAACGAAAACACTTGTTAAGATTTTTCATAAACTCCACCTTATAACGGTGACTTAACAACGAAAACACTTGTTAAGATTTTTTCGCAAACTCCACCTTATAACGGTGACTTAACAACGAAAACACTTGTTAAGATTTTTCATAAACTCCACCTTATAACGGTGACTTAACAACGAAAACGCTTGTTAAGATTTTTTCGCAAACTCCACCTTATAACGGTGACTTAACAACTTACCACTTGTTAAGTTTTTTTATTCATAATTCCATTATTTGGGCTTTTTCTTTTCAGGTTGCTCGGGAAAATTCGCCCCCAGTTCTCTCACCTGTAGGTTCGCCCTTCCGAGAACCTGATGTTTCGGAAAATTCTATTCATGATGATCAAGGTTCTACGACTGGTGATGCAGCCGAGAGCGAATCTGGGTGCGAATTGCCTCTTCCTGACCTAGCTCCTCACTCGTTCTGCCTCATGGTGCTTCGGCAGTCTCCTCAAATGCCCGTCAACCATCGCCTGGTGATTGAACAATTGGTGGATCGCCATCCTGAGACCTTCACCCCGGATTTCCTGCGCTAAAATATTCATGTGATGAGTCACAGACTGCAAGGCATGGCGATCGTTGTTGCTGAAATTGCCAGTACCCCCACTGCCAGTGTTACCAGATCCCTTCTCAACTAATTTCTAGGTTTTCTGAAGGAGTTGGGACGTGATAGTTTCCGTTTTGACTGGCTTATAACGTATTTGAAAACTTTGAAGAGTC
The DNA here is from genome assembly GCA_949130495.1 of Sambucus nigra. NCBI lineage: Eukaryota > Viridiplantae > Streptophyta > Magnoliopsida > Dipsacales > Adoxaceae > Sambucus > Sambucus nigra. The sequence continues at coordinate 690,655,125 of OX422209.1, forward strand.
AACAGCTGATCGGCCAGAGGGAACTACTGAGAAAGCACCAGGAGGACCAACGGGCTGAGGAGGTTAAGTTAGCTGAGCTGGCACCTCTTTTGGAATCGACGGATGAAGAAGTAAAGAATGCCGAAGAGGCTCTGCGTTTGGCCAAGCTAAAATGGGAGAGACTTCTTATTGAACGCGCACAGGTGCAAACCAGGCTAGAGGTTGTTGTCAACGCTCAAAGCTCCTTTGCGTCAGCTTCTTCGGGCCTTCCTGGGGATTTTTTCTCTTCCCCGGACCTATGGTTCCTCTTAGGGTAGTAAACTCCTGTATATATTTTCTTTCTTCGTCCATTCATGTAATTCTTGGGCAATAGTTCCCAATTTTTTGTAATGCTCTCTTGTTTAATGAATGAAAGAATGTATATTTTCCAGTTTATCTCTGAGTTATGACTGCTTTCATATCAATGTCTATACTTCACGTCATCAATAAAACTTGTATATTCATAATCAAAGACTAGATACATCGATGGTACAAACTTAATTGTTTACACATGATAGACTTTCAACCATTTATTATTAATTTTGAATGGCTTATCTTCCTCCAACTTAGAAATTAAGCAATAACCTGAATCATGATCTTCCTTCACGACGAAAGGTCCCTCCCAATTGGCTGCGAACTTTGGCAGAGGAAGTCCCCTAATGCGTTTCACCGCTGCTTTCAAAATGAGATCTCCCTCCACGAACCTCCTTGGTCTTACCAGGTTGTCATATGCCCTAGAGAGCTGCTTTGTATACATTTAAAAGTGTTGCATCGCGTTGTCTCTGTGTTCATCCAATGCCTCCAACTGCACATGCCTGTTCTGAGGAAGCATGCTACTTCGCAAGGCGTATCGAGCAGAGGGAACTTCCAACTCCACTGGAAGGATTGCCTCAGCCCCGTAGACAAGGGAGAACGGAGTGTACCCTGTGGGCTTCCTCCTAGTCGTTCGATAGGCCCACAACACTGCTGGTATCTTGTCATCCCACGATCCCGAAAAGTCCTCCATCATTTTAGCCAAGATATTAACCAGAGTTTTGTTAGTTGCTTCGGCCTGACCGTTCCCCTTCGGGTATGCCACCGTTGAAGTGTGATGAACAATGGAGTACTTGTCTGTGAGCATCGTTACTTCTGAGTTGACGAAGGGAGTCCCATTATCTGAGAGAATAACCTTTGGGATTCCAAAACGGCAAATGATATACTCTCTGATGAAGTTACTCACTACCCCAGTCGTTGCCCTTCTGAGTGGTATTGCTTCAGCCCATTTTGTAAAGCACTCCGTTGCTACCAGTATCCATATCTTGCCCCTCGACGAAGGATGTATCGCCCCCACGAGGTCGAACGCCCAAGTGTGGAAAGGATAAGGCATTGCCAGAGAGTGTAAGTCCACCGATGGGGCATGGATCATATTTCTATGAAGTTGGCAAGCTTTGCATTTTCGAACAAATTCGGCAGAGTCATTCTCCATCGTTGGCCAATAATACCCCAACGTCATCAGCTGATCATATAACTTGGCCCCTCCTATGTGAGCTGGGTCATGGGCTTGTTTGAGGACCTCAGTTGCTTCTTCCTTTGTGATGCAACGCAATGGCCTGTTGAAGTACCTCCTTCGATAAAGCTGCCCCTCCTGGATATAGAACCTCGGGGCCCTTCGCTTCAGTCCCATCGCATCCATTTTCTCCGTTGGGATAATTCCATCTTGAATAAAGTAGATATAGGGCTGCCTCCAGTCCGTTTGGGCTTCGATGAAATGGCACTCAGCTGCTTCGAAAAATAGCTGACACTTATCACAATTCCGTTGTAGTTCTGCCGCATCCTGTTACATTCTAGGCCAAAAATATCCCCCTCTTTGAATTCTCCTATAAAGAGGTATCTCAGTTGTTTCGCAGTGCTCCTCATGTGTTTTCTTCAACCTCCGCTCTGCTTCCTCTGGCCCAATGCATCTCGATAACCATCCCCCTGCATTTCTGAAGTAAAGATTTCCCTGGCTTGTAAAGTATTGGGCTAACTCTCTTAGTCCCATAGCTCCTTCGCCAGACTCCAGTTGCTTCCTGATCTCTCCTCTCCAATTCGTGTCTCCATCCATCGGTAGTATTGACTGCACCACCGAAGGAGATGTTCTTCGTTGGATCGTAACTATAGTCGTATCGCTCCTCATGACCATCTTTTGAGCAATAGTGGCATAAGCGCCTGGATGACGGTTCATCGTTCTGGGATGTCTTCTGATTTTGGTCCGATGGAACTGGCTGAGGAGCCTTTGAATGATCGTTCTGTACGGTGCCAAACTCATGTGCTTCAACGCATATTCTCCATTAACTTGCTGAATTACTAAGTTCGAGTCACCCTTGATGCAGAGTGAACGAATTCCCCTTCGAAGAGCCTCCAGCAACCCTAGTACCAACGCTTCGTATTCTGCTTCGTTATTGGAGCAAGGGAAATCTAGTTTGTAGGAAAGGCAAATCTCCTCCGTTCCTTCTGAAAGGATGACCCCTGCCCCTCTTTTTTTTCTCTGCCGAAGACCCATCAAACTGCATCGTCCATTCCTCATTGGTTGCATCCAGATAGTTGGCTTGTAAGTCATCTCCCGGAATGTCTTCTTTAGGTGGTTCAAACGTTCCTGATGGAAAGATTGCCAACAGATCAGCATACGCCTGGCTCTTGATAGCACGAGGAACCACACACTTTAAATCATATTCGGAGAGAATAAGGAACCACCTAGCTGCCCTGCCAATCAAGATAGTTCTAAACAACAACTTAATAGGATCACATCTAGTTACAATATGAATTGTAAAAGACAGCATATAATGTCTAAGTTTTTGTGCCACAAAGACTAAGGCCAAACAATGCCTTTCTAGGCTGCTATATCTAATCTCTGGCCCATGTATGATCCTGCTGAGGTAATACACTGGCCGTTCTTGCCCGTCAATCTCTTGTGCCAGCAAAGCTCCAACGGACCTTGTAGTGGAGGTGAGGTACAGCTGCAACGGTACTCCTGCCTGTGGAGGAACCATGATTTGTGGTGAAACGAGCAGCTTCTTCAACTCATCGAGAGACTCCTGGTGATCCTTTTCCCACCTGAACTTTATGTTCTTTCGCAGCAGCTGCATCAACGGGTGTGTTACCTCGGCCAATCCCGGTACAAATCTTCTGAGGTAGGAGACTTTGCCGAGGAAACTTTTTAGCTCCTTCGCCGTTCTTGGGCACGGCATCTCTAAGATCGCGCGTTGTTTATCCTGGTCCATCTGTACCCCTTGTCGATCAACCACAAAGCCTAGAAACTTCCCGATTGTTACTCCAAAGACGCACTTCAATGGGTTCATCCTTAATTTATACTTCCTACATCGAGTAAACACCTTCTTTAAGTCGTTTAGGTGGGACTCCTCCTTCTTCGATTTGATGACCAAATCATCCACATAGAATTCTACAAATTTGTGGAAGAAATCGTGAAAAATGGCCATCATTATTCTTTGATAAGTAGCTCCCGCGCTCTTAAGTCCAAACGGCATTACTTTGTACATGAAATTGCCCAACGGGGTTCTGAATGCCGTTTTCTCTGCGTCCGCGGGGTCCATCTTGATCTGGTTGTACCCTACGTACCCATCCATGAAGCTATACATCTCATGCCCAGCCGTGGAATCTATCAAGCTATCAATGAAGGGTAGAGGGAACTCATCTTTGGGGCAAGCCCTGTTCAAATCCCTAAAATCCACACAGATCCTTATTTGACTCTTGTCCTTCTTCCCTACTGGCACAATGCTAGATAGCCAAAGGGGATGTTGTATTGGTTTGATGAATCTTGCTGCCAACAAACGCTGAACCTCTTCCTTAATCTTCAAGTCCAACTCAGGTTTATAAGTCCTTGTTGCCTGCTTCACCGGGATGGCTGAAGGCATCACGTTTAGCTTGTGGCAGCTCACTTCCTCATCTAACCCTTCCATTTCGGTATACTTCCATGCAAAGACATCTATGAACTCCCGGATTAGCCCAACCAAGGCTTCTCGTTTCTACTTACCGAGATCCTTCGCGATGAAGATGGGCCTTGGGTCTTCCCCTTCCCCTGCCAGGTTCAACTGCTCCAACTCTTGTGCCTGGGGCTTTGGTTGATTTGCCATGTAGTCTGGTTCTTCGTCGACCTCCTCCACGAACTCCTGTATGTTGGAGTTGTCTATCACCATACACTGTCCCTGTTGATCCACCAAGAAACACTCATATAACGGGTCAGCCCCATCCTCGGTCTCTTCGGCCGCCCGCTCACATCGTTATAAACGGTATACCACCTTCCCCTCTTCAGTGACCACCTTCTTGCATTTCCTGTTGGTAGTTGTTGCCACGGCCTTCCTCTTCCTCTCTCTCGAAGCCTCAGCGATTCTTCCCCCTGAAAAGCGACTCAGCACGCTTTGCCGTTGGACCTCATGCTCCACAGGATCCACTCTAAGCCTTACTTTGTTTTTTAGCTGCTTCGTGGTACTTTGGGGTCGAGGGATCACCTGATGGGTTTCTTCGGCCCTCACCCCTTCGTTACTCGCGGCTTCTTTACTTTGCTCGTTCAGAGGCCCCATTCTATCTCTGATCGAGGGAACCCATGCCCCCTCCATTCTTCTCGTTAGGACTCGAGCATCCTCCTCCAACTCCGTATAAAAGGCCGCATCTACAAAGTGAGCTTCCTCGATAGCAAAAGGCCTTTTTGTAGCCCTAATGGTCACTTCTGTTCCTTTGACATTCGCCTTGGCGTATTGATGATATGTTGAAGGAACTAAACCTTGATTGTGCATCCACACTCTTCCTATTAGTAAATGATAGGAAGTTGCACTTTCTATTACATGGAACTTGATGTGGGAACTCAGATTTCCCATTACAATTCCCACATTCACATACCCAATGGATTTGGAAGATTGGTTGTCATACCCTGAGATTACCAGAGGCATGGGGACCAACCTTTCTTCTGGGATATTAGCTGCGTGGAAGGAGTTGATCGGCATAATGTTGATGGAAGCACCCCCATCCATAAGCGTTCTTGCAAAACTAACCCCGTTGATACTGGCCGTCACATACAAGGGCCTGTTATGAGGGAACCTTACAGCTCTATCTGCATCGTTGAAGGTCACCTCTGATAGGAACTTTTTCACCAGCCTCGCCATGGGTCCCCTCCATTTCAACGAGGGAACCGCGTCCTTCTTCGCGATGTCTAGGATCGCCCGAGTTATTTTCAGTCTGCTCTCCTTTGGTATCCCCACTTGATCGAAGAACCAAGCGAACTTTGGGGATTTTGAAACTGCGCTATATTCTATGACTGGGTCCGTTTCCTCGCCCTCAACGCTATAGGCGTCTTCTACGTCCCTAGCACTTGCTTCATCATACGCCAGAACTACGTTAGCCATTCCCCTAGTGCAATACTCCAGTGCTTTATCGAACTCCATTGTTGCCCCTCCCCCCTCCCGCTCTGCCTCCTTATCATAGGCCGTTACAACATTGGCCCCATGCGCCGGGAGCGGGTTATTGTTAACGTTCCGCGGGGGGATTTGTAATGTTCCCGCCCTCATGTACTTGTCGATGATTCTTCGCAGCGTGAAACAGCTTTCTGTTGGATGTTGGACCTTTCGATGAACCTGACAATATTTGGGATTGGCCCTGGTTGTCGCATCGGGTTCTTCCTCCGGGACGCCTTTCGGTTCGTAAACCGTTCCGCCTTGTACCATTGCGTTATAGAAACTCACAGCATCCTCCACCGTACAAGGCAACGGTGGCGGGTCTTCTCTATCCCTTCCAAACTTTCTTTTGTTGTCCTTCCTCTGGGCCTTGCCCCCATCCTCTCTCTCGACATATCCCACCCGTGGGGCCTGAGACCTTCCCCCGATGGGTTGTATCGGCTGTCTGAACATCATGGGAGCTACTACCGGGCTAGGTCGCACCACCAAAGATATATTTCTTGCGGACTTTAAGAATGCTGAAAATGTTCCCTCGCGTGTCTCATTGATCAGGTGACAGATATACTCAGGAAGTAATCCCTCAGCACAAATTTGTAGTAACCTAGCCTCCTTAGCTTCTTCCCTCACGTCGAGGGACCTTTCCCTAAACCTTCGGATGTAGGCCACTACCTCCTCTCCTGGCCTTTGCCTCTCCCTGCCAAGTTGGGTTAAGGTGAACTCATCTTCTGCCAAGAAGAACTTTCGGACGAACAATACATGCATCTCCTCCCACGTGGAGACACTATTGGGCGGCAGGTGATTGTACATATATTATATCTGTATAAAAATCATACTCGGGCTACTTACTATCACGGGAGTTTCCGCGTCGGGACGGTCTTATCTCGATTGGGCCTTTATGGGGGATATTGACTTGTACCCTAGAACATAGGATTCCTTGGTACAGGCTATCTGATTGATAGTCAGACGGTCCTAAGAGACGTGAGAGTATGTGCTGACCTCTTAGAGACTTGAAACTATGCTTCGCCTCCATTTATATGTGTTTTTGTGTTAACACAGTTCGAGAGTGATTCCGAACTAGTGTTTCCCTTAGTACGAGTGATACGGGGACTTGATAGCAGAGTGTAAGAGGGTACTTTAGATTATATATGGAGGCGTAACCCCTATTGAGTATGGTAATCACAAGTTAATTGGCCAAAGCTTTGGATTAGTGATAGAACACATAAACATGAACCCAATGAGGATAGACTCAACTTAAACTCACAAAACTCTCGTGTATAACTCAGGTCATGCTAATGGACTTTAGAAGTGGCTTAGCTAGAGGGAGAGGGAAGTAAGCACCCTAGATACACCCTGGCGGGCAAGTAAAAACACACAAAACACACACAACACCATGAAGAATCTCTGTCAAGTATTAAAAGCTTCGTAATAAATGACAATGGTGAGTCAGTGAACTCTCTAGTTTGCAATAACTCTTTTTCAATTCTCAAAGAGAGGATCCCTTTCCTCAAAGGTGGTTGGGGTCCTTAAATAGCCCCCCACACCACCCCCGAGGCAACTCAGTCATTAAAGACTATGAAAGACATCCCCCATACTTTATGTCACAACATTAAATGCCTGATGCACTAGTTGTCTCCACGTCATAAACATTAAATGCCAAGACATGCCTTTTGCCTAACCACTGTGTGTCAGGGGGTTGTTGCCGCAGAGGTGGCTCACCAACTGCCTGACAGCCCCAAATACCACGGTGGTTTACTCAAGTGCATGTCTGACATTGTTTAGATGGCTAGTGACATCACCCACAGTAGATGTGACATTAAGTAGAGGGTCGTTTGGTCCATAACTCAATGCCCGATGGAACTCCAAGCTGCTCCGCTTGAGGTTCCACGGTCAGGGTCCTTCGGTGTTTTACCAGGTGTATCTAAGATGGTCAGGACAAGCCCCAGCGGTGCCTTACTTCTTAATCCTCCAAACTAAGTCCCTCTAAAGTTCCCATGGTGAGGTCATTCGATAGGGCATGAAAGCCCTCCCAGGTCCTGCCATGCCTGGTCTCTCGTGAGTACCGTTTGACCTCACCCAAACTGTATTATTATTATCGTTATGTCATTACAACCGTTACAGCTTTACAGTGAATGTAATCAAAGGTACAATATGATTAACACAACAAGCTGAAGTATGAGTTGCCACGCTGAGCTGCCTCCCCAAGCTGCCACGTTGAGCTGCCTCACCAAGATGTCACGCTTGAGTTGCCACGCTGAGCTGCCTCCCTAAGCTGCCACGCTGAGCTGCCTCACCAAGATGTCACGCTTGAGTTGCCACGTTGAGCTTCAAGCCCCCTCTACACAGAGAATGCCAGCACCATAGATTGTATATGGGGTGATGATAGTATATATATATATTATATGAGTGATTGGTATATATATACTTATATATGGAAACCTTGCACCATAGATTTTATGTGGGGTGCCGTTAGTATATATATTATACGTGTAAGTAATATATATACGTATATCTATATGAGAACTTTCTACTGTGCGTAATAGAAGTTAAGTATTGAATAAATTCTTCGACTTCACTATAAGTATTCGAAAACTTTATAACGGTACGGAGTTATTCTAAATAACGTAATAAATCTTGAAGAGATTGATTTTCTAAAGTAAATATCATAACCGTATTTCCAAGTGATAAAACCATATGGAGAATAAGTTAGAGAGACTTATGAGGTTCCTTAGTACGGTAGGCGTGCACACTAGACGAGGGGTGAGAATTCTCAAGAGAGTGTCGCATACTAACATGGTTGTTGGATTAGCAGATAGGCATTTTAAATACTTGCTAAACTAATTTTAAAACTGTTTTACAATCGGGCTCTGACCCGTTTCCTGTTATCTCTTCTCTTTTTTATACATATGTATATATTGTAGGTGGCCAGCCAGAGGGTGTCATGCATAGGTTCTTTGGATTGGACGCGCTGTAGCTTATGTGGGAGTTGCAGGTCCTTGTTGTAGACGACCTCTTCATTGATTCGGTTCTTATTATAGTTCTTCATGGTTAGGGCATATGTCGCCCATTTCCCCATTCAGTATAGATTTGTCAGAGATGTATGTTCATTTATTTTCAGAATTCGGTACTCTTTGAGTATTAACTCTTGTTAGGATGATTTCATTTGTAGTTTAAATTTGGTTTGGTTAATCTAGATGGATTAATTCTTTTGTGTTGATTGTTATCCGTAGCACTTATGTGATTCTTAAACTATTGGTTATTTAAAAGGTTTTCAAATTGGAATTTAATAAAAATGGAAATAAAGTTTTAAATTGTTTTGACACTTTGCTTAATTACGTAGGGTGTTTAATTGGAAAATTTTATTTTGCGACAGTGATGCTAAGAATGAACCAACTGTTCACCTTGATTTTAATTTAATAAAGGATTGATAGCCCGATATTTAATTAGGCGGGGTGTCACAATACGTTCGTGACTAACAGATAAAAATTAAAACTTATCATTCCTAAAAGGGTGATTAGTTGGCAGAAATCTATGATGTCCATTATAACATATCTTCCCATTATGTTGTAGCTAAGTGGAATCAGTTTTCTCCCCATAGATATGTGATTTGTCCCGCATCATAGCATTCATTACCCTCGAACTTAGGCATTTTAGCCTCCTTGGGTACCGTAATTGCTATAAATATGCTCATTAATCAGACAACCTCCGTTTTATATGCAAACATGTTATTTGAGGTATTATTGAGCTTTTATAGGTGTAATGGGGCTTAGTATGAAGTTTGAGCATGTTTCGATAAAGTTTTGTCACAATTCGCACGTTCAGGGGCATTTTAATAATTTCACGCTTCGAGATTTTTGCCCAATGTATTTATGGAAGTTGTAGCTCTTGGGCCAAGATTTGTGTGGCCGTGAACGGTGCTCAAATCAGCGTCCGAACGAAGGAAACACGGACCTTTAATCAGGAAAGAAATATAAGATATTATTTTATTTATTAACTAACAATCTATTTAATTCCCCTTGTGTACTTTTCTCTTTCATTTGCAGCAAACTCACATTTCAAATGGTGATCTCATGGAGATGCTCGGGTTTAGCTCGGGTTTTGAGTTCATCTCAAATTGAGAACTTTTTTCCGAAATTGGAGCTCGATCTTTGACCACATACGTAAATGGGTCTCTTTGGCCATTTTTGGAGCTTGGGTTTTGGCCATTAATGGTGGAAGTGGGTCTTGGGTATTTCCATTTATGGGCTATTTTTGGAGATCACAAATGGGTCTTTTGCTGTTGGTTCGGGTTTTATTGGCTGCAATTTCAGTGAGTCTGAAATTTGGACAGAGTTTTGGAGGTCTTTGGCTTCGGGTTATGATTGATGGGTCTCGGCTAATGGTGGATGTGGTCTTGGTGCTTGGATTTTCTTGACATAAGGCTTCATTTTGGGGAGACTTATGGGTTGTTGCTGCTTATACCGGTCGATCGCGATTTGTCCGCCGATCGACCGGTCCATCCAATTTTTGCCTACGAACCATCCAGTAGCCATCTCCACTGTTCCGGCGGTCGACCGATTTGGGACCTGGTCGACCTGTGTTCTGTTTTTAGCCGACTCTGTTTTTGCTGTTTAACCCCCTTTCTCTTTTTATTTTCTTTTTCTATTTTTTTCTTTAGTTTATTAAGAGGCTTATCCCTTATTTTCATTTCTTTGCCTTTTTCTTTTATTTCATTAGTGTAAGTTACTATAAAAACAAATCTTTGTTTATTTTGTAAGGGACTTAATTTAGGAGCTCATTTTATCTTCATTTTAATTAGTTTAGGACCTAGGGTTTGGAACTATTTGGGGATTTTTATAGGAGACCACCCCTCTCCTCCATTTTCTTTGGGGTACCCATTTAATGTAAGTCTTTTTCACTATTTCTTTATCTTCTCCCTTATTTATGCTTTGTGCCTTAGTTTTCCATGCTTAGATATTATTTTCAAGCCTAGTTAATTTTTAGTGTTAATTTATTTAGTGTTGCTTTAATTAGTTAGTTAGTTTGATTAATATGGTTAAATATGTGTAGCTGCTAATTTAGTCTAGGCTGTGTCGGATTGAACTCACCTGGGGTTGATTTGGTTGTTTTGCTTTGGTGATAAAGTTTTACATATTTATTTCGATTGTGTTGTCCTAGTTTTTACGCCTAGGAAATTTAATGGTGTATATCATGTATGCGCCGTATTTATGACCTTGCGTGCGTAATTTCCGGGATATTTGTTGACACCAAAATCATATTAGTCTTTTATACGAATTTAGGGGTGTGACAACTCTTGATTTAATTAATTGACGAAACAAGATGCAATCTTAATAATCCACGAACCAATGTAACCATTTTATACTAATTAACTCGGGGTGAGGGATATTTGACGCAACCTATAGTTTTTATTCACTTTGTTAATCTAGTTTAAATACAACCATGCCTAGTTTATCTTTTATTTCTTTTTAATTAGTCAAAATATCTTTTACATTTTTATTGAGAAGTAATAAATCCATTAAACTCTAGCACTCATCTATGTGGATTTTCGATACCCGGACTTGGCCGCTATACTCCCTTTTTTAGAGTAGTAATAAGTTTAGGTTTTTTTATTAAGGCGGTGAACAGAAAACAACGATCGGAGTTTTGACACATGCTACTTTTCAACCTTAATCAAAATGGCGTCGTTGTCGGGGACGAGTTTGTTTCAGAATTTATTTGATTTAGTATTTCGTAGTATTTTTTTTTGTATTTGTATTTTTTATAACCTTTTTTGCAGGACTTTTACATTTGAGCGCTAAGAAATGCTTGAATTTCTCGGCCGCACATCACTTTGTGGAATTCGCCACTTCGAGCCATCTTTGGGGTAAGCATTTTTTATTCCAATCCTTTCGGAAATCATTATGGTAATTCTCAAAATCCCCATAAACCTGTGACTTTTGGTCAATACTTAAAGTCCCCAAAAATTGCAAAATCTAAAATGACTTTGGGTGAGTATTACGAAAGTCAAGCTTTGGAGTGTGTGTATTTTGAGGATGATTGTAACGATTTTGGGCCTCTAATTCCTTATAATAAGAATGTTGAAACTAAAAGCTATAGCTTTCAAAATTCTTATAATAATGATTTTGAGTATAGTCCCGATGATAATTTCCAAAGTTCTCATTTTCTAGAATCCGCGCCCCGGCCTATGACTTTCGGTGAGGGCTTGCGCTTGGTTTGAAATGAGAAAATTGAAAATCATTATAGGGAAGAAAATCGTTGTTAGTTGGATTTATTATTTGAATCTGACGATAATTTTTCTTCCAAGACTTTTGAAGTTGATGAATGTTTTGAACCAAATGAGGACTTTGTGCCTACTTTGGAACAAACCATTCTTCACTTGGCCCATGACTTAATTGAAAGTGAAAGTGAGGATGAAATGGATGTAGTATCCATTTGCAATGAAATGATTTCTTCTTTGGCCCCAAAGAAGAATATTTCATTGAAAATCATCTTATTTCCTTCGAAACTCAATCTTTAAGCGATGATGACTCATCTCTTAAGTTTGAATTTATTTCCTCCTCCTTTTCACTCTCCTACCCGATGAATCAGTTTCAAACTTTAAAGTGTTAAACCTTTTCACCGATCATGAGTAATTGCTCGAGTCACCTTCCATGATCGCATACTTACCACCATGTGCGCCCCCCCTCCCATTTCAATTTCAAAATACTTGGGAGATAATTCTATTTTTCTTGGCCCCCTTATGTATTTGTCACCCGTCTTATCCAAATCCTCCCATCCTCCTTCCAAAATTTTTAATTAGGGATGGTTCATTTCTTTCGCCTTACACATGCCTTCCGTTGTTCAAACGAAATTCTTATTTTTCGGGAGGCATGTTCACTTTGGAGGGTCCACCGTTGATCTTTCAAAGTCAAATCCCTTTTTGGGTGGATCCTAGACTATTTAGGTTTCTAGTGTATAGTTAGTGAGAAGCCATAATAGTAGGTTGTATATAGTTAGCTTGTTATTCTTTCTTTCTTTTTATTTTTTCTTTCCTTTTTAATTTAGTCTAGTGTAATTAGTTAACTTTTGTTATTTGTTCTTGTTATTCTTGGTACTAACTTGTTTTGTAGATTCATTTGGACTCGTGCTTATGGAGATCGCTCCAATTTTGGGTAATATCGTTATTTTCCTCTCGTTATGTTGTGTTCTTGATGCCCATTGAGGACAATGCAACATTTAAGTTAGGGGGTGTGGGATATTATATCCATTTCCTTGTGTTGTCCACTGATGTTATCACATGTTAGTTACTAAGTATGCTTTCTTAGAAAGATTTGAAAAAAATTCAAAAAGATTTTCTTTCTTTTTTCTCCTTTATTGGGCATTTTGCCTTTGTTTCCGATGATAAATTTTAATAATTGCCCGATCCGATAGACAACTCAATGATGCATGTTCTCGTTTTAGATGTTATTAGACTTTAGTCCTCAAATTATTGAAATTATGAATAACTTCATGAATTGAACTTTGATCCCATGAGCACATGCACTTTTCTTGCTTTATTGATTTGATTTAAGATTATTATAACTCGGTAATCTTTTGTTGCATTGTATATACTTACACCGAGTGAGCTTTGGTATTTTCTTCATTTGTGAGTGTTTATACACCATTCTTTACTCTTTAAAAACGTTGAATTCGTCGGTAATCTCTCTAATCTTTCATTGATCGTTCATTAATTGAGTTTATATCTTGAAATGCGTTACTTGACCATGATTTTCATATATTATTTTGACCCGAGAATTGCGTAAACTTTATGAAATGATCATAGGCCATCTTTGTTATATCACCCATATTGGCCTTGACCTCACCTTGTATATTCCCCTTGTCAACCCCGTTGAACCTAAATATAGCCTTTCGTTTCATAAACTCAAATTCCCATAACCAACTCCACGTTGGAGTGATAAGCCATACATATCACCTTCCTTACCTTTGTTTGGAATGATACTTGGGATTAAATGATGTTAGCGTTTTGTGGTTGCAATTTAGGCATGCGAGAGTGAGATAAGTAAAGAAAAGAAAGAAGTGAAAAAGAGAAGAAAAATAGAAAGAAAGAAAACAAAAGAAAAAGAGAGAAAAAGAAGAAAAGAAAAGAAAGAAAAGTTTGTATATGATGTTTATAGTGTTCAATAAGGTTTGTTTACTCTCCTCATAGTTATATTCAATGCCTTTTATGGAAGTTATTTTTCAAGTTTTGTAATTGCTCGCATTTTTCATTATCCCGAGTTTTCATCCCCCAACACCTTGAATCTGTACATATTTCCTTCGTTTCGTAACCTTAACCCCAAACTTATATTACAAACATATAAAGTCCTATGTGATCTTACGTTCATTCAATTCAAAAGTTTAAATAGTTTTGATAATTTGTGAAAATGCATTTATCCTCTTTTAATGAGCGGTATCTTTCATTGAGATTATAATTCTTCATTTTATATATAGCGTTCTTCATTTCTGACATGTACGCGGCCTAGTTTCCATTTACATTTACTCTTTATGCCCGCATGTCCCGTGTATTACCTCCATTTTCATAGTGATTTCATTTGTTGAGCATAATGCCCAGTGAGGATCTAATATATGCACACATTAATGTTTATCCGATGTATTTAAGTTTTACCAAATCACACTTTGCTTGTGCTCACTCCCATCCCACATTTTAAAGTTTCAATTCTATGATGCGCATTCAACCTGTTAATAACAACGGACTTTAGCTTGAATTCATTCAATATGCTAATAACGTGTTTGAAATCTTTTTCGTTGTTGTTGAGTTTATCGCATGTTGGGTTGGGCATATTTTGAGAAAATCGTATGATGCTTGTGGGTTTCATCCCTGAAAACTCTCACGAGACGACAACCGTCCACTAGGGTAACCTAGGGGTTTACGACTTATTGCATACGCTAAATGCAATCGTGTGCCCACGAAAATGGCCTTATCCTTTTTTATCGCTTTTGTATATATCTCCCGTTTTGCGATTTTCTTATAGTTCTTCTTGCTTTGAATTTCATTACTAGGGACTAGCAATGTGTAAGTTAGGGGGTGTGATTTATCCCGAATCATAACACTCATTACCCTCGAACTTAGGCATTTTAGCCTCCTCGGGTACCGTAATTGCTATAAATATGCTTATTAATCAGACAACCTCCGTTTTATATGTTAACATGTTATTTAAGGTATTATTGAGCTTTTATAGGTGTTATGGTGCTTAGTATAAATTTTGATCGCGTTCCGATAAAGTTTTGTCGGGATTCACACGTTTAGGGACATTTTAGTAATTTCATACATCGGGATTTTTACACAAAAGTTGTAGCTCTCGGGCCAAGCTTCACGTGGCCATGAATAATGCTCGAATTAGAGTCCAACGAAGGAAACATGGACCTTTAATCAGGGAAGAGATAGAAGATATTATTTTATTATTATTTTCTTTATTAACTAACAATCTATTTAATTCCCCTTGTGTCCTTTTCTCTTTCATTTGCAACAAACTCACATTTCAAATGGCGATTTCATGAAGATGCTCGGGTTTAGCTTGGGTTTTGGGTTCATCTCAAATTAAGGACTTTCGTCTGAAATTGGAGCTCGATCATTGACCACATACGCAAATGGGTCTCTTTGGCCATTTTTGGAGCTTGGTTTTGGCCATTAATGGTGGAAGTGGGTCTTGGGTATTTCCATTAGGAGATCACAAATGGGTCTTTTGCTATTGGTTCGAGTTTTGTTGGCTGCAATTTCAACGAGTCCGAAATTTGGACCGAGCTTTGAAGGTCTTTGGCTTCGGGTTATGATTGGTGGGTCTCGGCTAATGGTGGACATGGTCTTGGTGCTTGGATTTTCTCAGCATAAGGCTGTGTTTTTGGCAGACTTGTGGGTTGTTGCTGCTTATACTGGTCGATCGCGATTTGGCCATCGGTCCACCGGTTCGTCCAATTTTTTCCTACGAACCATCCAGTAGCCATCTCCACTATTCCGACGGTAGATCGATTTGAGACCTGGTCGATCGATGTTCTGTTTTTAGTCGACTCTATTTTTGCAGATTGACCCCCTTTCCCTTTTCATTTTATTTTTCTATTTTTTTCGTTAGTTTATTAAGAGACTTATCCCTTATTTTCATTTCTTTTCCTTTTTCTTTTATTCTATTAATATAACTTACTATAAAAGCAAATCTTTGTTTATTTTCTAAGGGAATTAATTTAGGAGCTCATTTTATCTTCATTTTAATTAGTTTAGGACCTAAGGTTTGGAACAGTTTGGGGATTTTTGTAGGAGACCACCCCACTCCATTTTCTTTGGTGTACCCATTTAATGTAAGTCTTTTTCACTATTTCTTTATCTTCTCCCTTATTTATGCTTTGTTCCCTAGTTTTCGATACTTAGATATTATTTTCAAACCTAGTTAATTTCTAGTGTTAATTTATTTAGTGTTGCTTTAATTAATTAGTTAGTTTAATTAATATTATTAAATATGTGTAGCGGCTAATTTAGTCTAGGTTGTGTCGGATTGAACTCTCCTGGGGTTGATTTGGTTGCTTTGCTTTGGCGATGGAGTTTTACGCATTTATTTCGATTGTGTTGTCCTAATTTTTACGCCTAGGAAATTTAACGGTGCATATCACATATGCGTCGTATTTACGACCTTGCGTGCGTAATTTTTGGGATATTTATTGACACCAAAATCTTATTAGTCTTTTATGCGAATTTAGGGGTGTGACAACTCTTGATTGAATTAACTAACGAAACAAGATGCAATCTTAATAATCCACGAACCAATGTAACCATTTTATACTAATTAACTCTGGGGTGAGGAATATTTGACGCAACCTATAATTTTTATTCACTTTGTTAATCTAGTTTAAATACAATCATGCCTAGTTTATCTTTTATTTATTTTTAATTAGTCAAAATATCTTTTACACTTATATTGAGAAGTAATAAATCTATTAAATTCTAGCACTCGTCTCTATGGATTTTCGATACCCGGACTTGGCCGCTATACTCCCTTTTTGAGTGTAGTGATAAGTTTAGGTTTTTGTATTAAGGCGGTGAACAGAAAATAACGATCGGCATTTTGACACATGCTACTTTTCACCCTTAATCATTAGGACATCTATAATAGCCATGAACATTGAAACCATATACGGTCCCATAGGCAGTAAAGTCGTGTATCTGCCACAACACCATTACTTTAAGTGTGAACTCTTCACCCTTATGAGGGTCACATGCCATTATGCCTTAATCCCACAACTTTTCCATTTATTTAATTAACGGGGCAAAAAATATATCAATATTATCGTTGGGAGCCTTTGGCCCAGGTATCAGCAACAACAATACTGTGAACTCTTTTCTCGTGCATTTTTTTTTTTGGGGGGGGGGGGGCTAAAGGCGCCTAGAAAGTTGGGCAATAACTTTGGTTAATGTTTAAATTACCCAAAAGGGTTAAACTCATCAATTGATAATCCAAGAGGGACATTTCACGGTTCCTTTAAAAATTCAGGGTGTTTTTCATTTTAGTGTTGCCATATAATTTAATCAATGGGATAATGCAAGAGATTCCCTCTGACTTCGACTCAAGCGTGACATGGCATGGCCTCTACTATCTACGGTATAGTGAAAAATCTTTTTAACTGTAGATTGAAGGAAAAGAACTTTAGTACTTTAAGTAGAACCTGCAAGCACTTGGGAATTTTAGTGGGTTTGTCATTTCCACTCTACAAACTCTATATCTTGGATCATTGCATATAAGACACTTATCCTTTAGTTCGTGTTCGTTATGGTACAATATGCAATCATACTTGCATTCCTGAATAGATTTGTACTTCAAACCCAATCCATTCAAGCTCTGCTTTATTGTCAAATAGTTATCTGGTTATGTATTCTCATTCGGGAGAATTTCTTCATCCGACTTAAGAATTCTAGCTACATTATATCTCGACAATATCGAGTGATCTCCATCGTAATTTTTATACAAAGGTCTAGCTGCATCGGCTTCCAATCGTATGTAGTCCCAATCTTCGGGTGATTCAGCATCAACTTGTTCATTAACTTGGTCATAATGAACATTATCCAAATCTTTACACTAGTGATTTTGATGGTGGTGGACTCTGTAAGCATCATCAATTACGTTGGTCAAAGTATGATGTACTGGCAAATCATTCACCACTTTCACTCGGTCGGATGTTAATAATTCTTCCGGAATAGATGTTATACTATTTTCGCCATGAAATGTCCATATATTTTCGTCTCGCGACATACCTCACCTTAGAAAATGCAACTCAACATCTTCTAAAGACTTAAATTTTTTGTTTATACAACGGGTGCACAAACACAGGATCTTGTCACTGTTAATATTTCTATCAGCATATTTAACAAATTTCTTTAATACCCTTTACATACTTATCGAGGACTCTATTACTCTCTCCCAACCACTCTTTTTATTGGGGGAAATCCATTTAAGACTTTTTCAAAATTCAATTCACCTATATAAATATGTTGATATGAATGCCATATTCCATACAAGAACTCTCAGTTGATAATTCAAGCAAATTCATTCAATCCAAGCATTAATCAATATAAAATAAAACCAAACAAATTAAGATATAATTAAACTGCAGAAAATTAAAGGTAAAACAAATTAATATGTAATTACATGTCCCATAAAATTAAAATAATAATAAAATTACCCCATAATATGAAAATAAAATATTTTTCATTGCACAATCTTCACCAGTAAATAAATTGGCCATGCCATATATGCCTTCTTATAATTGATAAGTGGAGCCTGCTCATCCAAGTGGTCAAAAAGCACACCCTCCTGTTCACAACCTGCGTAGATTTCATCCACCGATATCTTAGCCTCACCTCATCACAAAGAGTGACTGTGCACACTTATTATAGAAATCGTAGAAACGATTATGCACTACCCATTAAACTTGGTATTAGCCAAGTTACTCATATAATACTCCCCGGGATAATTACTGTTCATGGATGATGATAATGCTAAAAAGAGGGTACAGTAAGTGCAGGTTCATGAGAGAGGAATATTGGAGGAGGCATTTGAGAGGGAAAACCTAGAGGCATATGAGAAGGGAAACCTTGAGGCATGAATTGAGGTTCGCTTGGTTATTGACTAAGCATTTGGCATAATTCCTTAATTTCATTCTTCAGTTGTTACAAGGTTGTAAACAAAGCCCATGTCCTTCTTAAGACCTACCACTTCCTCTTTTACATTCCCCAATTGTTCCTCTTAGTTCGATGTGTGACTCATCGACAAAGTAATCTTATTCAATACAGGTGCAGTGTGCAATAATTTAGTCCTTGGAATATTGGATCTCACACCTATTATCCTCCCCATTTTATCCTTACCAAGTACATTCGATATGGCATCTTAGTCCATGTCACGAGGGCTACACTCCGACTGACTACTCCTCATGCCTTTAATTGTTGCTGTAGAATAATGATATATTTAGGACTATAATTTTAACATTATTTTATTACAGTGTGTATATGGTCATTGAATTCAAAGTCACCAGAGTCGGAGCCAATTTATTAAAGATTTTTTTAGTTTATTTATCTCATTGGGAATGCAAGTACATGTTGTCCCAATTAGGTTTTATCTATTCTTCTGAAATCTCCTTTGTCCTATCCAAACATTCATCCTTAAAATCAGCATATGATTTGGACCTAATTTTATGGTCAGTAACTTTCTTTGCCATGTTCTCTCTATTTTTCTCCCTTTGCCAAGTTTTACTCCATGGCCTCTTTCTCCAATAAGTCCTTCCATTGGTTAAGGGGTATTTTAACATTTTACATAACTTTGTCTTTCAACGCCAAAATGTCAGAACTCGATGTCCCTGTCGATAAGTAATGCTTCTAGAGAATCTTTCTATAGGTTTTCAATTCCTCACCTAATTGAGAAAGAATAAGTGTCTTTGAACCCGATGGGAATGTAAAATTTTTGCAAAGTTGATCACACTAGTCATCCCTTATAGCAAGATTAATAATCTTCTTGTTGCCTGACCCGCCCGATGCCCACAATAATCTTTTCGAGGATCAAATAACATGATTTAAAAATTTGTACAACATTTTTATCACCGGTAGGATTCCCATTAGGGGATAACCTAATATGATTCTTATCTTGTGTTTAAGATTCATCGGTAACAGGAGTTGGGGGAGTGGATTAACAAGGCTTTTTGGAGTTTCATGTCTTGGAGACAGCGTAGATGGAGTAGAATGAACCTGTGACGGGGTAGATTATTGAGAACTCGTAGGTGTTGAGAATTCATATGGTAAGATAATTGAGATGAAGTAGGAGTGTCTTTATTTGGTTGATTATTTTTGGTCATGTTCCACATTTCCTACAAATAAATAAATAAAACTCCATCTGGGAAAGTTTTTACTCCATGGCCTCTTTCTTCAAGAATTTGTTCCATTAGTTGACGGGTATTTTAACATTTTGTAGAACTTTGTCTTTCAACACCAAAATGTCAGAACTTAATGTCCCCACCGAGAAGTAATGCTTCCAGAGGTTCTTCCGATAGGTTTTTAATTACTGTAGGTTTTTAATTACTCACCTACTCAAGAAAGAACAAGTGTCTTTGAACCCAATGGGAATGTCAAATTTTTTCAAAGTTGATCCCACTAGTCATCCTTTACAAAATGATTAACAATCTTCCTGTTGTCTGACCCCCCCCCCCCCCCCCCCCCCGATGCCCGCAATAATCTTTTCGAGCGTCAAACAATGGGATTTATAAATATGGATGAAATTATTATCACCAGTAGGATACCCTTTAATGGAGAACCCAATATGATTCTTATCTTGTGTTTGGGATTCATCGGTATTGGGAGTTGAGGGAGTTAGATTAACAAGACTTTTTGGAGTTTCATTACTTAGAGATAGTGTAGATGGAGTATAATGAACCTACAACGGATTAGATTATTGAGAACTTGCAGGTGTCGAGGATTCAGGTGGTGTATTAGGAGAAAAATGAGATGGAGTAGGAATGTCTTTATTTGGTTGGTTATCTTTGTTCATGTTCAACATTTCCTACAAATAAATAAATAAAATAAATTTAGCGAAGAATGTACGACAATCATATTTAAGACTATATATATATAAAGAAAAAATAAAGGATGAGGGAGTTTTTGTTTAGGCTAACTGGTGGTTAAGTTTAAATATGGGGAGTTTATCTAACGGTCCTAAATGATTTTAAGTTTGAGAATATTATCATGTTTACACTTTATCAGTTCACAACACGCTAGAAGAACATACAATCAGAACACAAGGCATAAGAAAAACGGTTCTCTCTGAAACTCTAACGAAAGTATTTTTCTTTGAACTCTATATCCCCCTCAATGTTCATTCTCGTCTGGTGTAACCTCTCCAAAGGTTTTATAACTGAAGGTTTTAGAAGAGACCAAATGCCTTTTTCATTTCATGGTGTTACTCGTAGGTTTTAAAACTGAAGGGGATAATGTAAAACTCATTTGTGCTTTTCATTTCACATTGAAGGAATCATTTCATTGATAGATATTGGTTGTATGTATTTTGTTAATCCTTTTAGATCTATTAGTTGTGGATATATTGTTTCTCAGCTTGTAACATCTCTCGATATGGGTTTGAGGATTGAGTTATTTCTTTGAGTTTTTTTATTTCATTTTATTAGACCAAATCATCAATTATTCCTTATATACGGTTAAACTCTTGCTTTTAAGGTGTTTGATAAATTATTTAATAGGTATTTCAACGTCTCTCTACACTAGAAATGTCTATATGGTATATTTGTATCGTTCTCTTTATTTTTCCATTATTAGAGTTGAGGTTCCGTATAGGTTCCTTGGAATAACATCACTTATGGTGATATTTATCCCATTGGTGTTGAGCAACGGGTTAGTATCAATTTCGTAATTATATGTATGCGGCTACATATATATATATATATATATATATACATATGTATGTGGCTACATTTGTGTGCGTGTACATATACTCATATAATTCTTTTTTATTCATTGTATTAGCGGGGAATTCTTATAAATGGTCAATTTCCTGGTCCTTACATTTTTGGCAACTAAAGTTTTGGTATTTTCTTGCTCACATTATCTAAGTTGTCAAAGCTATCTATTTCATAATGCCATTTCATCCATATGAGAGGACTATATATATTTGTCAAATTTGATTTTCAGTTCGATAGTGGATTCAGTTTGTTGATAACAAGATGTAAGCATCAAAACTTATATGGACGAAATGGTATTATGCTTTAGTATGACCAAATAAAAGTGAGCAATATGTATGCATCTACTTACATTATGTGCTTACATTTGTCAATAAAAGTGAGAACGATGTATCATGCACACACGCTACAAAGTTTAAGGTATGTTTAGGTAACCATGGTATGTAAAATATTTTTATATGTTTCTATACTTTAAAATTCACTTCAATTAATATTTTAAATTTCACCCCAAACATATAATTTCACAGGTATGTAATCTATATGGCCAAGAATCATGTGCGTTGTCGGGGTCACACCCTTTGAAAATATTTGATGCACTTTGGGATTAAACTTGGGGTACATATTATTTCCCCTTTAAAATATGATAACAACGAAGGTGTGGGTAATATTTTTGGCATCTATCTGACTTATTTGACTTATCCCTCTTAAAATTATCATTGCGATTCTTCAGGAATTTTACAACCTTATTAAAGTTACTTTTCTCAAACTTCTTTTCATATTTTGATTGTTTTTTAAACTTGAGAAATTTTTTAAACTTGTTATAAAACATGGCTATATCATCAGAATCGATGTCAGACTCATCATTCCAAACAAGTGTTTTCTCCTTCCGAGCTTTCAATAAATGCCCTTGTCCTTTATTCATATTTTTGGAGGAAAACATATCGAGCCCATAAGTTTGAAGATCACCTACAAGCTCTTCGAGTTTTGTAGAGTCTAAAGTACCCTAGGAATTCAAAACTGTAACTTTTGAATTTAATCTTTTAGGTAAGGACCTTAAAATTTTCTTGACTACACGAGTTTTAGATATTCTCTTTTCCAAGTTAAATGACGAGTTCACAATATCAGACAATC
This sequence comes from Sambucus nigra, assembly GCA_949130495.1. Taxonomy (NCBI): domain Eukaryota; kingdom Viridiplantae; phylum Streptophyta; class Magnoliopsida; order Dipsacales; family Adoxaceae; genus Sambucus; species Sambucus nigra. The sequence goes on from OX422209.1 coordinate 690,677,666, forward strand.
TATCATCGAACTCATCAAAGGATTCACTCTCCTCCATCTTAATGGTTTCAAACTGAGTGGTGAAGTTTTGGAGTTTGGAAGCCTCAATAGCACTACTACCCTCATGAGTGAGTTGGAGTATATCCCAAGCCTCTTTAGACGTTTCACATGTCATAATATAAAGGAGCTTCTTCGGTGTGACCGCACAAAACAAAACATTAGGTCCACGTGAAGTATAGTTGGATAGTTTAATCTCATCCTCACTCCAAGTTTTTACGCATTTAGGAATTCTATAATTACCAAATAAGGATGTGGGTAAAAACCAACCCTTAACAACCTTGCCATACCTGCTCATCTAAAACTTAAGTGCTGACTTCATACGCGCTTTCCAGTACGCGCAATTAGACCTATCAAATAAAGGTGGTCTAGAAAACGATTAACCCTCCATATAAGAACCATTAAAACTCCCACAATAATTCATTGTTCTAGCTTTGATACAAATTTGAAAGAGCGGGCTATACAAAATGGTTTAAACAAAAGCCAATTTTTAAAATATTAAATTTAAACAATTTAACCCAAAGTAAAACGTTGCACCAATTTTAAGGAAGTTGTGATTAAACATACTAATCAATATTATCTTAACCTAAACATGCATCTAGGTGAGTGCATGATAAAATAAGTAAATCAAACCATAACGCCCGATGTAGGAGGAAAACCCAAATGAAAAAAAATCTCAGACGACCCAACCACGCAAATTCAAGACGTATGGATTTATAAATAACATGATAGTGAACTTACACATTGACTCAATGCCTTCGCAAGCCTCGATGCTATTTGTTCCTCAACCTTCGCACAACAACATGCAAGAGTCCACTCGTGAACTACCACAACGTGTGAATCCACACACACGCCTTGGTATCCATCGAACAACTTCAGTAACTGTTTACGAATCAAACGATAAAGTCCACCACAACATCACAAACATGGAGTCCATCGTGTGTAAACATCAAATACGGAGTCCACCGTTTGAAATGATTCTCAACAAATGTAGAGAATAAACCATCGGTGCCCAAAATAGGATCTTACAGCATAATATGATGAACACTTGGATCCTAAACAACTTGAGCATAAACACGGATTTTGGAGAGCTTGTTGATAAAGTTTGGGACTCAAAGCACAAGTTTTTTTCTCTGATAAAACTGTTGATGTGCACTCCTATTTATAGGAGGTTTTCTAAAACTGAGATAAGGATGTAAAATAATTTAGAAAGTCTCAAACCTATCAAAAATTTACAGGCTCGTTCAAACGACATTGAACCTCATTCGAACGAAGTATAACATCCTATTCGAACATGTATCCAATGATCTATCAAACTATTCCATAGAAGGCCAAAGTTGGTTCGTTCAAAGTTCATTGGAACTTGTTTTAATGAGTTACCATATCTCGTTCGAACGATATAATATATCTCGTACTAACGAAGTCGCGAGAAATACATTTTTCTCCTAAAATATATTAAAAGAAGATAAAATCATTTTAAAATATTGTAAAACTAATTTTAGAAAAACCTAACACCCCAATATAAAATCTCTAAGGATAAAAATATTTATGCATTCATACCTAATAGATCCTCAGAATGTGAAGATGAAAATGAGCACGAAACACGACATGATGATGTAGATTTTCTAACTTAGCTACTACATCTTATGTGCTTGAAAGGTCAACACACTCAAGTCCTAACCTACGACTCAAAGAGTTTTGTCCAAACACGGAATAAGTCAAAACATATAAATTGAATCTATTCGAAAAAATTTCCTTCCAAATATGTACAAATATTAAGGGTTACTTTCTGCTACCCCTAACCCTGATGGCTCCACCCATATACATTTATCAAAATATATATACACACACACAAACATACGTATAAATATATCTACATATATGTATACATAAACATATATACACACTAATATACATAAAGATACATATACACACGTGTAGAGAGAGAGAGAGAGGTGGTGGAAGTCGGTGGTATCCGGTTGTAACGGTGGTTGAAGTTAGTGATTTACACAGAGAGAGATGAGGGTCGCATATATATATATATATATATATATATATATATATATATATATATATATATATATATATATATATATAGAGAGAGAGAGAGAGAGAGAGAGAGAGAGAGAGAGAGAGATGAGAAATAAACCCTAATGGGTTTTATTTATACATAAAAACGGTCACGATTAAGGATCGTGACCTAGTTCATGACCATTTTGAATTTAATAACTGGTCACAGTCAGTAATGTGACCCAAAAAATTCTTTAAAATATGGTCACGGTCCAGAACCATGCCCCCGTTGCTGTGACCATTTTATATTTCATGGTTATCACGGTTGAGGGTCATGGTTATGGACCATGACCATATTTCACACATATTGGTCACGGTCCTTAACAAATGGTCATGAGTGTGGTATATATCACCCCTGGATCGTCACATATAGGGTCATGATCACGAACCGTGACCATCGTATGGAATAAATCACCCCTAGACGAGGTTACTAATAGTCTCATGGTCAGGAATTAATTGTTATGATTTTTGTAATGCTCGTGGCTTTGCCTTATTTGGTTGTGGGGTTAAATCACATAATCTCACCTAACAAATATTTATGAAATTTTAGTAGGGCAAGCTTAATAGGCAGCGACCTTTAAGAGGCCTCGACCTCCTTATCAGAATCAGTAAAATATCCATTCATCATAATTAATAAAGTAAAAACTAAGAGAGATCATTCATCAAACATAATTTCTTTCAAGGTGGCGACTAAAATCTCCAATACATGCATTAAGTAATATCTTAGTTCTATACAACCATTTCTGCAGTATAACAAAGACTGAATAAATAAATATTTACAACTAAGTATGTAGTTTTTAAATCCATGTATGCTTTAGATCAAAATCCACTAAACTCCCAAAATCATGGTATCCTTTACGCCCTCTTTAACTATCCGCGGCCTCTAAACTTGACCACAACCACTCATCCTGAGGTACAACCCACTTGCTAATTTTAGTATTCACATAAATATATATAACAAAGCTATGAAAACCAATGTAGAATAAGATACTCCTCAACGGGAACAAATCAGAAGTAAATATATGTGTTATTCCCAATCTCTCAGAATACTCTGATGTCCCAGGGCTCATTCTCCCATGGTCCACCATTCCCCTACTTCCCCTAAGGCTCAATCTCCTCTAGTTCGCCCTGTAGTCCGCAACCTTTATTTATATCCTTAGACCTCAATATCCATGACCTTATTCTAGGTCTCTATTGACCCAATCAGGCCATAGGTCGTGGCCTCCTCTCCTGCCCAATTTCAGGATGAGCGATTTGCGGTATGCTATTAACTCCATATAGAGCTATGCCAAGGTGCAACACCCATAACTAGTCTCAATCTCCCTATGGATAACCGCTTTGACCTTAAGCACAAAGCATGAGGCCATCTCCAGACTTGATGCCTCGACCTGGTGCAAAAATGCCACGACCTTAACACCAAAATCCAAAAAAATAAAACTCAAGATAGGCACAATATTATATTGTCCAAGTTCGTAACCCCAACAAAGGAGTTAGAACTCCTAATATTTAAACAATAAGGGTAATGTAGTAAAAGGGAGGTGTAAGACCCCGTAAATTCAAGGACTTTTAATTTAATTAGTTTCGAAAAAATAGAATATGTTTTATTGGGAGAAATTAAATTTATGATTTGACGAATTTATTTAAATTAGAGGATCTACTTAAACTGGAAAATTGAGATTTAAGGATTCAGATAATTTGTATGTCGCACTTTTGGGTTAAAATATTGGAGAATGTTATAAATTAATTCATATGGCAATTCTGAGTGCGCGGTTGAGTCCGGATAAGTTAAAATAGTTGAAAAAGAGTACTCATGGGTAATAAATGAGTCTTGGGGTATTTTTGGGTATATTTAAGCACACATAAAAGTGTTTGAACCCTTTTTATAAAGCTCACGAGCCTAAAAACGGGATTGAGTTATTAAACCCTAAAAGTGAGAGGGTGTGGCAGCTATAACACATTTTAGAAAATCCAATTAAGATAGAGATAAGTGGGTGCAATTGGAGAAACCATGGGAGCAAAAATCAAGAACAATTGTGTGTGTTCTTCACCAAATAATCATCATCTACACAAACGAATTCAGACCCTACGAATCCTAAGGCAAGTGGTTAAACTTGTTTTTAAATTAATTGCAGATTTTTGTTCATATCATAGTGGGTGTGATAAGATGATATGATTTTTGGGTTAGTTGATATCTAAATTGGGTTTTGATGGGTAGGATTTAATTGTAGAATAACTTCTTGAATTTGAAGAAGTCCATCAAATTGAGTAAATTAAACCGTCATTTTAGAAACTGTTTTGAGACGTTTTGGTTCCAAAATTGGCTATTCTGTCTAATCTGCCACGTAGAAAATCCAATTTTCTGCATTTTGTTCTCTGATACATTTTCTCCAAAAATGGGTCCAAAATGCCTCAAAACGGCATTTTAAAAATTTGGGCGGATTCGTGAGGCAAATTTTAAAAAATGTTATTTTAGATGTTATTCCGTTGAAGGTTTTCTAGATTGATTGATTGTGATTGTTGTTCAATAATAAGGACATTAGGCCTAAAGTTGAGATTATGTTTACATAACGTGAGATAAGTAAGTATTGGGATGATTGAGAAAATAATCCATAAGGGAATTAAGGTTGAAATTGAGTAATTGAAAACCTTAGATTAATAAGTGTGCAAAACTTATTAAGGAGAATTTTGGGTCATAAATTTTGAATATTATATTGTGGGCTAAGTGAGCGAGTCCGGGTTTATTGGTTGAGTGACGCCAAGATAATAAAGTAACTAATGCGTGATTGATTCAATTGAGTCGGGATATTGACTTGGGTGGAATTTGGGCTAGTGCTACGAGTGCTTAGGCAAGGATTTGGTCAAGTTAATTTATTGTAGGGTTATATAATAAATTTTGGAATATTCAAAATAAAAAAGGTGTTAACCTTAATATGTGGAATTTGAGGAATAAGGTCTACGAGATGAAATTTCGGACCGAAGGATCAAGTTCGGAAAGTTTAGTTGGGTGACACAACTTGAGTGATAAATAAATAAATAAATGTGGGAATTATTTCAATATCAAGTCGGTATATAGATTTGGGAATGTTAGGCTAGTGTTACGGTAATTGTGCACGGAGTAGCCTGGATTATATATATATATATATATATATATTTGTGTGTTTTATAAATATTTGTGTGAATAATATTTATAGGAATACATACCCCTTTAGTGCTATTATGAGAGGTTGCACGATGTGGATGAATCCCCTGGCTTGAGGAGCAGGATGAGTATAGCCCCCAAGTCATAGCATTTGTAGTTAGAGATGGGAGAGTCTTGGCTATGATTGAGTCTCGTTTCCAGGGGAAACTATGATCGCCTCCACTGCGTTTATTTTATTTTACTTATTTGGGTAGCTAACCATGTCAGGGGTCTGGGTGGATGAGTATAACTGGAAATGATAGCATTTTAGAGAACATCCGATGAGTGCCTACCCGGGAGGATGGTTATATATTTACGACACATGTGTGGATGTTGTAATATGATGATACGTATAAATGGTGTAGATATTTATATACGGGTAAAATACATGATGTGAATTGTATTGATATTTCATAGGACTCGTGAGAATGTTATATGGTCCCAAAAGAGAAATGATTAATTAAGCTAATGTGATAAATAATTTATAAGTCGTATATTAAACATACTCGGGCTAGAGTAGTATGACAAGAAGGATATAATCGAGAACTAGTTATGAGGTAGGTGACTAGGTGGGTTATATAGAAAAGCGTTAGGCGTGCACAATAGTTAAGGGGTGAGCCGATCCTCAAGGGAGTGCGACACTAGCTTAAATATGAAGAGCATTCATGCATTTTAATTTGCTACAATTTAATTCACTTGCAAAATATTTTCAAAATGTTTTGGGTTCTAACCCTTGCTACAAAATATTTTCAAAACATTTTAGGTGTCCAGCCACAGGGACGCCATAATTGTTTCTACTCCAGGGTTACGCAACTGCGACACATATGAATGTTGCAGGACTTTGACTTAGCCGCTTCAGTCATTTCATTCATAGAGTGGGATGCAGTCAGTATTTCATTTGGGCATGCCACCCTAGTTATTTCATTTTTATTTCAGTCAGATGATGTACTTAGTTTATTCTTGTGGTTTATATTTTTGGAATTTGGTTTGTAGCCGGTGGTATTGGCAAAGATTGAATTTATTCCTTTCATTTTTTTAGTGTTTGTGTGAATGGCTTATTATATTTTCTCCCACATGTTGTTATGGTTTTCTAATAAAAAATATAAAATTTGACATTGGTTCTTTTGAATACTAGGAGGTTAGTAAGTTTCAAAAGACTTTTGACAGTGATGCTAAGAATGAACCAAATGAGATTCCTGTTTAATTTAATATAGGATTGATCACCCGACATTTTATTAGGCGGGGTGTCACATGAGGTTTTAAACCCAAATTGATTCATAATCTATGTTTATAAAGATTTAAGTAGAAAACCGTAATAAAACCTCATAAGAACAATATGAATAATCCCAACATCCATTTTATCTCAAAGCACCAAACCCCAAAACAAATCCACAAAAGAAGCCTTAATAATTAATATATGTGATGAATAGTGAAAGTACATGGCCATCAAGCCCAAAAAACTTAGAAATCACGATGAACGGTAAAAGTCCATGGTCTTTAAACCTAGAAAGCCCATAATGAACATTAAAATTCCATGGCTTAAAAACACAAAGGGGGTCTCATCTTTTTCAATGAAAATAAGGAAACTTGGGTTTATGTAAGAAAAAATAAGAAGATGGCAAATCCCTTACCTAAAGGACCTAGTCTGATGAACAGTATAAGTCTGTCTTCAACCCCCACTTTCTCGTCGATGAACAATATGCCTCTTCGACCTTTTTTTTATAGCACTTCCTTCTCTTTATCAAAATCTCACTTTCTCTCTCTAAAGTGTGAATTAAGGTTTCTAGCACCTTTGGAAAGTATGCCAAGGGTTGGTATTTATAGGAAATACTAGATATCCTAAGGTTTCCATTCGTGTCCTTACTTTTCCACAAATACCCCTTCAAAAAGGCTTATAGAATCTCTAAAACTTGGTTTCCAAGAAATGTTCTAATTAGGTCACGTTACTAACCACGTGTCGGGCTCTCCCCAAGCCTCAGAGGTGTAAACTCCGTGACCACCATTCACACATCTCAAGTATTACACTAGATTTCTCGATCATCAAAGATGTCTGTTGACAATGGACTTGGGTTATGGCCCTGCAATGTTTGCGACTTTCCAGGGCTTTAGGGTCGTTACAATTTAGGATCGTAACTGAGGTGGTCATGGTCCAAAATCGTGACCACCCTGACGTGACCATTTTCGATTTTTAATGTAGTGAATGGTGACATTTTGAAGCGCATTCATGCGAACAAGTTCTTCCATTCGAGGAAAACTGGCCCCATCGTCACACGAAACATCTTGTTTCGCGCGATTTGAATTTACACCCCTAAAAATAATGATTAATCCATTTGATTTTCTTATTTAACCCATGATAGTATATTTGTTATACAAAAAACCTAAAAAAAATCTAGGTGTTTATATTTATAGCTTTAAAAAATAAAATGGGGTCAAATTTTAAATCAGAAATGTACCTGTTAGTTTCACATGAAACATCATTTATCATGAGATCCTTTTTTGCCTCAACATCTAATTCTGTCTCAAGATGTACCTATAAAAATAGCTTTGTTAGATTATATATATATATATATCAAAGTTCTAAAAAACGCGGGGTGTGATCGAGGCGGGGAGGCCAAGCCTTAAGCCTAAGAAGCCTAGGCGGGCCTTAGGCGTAAAAAGGTGTTTAGGTCTTCTTAATATATTTTAATATTTTTTTACATAACAAGGCTATTAAAACACCAAAATTGTACATATCATAAAAATATGCCTGAATATAAGCAAATTAAAATACTATTTAATTATTTTGGATGAGATAATGGTCCGGTTAGTAAAAAAATTCTTTAAAAGGTGATATCGTTTCACTAAAGCATTGTTGTTTTTAGAAAAAAAGTGCGTCTTAAGGGTTTTACCAAGAATAAGGCATAAAAAACTTAAGGCGGCGTTTCTCCCATGCCTTAAGTCTAGGCGGGTTTTTTAGAACAATGATATATATATATAGCTTATCAGAGGTTAATTTTAGTTGTATGCCCTACCCACAAACCATAGATTTTAGTGTATAAATGAAAGTTAACCTGACATATAAGAGCATTACCAGCGCGTTTGCGCGTATGAGATTGGTATTGTATATTATGGATACTAACAAGGAATTTTTTTTAGCGAGCAAATGGCAGAAGTGACAAACAACGTCTTAGAGGGTTAGTCTCACACGAAAAACTCTTTTCCAATTGAGATTTGAAGTTAATTCAACAACTCAAACAAAATTTTTGAGTGCTTTCAATGGAATAAATTATTTAAACTCAAATGCAATATTGTTTTAAGTGGGAAATTAAAATGAATTTCTTAAACAATATATGTTGTTTCGTGGAAAAATAATCTAGCTAAAAATGACACCGTTTCCTCTTTGATTTGTATTGTATTATGCGACGGAAAATTTAAGGAGTTGGTTTTTTTACCATCTCATGCCACAACAACCTTATATATACCCGTTACCCACTACGTTCTAATTTTTTTGTCCAAAAATAACAACTTACTCATTTGCTAGGGACACTTTGAGGAACATTTAGAGAGAGAATTTGATTTGGTTAGACAATGTGTGGTTGGTAAATAATGATCGATTTTTTTAGCAAATTACGAAACGTGATCAGGCGACACCCGAATTTGAACTAGGAAAAAAGGATTTGCAGTCCCCCGCCTTACCACTCGGTCATGCCGCCAAAACAATTCAAAATATATGAAATTTTTTCCCTTTTAAAGGTTGTTATTTAAAAAAAATACATACCTAGTAATACATTTCTTAAGGTTTCCTTTTTTGATAGCTTGATAAATGCGTCATGTTTATATAAAATATTTCATAATTAATCCTCTTAACCCCCTTTTTTTTTCTCATTAGAATATATATTTATATATAATTAATATTCACTCCATACTTTTCAAGAAATCTATTTTAGAATATAAAAAAGTTCAGACAGACATAGTAAATTGGACTAAATGATTAAAAACTTTTTTTTTGCTTCCAAGAAATGTTCTAATTAGGCCACGCCACTAACCAAGTGTTGGACTCTCCCCAAGCCTCAGAGGTGTAAACTCCGCTACCACCATTCACACATCTCAACTATTACACTAGATTTCGTGACCATCAAAGATGTCCGTCGACAAGGGACACGGGTTATGGCCCTGCAATGGTTGCGACCTTCTAGGACTTTAGTCGTTACAATTTAGGATCGTAACTAAGGTGGTCACGGCCCAAAATCGTGAACATCTTGTCGTGACCATTTTTAATTTTTGATGTAGTGAACGGTGACATTTTGAAGCGCATTCATGCGAACAAGTTCTTCCACTCAAGGAAAACTGGCCCCATTGTCACACGAAACATCTTGTTCCATGCAATTCGAATTTACACTAAAATAATGATTAATCCATTTGATTTTCTTATTTAACCCATGATAGTATATTTATTATACAACCACCCTAAATTTTTTGTTAGGTGTTTATATTTATAACTTTAAAAAATCAAATGGGGTCAAATTTTAAATCTGAAATATACTTGTTAGTTTCACACGAAACATCATTTATCGTGAGATCCTTTTTTTGCCTCAACATCTAATTCTGTCTCAAGATGTACCCCACAAAATAACTTTGTTGGTTTATTTTGCTTTTGCTCACTCTCTCTCTCTCTCTCTCTCTCTCTATATATATATATATATATATATATATATATATATATATATATATATATATATATATATATATATATATAGCCTATCAGAGGTTAATTTTAGTTGTATGCCCTACCCACAAACTATAGATTTTAGTGTATAAATAAAAGTTAACCTGACATATAAGAGCTTGAGATATGTGATCATTGGTATGGTGTATTATGGATACTAACATGGAATTTTTTTAAGGGGTAATTGACAAAAGTGACAAACGAACAAGTTCTTTCGCTCAAGGAAAACTGGCCCCATTGTCACACGAAACATCTTGTTCCGCGCAATTTGAATTTACACCCCTAAAATAATGATTAATCCATTTGATTTTCTTATTTAACCCATGATAGTATATTTATTATACAACCACCCTAAATTTGTTGTTAGGTGTTTATATTTATAGCTTTAAAAAATCAAATGGGGTCAAATTTTAAATCTGAAATATACCTGTTAGTTTCACACGAAACATCATTTATCGTGCGATCCTTTTTTGCCTCAACATCTAATTCTGTCTCAAGATTTACCCACAAAAATAGCTTTGTTGGCTAATTTTGCTTTTGCTATATATATAATGCTCCTGTGCGGAGTAGTCCGCATTTTAAGAATGCGGACCAGACATGTGTCGCCTAAAGGTGCGCCTAGAAATTATCGCCTAAATTATAGGAATACTCTCTCTCTTTTCTGGGCTCATAGCCATGTGACACATGTCCGGTCCGCACAAGAGCAGGACTGTATATATATATAGCCTATCAGAGGTTAATTTTAGTTGTATGCCCTACCCACAAACCATAGATTTTAGTGTATAAATGAAAGTTAACCTGACATATAAGAGCTTGAGATATGTGATCATTGGTATGGTATTTTATGGATACTATCATGGAATTTTTTTAGGGGGCAAATGGCAAAAGTGACAAACGACGCCGTTTAGATGGTTAATCTCACACGGAAAACTCTTTTCCAGCTGAGATTTGAAGCTAATTCAACAACTTGAACAAAATTTTTGAGTGCTTTCAGTGGAATAAATTATTTGAACTCAAATGCAATATTGTTTTATATGGGAAATTAAAATGAATTTCTCAAACAATATATGTTGTTCTGTAAAAAAATAATCTAGCTAAAAATGACACCGTTTCCTCTTTGGTTTGTACTGTATTATGCGACGACAAATTTTAAGGAGTTGGTTTATTTACCAGCTCATGCCACAACAACCTTATATATACCCGTTACCTATTGCATTCTTATTTTTTTTCTTCCAAAAATAACAACTTACTCATTCGCTTGGAACAGGAATGTATGGAGAGAGAATTTGATTTGGTTAGAGAATGTGTGGTTGGTAAACAAGGATCGATTTTTTAGCAAGGTACTAAATGTGATAAGGCGACACCCGAATTTGAACTAGGAAAAAAGGATTTGCAGTCCCCCAGCCTTGCCGTCAAAACGGTAGAAAATAGATGAAAATTTTCCCCTTTTAAAAGTTGTTATTTAAAAAAAAATACATACCTAGTTATACATTTCTTAGATTTTTCTTTTTTGATAGCTTGATAAATGCGTCATGTCCATATAAGATATTTCATATTTAATCCTGTTAAACCTTTTTATTTTCTCATTAGATTCTATATTTATATATAATTAATATTGAGTACATAATTTTCATGAAATCTATTTTAGAACAAAAAAAAAAGTTCGGACAGCATAGTAAATTGGACTAAATGATTATTTTTTTTTTCTTCTTCTTTTACTTCCAAAATAGACCGTAAATAGACATTTTCTAAGTCATGAGTCATGTGGAAAAAAACTAGACTGGACTTGTTTTTGGTCTTCGACTCACACACACACACACACACACACACCAGTGATCAGACAGAAAGGTTGGCGGGGGAGCTAGTTTCTTGAACTAATGGAAGCCCTTAAGCTTCCTCGTTTACTCCTACTTTTGCACTTACTCTTTCTCATAACATTTACTCACTCCGAAATTTTCTTTGAAGAGCGGTTCCAAGGTGTCCCTTACACTCACTTTTTTACTTTATTTTTTTCTTCTCCTCAAAACTTGTATTCAACCCTCCATTTTTTTAACAATTTTAAATGATGCTGTGTACTGAAAGTTTATAATTTTATAATTTATGGTTGTGAAAAAACAAAGATGGGTGGAAGAGCCGTTGGGTGTTATCGGATTGGAAAAGAAGCGAAGGCAAAGCGGGTACCTTTAAACACACAGCAGGAAAATGGTCTGCTGATCCTGATGATAAAGGTTATTTCTTTCTTTCCTTTATCGATCCACTAGAAAAATACAACATTTGAATGTTATGTTTTAATTATCTGGGATGTACAATTAAATGAGGGTCCGTGTGTTTGTAGTATGGTACGTTTTAATAGATCATGTTTTGGAGCTAAATGATATTGTGTAAGCAGTTTTGTACAATGAGTTTTAGCACTGAGAAAGTGATCAAAATTGTAAATTAATCAGATTTAAATGGGCTTATTCATGTTGGATGCAAGAATAAACCGATTCAAAAAACTGACCAATTCAAGTTGATTCATAATTTTTTTTAATTATCCCCTTGAGATAATTTGTTTTTAGAGATACCCCTTAAAAGTACAATAATTAGACTTATCCCTCATATGCATAAAGTACAAGCGGGTCATTGCATCAGGTACAAGCGGGATGATGTAAGGGCTTATGTCCAATATTTGGAAAAGCGGGGTTTGTGTATTATTATCATAATCTCAGGGGGCAAAGTAAAAAACATCCGAACTTAAATTAGACAATTCAACACAAACTTGAAATTGCACGGTGTGAATTTATGATAGGCGTGTTAAGTGGAGTACTTCGATAGAGTTTCTCTCAGCTTCTCATACTCTCTCTCTATAGATAATCAACCATTAATAACTCCATTTTACAATTCCAAACACTACGGGCCTATTTGGTTGTCCCTAGAATTGTAAATTAGCCCATTTAAAATGGACTCAAATGAATTGCCTAATTATTAGTGTTTGGTTGTAAGAATGAACAAATTCAAAAATGGACCAATTCATGTTGATTCACAAAAACTCAAATTAGTCAATTTCACCAAAGGCTTGAAATTTGATAATTTATAATTATAACATGAATCTTAAATGCACCACTCCCATAGAGTACTCTCACCATGCTACTACTATGTGTGTGTATGCTTGTATATATATAAATAACTCCATTTTTCTTTTCTAAACGTACCAAAAATTAGATTTAAACTTATTTAAAATGAATACATCGACAACCTATTCATTCCAAATTGATCAATTTATAAAATTAAACAATTTACGCAACCAAACGGGCCTTAATTGTCCAATTTTAGCTTATGTGCAAAATCTCAAGTTGGATTATTTCACAAAAAACGTGAAATTCATCCATTTGAAATAGGAGTGACATGAAGTGCATGCTCATTTCTCTCTTTCCCTTCCTTCCCTCCTCCTCCCCCTATCTTTCTTAATTAGTTTTTATCTTTTTTTTCCACATAGAACCTCAAACATCAATTTCAGTTACCAAACATTGCTCAAAATTGGATTTAAACTCTTTTTAAATCCATTCATTTACAATTCACTAATTCACAGTGAACCAATTTACATAATCAAACAATTTACGCAACCAAACAAGGCCATAAATCAATTATGCTGCCAAGATGCCCCTAAAAAAGTTGGAGTTTTGTTAAACTCAGAGTTGCTTTTGTAAAAGAGAATGCAAAAAGCTAAGCATAAGCGCATTGAATTTTTATATATGACTTGAATATAGAAAAGCAAAGGAGCATGTGAGGCTTATTTGCATTTTGGGGTCCAATAGTTGTGCATATTTTTATTTTGCGGTTTACACTTAGGGTTTCATTTCGCATTTCACCACGCTTTTTAGAGAAATAAGTGAAAGTGTGAATATGCAGTTTTTCTGACTTCAGACCCTCAAGTCCAAATAACCCAAATAACCCTTACCAGATTCAAGGGCATCACCTTATAGAAATCGGTAATGAATGCCATGACCAGATAAAGGTAAAGCACATTTGGTCCGGTCAACTCCAATTTCAACACACACATGCACCTGCGTGTGTATATTTGATAGTGTGAATAGTGATCGAGTTGAAGGTACAACACGAAAGTTTTTGTTTTTCGGGCAGGTTATACGAAGAAATGACATTAAGAATGTTTTTATTAACATTCTAAAGACGCTTACTTGCTTAAAACTTAATTGTTAATACCAACACAACTGAAAATAATGCTGCTTTTGACAAATAATACAAATGAAGGACTCCCTTTGAGAATAACCAAATGAAGGCGAATTTAATGAACAAATTCTTAATTTTGACACGTCATCGCCAATCCTTAGTAACTCTCCAACATTAGAAATTAGAATCACAAACATTAGAAGTTGAGATGAGTTTTTCTTCAGCCTGCTGAAGAAGTATACTAGTATAAGAAATTAAGCTAAAATCGCATCACAATAAAGTAGGCAAGTAGGCGAAGAAGATTATCCTAAACGTGAAGTCATCATAATTATGTGTGTTTATGATTATAAGCATACATATAAATAATTATATATCTATAAAAATGCAATCTTTAAACACATTTTTTTGGAATGTTTGTCCATGCAGGTAATATGATCATTATTACTTTAAGTTGAAATTTGCATTTTGTCACTTCAGTGCTAGTTATTGCCAAAATATCATATGGTAAATTCTTAAGAATTTGTAAATTATGTGATGTACCTTAATTTGTCTGAACCCATATAGGTCCACAAAGGCTGCTCTCACTTCTACATATCGGATTTTCTGTATGTAACTGTTTGTATGTATCGCAATATTATATATCAGAGTTTGGACTTGCAATTTATCCATAGGATTAGAATGATTGATAATGGACTAGAGTCATAGTTGTCAAATCGCGAATCGTTTACACCTCGAATCGCGAATCGTGAATCAAACCAGTCGAATCGGAATCAAATGATAAAAATGAAATAAAACATACGTAAATGAGATTTGACACTATAGAATTGGTAACTAAGCATAATATGACAAAAAACTAATCGTAGCACATGGTAATATACCAAAATATAGCACAAAATTAACCTTAGCACATGTTCTCAAAAGCTTGAAAATGTAAAAACACAAAAATAAATCATAAAAAGTCATCATCAATGATCATTCTTCATCATTCATCATCATCATCATCAAGGCCCAGATCACCATCATCGTCGTCATCCTCCTCCTCCTCTATGACAATTCGATCTCCCCCTCTTCAAATTCCTCTTCCTCTTCATCATCGTCCTCCTCATCATCAAGAATTTCAATATCATTTGCCACTTGTTTGCCTTTTCCCTTGGCATTTAAATTCCTTGCCCCTATGTAACACAAAATAATTTAGACATATATTAACATTAAGATTAGCATATATATATATTTGTAACAAATAAACAATAATTATAATAATTTCACATATTTTCACCTCGCTTCCTCTTTTTGCTAGGCGCTTCATCTTGGAAGCATTCGTGAATATCCAACCATGAATGGTCGATGGGAAGACATGGTTCCTCTACATCTCTCTTAGTGATCCACTCATCATCGTCTTCCATATCGGATAGACAAATCGGATCGAAGTCACCACATTCTCTCCTTTGCTCTCGTCTCATTTCAAGTTGAAGATTATACTTCACAAAAACAAGAGCATTCAAAATTTGTTGCTCTAAAAGATTTCTTTTCTTGGAATGCACATGATCAAATGTGCTTCAATTTCTCTCACAACCTGTCGTACTACATGTGAGACTAAGAACTCGTATAGCAATCTTTTGAAGCTCCGGTACATCTTCACCAAAACTTTCCCACCAATTGGCTACATAAACAAAAGAATATAAAAAATTCAGCAATATATAAATTCATTAAAATAAAAAAATCAGCAACATATAAATTAACATAAAAAAATCAGCAACATATAAATTGATTAACATAAAAAAATTAGCAACATATAAACTCACCGGGTTGTTTTTTATCTCTCATTAGCATTGCCGAACTTCTACCGAACAATCCCGCACACGTTTTAAACTTATCCATTTGCTCTTGTACGGTGATAATTGTATCGTTTTTCGACACATCCTCTCTATAGTGTCATACAAACCACGCTTCACCTCTCTATCGGTGTTAAAGTCATCACTAAAGTGGAATCTTCAAATATAAAAAAAAATATATATTTTAGTCCTTTATATAATATAAATTAGAATATAGTGAAATTTTCAAGTAAAGAATTTAATATAAATCATGTTACCTTGGGTTCAAATAATATTCCGCGGCTTGAAGTGGCCTATGAAGTTGAAGATCCACCTCGTATCAATCATTTTCCAAATCTTCATATATCTCCTCTCTAGATGATTAAAATTAATCGCAATTTGCTCATTCGCCCGATCCATAGCTTCATATATGTAACCCATTGCTGGTTTTGCATCTCCATCAACAAGCCTCAAAACTTTGTAAAATGGATGTACACTTTTCAAACAATATTTAATTGCTATCTAGAAATTTGTGTCACCCAAAATGATACCCTCCACTTTCTCCGCATCCATTTTGTTGACAAAAGTTCCATTCATCCAATTGACCGACGTAAACATACGCCTCAATGCCCCTTTATTTTCTCCAAAACTCTTTAATGTGAGCAAGGAAGTGGCAAATCTAGTTGCTCCCGCTCTAGTAAGTTCCCTCTTAGTTGAAAATCTTCTAAACAAATCAAGCACCCATGTATGTCTATAAATATACACGGTAACTTCTCTTGCCTTTGTAATTGTGTTTTGAAATATAGGCAAGTTACTAATGTCTGTAAGCATCAAATCAATCAAATGGGCGGTATACGGGTTCCAAAATAAATTCTTTCTTTTCTCTTCCAATAACCTCCCCGCGGCTACATACGCCGATGCACTGTCCGTCACAACTTGCACAACATTTTCAGCCCCAATCTCTTCCACCATACTATCAAGCAACTCAAACAATCTCACCGCATCCTTGATGATTGAGGAGGTGTCCACGGATTTAAGAAAAACTAACCTGCTCGGGCTATTCACTAAAAAGTTAGTGAGAGACTTGATTTTCCATTGCTCCACCCATCCGACATTAAAGTGCATCCCCTTTTTTTCCATTCCTTTTTATACCTCTCCAACAAGCTATGCACACTTTCAACTTCCTTTTTCAAATACGTGACCCTTGCCCTTGTCTCCAACCGATACCAACATTCTTTTAAAAAGTGGACACTTCACAAGATTGAATGATAGAGCATTCAAATAGAAAAACCTCAATATATCCTTATACACCGGCTCTCTATCCTTTAGCATTGATTCATGGTTTGTTGTTTACCCTTCCCCCACCCCCCCTAATAACAAACCTATCCATTCCTTCTTTCGCCTTCCCCGTCGAACCTCCCTCATCATCGTTCCCCCCTTGAAAGCATACATCTTCAACATTTGCTTGACTTTGATTGCTACCAACTGTGGAAGCAGTATTTTGACACAAATACTCTTGAAAAAATATTCTAACGGCATCGGGACATTGTTCACACATACAAGTATCGCTATGGGTCCCGACAAAATGTTGTTTCATTCGGAAAACTCCTCCCCATTTTATTGCTCCACATGTACATTTGAATTGCATTCTATTGTTCTCATTCACGTTGGTGCAATGAGCCCAAGTTGGATCGGTTTCTTTCTTGCCCTTTGACTTTACCATCTTGATTTTCAAAGATCAAACAACCTACAAATCAATATCAATTTATTTAATAAACAACTCAAACAATAACTAAAAATTTAAGCAAATACATATGGTTTATGCAAATACAGGTTTTATATATGGTTTATATAAAAAAAACAGGTTTTATAACTAAAAAAAACAAGTTTTATAACTAAAAAAACATATGGTTTTATAACTAAAACATATGATTTTATAACTTAAAAAAAACAGGTTTTATAACTAAAAACAGGTTTTATATATGGTTTTATAACTAATCGTATGGGTTTATAACTAAAACAAAAAAAAAGAAAACGTATGGTTTTATGAAACAAAAACAGCAAAATAACTAAAAAAAACATAAAAACGTATGGTTTTATAACCAAAAAAAAAAAAAGCAAATGCTAACATTAAAACATCAAAACGGCCATCGATTAAGCAAAATAAGACAGAAAAACGAAAGAAAACGTACCGGCCTTCGCTTTGCAGAAAAACAACAAAAAAAGGTCTTCGATTTGCTGTATGGGTTGAAACGGCCTTCGTTTAGGGTTTGTTTGCTTCGGTCGGCTACGTTTTGTTTTGTTTTGTTTTGGGTTACAACATTTTTTTTGTTTTGGGTTAAACTTGAATTACGGTTAGGTAAAATAACCCATTTCCCGAATGTTTTTTTAAACCCGATTCACGATTCGAGTTGGAATCGGGCGATTCTTTAGATAGATTCGCTCGATTCTTTAGACAATTACGATTCTTATCCTGATTCGAATCGAATCGAATCGATTCGATTTGTGAATCGGATGATTTTGACAACTATGACTAGAGGTACTAACCAAGAGAAACGTTGATAGAAATTGGAGCACTTCCTAGTTGACAACACTGGTAGTTACTCTTTCTCGTCAATAAAGTAGTTTATGGGTCATGAATGTTAAATTAATTTTTTTTTCCTTCAGTGGTTTGGGCAAAACACTTATTCTACTAAATCTTTATGAAATTTGGCCCTGGGCTCGGCCGCGCACCTCCATTAGGTCATCCAACAGATTAGCTCTCATAATCTTGAACACATCTAAACTCCAAGGTGAATAAGGTGGCAAACTCACAAGGGTCTCAGGTACACTTTGTCCAGATGAACTGGACAAATGCCAACCCCACAAGGTTTCCACAAAACATTTTCTGGAAGAAGATATCTAAAACAAGAGCCTATCAACATGACAAAGTCACCAACAAGCAAGCTGGATTCTCAGCTACCAATTTCAGGTATTTTCAGAGGTCTTGATCTTGGACCTCTTATCACCTGCAACAAGTATAACATGCGTAGCAAATTTCCTCTGTTTTTGCATGTTATAATCCACCTTCCCACCAAAGCATTAATGGCACATGGAATTATGGTTCACTAACCTCTCTGAAGCATTCAATTAATTTAGATGGCCATATCTCAGCACAGCCATGTTGCTGACGTTACTTTTTACTCTTCCACTGTAAATAGACAACTTGTAAGGCTTCAAATGCATTTGAGCAGTGAGATCTATCTGAGCGAGGAGTTATTTCTTGATGTGTCATTTACTACCCCTTTGAGTCACTAACACTTAATTGCATTCGATATTGTAACAATTAACCTCTCTTTTTCTCATATTAAGTGGAGATTACTCTATTCCAGTGAACATATGCTCTTTGGATTGAACCATGTACGTTCTGGTGCCACTTTACTTAACTCCCATATCTTTCACATTCAAATCACTCTTTTATCACTCTTGACAGTTTAGACTAGATTTTGGTATCAACAGCTTGGCGGGCTACAAGTCCAACTTCTGGCTAACCAAGTCTCACTGCTCCTCAAGCATCAGCTGCTAGGAACATCAAAACTGAGTTAGTGACAACCACGCTGGAAACAATGTTGTGAATAATGACCCAGAAGCCCTATCTTCTTAGGCTCGTCCTGGTACATTGGTTGGTCGCGTCGCTATCCGCGATCGGTTTATCTTTACCCAGATGCTGATTGCTCACTCCCTCAAAGCTGGTAGGAATGCTTGGGACACATAGTTCAAGGCCGTCCAAGATAAGCTAGAGGACTTCCTCACTGCCTTAAAAGTGAAGTCTGCTAGGGTCTTTTATTCTTTCATGGCCGGAATGGAATCCTCGTTCTAGGAGGAAGTTTATCATTTCAACTTCCTGACGAGCACAAAAAGCCAAACACAGAGACCTTTGAGGGGACCAAAGACCCCATTAATCATGTTGAGACTTACAGGTCAGTCATTCTGCTCCAGAAGGACCTTCATCAGATCACATGTTGAGCGGTCTCCAAAAACCTTCAGGGTAATGCTCAACTCTGGTTTAGCAAGCTTAAACTAAAGTCCATCCACGTCTTGCTGACCTCTCGAAGTCCTATTCTCACTTCTTGACGTGAAATGTATTTTGGGTATTTATAATATTTTCTTATTTTTAATATTATATTTTTCCTTGTATTATTTTTCATGTTTTAGTTGTAGTTATTGGGTTAGTCAGGGATTGAGTACGTATTATGTAATGGGAATATTCTAGTCAATGTGATGTCATTAGTGGTGATGTCCCCCGTGATATCACATCTGACCTAAGTGTGACACCCCGACTAATTAAATACCGGGTAGCTACTCCTTTATAAAATTAATTCAAAATGCCAAGTTGGCTCAGTTAATAGCATCACTGTCGAAAACATTTTATTATTACTAACCACCTAGTATTTAAAAAGCAAGTTGCCAAATTTTAATTTAAGTCCGATTAACATGCAACAAATGTAATGAAGAAATAAATAACACCATTCACCATACTGAAGTAAAATGAATAACCATCACAATAGAGTAAATAAAGTCTGGAGGAAACCCCTCACTACAATCCCATAACTGAAATAAATAAACTGAAACAATACATGCTAAAGTCTGAAAACTGAAATGTAAAGGATGTCTCTAAAGAAATGGGCAACATGCCCCACAACTGATAGATAGTGACTCTGGAATCCAAAGAGATAGAAGCGTCTACATGCAAATCCCTGTAGCTTCCACAAGCAGTTACAGCTCGTCACCTGAATGAGTACCTATGCTTGGTGTCCTTGTGGCTGGGCACCTAAAATGGTTTTACAAAGAAAAAGATTTGAAAAGCAAACGGGTCAGAGCCCGAATGTGGAGTTATATTTTAAAAACCTGCAAGTGCTTTAAAAACATTTAAAACATTAAATGCAAAGTACATGTTAGGACGTGCACTCACATTATATTCTCACCCCTCGTCTAACTGTGCACTCCTAACGTAAGTACCCATCTATATCTACCCATACCACTAGCTAAGTGACAACGTATCTAGCTAGACTGCCAAAGGTTCTACCCATAATACTCGGTTCCATAAACATAATAACGCTCGTAATTAAAAAGGGTTTAATGGAAACTCAGTTACTAAATATGCCATATATACAAGTATCAATTAACTCATTATATAACTCGAAACAATACCGTAATAGGTTCACAATATTAACAGGAGGATTTCCATTAATTAAATGTATATTATTCACATCATAAATATACGATACAAGCACCCCGCAATCTAAGCTATGGTGCACACATACTCTGCTATCCATCCCGGTACATCACGTACATAAGGATCACACATTCCGAATCTCTCAGGAATAGTTCAGATAACACAAATCACAAATAGTGGAGGCGAACACAGTCACCATCACGTGGGTCACGCACATACCTACGCTCCCACGGTCAGCGGACTTATTAATATCACAATAAGTCTTTCTATGACCTATGTTCATCAAGGTACCAGTCTATATCCCCCCCCGTAGGCACACAAGGATTAGAGGGTCCTAAGCGAACGCAAACCTCCCGTGATAGCAAGTATGGTAGGTATTTCATACACACAATCCATATACCAATACTAAGTAAACACACATCTTAGTAATACCATATTTTAATCGTAGTACATATTGCACTCTCGTACTAACTATAATTATCACAATTCGTACTATTCCGGTTTATAATCATACGCGCCATAATTCATCCTCACATCGTAGTAGACACTCACATCTCAACCCAAACGGTTCATTGAATATAACTCTAGTATATAATTTACTCCTCTCAATAATCCAAAAGTCCCAATCTATCCTCACATCAATAAAGGAAGGTCATCTATATCCTCGAACAAGTTTACGGGACTCCAAAAATAAAAACAGTCCCAAAAGGACCAAACTGTCAACTCGTTAGAAGTCTCGTTCGAACGAGTGTTCGAACGAGTTTGGACTGTCAGCTCGTTAGAAGTCTCGTTCGAACGAGGCTGTTCGAACGAGATCCCAGTTCGTTCGAACGAACTGTTCCTTCTAACGATATCTCGTTCGAACGAGATATCGAACGAGATCCCTTCTCGTTAGTAACGACTGGTCAGCTTCGTTAGAAGCTCGTTCGAACGAGTTCGTTCGAACGACCTGGGGGCTGCTTCTAACGAGCTACCAGTTTCGGCCCAGATTTTTCCCATCTCGTTTTTTCACCATATTTATCACTTTAATCCTTCTCCAAAGTTCGTTCTAACAATGATTTAAGTCCTCTAATCATACTAAAACATGCTTAGGTCATAAACTAACGTCTTTTAAGGCAATAAGGCATCCTAAACATCATTAAATCCCAAGATTTTATACTTTTCCCCAATATCATCAAGAACATGAACCCTAGATATATATCAACATCAAATTCCAGAATTTAATTCGTTTTTCTTTCACCCAATCATGTATTAACATCAGATTAAATGTCTCCAAACTATTCTACATGCAATTCTCTTCATAATTTCTCAAGTTCTATGATCTAACTACATGGGTTTTCATATTTATCAAGAACAAACCATAAATCCGAATTTTCTAACATGGAAAGAACATTTGCTGAAATTAAACATAATTAAACCACTTGCCTTGGTTTGATTTCTGACTTTGGTGTAGGTTTGGTGAGAATTCTGCAGAGTTTCTTCTCTCTCTAAGTTCCTTCTCCAATGGTGGCTCAAGGTGGCTAGGGTTTGATTTGGGGAAGATTGTAAACCTAATATTAGCCTCCGTAGCTTAAAGGGTTAATATGGGTTGGTTATGGGCTTAGTGGGTCAATATCCACATCAGATTTAATTAACCAATTTTCGTCACTTTTAATTCCTCAAAATGTAAAATTACCAAAATACCCTTTAAGTTACCGGTATGGCCTAAAAATACCCCGGGACCCAAACTATACCCCCGGCTAGTGTTTTCTGACTATCTCGACCCTTCCGGACGCGTTGGCGCACTCAAAACGACCATACGGATTATAGATTTTAAATTCACTTTTATTATCAAAATATTATATCGTGACGCGGCGGTCCCACGCGTCTTAACAAAATTTCTAAAATGTCGTATATAAATCCCACGACAAATTTTATAATACCAAGTTCATATATAATCATATATGCACATAATCAAATACTAACTCGTATCACATTAGTATTTTTATCCCGGATTAATTTCCAATTAATACGCATTTAATTAATTAATCCCAAAAATAAATATAGCCAAAAATACGGGGTATTACATACTTCCCCCCTAATAACTGAATTTCGTCCCGAAATTCGAAACTAGAAAGTACCTGCTAAAAACAGCTCTGGATAACGCTCGCGCATCTCATCCTCGCGCTCCCATGTGGACTCCTCGACATTGTGATGTCGCCACTGAACACGCACTAACGGGACTATCTTTGACAGCAGTTTCCTCTCACTTCGGTCCAAAATAGCAATTGGCCCCTCCTCGTAGGAGCTATCCGGCTGGAGATCGATGTCCTCCACAGCAATGTGAGAATGAGCCAAATCATCTCTAAGGTATTTCCTCAGCGAGGAAATATGGAACACGTCGTGAATCCGATGCAAGTGCTCCGGTAGTCCAAGTCTATACGCAACGGGTCCGATCCGCTCAATAATAGGAAACGGCCCCACATACCTCGGTGCCAACTTCCCCTTCTTCCCGAATCGCATAATCCCCTTCATCGGAGAAACCCTGAGCAAAACCTGGTCCCCCACTTGGAACTCCCTGAAAAACCTCTTCGCATCAGCATAACTCTTCTGCCTGTCCTGAGCTACCCGAATGCGACTCCGAATCAACTCAATCCTTGCCGAAGTATCCTGAATCACTTCCGGTCCAAGCAGTTTGTTGTCCCCCACCTCCAACCAACATGCTGGGGAACGACAAGGCCTACCGTACAACGCCTCGAACGGAGCCATGCCAATCGTGAACTGATAGGAGTTGTTGTAAGCAAACTCCACCAGTGGAAGGTACTGCTCCCATCCACCCCCGAAGTCAATAATGCACATGCGTAGCATGTCCTCCAACATCTGATTGGTGCGCTCTGTCTGCCCATCAGTCTGCGGATGATAAGCCGTACTCAACCGCAATTCCGTGCCCATGGCCTCCTGGAAACTCTCCCAAAACCTCGAAACAAATATCTTGTCTCTGTCAGACACGATATTTAGGAGCACACCGTGAAGTCTCACAATCTCTGAAATGAAGAGCTGTGCATACTGTCCCGTAGTGTAGTCAGTCCTTACGGGTAAGAAGTGAGCGACCTTGGACAACCTGTCCACAATTACCCAAACGGAGTCGTGACCCCTCTGTGACGTCGGCAACCCCGTGATAAAGTCCATGGATATGCTCTCCCACATCCACACCGGGACCTCCAATGGCTGTAGCAATCCTGCTGGTCTCTGATGATCCACTTTTACAAGCTGACAAGTGGCGCATTTCGAGACAAACTCAGCGATATCTCTCTTCATACCGCTCCACCAATATTGCCGTCTCATGTCTTGGTACATTTTGTCCCCTCCGGGATGTACCGCGAACCGTGAGCCGTGCGACTCTGCCATCACTTCGTGCCGCAATTCTTCCCCTTCCGGAACTACCAATCTCCCATTGAAGCGCAATCCCCCGTCTGAGCTAACGGTATAGGACTCGGCTCCCTCTGCAAGTAATCGAACTATCTGCTCCTGACAGAACGAGTCATTAGCTTGTGCCCGTACTACCTTCGTGACGATCTGCGGTGTAACGGTCATCACAGACATGAAAGATCGGGCCACTGCATCCTGGTGTCCAAATTCCTTCCACTTAGCTTTCCACACCTCTGCCACCTCATCTGCTGGCCTGCGGCTCAACGCGTCTGCTACCACGTTAGCCTTACCCGGGTGGTACTGGATGTCGAACTGGTAGTCCTTCACAAATTCAAGCCACCTACGCTGCCGCATATTCAATTCCTTCTGCGTGAACAGATACTGTAGTGACTTGTGGTCCGTGAACAGCTGAAACTTCTCCCCCAAAAGATAGTGCCTCCAAATCCGTAAGGCAAATACCACTGCTGCCAACTCCAAATCATGCGTGGGGTAATTCTTCTCATGAGGCTTAAGCTTACGGGAAGCATAAGCTATGGCCTGTCTTACCTGCTGCAATACACCTCCCAGTCCTTGCAAAGACGCATCGGTGTAAACCAAATACTCAACTCCCGGTCTCGGCAATGCTAACACAGGTGCTGAGGTCAACTTGTCCTTCAATTCATCGAATGCCAACTGACAGGCATCACTCCAAATGAACGGCACACCTTTACGAGTAAGATGTGTCAAAGGACCTGCTATCTCCGAGAAACCCCGAATAAACCTCCTGTAGTATCCTGCTAGACCCAAGAAACTACGAATCTCCGTTGGCGTCGTGGGCTGTCCCCACTCCCTCACCGCTGATACCTTCCCCGGATCGACAGATATTCCCTGGTCGGAAATAATGTGACCCAAGAACTGGACTTCCTTCAGCCAAAACCCGCACTTCTCATATTTTGCATACAACTCGTTCTGACGAAGTGTCTGCAAAACCTGCCTCAAATGCTCGGCGTGCTCCTCCTCTGTCTGAGAGTAAACCAGAATATCATCAATGAAGACAATGACAAACTGGTCTAGGAAATCCCTGAACACTCTGTTCATCAAGTCCATAAACACTGCTGGAGCGTTGGTCAAGCCGAAAGGCATAACCCGAAACTCATAAGAACCATATCTCGACAAGAACGCGGTCTTCGAGACATCCTCCTCCCTGATACGCAACTGATGGTATCCCGACCTTAAGTCAATCTTCGAGAAGAAAGAAGCTCCTCTCAACTAGTCGAATAAGTCATCGATTCGAGGCAACGGATACTTATTCCGTATCGTGACCTTATTCAACTCTCGGTAGTCCACACACAGTCTCAGTGAACCGTCCCTCTTCTTCACAAACAAAACCGGAGCGCCCCAAGGTGAGGTACTCCTACGAATAAAGCCCTGTCCTAACAGCTGCTCTATCTGATCCCGTAGCTCTCTCATCTCAGCTGGAGCCATACGGTACGGTGCGCGTGCTATAGGTCTCGTACCCGGTAGCAAATCTATAACGAAGTCTATCTCACGACTGGGTGGTAAGCCTGGTATCTCCTGAAACACATCTGAATACTCCCTGACAACCGGGATCGAATCTAAAGGAATAACAACCTCCTTAGAGGTATCCTCCTCTATGTAATACAGATGAGCGGTCGATCCTCCCTCTGGGCGAGGCATCGCCACTATAAACATCTCTTGCCCCGGAATGGCAAAAACAATGCTCCCGTTGAAGCAATCAATCATGGCCCTATATGCTACGAGCCAATCCATACCGATGATCACATCGTGAACATGCATGTCTAACACTAACATGTCTGCAGGCAATACCAAACCACCAATCTCTACCCCCACTCCCCGGCATATAAAGAAAATAAGCGACCCACTCCCTAATGGTGAGTCGACACACGTCACTGTGCTCTCTGCCGTAGCTAACAATCCTAAAGCTTTCGCGAAGTGTGTAGCTATGAAACAATGTGTAGCACCCGTATCAAATAACACCCGACCCATAGTGCCATGGATAGGAAACGTACCCTCGATCGCGGGTGGTGCCTGTGGAACTGCAGCCTGGTGAACGTTGTAGACACGTCCATACTGTAGCTGCCCCTGCTGAGCTGGGACTGCTGGAATGGGTGGCAATGCTGCCATCTGTGGCGGTGCGGGAAGAGCGGCGGGAAACATAGGTCTCTGTGGCTCCTGGCGAGCACCCTGCTGCTGCTGCTGTGGGGCCCTGCCCCTATCAGGACAATCCTGTTTCTTATGGCCAGTCTTGCCACAAGTGAAACACTTCCCTGGGAAGTTCCCTCCCCTCTGCCCCTGCTGTCCCCGGCCCTGGTGGCCGTTACCGTTCCTCCCTTGGCCCTGCTGGCCCTGATGGAACTGCTGCCCATTCTGCCCCTGTTGGCCCTGATGGCCGTTTGGACCCTGATGGCCCTGACGGAAACGTCCCTGTCCCTGCCTGTAGTTCCCTGACCGGAACCTCTTATTATCCCCCTGCTGGGTACCCTGCTCATTCTGTCTCTGCCCCTGACCGGATTGTGCCCCGCTGGCACCATGTCCTCCAGTCCTGCCCTGATGGCTAGACTCCCCCGACCGCTTGCCCTCGGCCATATGAAAACGGTGGTCCTGGCAGTGCAATAATGCAGCGTTAACCACATCAGAATACGTGGCCAACGATAGGTTCCCCAGTAGATGCTGACGGATCCTCCAATTCAACCCGTCGGTGAACTTCTCTATCTTCTTCTTCTCTGTTGGAATCTCGTCTGGAACGATATTCAACAGGTTAGTGAACTCGGCCTCATACTCGGCCACTGTCTTGCCCTCCTGCTTCAAACTCATCAGCTTCCTCCTCATCTCTGTATGAACTGCGGACGGAAAGTACTTGCGGTCAAACCGCACCCAGAACTCCTGAATCGTGAGGGTATCCCTCTCCTCCGCGGTGGTAATAGACTCCCACCACTGTAATGCAGATCCCACTAGCTTGAAAGTAGCTAGCACCTGTTTCTGAATATCAGTGCACTCATGCATCCTCAAATGCCTCTGTATGTCCTTCCTCCATTGGCTCGAGACTACCACGTCTGAGCTACCTGCAAACTCTGGCGGATGCGCTTTCTGAAAAGCGTCACGTACACGCTCCCAAGCAGACGGGAATGCATTAACCTGTACTGGCGCGGCAATCGGCGCCTGAGGTGGTGCCTGCTGAATCACGGCAATCGCGGCATTTACCGCTTGGGCTACTATAGCAGCAACCTCAGCGGCGTTCATCATACCCTGAACTGGAGCGGGCTGGGGTTCGGGCATTGCATTCCTGGGAACTCGTCGTGCACGTCGTGGAGGCATCTGAAATAAGACAAAGTTTATAAGTCCGCAGTTTATAAACTTAAAATAGCTGAAGAACGAAGCATACACAAAAAGAGTACAACAGTCCTAAAATATAGGGCTCTATATCCAAGAAACGTAGCGGAAACATAATAGCCGTACAGATCCTAAAGGACACTAGAACCTGATGCTCTGATACCACCTGTGACACCCCGACTAATTAAATACCGGGTGGCTACTCCTTTATAAAATTAATTCAAAATGCCAAGTTGGCTCAGTTAATAGCATCACTGTCGAAAACATTTTATTATTACTAACCACCTAGTATTTAAAAAGCAAGTTGCCAAATTTTAATTTAAGTCCGATTAACATGCAACAAATGTAATGAAGAAATAAATAACACCATTCACCATACTGAAGTAAAATGAATAACCATCACAATAGAGTAAATAAAGTCTGGAGGAAACCCCTCACTACAATCCCATAACTGAAATAAATAAACTGAAACAATACATGCTAAAGTCTGAAAACTGAAATGTAAAGGATGTCTCTAAAGAAATGGGCAACATGCCCCACAACTGATAGATAGTGACTCTGGAATCCAAAGAGATAGAGGCGTCTACATGCAAATCCCTGTAGCTTCCACAAGCAGCTACAGCTCGTCACCTGAATGAGTACCTATGCTTGGTGTCCTTGTGGCTGGGCACCTAAAATGGTTTTACAAAGAAAAAGATTTGAAAAGCAAACGGGTCAGAGCCCGAATGTGGAGTTATATTTTAAAAACCTGCAAGTGCTTTAAAAACATTTAAAACATTAAATGCAAAGTACATGTTAGGACGTGCACTCACATTATATTCTCACTCCTCGTCTAACTATGCACTCCTAACGTAAGTACCCATCTATATCTACCCATACCACTAGCTAAGTGACAACGTATCTAGCTAGACTGCCAAAGGTTCTACCCATAATACTCGGTTCCATAAACATAATAACGCTCGTAATTAAAAAGGGTTTAATGTAAACTCAGTTACTAAATATGCCATATATACAAGTATCAATTAACTCATTATATAACTCGAAACAATACCGTAATAGGTTCACAATATTAACAGGAGGATTTTCATTAATTAAATGTATATTATTCACATCATAAATATATGATACAAGCACCCCGCAATCTAAGCTATGGTGCACACATACTCTGCTATCCATCCCGGTACATCACGTACATAAGGATCACACATTCCGAATCTCTCAGGAATAGTTCAGATAACACAAATCACAAATAGTGGAGGCGAACACAGTCACCATCACGTGGGTCACGCACATACCTACGCTCCCACGGTCAGCGGACTTATTAATATCACAATAAGTCTTTCTATGACCTATGTTCATCAAGGTACCAGTCTATATCCCCCCCCGTAGGCACACAAGGATTAGAGGGTCCTAAGCGAACGCAAACCTCCCGTGATAGCAAGTATGGTAGGTATGTCATACACACAATCCATATACCAATACTAAGTAAACACACATCTTAGTAATACCATATTTTAATCGTAGTACATATTGCACTCTCGTACTAACTATAATTATCACAATTCGTACTATTCCGGTTTATAATCATACGCGCCATAATTCATCCTCACATCGTAGTAGACACTCACATCTCAACCCAAACGGTTCATTGAATATAACTCTAGTATATAATTTACTCCTCTCAATAATCCAAAAGTCCCAATCTATCCTCACATCAATAAAGGAAGGTCATCTATATCCTCGAACAAGTTTACGGGACTCCAAAAATAAAAACAGTCCCAAAAGGACCAAACTGTCAACTCGTTAGAAGTCTCGTTCGAACGAGTGTTCGAACGAGGCTGTTCGAACGAGATCCCAGTTCGTTCGAACGAACTGTTCCTTCTAACGATATCTCGTTCGAACGAGATATCGAACGAGATCCCTTCTCGTTAGTAACGACTGGTCAGCTTCGTTAGAAGCTCGTTCGAACGAGTTCGTTCGAACGACCTGGGGGCTGCTTCTAACGAGCTACCAGTTTCGGCCCAGATTTTTCCCATCTCGTTTTTTCACCATATTTATCACTTTAATCCTTCTCCAAAGTTCGTTCTAACAATGATTTAAGTCCTCTAATCATACTAAAACATGCTTAGGTCATAAACTAACGTCTTTTAAGGCAATAAGGCATCCTAAACATCATTAAATCCCAAGATTTTATACTTTTCCCCAATATCATCAAGAACATGAACCCTAGATATATATCAACATCAAATTCCAGAATTTAATTCGTTTTTCTTTCACCCAATCATGTATTAACATCAGATTAAATGTCTCCAAACTATTCTACATGCAATTCTCTTCATAATTTCTCAAGTTCTATGATCTAACTACATGGGTTTTCATATTTATCAAGAACAAACCATAAATCCGAATTTTCTAACATGGAAAGAACATTTGCTGAAATTAAACATAATTAAACCACTTGCCTTGGTTTGATTTCTGACTTTGGTGTAGGTTTGGTGAGAATTCTGCAGAGTTTCTTCTCTCTCTAAGTTCCTTCTCCAATGGTGGCTCAAGGTGGCTAGGGTTTGATTTGGGGAAGATTGTAAACCTAATATTAGCCTCCGTAGCTTAAAGGGTTAATATGGGTTGGTTATGGGCTTAGTGGATCAATATCCACATCAGATTTAATTAACCAATTTTCGTCACTTTTAATTCCTCAAAATGTAAAATTACCAAAATACCCTTTAAGTTACCGGTATGGCCTAAAAATACCCCGGGACCCAAACTATACCCCCGGCTAGTGTTTTCTGACTATCTCGACCCTTCCGGACGCGTTGGCGCACTCAAAACGACCATACGGATTATAGATTTTAAATTCACTTTTATTATCAAAATATTATATCGTGACGCGGCGGTCCCACGCGTCTCAACAAAATTTCTAAAATGTCGTATATAAATCCCACGACAAATTTTATTATACCAAGTTCATATATAATCATATATGCACATAATCAAATACTAACTCGTATCACATTAGTATTTTTATCCCGGATTAATTTCCAATTAATACGCATTTAATTAATTAATCCCAAAAATAAATATAGCAAAAAATACGGGGTATTACACTAAGCATTCCTTAGTAGCCAAGTAATAGGCTCATCTCATCTAGACCCTACCCATATCCCTATAAATATTGTACTCTCCAATTGGGGCGAATCAATCAATATAATAGAGTTTTTGAGAGTGTCTCAATGTTTTATTGTATTTTCTTTGAGTGTCATTTACACCGTTTACTATTTAGAAAGGGGGAGCAGCGCGGTCAGAAGAATGACAAATACAGTGGAAAGATAGGAAGGCATGTGAAAGGGAGAAGCAGAGAACTTGGCTTGTGAGAGTGGGGGAGAAATGATAAGGACCCAGGCTCAGAGAGAGAGAGAGAGAGAGGGAGAGAGAGAGGGGGGGGGGGGGGGGGGGAGGGAATTTTATAATGTCGCTGTTTAATGGTTATGCTAATATAGAACCATTTTACACATTGCTGAGTTGGTAATGTATGTTAACATGCTGCTGTAGTTTTTATTTTACACTATATTTTCCACACACTGGTATTTTAACATACCCTTGTAGATGCTCTGATATCTCATGCTTTATTGGTAGAGCCCATAAATTCTTGTTAAAATCTCTTACTTTATACGCAGTTCTTGGTCCGAATCAAGATTAAACATATGCTAATTGGTTTCTATTTTCCCTACACTTTCTGTAAACGTGAGAGTCATCAAGTTAAATGAACAATTTGCCTGTTGTACCAAAAGGAAATAAAGGTAGCCACAAGAATTCTGAGATGATTAGAAAATCAGTGTGAATTTCCACTAATATGTATGATATTCTAGTTGTGTGATTTTGGAATGTAGGCCACTTAGAAGTTGGCAATGTGTTTTGGACTTTATATTACTAATATCTATGACTATGATATTCTCTGAGTGATTGTGGGGTGCAGGTCACTTAGAAGGGGAAATGTGTTGGACATCTTGTATTAGCTACATCTGTATAGTGATCTAAGTAGGGGTTACTTATGGATAACAGCACTCATCAATGATACCTAGAAATCTTGCAGGTATTCAAACATCTAATGATGCTAAGCATTACGCCATATCTGCAAAGATACCTGAGTTCAGCAACAAGGACAGAATTCTTGTGGTCCAATATTCTATAAAATTTGAACAGGATATTGAATGTGGTGGTGGTTACATCAAGCTTCACTCCGGCTATGTTAATCAGAGGAAATTTGGTGGTGATACTCCCTACAGGTTTGTCATTTCGCATGATTTCTAAATTTTATTCTCTTCCTGAATCATGGCTTGTGCTATTTTAAACTGCATCTATTAGAATGTCTTATGGTTCGACATCTGAGACTCTTGACCTACAAACAGAAAATCCCACTCTCTTGTACCTGTTATATTTTCTACCAAGCCAATTTTACATGATTATAAACTTATATTGTTTATAATTTTCAATAAGGGTGGTCCTCATCTACTATCCGCGGGATATTCCTTTTTGAAGCTGATATTATTTATTAAGTTTCATCCATCATATTTGTATGTACCAATTAAGAAGAACGTCATATTTAGAGTTTTTGAATTAGAAAATTGAATAATTAAAGGATCAGAGCAGAGTACATTTTGTGGAACACAGGATCACATATTCACTAGGAACCTTTACAAGGGTACTGCCCAGATCGTTATCCTAAAATTGGCAAAGCTGCGAGTGTTATATATATACTTACAACACAACTCAACACAGCCTTTTTCCCAATGCTTTTAATGGATGTCTACGTCGCTATGAGTGTTATATATTAATATATTTTAATAAAAAATAAATCAAGACACTGGCAATAATAGTTACAAGCTATAGAAAGAATACCTCAAAATAACGTTCAGGGAACCCATCAATACATTTGTATGAAGACTACTCCCTATATAACTTGCCCTCATGCGTGGAAGACGTACAACAGAAGCAATTTTTTCTCTTTCTGTACACAGGGAATGACTCTGGTAGAGGAAGAATGGCCTCTGCAACATGAGTTTCTAGGAGAAAGCTTATAATAATAACTATAGATTTATGATCCATTACAACAGACTTTTATTGTTTATCTTGTTACAGTTTTTTTCTTTCTCCTTTCTCAAAAGATCATGAATATTCTCGGGTAGTATCAATAGTTTCATCAAAAAATAAGCTTGCCAAACAAAGGCTAAGAAAAAGACATTTAAGATAAAACATCTACCATTGGGAAAAAGTATAGGCCTTGGGCAATATGGGAGAGAAAAAGTTACTCACAAGAATGGCATAATACTTATATAGACTTATGCTCACATAAAGATATTGTGCTCTTGAGCTTTTGTTTATACGATATCTTTCCCAATTCGTAGTTTCTAGTTTTTGAAAATACAAAATTACTGATCTCACTAATTACTTTCCCTTGTGCAGTTTGATGTTCGGACCAGATATATGTGGCACACAAACAAAAAAGCTTCATGTTATACTTTCCTACCAGGGACAGAATTATCCCATAAAAAAGGATCTACAATGTGAAACCGACAAGTTAACACATTTCTACACATTCATTTTGAGGCCCGATGCAACTTACAGTGTCCTTGTTGATAACCGTGAAATAGAGTCTGGAAGCATGTATACAGATTGGGATATCTTACCTCCACGGAAAATCAAAGCTGTCAATGCAAAAAAGGTATCACAGTATCACCTTGATACCTGAATTTCTGAAGCATATTATGAAAATTAGCTGACGAGTTAATTTATTAACAATACATCTCAATATCTGTCCAATGGCAACAGCACACATTATGAGTTGTTCTCGATCAAAATATTTGGCTTTCTTAGAAGCAGTTGGGCCCCTTTGGTTCCAGTGAAAAGTATTCTCACCTATTTTAAGTTAATTATTTGTTTAAAATTTCAAGTAAGTGTGTTCACTATTATTATGTGATTTAGACAAAAATAGTGAACGAAGTTGATTCTGTATGGGTGAAATCACCATTTTACTTCTCACCTAGGTAAAAAAATGTTTCAACCGAACCAAGAAGGGCCTTAGTGGGATTCCTCTTCCCATAATAAAATACATGTTTTTTTCTCCTAGATTTGATTGAGTGTATGAATCCGACCTCTCTTCCCTTAAAAAGAAATACTGATTCGCTTCTCTTGCAGCCAGCAGACTGGGAGGACAGAGAATACATTGATGATCCTAATGATGTCAAACCAGAGGTATTTCACCTACGGTTGTTAGCTCATATATGAGATGGTGATAGAGATTGAGATAAGTTTCACACATTATGATCTTTAATGACTCTGCAGGGATATGATTCAATTCCAGCTGAGATACCTGATCCGAAGGCAAAAAAGGTTATTGAATTCTCTGTTATTAGCTATTGATAAAACTATTTGTTCTCTGGCTCCCATTTTACTCATCTTTGCTGCCTGACACTTCTTATTCTTAATTTCTCTCTTTGTATGCAATAAAAAAGCATGATGTTGACTTGTATGGAAAAACCACATTTGTTTGTTTCTACATGATGCTTTATAAGAAAATTTTTCTTCTTTATCATACTTTGAATGTGGAGTTATTGTTCTTTTATACAAGCACAACATGCGAACTCCCGCATGCACACATACACATTGCTTCTACATATTTTCTTTTTTTCTCTTTTCTTTTCTAATGCCGGGATGATTTGTTTAATAACCGAAAACCTTGTAGGACTATTATTATTATAATA
Organism: Sambucus nigra; assembly: GCA_949130495.1. Lineage (NCBI taxonomy): Eukaryota > Viridiplantae > Streptophyta > Magnoliopsida > Dipsacales > Adoxaceae > Sambucus > Sambucus nigra. Next base: position 690,712,365 of record OX422209.1, read on the forward strand.
CGAGGAAGCAAAGAATTGAAAATAGTCTTATTTACTTTCCATATTCTGATGTTGCAATTTCTTGAATAGCCGGCTGACTGGGATGAAGACGATGATGGATTGTGGAGACCACCAAAAATCCCAAATCCAGCCTACAGAGGACCATGGAAGCGCAAGGTATCTCCCAAGCTCTAAATTTTATTTTCGTTTCTCTTAGTTTTTGTGAATTCTAATTTATGGTGTTACAGAAAATCAAGAATCCAAACTATAAAGGGAAGTGGAAGATTCCATATATTGACAATCCAGGTAATTAGAATTAGAAACCGGGTTACAGTTTTTTTCTGTAAATAGTTCAAGTAGCTGGAGGTGGAAATCTTCACAAATTTTATCAACTTAATCAAATCTGCCCAGCATTCTCAAGTCTTGGGTTTTTAGGATTTTAACTAAATTGCTTAAGTACTAGCAGTGATCCTATTGATGTGGTTTGCCAGGAGGGGAGAGTGGTTACAAAACCTCCTATTTTCTTCAAATAGTCTTTTTTGATTTATTTGCTTTATTATTATTATTATTAATATGTTTTTTTTTTCGGGGTGTGTAAGGAATATGAAATTGTCAGAGATACATGATGGGTTTGATGGGTAATGTTTGAGTATGAGTGTGTGGAAAGAGAATCTGTGTTTGCAAAAATTGAAAATAGGACTTCACAGGATGAAGTTCTTCTCTACCTCTCGCGACCTCCCACATCCATCACATCTCAACTTTCTCTCTATTCCCCCCCTCCCTCTTTAATCTTTCTCCCAAGTTCTAAGCATATAGATCTAAATTTTTGTTTCATATGTAGCATGTGGAAGAAGAGAGTGATGTCCTAGGGGTGGCAAAATGTGACATGACCCGATAGCATGACTTGACCAACATGATTTTTAGTGGGTTTCGGTAGAGCCTTAACGAATTCGGGTGCTTAACGGGTGGACTAAGTATGATAAATTAAGAAATCGGGTTTGGGTTTAGCCATCTAGTTGAAATACATGACACGACTCATTAATATACGGCTTGAACACGACACAAACCCGATAAGACATGGGACGGTACGAACCAAAAGCTTAATGGGAAGGGTTTGGGTAGAGCTGTTTTATACACAAACCTGGTAAATCCCGACACGACACAACACATTGCCACCCCTAGCTGTTATTGTGTTACGTTTGTACATTGTTCTTTGGCAGTGCATGTTTGTGCATTGTTCTGCTTGCTTTCGCTGTTATACAGTTCTTTAGTAAAGGCAAAACAACTTTAGCAGTATTGTCACCTTTCAATTTATGATTATATATAGAACATTTTATATGTATTTTATGATTATTGTATTATGAAAAATAATTATTATTTAATGCATGCCTGCCTTACCTTGTGTTTTCTTATAAATAGGGCGTCGTGTTGTATTTGTATCCCATTTCCATAACTGGGCATCTTAGGGGAGGGGGAGTTCATGCATATTTGGATGGCCCTATACCTGAATAGGAGTATTTTAACAATATTAGTTCAGACACATACGCACACTCGCAAAATTTTAACTACTCTATCCGAACAAACCTGAGACATTGTATCCACTTTCAAATTTGGTGGTTATAGTTTGTTTGGGAGGGACTTGTGAAAAATAATTTGCAAGAATCCATCCTCGTGTTAAACTTCTGGTATGTATTTAATACACTACTTGTTTATTTTCTGCAGAGTTTGAAGATGACCCTGACCTCTATGTGTTGAAGCCAATAAAATACGTAGGCATTGAGGTTTGGCAGGTAAGCTATGAGACTGCTGCTTATTTTCCTACTGGAGCTCTACTGTATAAAACTTCAGTTCAATAGCCTCTAATGATATTACCCAAATAGGCCAACAATATTGCTGTTCTTTATTCTGATGTTGGGTTATGTCTAAAAATATCAGATTTCAATACTTGAAAAAGAAGTCTAAAACAGCACTAACAACAAGAAATATAGGGTTTCTCTCTCATTCTCATTCATAGTCATGTAATTGACAAGTGATTCCAAGTGAAGGTAGGGCTTTTATATATTGAAAGTTGCAAATCTTCTCCACCAAGAAACCTAAAGTAATTCAAATAATTAATGAGGTGACCAATAGAGTAAAAAGTATCCCTAATATCTCTGAAAATCAAGAAACAAGAATTCATCAAAATATTACTAATAACGCCCTTTGATATTCCGGCCAACCCTAGGAGGGGCCCACTGTCATGCCCCTACCCCAGCCTAGGGTGATTGATAATTATTAAAAAAACCTTTTTGTTATCAGGTGGCAAAACTGTCAGTTCAATATGGCCAATTGATTGAGCTTGTCATTATATACAGAAAGTACAGTTCCAGTTACAAAACTTAAGAAATTGAATAGTATATAAATCTCTCAGCATCCCAAATCCAAAATAAGTTACAGTTATAATTACTACAGACAATAATAATAATACAATAACATCACTCTCATATAATAAAATGATGGCACTGTGTCCAACGAACAAATGAAGTTGTACACTTGCAAAAGTGGTGGGAGACCTAATAGGTCATATAAATGCTCCATAACAAGTTGCAACCATACAAGTCCGTATGTGCACAATATATAATAACGTTCATGCAATACGACTCAATCTAAATAACCCAATGTGATGACACATAATCACATGCCTAACTTTCCTGCGCACAACCCAACTAATTCACAAGCAACAGTTATATCAACTAGGTCTAAATATTCAAATTCTCGCCTCGTCGACACGAGTACGCCACAGCGCACCATGTGTTCTTTGCCACGTCTCAATGAGACCTCAACACAGACCCATAAGTTTGGCACTCCGTCCATAGGAGGTTCAATTAAGAGACATTCAAGTGGGGATTGATTTCTGAACATCCAATCAACTAATTCCAATAATCAACAATCCATTCACCATTATCAATATTTTAATTATGTCACAGTTATGTGACTTTTTGACCAAAAACAGAGAAAAATGGAAATTAAATTCCTGATTTATTTCTTTGACATCCATACACAGTTGGGTCTCTTCCTATTTATAGGAGTTATAGAGCAAACCGACTAACAATTAATTCCTAACAACTTTCTAACCAACTGTTTTAACGTCTCCCTAATTCTAAAATGACCCCAAAACTAACAAACTCTAAACAAGCCCAACGTACTCAGATTTCTATTCTCTCACTGATATAAGGATCATGACAAATTACTGCTAATCAATTAATTCACTAATCAATTATGTGTCCAATATTACCAACATTCTACCTAATGGCCTATTGTCCATTTATTCCACGACAATCAATTTCCTATTTTGCGCCCCATTACCCAGCATCACACAAATGCGACAACAATCCATATTCAATGCTACAATAACTCACGTGAACTTGTGGGACAGAGATAATAAATCAAGTTAATGGTATATAAATCAAGGACCCAACCTATATCAAAGGACCTACGTACATAGGCTCTCAATCACAACAAGTACATATAATACATTAAATGAGTAGAACAAGTAGAAATTTACATAATAAACCGCCAGGAGAACGAGTCTACCTCAAAATAGAGACCTCCCCCCCCCACCCCACCCCACCCCACCCCACCCCACCCCCCACACACACACACAATTATGCCAATATCTCCGAGTAAGTATGATGAGTCACAAATCAAATCAATTAATCAAGTCCTAGGCAAGAAATATCAAATTAAAAAGAAAATGATGGAAATGGATTCCTATTTTAGGGATTTTTAGTTATTTTATTTTCTTTTGTATTTTCTCTTATTTTGTTATTGTATTTTTCTTTCTTTTGCTCTGTTATTTCGAGACAAGGAGTAGTAATGACATTTTTGTAATTAGTGCCTTAGCTTGGAGCCTAAGCTATTCTTCCCTTTTAAGTACCCACTTGTAAGTCTCATTTGAGGTAGAGTTGAATTTTGAAATAGAAAAGAGTGTTTCTCTTTCTAAAGTGGTGTTTAGATAATTTTAGGAGCGTTTTGATTGGTGGTTTATGTAAAATTGGTATCAGAGTTGGTGTCGCTCCACATTGGTGTTGGTGTATCGATGTATTTTTATTATCAAAATTGTACACTACAATCAATGGTTCCAAGCCGAACAACTATATGAGGAGATTAAAAAACGAACGGGAGAGTGGGTACAATCACAACAAGTCTATACCCATTTCCAAAACCCTAACCCAAACCCTAGAAATCCCTACCCACAACCCCTGCCCTACCCCACCCTCTACACCGAAGACACCACCATAAAACCCACCACCTCGAAAACACAAATCTTGAACCCTAATTTCCCCCAAAACCTAAATTCATTCCATAAACCCTCAATTCAAGATCCAAGACAACCCACTTTTAGGGTTTCACCTATCATTTCACAATCCAATCCACAATTTACATACCTTAGCCTCCAACCCTACAAAATTCCTCCACCACCAACTCAAATCCCCCAACCCACCACCCATTTTTCAAATCCTTAAAAAAATTATGTTTTTGCTCCGATTCACCCCCGAGGCTCATTTCAAGATTGTCGGCAGCTAGTCCAAGATTGGTTGCTCCACCAAATCAATCTTCCTCCCTCACCCACCCAATCGGGTCAAATCAACGACAAACACTCCCCTCCCAAGCCGGTTGATGGCAAGAAAGATAGAAACGACGACATTGGATTGTGTATTGGGGATTTTTATGACATTTTTGTCGAGGATGTTTGGGTGACTCGCGTGTACTTTCGCGAGTCGGAGCGAAAATCTTTGGGCATGGGGATAATGATTTTGTCGAGGTTGGGTCGGAGATTATCTCTCTTGGGATTGATTTGGATATTGGAGGTGATGTTTTTGGTGGTGGGTATGTGGACCCATTCGTGCTAGCTTTTGATTGGCACTAAAAGGAAATTTTCCATGGCATAGCATTAAGGAGGTTCATCGCGGGAATCTCGGGTCGCGATTTTGTTAGTCGACCACATTTGGATTGTGTTTCTATTCTTTCGGGATTTACGGCAAGCAGGTACAAGGGGCGTTTCCGAGGACGGCTCTTCTCCCAAGTAAGGAGCTCTTTGATGGTTGCGTTGCTTTGTTATCGTTCATCTCCTACGCTCGAGTACGAGCTTTTTGAAGCCGGGGAGAGTGATGGAAATGGATTCCTATCTTAGGGATTTTTAGTCATTTTATTTTCTTTTGTATTTTCTTCTATTTTGTTATTGTATTTTTCTTTCTTTTGTTTTGTTATTTAGAGGTAAGGAGTAGTAATGACATTTTTGTAATTAGTGCCGTAGCTTGGAGTCTAAGCTATTCCTCCCCTATAAATACCCATTTGTAAGCCTCATTTGAGGTAGACTTGAATTTTGATATAGAAAAGAGTGTTTTCTCTCTAAAGTGGTGTTTAGATAATTTTAGTAGTCTTTTGACGGGTGGTTTACGTCAGAAAAGGGGCATACCAAGCTCACTTTCGTGTGGTATGGAAACAATTCGAATTTCACCAATCAAACTAGACAAAAACACTATAGATGTACTCCCCACGTCACGAGGCTCATGAATATGGGTCCAGTGCACATATGCAATAGTCGGTTGAGAAATCTAGTGTGAGAATGTGAAAAGTAGAGAGAGACAGACTCCTCAGTAGAAATTCGATTTTTTGGCTGACTTTCTGGAAAAGGAGGATTTAACTAGGCCAAGGGGTGATATGAATGGTTGTTTGAACTAGAAATAACTAGTTTAGATGGGAATCCAAGAGTCTCATTTGATAGGAGCAGAATTTGAACTAGTAATTCTACCCTGAAAAATTACAGGAATCATACATTGACCCACAAAAATGAAAGAATTTACACAAGACACTTTGAAAAGATAACAACCATAAAATAAGTGAGTTTCAGGCTCTACTGTTCTAGTCCCAAATTAGCTAAAAAATGGGACAGGTCGTTACACCGAATACCTCAAGCACATCAGTTTTTTTTTTTGCTTTTCTTTTCTTTTGTTGGTCTGAAAAGAAATATTCTGATGATTTTTTAATTAATTGCACCTTTATTAGTTTGAGTCGATCATAATTTCCGCGAACCTCACTTATTTATCAACTTTGTTTGGATATTTATGATTAACTTCATCACAGGTAAAGGCTGGTTCTGTGTTTGACAACATTCTGATCTGTGATGACCCACAATATGCAAAAGAAGTCGTGGAAGAAATATGGGCAGCGAATAGGGAGGTGTGCCAATGCCTTTCAATCTTCTATTTTTGTAGTTATCCCAGTTGCAAGTGGCTAATTTGATGTTTATCATGTGTGAAACCCAGTTTGAAAAGGAGGCTTTTGAGGAGGCGGAGAAAGTGAGAAGAGCTCAGGAAGAAGAGGTGATTGAAAACTAACTGAACTAATAAAATTATATATAGACCATTTATTGTTCTTCTGGCCAGTCTTCTTTCTGAATAAATTTCCAAACAATCTAAATAATGTATGTAGGATGCTAAAAGAAAAGGAGAGGATAGGGGGAAGAGAGATCGATACAAAGATAGGCGCCATAGAAGGGTATGGCTCCCATAACATCCATATATTTTCTCTCCCCTGGTTTATACTTGAAATTCATCTTCTTCAAACTTGAAGAAAATCCAACTAATTGTTCTGTGGTAATCTTTGTATTGAAGCCCAGCATAAATTTATCTGGTAAATTGAAATTGCAATGTCAGATTTATTTGTTTTGTATTTGTCCTGAATCAGAATTATCTTTGGAAGCATGGGCTCTTGTCTTAATTTTTTTGGCTCCAAGGGAAAAATAGATTTAGCTTAAACGAGCTTGATTTCTTTTGGTAGAGGATATAATTTATAGATTAGTTCATGCACTGCTTAAATTTTAAATGGTTGCACTTCTTAAACTTCAGCACTTGTAAATTTGGAGTCTTTGTCAAATGTTATCTTATATGTGGTATTATTTGCTAAACAAGCTGAGAATCTTGCAATGTTTTGTTTGGAGAGACCCTTGTATCATTTGGTTTATTTTAAATGTAGAAATAGGTGCATTTTTTAAGATAAAGTTGAATAATTTGATGTAACGCCCTGCGGTTTGCTCTATTTGGCTGCGGCCGTTAAGTCTATTTTGCTCATTTAATTTCAAGTGCCCTCGCCCAAGCTATGGTTGGTCTCGGGCTCGAGACATGCAGCCTCTCCATATATGGGGGTAAGGCCCGCCGACATCCGCCTCTCCCATACCTACAGTTAAGCGGGAGCCTTGTGCACTGAGGACGGCCCTTTTATTATTAGGGCAACCCTGTCGTAACCGCGGCCTCTAAAAAGGGCCTCGGCATTATCACCACAGTCGGAACTACAATACTTTTAATGCTCATTGACTACACAAAAGGAATCATCAACTAAACTATTAGTTTCATTAGTGATCACTGATCACATAGTCTCAAATACATCTTTATCCTTGAAGCAGATTCTCGTACAACTTTGGTATTAACTATACTAATATATAAAAGTAAAGGGAAACAATTAAGAGTGAATCTATATTGATTACAATCATTAAACCAAAACTCTCAAAACTTAAGACACATTATTCATGGCCTCTGACTGCAAGTCGCGGCCTCTACTACTCTGCTCTTGAGTCTCTAATACTCGGCGACCTCTATCTTGAGGAAAAAAGGAATATAGAAAGGGATGCTCTCAAATAGCTCAACAAGGGTTAAATCAACTCCTCAACCCACCTGTCAATGTTAATATTAATAATAAATGATAAACTAACGAGGCAATGGAAATATTAAAGCAAGTATGCAAGATTTGTACGATATAAATAATTAGGAAAGAAAGAGTATGCATTTCCGACCCCTCACATTCCCCAATGACTTGTGGCTCAATCTCCCAAAGGTCCCAAACTCCACGACTTTCCCCATGGCTCTAACTCCCATGATTCGCCTACAAAATCCACGACCTATCTTTTTATAGCCTTGGTCCTCTTAACTCCACGGCCTTATTTTGGGCTTCTATTGACCCAGTCATGCTACAGATCGCAGTCTCCTCTCGATTAGCGATCTGCGGTCTGATGTTAGCTCCACAGCCTTGTCCGAGCTCTGCTAAGGTGCCAGCCCCATAGTTAAACTAGGCTCAATCTCCCTAAAACTAACTGTTTTGACCTCAAGCACTAAACAGGAGATCCTCAAACAAATAATCCATGATACCTCGGCCTGCTCAGAAGCTTCTGCGGCCTTACACCGAACCCCAATCTCACCAGCTCACTTAGGCACAATATAATAATATAATACTGCCTTAACCTCTGCGGCCTCAACAAGGACTTGGAACTTTTGATTTTCAAAAGTAAGAGATTTTAGTAAAACAATGATTTTAAACCCCAAACATCTTATAACTACCCTCAAAGATCAAAGGTAAAACCTACACTAAGATCCCATAAGGTGAATAAGAATATCCTCAAAGTCTCTTATCCTCCAACTCACAATCTCCGAACAAGAACCTTAAGAGAAAAAAAAACTCTAATATTAGGATCCAAGGTGAATAGTGATAATCCATGGCCTCCAACAAGCCCAGAAAACCCTAAAACTAGTAGAATTCGATAGCCAATAACCCAGTTTATGAGAATATAAAGTAAGGGCTCATCTAATTCAATAGAATAAAGGAAACTAGGGTTTTAATGAGAAAGAAGGATTAGGACAAATCTCTTACCTTAATTAATAGTTGTCTACCGCCGCCTCTAAAAGTTTCTCTTATGAACGGTGACCTTCCATCGCCTCTAAAGCACTTCTTTGATGAACAGTAAATGTTTGCTGCCTCCTCTCCGGCAACACCTTCCCTCTCTAAAAAAATCTCTCTCTAAAGTGGGAATATGAGTTTCTAATGGTTTTGGAAAGCGTTGCAACGGCTGGTATTTATAGGTTTTAATAGGGAATCTAGGTTTTCCTATTCGCTACATTCTTTTCTACAATTACATCTTTTAAAAAGGCTCCTAGAACCCTTTAAACTTGTTCCTTAAGTTATGATCTGATTGGGCCACGCCATCACCTCATGTGCTGGGCCTCCCGATCCATGCTACCAGATTCTTTAGCCTTTTTACTATGAGCTGTGTCCTCCCAGTAAATGCCTCGACTTATACATTTAAGTACATTACCAGATTCTGTGGCCTTTTTACTATGAGCCGTGTCCTCAGTAAATGCCACGGCTTATACATTTAAGGACATTGCCTCTCTAAGATTTATTTATGTGTGTGGACTCGTACTAGGTCGTGGTCTTCTCTTATGTCTTCCTATTACGCCGTGGCCTCCCGTAGAGTTGCGGCTTCTCAAGGGTCCCTAAGGCTGTAAATCGGTCTGGGTGAGCCGAACTTGGTGTTGCTCAGGAACTATATTACCCAGTGTTCTAAAAGGCGCACCTTGACTAGGCGAGCCTAGGCTTGGCTTGGGAGAAACGTCCCGCATTAAGCTTTTTACGCCTTATTCTTCGTAAAAGGCTTAAGGCGCAATTTTTTTAAAAACAAAAACAGTTTAGTGAAACAATATTGCCTTTTAAAGACTTTTTTGAAAAAATTGGACTAATATCTCATACAAAACAATCAAAAGACAAATGGTATCCCAAACCTCTTTGCCTCTCGTCCAAAAAACGAGTTTTTCTTTCTTTCTTTCTTTCTTTTCGTAGTATTTAAAAAATAGTATTTTAGTTTGCATATATTCGTACATATTTTAAGGTATATATATCATTTCAGTATTTTTAATAGCCTTGTTATAGTAAAAAAATGTTAAAAATGTATTAAAAAAGGCGTAAACGCCTTTTCACGCCTAAGGTCTGCCTAGGCTTCTAAGCCTTAAGGCTTGGCCTCCACGCCTCGCGTTTTTTGGAATCTTGATATTACCAACGCTCAAGCCCTAGCTCGACCCGAATTAATTTTTCCCACCTAAGCAAGAACTCGGCTCATAAATATTATTAGTTTCGGTCCCGATTTCGGGTAGATCCGATTTTAATGTCTTTAGTTAAGTTTGAATTAGTGTTTTTTTCCTTGTATTTTCATCATGGAGAAAATGTATATACTAAAATCTATTGATATTTCATAAAATAAAATATATAATGACGTAAACTACACGTCAATGGCTAAAAGAAATACACCAAACCCTAACTTTTAGAGAGAGAAACAAGAATTTCTTATATTTCAAATCAAAGCTATCTCCAAATAAAGAGTACATGGGTATTTATATGGGAGGAATTACTTGCTAGCCAAATAATTACCTAAAAGACTAAAAAGGACAATCATTAACAAAAATATACCTAATTAGTCCCAAACATGTTTGGAGGGTAAATAAAAGACATAAAAGGAAATAAAAGAACTAAAATAAAAGGACAATTAATAAGAAATACTAAAATAACCAATATGTCCTCATATGAGCCCATTTCCATCACTCTCCCCGGCTTCGAAAATCTTGTCCTCGAGCGTAGGAGATGAAGGGTCAAAAAGCAAGACAACCATCAAAGAGATCTCCACTAGAAAGAAGACCCATCCTCGGACACGTCCTTTGTACCGGCTTGCAAGAAGTCTATGGAGACTAGGAACACAACCCCAAAATGTCCGACTAAGAAAATCTTGGTCCAAGATTCCCGTGAGGAACCCCTTCAATGCTATACCGCAAAAAATTTCTCCGGAACGCGTATCAAGAGATACCCGAAATGGGTTTCCATACCCACCATCAATCACATGACCTCTAATCTCCATCTCAACCCCAAAAAAGATAACATCCGATTTAACCTCATCAAGATGATCATCCCCATGCTAAAAAAATTGGAAAGAAATCTCCCAAATCAAATATTTCCGGCTCGCGAAAGTGCGTGCGAGTCACCCAACCATCCACGACAAAAATGTCAAAAAAATCTCCAATACATAACCCAATTTCATCGTTTTGATCGTTCTTGGAATCAATCGGCTTGGGAGGGCACTTTTTGTCGTTGATTTCACTCGATTGGAGGATTGAAGGAGGAAGAATGATTGGATGAAGCAACCAATCTTGAACTAGCCGTTGGTAATCTTGAATGGAGCCTTGGGAATTAATCGGAGTGGAGATGTAATTTTTTATGTGTGGGGGCTGAAAAATTGTTCGGGTGGGGGCCCACGGGTTGAAGGAGGGTTTCGGGGTTCCGTCCGGGGTGGGTGAGGGGTCCGTGGGTAGCGTCCGGGATTTTGTAAGGGTTTGAGGGGCCGGAATGGGTAGGGTGGGTTAGGAATTGAATGGGCATGGGTTGGGAGGGTAGGGGAAGAGTCGCGGGGCAGGGGAAGGGTCAGAGTAGGGCCGGGGGAGGTGGGTTTCTGGGTTAGGGTAGTTGCTGCTGAAATTTCGGTAGGGATTTTGGGTTTCAAGGGTTACGACGGGGTTGGGAGGGTGGGATGGGGGGGGGCCTGCGATGGGGCGGAGGGGTAGGAGGAGGGAGGAGGGTTGTGGCATGTGTAGGGGCTAGGAGGGGCAGCAAGGGTTGGATGATGGTGTTGAAGCCCCTCGGCAGCTGGGTATGAGTAGTAAGGGGTAGGAAAAACTAGGGTTAGGGCTTCTACCCACTTTCTCGTTCGTTCTTGAATCTCCTCTTTTAGTTGTTTGGCTTTCTTGAGAGCCATTAATGTAGCGTACGATTTGTTGATACTTTACACACCGATTCACACGAACACCAATATTTGGAGCATCACCCGCTCTGATACCAATTTGACATAAACTACACGTCAATGGCTAAAAGAAATACACCAAACCCTAACTTTTAGAGAGAGAAACAAGAATTTCTTATATTTCAAATCAAAACTATCTCCAAATGAAGAGTACATGGGTATTTATATGAGAGGAATTAGTTGCTAGCCAAGTAATTACCTAGTAATTACCTAAAAGACTAAAAAGGACAATCATGAACAAAAATATACCTAATTAGTCCCAAACATGCTTGGAGGCTAAATAAAAGACATAAAAGGAAATAAAAGAACTAAAATAAAAGGACAATTAATAAGAAATACTAAAATGACCAATATGTCCTCATATGAGCCCATTTCCATCATATAATTATGAAATGTATTAAATTAAAATAAGGGAAATAAAAGTGAAAAACTACAAAGGCCTATTAAATTTCATATATATGACATTATTTGATCACTAACAAAGTCCTATTGTGACTTGAACAATTAATAAATCATATGCTCATAATGAGATTAACAATGAAATCACAAAATTGAAAACCACTTGTAATATAATGGATTATGACAAATGAACTTTTTATAAAGGTAGTAAATGAAATAAAACAGTGTAGCCTAATTGAACAATGTTTAATATATATATATATATATATATATATATATATTTATTTATTCAAAGTTCGGGCTTGGCCAGGTTTGGCTCAAACTCGACCCGAAATTCATTCGGGCTTTAAATTTTGGCTCAGGCTCGGCTCTGCTTTGCTCAAACTCAAATAAAGTTCGGCCCATAAATAATGGGCAGAACGGGCGGGCTTCCGGCTTGCTTGTCTCAATTTATAGGTTCAATCGTTACATTTGATGTCATAATGGAGAAGATTGAATTTATGCTGTCCTGTTTAGAGGAGTGCCCATTAGAGATTAATAGGGTTGTGAGATATATTCTATAAGATTCATTCCTTTAAGATTGGATTCCCCGAATGAGAACTATATTTAAGTCTTGGTGGGTATTCTCTAAAAGATATTATGACAAATGAACCTTTTTTTAGAAGTAGTAAATGAAACGAAACAGTAAAACCCAATTAAACAATGTTAACATAAATATGTTATATTAAATAAAATTATATATTTATTTATTTATAGATTCAAAGTCGGGCTTTGGGTCCAATTCGGGCTTGGCAAGGTTTGGCTCAAGCTCAGCCCGAAATCCCTTCAGGTTTGAAATTTTGGCTCAGGCTCGACTTTGCTCAAACTCAAATAATACTCGGCTCGGGGTTGTCCTGCTCAATTTATAAGCTTAATCATTGCATTTGATGTCATAATAGACAAATTCCCATTAGAGATTAGGGTTATGAGATATATTCTATATGATTCATTCCTTTGTGATTGGATTCCCCTAATGAGAATTATATTTAAGTCTTGGTGAGTATTCTCTAAAATATTAAAGAAAGATCGGAGAAAGGGTCATGAGAAGAAATCATCAAGAGTTAGAAGATTAGTTTTTTGCCTTACCTAAGCTATATATGGTCAGGCCATACCTCACTTAACGTACCAATAAATATACCCATTTTTTAAAATAGTAAAAAAATGTATTTTTTTAGCCAAACTTGGTAGATATGATTTTCGTAGTAAGGAGATTATCCACAAAAAAAATTATAAAAAAATTCAACTTGGAAGTGGATGAGATGATGGCAAAAATTTGAACGGCCGAAAATGCTCATATATACCCACTTTTCATTTCACCCATTTCCAGGTTGAATTTTTTGATTATTTTTGTAGACAATCTCCACATTATGGAGATCGTGTATACAAAATTTGGTCGAAAAATATATTTTATTACTATTTAAAAAAAATAGGTATGTTTATAGGTATGTTGCTAAGAGGTATGTTGGAGAGCCTGACTCTCTCTCTCTCTCTATATAGAGAAGGGCAGACTCCTGTGCACACGTGCTGGCGCATACCAATTTTTTTTAAAATATTAAAAAAAATAATTTTGAGTTGATTTTTTATGTGATATTTAAACATTTCAACGGACCCATATAAAAAAATCAGCTCAATAAAACTTTTTTTGCTATTCTTAAAAAATCAGTCAAACTTTCACAGCTTTTAAAGTGCTTAAAAGCTTCGAAAGTTTGACCGATTTTTTAAAAATAGAAAAAAAGTTTTTTTGAGTTGATTTTTTTTAATATGGGTCCCTTGAAATATTTAAATATCACACAAAAAAAACCAGTTCAAAAATATTTTTTTTACTATTTTAAAAAAATGATGTGCAAACTTAGTGTGCACAGGAGCCCATCTCTCTCTCTCTCTCTCTCTCTCTCTATATATATATATATATATATATATATATATATATATATATAAATTTTTGCAGTAGCGTAAAGAAGACAACAAATTTTGTGTTAGGGTTTCACTTGACCATATTGCCATTCTCCCAAAATTGTATTAATTTGTAATAAAAGAGATCCTTTTATATATGCCCAAGGAGAATAAAGACTAAAGAGCCCTACTATAGAAATGAGAACAAGCCGGAAAAATAATAATTATTGTATCACGTCGGATTTGTATCAAATTGTCAATCGGATTTTAATTTGGCCCTATGAAATTAGGAATTAGAATTGCTCATTGTTGTCGCTAGACACTAGTATAGAATAAATCTTGGCTAATTGATACTAATTACTAGCAATATAAACATCTGAGAGACAAGTATAGAGAGAAGGGGAAGAATCGGGTTCGACCGAAATTGGTGCCTATGTCCACGAGGGTTGTTCTATCTATTGATTATTGGGCAAACGCCATTAAAGAGTACAATTTATAAGCTATCAAGTCATGGTTCAAAGTCAAGGCCGATACCGCGACGATACGGCCGAGTTGACTAGGTATCGGTGCCCATTGATCCGAGTTTCGAGTTGAGTTTTCAATTATTGATGTGAATCGACCCTATATCGGTAATTTCTCGGTAGTCTCGGTGATATAGCGGTATAATCGGCCCATATCGACGATATCGCAGTAAAATCGGCCCATATCGGCGATATCGCGATGGAATCGGCCCATATCGGCGATATCACAATAGCATCGACCCATATCGATGATATATCGGCCGATATGGTATAAGTTACTAAGCATTAATCTCTCTCTCTCTCTCTCTCCCCCTAGTGTTTTGTTGGTAAGCGTGGTTATTTGGGGGGTTACGAAATGCTAATTGTTTTTTTAATTTAGTATGTTGTGTGTGGGTTATTTTGTCATCGTGTGGGTTTAATTTAGTGCGTTGTATATGTGCCAGTTTTTTTTTTTTTTAAATAATGCAAATGATCCAAATGTTATTTGTTATTATTTTTTATAATAATGTTCCCAATGTTATTTTTTAATATGTTATTATTTATATAAAAAATGTAAATGTTATTCTTTTACAAACAAATATGCAATTGTAATTATTGTAAAAATAATATTTGTATCTTCTAAACATTTGTAAAAATAATATTTGCATCCTTTATGTAAAAATAACATTTGCAACATAAGTAAAAAAAAATATTTTGCATCCTCTTTGTAAAAAAATAACAATTGCATCAATTTAAAAAAAAAAAACATTTGTTCCTTTAATAAAAAAAAAACATTTGCATTTGCATCCTTTTTGTAAAAAACGATTGTAAAAATAATGTAGTATTTTGTCAAAATCACTATTTGTATCCTCTTTGTAAAAAAATAACAATACTAAAAAAGAAACATTTCTATCCTTTTTAGAAAAATATAACATACTTAAAAAACACATTTGTATCCTCTTACTAAAAATAATAATAAGAATATAATAGTTGTATCCTCTTTGTAAAAAAAAAATTATCCTCTTACTAAAAAAGTAACATTTGTTTTTCTTTGTAAAAACATAATATTTGTATCCTCCGTGAAAAATAAACATTGATTTATTATGGAACATTGAATCTGGCAAGTTCGCAGCACGTCGATATAATCAATTGTACAATGTTATGCATATTACATGACAGTTTTAAACTTATTTGATTGGTTCACATTGTTAATCGTATTTTTTTAAAATTTTCTAGATTTTTTTCGGAATTTTTTGCGCTCTCTAAATAGTGTATCTTTGCGTATCGCCCGATACCGCGACCGAGTTGAAATCGAGTGATCGATACCGGGACCGATACTGAGACTTTGAGCCGTGTATCAAGTTCTCTCAAGTCGTTATCTAAAACCTCTCATGAGTTTCATGTGTGTTATTTATAGGCTGGTACAAGTGAAAGAAGAGAGGAACACGCATCTCACCTTTATAGGTGAAGTGAGAACACGTTTTAGAAGTTAGATGAGAGCATAATCACAAGTTAATTATTGGCACATGGGGAAGAATAATTGCATATCTTCTTTGGTTGCACTTGTATTAAGTTGTTGACGCCATCTACTTTGCGTGCTTCCTTCAACGGTGTTAACTAACGGAGTTATGGGGTTCTGTCAATCTTTGGCTGAGCCGAACACTATGCCGATCTCCTTAGGTGACCTAGGCTCCTTCAATATGTTAAGTATTCAGTTGGGTATGACTCTAATGCCATGTATCACCTTCTAATGGGTCCTGCTATATTTAGGGTATAACACTTATTTTGTTTTTTCTTGAACAATCATATGTTTTCTCCATCAGACCAAGAGGGAAATAGTTCAAACTGCCCTTTAGGGTAAGGCATTTCCAAATAGTTCAAACTAGCTTGGTATCTCACTGATGGCTCGGGCCCATCCTAGAATATGGCATCATTGGGGCTTTATATCTCTTTATTTTATTAAAAGGTAGACAACTTCCATCCCCCCCCCCCAAAAAAAACAACAACAAATCCTTTTAGGGATTCCATTCTAGAAAAAAAAAATTTATAGTCTGTCTCCAAGTTGTGACATTGACTTTCTCTAGGTGTACTATATATCTATGTAATCAGCATTTGAGGGATAGCTATGAATGATATCGAGAGTTTTACTCATTGGTTGGGGGTGAGTGTTATTTTGGTATGTTCCGTCGCGTTTGCTTTGCATTTGTGGAAGTAATGTTCCTTTGCTGGAATAGCAGATGGCCAACTTTGTATTTCTCCTTGTTAGCAATAAAAGTTTCGTTCTTGTCAAATATATAAATAAAAATATGAGTTGCATCACAAGGTTTGATAAATTCCTAACGAGGGTAGTTGGTACGTCAAACCTGATACCAATTGATGTAATTTAGTGAAAGCATAAAGTCGGCGACGAAAAAACTTTAGGGCTAGGGTTTCACTCAACCGTATTTTCATTTCTCAAAATTGTAGTGTTTTTAAATACAAGAGAGACCCAAAGCAAGGGAGCACAAAGACGAAAGATTCATTAGTAAAGAAATAAAACAAGCCCAAGAATATATAATTATGCTCCCGCATCATAGTTATTGATGTTATGGGTCCTTGTTGGGAGATGATTTCTTTAATGCATTATGCATATGAACCATAAAAAAGATGCAAGGAGATCTCTCTCATTATTAATATATTGTAGGCCGACATTAATCAATCCTTGGATTGTTTTCCTAAATGGGTTTTGTGTTGCATTAGATAATGTATTGTGTGAATTATGAAGCTATTATAGTTTTGCATTTATCAGGCTGTCTTAAATTTTATGAGCTGGATCCTCTTTTAAGATGTCAAAATTGCAAAAGTTATGAGATTTTGTATGGAATTTTAGCATTCAAACTAGATTCATGAAATATGTTTGATAGGTCATTCGCTAAAAGAAAAGCTATTATTAGATGCGGTATCTAACTTAGTGTCTTTGTATTGCAGCATGATCCCCATGATTACTTGGATGACTACCATGTAAGTAATCTCTCTCTCTCTCTCTCTCTCTCTCTCCCTCTCTCTCCCCCCCCCCCCCCCCCCCCCCTAATTGTATTTTAAAATTGGCCAACAATAGTGTTAGTTAAGACTTCTACGTATATATAACGATCTGGTTCCCTTTATTCTTTTTAACTTCTTAGAAATCTATTTAAAAATGAAACCAGACTAAGCGAATGCTAGTTGTATGATCAACTTGTCTTCAAAAAAACTTGAATGCGTTTGACATCCCATTGTCTATGCGCTGGATTGCAACGGATTGGAAAACAGAAGAACCTAGTTTCTTCTTCGTCTATTATTTTTTCTTTTCTTCCTTTGGTGTGTATAATATGCCTAAAAATCCCTCAAAGCTAAACGCATAACAAAATGAAAACATGAAGTTACCATCTTGTAGAAGTGCGTCTCCTGGGACTCTCTAACCGATTATACCCTCAAATGATAGGGAATAAAATAAAAATATATGAAAGATAATAATTAACATATTAACAAGAGATTTAATGGCAGCCAATTGATCACCAACAGGTAATGAAAAGTCACTTTCTCTTCTCGATAGAGAACATGATGTTCTAACCATCTCTCGCATCTCCAACTGCTTGCCTCCCACTCATTTGTATGACACTCAATCGAGCTACTCCATTGCCACCGAAAGAAATTGCAAGCCAAAGACATTTCTTTCATCATATGTGGGCCTCCCAGTTAAGATTGCTCTCAAGTTTGGTTGTGATCTATAAGTAGATGTCATTCCAATATATGTAAGACTCTTCATTCTTCCTTTATTTCAAGTCCTTGATGCCTACTCTTTCTTTGCCAATATTTTATGGTGGATTCCTTCTCGATAGAAGATCCCATAATAGCTTTACATACATACAAATTGCTTACCTCGGCTCCCTTAAGTACCACAAGAGAACCCATTACTTTCGTAGCTCCACCCTCTGCTGCAATCTTGTAATGATTGGAATCTAGCACACGCAATGAAACAAGGTTCCTCGGATCCGGAACGTGTTGCACATCGTATAATGCTTACCCATCCTCCGTTGGAATAAAATCACACTTCCATCTCTCTGTAAGAGGAGAAATTTTTGTTGGCACGACGCATATGAATCAAGAATATAAATGTTGATAATGACTCAGCAGAATACGTGGTTAACATGAACATGTACTCCATGCCCTTCGAAACACTTGTTATAGTTACCATCACTGATGTTTCTTGATCTTCAACCTTCTCTTTGTCTTTCTCATTCTTCTCCCTTATTATGGAATAATGTACAACCATATGCCTAATGTCATGACAATAATGGCACTCCTTATCCTTGTGAACTCTTGACCTTGACTTGGAGCTCTTTTAACTCAATTTGTTCTCTTCACAACTACACGGTAGCTTCTTTGTCACCATCCACCACTTTTTCTCCTATTCTCATTGGAAAGAAGGATTGTTGCGACTGACAGTTCTTTTTCCCCGCACATCGTTGTAGCGACCAAGTACTCATTCCTTTCGAGAAGCAACGTTCAAAGAATTCAACGTTGTCTGTTTTCTTCACCCTTACATCCATATTTACTCATGAGAGATGATTATTAAACTCATTGAGGTGATCTTGAATCGAAATACCTCCTATACCAAAATAGTGGAACTCCTTGGTCCCGAGTAGGGCTTTTCAAGAATTTCTCAAATCTCCCTCGTTGACTTGACGCACTCGTCATCACGTTATTGACGAGTCAAGTGCTTACCGTTGTACCAAGAGCTATAGCTATTAGTAAAGGCGCAACTTTACTCCCAATATACAATAGGTGAGTCTGCCCTATGGAGTCCAAATCCAACGAGCCTCAATCTATTTAGGTTAGAATATGCTCCTTCATCATTATCCCCACTTAAATAGGTTGCCCCCTTCATCATTATCCCCACTTAAATAGGTTGCCACTCCCACGACTCAAACCAATGTCCTTGCTCTGATACCAAATTATGGGTCAACCACTTACCGTTGTACTAAAAACTATAGCTATTAATAAAGGCGCAACTTTATTCCCATATAAAGTAGGTGAAATCTGCCCCATGGAGTCCAAGCCCTGGAGCCTCGGTCTATTTAGGTTAGAATATGTTCCTGCATCAGTTATGCTTCATTTCTTTGACAAACATGATTAGACTGAACAACAACTTTCATGTCAAACTTCTTCTAATTGTCTTCCTTTATATAGTTGTTCTTAATCAAGGCTTCGATCAAGTCTTTTTTTTTTGACAAATACATCCCATCAAACTTCTCATCGTACATCCGACAAACTTAATTTACAACCTAAGCTCTAATTCCAATTTGTTGGTCGGAAGCACGTCTCCTGGTCCCTCTGAATGATTAAACAACACTTGCAAATGACGTTGGACCAAATAGAGAATAAAGAACACACAACATGATATTATGCGCTTTACTTTCAAAAGAGGGATATGTCCATAGGAGATGACGATCAACAACTTTTTGGTTCTCGTTACACAATGCAACGTCTCCCCCAATCAAAATTTTGAACACTCAAATTGAATGAAACATGAACTCTGCTTTCAATAAGTTCACTGTAGAGTATAATTTTCTCCAAAAAGAAAATTTCACATCAAATGCGATCTTCACAACTCAGTCTGGGTGATGTATTTACAAGACAATATAGAGGCACCCAATTGTGCATTTCTCTGTGCTCTAAATGGCTTTAATAACCCCGCGACTGTACTGTGGTCCAACGACTAATGGATGTGGGAATGAAGAAATCAAATCTTACAAAAATTGGGCCAAAACATAGCCTGCCGCAACCTTATCCAAGTTCATCAATCCTCCTATTGCTGAAGTCTGAAAACTGAGCCGAAAAGTTCTACATTTACAAGCTTTAACAAATGAAAGAATACAGGGAAAATGAAAACAGAATAAAAAAAATCAACCAATGTGAAAAATCACGGTGCAACAATACAAGATCTTGGGATGTGGAAACATGTTATGAGTTTGTAGCTATCATATAGAGTTTTGTGGGATGTGGATACTATGACAAACTTTTTTGCCACTAGTTTAAACATATCTAATCTGTTCTTTTTTTTCTCTTTAAAACAAAACAACCAAAAACAAACAAACGAAAACTAACATTATCTTGTTCTTACAGGATGAGCTGTGAAAAGTGTTTCTAGTCATTTCGGTTTTGAATCCGCCAAAGAGAACAACTGTGCTGCATTGCTAACTCTGCATGGAGTATCTGTTATTTGCTGTTGATAATTTTTGTGCTGAATAGATTGAATCATTGGGGTTTGTGGGCACCCTATAACTCGTGTTTAACTGAAAATTTATCCAAGGGTATATTATATACAATGCCTTAAAAATGAGGTGCTTCTAATATGTTTTGTATTCATATTTCTTGGAGGGATAACTCTATATGCCGCTATCATTTGACTAAGTACAATCAATGGTTAAATGGAATTTCAACTTTCCATATTGAAAGATCTTCAACTTTTCCCCTTATGCTTGCCAAAACCTATATAGCTCAAATTGATTGTGTGTTTATGGAAGACCTAGATTGAAGTTGAAAAATTGTTTAGTTTTTGTCGTTCAATTTTGAACTAATTGCACCGATTCATGCGTAAACAACAGAAAACAGTGTATTGTTTGATAATCTGTGTCATGAACTTTGGTACACTGTTCAATTGTCATTCCTTGGGAAAAACATGGTTGTAATTGGATTGGAATAATGACCGGGTCACCAACTGCATCGTTCTCTTTTAAGGTTATTTCGTGCTTTTATAGAAAATTAAATCTGATGCAGAATAGGGATGGCAACCTCCAAAATACAACGACTTTAAACTCTCAATTTTGAGAGAAGCCCTGACACCTGGGAGCTTGATACATAAGTTTTTATTTACAGACATTTTTTAATAGGTCTTATCTATAACTTCAATAGGTCTTCTTCATACATGTTGTGAATATTCATTACGTCTGTATTTGGGTATCCTAATTCCATGATTTGGAATTGGAATTGAGGGTTCGTTTGGCAATCCAATTCCAAAGTTTGGAATTGGAATTGGAAGGCCAATTTCAATTCCGTGGAATTCAAATTGGCCTTTCAATTCCAATTCCAAGCCTTGGAATTGGGTTGCCAAACGTGCCCTGAGAGATTTTCCATGATTTGGAATTGGAATTGAAATTGAGAGATTTTCCATGATTTGGAATTGGAATTGAGAGATTTTCAGTTCAAAATTGGAACTAATTTTTTTTCAATTTTAATTCTATGGCATGAAATTGGAGTTTTCAAACACACCCTACATGTTAACAAATATGACCTAGAAACAAATAGGACTTGTTGGAACAGAAATATCATTTTATATCATAGGGCTTATTGAATTATATACTTAGTAAATGGGATTAAATGGTAAAAAAACTCCTTTTATTATGTTGGGACTAAAAGTTCCAAAACACCAACACAATCTGAACGTTGTGGGAAACATGATAGAAAAATAGGGAGACCTAGTCGAGAAAGAATTTGAATGGATTTAAAAACTGCTCTATCAATTCATTTTTTTAATTCTCATACAGTAATAATTGATATTTTCTCCATTTTTTTGAATTAATTAATAATCGAAATTTCTGCAAAAAATAAATTGATAAACCCTCTATAAAAAATATTTTTTCATTCAAATTGAGCACCTCATGACTCTTGGACTTGGGTCGGGTGGGCAATCGGTTCGCACGTGTGGATCTTTGGGAGAAAAGTTCAACCCATGTAGGACCTATTCCTTAAAACACTTGGGATGCCCCATGGGGGCACCAAACCCCCAAATGATTGATTACGCCTTAACCTTTGACGTGGGAGGAACCAAACATCAACAACACAACCCAAACTCCAAATGTGACTTCGATATTAAAATATTCAACACATACACTTTAGCCTTCTGATTATATTATAACGTTCTGTAAATTATGAAGATGCTTGTACAATATCGGAGTGGGATGACATACATTTTTTGTCACCCAGTTGAAAAGTTTCGGACTTCTCAAAACTACAATTATGAAAACTTGTACAGTTTTGGATTGTCGGAGCCACAGGTTAGAGCATCTACACTGGTGATCATTCCACGAAAGGGATAATACAAACTAGCTGGACAGTTTACCTTTCGCCCGGTTGGCTGGTTAATAGTGGTGGAGCTTCCTACGAACTTATGAAGTTCGTTGGAATTGATACAGACTTCTGTTATTCGTAGCAATTCCTGCGAACTTCAGAAGTTCGTAGGAACTCCCAACGGCACTGTAACGGCTAACTCTCAATGCATCAATACATAAATCCCTCTCACGCAGACCTCCATCTCCACCTCTCTACTGCATAAACTCTTGTGCTTCTTCTTCCTCAATCCAACATTTCTTTTACCCCAAAATTAAGTACCTCAATTCTATATCAACAAATATCACCAATGCAATTTTTTTATTTATACATTATGGACGGAAAAAGATGGAAAAATATTTAAATATCGGCAAAAGCAAGAAGCACGGATCCACGTCAACGGCAAATTCTTCTCAACCTCCGACGAGTGTACCTGTTAATCCCGTGTACAAGCATTACTCCCGTATTTACGATGGGGATACACACGCGTCTGACGGGCAGACGCCCATTATAAACGACAATATATATGAATTTCGGGGTAATTGGGCGGGGTCAATGAAATTATATAAATTGATCGGAGAAAATAAATCGACGATAAAAGATCTTATCGCCGGTGCCGGTGTAATGTCCAATATATTTTCAAGGGTGATGCCGAATTCCGACCAGTGCATTGTGACGACGATGATCGAACGTTGGTGGGACACGACACATACCTTCCAACTGCCGTTTGTTGAAATTGCGTTCATGCTTATGGACTTCATGATGCTTTTCGGTATTATTTATTTCGTATTAAATCCCTTATTTAATTTTATTTATATTAAATTTAAATAATTTGAAGGTGTAAAAATAATTATCATATTATTTGTATATATGACGTGTATTGTTAATTTTTGTACAGGTATCCCGATTGGGCAAGGGTTACCCATCTAAATTTGCCGATAGAAAAATACACAAATTTTCAAAATACCGTGAACGAATTTTCCCCCTAATTCATATAGAACGATTTTCGGGTGTGGGAATTCCGGTTGCTGACCTTAAGAAATACATTGTCAATTTTGTGAATCAACCGTACCTTCTCGATGACATGATGCCAGTCATAGCTTGAGCCTTTTAGTTTTATGTAATTGACAGTTTATTCTTTCCAAATGCCATGGCGGACCTCGGGTATTTACATTATTTGGAGGACGTTGCGGCGATTGACACCTACGATTGGGGTTCGGTAATTTATGCCCGTATAATATGGTCAATGGACAAAGCGAGCCGACGGTCGTTAACTAGTGTCGAGTGAATGTGGCAATTAATAGAGGTACAATTTATAATATTATTATTTAAACGTTTATGCATTATATATTTAGTTATAATAAATGTACATGTATTCTAATCTATTTAATTTATCTACATATATTATAGTACTTACATCACAAGTATATGGCGACCGCATGTCCGATTATCATTGATCCGACTGTAGATGTATGGCCCCGAATATTTCGTTGGTCAAAGTCGAACAGGAGTCGGGCAAAGGGCGCACATCGATTTAATATATCGGGCAACCAACATCAGCTTGAGATGCGGTCCCCTGAATATATCATATGGAAGTCGTACGAGATGTCGATGTACCGGCATAATGATTTCATCACATACGCACATCATTTATCTGGGTTGCGTATGATTTTTTGGGATCCCTTATTTAAGGGATTTTGGTACTTGGGCAACCGGGGGTTTCGACAGTTGACGGACTAGATTTGTATAGCAAATAACTTTCTCCGAAATTTGAGCTCAGTCCCGCAATCCGAATACCAATCCGCCCTTGCCTAGAATTGGCCTGTTGCAAATGCCCATACATCAGTTGTGACCCAAGAAGAGTATGATACATACTGGAAAGCAGTTGCGGAGGGGCCCTTACTTCCGGTGATGGCACGATATGTTAACGTTGATTTGATTGGGGTTGGGACGGTGGCACCATCAACACTGCGCATCCCATGGGTGCCAGCTACAATTAACCAGCCATCTGAGTATCATACACAGTTTGCATCGGCTGACCCTACACAAATACATGCGCCTAGGCAGAGTTGGACGGTAGACGTCGGCCTTCCGCAGGGTGCTTCATACGAAAGAAGTGTGTCGCGACCTGAGTTCCCAACGAACGCTCCCCCAGCCCATGCGTTGTCACAAATAGAATGGCGTTCTTCATTCATTGACGCAACAGATAATATTTCCGGTCTCCGTCATTTACTCCTTACTGAGACTCGAGAGCATGATAATAGGATTGCGGAACTCGAGTGACAACTTGTTGCCTGTAATGTGCGTGGTACTGGTCCTACCGTTAGTGGTCCGAGCTACACCCGTGAGGATGTTTACGTACCTCAACCATCTCACCCATACGCGGGATATCAAACGCAATAGAGTTGGGGCAACCATATTGGCGACGATCCGATGTTGGGGCAGCACGTTGATTTCGATCAGGATTATGAATTTGGGCAGGGGCCATCTTGATTGTATTTTTTTATTCTTTTTATTTTATTTTGTATTCATATTATTGTATTGTATTCAATTTATTATTATGAATTCATTTGCAGCAGACAATTTATTTGTATTGTATTGTATTGATGGCACACTACCGATGGTACACAAATCGATGGCACACTGACCGATGGCACACTAACTGATAACACACTAAACTAATAATGATTACATGACACACTAACTGATGGCACATAAATCGATGGCACACTGACCAATGGCACACTAATCGGTAACACACTAAATCGATAATGATTACATGGCACACTAACCGATGGCACACTAAACCGATAACCGATTAAAATAAGATGTCGGCACACTACCCGATAATATATTTATGATGATACTCTAAGAATTGGTTGGTCCAACATCTCACCTATAAATATACAGTTTCAGTTGGGTATTCCTCCACAAATCGAGTTATACTTCCTTATATCATAAACCTCATAATGCATAACTATGAGTACATGCTTGACGAAGATTCACCCTTTTTAACCCATGTTCCCAAGAAAACTCTGTCCAAGCAAAAACTTTTGTATTTTAACTGGTCACCACCTAAAGAGGTAGTGCGATGGGATTACCTCTCAACTGGAGGGAAAAGTATGAAGCATCACGTTGCAAAGAAAAAAGGTAAGGCTAAAGCGTCAACATAAGCTGTTGCTGAACATTTAGCGGTAACGCGCAGTAATGTTGAACGAGTGTTGACTAACTTAAGGATCTATCAAGATCCCCATGGAGGCAGCTGGTTTGGCGAGAAAAGGATTTTTGAAAACATTCCTATATGCACGCTACATTCTTTAGGCGACGTTAATCATGTTATGAAATGGTTAACGCTGACAAAAGGAAATATTCCATGGGATGATCATTTGAAATGGCCTAGGTTATTTGATAGGCGTTGTGATTTGGAGTGCTACTGCCATTGGCACGGTTTACCCATGCCACAAACAAAATCGGCTAGATTTTGTAAAGATCCAAACAAAGATAATAAAATTGTATACATTTATTGCAATGCGAAATAGCACTAATGGAGAAAAGTCTAGAGCGGTGGCATGCTAAATATGTGATAAATACTGAACTTGAAGATCCAATGTATGCATCAGATTTGGACTTTCCGGATTACAAATGGGTCGAGTTGGACATGGATTTAGTACATCATCTACCAACAATGTTAGTGGGGGATGAAAATGCCTTATGTTGTGTTCCATGGTTGCCTAGGAAGTAATTGTAATCACTAGACAAATCAGTCATTACTATGTAATGCACGTTTCTATGTGAATCACGTTTCTATTTTATATAAATGTAGTAGTTAAAATATATTGAAGTAGTTATTTTATATAGCACATATACAACGATAATAGTAAATGCATACAGTTACTATAAAAAAATGTAGTGGTTAATAAATATTGAAGTAGTAATTTTATATAGCACATATACAACATTAATAGTAAATGCCGACAATAATTACAAATAAATGTATTAGTTAATATATATAGAAGTAGTAATTTTATATAGTAAATATATAGAGGTAATAGTAAATGCATACAGTTATTGCATATAACTGTAGTAGTTAATAATTCTTGAAGTAGTAATTTTATATAGTAAATATAAAGTGGTAATAGTAAATGCATACAGTTACTATAAAAAAAATATAGTGGTTAATATATATTGAAGTAGTAATTTTATATAGCGCATATACATCATTAATAGTAAATGCAGACAGTTATTACAAATAACTGTATTAGTTAATATATATAGAAGTAGTAATTTTATATAGTAAATATACAGAGGTAATAGTAGATTCATACAGTTATTACATATAACTGCAGTGGTTAATAATTATTGAAGTAGTAATTTTATATAGTAAATATACAGAGGTAATAGTAAATGCATACAGTTATTACATATAACTACAGTAGTTAAAAATTATTGAAGTAGTAATTTTATATAGTAAATATACAGAGGTAATAGTAAATGCATATAGTTATTACATATAATAGTAAATGCATAAGTAGTTAATATGTTAATATATTACATATACAGAGGCATAGATGGGGACACATTCCATTATTTTCTGCAGGGCACACTTTCCATAGTACATCAGATTGGCACACTTACCAATTCCTACTAGCACGATTATAATACAACTTACCAATGCCAGTTATGGGGTACAGAAATGCCAATAATGCCATTAAAAAAATATGTAGGGAACACTTACCAATGCAAGTAATGTCAATAAAAAAAATATTGCCTTCAGTCTCTGTTTAGATAATTATAAATAGAAATATAGTGCATGAAATATTATAATATAACTTCTTACATTTCATAATTATTTCAAGGAAAAAACATCATGGATTACTCCAGTTCTAGCGATGAGGGATGAAATCTAATGCTTCAGTATGCTCAATTTAATGAGGGCGCATCATCAGATGATTCAGATGAGGAGATGATAATATGCATGGAGATTACACGTTGTATTGCAGAAAAAAATATAATTCGAGATGGGAAAGAACTCGAATTTAAACGTCGAGTGAATCGAAGGAGAAAAAGGGGACACAAATCACTATGGAAAGATTACTTTGGTGAAGATAAGGTATATAGCGAGTATTTCTTTCAGAGGAGATTTAGGATACGGTATTTCGTTTTCAATCGCATCCTATATTCTATTTGCCAGTACGATAACTACTTTGTATAAAAGTATGACGCGTGCGGTCAATTAGGTTTAAGATAACATCAAAAAATTATGAGGGCTATACGACTCCTCTCTAATAGAGGATCTCATGACGTATGGTCTGAGCAGTATGCAATGAGTGAAACAACTCTATTAGAAACTGTTATTAGATTTACTGAGGCAATTGTGGCCGTATTAGGTTTCGAGTATGCGAGAAATCCGACAACAGGCGATGTCACCAGGTTACTCGAACAAAATGCAAGTCGAGGATTTTTAGGAATGCTAGGGAGTATAGATTGCATGCATTGGCAGTGGAAAAACTGCCCCACAGCCTGGCACGCTCAATATAGTGGTCGAAAAGAATCTCCAACTATAATCCTAGAAGCGGTTGCCTCGTACGACCTATGGATTTTGAAATCGTTCTTTAGGGTTCCTGGCTCTTGCAACGATATAAACGTCTTGCATCGATCTAACGTCTTTCGAGAATTACGCAATGGGACTGCACCTCCCGTTAATTACAATGTTAATGGAAATATATACGATATGGGGTATTACCTTACTGATGTCATGTACCCTCCATACGCAACCATCGTTAAAACTTTTAAGAACTAACATGGCCTATCACAAAAATAAAAATTATTTTGCAAGAAACAAGAATAGTGTAGGAAAGATGTCGAACGTGCTTTTGGTGTAAATTATGGAATAGGGCATCCTTAGCAACCATAATGAAATTTTGCATTATAATGCACAACATGATTATTGACGATGAACGTAGAGACTATCCCTGGCAAAATGAAAACGAACAAACTGATCCCATACCTAAAATACTACGGGGGCAAACTAATTTTTACGACTACCTAACGCGGGATGCAACTACACATCAACAACTACATGATGATTTAGTGGAGCACATTTGGAACACCAACGGTGATGACATGGCCGATTAATGATTATATAGTATATGTGTATTTGAGGGTTTCTATTCTCTTTATACGATCACTTTTTACATTGTTCTTATATGGTGTGCATCAAAATAATATAATATATGCAATATTTCTTATGTAATTATTTTGAATAGCATGCTTCAATTTAGCACACAATAATACAACAATTGCAACACATCTTAAAATAAAATAACATTTATTAAAATAACATTACACTTCTTATAACACTAAAATTGACATTACATTTATTAAATAACTAAAAATTAAACAGGCCACACACTTAACATACTAGTCAGCATTGTTTGCACCAGACATACCGAAATCAGAATTCGACGAGCCGACAGTGTTTGACATAAGCTCAACAATCGCAGCTTCCGTCACAGCTACCATATTTGAGAGGTTGGTGTACCTTTTCACATGGAATTGCTATTGTAGCTCGTTCATTTTGGTCATATCCAACTTCATGATGTACGACTATTATCGTCCTAGACGCACAAGCTGATCTTGTTTTCTTGTAATTTGATCAGCTCTTTTCATCTCAATGAAAGCATCCATTTGAGAATCAAATTTCATGGCTTGACTTTGCTTCCACTCTTGATTACTTTTAAACA
This sequence comes from Sambucus nigra, assembly GCA_949130495.1. NCBI lineage: Eukaryota > Viridiplantae > Streptophyta > Magnoliopsida > Dipsacales > Adoxaceae > Sambucus > Sambucus nigra. Next base: position 690,741,695 of record OX422209.1, read on the forward strand.
TCTCGGTGAATTCTTCTCAATGTTTAAGGACCGTTGTGTTACAATCAAGGCTGTCAGAACGGGCACGTTGACGGGCTAGTTGTTTTTCCCCTTTCTGCATGGGGGTCTATACGGTACGTCACGTACACCAGGACCGTTCTCCGAGTCTACAGGCGTAGGGTCATTGTTGTTTCACGTTGTGTTCTTCAAATAAAATTTCGGTAACTCTTTCAAAATTTGGTAGCATTTATCAAACATGGATTGTTTGCTTGTTTCCATGTGACATGCCTCGCGACGTGGGCCTTTGTAATCTCATCGAACTCGTTATTTCCGCTTCCTAAATTCTCTATTTATTGAAACAATTTCGCAACGTATATTATTACACGAGACGCAATATGATTGTAGCGTGTTGAAAGCATAGTCCTCGTACGTTGAATATAAATTTCGGCGTGTTGTTATATTCATTCATTACAGAATCCCAAAATGTTCCATGCGATATCGAGTTGCCTTCAATACCACGACTTGTATATTTATCATATATGGTACATAATATTTCGTCTTCGATAGGAGTCATATTCTATTTTCTAGAAGTATTAGAATTTATAGGTTGAGATGAAGACATATTGGCCGGTAATTGAAATGTATAGGGAGATAAAACGGATCACTTGAATATTTTTTTTGGGAAAAAATTGGATTGAATGGAAGAAAAATGAGAGACATATTGGGCTGAATATATATAGTTGGGATTTGAGGGGAATGAAGGATGGCATTATATAGGAAAATAAGGGATAACGACCGTTTGTTATTACTGTGGTAAACATGTTTCCTATGAACTTCTGAAGTTCGTAAGAATTGCTACGAACAACTGAAGTTCATACCATTTCCTACGAACTTCAGAAGTTCGTAGGAAACATATACAAAATTCTGTTACCCTTTTGTATATTTGCAGAACCTATGCAAACTCAACTGCAGATTCTCCACGTTTTCCCTCACCATTGTCATCGAACCAATTTGTATCAATTTGCAAACTTTCCTTTGCTGTTGTTGTTTTCCTCCACCATTGTACATGCTCTTAAAGTCTTGGAGGCGTTAATGGTTTGTTTTGCACTTTTTATGATTGATTTGTACAAGTATTCTTGACGAATTTTGGATTTTTTTGTGTTAAATCTAGAATGATTACAAATATGGATGTTAGTGTATTACTATTTGCTGCAAAAATATGAATATATGTAGGTTTTTGTGTAAATCTGTCTAGTTTATTTGAAAATTTATCAAAAAATTATCTTAGGAAAGCTAATGAATAATTGTGGAATATATTTAGGTGTTTTTTGTTTTAACCTCTTAAGTTTGTATCTAAACCACTGAGATTTAAGATGTATCAAATAGTATTTTTTTTAAAATGATTAAGAGACTAATGAGTATTTTTAGCCCTGAATGATTAAGAGGTAAATGTACCTCTGAAGTCTGAATCTGTGAGGTAAGGTAAAAGTGTACTTCAGATTCATATGAAAAAATAAACGCATTTGATCCAAATTTTAAATCTTAAAAATATATTTCACTACACAAAAATTTTGTTATACTTAGCATCTCCAGCAGTAGTGTATAATTTTAGTGTAAATTTCTAGTGTAAAGTAGGTTTAAAATTATACACGCACTCCAATGAATTTCATTCAACTGGAAGTGTAAAAATTAAAAAGACCAATAACACACCAACACAAGTAACATACATAAAAAATAAAAAATAAAATATTGAATATAGATCTTGTTTGATAGATCTCAACGAATGCTTTTCATAAATATAATTTTTATAATAATCGGATATATAAAATAAAAGATATATCATTTTAAAGTTTTAGATGATCAGAGAAAGATGATGTGGCGATGTATAATCAAAGTATATTTTGCACCTTCATTTTACACTTAACTGAATTGTCATTGGATTTTACACTATTATCGGAGCATGTTTTTTAAATCTAGTATAAACTTTACACTAAACCCACTTTTGCACTATTGTTGGAGATGCTTTAGTCGAGATCAAGCCACCCTTCTTGGAGCCTTAGACTTTAAGTTGAGGTAATTGGTACCAAGTCTCATTGACTTTGTAAATGATGCAAGAGATCTTTTGACTGGGTCAATGCTGTCAAATGTCTTATTTTGTCAACTTAGTGCATTAAAATGACCAAAATACCCCCCAAATATCTTTGACAACAACTACATTATTTTTTTTTAAAAAAAATTATTGGATCTTTAAAAGTTAACTTAAAATCTATAAATTCAAAATTCACAAAATTTATATATGTGGAATGAGTGGTATTAAAGGCACCATCAAAATTTAAACCCGACACCACAAGATGAAAAAAGTGATTGGATTGTGTCACCCACACTACACTTAAAAAATAAAAATAAAAATGAAAAACCAAAAAACCAAAAAAAAAAACCAAAAAAACCATTCTCATCAACCTCGACTCCCGCTCAAAGTCTCGGTAGAACCCTACCAAATTCCATTGACACCTGAAGCAAGTAACCTTCACTACAAGCATTATAGAACTGTTTAGAAGTTGTTATTATCCCATAAAAGTCATTTAGAGGTATATTTAAAGTCAATGGATCACCCACCAAAGAGGTTCAACAATGACATACAAGCAACCAGGGGGATCAAACCCGAAGATAAAGTCCAAAACATGTCCTCTAAAGGTATATAATCATAATTCCATGCTTATTTAACATTATCAAATATTTTTAATTGAAATGGAGGGGAAAAAGCTGACGTTCCAACTTCATTCGATAGTACTGTGCCTGAAAACGATGACGGATTTTGGCATTGTATGACATAATGAATCTAGTTTTAATTGCTAGGCTCCATACGAAATTATAGTGCCGAGATGTCTGACTCCATTTAGCAGAGACATGCCGACACGACATCAGACCACCGACTCAGCACCACAATGCCGCCATATTCTTAATCTCCCAGTCACTTGATGCCGATTGAAATCGGTTTTAAATGCTAAGTTCCATTCGATATTATAGTGCCGAGATATCCTACTCCATTCAGAAGATATATGCCGACACGACATCAGACCATCGTCTCGACACCATTGATGAAACGTCTTTTGTGTGTATGTCGTTGTTGTAAAGACTCGTCAATAAAAAATTCCTTTGGACCTACAAAATATACTAAAATATGTACATGGCAAGTAAGGGGTATCAATCCAATTTCTTAGTGTGGACAAGAGTAAAATAAAGACTAGTATGGTTTTTTAAAACAATGGTTAAATGAATGTTTATTTTAACTAATTATGTGCTAATATATGAACTAAAGTAATAAATAAAAACTAAAATAAGAGATGAGTGAGGTGAATAAATGTGAGAACAAATAAGAGATGAGATTTTACCATGTATATTAACTGTTTTAATTAATTAATTAATTTATTTAAAATGGCCTAAGATAATAATAAAGCTACAAGTCAACTCTCAACACAAATGTAATTTCGATATTACACTTTTAGAGAATTAATTTTAAAACCTTCACAAACTCTCAAAAATTAGAATTAAACCCTCTTTAATAAATTACCCGCTAGGACAAACCTATTAAAAGTGACTTAATCCTTAGAAAAATCAACTATTTAGAGTTGAAATTTAAGATATAATATTACACTTGAGAAAAATCTATCTATTGTTTGATTTCAAAATGAACATTATATCTCAAATTTGATTTTCTCTCGAAAATTATTTACTCTTTTTCGAGGCGTAAATTAAAAAGTGAAAGTTCAAAGCTAATTTTCAAAGGAACGTAAAAAATAAATAAAATAAAATAATTAAATTAACATTAACAAGGGTTTCATCTCAACCCTTGAATGGGGGATTTAGCCTAACATGTGAAGTATTTTTACATATGAAATGTAAATACACTCCATTAGAGGCATAAAAGAAAGAATAAAAGATAAAAGAGAACAATAAAAAACTTGCGAGAATAAAAGATAAAAGAGAACAATAAAAAACTTGCGTTTTTATTTAACCTCCAAGCTTAGGTATTGAAGAACACCCTCAAATCTGAGTTTACAATTATATTCGAATCTCGGAATTATAGCTCACAAACTCATAATTTGTATCTCGGGATATAAATTCTCTCACACAATTCTCTAAAAAAATACAAAACAAATAATTAAAAGATTACACTAAACTAACCTAAAATTAAGCCTACAATTATAAACTAGAAGAGTGTCTTCTCTCTGCAAAATTGGCTCTCAAAGATAGAAAACAATATTACAAAAGAAGAAAGAAAGAAGATTACATGTACAATGGATGAAATCTTAATGCACTTGCTAAAAATTACAAACCCTCCCATTATAAATTTGTACATAAAAAAACACATACTAAAGAGATAAATTTTGCCACTGCTCTATATTGAAATATTTGCTAAAAATACAAACGCTCTCTATAGAGTGATGGATCATAATTTATATCCCAAGTTTAAAAACTAAAATGAAGTTTCTTTTTACAATTTTTTTCTTTACTAAGTAACAATCTCAAAGAGAGAAAAATTAAATACAAAATAAGAAAGGAGAAGAATATCTACAATATGTAAAATGGGTGAACTCTCACATACTCCTTAATATTTGAGATAAATCTACTCAAAAATTATAAACAACCCCTACAAGATTTGAATCTAAGTATATATTCCTCTAAATGAACTCCCAATGCACTATTATATATTTGGAAGCATTTGTTAAAATTACAAACACTCCCATTATATACTTGTACATAAAAACTCATTCAAAAGAAATAAATTCTACCACACCACTATATATTGAGATATTTGCTAAAAATATAAACATTCTCTATAGAGTGATGGTGAAGATTTTATCCCTTATTAAAAACAAAAAATGAAGATCTTCAAAAATGAAGACTAAAAGCCCCTTTTATAAGTAGAAAGAATGACTTAAGTGCACAAATGGAATTTTACAAAATGATGATTTAATTAATTAAATAATAAAAAGGGGTATGGGCAAAGTATATTTTATTTAAAAAAAGAGGGCTGCTGATAAGAGAGCATGGGAGAAATATTAAAAATTTGGTTTCTTTTAAAAAATAAATAGAAAAGAAATGAGGAAGAATGGGGGGTTTTGTGGAGAAATGAATAAAGAATTAAAGACATGGGGTAAAAAGTAGAATATAGAAAAGTGGATATCGGCTGATGGAGGGAAGGAAATGGCACGCGTGGGAGGAGAAATTTGAGCAAAGATAGAAGGGTCCTGGCGCTGTCATTTGGCGCCCAGTCTTAATTAAAAAAAATGGTAAAAACTCCCCCCCCAAGTTTCGAACTAGCGACCTACGGTGGCTTAGTAAAAATATTTCTATGAAGAAGTTATAAAGATTTGTGCAAAACCAAGCATACCACTGGGACATACGGTGGCTTAGTAAAATTAATGCCTGAAATAATATATGACCCTTAATAGAAACTAGTTTCCAATAATTATACTTTAAACCCAAATCTTTATAACTTCTTCATATGACCTCCAATCGATGCACTGCAAGAACCAACGTGACCTAAATTTTGATGCCAATAATATTTTAATAATGCTCAGGTCGCACGATTGAACTTTAGGTATGATTCAGGGCCTTGACTTTGATTTTTTTAATTTCGAACATAGCACAGTTATAATTTCTTCGTTTGAGCTCACATTGACACGCCGTTTGAACCTATGCGCTCCTAAATTCTAGGCCTATAACTTCCATGATTTGTTCGAGTCTGAAATTGGTCATCTGAAATTATCATTTTCCCCTTAAAAGTGTGTATACAACTATTTCTCACCCAAATTACCTTGAAATATTGCGTTTGAATTCGCAATTGTGTTATGACTTATAAGATAAACAAATACCCGCATAAGACTAATTTTATCGAGAACTAACAATTAAAATGCATCTATTTGTTCTATAAATTTAACACTTTTGAGTCCTTATCACATCGTCCACAAACCGAACATTGCTAATCCTCGAGCAAAAATAGAGAGAAAGAAAGATAAGAAACCAAAAGTCTGCCACTTTTGCGGGTACTTGCGATTGTACTTAGCACATGCAACAAGTTATTAAATCTCTAGGTTGCCCTAGAGGACGAGTGTTGTCTCATGAGGGTTTGTAGTGAATATACCCAGAAAATTCAAAATATTTTATTTCAAAACAATTTATTAAAAGGGCGGTTAATTTCTTCTTATACATAGAAAAATCACACAATTCATCATATGTGACAAAAATTTCAAAGTAAAACTATGATGTATATGTAAAGTTAAACGTACTTAATACAGGAGGCAAATCAATTTTAGAACTCCATGCATGTAGTGTGAATTTAATCAAAGAGTTTTAGTTATCATAAGAGTAATTCTTAGATTTGCTTTTAGAATCAATGTTTCAACTTCAAATCTTACTGGATATATCTTTCTAAAGTGAAATCTTAGAGATTTGGGTAAGTGTGTGAGGAGATGAGTAAATGTAAACGAGGTCAAACGTCTCACACACATACATGAAAAACATGATACTATAATGAATTTGATCTCATAAAAGGAATGCAAATCACTATAATGAGAATGTCGAGTTGTTCACCACATAGACTTTTCATTCTCCCGAACACCTCACCAAAGGTAAAAATGGGGTTAATGTAAAGGATGGGGGGAAATTATATGGGTAGCACAAATGATACGATGATTTTGGGACTTTGAGAAGAGTGAACTACAACATAAACTACTATTTTCTTCACTTCAAAAGATTTAATCCCATGTTTTTCTTTTTCTATTTTTTTTTCTCCTTTTCATTTTCTCATTTTTTCCCTATATCTCTATTTTTTTTTATTTCCACTATTTTTTTATGTGAAGTGATTGTCTTTAGAGCACGAATGAAGAAATTTTACATTTATAATTTCAACCACTCTTTTTCTCAAAACCAAGGGTAATAAGGGGAAAATGATATAAGGATGGTCTGGGGGAATATATATGGGTATGTGGTAATATGGAGATATGAATGGTGAAATTTGGTAAATATATAGATAAAAAGGGTCAAGGATTAGTTCTTGGGATAAATTATAAGACACATGTATCTTACAACTCGAGAGTGATGCTATTCTTAGTGGTTAAGCCAAATGAAATGAATAATGAGATCACACAATGACTTTAGTGCAGTACCCAAAGGAAGTTGAGTCACTTGTGACTCGGAGATTGCATAAAAATCTCAAAACGATGAAAAGCTCAAATCTCACGGGTCTAAGTCTCCACTAGTGATCCTTAAGGTTCTCTTGAGAATCTTCACACTCTTTAATTTTAGACTATCATGACGTGATAAGTGTGCAAATAGTATCGAGTCTAGGAATTCATGGTGCAATATGCCTTACGAAGTATTACTTAAGCTTTTTAAGTTTGAAGATCAACTTCAAGTTTGATTTAGAGTATTCTAGACTACGATGATGGATGATAGATAAATCACGCCAAGAACGAGTTAAAATTGCACAAAAAGTGAAAAATATGGCATGTTTCTGGAAAAAAAATTAAAGAGGTACAATTTTGATAAATACCTAACCCCAAACAAAAGAGAACACCATCCTCGATGTTTAAAATCATATTTTAAGATTTTTAAAGCACGAGATAAGAAAAAATATATAGAAATCTACTACTAATGAATTTGCACCGCGTGTTGGATCAAATGGTAAACTTGAAGAAAAATGGCAACACAAAATAGGTACAAGTCTATAAATCATATATAAAGCATTGGGATTAGATTGAATAATACTCCCAAACATGGTAAGACTCATACTCAAAAACAAGGATATAATGGTCTGCCTCCTTGTAGTGCTAAGTTTAATGTCTTCAGCCAGACAAAAAGGTACACACCCCTAAAGATATGAACTATGGTAACATGGTGTGGAAGAAGGTGTGGGTGATGAGAGTCACCCCCAAACAAGTCTAAAAAGTCAATGTTGTTGGAGAAAGGCTACAAGGTCAATGCACTTGTATGGCAAAGTTCTTCACGCGATGCAAAGTAAACGATGGACCAAGGGTGGGTAGGGAGAAGGGTATATGGAAGAAAGGCAAGGGTAATGGTGAAGAGGTAGTGATAATAGGACTTAGTGAGCCTAAAGGTGAGGGAAATAAGGGACCTATAAGTATACTGGTAAACTTGGTGAGGAATTCGGAAAGGTGTGGCAATTGACATGGGGTGAGGCTCATAAAATTCTTGTGACCGTTCTATAAATGGGCGATGATAATGGTCACGTATCGATGAGGTGAAAATAGTAATAAGCACCACAAGGAATGGGTGCATGATGATGATCAAGCTCGGTGTCACGTAAGTTGAGAGTAGCACCACAAATACTCTCATGGATAGTGGGGTGGAAGAAGAACTCAGGAGATGGCTCGTGGAGATTAAGGGTGGAAGGTAGGTTCAAGTAAGGACCTAAAGAGATAGTTGGCAATGGTAGAGGTAATGGAACAAGGTCCAAATATGGTGAAAGTTCAGGTGGGATAATGGGTGAGGGAAGATGATCTAACTCGAGAGTGGAGGACACACCTGAGCTTGACAGTACACCAAATCAAGGGGCAAAAATGTGATAGCACACGAGGGTAATCTGTTTAAAAATTCTTGAGACACGTCTTTCGAACGACGTGCCCATCTCATTCGAGAGATTTCTCCAACTCGTTCGAAGTTTGGCTTCATGGGAGCTTCATGAGAAATGTAACTATAATGCAGTGAGATCTCGTTTCAAGGCATGCTTCTCACGACCTTCACTTGAGATACCAATCTCGCTTATAACGATAGGACAATGTCGTTATAATGACCCTTCTTTATATACTTTTATTTTTTCTTTAATTTTAATACACAATTTTTTAATAATTCTCTTCACCCTTAGTCCATCACAATTTATATAAAATTTAATTGAAATATTGGGACGGGGTATTACAAACTTTCATCCTTGGGCCCGAATTTCTTGATCCATTAATCCTTAAGCTCATGGAGTTCACCAACTTTTATTCTAAGCCATATAAATCGTTCCAGACAAACTCATAGAAGTTCTCAACACTAAGTTCACCTTACGTGCCTTCATAGGGGGTTTGTCACCAAATAATTCAACATTCGACATGCTCTAATGCTCACCATCTTGCTAACCATGAACTTCACATAATCGATTCCGAGTCTCCACTCACTTGATGATCATGCTCAAATAATTTGTATCACCGCCTATGCTAGTACCCGGGCATACCGACACCTTCACTAGAAAATCCTTTCTATCAATCGACACTCACCCAACGTGAACCGTAATACAAATAATTTTCGTATTCATCATCAAAATCAATTACATCTTAGGACCGTACATCCCGTATTCCAAAATTTTTTAGGCTATTCTGACTACACAATTCGTATGAGCTGGCCAATAAGCATACTATGTTGTTCTCTCACTCCAAGGAGTAATATTCTTATTAAGTCATCACTGTGTGCTAAGCTTACATCTTCCTCTGCATCACTCAAATGAACCTAGTACAACTCTAGGTGTTTCACCTTTGAGTACCCGCTAGAGCCTCACTCTAATCCACTCACCGTGACAAAGAAACATCACGTGCTAAGTTTTTCCTCAATTTCCAACATTATATCGTATCCTCAAGTCATCGTCCCGCTTTTTGCAACTCGAGACACTGATTATCGTGTCGGATAGTCGAAAGTCCACTAATCCTAAGAAGATCAATACTACGGGCAAGCCGTGTGATCGAAATCCCAGCCACCCGCACATAAAACTTTATGCAATAGCAATGATACCTCAGATAGGGAACACCTATTTATCGATCTACACTGACCATACTAGGTCCACCGTTCTCTCCAAGGCCTAAGTGTGTCATGCGATGGCATGACACCAATCTGAGTCACCACATAGGTGAGACTACCAATCCCCAATTATCGAAACCTAAAGGGGAACATGAGAGTCAGAAGGAACAAACAACCGTCCCGATAAATTTTTCCCACAAGCATCCGACCATGATTTAAGAAAGAGAACCTACGCCATATACTTGAAGTCATGCCACTCAGTCCCAAAGTTCTCACCGAGCACAAATCCTAGCTATATACCCTAGCTTGGGTCACTAGCCGTGACGAATCGAATCATAACCATTCAATCTCCCAACACGAAAACAATTTATGAATAGGTAATCCTTTTAAAAGTTAACGCCCAACTTCCCTCCTTGGTAGTAAGGCCCTACCTTTTACATCCTCGGCGTACATGAACCATTCCGATTGGCGGATACCCCACGACCTTATCTACATTGACCTTGTCCAATTACTAGTGCCGACGTCACCAACATACTACACCTAGGTTATTATCTTCCTTATCATATCTTGGTCAAAATACTAAACTCCCATAGGCATTACTTAGTTCAAGCGAGGCACTCACCTAACCTTTTCCTTTGACCATGAGGTTTCCACCAAACTTACTTTCGGTTTCCACCCTCGCAAAATTTACGTAATGACCATATGTGTCTCCCTTGGTATTTTGAGGGTAGTAAACATCATGCAGGGTTGAATATTCTAATTCGAGCCAGTTAGGCAAGACGTACCAAGAACTAGTACTTACATTGCTAAGGATATCATCACATATACCGAGGACACATGCTGACATTATAAGCATGTTTCGATGTTACCCCACTTTGATTGCCATTTTCAAGTCTCCACATGGCATCATCACCCTAAGTCTCAAATACATCTCCTAGTATATCTCAAAATCGAGTGTCACCACATCCATACTTGCATCCCTTGACATCCGAGAATCACTCCTATAATGATACGAGCTATCACCCTACCTTAGGGATTACATAACCCCCTTTATGCTGATTTGGGAAGTGACACCCGACACGTACGGTAAATGACCAGCAATCTGGGATCATCACCAGAACCTCAACAAAATCATCACTAGGATGATAATACTTCTTTCTATCTGACTTATTTGGTTTCATAAGGACACCAAAAACATTCCATGTAAAAGTCCCAAAACCTGACAAGATTTCATCATCTATACTTTTGTCATCGTAAGTGCGATCCACAAACCTTTTGATACCGACATCGTGATTACCCGGTGTTCATAAAGACACTAGCCTAAGAGATTATACCTACAATTCACCTTTACCACCAAACACCTTAGGGCGTCACAACATTCAATCTTTATCCTCAATAATGCCACACACAATTTGTCCAATAGGTACCTCAAAGTATCACACCCACAATATGATTACCTCGCACCCAACCATTACCTTGGCGGTTGAAATGAGTCTCTACACTTAGATAATAATATCATCCTTCTTCCAATTGGCTGTGGCTATAAGCCACATACAAACCACAATAAATGCCACTATGGATTATGGCAGGGTACAGGACATCGCCTGCAACTTATAAACCTCAAGGTCTACCTTACCTAATCCTCAATAAATGCTCAACTATAACAACTAAATAGCCTCACTATGTAAATATCATACCATGTGGCAACCTACAGGTTAACACGACTATATAAATCTTGGTCGGATATGGGATGTAAGGTATTGCCTATAAATACCAAGGCCTACACCACGGACACCACGCGGGATCCTATTCCTTAATGACACATTATAATCAATATACATGAAGCCCAAGTCCTCAACCAAGGAACTCAACACGTTCTCACCACATCATCAATACTTATGAGCTCCCCTCAACCGTCTAGTCTCCATACATAAGTACACAAATTATTATATCTAAGTCGATAAAAACATTACTCGTTGTTGCCACTACCAAGTCAACTCTCTTCATTAAAGTTATCACGCAATATATCACGGCGTTGCCACTATTATCATACACAACTTCATATGTTCACTAGACTACCATTAATTGCGATATTACGCTAAGGGTCGAGTTTGCCTAATTACATCACCGACATTAACTACCCGTAAGAGTCTCACCTTGGGGTTATATACCTTTTAATCACCAATCACCATTGCCTAGTCAGGACACCCTAACCATCAGCCTCTAGCATTGACTATATGCAATTCTTGCCACTTGACCATTGGGCGTCATTGCACCCTATTAGTATCTCAAAAGATTCTACGCTATCAATAATTGGGACATAATCACATCACACTAACAACCACGGTGTTACCACTATTGGCTTGCATGGACACCCATAAATCACTACAATTTGGACACCCATAAATCACTACAATTCTAGTCAGAAGTGCGTAAACGATTAATAGCAACCAACTTGGTCGCGTGCCACTTGGCACTAACTTACCTGTCGTGCTAACCTTTTTGATTTTACCATCGAGGTCATGACCTAAACCGTCACCAAACTAATATGACCGTCCAAAATCAACACTGACGTCGAAAGATGCAATACCGATCTCACCATGTCACTCCCGAAAGGAACCTTAACTTAGAGCTCTGATAATATTTGTGATGCCTCAACCCGAATTTATGGGTTACTCGTGGTCAACCTGGTCGAACCCGAGCGTTAGGTGTGAAGTGCAATGAAACAACCTATATAATGTTGCTAGTCTAGTTTTATTTTAATTAACCTTTCGCTTGTTTAGCATGAAATCTCAATTTCAAAATAAACTACGTGAGTGACTATGGGAAGCACCCTGAAGTCCAAGCATACAGAGATACTAACGTAATATAAAGAAAGTACTTACCTGTATAACACTCTCAAAATATGAAATCGCTCCTAACCCGTCGTAACAAAGCGGGGGTGTGAGACAAATGCTCAGTGGGAAATATACGAATGCAGTATAAAATCCAACGGCAGAAAGAAGACTCCAACACGTTATACCTACGTGAACATGCAATTACCTTCTAGATAATAAACATACACATACATATACATATGCATATGCATATACATATACATATACATATACATATACATATACATATACATATACATATACATATACATATACATATAGTTAATGCCCGAAATAGTTTAATTTATGAAAACTGTATGTAACCAGATTAATTTACCTTAATCTTATAAAAGACTTCCTATTCCCATTTTATCATCTGTCACATTTATTTAACACACACAATTCAATGCTTGAAACCACTACACTTGATTTGTTCTAAAACCATTTCTTTACCTAAATTACCCTTTTCATTTTAACCAATACACATTAGTATTTTCGTTGAAAATCACCCTTTCAACACAAACATTCAACATGTTAGAAAATACTTAATTGGCCTTTGTAAACCTTTTACAACACATTCTTGGGTTAATTATGGGTTTGACCACTTAGGTTGCTTAACTAGCCATTTACCCACTTACTTTACCCATTTTCCTTACCCCATGGACATTAATCAATTACATATTACTTGTCCATTTTAACCTTTACCGGAACATTTATTAATTCATTCAAGTTAGGTTGAATTAACATATTTCACCACACAACCTATTTCTTGACATGTTCCTTATTTTTTATCTTTTCTGGAAATCTTCCAAATAATCCCATACTTCAATGGACTCCACACCGTCGGCTATGCGCACCATATGCTTTGGCCAGTTGTTTCGGGTCTTTCACTCCAGGGCTTCGGGCCTTCCATAATTTTTCCGATGTCATCCGAGTTCCTTTTAATGTGATTTAACATTTTACAGATGTCCGTATTATTTCACTTTTTCTTTTTCGCAGCCGAAGCCAAAACTCAAGGTTTCACCCCAACTTGTGTCACACTTTGAAATTTACCATTTCACGTCCTTTACACTTTAACCTTGATTCTATTCCAAAAATCATATTCATTTACGACACTTTCCCCACATTTTTATTTCATAAAAATGTCCCACTTTAAGAAAAATTACCATTTTACCCATTCGTTTCCAAACTCACCATTTACTCCATTTATGCAAGTGTTAATTTTCCCATAACACTATTAAGTTACCCCCACTAACTTCTTAAGTGTTTTAACACCTTAAAACCCTTTCAGCCCTGGAATAATATTCTTCTTAATTGGAGACATCTTTATCTTATTATTTCCTTTCCAACTTCATAAGTGTTAATCTTTTACAACATTATTAGGTTATACACCAACTTTCCAATGTTTAACCATTAACACTTATTCAACATCGTTACTAAATGTTTTTTCAAACTAGGCATTTCTTTACTTTCTTTATTCAAGAAATAGAAGAAAATACCAGTTCTTTATTCCCATGTGTAATCTTACATCTTTGTACTTCTCACATTTTCAACCCCCTTTTCACGCATTTTAAAGACAAGAATTTCTATTTCCTTTATTCCATATTTAAACCTAATAAATTTTTTTTTGAACTTGTTTATACTTTCACCATCAAAATACTACAAGTTTATATGTATGAGACAATGAAATTTAAATCTGGAAATCCCATTAAATGGTTTAAACACGTTTTTCATTTAGAAATTCATCATACTTTCAAAAATACACTTTTAAGGCACAAAAGAAGTTTAATTTTCTTCAAACTCAACAAATGTCCATTTTCATAAACCTTACATTTTTGCAAGAAACTTTAAAACATTATTTCACCATTGTTTAACAAAACAGATCATCATTTCCAAATATTTCATTTCATAAAATATTTAACATTAATCTTTCTAGAAAATACACCATTTTCACGAAATAACAACTTTTTATATTTCAAAACTTTAAAATATTAATTCATTCTTTATTGTCAACAAAATAATATTTTTCCAACATCTTTATTCCATGAAATGTTTATTATTTACAACACATAATTTTATCATTTAATCAAATGCACACTACTCATGTTATCTAACTACATGACTACAAATTATGCAAAATAGAGTCTTAATACTAAGAGTAAGATTTTCCTACCTTTAAACACTCTAATGGTGGTAGAAAGGTTGGTGTAGGAGGAGAAACTCCCACTTCCAAAGATGGTCTCAAGGGGTTACCAAATGCATCCTCTAAAATTCTCTATTTGTTCTCTATTCAAGTTTCCAAGCTAGACCCACATCAAACTCCATGGAAGTTCCATCTTCATCTTCTCTAAAAACTCCAACAACACCTCACAAATTCCTAGCTCTACCTCAACAATGGTGAAAATGGGTGTATGTGGATCAAACATGGTGGAATACACTAAGAAAATGGTGTTTTATGGTGGTATAATGATGGATGAATGGTAGGGAGAAGCCCTCCCATAGTGGAAGACCCTCTCCCCCCTCTCTCTCTCTCTCTCTTCTCACATTTTTCTCCCAACAAAATACCCCAAACTAGCCTTATAAAACCTCCTTAAAGACCAAAAATGTCGATTGCCCAATCTGGACTCATCTGGGCTTGATAACACACCAAATCAAGGGCAAAAAATGTGACAGTGCACAAGGGTAATCTGATTTAAAATTCTCGAGACGCGTCGTTTGAACGACATACCCATCTAGTTCGAGCGACTTCTCCACCTCGTTCGAAGTTTGGATTCGCGCGACCTTTGCGCGACATGTAACTGTAATGCATTGGGATCTCGTTTGAAGGCCCGATTCTCGTGACCGTCGCACGAGATCCCAATCTTTCTTCGAACGACTGGCCAATGTCATTTGAACGACCCTTCTTTATATACTTTTATTTTTTCTTCAATTTTTAACCCACAATTTTCTAATAATTCTCTTCACCCTCACTCCATCACAGTTTATATAAAATTTAATTGAATTATTGGAATGGCGTATTACAATTTATGAATTAAAAGTCTTATTTTTCATGTATAGGACTAAATTTTAGTACAAATTTAAGATTACTATAAATTTTGCCATCCAGGTGTGTAGAGGATTTAATACAAGGTATTCAAATCCCAACTTCGACTATGGACCACTTCGGTAATGGTTTGGAAAGATGATATGGTAGATTTATTAGAACGGGAACAAGATTTATCTGAAAATAATTAGGAGGGAACAGGTGAGGAATATAATTCTTAAATATATTACCTAGTCCAAGAAATATTACTTTGTTGTTCTTTATAACTTGTTTCAGAAATTGAAGTTTTCTTGGATTGATGGTAAAGAGTTTTGGGTGTTATTTGATGAGATATTGAGGTATATTTGCTTTTAAATGACCCTTGAGATCCATGACTTGAACCCAATGTCTATAGTCTATATCGTTAAGCAAATATATCCCAATTGTAATTTTATGGTTAAACCAAAGTTAGTTATCAAACATAGTTTTGGTATTGATCCGTGAAGTGACATGATCACTGCCATAAACTAAATCACAAACTATAAATGATATCAGAAGTAATAATATAATTAAAATACTGGAAGAACACAAACTACATATAATTATATATATACAACCATGAACTAAATGTACATTTCAATAAAGAAGATTATTTTTTGCTCTATAAAAATGGTTGTTTATAAATGGTATACACTCTATACATTCATATAATATACATGGTTTTTAGTTGAAGAATATTGTTATTTACTTAAGATTATATATCTCATATACATGCTTTTGAGTTGAGAATATTATAATATACTCCATACATCTAAAATCTGAAACATCAGAGGAATTTGAAAGGGAATCATTAGTATTTCGATAACTTAAATAATAATACCAATGCAACTTCATGGAGGTGCCAAGTAATCTTGTTTGATTAATCATATAAAAGAATAAAATAACTTATCAAGTACTTTCGCTTAATATGATAACAATTATCACTCCAATAAAAAATCATATTCTTGAACAAACATGTTTTAAGAACAATATTTTTATAATCTCAGTTACGCTGTTTGGTGAAACATTTTAATACATGTTTCTATCCTTAACTTGTGACCTTAATTTATCCATTTTGTTTGAAGATCAAAGTATTATTTGATTACATAAACTAACGTTCCTCAATACACCCCCTAAAATATGTAAATAAAAATGATGATAAATAATTACATTAGACATCTGAAGTAGGAAAGAACATGAAAAAAGATAGCAACAATTAACTTATTTGTTAGAAGTGGTCTTTAACATTTGAATCAAAGACCTTAACGGATAACATAACTAAGCAAGGGAAGAACTTCATAGATGTATATATAACTACATTGAGAGTATTTTATCCAGTTAGCGAGGTTTTTAAAAGTTATGAAGGGTATAGTAGAAATGAGCTTACCTTTCCATCATATTCTTTCTTAAGAAACACTTCAGGAGCAATGTATACAGTCATTCCAACAGTTGATTTTGCTTGTGAATGAAATGCAGAGGACTGAGTAAAAGAAAGCTAATTAGAATAACTAAATACAAACAATCCAATTCAGTTTAAAGAAAGAAATAGGCATCAAGCACGAATTAATCACTTCATATCAGACCAGTATCAGCACAAATTAAAACATAAATATTCTTCTGTAAAAAAATAAATTAATATTCTAAAGGAATCACATCTCGCTTCCACCTTAATTTATCCATTTTGTTTGAAGATCAAAGTATTATTTGATTACATAAACTAACGTTCCTCAATACATCTCCTGAAATATATAAATAAAAATAATAATAAATAATTATATTAGACATCTGAAGTAGGAAAGAAGATGAAAAAAGATAGCAACAATTAACTTATTTGTTAGAAGTACTCTGGTCTTTAACATCTGAATCAAAGAACTTAACTGATAACATAACTAAGCAAGGGAAGAACGTCATAGATGTATATATAACTACATTGAGAGTATTTTAGCCAGTTAGCCAAGTTTTTAGGTATAGTAGAAATGAGCTTACCTTTCCATCATATTCTTTCTTAAGAAACACTTCAGGAGAGATGTATGCAAGCATTCCAACAGTTGATTTTGGTTGTGAATGCAATGCAGAGGACTGAGTAAAAGAATGCTAATTAGAATAATGATGGGACTAAAGCCCTTGGATAAATGAGTCATTTGTGATGGTAACCCAACATATAGACTGGAGATCCCAAGAAATATGTTCAAAGGGTAATAACAAGTCACAAGTGATATGGGTTGAATCATGCGATTATTAATTAAAATAGAACGGGGTTTTACTCCGAGTCCATCCCTAAGGAGCATGATATCCTGAAGCGAGTTAAGGATGAGTTATGATAACTCTTAATGAGATCTATAGCTTTATTTTGAGTGGGGTACTTAGCTACAGGAGTATTCTTGATAGACTCACCTATGTGAATGTGAAAGTGTGGCCGCTTCCTATGGATATTTTGGGCAAATTCCTAAAGCGTTCACTATACTGGGATAGAAGCACATGGCCGTAACGTGCTAGCTATTAGACTTACACCCAAGTAGGGTTGTGTGTGGGATGTTGTCAGAGATAGAGTTCAAAACTACGGTTACTCTAGTATATTCTGAATCATCTTTACTACGTAAAGGTTCAAGTCGAAAGACACCTTTGCTTATGCACAATTCTATGAATTATTGCTCGATAAAATGTTTTCAAATTTTGCAAGTGGGGGATTGTTGGGATACAGCTGTCAAAGCTGTTATTAGAAGTGCAAAACTTTGAAACAACCTTTAGGCTGTGTCCCACATCGGTGGGATGGTTGATTTGTGTTGTGTATATTTACAATTTTTTGGGAACAAAGGTTCAGCCCTTTGGGCATTCCAAGATATTAATTATAGAATCGAGCAATTAATACAGAATGGGTGTATACAGACCGGATTGATTCTTGTGCTTTATCAATCCGTAATTTAATTTTGGAGGCTGTTTTATCCTGGGGGTGACGGGGCTTCGACTGTCAGCACACTTTGGGCAGAGCAGCGAAACACCTTAAAGAGAGCGACATTGTCCGCGACTCAGCCGTGTTCTTGACTGTCCAATTCGGGAATTCTTATATTTTTCTGCCCCAGAATTATTTGCTCCAAAAATTGGGTAATTTCGTTCCTGTTTTTAATTCTGCATTTAATTGTTTAATTGCTGCTACAACAATTTTAAGGTGTTTCTTATTCTGCCATGGACGAAATTAACTCTAGTAACCTAAATAAGCCTTTCAAATATGAAGGCACTCATTATAAACGTTGGAGCAAAAAATTGCTATTTTATTTAACTACGAAAAAAGTCGCATCATGTGTTCAATTTGACAAACCCGTAGTAAGTAATCCACCTACTGTTGAGGAAAGCAAAACAATTAGAAATTGGGAGGAAAATGATTTTTTGTGCAAGAACTATATTCTGAATGCTCTAAGTGACGAACTTTATGACTATTATGCCAATTATAAAACTGCGAAAGATGTTTGGGACGCACTTTTTAAAAAATATGACACGGAGGAGGCGGGTGCTAAAAAATATGCCGTCAGCCGTTATTTGAAATTTCAAATGACGGATGACAAATCTGTTGTTGCTCAAACCCATGATTTGCAAATGATTGCCCATGAAATTATTTCCGAGGGCATGGCCTTAGATGAGCAATTTCAGGTGGCTATGATTATTGATAAATTGCCTCCACTGTTCAAAGAGTTTAAAAATATTTTGAGGCATAAGTCTAAAGAATTCTCACTAGAGTCATTAATTACTAAATTGAGAATTGAGGAGGAATCCCGAAAACAGGACTATAAAGATGAAATTCTTGTTGTGTCTAACAACAAAAATCAGAAAAAGAACCACACTCCAGTTGTTTTAAAGGCAAACGGAAAAAATATGAAAAATCAGAAAAAGAGCCACAACCAGAATTTTAAAAATCAGACTCAGACTCAGAATAAGTATAAGAACCCTGGAAATGGACAGTCTAGCAACTCGGGACAGTTTCTCTGTTTCAAGTGTGGCAAGCCTGGCCATATGGCTCGCAAATGTCGCAATGTGCCACAAGCACAAGCGAATTTGACCGAAGAGGACCTATGTGCTATGATTTCAGAAATCAACATGGTTAGCGGTGCCGAAGGGTGGTGGTTGGATACTGGCGCTTCCCGCCATATCTGTTATGACCGTAGTCTGTTTAAGACTTATTCTGAGACTGCAGATAAGAAGGTGTTGTTGGGTGATTCTCACTCCACTGAGGTTGCTGGTACTAGAAATGTGGAATTGAAGTTCACTTCGGGAAAGACTATTATCCTCAAAGATGTTCTTCACACTCCCGAGATAAGGAAAAATTTGGTTTCGGGTTATCTTCTCAACAAAGCTGGCTTTACTCAAACTATTGGTGCTGATTTATTTACTTTGACCAAAAATGGAATTTTTGTAGGCAAGGGTTATGCCACTGATGGGATGTTTAAATTGAATGTTGATGCAATGAATAAAATTTCTCCTTCTGCTTATATTGCTTGTTCATTTAATATTTGGCATGCTAGGCTTTGTCATGTGAATAAACGACTTGTTAAAAATATGAGCACTTTAGGATTAATTCCCGAATTATCATTAAATGATTTTGAAAAATGTGAATGGTGTAGTCAAGCAAAAATCACTAAGACACCACATAAATCTGTTTTTAGAGAATCTGAACCACTTGATTTAATTCATTCGGATATTTGTGAATTGGATGGTGTCACAACTAGAAATGGCAAACGTTATTTTATAACTTTTATTGATGATAGTTCCGATTATTCATTTGTGTATTTAATGAAAAATAAAAGTGAAGCGTTTGACATGTTTAAAATTTTCCTTAATGAAATTGAAAATCAATTTAATCGGAAAATAAAAAGGTTACGTAGTGATAGAGGCACCGAATATGATTCTGGACTATTTATTGAATTTTATAAAACCCACGGTATTATTCACGAAAAAACTGCCCCTTATTCGCCCGAAATGAACGGTAAAGCCGAAAGAAAAAATAGGACATTAACTGAATTAGTTGTGGCTATTTTATTAAATTCCGGGGCTGCCTCACATTGGTGGGGTGAAATTATTTTGACTGTGTGTCACGTGCTTAATAGAATTCCTAAGACTAAAATGAAAATATCTCCTTATGAAATTTGGAAAAATATTAAGCCCAACGTGTCATACTTTAGAACGTGGGGGTGCTTAGCCTATGTACGTATACCCGACCCTAAAAGGTCTAAATTGGCAAGTAGATCATATGAGTGCGTTTTTATAGGCTATGCTATTAATAGCAAAGCATACCGATTTTATGACTTGAAAAATCAAGTAATTATTGAATCAAATGATGCCGATTTTTATGAAGATAAATTTCCTTTTAAATTGAGGAATAGTGGGGGCGAGTCATCCACTAATATTTCTTTAAATAAAAATAAAGAAAATAATGAATCCATTTTAGAAATTCGAAAAAGTAAAAGGGCTCGTGTAGAAAAAGATTTTGGTCCCGACTTTTATGCTTACACCTTAGAGGAGGATCCTAACACTATTCAAGAAGCCTTATCTTCTTTAGATGCCGATTTATGGCAAGAGGCTATTAATGATGAAATGAATTCTTTGGAAACAAATAAAACTTGGCATTTAGTGGACCTTCCTCCTGGATGTAAAACAATTGGGTGTAAATGGATTCTTAAAATGAAATTAAAACCTGATGGCACTGTTGAAAAATATAAGGCACGTCTTGTTGCTAAAGGTTTTAGACAAAGATAAAATGTAGACTTTTTTGACACATTTTCACCCGTGACTAGAATAACGTCTATACGTGTACTATTTGCTATAGCTGCCTTAAATGATTTAATTGTACACCAAATGGATGTTAAAGCTGCATTTTTAAATGGAGAATTAGAAGAAGAGATTTATATGGATCAACCTGAAGGTTTTATTGTACACGGTCAAGAAAATAAAGTGTGTAAATTAGATAAATCTCTTTATGGACTCAAATAGGCACCTAAACAATGGCATGATAAATTTGATAGCCTAGTCATCTCTAATGGGTTTAAAATTAATGAAAGTGACAAATGCATTTATTATAAATATGTTGAGAACATTTGCACTATCATATGTCTTTATGTTGATGACTTGCTTATATTTGGTTCCAATATTCATGCCGTAGAAAATGTTAAATCATTATTATGTGCCAACTTTGATATGAAGGATTTGGGTGAAGCTAGTGTAATATTAGGAATTAATATTACTAGGTCAGAAAAGGGACTTTCTTTGGATCAATCTCATTACATTGAGAAAGTTCTAAAGAAATATAATTACTTTGACTGTAAACCTGCTAGTACTCCATTTGACCCTAGTGTAAAGTTATTTAAGAACACTGGCGACAATGTAAACCAAAATGCTTATGCAAGCATTATTGGTAGCTTACGTTATGCTACAGATTGCACTAGACCTGACATAGCTTATGCTGTGGGAGTACTATGTAGATTTACTAGTAGACCTAGTATGGAGCATTCGCATGCTATTGAGAGGGTCATGCGGTACCTTAAAAGGACGATGAACCTCGGATTATACTATAATAAGCATCCCGCTGTCCTTGAAGGATCTAGTGATGCTGATTGGAACACCCTATCTGATGATTCTAAGGCTACTAGTGGATATATATTTAGCATCGCTGGTGGTGCAGTTTCTTGGAAATCTAAGAAACAAACTATTTTGGCTCAATCCACTATGGAGTCTGAGATGATAGCGCTAGCTGCTGCTAGTGAAGAGGCAGGTGGGTTAAGAAACCTCCTGTCAGATATCCCTTTATGGGAAAGACCGATACCAGCCATTTTGATTCATTGTGATAGTACCGCGGCTATTGCAAAAGTTGAGAACCGTTATTATAACGGTAAGAAACGACAAATACGTCGTAAGCATAGTAATGTTAGAGAATTTATCTCTACGGGTGCTGTGAGGGTGGATCATATACGGTCTGAACAGAACTTAGCGGATCCTTTGACGAAAGGACTAGCTAGGGAGAAGGTGTGGAACACCACGAAAGGGATGGGACTAAAGCCCTTGGATAAATGAGTCATTTGTCATGGTAACCCAACATATAGACTGGAGATCCCAAGAAATATGTTCAAAGGGTAATAACAAGTCACAAGTGATATGGGTTGAATCATGCGATTATTAATTAAAATAGAACAGGGTTTTACTTCGAGTCCATCCCTAAGGAGCATGATATCCTGAAGCGAGTTAAGGATGAGTTATGATAACTCTTAATGAGATCTATAGCTTTATTTTGAGTGGGGTACTTAGCTACAGGAGTATTCTTGATAGACTCACCTATGTGAATGTGGAAGTGTGGCCGCTTCCTATGGATATTTTGGGCAAATTCCTAAAGCGTTCACTATACTGGGATAGAAGCACATGGCCGTAACGTGCTAGCTATTAGACTTACACCCAAGTAGGGTTGTGTGTGGGATGTTGTCAGAGATAGAGTTCAAAACTACGGTTACTCTAGTATATTCTGAATCATCTTTACTACGTAAAGGTTCAAGTCGAAAGACACCTTTGCTTATGCATAATTCTATGAATTATTGCTCGATAAAATGTTTTCAAATTTTGCAAGTGGGGGATTGTTGGGATACAGCTGTCAAAGCTGTTATTAGAAGTGCAAAACTTTGAAACAGCCTTTAGGCTGTGTCCCACATCGGTGGGATGGTTGATTTGTGTTGTGTATATTTACAATTTTTTGGGAACAAAGGTTCAGCCCTTTGGGCATTCCAAGATATTAATTATAGAATCGAGCAATTAATACAGAATGGGTGTATACAGACCGGATTGATTCTTGTGCTTTATTAATCCGTAATTTAATTTTGGAGGCTGTTTTATCCTGGGGGTGACGGGGCTTCGACTGTCAGCACACTTTGGGCAGAGCCGCGAAACACCTTAAAGAGAGCGACATTGTCCGCGACTCAGCCGTGTTCTTGACTGTCCAATTCGGGAATTCTTATATTTTTCTGCCCCATAATTATTTGCTCCAAAAATTGGGTAATTTCGTTCCTGTTTTTAATTCTGCATTTAATTGTTTAATTGCTGCTACAACAGAATAACTAAATACCAACAATCCAGTACAGTTTAAAGAAAGAAATAAGCATCAAGCACAAGTTAATCACTTCATATCAGACTAGTATCAACACAAATTAAAACATGAATATTCTTTTGTCGAAAAATAAGTAAATATTCCAAAGGAATCACATCTCGCTCCCTAAGGGTGGATCCTAGAACATGGCTATTGAATGTTAGTTATTGAATGTTTACATTAATTTCACAAAAATCACATAAGGGGATCTCAAAACCACACAAATAGGAGAAGAAAAATGAAATCACAGGAAAATAGGAATAAGAACAATAAAATCTCTCGCTAACTTTGAATGCCCAAAATCACAAATCTTCAGTCGAGGAGCTGGGATAACATCCAATAACGTGTTTTCCAATTTTAAGTCACGGTGGCATACTTGCTTCATAGAAAGAAATAAAGATAATAAGTCACAATTTTCAAAATGGTGAATATTGTAGCATTAGAAATTGGAAAACTCAAGTATAAAGTAGAACAAGTAATTAGAGATTTTATGTAAAATTCATGGACATGATTATTTCTAATCCAAAATATAATTTCCCTCAGTCAATGTCGAATGAAGTAGATCACTGAGACCAAGAGCTATGAAGAAATCTACTTAGACTAAAAATTTCTGGAATATATTCATTCAAAACTACCTACCTAGACATCAAGCATGCAATTATAGGAAACGAAAAGCAAATGTAATGCTGGATTGCAACTGTCTGAGGGCTTAATGCTCTTGTTGATAATGGTGTGATCATGGATTAAGGGAATAATGCTCCTGTTGAAAATTAAACTTGTTTTGGAATTAAAATAATTGGGCTGTATTAGTTTGTATTTTTGGGTTAATGTTTGGGTTATCTAATTAGTTAGTATTGGGCCTCCATAAAATTAGATCCATTAAGAGTGATATTTTCCAAGAACATTCTAGACCCCTCTTGTGTATTTTGGAGAGTGTAAGAAATAGTAGATTAATGGAGATAGATGTAGAAGGTTCTAGAGATTCAATCTTGACCCTTGATGTAAATTTAATCTCCACCATTCATTTGAGTTGGAGGATAGTATAAATAGGGGTGATGTCTCCACATTTTGTATCAAGCAAAATTTAGTGAGTTCTAATAAAAGAGTTCCTTTCACCAAATAGTTCTCCACTCTTTTTCATATATTTTTCTCCCTCTCCTAAATATATAAACAACCTCTTCCAACAAAGTGCTATCAGAGCCAAGGTTCTAAAATGGCTAATGGTATGGTTCCTTTCCAAATCCCTCAACTCACCAAAGACAACTACAACCATTGGAGTATCAAGATGAAGGTGTTACCCGCTTCTAAAGATGTTTGGGAGATCGTTGAAAAAGGCTACAATGAGCCTCAAAATGAAGCCACTCTATCCCAAGCTCAAAAGGATAGATTAAAAGAA
The DNA here is from genome assembly GCA_949130495.1 of Sambucus nigra. Taxonomy (NCBI): domain Eukaryota; kingdom Viridiplantae; phylum Streptophyta; class Magnoliopsida; order Dipsacales; family Adoxaceae; genus Sambucus; species Sambucus nigra. The sequence continues at coordinate 690,766,918 of OX422209.1, forward strand.
GCAAGAAGGACGGATCAAAAGGCTCTCACTCTCATTCACCAAGCATTGGATGAAGGTACGTTTGAGAAAATTGCGTTTTCCACAACCACCAAAGAAGCATGGGAGACTCTACAAAATTCTCATAAGGGGATTGAGAAGGTAAAGAAGGTTCGTCTCCAAACACTTAGAGGTGAGTTCGAGTCTTTACATATGAAAGATTTCGAGTTACTTTCAGATTATTTTGCTAGAGTTTTGGCTATTGTCAATCAACTAAAAACTAATGGTGAAAATATCAGCGACACACAGGTGGCAGAAAAAATCCTCCGCTCTTTAAGTTCCAAGTTTGACTATGTTGTTGTAGCAATTGAAAAATCTAAAGATATAGATTCTATGGGAATTGATGAACTCATGGGTTCCTTAAAAGCCCATGAAGAAAGACTTAACAGGAAAAGTCAGGAGACTTTAGAGCAAACTCTTCAAACAAAGCTTACTCTAAAAGAAGGAAGAGAATACAACAACGAATGGAGCCAAAGAGGAAGAGGCAGAGGTCAATTTCGAGGAAGAGGCGGTGTGAAGTTTTTCAACAATGAAAGGACAAACTCATATCCAGCAAGAGGACGTGGAAGAGGGTGCAACACAAGACCAAGGTACGAAAAATCTCAAATTAAGTGTTATAATTGTAAAAAATTCGGCCATTATGAGAAGTAATTCTAATATTGTAGAGGAGAAGGCTAACTATGTTGAAAAGGAAAAGCATGAGGATTCGACATTGTTATTAACATACAAAGGAGAACATAATGGGGAAAGCAAGACGTGGTATCTTGACACGGGAGCAAGCAACCATATTTGTGGAAAAAAGGACATGTTTGTGGAACTTGATGAATCGATAAAGGGCAATGTTACTTTTGACGATGAATCAAAAGTGCCGGTGAAAGGAAAATGTAAGATATTGATTCGTATGAAAAATGGGAAGCACCAATTTATTTCAAATGTCTACTATGTGCCAAGCATGAAAACAAATATCTTGAGTCTGGGGAAACTCTTAGAGAAAGGTTATGATATCCACATGAAAGATCATAGTCTTTCTTTAAGAGACCAAAGAATGAATTTAATTGCTAAAGTACCTATGGCAAGAAATAAAATGTCTTTGCTAAACATTCAAAGTGAAGGTGAAATGTGTTTAAATGCATGCTTTAAAGACATGCCTTGGATTTGGCACTTAAGGTTTGGGCATCTAAATTTTGGTGGCTTAAAATTGTTGCATAACAAAAGAATGGTTAATGGGTTGCCTTCCATTAATCATTGGGATCAATTATGTGAAGGATGCTTACTTGGAAAACATTCTAGAATGAGTTTTCCAAAAGAGTCAATTACAAGAGCAAAGAAGCCCCTAGAACTCATTCATACCGATGTGTGTGGCCCTATTACTCCTTGTTCTTTTGGCAAAAATAAATACTTTCTACTTTTCATTGATGATTTTAGTAGAAAGATATGGGTTTATTTCTTAAAAGAAAAATCAGAAGTATTTTGTTCTTTTAAGAAATTTAAAGCACTTGTGGAAAAAGAAAGTGGTTATGAAATAAAATCTATGCGATCCGATAGAGGAGGCGAATTCACTTCTAAAGAGTTTGAAAAGTTTTGTGAAGAAAATGGGATACGCCGCCCTTTAACGGTTGCATACTCACCTCAACAAAATGGAGTTGCTGAAAGAAAAAAATAGATCCATTTTAAATATGACTCGAAGCATGTTGAAAAGTAAAAAAATGCTAAAGAATTTTGGGCCGAAGATGTGGATTGTGCCGTTTATCTGTCAAATAGAAGCCCCACTAGAAGTGTGTGGAATAAAACTCCACAAGAAGCATGGAGCGGGAGAAAACCCAAAATTTCTCATTTGAGAGTATTTGGGAGCATTGCATATGCTCATGTGCCGGATCAAAAGCGGACAAAGCTTGATGACAAGAGTGAAAAATACGTATTTATTGGCTACGATTCACGCTCCAAAGGCTACAAGTTGTACAATCCAATCAGTGGAAAAGTCATCACGAGTAGAGATGTCAAGTTTGATGAAGAAGGCTCGTGGAACTGGGATGCCCAGGAGGAAAACTATGACTTTCTTCCTTTATTTGAAGAAGAAGATGAAGATAACAGCAATGGAGATGTAGAAGAGCCTGTTACGCCACCTCCATAACCACCATCATCCACTCATAGAGATCCATCATCATCATCATCATCATCATCAAGTCAAAGTTCACATGAAAGAGCCCCATGGCTGAGAAGCTTGGATGAAATATATGAGGTAACTGAAAATCAAAATGATATAACTCTCTTTTGTGTCTTTGCCTATTGTGAACCTATAGGTTTTGAAGAGGCCATACAAAGCAAGAGATGGAAGAATGCAATGGATGATGAGATAAAAGCGATTGAGAAGAATGACACATGGGAGTTGACAAGTCTTCCCAAAGGGCACAAAGCTATTGGAGTCAAATGGGTGTATAAAGCCAAGAAGAATGCTACAGGAGAAGTGGAGCGGTACAAAGCAAGACTTGTTTCCAAAGGATTCAAGCAACGGTATGAAATTGACTATGAAGAGGTAATTGCTCCAATTGCTAGTCTTGAAACTATAAGATTAATTATCTCTTTAGGCGCTCAAAATAGATGGAAAATCCATCAAATGGATGTGAAGTCTGCTCTCCTAAATGGACATCTTGAAGAAGAGGTATATGTAGAGCAACCCATGGGGTATGTTGTGAAAGGCAATGAAGATAAGGTGTTAAAATTGAAAAAAGTATTATAAGGCCTAAAACAAGCACCAAGGGCTTGGAATAGTAGAATTGATCAGTATCTTCATAAAAATGGTTTCAAAAAATGCCCTTATGAGTATGCCCTATACACAAAGGTGAATGGAAATAAAGACATTTTAATTATTTGCTTGTATGCGGATGATTTAATCTTCACAGGAAATGATGCAAAGATGATCGAGGAGTTTAAGAAGGTGATGACAAGAGAATTCGAGATGACTGATATTGGGCTCATGTCCTACTATCTTGGCATAGAAGTAAAGCAAGAGAAAGAAGGAATATTTATTTCTCAAGAAAGCTATGCAAAGGAAGTTCTCAAGAAATTCAAGATGAATGAATGTCAGCCCGTAAGCACTCCCGTGGAATGTGGAACCAAGTTGTCAAAGCATGAAGAAGGAGAAACAGTGGATCCAACATATTTTAAGAGCCTCGTTGGAAGCTTGTGATACTTAACATGCACAAGGCCCGATATCCTCTTTGCACACTTGAAGGCTGCAAGAAGGATCCTTCGCTATGCCAAAGGTACTATTGACTATGGATTATTTTATTCAGTCTCTAACAGTTTCAAGCTTGTTGGCTACAGTGATAGTGATTGGGATAGAGACTTAGATGATCGAAAAAGCACAAGTGGGTTTGTGTTCTATATGGGAGACGTTGCATTCACATGGAGTTCAAAGAAGCAACCTATTGTCACTCTCTCCACTTGTGAAGCTGAATACGTCGCCACAACCAATTGTGTGTGTCATGCAATTTGGTTGAAGAATTTATTGAAAGATCTTAACATACCTGAAGATACGGTTGAAATATGCATCGACAACAAATCGGCGATTGCATTAGCAAAGAATCCACTTTTCCATGACAGAAGCAAGCACATCGATACAAGGTATCACTACCTTCGTGAATGTGTTAAAAAAAGGAGGTACAATTGAAGTACGTAAAGTCTCATGATCAAGTTGCCGACATATTTACCAAGCCACTCAAGCATGAAGTGTTCCACAAGCTACGAAGACTACTTGGAGTTGCAAAACCAAGTTTAAGAGGGGGTGTTGAAAATTAAACTTGTTTTGGAATTAAAATAATTGGGCTATATTAGTTTGTATTTTTGGGTTAATGTTTGGGTTATCTAATTAGTTAGTATTGGGCCTCCATAAAATTAGATCCATTAAGAGTGATATTTTCCAAGAACATTTTAGATCCCTCTTGTGTATTTTGGAGAGTGTAAGAAATAGAAGATTAGTGGAGATAGATGTAGAAGGTTCTAGAGATTCAATCTTGACCCTTGATGTAAATTTAATCTCCACCATTCATTTGAGTTGGAGGATAGTATTAATAGGGGTGATGTCTCCACATTTTGTATCAAGCAAAATTTAGTGAGTTCTAATAAAAGAGTTCCTTTCACCAAATAGTTCTCCATTATTTTTCATATATTTTTCTCCCTCTCCTAAATATATAAACAACCTCTTCCAACAGCTCATGTGTAGCCAACTGTGAGCATGATACCCGAAATGATTAAGCGTTAAAATTTTGTACTAAAGTCAATACAGGTCACCAATTCCACACACCAATCCATCATTTTGTATGTCGGGTAAAACTGAAATAAAATCTATTTGGTTCTCTTTAGATTGCACTGTCTCTTATTGTGTTCTAAGCCCATGGTTCCAAGGGATTTCAAGCACTACTTCTGTTTGAAATATTTAGTAACAACTCATAAGACAATAATTTCATCATGGGATAACTAACTCTAATTTTTCTCTTTAGGGAATAGAGATCACTTTAACCCACAAGGAAATGCTGGTGAGATCATCTTCAGTGAAATGTGTAGTCAAGTGTGGGAAACAATGTGATAAATTAATGGACTTTACAATCACCAACATTAATTCAGTTTTCCAGGATCACTAGTTTACTCTTGCCTCTTTCCAATCACCAACATCACTAGTATACTCTTGCCACTTTCCAAGACTCTTTAATTTTTTTCAATTTTTCATATCATTATTCCATTTCAACCCCAAAGCAAGAGTATACTGGTGAATATATAAAATCAAGTGTCCAATGAGGACACGATCACCTCCTAGAAGTTTATTTTGTATCTTTTGAGGTCTCTGTGTCTCTCTGTATATGACACTCCATTGTTGTTTTCAATCTTTTCCCCCTAAAGACCATTTTCAACCCTAATATGAGCATATATTATTCAATTTACTAAAACAGGTGTCCGAATAAAACACGATCACTTCACACAAATTACTCTGGTACTTAATACGGTGTTTGTGATTCTATACAAGTATTTTGGTTTCAATATCATGTTATCCACCCATACTATCATTTTCACCCCAAAACAAACCTATACAAGTCAATTTAGGCAACTGGTTGTCCGATGAGGGCACAATAACTTCTGAAAATCTGAATTTTTAATTGGCGCCCCTCAAACTCCTAGCACCACTACAAATCAATGTGGGCTTTCAATTGACTCACCCTCAACCTCCTACCACCACTACAATCAAATGCAAAAAACAATAATAATAAGGGGTTTTTAAGGTCTAGTTCTTGGGCTAACAGTTTTTGACAAAAAAACCAGGCCCAACTAATTTTAAACGATTAGGTCCAACATGTAAATACCCCGAAATTAAAATAAACACGCACTATTCAGAAATCGAAGCGCCAAAAACACTGTATTCTCTTTTGAATCAAAACCTTAATCGTACCATCTCTTCGATCAAAACCCCAAAACGAATCTATTTCTCAATCAAATTTTGGTCAACAACAACATATAAATACTCCTGATCGAAGCGCTAAAAACTCTGTTCGATCAAAACCCTGACTCTCTTCGATAAAAACCCTAGCTCTCTTCGATCAAACCCTAATCGTTGAAGTTCTACATTTTACATTCTAAATCAAATTCTTCCAAACACCACTAACAAGTATGTATACATTCTCTTATCACCTTTTTGTCCTTGTGTATTTTGTGTTCTCATATGTATAAATTTGTAGACACATGGACTGATGAAATCACATTCTTCTTCTTCACGATATGAAAAAATATATTTGTTTCCCTCATTTTAATTGTAAAACACACTTTTTGCATGTTAGATATATGTATTTCATCATTGTACTTTTCCTCCTGTATACATCATTTATCGAGGATTTATCAAGGACTTGGAATATATACATGATTGCATTATGTACATGTACAAGCCCTGTTTTGCGTGTACTATGTGTATTTTGCGTGTACTATAAAAAAGTACACGCAAAATACACAGAGTACACGTACATTGAAATTGAATTTCTCAACTCATTATGCGTGTACTTTTATGTTTTACACGTGTACTCTATAAAATATTTATTTCAAATCCATATTTGATCAATCCTATGTTATTTTGGTCCGCGCCAACGACATTTGAATGATATTCCATGAGTTTGTAAGAAGTATTATTATTTTGTTAATATTTAGGAGTATTTTTGGTCCGCGCCAGCTGCATTTGAACGATATGTTATTAGCTTGTAATCAGTATTATTGCGTGTACTTTTTTATTTTTTGCGTGTAGTTTGTTGAAAGTACACGCAAAAAATTCATAAAGTACACGCACATTGAAATTCAATTTGTTCAATCCAATATCCATGTACTAATGTGTATTATGAGTGTACTATTTTGTATTGTTGTGTTATTGTTTAGGAATCATACGATCAAGCATGTTCAACTACAAAACTGCTGCTTGCACGTTCGAAGATCTTAACAATACAAAACCTTTCACATTGACAATCAATAGTACTAATGATGACGAAATTCATTTTCTCCTTCGCATCAATGATAGAGCTAAAAGGTTACTTGGTTTCTACTACTACTATGAAAACATTTACTGCACTTTTGATGTGTGTTGATGTAAAAAATTAGATTGTATCTAATTATTTAATCACAGATAAAATAAATGAGAGAAAGAAGTTTTAAAGTGGTTCAGCCTTATAAGAATGACCTACGTCCACTGTTTCTGTTATTGATGACTGTTTGGGAATTCTCGATTACCAGTTTAATTAAGAAATTCCGGTCCCCTTACAATGAGGGTAATACAATGTATTTATATCCCTGAGGCTGTAATGTGAAAGGGTAATACATTAAATGCTGTACATGTGAAAGGGTAATACATTCAATGTCCCTTAAGTGTATACGTCTGAATGATAAGCATTTAATGAACAGTCAAACTGTTGGTTATCCTGCTATTAATGCTTTGTTCGAGGTGGAGCTCGGACCGTCTAAGTTGCTCGGTACTCAAAAGTTCCTCGTAGAGTTTTTGTTGGTCGGAGCGTCTGAGTTCCTCGGGGAAGCAGTGTTCCTCGTTGTAGTATGGTTCCTCGGAGCGTCTGAGTTCCTCGGAAGTTTTTATTGTTGCCACGTAGATTGCCACGTGTCTTCACTCGATTGAGCCATGTCAGCAGACTAAGTTTGGTATCAACAGAATCCCCCAATGTTTCATAGTTCGAAATTTGAGGAGTGTGGAACATTCTTTCTCGGAATATGGAAGTTTTAAATGGTCCTCCTGATTTTTAGGAGTGTTTCCTTTGTATTTATTTTTCCTTCCAAATTCGTAGAATCAGGCTTTTTTGAATTTTTATAACCGCCTCGATCTTCGCGTACTTTTTGTCCTTCTAGCCGCCGGTAGCGTAATCGTTTCTTTTTGTAATCATTAACTTTACCGTTTCCCAAGGTAAGGTATTTAAGCATCACAGACAATCCCATCGTCTTCTACTTTTTCAAATTTGTATCTTTGAGTTTTCTATTGTCTTACTCTCTTGTGCGTTCATCCTTTTCATCGTTCGTTGTCAACAGATCCACTCTTTTTCTGTAAGATCTTCTTCCTTCTTCTTTATTTCCTTCTTTCATCATGGTTTATCCTGTAGAATCGATTGATAAATTTTTCTCTGATTTTTCTATTCCCTCCCGGGTTGTTTTGGAAGAGCTTTCTGAGCCTTCAGACTATTTCTGTTTGGCTGAGGGACATTGGTTCCCCAGTCTCTTTGTTACTGAGTGTGGATTTTCTTTTCCTCCAAACCCTCTATGTCTGGAATTCTGTCAATACTTTGACGTGGTTCCTGCAAGAATAGCCCCCAATACATGGAGAATAGTTAATGGGGTTCATAGACTAAATCAAATTCATGGAACTCGCATAGGAATTCCAGATATCATGTTTTGTTATAGATGGGCTGTTGGTGATAACACTTTTTATTTAAAAACTAGATTTTTAAATAGGGCTTTAGTGGTCAATCTCCCGGATGCCAATAGGGACTATTTTGAGCACGGGGTTGTTATAAAAAATTGGCAACATGCTCCTTTATCTGGAGATGAAGTGTATCAGGGTCCCAGATGCCCTCCCTATGGCAATGGGATAGGTTATTTTTATTTCATTTTATTTATTTTGAAATTATGCTTCCTTTATGTTTGATAAAATGTGTCACTGATATTTTAATGTTGATTTGTTTGCAGTTGACAGCAAAAGAAAATCCTCAAAAGAGGCAGAAGTTAATATAAGGCATTTAAAGCTTATCTGGAGTTTGCATCAGTCTGTTGTTGACGAGCACATTAGGACAGCTTCATATTTGCTGCAGTACAAGAGTTACACCTCCTGCGACGCAGATCCAATACCAGCCTCTATAAGTTCTTCGCCTGAATCACATATTCCTTTGAGTGAAAGGATGAAGAAAAGAAGACCTCCCACCCTTTTTGAGAAACCTACCTCTGGTGCTGGAGAGGCAAAAAGAAGTAAGCTTGATGTCCCAGGAGAAGGGACAAAGAAAATTGATGCACCTTCCTCGGCTGCTCCTGTGAAGGTTGTCGAGAAGCCCCAGTGGCCCCGAGCAAAGCTGCTGCTCCAGGTGAGGTGATTGTCATATCACCGACCAAGAGTTCTTCCTTGGTCGAAGCTATTCCTGTTCCCCCGAGGAAGCTGAAGAAGAGCTCCTCGGTCAATTTGGCTGAAACCATCTCTCAGCCCCCAACTACTGGAACTGGTGTTCGTACTTTTGTTCCCCCGAGCTCTGCCATGAGCTCGGTGAAGACTTGGATCATTCCCGAGATCCAAGTTATTGAAGAAAACCTTTCTCGGGACATGGTTACCTCACTGGTTGCTCGCCATATTGCCTCTGTAAGTCTTATTGTTTTGAACTTTTCCTCTTTCCCTTGTTATATCTGTCTCTAACTTACTTTCATTTTCTTTTCACAGTTGGTGAGCTTCTTTAATACAATTTTGAAAAAAGATGAAGCTATTAAAGCTTCAAGCTCCTCATCTGGTGTGGAGGAAGCTCTGATGGGTCTGACGCGGTCTTTGGAAGATCTCATCGAAAGCATGATGCTGACAAGGCTGCTTGGAAGAAGAAACTTACCTCAACCGATTAGGAGAAGGCTCAAGTTATTGAAGTCTCCAAGGGGTTGGAGAAAAAAATAAATGATTTGGAGAAGAAGAATAAAGAGTTCGAAGGGAAGCTCAAAAATGCTGGGGAGCTTGAAAATAAGCTCAAGGTTGTTGAGGAGGAGTTGGGTCAACTTCGGGAAGTAAGTCGGCAGAAGGAAGAAGTTGAGAATAAACTGAAGGCTGTTGAAAATCTTCTGTCCGAGAAGCTTTCCTCGGAGAAGTTAAAGAGGAAATTGACTGTGAAGAAATCTTTCAGCGCTGGCTGGGATAAAGGGTGGAACAAAGGCTTGGCTGCCATGATATCGCAAGTAGAATATGGCAGCCTCAAATATTTTAGAGATGGGTGGGTTGCTGCTCTACAACAGATGAAAGTTGATGAAATTTCTGAACTATTTCAGCGGCACATCCCTGGTCCCCCTCCAACTCCTGAAGACGAAGAAGAGGACGAAGCTGCCTCTGAGGAGTCTTCCATGGTGATGGGAGATCAAGTTTCTCATCCCCCAGCCATCCAGCCTACTAACGAGGAACTTCAGCAACTCGCTACTTGATCCGAGCAACTCCCAGTGCTCCCCGAGCAACTTTCTGTTCCCTCCGAGCAACCTACCTCCTCGTCCCAGCCTCCCGAGAAAGTTTTAGGAGACAAGGAAAAGGTGTAGAGTTGTTCGGGTTTCTCTCTATTTTATTTTTCTTTGTCAAATGTAACCCTGAACATGTAACTCTGAACTTTGTGATATAATAAAATTTGAACTTTTGTTTATGCATACTGTTGTTTCTCCTCTTCATGCTCTGTTGATACTCTTATTGATTATTGCCTTTTCTTCCTCTACTAGTTTCTGGCCAGGATGGAATTATTGTCTGCTCATGATACAAAGCTGTTACGGCAATGCAACGAATATTTTAAGGTTGGTCACACAGATCTGAGTGCAGCACAAATCGTAGACATCCTCGGCCAAGATGCTTCAGAACAGGCAGTTGAAGCTTACCAATATTTGAAGTGTCTGCTTGATCGTGCGGTGGCCAATAATGTAGCTTATTATGATATGATTGAGGATCTCCAAGGCACTCTTGAAGACTTTCAGCAACAATATAAGGAATCCACTTCCCTCATGCACGAGGGGTACGAGGAGAAGTATCAACAAATCATTGCCGACAAGGGATACGGGAAGCGTTTTGCTGCTTACGATGTGAGGGAAAGAACTTTGAAAGCCGAGGTCGAGGAGCACAGGCAAATAGCCGAGTTGTTGGAGCAAGAAAATAACAACTTGCAAAGAGAAGTATCTCAATTAAAATCTGTTGCCTCCACCTCAAGTGCTTTGATCCCAGTGACTGACGAGGGATTCTCGTTCTTGGAGGTCGAAAACGCCAACCTAAGGGATGAGTTGGAAACCTTGAAAAGAGCTGGCCCTTCTACATCTTCTCGTGGACGAGCAAGAGCTCCTCGGGGACGCGCAAGAGCTGCTCAGATTCATGTCGAGGAACAGAGGACTCAATCTGCTTTAGAGAACCAGGCCTTCCAGCTGATGGCGAAGAACCAGGCATTGGCTGAGATGTCTAAGAAAATCAGGGACCTGGAAGAGCAGCTTTCTGCGCAGAAGTCTGTCTTGGAGAATAAAGAACTTTTTATCAAAAATCTCCATGAGCAGCTGGAAAGATTGACATATCAATTCCACAAGCAGCCCAGAGAGTTCTGGATGGCTGGCTACAACGAGGCTCTCTACCACTTGGACGATCGTATCCAGAATGAAAATAATGAGGGCTACAAACAGGGATGGATGAATGCCTTAAGTGTGCTGCAACTCAAACAGGGTCATTACCTGTGGGATTACCATAATCCTGGGCTGCTCGACCTACCAGTGCCACCATTCAAGCTTGATATGAGTTGGATCCCTGCTCGGGCCATCCCTCGATGTCTGATTTCCAAATACCTCGGCGATTACAATCTTCACTCTAATGTCGAGATATCTCATCCCGAGCACCTACTAGATCGACCATCTGTGATGAATATCAGGATGCTTGAAGATCTTAACTTCATAAATTCTCCTCTTGCTTTAAATGATCCACCTGCTGGCGAGGAACCTGTTTCAAAAGCAGAGGGGAAGAAACCAATAGAGTAGGAGTATTGATGTAATAAATTTGTATTTCATTCCTGATGTATTTTGTTCTACATTTAATGAAATAATTTTATTTGCAAATCTTGACTGCTATTGTCTTGTAACACTTTACATCTGTACATGTGTATCTGTTAAAAAGATAACAATATTGTGTTATTTGTCGATTAACTTATTGTCGACTAGTTTGAATTTGTGGTAACCATTTGATAAAAAATGATGTTTTGTTTCTCGACTAACTTAGTAATAATTTTAAAAAGTTACGAGTATCAAAAATTTTTCTCGATCACTTTCTCGTATTCATAAAATGTTTTCGACCAACCAAGGTCGGTAAATTTTCCTTTTCGACCAACTACAATTAGTGGATTTTTCCTCTACGAGCAACTTTGGCACTTTCTGGAATAATTTTACCTCCCGACCAACTTTAGTTGGCGTTTTCTAGAATATATTTACTTCCTAACCAACATAAGTTGGCCTTTTTAGGAATACTTTTACTTCCCGAGGAATACATTTACTTCCTAACCAACATAAGTTGGCATTTTTAGGAATACATTTCCTAACCAACATAAGTTGGCATTTTTAGGAATAGTTTTACTTCCCGTAGGAATACATTTACTTCCTAACCAACATAAGTTGACATTTTTAGGAATACTTTTACTTCCCGAGGAATACATTTACTTCCTAACCAACATAAGTTGGAATTTTTAGGAATACATAGTTTTACTTCCCGTAGGAATACATTTACTTCCTAACCAACATAAGTTGGCTTTTTTAGGAATAAATTGTTTTACTTCCCGTAGGAATACATTTACTTCCTAACCAACATAAGTTGGCATTTTTAGGAATACATTGTTTTACTTCCCGTAGGAATACATTTACTTCCTAACCAACATAAGTTGGCATTTTTAGGAATACATAGTTTTACTTCCCGTAGGAATACATTTACTTCCTAACCAACATAAGTTGGCATTTTTAGGAATACATAGTTTTACTTACCGTAGGAATACATTTGTTTCCCGACCAACCTTAGTTGGCATTTTCGAGAATAAATTTGAGTAGTTGAGTAGTCCGAGTTTTGCCGAGTAGTGTGTAGCACTAGTATTCCCCGAAAAACTTTCAATAAAAGGAGAGAATTTGGCAGAATATCTTCATTTTATTCAAACTGACGGAACTGCGTTACATGAGAATATACATCACTTGCGCAGGTGCTCTGCGTTTCATGCATTCTTAAACTCCTCCCCCTCTAAAGTTGCTATTCGGTAAGTTCCTGGTCGAACAACTTCTGTAACTCGGTATGGTCCATGCCCGTTTGCCTCCAGTTTGTTGTGCTTTTGAATCACTTTCTTTAGCACATAGTCTCCTTCTTTCAAGTCGCACTTCTTCACCCTCTTATTGTAGAACAAAGCTGTTCGTTGTTGGTATGCAACATTCCTGATGGATGCTTCTTCTCTAACTTCCTCGAGCATGTCTAAATCCAATATTCTCATTAAGTCGCTGACAGGGGAATTAAAATTTAGTACCCTGTGTGTTGGGAGGCCCAAATCGGCAGGTATAACAGCTTCACTTCCATACGCCAGCATATATGGTGATTCTCCAGTTGCTGCTCGGGGAGTAGTACGATAAGCCCACAGTACTGACTATAACTCGTTGATCCAGTTTGCTTTTGCATCATCCAGTCTTTTCTTCAAGCCATTCAGCAACGTTCTGTTTGTCACTTCAGTTTGTCCATTGCTTTGAGGATGGCCTGGTGCTGAGTGGATCTTCAAAACATTTGACTGATGACAATAGGCAGCAAACTCCTCATTGTCAAATTGTGTTCCATGGTCTGTGATGAAGGCATGAGGAAGACCATATCGACAAATGATGTTCTTCCAAATAAATTGGTACACCTTATCGTACGTCATATCAATGAGAGGCTCAGCTTCAACCCATTTAGTAAAATAATCCACAGGGACCACGAGATACTTAAACCTTCCCCTGGTCGTCGGCAGTGGCCCAACCAAATCTATTCCCCATATGGGAAATGGGCAAGGGGAAGTAATGGGTGTCAATAATGCTTGGGGAGTTCTTCGGATGGAGGAGAAGCGCTGGCACTTGTCACATTTCTTGGCATAGGCTATATAATCAGCCTTCATCATTAGCCAGTAGTATCCCTGCGTCATCACCCTTTGTAAAAGCGTTCGTCCTGCTACATGGGCTTCACAGGACCCTTCAAGGGTCTCTTCAATCAATTATTTCACCTCGGAGGGATGTACACATCTTTGCAAACCTGCCATAATTCCTCGTCTATATAGAATACCGTTAGGTAATAGATACCGAGCAGCTTTAAACTTCAATTTCTTGGCTGCGAGTTTGTTAGTTGGTAATTCCCCTTTCTCAATATATGCCCTGATGGGATCCATCCATGATGATCCTAAATCGAGGGTAATAAAGTTCATCGTCAGATATTTATCTATACTCCGACTAGCTAAAACTTCACTTGGGATTATTCTTCGTAGCTCGGTACGAGTAGCTAATGCTAATCGAGCTAGGGCGTCTGCTCTCGCATTCTCCATTCTTGGTATTCTGACCAGCTGAATAGCAGCAAATTCTGACACCAGTTCCTTTGCCTTTGCATGGTATCTGATCATTAATTCTCCTCTGACTGCATATACTCCCATCATTTAGTTTACGATCAATTGCGAGTCACTGAAGACAATAACTTGTTCTGCCCCCACGGTTTTTGCCAAACTAAGACCTGCAATCATGGCTTCATATTCAGCCTCATTATTCGAAGCTTTGAATTGGAAACGTAGGGCGTATTCCATGTCGACCTCGTCCGGACTGTTCAAAACTATCCCCGCGCCACATCCTGTAGTGCAAGATGAACCATCCACGTACAGACTCCATATAGGTAACTCGTCTTCAAATTTCTGATCTGACAGAGTTCCTCGGTGGAAAATTTGTTGCTTCCTTTCACCATCTCCTGATATTTCTTGCTGTTCATCAATCATCTTTTCTTGCCCTTTTACCAACCTGAGCTGGTCTGGGCTTGAATTTGATGATCCTGTAACATCTACTTGCCCTTTTACCAAGCTAAGTTGGTCTGGGCTTGCATTTGATGATCCTGTAACATCCACAGGTTAATCAGCGAGCAACTTTTGTTCCTCGGGGGTATCAGGATAGGTGAACTCTGCTATAAAATCTGCTACCGCTTGCCCTTTTAGCGATGATCTGGGTTCATAGACTATATCATATTCACCAAGTTCTATTGCCCAGCACATCAATCTTCCTGACGTTTCTGGTTTATGAAGGGCTTGCCTCAATGGCATATCAGTATATACTACTATGGTATGAGCTTGAAAGTATGTCTTCATTCTTCTACTTGCCTCGATCAATGCTAGTGCCAATTTTTCCATCCTTGGATATCTGATCTCTGCTCCTCGGAAGGCCTTACTTGTATAGTAAATTGGTTTTTGTACTCCATTCTCCACTCTTATCAATGCCGAACTGACTGCATTCTCGGACACTGCCAGATACAAGTATAATTTTTCTCCCATCACTGGCCTAGATAACAGTGGAGGTGCTCCCAAATATTTCTTCAAGTCTTGGAAAGCCTTCTCGCATTCATCATTCCACTCAAAAGTCTTTCGGAGCGTCTTGAAAAATGGGAGACATCGATCGGTTGCTCGCGATACAAATCTGTTGAGTGCTGCTACTCGTCCTGTAAGACTTTGCACCTCTTTCTTCGTCGTTGGGGATCGCAGCCCTAGCAGAGCTTTGATCTTTTCAGGGTTAGCTTCAATGCCTCGCTGATTGACAATGTACCCGAGAAATATACCTTCTCGTACTCCAAATGTGCACTTCGTCGGGTTCAACTTCATTTGATATTTATCCAGTTGATCAAAGGTCTGGCTTAAGTCAACTAGATGATCAACAACTTTCTTGCTCTTTGTCAGCATATCGTCAACATAGACTTCCATATTGCAACTGATTTGTTCTATAAATACTTTGTTCATCAGCCGCTGATATGTTGCACCTGCATTTTTCAAACCAAAAGGCATAACATTATAACAATAAGTCCCCCTAGGGGTAATGAAAGAAGTACTCTCCCTGTCTTCAGGTTTCATTTTAATCTGATTGTAACCCGAATAATCATCCATGAAGCTCAGCAGCTCGTGTCTCGAGGTAGCATCCACTAGTTGATCAATTCGGGGCAGCGAAAAATGATCCTTTGGGCATGCTCTATTGAGGTCGGTGAAGTCTACACACATCCTCCATTTGTTGTTCTTCTTTTTCACCATCACCATATTTGCTAACCAGTCTGGATATTTAACATCTTCAATAAAACAAGCCTTCTGGAGCTTCTCGACTTCCTCCTGTATAGCTTGATTCTTCTCGGGACTGAATACTCTTCTTCTCTGCTTCACAGGCTTGATCTCCTTATTCACATTGAGCTCGTGACATAAGAAATTTGGGTCTATCCCAGGCATATCCTCATGACTCCACGCAAAATTTTTCTTTCTGCTTCTTAGGACAGTTATCAATTCCTGTTTTAGTGAGGCTTCCAACGACGAACCTACTTGAGTAGTTCGCTCAGGGTGCTCGTCGTTCAGAATGATGTTTTCAGTAGCTTCCACCACTTGACCCTTCACGAGTTGAGACTCATCTCTAGGATCCAATGTTTCAATTTCTGCACCTTCATCCACTTGATAGGTAGTAGTCTTTTTCCTTGATTCTTTTAGTTCCTATTGCTCGGCGGATGAATAATAGCATTCCCGAGCTAATTTCTGATCACCTTTCACAACTCCTACTCCAAAATTTATTGGAAATTTTAGGCATTGATGTACCGTAGATGGTACAGCCTCGAACTTCTTCAATCCTACTCTTTCCATGATGATATTGTATGATGATTGAATATTCTTATCCATCACGAATAAGCGTATTCTTTCTGTTCGACAAGCAGGCCACGCACCAATGAATATATCCAATTTGATCGTCCCAAGTGGAAATACTTTCTCGCCAGCAAAACCGAGGAGGGGTCTATGATAAGGCTCCAGTTGAGATAACTTTAGATTTAAACTATCGAAGCACGAGTAGAACATGATGTCTGCCGAGCTACTATTATCGACCAGTACTCTTGAAATCATTACCTCCTTCATCCTCATTTTGATCACCAATGGGTCATCATGAGGATATAGAACACCTGCGAGGTCGTTCTTTGACAAAACCAATGACCAATTTCTCTTTGTTCACCTTTCTCGGGCGATCCTCCTCAGCTAGATTTATTCGTTGAATGTATGAGCAAGCTTGAGCCTCACAGAGGTAAGCTTTTCTCTCGGCAGTAAGGTCTCCTCCTCCTACATCTCCACCTGTAATAACATTACAATCAAATGACCCAAAGCGTATTAAAAATACCTCTCGTTCTGGCTGCCTTGGTCTCTTGGGAAGATCGGGGTCGTCTTCTGGATCAACTTCATGGTCTCTTTTCTTATTCTCCTCTGTTAGACGAGGAGATCTAGACCTCTCTCTTATTCGATCGTTGTTTATTCTATCGTTCCTCCGATCAACATACTTTGCCAGTTTTCCTCGTCTGATGAGTGTTTCAATCTCATTCTGAAGAGCTATGCAATTTTTGGTCATATGGCCACGATCTTTGTGAAACTCGCAATATTTTGCCTTATTCCTCCTGTCACGGTCTGCCTTCATTTTCTCTGGCCAGCTTAATTCCTCGTTGTTCTTAATTTCTTTTAGAACATGGTTGATGTCTTTCTTCAAAGGAGTATAATTATCAAATTTCCTCAATACTTCCCAAGACGACCTTGTTTTTGAGTGTTTGTCATTACCATTGTTCTTATGCTCTTTCTTCTTAGCTTTATCACCTTCCACCTTGGTTTCTTTGGCATCCATATTCTTTTTCGCAGCCATAGCCTCCTCGGCATTCATAATCTTGGCCGCTTTTCCCATCAGATCTGACATGGTTCTAGGTGGATCTTTGGCCAAAGTGTAGTACAACTTGTTGGGCAGTAGTCCACTCATCAAGGCGGTAATCGTTGTCTTTTCCTCATAATCAATGACCTCGATTTTCTCGTTATTAAAACGGGTTATATAATCTCTGGTACTCTCACTAGCTTTTTGTCTAATAATTAACAAATGCGCTACTCGTTTAACAGGATTTGCCCCAAAACAGAAATTCCTAATGAATAACTCGGCCAGTTAAAGAAAAGTTGAGATCTTACCCCGAGGATGATTATTATACCACATTTGAGCAGATCCGTTAAGGGTTCCCGAGAATGCTCTGCATCTCATCTCATCTGGAACAACATAAATGTCGGCTGCAGCTTGGTATTATTCTATATGAAGGACAGGGTCAGTCTTTCCATCATATTTGGGGGTTATAACAGGTGCTTTGAACTTTGATGGTGTTGGAAAATCTACAATGGCCTGGACAAAAGGTGTTCCTCGAACAAAGGTTCATTGTAGAGGGTTCTTGGCTTTAGACATTTCCATTAATCTATCCTCCAGCCTCTGTATAGAGCCTTTCCATGCATTATTTCCTTCCTCGGGCCTGTTGGTTCGAGCAACTAATCGCGTTGATGTGGATTCCTAGGATCTATCTTGACGAGCAGCTGGTCGCGACTAGGCAGATCCTTCCCTTAAATCTAATGGTCGTCAAAAACTCCTCGATGCGACTTTAGGAGGACTTCTACTCCTTCTAGGTCCTAATCAATCAAAAGGTGATACCCTGCTTAACCTCTCTAGCGCACTAGTCCTTTCTGGAGAGAGAGTGACACGTTGTTCAGTATCTGTGGCCCGTACTGACGAAGATCGTCTAGGTTGATAAGAAAAATCTTCAGATTCCTCAGTACGATATGAATCGGTATGCCTAGTACGCGAAGAAGGTAAACGGGTATTTCTTTGAATACTTCGCAATCCTGAATGGGTTGGTGCACCGCCATGGAGGGCTTGTATGAGTTGTCGCATAGTTTCTTGCATGACCGTCTGGCCCTGAGCCAGATTTGTCATTATTCCAGCTAGATCTGGAATATTTGGCGAAGCAGATGGATTTGGAGGGCTTCCAGCGTTTCGATTGCTGGATTCTGGAATATCAGCCATTTGTGATGAATTATTTTTGATGAAAAACGATATTACCAGTCGTTTCCCACAGACGGCGCCAATCTGTTGATGTAAAAAATTAGATTGTATCTAATTATTTAATCATAGATAAAATAAATGAGACAAAGAAGTTTTAAAGTGGTTCCGCCTTATAATAATGGCCTACGTCCACTGTTTCTGTTATTGATGACTGTTTGGGAATTCTCGATTACCGGTTTAATCAAGAAATTCTGGTCCCCTTACAATGAGGGTAATACAATATATTTATTGCCCTGAGGCTGTAATGTGAAAGGGTAATACATTAAATGCTGTAAATGTGAAAGGGTAATACATTCAATGCCCCTTAAGTGTATACGTCTGAGTGATAAGCATTTAATGAACAGTCAAACTGTTGGTTATCCTGCTATTAATGCTTTGTTCAAGGTGCAGCTTGGACCGCCTAAGTTGCTCGGTACTCAAAAGTTCCTCGTAGGGTTTTTGTTGGTCGGAGCGTCTGAGTTCCTCGGGGAAGCAGTGTTCCTCGTTGTAATATGGTTCCTCGGAGCATCTGAGTTCCTCGGCAGTGTTCCTCATTGTAGTATGGTTCCTCGGAGCATCTGAGTTCCTCGGAAGTGTTTGTTGTTTCCATGTAGATTGCCACGTGTCTTCACTCGATTGAGCCATGTCAGCAGACTAAATTTGATATCAACAATGTGCAACAACTTCAAATAACTGAATCGAAAGCGAAGGATTTAGCTAAACGAATTGAGCAGTATTGCTTAAGGGGTTTTGACAATGTTGGAGCTTTTAGCATTCAGCTATTGTATCACTTCTTCACTGAATATGTTAGGAGTAGAGAATCTTGGTTTTTGACTTGGCAAACAACCTTTGTTAGGTATTACCATGAAACTGATGATATATATTATCGCCTTTAGCATGTATTTTGTTGAGACTTGTATAAATTATTTGTGAGAATATTGCATGTACTTTTGTTAAATACGCTTGTATTTTATTGTTTTAGTCTATGTTTTATTCTAATTCGCATGTATTTTATTTTTTGTACATATCATTATAGGTTAGTAATTTAAATTTTGTTTATAGATCATTATAATGGGGATGAAGATGAAGGCAAGAAGAGGAAAGAAATAAAAAAAGAGCAGTTCTGATGATAGTTCTTCATCCAGTTCCAGTTCTAGTTCTAGTATGGCATTGAAATCTAAACGTCCTGCAAAGAAGAATGACCAATAACGATCAAATATTGTTAGCTTTCTCCATGATTTGCATCAGATTAAAGATAAAATAAACAATAGCCGTATTGAACTTCTTAAGAAGACTCCATTTTGGGATCTTTTTTCAATGCCTACTACAGTGAGAAAGTAGTAGAAGTGGACCACAAGAAGACGGATAAAAATATTTTATCAATTATCGAGCTGTACAATACAGAAACCAAAAGTTTCCGTATGAAGAGTAGGATTCCAATAATGCCAATAGATATAAGTGAAAGATTTGGCATACCCCTGGTTGAGGGTTTAAAATCAATAGAATTGAAAAAGCGACCGAATACTGCTAAAAAATCTGGATTACAAGCACGATACTTCGCAAAAAGAATAGGAAAGTCAGAAATATTGAATGGTTTGAAGAAATCAGTTGAATTGGAGACAGATGAAGGAATTGCTGATTTTGTTAAAATTGTGTGTCTCCACTTCTTGAACACATTATTTTTCTCCAACTCAAACTTCACCCTTGGAGAATTTTGGTTGAAATACATCGACAATATTGAGGAAATGAATAAGTATGATTGGGCATCTGCTGTGCATGAGTTTCTCATACATTCACTTGACAAATCAACAAGTTCAAAACCTAGCACAGTTACTGGATGTGTCATTTTCCTACTGGTGAGCAAAAAAACATCCTGATATTTCAAAATTTACATACCAATACTCACGTGTATTTTGAAAATACACGTGATATTTTCACTTGTATTTTGAAAACACACCTTTATTTTAACGTGTATTTTCCAAATACACGTGATATTTTCACTTGTATTTTGAAAATACACGTATATTTTCACGTGTATTTTCAAAATACACTTAAAATTCCTGATATTTCAAAATTTACATACCAATACTTACCTGTACTTTGAAAATACCACGTGTATTTTCAAAATACACGTGATATTTTCTCGTATTCTTTCAAAATACACTTGATATTTAACGTGTATTTTGAAAATACGCGTCTTAAATCAAGTGTATTTTGAAAATACACGTCTTATATCACGTGAAAGTACACTTGTATTTTACAAAGTACACGTGTACTATGTTTTGTAAATATAACCAGTGTACTTTCAAAATACTCTTGTTATATTTTCTGTCAATATTATAAATGTACTTTAGAAAGTACATGTGAACTTATATTGACAAAGTACACGTTAAATTTGTAAAAATCACATGTACTTTCAATATACAATTGTAAAATTTGTAAAGTACACGTTTAATTTTGCGTGTAATTTGAACAAATCACTTGTACTTTCCATTATGAATCCCTAGGTAATACAAGTATTAAATTCATTTTGTTTTTTGTATGATCACAGTATTGGGCATATGAGAAATTTACAATTCTTTCTCATATTGAAGAATTTAAAGAAAATACACCAAAATTCCTGAAGTGGAAATTGTCGTCTTTGAGACAATGGTATGTGAAGAATGATATCGCAACAGCAACTTTGAAGCAGACTACAAATAAACCAGCTTGTAAGGACAGTTCTATACAAAAGAAATCTCAGTTTGATGGGCCAAGTTACTCTTTGAACATTTCTACAAAAAGTCCTATACATGCTTATTCATCATCAGAAAAAGTTGCTGAAGATATTAATGACAATGAGTTTTCACAAGGTTGGAATATTCCCCTTAAAAACATTGTGACTCCAAAGAAAAAGAAGGGAAAAGATCAACCAGAGGTTAATTTGGAGGAACAAATTGCTGTTTTGAAAAGGGAATTATTGGAAAAAAATAACCAACTATCTAAAGCAGCTGAAGACATTAATGGTGCACTTGAGAAGGTGACCTATTTGGAGGTGGAGAGTGCCATTTTGAATGTATAGTTGCAGGTAGATCATGATTCTCTTTTTGAAGCCCATGAGGAAATGAAGAAGTTAAAGGTGGGGAATTCCAACCTTTTGAAGGAAAAAGAGTTAGTAAATAAGTTGGAGGTAGAAAATTCCCAACTAGTTAAGTTAAACAATTCTTTAAAAGAAAAGCTTGATCAAGTCACAATGAGTGACTCAGATAGAATTAAAGAATTGGATGAATCATTGAAAAAACAGGCAGAATCAACACGAATTTTGGAACAAAAAAATGGATATCTGTCTTTGAGTAATGAAAATCTAAAAAAAAAGTATGATGATACATTGCAAAAATGGAAAGATTTTGACATAGAAAAGATGACATTGACGCAGAATCTCGAGGAGTCAGAATTGAATAGAACTCAACAGGTACTTTTGAATGCAGAGTACACGCAGTTTTCCTAAAGTCAACTCAGTTTTCCTAAAGTACACGTTAAAAGTACACACAGTTTTCCTAAAGTACACGCAGTTTTCCTAATGTACATGCAGTTTTCATAAAGTACACGCAGTTTTCCTAAACTACACGCAGTTTTATTTCATAGTATTTTTAATGCAGTTTTATATGATATTAGAAATAATGCAGAGTACATGCATTATTTGATTAAAAATAATGCAGTTTTATTCAAGTATTGCTTATAATGTAACATTCTTTTTGTATAACAGGAAAATAATAATAAAATCCTTAATGATGAAATTTCGGAGTTGAAGAAAATGCTTGATGAATCAGAATTGAAAAAAACTGATCAGGTATCTATAAAATACAATAGATATATAGTACACGCTTTACTTTCTAAAGTAAACGCAAATTATGTTAAAAGTACACGTGTATATTATAAATTTTATAAAGTACACGTATTTTATAATATATGCGTGTATATTATAAAATACACGCATGTATTAAAATACAGACGTGTACTTTATAAAATACACGTAAGAGAAAATAAATCATTGTTTCAAAAAATGCTTACAATCCAACATTCCTTGTTAAATATATCAGGCAAACATTAATAAACAACTCATGGACGAAATTTCGAGTTTGAAGATTGAACTAGCCTCAAAGACAGTTCAGGGCACCCCCAAAATATCCAAAATAAAAGGACCTCTTACTAGAGGACAGAAGAAAAGAAAAGCTGACAGCGAAATCGAAAAGCATGAACCAATTAAGAAACAAAAAGAGTCAAAGCTGAGAAAAGACCGTCTAACAATAGCTCAACAAATGAAAGAAACTCACTTCAAGCTTGAAGCAATCGAAGTATACAAATATCTCGATGAAGCTTCGAAGAAAAAGATTAAAGAGTTATTCAAAAGGCTGAGCCAGGGTAAAGTTTATTGTTTTATGATTTATCACTTCGCTAATTTCTATTTTTTTTGGTGCAAAAGAATAAGGTTATTATTATTATACAATTCTTATTGATTATATAAAATGCAGGGAATTTATTTTCCAAGGGTTGGTTTCGTATGTCCCATGGGAAGATTTTGTTGAAGTCCTCAACAATCAAGAAATTTCAAGCCAAGTATGTAGTACAAATATTAGACATCCATTAAATTTCAACATTATTATTTCCTCACCATTTTATATTGTGTGAAACAGATAATACTTGCCTTTAGTGAAGTATTGAGGTTAAAATTGTCAGAGGAAGGGCTCTCCTACTCACACACTTTTTCTGATTATTGTTGGGTAAGTACAATTAAACCGAAAGTTTTGAGAAACAAAATTTCAATTTTTTTTATTAACATAATGTCTATAATTTTTATTCAGATAGAATCTTATAGCACAAATGAAGTCAATAAGAAGGGGGAGTTATACATAGATTTATTTGAATACTTAGGCACTTGTAATAATTTGTTCATTGTACTAAGACATAGTGTAGGACATTTCACATTACTTGTGATATACAAAAAAGAAAATAAAGTGGTCCACGTGGATTCCCTTCGACCGAACGACAAGGAAAAAAACACAATATTCTTCGATGATGCAAAAAAATTGGTTAGTGCCTAAACTTAATTAGTAATGTTACCTGTACTTATATTATACATGTGTACACGTGTATAATATAATGCGTGTACTTTGTATTAGTTGCACATAATTACCCAGATTATCAAAGTACACGCATCATATTTTAAAATACACATGAAATGAACCAATACAAATTATGCGTACTTTAATATTATGCGTGTACTTTTAACTCTTTAGGTAAAATACACGCATCATATTTTAAAATACACGTATATGAAAAAATAAAATATGTGTGTACTTTAATATTATGCATATACTTTTAACTCATTAGGCAAAGTACACGCATCATATTTTAAAATACACGTGATATGAAAAAATAAATTATACGTGTATGTTAATATAATACATGTACTTTTCACTCTTTAATATTCATATACTCTTTTATTTGTATACAATAAATATTTGTCTTCTTAACAGTTTTCTGTCTTCCAAAAAACACTGTGCCTATTGAAGACTGAAGCAAAAATAATGAAAAACAATGGTTTCAAAATTCAGAGGAAGTTTGATGAAGGTACACCAAATGAGTTTACATTGGATGATAATCCATTGATAGAGAAAGAAAAAAGGACAGTAGATTTCTTGCTGGAAAGTGATCTCAAATTTGACCTAATAAGAGATCATGAATGCCCTAAACAATATAATGGGTAAGAAAACTTCATTTCTAAAAATTACTAATTTGTATCTTTTCAAAAAATTAAATTTGTATATTTGTTTTATTTTAATTTCAGGGTTGACTGTGGGGTGTTCTGCATGTACTACATTGAACAAATAAGCAGAAACCAGGAAATGCAAAAATTGTTTCAAGACCCTGACATGCTAAAACAAAGAGCATATGTACTCGGGGAAATTCTTCTATCAAAATATTTCTTCTCTCGAAAGGAGAAAAAACTTCTATAAATTGTGATTCAAATACAAAACATATTTGTAATTTGTTTTATGTTATATTGGTTATTGTTTACAATATTTATTACACCAAAATATTTTTTTTTGCTGGCGCAGACCACAATCTATGTAAGGTTTAGATAAACAATGCACCTGAGTATTATGAAACCATGTACAAGCATTTTTCACAAAAAATACAAGTGATAATTACTAAGTACACCAATAAATTCTTCAAAGCACACGCATTTTGACTAAAGTACACGCACTGGTTAATATAATAATTTTTTTATTATTTTAATTGAAAACTACTTTGAAGAATTCATTCAGGACACAATAACCAAAATCAATTTATTACGCTCAACTACTGACTTCCCAGCTACTTCTGGTCAAGAAATAAATAGCTTTAGCTTTTCCTATAAAAGAGTAATATTTGTTCCTTTCTTAACCATTACATCTAGGGTAAAGATAACATAATCGCTATTCCAGCAGCAAACTTGCGAGAAACTCTTGAGAGAGAGGAAAGAAATAAAAAAAAAATAAGGCAAATTGAGGAAAATATTTCCTCATATAAAACTGTCTTTGAGCAGTTTCAAACATATGTGAGGGAAGGCTATTCTGGACTTCCACCCAATCCCATAGATTTATTTGATGTGGATGAGGACCCTCCTCAAACACATGAAGACCTCATGTCTTTCTATACACAAAAAGTTCCCATGAAAATTGCCAAGCTGAAGGAGAAGAAGGCTCTCCATGAAGGCCTTGTAGCTGTCATAGAAGAAGAAATTCGACACTGGTCGAATTTAACTGACTCTCTTCCTAACACCCTAGATGCCTTTGACAAACTTCCCTAATAGAAGCCTTCTTTAGTTTTTTCAGCTTTTGTTATTTGAAAAAATTGTACTTTATTTTTTTATTTTTATTAAAAATTTTATTTATTTCATGCATGTATTCTCACATATGTCATACACCAAATATAGTAAAGTACACGTGAACCCTTATAAAAATGATCACGTGTATTGTAAAAAATGTAAACATTAATATCATTTCATGTAAAAAAATTGGTATGCCAAAATATGATTGCGTGTATTATAAATTAGAATACACGCAATTTTTTATAAAGCACAAACAAGATATTGTCCCAAAACATTATATAAATGCGTGTACTTTATATATTACATGTGTACTTTATAAAGTACACGCATAGTCTATAAAGTACATGCCTATTGAAATACTTGTATAATAATGCCGCTGGCGCGGACCATAATACACATAGGAATTTAAGAATATGAGTGACCCAAGTGTCTCTTATAAAGTACAAGCATGTTGTAATGTCCAAAACCATTTTCCAAATAGTACATGCATTTATATACGTCTACTTGATAAAATTACATGCAGAATACATAAAGTACACGTATTGAATTAGATTTTTGTCATATCAATATGCGTGTACTTTGCTAAAACATGCATGTACACTTATATTTAAATGCGTGTACTTTGATTATCAATGCGTGTACTTCATAAAGTACACGCACATTTCATCAAGTACACGCATATTATATTTATATCATGCGTGTACTTCATGCATGTACATCATAGAGTACACACATATTTCATCAAGTTAATCTAAATTAAATGTCATTAATAAAGTACACGCATGTTTTTATAAAGTACACGCATATTGAACTGACCAAATCCATTTTTAAATGAGTGTACTTTATGTATTCTATGTGTACTTCATAAAGTACACGCATATTTCATCAAGTACATGCATTGATAAAATTTCTTTGGACATCAAAATGCGCGTGTACTGTACATAACACGCGTATACAAATGTAAAGTACACGTGAACATCAGAAAAAATGATCACGTATGTTTTATGAAAAATATGTGTACAACTACACAAAAAACAAACTAAAAAATGAGACTTAAAAATAAATTACATTCATTTGTGTGAAACAAATGGTTTATTAATTAATTTATTCAATCAAATGGTTAAAATGAATGAATTCAACAATTTTAAAAATACTCAAATGGGTTCCTTACAAGTAGACCTGTAATGACCCATTTTACTACACCTCGAACAAGTAACTTCCCTTACTGTGATCTCACCAGAAGACTTTATTCTCTTATTTCTTGGCCTGCCTATCGGTCTCTTAGTCATTGGTGGAAGGATAGATGGATTTTCAGGAATAGGAATATTTAAGGAAATCAAATCAGGAAGAGGAACTATAGGTATCGAGTATGATTTTCTATAAAAAGATACCTTATAGTACTCCTCAATATCATCATAAATACTGGTCCATTTCCTCCGCACAACACAAACAGCATGAGAACATGGAAAACATCTAATCTGCCAACTCTTATAAGAACAAATCCTTTCTCCTAAGTCAACTGTTGCTCGCACTTCTGAATGAACTTTAAATACATTTTGACTTGAGCGACTAATAGTCCAATGTCGGATTTTATTCCAATTTTCATTCAGTAACTTTTGAAAAAAGGACATAGCTCATTTGTCCAAGTGTCAGACTCAATAAGTTTGTTTGCATTGAAATTCATAATCTTCACTCTCAATTTATCAAGCATATTCATTACTGGTAAATGCCTTTCCTCCAATATCCATGAATTGAATGACTCTGCAACGCTAGATGCCATGTCACCATACCGTTTACCAGGGAAATATGCACATGACCAATTCTCGGGAGGCAAACTATCAATGAAATCGGCCATAGAAGCTCCTCCTTCCTTCTTCAATGCTTCAATATTCTTGTGAAATACATCTACTGAGACAGCATATGCACAAGATAAATTTATTTTAACAATTTTCTTTCGAAATCCAGCACAATTCCCACGAATTTTCTTTTTTATATTCCCTTGTAAATGATGTATACAATAGGAATGTGCAGACAACGGGAAGACCCTCAAAACAGCTTCAAGTAATCCATTGTTTCGACCTGATATAAATGTTATGTCTTGATATTGCTCAACTATTGCACTATGCAAATTGACAAGAAACCACATCCAGTTATCTTCGGTTTCAGAATCAACAACAGCATATGCAACAGGAAAAAGGCCTGAAATATAAAAATATATCAAAATTAAAATAAATAACATATCCATGTACAACACTTTGTAAATTGATGCTGCTGGCGCAGACGCTAAAACACATGGGAAATATATTATGTGTTTAATTTAAATTGTTTGTAAATAACAAGACAAAACATAAAAATGTACCGTATACATGATAAAGATAAAAGGACATTCACATTTACTTTCCAATCTTTTGCTTGACTTTATTATTAACAACACTAACATCAACATACACGCATAAAAATATAAAGTACAGGTGAACTAAACAAAAACATTCAAAGGTACTTTACATTTTTAACATGTATTTGGCTTTATTATTTCTAAATAACAACACCTATCATCAAAGTACACGCATAAAAATGAAAAGTACACGTGAAATTAAGAAAAATATTCACGTGTACTTGACATGTACTATGCGTGTACTTTAGTTTGTATTCAATATAACATCATCATTAAAATACACGCATAAAAATGAAAAGTACACGTGAAATTAACAAAAACATTCACGTGTACTTGACATGTACTATGCGTGTACTTTACTTAGTATTACACATAACATCATCATCATCATCAAAGTACACGCATAAAAATAAAAAGTACACGTGAAATTAAGAAAAACATTCACGTGTACTTGACATGTACTATGCGTATACTTTACTAAGTATTACACATAATAAGACATATCATGAAAATATATGCAGAAAAATGAAAAGTACACGTGAACTAAAACAAAGACCTTCAAAGGTATTTTATATTTTTATGCTTGTATTTTGATGATATGGAATGGAACAAACAAAATGTCAATGCAATACACAAAATAAAATATTTACAATTAATTTACCATTGTTCCCATTCCTTGCAGTAGCTGATAGTATTGTTCCACGGTAACCGCTCTTCAAAAAGGCACCATCAAGAAATAAAACAGGTCTGCAGTATTGAAATCCAAAAATACATCCTCTAAACATTACAAATATTCTCTTAAATTTTTTACTCTCATGTTCCACGTCAAGGATGCAATGCGACCCAGGATTATACTACAATAGAAGGTCACGATAATTATTCATTAATGCATAAGAAACCTTTTCATCACGATGTATATCAACAGCAGCCATCTCTTTCGCACGCCATGCATGTTGATAGGCTATATTAAGACCATAATTCTTCTTCATATCTCTAACTACATCAATTGGTCTCAATAGCGGGTTATCTCTAAGATCATCAGCTACCAATGTTGAAACCAACTTGGAGGCTATCATTTTGGCTGACGGACTACGAAAGACACCTCTATATGTATGCTCATTATTCATTGCACGTATGTTAAAGTATCCATTTATTGTAGATAATGAAGCATGAATTCTCCACATGCAATTCTCAGTAGTCTTTCTAGAGCATTCAGCCGTCATTCGAGTTTTATCATTCTTCAAATACACATACTTGAACCCAACCTCAACGGTATACTTTTGTAATTTATCCCGAAATTCCACTACAACTCCTTTAAAATACTGCTGCTCATGACTTATATAAGTCTTCCAATCATTCGAAAGATAGAATTTCGACTTACTTGGCACCACACCTCTAAGATCAAAGTCATTTTCAATGCAACTATTAAAATCATTTGCAATGCCTGATGATAAAGACTCTAACCTCTGTGTATTTGTATCACCACTGTCAACCCTCTCAGAACTTGTATTACTGCAATCAACCCCTTCAAAAATTCGATTAGAGCATTCAACCCGTTCACGACATGTATTACATGAAAATGGTAATGAATCAATAACATATATCCAAATGAAATTAGCTTTCACGATCAATTGGGACCGCAACATAAAATAAACATTGTTGTCACAAACCAACATGAACCGACAATCATCACCAAATGAATACCTTAATGAAAAACTCCCACTTCTCAAATTAGTACACCTAATACACAACTCATTGCATATGAAATCTAATGAGCTATCTTTAAATATTTCAATACAAGCCATATTATCCAAATAACAACACCTTGCTATTACACTACTTACCATAATTGTGACAACCCGTGATCCGAAATAAGGGGTGGCCAGATCGATACCTCAACATAATGGAATCATGGATGGAGATCATTCTCAGCATCATAACTATAAAATGAGTATACGGGAAAACCACCCAATAAATCAGAAAACGGGTTGCCAAAACTTTAGTTTGATTAAGAGTTAAGAAAATAATTTAAACAACCCAATCGGATAAGAAAGTGGAATTCCAAAGAAACTTATATTAATACTAAAACAACCATACAATAGGAGGACCAAATAATCTGTCGGTCTACAGTTACATTCAACGTATCACAACAGTTCAATAATGTACATAATACATCCATTATACAATTACAAAGTTTGGGTCACCCGCCCGAATGAACAACCCAATCATATCTAGAATACAACAATGAAAACGTCTAACAAAGCATCCTGTAATATCCGCAAAGTCTTACAGCTCCTCAAAAGTATTGGAATAGGAATATCACATCGGGCGCCCTTGGGGAGGAGCTCCTGAGCGGATACAATAACATACACAACATGGAAAAATGAACGGGTGAGGGCCCGGTTTATATATGATTACCAGTTGAACAAGAAGCATGATAGATATGGACAGTTAATCATGAATGAAGTAGATGAGAATCTAACAACCTAATCACCAAGTATAATAAGGCAATTTAAATGATTCTAACAGTTATTAGTTGAACAAGAGAATAAAATTTAACATCATTTTTCCTCATATCTTTTCATTTTCCATTCCTTAACAGGAATATAATTACCATTATATTTTCTTATGACCATGTCACATATATCAAGTCCCACTTGATTTAGAAAGGTTATATTCTTATACATATAACGATTCTAAGACCGCCCCTACGAGTTTCCCCACTGGGCGTGCCCCTAAATGACTATAATCTTCAAGTGCCTATCTATACAAGATAACCTGGGCACCTAACGCACGTCGAGAAGTGGCCATATGCTTGTGAGTGAGTCATAACTACACCCGGAATTACCTCACTAGCGCAGAAAAACATATAAAAATCCCACAAAGGGCTGAGGACTATAGTCTCCCTGCATTCACTAGTCAGGGGACATCACCTCATGCGTGAGCTTCCCTTATGATAACATTTAGAGAGGTGTGTTTAAGTCAATTAACATTTACCAATTAAAATCTCATTATCATTTTCATTAATCACATGTATGTTTCATTTTATTTGAAACCATAATCCTCGAATATTCTCGTTAATATTCATCATATTTTAAGTCCCGAATTATTCTCCAAATGGTCACCAAAATCTTACGAGTCCCAAGGTGTTATATACCTCATTAGAGTCCCTAAAGTCTCCAAGCATGGATTATAACTTTAAATTCCTAATAATTTGCGAAATGAAAAGTAATGCCTAAACATCTCTTTTTGTACCCATGGAATGAACCCCAAGTGAACCCATTCAACTCTAGGGTAACGACCAAACTCAACTAAAACTCTAGGACTCTAAGTTTACTTCATACAAGAAGGTTCCTAGGTCCTAAGCCTAAAGAAAATGATTAAAATTGGAAAAGAAAAACAAAAAAAAAATGCAGGATTTATGAATCGATTTGGCCTGGCTGAATCGATTCGGTCAGACAGGCGAATCGATTAGGACCAGCTGAATCGATTCGATGACAGCTTGATGTGATTGTATGATTTGGGCATCTTTGGACAATTTTTATTTATGCTCAAATTTGAACATTATGTTATTGTTTTGGATAAGTTTGGACAGATTTTAAGGTAAAATTTGGGCAGTTTTTATAGTAAAATATGAGCAGTTTTTATAGTAAAATTTGGGCAGTTTTTGGATAAATTTTGAGCATTTTTTATGATAAAATTTGGGCAGTTTTTTGGATAAATTTGGTCAGTTTTTATGATATTTGAGCTGTTTTTTATGATAAAATTTGGGAAATTTTTATTTTTAAAAAGATTATTTCAATAAAGTTAGGATCGACAAGTTTGACTGGACCGACCATATAAAAAACCGGATCGACTAAGCCCGGAAAATCGGTTTAATCGGTTCGGTCTTGGTCCTTTAATTTTTAGGACCGGTTTAATCGGTATGGTCCCTAAATTCATTAAAAACCGGATCGGACCGGACCGAGAACACCCCTAGTACTTAGGTCTTATTTGTGTTCCGAAATATTTTAAGTTCGTTTGGCTCGAATTAAAGTGATCGAGTCATTTAAAGTGTGTATTATCATTTAAAGATGTGTATTTTGGGAGTTAAGGCTTATTAAGCCCACGAGAGAACAAATCCCCTTAGAGAGAAAGAGAAAGAAAGAGAGAAATAGAGAGAAGAAGAAAAAAAGAAGAGAAAGAGGAGAAAACTTGGGATTTTCGGCAATCCGTGATTTCAAGGACGAATCAGACTCTACAAATTTGAGGCAAGTGATTAAACTTGCTAAATAATTGTTGTGCATCATTTATTTCATGATTTGTGTACAAAATTGTGAATTTTGGAGTTGAAATGTTAAAACCAAGATTTTGGGTAAAATATTAGATTTGTTGAGTAAATAATGGATTTGAGGTTACACATTAGTTGAGGTGTGTTATTTGATGAGTATTAATGTTATATATATGTTTGGGTTGAAGTGAAATGGTTGTAAGATGATAAAAATGAATTTTGAGATTTTTGGCTTTGATGAAAATAGCCATTCCCGTAGCTTTTGATAGGCCGAATCGATTCGGCCCCTTACCGAATCGATTCGGAATGGTGCAGGTGCCTAGGTCTGAGTGTTTGAATCGATTAAGACCCAAGCCGAATCGATTTGAACTGAGACAGAAGCCCGGGTCTTTGAACCTGAATCGATTCGCCTTGGTGGCCGAATCGATTCGCTCGGCCGAATTGATTGGGATTGGGCCCGAATCGATTCGCCTTGTTGGTTAGTTGTTGCATGGTTTTGTTTTAGAGATGTAAATAAAATGTTTCAAATTTTTTGGCACCCTCTTTTTGTAGTAATGGGTAGTGAGCTGGGTTTATTTTAGAGTCGTCAGTTGATGCTGAGAATGATCCACTTGAGATTCCTGATTATTTTGGTATAGGGCTAGCCACCCATTATTATTTTGAGCGGGGTGTCACATCACCCCCCCCCCCCCCCCCCAAAAAAAAAAAACACATTATATCTTTCCTCACTCTTATCAACTTGGTTGCCTTATATATATAATATGATGTAATGGTTTTTGTAAAACTATCTAACTTTGGTAGATATGACAGTTTTACTTTTTATGTATGATATTTTTGACGTTTCATGTCCATGCATGAAATGTCATTCTAAAAGTTTTTTTAATAAATATATATATGTGATTATTATATTATTTTTTAATAAATATTTTTTTAAAAAAATATTTATTTTTTAATATTTTTTAACTTTTTTTTAACTATTTAAAAAAAATCATTTTTTAAAGGTTTTTTTTTTAAAGGCGGGTTATTATGGGCTGAGTGTAATCACGGGGGCAAATTTATCGCCGTGCCCTCAGCACGGGCATCCGCTAGTATATATATAGTTGTAGTTGTAGTTGTTGAATTCATAAGTTTGTTTGTTGTACAATGTAATACCCCGTATTTTTTAGCTGCTAGAATTTAATTAATTCGGGCATTTTTAAATTACACGTGTCCAGTAATTTAATTAAAATACAATATTGTGTGTGTTTATTAAATATTGATCCGAAGAGATTATGATTAATATTTATGAAATAAATTTACTAAGTGTGTAGTAAATAAGAAATGATAATTATTATACGTCATAGTGAGTAATATCGACGGGACTACGTTATATCTCAATCGGGAGTTGTGTGTAGGCTATGTTAAGGTCGAGCTAGAAAATTTATGTAGAGCGACTCAGATGGAGATTTCGAGGTCACGATTGATTCCTAAAGGGCCGAAATAGGCGGAATAGAGTACTCGAGCGTATTGTTCAGGGCATTTTTAGATCAACCTGATACTATATAAGGGTGTTTTGGTCACTTGGGAGTTTAGGGTTGGCAAAAATCCGAATTTTACAATTATATATCAACCACTTCGGTGTAGAGGCTAGAATTACAATATCTGGGAGAGAAGAGAGTCCATAAGAGAGGGTAGGAAAAGGGTTCTTAAGCCAATCTACACAATGTTCCACCATCGTCGTCGCTTGAATTAAGAACGGAGCAAGGAGAAGACGCATGCATCATCTAGCGACAAAAATAAAACCACTCAACCCCAAGGCAAGTGTTTAAACTTGCAATTCTTTTGAGTACTTATATTTCCCATGATAGTGTAAGGTTTATATTGCATGAAAACATGATTTTGGGACGTATATTGGGATTTGATTCAAGCTTTGTTAGGATATCATCTTTGAAATCAACCTCATGTTAATGTAACCCAAAATCTGATATTTTGGATTAAAAAGAATGATATAAATACGGGTTCTTGAAGATGAACATGCAAGAAAGGTAAACCTGAGGTATATAGGAATAAAGGTAGAATTTAATACTGTTTAATTTGAATTTCATAATGATTTGAGAGTATGATTACGTTAGAAACTATTTAAACATTCCTTTATGAAGTGTGGTTAATTTGGTTAGGCATTTGGATGAGTTTCATGGAGGTTTAGTTGTGTAAATATAACAGAAATACATTTTTGAAGAGGTTGATCTGCTGGTGTCGATCGATCGATGACTCGATCGATCGATCAATTTGGTCGATCGATCGACGATTGCTGAAAATGGGATCTTCGTTTATTTATGTAGTTTTCTTTACCAATAATTATGGGGGATTTTAGTAATGGTTTATGAACTATATGAGGACTTGGAAATTATCAATAGACCTATAGTTAATGCTTCGGCTTAGTCATTATGAGGGTAAAATTAGACTATGGCCTACGAGATTATACGATTATGTTGGATATCTGGAACTTAAAAACAGGTTAAGGGAAGCATAAATGATGACCCCAAATTGATACCAGTAGAGTAGAAATGTATTAACTACTGCAAATACTTAAGGGTTAACTAGGACCCTTCAATTAGTGAGTGATACCCGAGAAAATAAGAAAGTTATATGAGGTGGGAATCTTTAGTATGTTGGGTATTTGGGACATACGAGAAACATATTGATTATATTTATAGGTCGTGTGAATATGTACATTTTATGTGTGTAAACATACCTACATTGCCTGTAATCACGGGTGGTTTGGCGTGATGGGCAATCCTACCTTGGCGATGCCAGCAAGGTCTAGCTGTGTTCCCCTGGACATAGGTTACTATTTGAGTGTACGATAGTGTGAACGGTCATTTGGGTGCATTAGGTATATGCTTAGCCCCAAAGCTTAGGACTATGCTCGCCTTCATTATGTGTTTATGTGATTTATGGTTCGAGGGAGATTCTGAATCGATAATCCTTGATGTGGTATGTGATGTACATGAACTCGATAACAAAGTATGCATGCATCGTGGTTCTCATTTTAAGGATGCTATAGTTGTATATATAGATAGCATGATATATATACATACACGTGTGATTTGTTTTACTCTTGTGTGGTAGT
Organism: Sambucus nigra; assembly: GCA_949130495.1. NCBI lineage: Eukaryota > Viridiplantae > Streptophyta > Magnoliopsida > Dipsacales > Adoxaceae > Sambucus > Sambucus nigra. The sequence continues at coordinate 690,801,941 of OX422209.1, forward strand.
AAAAGATATAGATAATGTATAACTAAAGTAACTTAAGTAAGATAAACTTAATTAATAGTTCAAATATAATATTCGACTAATATTGATTATGGTTTTATGGTAGCGTATCATATGGGAGATATGGGTGAGATAAGTACATTAGTGGTTAAATATATGCTTATTGGGACTAGTTAGGTTGGTTAGCATAACTAGGTGAGTTTAATAGAAGACGTTGGGTGCGCATTATAATTGAGCGGTGAGGAACTCAAGGGAGTGCACACGAAACTAACGTGTGTATAATAACTTCACTTATTGAATTTTAAATACTTGCTAAATATTTTTCAGAGGTTTTAATCTCTGACTCATATAAAATCTATTTTTAAAACTTTTAGGTGTCCATTCACAAGTACGCCAAACATGATGATCCATTCCAGGGATGCGTAGCTGCACAACTTTTAGAGGCATGCGGGGCTTGAGTAGACGCTTCAGTTAATTCATTTCTAGTCCAAGATTCATATTCAGTTACTTCATTTGGTCATGTTGCCCTCTCAATTTAGAGTTTTAGTATTATTTGGATGTTGAATCTGGTGTCAATGGTTTATTCGGCATTCATTCTTTTATTTAGTTTATCTTTCGATGTTCTAGACTTCAGTTATTGTGTGAATGGTTTATATTATTTTTATTTTCGCAAATTACTGTATGTTAATGAAAGATAAAATTTGTCACTGGTTTATTTTAACTTATATGGTTAGTAATTTAAAAAGGTTTTAACAGTTATGCTAGGAATGAACCAAATGAAATTCATGTTTATTTTAGTAAAGAACTGATCACTCATGATTAAAATAGGGGGGTGTCACATAAAATAGTTGTATTCACATGTATGTATTTTGCATGGTAAGAAAACAGCTTGTGCAAAACCTAGGTTTGAACAATTTGACTTTGGTATTTGTTTAGGCTTGAATATATGTGTTTGTTTGTTGTAAAATACTTATATTTACATGTATAGATTGGTACTGTCAGAACCCACTTATTCAACACCTAGGTTTGAAGGGTTAATCAATTTAACTTTGATATTTGTTTGGGCTTGAATATATGTGTTTATTGTTTGTAAATGTAATCATTTTGGTTAAAACAATTGTAGGTTTATTTAAAAATATGAAGGATTTTGGATTTCGTATGTATAATGTAAATAATTTGTGGGTTTATTTAAAAATAATTTGTGGGATTATTTATAAATGTAACAAAGAACACAATGAACATTATACCATAATTTCCAATTTGGTATGTATACGTGGTTTAGGGTTTCGAACTAGGTTTTGAAAAATTGATCAGATTAGGTGATAAAGTATAATTAAAACTAATTTGGTATGTAAACGCAGCTTAGACTTTCAACATAGGTTTTGAAATTTGGATTCGATTAGGTTATAAAATTTGAATAAAACCAATTTGGTATGTATACACAGCTTAAGGTCACAACCTAGGATTTGAAATTAAATTCAATTCTGTTAAATAGTAAAATTAAAACCATGACTGGTATGGTTGGTTTCCATAGTTTGAAGATCCATTTTGGTTTGTCTGGCAATAGCATGACTGGAATTCTGAATTGGGTGAAGGGTTCGCTCCCCAAATAAAATATGCTTCCAAATAACTATCCGAGTATGAAGAACAGTTTTAAAGGTTTGGTAATGAAGTATTTTATTCATGCTTGTAGTATGATTCATTCTTGAATGCGAGGAACCTAGATATATGTCAGGGAACGATTCTAATGATAAAAGAGGTGCGCTTTGCAAAATGCCTCAAAAAGTATTGAAATATTTCACCATTAGACCCAGTTTGAAGAGATTTCTCATATTACTAAGGATTGCAATAATGACCTCCCATGCTAGGGAAAAAGTAAGGATAATCTCATGCACCATCCTATGGACTCAACCGTTTGGAAAAGCATAAATTTTCACTACCCATATGTTGTCAATGTGTAGGAGGGCAGTGAGACTGGGGTATATGAATAACTGGAAAGGGTGAGGCGTGACCCACTCCAATGGACGCTGTCTGCAAGTCTTCAAGGTCTCCTGGTGCAACTTCTGAAGAAAACTTCTCCTTCTGGTAATAATGGAACTCAAGCTTCAACTCACTCCCTGCAAGAAGATGAACTTTCACAGCAAAAATAGGAATTTTCTCAAGGGAAACACCTGAGAGTGATGGCTGTCAGTGGGGAGTGAAGGAACAAGGCACTCAACACTAAGAGAATGAGCAGGGAGAGAATACTAGGTAGGTCTAGTGATATTTTAGCAGAGTAACAGTGCAATTTTTCTATTGTCTGTCTTTTGACCTTGCCCAGAGGTCTATTTATACATGGGCGTTAGGGGTGAGCTGGCGATTTTGGGCTCCAAAATTGAGAGAGTTGGTGGGGAACAATGTCTGAAGTGTACCATTTGTCCCTACCTGTAGGCAGCCTGCCTGTTCCCTCTGCAGGTGCCACCTGGCGCCGACCAAAACTCAAAAAGCACATATGTCCCCTAATGGAGACAAAATAGAAGATTTTGGTAGTTATCTTTTGAAACGGTAACTTGTGGTGCAATTTTGCAAATCTGGAGAGAGGAGACCTTAAGGCCTCATTTCCTCTAAAAGTGTTATTTTTCTTGAGAGGGACCTCGAGGACCCCCTCTTCTGGAAAAGTCATTTTCTTGTAAAGAGTTTACTTCTTGTGAGTAGCCAGCTCTTTGGCTGCTCACTTCACTTGTGACCAAGTGTGCAGTGTGTGTGGTCTGAGTGACTTCATGGTCTTCCTACTAGTATTCTCTCAATCCTATAGTGCTAAGTGGTTGAGCTTACTCAACATACCTTGTCCCTCAGCCGCCAAGCCAAAACTCCCAGGAGGTCCCAACGCGCCTGTTCGAGCCCTGCTTGCTCGACTAGGCGACCTGTACAAGAAAGTAAAGTGTTAGTGCTGTTGTTCATTTAGAGACTGCTGTTTCATGATGGGGGGTTGTTCGCGATAGTTACTCCCTCAATATGAGTTTCTGTCAAAACCCCTGTAGCAGCACTTCTCGAATAACATTTCTGCAGTGACCCTTGCAGTGGCGCTGAGTCTTGCGGTGACGCTGATACTTGAATTGGCGCTGACATATGAGGCGGTGCCGACGCTCAAAGTGGCGCCGAAGCTCGAAGTGGCGCTGATACTTGAATCGGTGCTGGTATGTGAGGCGGCGCCGACCCTTGTCGCGGCGCCGACGCTCGAAGTGGCGCTGATGCTTGAATCGGCGCTGACATGTGAGGCGGCGTCGATCCTTATCGTGGCGCCGATGCTCGAAGTGGCGCTGATGCTTGAATCAGCGTTGACATGTGAGGTGGCGCCGACCCTTGTCGTGGCGCCGATGCTTGAAGTGGTGTCGACGCTCGAAGTGGCGCCGGCGCTCGAAGTGGCGCTGATACTTGAATCGGTGCTGGCATGTGAGGTGGCGCCGACCCTTGTCGCGGCGCCGACGCTCGAAGTGGCGCCGACGCTCGAAGTGGCACCGACACTCGAAGTGGCGCTGACGCTTGAAGTGGCGCTGACGCCTGAGGTAGCGTTGATGCTTGAATCGACGCTGACATGTGAGGCGGCGCCGACCGTTGTCGCGGCGTCGACGCTCGAAGTGACGCCGACACTCGAAGTGGCGCTGACGCTTGAAGTGGCGCTGACGCCTGAGGTAGCGCTGATGCTTGAAGTGGCACTGATGCTTGAATCGGCGCTGACATGTGAGGCGGCGCCGACCCTTATCGCGGCTCTGACGCTCGAAGTGGCACCGACGCTCGAAGTGGTGCTGATGCTTGAATCGGCGTTGACATGTGAGGCAGCACCGACCCTTGTCGTGGCGCCGACGCTCGAAGTGGCGCCGACGCTCGAAGTGGCGCTGATGCTTGAATCGGCGCTGACATGTGAGGCGGCGCCGACGCTCGAAGTGGCACCGACACTCGAAGTGGCGCGGACGCTTGAAGTGGCGCTGACACATGAGGTAGCGCTGATGCTTGAATCGGCGCTGACATGTGAGGCGGCCCCGACCCTTGTCGCGACGTCGACGCTCGAAGTGGCACCGACACTCGAAGTGGCACTGACGCTTGAAGTGGCGCTGACGCCTGAGGTAGCGCTGATGCTTGAAGTGGCGCTGACGCCTGAGGTAGCGCTGATGCTTGAAGCGGCGCTGATACTTCGCAATGGCTTTTGGGCTTCTTGGTGACCCTCGCGGGTACCTCTCGGGTGTCATTAATAAGAGAAAGTATTTTTTATTTCGTTTGCTTTTTTCTGTTGATAACACCCTTCTACACAATGAATATATGGGCATAATCCATTTGTCGCTCGAAACACCAATCAAAGTGTATGGCGGTGATCTTAGCACCCCTAAATCGTCCTCCTTCGTTGTGCATGTGACCAAAATGTTTGATGTTGTCTTTAATGATACTTGGGACAAAGTCATTAAGTGAGGACATCGATGTATACTTATCACCAACGGTAGATTAATTGAATGAGTTGTGGGTAACGAGTGTGAAAGAATTTGACTATAGGAAATAGGAAGAGTTCGTATTAAAAGCTATGGTTATTAGGGCAATTCATGATTTTCTAGGTTATGTGACTTTATCGGGTTGTAATATTCATGGTTACTTTGGATGTCCCATTTGTGTTTAGGAAACTGGAACTCAATCTCATGGATAGTGGAAAAATTATATAGTATTCCCATATGAGATTGTTTCCTCCCGATAACAGGTTTAGATTTTATAAAGGCTCTATTTTTTTGCTGTGTGGGGTCAAACTTAGGCTACCTGTGAGAAAGCTTTCAGGTTCAAAAATTGAAAGGAGGTCTTCCAAATGTGGAGCTAATGTATTACATACTATGTATGACGATAAGAACATCATCAAATGTCTTATGAGCACATGCCTAGGTGGAAGTCATTTGAAGTATGGAGAAAGGGCACAACATGATCTTAAAGTGTTTAAATTTAGGTCACAATTACGGTTGAAAGAAGGCATTAACGAGAGTAATATAGTCCTCCTGGAGCATATACTTTGAGGAGCGAAGAAATAAAGGTGTTTTTAGACACACAACATAATTTGAAAGATCGCTCCAACTTTTCATCAAATTTGCAAAGTATTATGAGTTACACCACATATGATCTAAAAAAGTGCAAGTCTCGTGTTTGGCATGTGCTATTGCAATTGGTCCCTTTGTTATTTAAACACTGTTTCTCAAAGCGAAAGGCTTTGCGGAGGGACATTGTGCAGATTATTCTTTTTCTCATGCTTTTGTGCGCAAAAGTATTCAACCGGACACACATCGTGGTTGAAAAAGCAACTATAGCCGAAGAAATTTGTGTGTTGAAGAAGTACTTCCCACAGCATCCTTTAACAAAATTGTTCACTTATTAGTGCACTTATGCGATGAGGCGAATCTTTGTGGTCGATTAAGCATAAATTCTTCTGATTTATCCCCTTAATTTATAGGCTTTTATCACCTCGTAACATGTAAAACGCATTGATTTATCTCATATCTGTGCTACTAACATTTCCTATATAGTGCATCAAGTTTCATCTATTCTTTTTTCTTTTTACATCTATTTTATACAAGTGAAGAGAAGAGGAAACTCAAAATCGAGCAACCAAGAAAGAAATAAGGAAGCAAAGCCAAGGGGAAAAATAGTAACTTTACATCTGGAGTTCAGGCGAGGAACCAAAATGAAAGTTGAAGAACTCAAGTCTACAATAACGTAGGAAGAAACGGAATCCAAATCCGAGTCCCGGATCAAAAGTTATGAAGTTTCAAATATGAGAGAAAATGACAACAAAGAGCAGAAAGAAAAGGATATCCGGACCAATCCGGTGTGAGCTAAGTGCGAACCGGCACGATGAAGGCAAGTTTTCTATCAAGGGCAAACCGATCCAGTTATTCCCAAAAATGAACCAGTCCGGATTCATTAAAGTTCCTGAATAAAGTAAACTACCAGACCAATCCGATTTCAAGAAAAAATGAACCGATTCGGTATACACCGGACCGAACTGATGGCCAGGCCGGACCGGACTGGGTGGCGAATTTATGATTTATCTTTTTCAAATGTAAAGTTGTTTCTAGGTCAAACTCTTGTAATTTCATAGAGTATTTATTCCAACTAATTCCCAGACTTTAGGGAGTTCTCTTTTAATAGTTTTAGAGGACCATTGCAACTAATAACCCTAGGATTTAATTTCTTCAACAATTATTCAGTTTTAAGCATTAATTCTAGATTTTTCTTCATTCCAAGTATTGTTTCCTTTATGATTTTACATTATTGTCCGATTATTCATGGAAATAGGTTTCAATTCTTATTTACAAGTTTCTTCCCAATTTTTCTCGTAGTTATGAATTCATGCAAAATATATTTTATGTTCATGCTTAGTTTAATTATGTCCAGCTAAATTTCCAAGGGTTGGGATCCATGAACCTGACCCGATGTAGTTTACCTGAATAGAAAATAGGTTTTGAATTAAATTTTGATCGAATCGTGTTGTGTAGTGATCACAATCATCATAGGTCTTTTAACCTCTTTTTCCCAAGGTAACCAGGGTGTTTAAGGATGTGATGTGCATGTTGTCTATGCAGCACCGCTTTATTTTTGCCTTTGATTACATATGATGCGGGCTAGTACCTTCATATATGTAATGCTTAGGATTACTAAAGGCTGGATTTGATTAACTCTCTAATTCAAAAGCTAGTATTTTATTCGGTAAATCTACAAGGGTTTGGGGGATTGTATCCTAACCTAATTTTTCTTCATTCATATGTAATTAATTGTAGTAGTTTTGTTCCTGTGCATGCATCATAGTCAGTAATTTAAATTTCAATTTCATTTAGACAATAGAGTTTAGTTCCACAATTAATCATCTTTTAGTTTCTTTTCTGGAATCAATTTAGGGTTAGTCTTCTATTCCTTCGTCATTACGAGCATTCGTCCTAGTTCCCTGTGGATACGGTCCCGTCTTACCGACTTTATTACTTATGCGACAGGCTTGCACTTGAGCCTATATAAGCACGCACTTTAGACACTTTTATGGCCACTTCAATTTTTGGTGTCGTTGCTGGGGAGTTTGGTAGACCTTAGGTTAGTAGATTCAATCCCAAATTTGATTAAAAAATTTTAAGAAAAATAAAAAATAAATATAATTTAGAAAAATAAAAAGCCAAAAAGAAATCATCTCTAAAAGCCCTTTCATGCAAATCAAGAACAAACTCCTCAAAATAATCCAGTAAGAAACCACGAAAATCCCATCGCTGAGTATAATTCCGATATCCCCCTTACCCCTCGCGTTCCACAATTCTAGGTTCCACCTCCTACACCTCCAAACTCCATCACAAGTCACACACCGAGTCATGCTTCTAGAACACTGAGTGAGGATTTTGAGTCAATTAGAGAGAGAAAAATGTCGGATATCGATAGTTTCGGTATGGGTGAGGGAAACCTACCGTATCGTCCCATGAAAGAACTCATATTTCCTGAGTGAACTGTCTCACCTGAATCCATTCTACTTCCCTACTATGCAGAACATTTCCACTTCCATAATGGGATGATACAGATTCTTCCAAAATTTAACGGCATGAATTCGGAGAAACTATACCACCATATCCGCGAGTTCGAAGAGGCGTGCGAAACCTTTAGTGATCAAGCTTTCACACAAGATGCTGTTCGCCTAAAGATTTTTCCCTTTTCCTTAAAGGATAAAGCTAAGACCTGGATTTGGTCTCTACCACCGAACTCCATTATATCATGGACGTATATGCAATCCAAGTTTCTTTCGAATTTCTTTCCACAACATAAAACCAACTCCGTCAAGGCTCAAATTCAAGCTTTTCGACAACAAGATAATGAGTCATTTGATAAATCTTGGGAACTCTTCCAAGAGTTGGTGTAATGACCCCACTTTTATATGTTCATATATAGCTTGTTTGAAATGTTTTACATTTGATATATGGACAATGTGTTATTATGGATAATGTTAATTTATTATATTAGTTTAAACCTACCTTCAGAAATCATGAAATGTCAAATTAATACAAAAATAAAATATTGGAGTTTTCGGTAGGAATGTTCATGTTGGAAACTTGTTTTGACTATTATAATATAACAATTGACTTGAGGTAAAAATAATAAAGTCGTATATATATGAATTAGGTTTGTAACAAAACAAACGGTGTGTTAAACAGAGGTCCGAGCAAGAAGTTATACCGACGTTACGAAATAAGGGGAAATTTGTCCATTCTTTAAGTCGTATTTTGTCTTATTACCACCCCATGTGTTATATTTTGATTGGTTGGAGGGGGAATCTAGTTAGGCCGACTTAAACACTTTTAAATAAACTCCTTCATCATCAAAATTGATTAAATCAAAGTCTTATAGCATATCCTACGCTAAATGATAAGTTTTGGGGTAGACAATGAAATTTTATGAAACTGTAGGGACTTGATTTTGAAATAAAGAAAGTTTCAGGGACTAAAATGAAAATATAAAAGGAACATTTTATAAATAAAATATTTTCAAGTACCTCTAAGAAATATTGAAAAAGTATGGTGTAAAATTACTAAAATACCCTTAATAACTTTACACCTCGTGCTTGACACCTCGTGCTGGGTTTTAACACCTCCACCGCACACGTGTCGCCTTTATAGGAAAGGATAAAACTCATGTCAATCCTTTCAAAAATTTAAAACACGTGTCGCGGTCTGGTGAATTAAGGCTGCAAGATAGCCCCGTTATGCGGCACGCGACATGCTGACTCGCCAAAATGAATGCTTAGTCATCCGGTCGCGTGTCATCACCTAGATAACTTTGGGAAACTATAAATAGAAGCCTTAGGATCAGTCTTACACGAAATCCATCCCAAATATCAAAGATAAATAGTGAGAGAAAGTGTGAGTAATTTTAAGAAGAAGCTTCGTCTTAAGATTAACGAGCAATCCAAGACTCTATATCTGTAACTTCAGAATTCTGTTCTAGGTGAGTACTCTGTTACATTCCTTGTGTATTTTAATTATATGATATTATGCAAACTACATATATTTTATGAAATGATTTTATTCTCAAAATACATCTGATGCCGATGATTCCATCATTTTTTATATGTGTATATCTCTCGATATATACATCTGATTTGAATTCTTAAATTATTGATTCGGCCTATGGAAACTCTCTTACTATGTTGGCCTTGACTACCGGGTGGAAATATTTGGGTGGTACCTTCCCAGCTGGTTTATCGTTGGTGTGCCCTAAATAAGGCGTTGTTTCAGATATCATGATTTTCTGTCTGTGTTGTTGCCGGGTGGAAACATTTGGTAGCACTATCTGTTTATCTGGGTATTAGAGCGTACATGGCCATCAAAATAAATTGAATAATTGAAATATTGCTCAAATTGTTTTATCTGTTCTATTCTGAACTGATTATTCTGAAAATATATATTGCCAATTTACTTTATATATTTTATTGTAAATTTCTGTCCATATATGTATATGCCTTCTGTTGAAAATTGAATAGGTATCAATTTTCTGAAAAAACCTGGAATGTCTAGAGATTAAACCTCACTCGGCTTTTAGCTGATGTTTTATAACTAACCATTTTTCAGGAAATAAGTAGGCTTGGAGGGAATGAAAAAGGACTATATGAAAGATTCAGCTTTTAGAGCTCTTTTTCGTTATTTTAAGTAAAAAGTTGTTATATCATATAAAGCATGTTTGACTCTCTTGTAATAAGTTTTAAATATCTTTTTAAGTTGTAACTCGTTGTGACTTTTAATATAAATGAAGTTTCCTTTTAGAAAGCTCTGATAACGTAATTCCTTTACTTTCAGTATTTTACGATTTATAACCACGTGATTATATTTCCATTGCACTTATTTAAGGAAAAAATTTAAGTCAGAATATTTGTTGCCTTGGTGGCATGTCAAGACACTCGTTCCCTATTACTAATTTTGGGACGGGGTCGTGACAGAGGTGGTATCAGAGCATAGGTTATGAACCCGTAGACTACTGAACATAAGTTTCGAACGTTATCGATTTTAGGTCTCCATACATAGGATATAGGATTAAATATCCGACTTATGTGATAACCCTCCATATGTCTTGTAGTTTACATATAATTATTTATATATAATTGTTCTTCTAATTTTTAAAATTGAGTTAGTATAATACGTCTTATGTTTGGCCATGACTGTAGAAAATGCCCAAACCAAGATCAACTGTGAGGACAAGTGGTTTAAGTATGGAAGGACTGGAAGGTGCATACAAGGCGATTGAGAGTCTAACAAAGATTGTGGAGCATCAGGTGAATAATGGAGAACCAAGGAATCTGGAACTAACTAGCTGTACCATTGAGCATTTTAAGAAGTTGAATCTGCCTTATTTTAAAGGTACTCCTAACCCCACTGAAGCAGAAAGTTGGGTGATGAAGATGGAAAAGATGCTCGACGTTCTCAAGTGTACCGATGAACAAAGGGGTTCATTTGCAATATTTATGTTAGAAGGTGAAGCCGAACAATGGTGGAGAATGACTAAGAGAATACACGAGGAGAGGAATACTTGCATAGGTTGGAAGGACTTCTTGGTGATCTTTTATGAGAAATATTTCCCTGCAACTTTGAAGGATGAAATGGCAGCTGAGTTCATGAGTCTAGTGCAAGGGAATATGACGGTTAGTCAATATGAGGCAAAGTTTACTGAGTTATCCCATTTTTCACCTTATGTTGTGATAATTGATGTTTTAAAAACCAAAAAGTTTGAACTTGGGTTAAGGTTGAGTATTCGTAGTCGAATTTCCATCTTGAAGTTGACATCATATAGTGACGTCGTGGCTAGGGCTACGATAGCTGAGAGGGATGGCGAGGAGTACAATAAAATTAGAGATGGTAAGAGGAAGTTTGGGGAATAAATAGGGAAGAACATAAATAATAGAAACAATTTTAGGAACACATCCAATGTTGGGGGAGCTAGGGATGGAAAACGGTATAATAACAAGACATGTCAGCAATATGGGAAGATGCATGGAGGACGGCCTTGTTATAAGGATGCGGGAGCTTATTTTAGATGTGAACAGAAGGGACATCAAATAAAAGACTGTCCAACCCCAGTAAGGATTTCGATACAGCCTTTAGGTGAAAAGAAGGACCAAGGTAGACAAGGTAGAGTTTTTGCACTTTCTGATACCCAAGCTTCTAATGCAGTAGTGTCAGGTACACTTTCTATATGTGCACAACTTTTTTGAAGTTTTAATTGATCCTGGTTCTACCCACTCATTTGTGTCTCTACGTTTTGTTAATCGCTTCCCTAATATTCCTGAACCCTTGAATCATAGCATACACGTTTCTACTCCTTCGCTGAGTTATTGATAGGAACCTTCGTATATAAGTCTTGCCCTATAGATGTTAGTAGTCATAAACTATTTGCTGATTTGATAGTTTTAGACATAAAAGACTTTGAAGTCATTTTGGGGATGAATTGGTTAGAATCGTTTCATACCAAGGTAGATTGTTTTGAGAAGAGAGTTACTTTCCAAATTCCTAACCAACAAGAATTTAGTTTTGAAGTAACATGCATCCTATCTCCCATGCGTATTATCTCTGCAATGCAAGCTTGTAGTTTTCTTAAGAAGGGATGTCGAGGATTCCTTGCGACTGTTATTGATTTGCAAACAAAAGATCCTATTTTAGAAGATATTCCTATAGCTAAACATTTTCTAGACGTTTTTTCTGATGACTTACCTAGTCTTCCTCCTAGTAGAGAAATAGAGTTTACAATTGACCTTATTCCTAGAACTATACCAATCTCAAAAACACCTTATCGTATGGCACCTTTAGAATTAAGGGAATTAAAAGTTCAATTGCAAGATCTTTTAGATAAGGGTTTTATTAGACCAAGTGTATCCCCTTGGGGTGCTCCAGTGTTATTTATTAAAAAGAAGGATGGGACGATGAGGTTATGTATAGATTATCGTGAACTAAATAAGGTGACCATTAAGAATAAATACCCCTTACCTTGTATAGATGATTTGTTTGACCAACTTCAAGGTGAACAAGTATTTTCAAAGATTGACCTTAGGTCAGTCTATCATCAATTGAAGATTAAGGAAGATGATATTTCGAAATTAGCTTTTTGTACTAGATATGGTCACTATGAATTTCTTGTGATGCCATTTGGACTAACTAATGCACTAGCCTCTTTTATGGATATGATGAATAGGGTGTTTAGGAAATATTTTGATCAATGTGTGGTTATTTTCATTGATGACGTCCTTATTTATTCCAAAAGTATTGAAGAACACGAAAAGCATTTAGAGATGGTGTTACAAATCCTTAGGAAGGAGAAATTATATGCGAAATTAAAGAAGTGTGAGTTTTGGTTGCCTAGTGTCTCTTTTCTAGGACGTCATTTTTAAGGAGGGAGTGTCGGTTGATCCTCAAAAGATGAAGGCTATACTAGATTGTCCTAGACCAACTAATGTGACGGAGATTCTTAGTTTCCTTGGATTAGCCGGCTATTACAGAAGATTTGTTGAAGGATTTTTTAATATTGCAAAACCTTTATCTAGGTTAATCCAAAAGAAGGTGAAATATGAATGGTCTGAGGAAGTTGAGAATATTTTTCAAAAACTTAAGAATCGATTAGTAACTGCCCTAATTTTGACTATTCCTTCCGAGACAGGGGGATTTGTGATTTATAGTGATGCTTATAAAAATGGTTTGGGATGTGTCCTAATGCAAAGTGGAAAAGTAGTATCTTATGCCTCAAGACAATTAAAAACCCATGAGCAGAATTATCCAATCCATGACCTGGAATTAGCAGCTGTAAGTTTTGCTCATAAGATTTGGAGACATTATTTGTATGGTGAGACTTGTGAGATTTATACCGATCATAAGAGTTTAAAGTATATATTTACTCAGAAATAATTGAACATGAGACGAAGGAGGTGGTTATAATTGATAATGGATTATGATGTAAATATTCACTATCACCCGGGGAAAGCTAATATAGTAGTTGATGCTTTAAGTAGGAAGTCTACACCAAATTTAGCATGTCTTATCACAAGCCAGGAAGCACTGTTGAAGGATTTGAGAAGTATGGAAATGGATGTACGTATTTATAGTAAAGGAGGAGTAATCACTAACTTACAAGTACAACCCATGTTGATGGAAAGGATCAAAATTGCACAAGTAAATGACCCACAACTAAAGAAGATTAGAGAAGAATTTATGGAAGGGAAGAGGATTGAATTTGGGTTACGAGATGATATATTGAGGTTCAGAAATAGTGTGTGCGCGCCATGTGATGACCCACTAAAGAGGCAAATTTTGGAAGAAAGTCATTACTCAATATTCACATTTCATCCCGGATGTACAAAAATGTATAGGGATCCCCGAGAAGTTTTTTGGTGGAATAACATGAAGAGGGAGATAGAGGAATTTATATCTCAGTGTTTGGTTTGTCAACAAGTAATAGATGAACATCAGAAACCATCAGGATTACTATAACCCCTACCTATCCCTGAGTGGAAATGGGAACATATTAGTATGGATTTTGTGACAGGTTTACGAAGGAGTTCAAACGGTAATGATTCTATTTGGGTAATTATTGATAGGTTAACTTAATCTTCTCATTTTCTTGCCATTAAGATTACCCATTCTTTAGAAAAGTTAGCCAGGTTGTATGTGCGGGAAATTATTAGTCTTTATGGAACCCCAGTTTCAATTATTTCTGATCGTGACCCTATATTTGTGTCTCGCTTTTGGAAAAGCCTACAAGCAGCCATGGGAACAAAATTAAATTTTAGCACCGCTTTTCATCCTCAAACAGATGGACAATTTGAGAGAACCATTCAAACCTTAGAGGATATGCTTAGGGCATGTGTACTTGATCTGAAAGGGAATTGGGATGATCATTTACCATTAGTGGAATTTGCATATAATAATAGTTATCAAGAAAGTATTCAAATGGCTCCGTATGAGGAACTCTATGGTAGAAGGTGTCGTTCCCCTGCATGTTGGCTAGAAGTTGGAGAAAGAAAATTGTTGGGACTAGAATTGATCCAGATCACAACAGAGAAAGTGAAATTGATACAAGACCGACTTCGAATAGCTCAAAGTCGTCAAAAGAGTTATGTTGACAACCAACGACGAGAGTTGGAATTCCAAAGAGGATATTATGTGTTCTTGCGAGTATCACCAGTAAAGGGAGTAATCCGATTCGGGAAGAAAGGGGAATTGAGTCCAAGATACATAGGACCCTACGAAATCCTTGAAAGGATAGGAGCCGTCGTGTATATAATAGCCTTACCTCCTGAACTCTCTAGTGTGAATAATGTGTTTCATGTGTCAATGATGATGAAATACATCCCAGATCTAGCGCATATCCTAAGTCACGAACCTCTTCAAATTAGAGAAGATTTGTCATACATTGAACATTCAGTAGAAATTTTGGACCATAAAGATCAAATATTACGAACAAGGTAATTCCACTGGTCAAGGTATTATGGCGTAATCATACTGTTGAAGAAGCAACATGGGAATGGGAAGAAGAAATAAAGGAGTGCTATCCATACTTGTTTTAAAATTAATGTATGTAAAGTTTGGGGACCAAACTTTCTATAAGGAGGGTAGGATGTAATGAACCCACTTTTATATGTTCATATATAGCTTCTTTTAAATGTTTTACATATGATATACGAACAATATGTTACTATGGATAATGTTAATTTGTTATATTAGTTTAAACCTACCTTCAGAAATCATAAATTGTCAAATTAATACAAACATAAAATTTTGAAGTTTTCGGTAGGAATGTTCATGTTGGAAACTTGTTTTGACTATTATAATATAACAATTGACTTGAGGTAAAAACAATAAAGTTGTAGATATATGAATTAGGTTTGTAACACAACAAACGGTGTGTTAAACAAAGGTCCGAGCAAGAAGTTATACTGAGGTTACAAAATAAAGGCAAATCTGTCCATTCTTTAAGTCGTATTTTATCTTATTACCACCCCATGTGTTATATTTTGATGGGTTGGAGGGGGAATCTAGTTAGGCTGACTTAAACACTTTTAAATAAACTCCTTCATCATCAAAATGGATTAAATCAAAGTCTTATAGCATATCCTACACTAAATGATAAGTTTTGGGGTAGACAATGAAATTTTATGAAACTGTAGGGACTTGATTTTGAAATAAAGAAAGTTTCAGGGACTAAAATGAAAATATAAAAGGAACATTTTGTAAATAAAATATTTTCAAGTACCTCTAAGAAATATTGAAAATGTATGGTGTAAAATTACTAAAATACCCTTAATAACTTTACACCTCGTGTTGGGTTTTAACACCTCCACCGCACACGTGTCGCCTTTATAGGAAAGGATAAAACTCATGTCAATCCTTTAGAAAATTTCAAACACGTGTCGCGGTCTGGTGAATTAAGGCTGCAAGATAGCCCCGTTATGTGGCACGCGACATGCTGACTCGCCAAAATGAATGCCTAGTCATCGGGCCACGTGTCATCACCCAGATAACTTTGGGAAACTATAAATAGAAGCCTTAGGATCAGTCTTACACGAAATCCAACCCAAATATCAAAGATAAATAGTGAGAGAAAGTGTGAGGAATTTTAAGAAGAAGCTTTGTCTTAAGATTAACGAGCAATCCAAGACTCTATATCTGTAACTTCAGAATTCTGTTCTAGGTGAGTACTCTGTGACATTCCTTGTGTATTTTGATTATATGATATTATGCAAACTACATATATTTTGTGAAATGATTTTATTCTCAAAATACATCAGATACCGATGATTTCGTCGTTTGTTATATGTGTATATCTCTCGATATATACATCTGATTTGAATTCTGAAGTTATTGATTCGGCCTATGGAAACTCTCTTACTATGTTGGTCCTGACTACCGGGTGGAAATATTTGGGTGGTACCTTCCCAACTGGTTTATCGCTGGTGTGCCCTAAATAAGGCGTTGTTTCAGATATCATGATTTTCTGTCTGTGTTGTTGTCGGGTGAAAACATTTGATAACACTATCTGTTTATCTGGGTATTAGAGCGTACATGGCCATCAAAATAAATTGAATAATTGAAATATTGCTTAAACTATTTTATTTGTTCTGTTCTGAACTGATTATTCTGAAAATATATACTGCCATTTTACTTTATATATTTTACTGTAAATTTCTATCCATATATGTATATGCCTTCTATTGAAAATTGAATAGGTATCAATTTTCTGAAAAACCCTGGAATGTCTAGAGATTAAACCTCACTAGGCTTTTAGCTGATGTTGTATAACTAACCATTTTTAAGGAAATAAGTAGGCTTAGAGGGAACGAAAAAGGACTATATGGAAGATTCAGCTTTTAGAGCCCTTTTTGGTTATTTTAAGTAAAAAGTTATTATATCATATAGCGCATGTTTGACTCTCTTGTAATAAATTTTAAATATCTTTTTAAGTTGTAACTCGTTGTGACTTTTAATATAAATGAAGTTCCCTTTTAGAAAGCTCTGGTGACGTAATTCCTTTACTTTCAGTATTTTACGATTCATAACCACGTGATTATATTTTCGTTGCACTTATTTAAGGAAACAATTTAAGTCAGAATATTTGTTGCCTTGGTGGCATGTCTAGACACTCGTTCCCTATTACTAATTTTGGGACGGGGTCCTGACAGTTGGTTAACGCTTAACCCCATCACGGATTTGAGAAGCATCACCTCATCTCTTTTTCCATCACGGGCTTACTATAGCATCTAAACAACTTGTTCAGATAATGCGTGAAAGACCATTTTGGAAAAGTAGATGTGAGTGATGCTGAGGCTCATCTTAAGTATGTCGTCGAGACTACTCAAGCATGGGACACATCCAATCCTAATACCTTAAACGAACCTCGATAAGTTTCTCCAACTCTTATTGCGTTCGGTCTATACCAATTGGATAAAGATACCTTGATAGACCGTTGAGTTGATCAATTTGAGAAAAATATAAGAGAGATACTTGAGGTACGACTAAGAGAAACTACCGGACCCACCCGTGTAGTGAAAGAAAAGGATTGCACCATTTGTGAGGTGAACCATTCAACAAAGGAATGTCTGACGATGCCCACTTACAAAGCCATGCTTACCAAGAAAGTAGAAGTAATAGGAGGGTTTAAGGGAAATTTTAACACCCCTCATGAGAACGCATACAACCCTTCATGGAGGAACCATACTGGTTTTAGCTACGGGCAATAACAAGATGCGTTTAATCCAAATTCATATGTTGCCCTACCTCCACGCCCTCCTCAATTTTAACAAGCACCACCTATGCAGCCACACATGCAAACACCACCCCCAGGCCAATACATTACCCCACCGCGGAGGACTCTTGATGACAACTTAAACCAATTTATCAAATATCAAAAAGCAACCAATGCCAAGTTTGAGCGCATGTTCACTAAAATGCATACGAGCATATCTAAGTTGCAATCCTCGTTAAGTGTCCAAGAGAACGACAAGTTTTTGGCTCAAGGCTAAAGACCTCCTCAAGGTCAAGACAATGTTAGCACTGCATCTTCCGATTAGTAAGATCAATGCCAAGCCGTCACCACTCTACGTAGTGGGCGAGTTGTTGATTTATCACCTCCCCCACACGAGAAGCCAAAAGACAAGGAGGTTTAGCTCGGAACGAAAGAGGCCGAAGATTCCCCCTTGAATGAGAATGACAAAGACGAAGCTACTGAGCCCGAACTATTGTGAAACCACCCACCGCCGCTCCGTTCCCTAAACGTCAGGCCCCACCTCAAAAGGGAGCCTCCCGTGCAGATGTTCTTAATGAAGTTAAGTTGAAATTTCCATTTCTTGATGCCATCCAACAAATTCCCGCCTATGCCAAGGTCATTAAAGATCTTTTGACAGTGAAAATACAGGTAAAGGTAAAGAAGAATGTCTTCCTAGCACAAGATGTAAGCTATGTTCTACTTCATGGCCCCCCACCCAAGTTTAAAGATCTGGGCGCACCCACGATTTCATGTGTTATTGGAGAGCATAGAATTGAGAAAGCCTTGTTGTACTTAGGCACGAGTGTTAATATCCTTCCCCATTCCATTTATAGGCAGCTTGAGTTGGGTTAACTTAAGCCCACATGAATCACTCTTCAATTAGCGGATCCCATAGTAAAGGTGCCTCAAGGGATTGTTGAGTACGTGATAGTCCAAGTGAACACTTTCTACTTCCCGATAGACTTTGTCATTTGGGATACGGAGCCCTCCATCCAGTCTAGCAACCTTGTTCCCATCATTCTAGGTCACCCATTCTTAGCCACGGTGAATGCATAATCAATACACAAAATGGGAAAATACTGCTCACTTTTAGGAACATGACCCTCGAGACAAACATCTTCAATGTTGCTAACCAAGTGGGTGACGAAGATGAAATCCATATGGTCAACCTCATAGAGGAGGTAGTAGAGGAGCACATCGACAGAACCATGGCCGGGGACGCTTTAGAAGCATGCATAGTGGGAGGTGACGAGAGTGAGATCCCATGCATCGAGTTTGAGAGCGAGGTCGAGGATTTAAAAGAGATATTAGACGAGGGAGCATCGATAGAGGACTTGAGAGATGTTCATTAGGTTTTTAGATTCGAGGATCTACCCCCGAGGGAGTCATGCTTGACCCCCTCCGAAGATAAATTTCCTACCCTCGAGTTGAAGCAACTGCCCTCTAATGTGAAATATGCTTTTCTATGAGAGGATATGATATTTCCTATTATTGTCTCCTCTAGCCTAGATGAAGAGCAAGAGGATAAGCTACTGGAAATTTTGAGGAAGCACAGAGGTGCCTTTGGTTGGTCTATAGCAGATTTGAAGGGTATAAGTCCCTTGATTTGTACCCACAAAATTCACCTCGAGGAGGATGTGAAGCCCTCGAGGGAAATGCAACGGAGACTGAACCCAACCATGAAAGAAGTTGTTAGAGTAGAAATTATCAAGTTATTAGATGCCGAAATTATCTACACTATCTCGGATAGCAAAAGGGTAAGCCCAATTCAAGTCGTCTCGAAGAATTCGAGCATGACTGTGGTCGAAAATGCTAAGGGAGAATTAATTCCTCAACGCACCACCGCCGGGTGGTGTGTTTGCATTGATTACTGGAAACTCAATGCCGGAACAAGAAAATACCATTTTCCCTTGCCATTTATCGACCAAATGCTTGAACGTGTAGTGGCTCACCCATATTATTACTTCCTTGATGGTTATTCTGGATATAACCAAATTAACGTAGACATACTTGATCAAGAGAAGATGACTTTTACATGTCCATTTGGCACGTTCGCCTACATACGTATGCCTTTTGGATTGTGAGATGCACTCGCGACCTTTCAATGGTGCATGCTGAGTATCGTTAGTGACATAGTAGAGAGAAGACTTGAAGTTTTCATAGACGATTTTAGAATTTTTGGCCCCTCTTTTGACCAATGTCTAGCGAATCTTGAGAAAATATTATTTCGGTGTGTGGAAAAGAACTTAGTTCTCAATTGGGAAAAATGTCACTTCATGGTTACCGAGGCATATTTCTTAGCCACATAGTCTCATATAAAGGCATAGAAGTTAACCGAGAAAAAATAGATGTCATAGTCAAGCTTCCCCTGCCCAAATCACTAAAGGATGTGCGCTCCTTCTTGGGCCACGCAAGATTTTATAGAAGGTTTATCAAGGATTTTAGTGCCATTGCTAGACCCTTGAGTAACCTCCTCATGAAGGATGCCCCCTTTGAGTGCAATGACGTATGCCAAGAGGCTTTTGATAAATTAAAAAGCATGATAATTTCCTC
Organism: Sambucus nigra; assembly: GCA_949130495.1. Classification (NCBI taxonomy): domain Eukaryota; kingdom Viridiplantae; phylum Streptophyta; class Magnoliopsida; order Dipsacales; family Adoxaceae; genus Sambucus; species Sambucus nigra. Next base: position 690,821,762 of record OX422209.1, read on the forward strand.
CCCCATCATGCAAGCTCCAAATTGGTCCCTTCCATTCAAGCTTGCTAGTGATTAGGCGATTGGGGCTATTTTAGGTCAAAGAAAGGACAAGAAAGCTCATGTCATCTATTATGTCAGCCGGATGTTGATCGGGCCATAACTCAACTACTCTACCACGGAAAAAGAGTTGCTAGCGGTTGTTTTTGCTTTGGAAAAATTCCACTCATACCTTGTTGGGTCTCCCATTACATGCTTTACCGACCACGCGACACTTTTTACTAAGAAAGATGTGAAGCCGTGCCTCATAAGGTGGATCCTACTCCTATAAGAGTTCAATCTCTCTTTAAAAGATAAGAAAGGGGTAGAAAACGTCTTCGCCGACCATTTGTCACGGCTCTCATCCGACGTGCCTAGTGATCCAATACCCATAGACGAGTACTTTTTGGATGAGAAGCTCTTTGCTACTTCTTCCCTACCTTGGTTTGTGGACATTGTTAACTATCTTGTCACGGGAGCCGTTCCTCTCAGATGGACACCACAAGAGAAGAAGAAATTCATCACTTGGTCATGTATGTTTTTCTATGACAATCCATTCTTATTCAAATATTGTGCGAACCAACTCATCCAAAGATGTTTTTTGGATGAAGAAATTCAGAGTGTAATCCAGTTTTGTCATACGGAAGCTTGTGAAGGCCACTTCTCCAAGAATAAGACGGCCGCTAAAATCCTTCAAAGATGTCTCTATGATCCCACAATGTTTCGGGATATGAACGCCAATTATAAATCTTGCGATAGATGTTGAAGGATGGGAGCTATTACCTGCCGTGACATGATGCCAGTAGCCCCTATACTCGTCAATTAGTTATTTGATTGTTGGGGTATTCACTTCATGGGACCATTCCCTCCCTCCTTCGGCTTCTTATACATCCTCGTTGTGGTAGACTACGTTTCCAAATGGGGGGAGGCAATAGATACTGAGATGAATGACAATAAAGTGGTGATAAAGTTATTACGAGAACATTTACTCTCTTGATTCGATGCTTCGAAGACAATCATAAGTGATAATGGCACGTATTTTTGCAATAAATACACCTCCAATTCATCCCCCATTCCCTCCAAACCCCTTTCCCTCCAAAAGACACCTCTCCCTTCACCCCCCCCCCCCCCCCCCCCCCCCACACATATAAATACACCTCTTTTCCCCCCATATTACCAACACTCCACTCACCCAACTCTCTTATTCTCTCTTCCACAATCTAACTCAAACCCACTTCTTTCCCATATGGCAAACATGGACCTCCCAGAAAAATATGCCTCCATCGAGGTTCTTGACGATGGAAACGGGATGTTCCGATCACACCAAGAGAAACTATGACAAGAATTTTCTTCAACCATTCCCAAAAACTACACATGTAGCGCTAAGTGCGCCAGAATGAGCTTCCCCAATCCGTCACTATCCTCTTCCTTCTGAGGGGGTGGTATCATTTTCTTAAAGATCCCCACGAAGCAGTGTGGGAGACCTAGCTGCGTGCCTTTTACATCTGTCTCGTCCGCACCGCTGAATTCACTTCCTAAGCATATGTCGAAGTCACTCCCGTCCCATTCTCTTTGGACATTCTTATCCTGAAGTTAGCAAAAAAAGGGGTCCTGAGCCCTCCCCAATTTACGTACCGCAACAATCTCGCCCCCTCATGAAATCCACATGCATATCCCGCATTGCACCCGACGAACGTTGGGTACCGAGACATTCTTGGTGGGCCGAATGAATGAAAAGGCCCGCATCAACTTCAACATCGTATGTGCCAATATCCTCAAAACCTCAAATGACTCTGCAATGCGCCCCCGTCAAGATACCCTCATCTATCACCACTTTGACCCCACTACCCCTATCCACTTGGCCCACATTCTCTACAAGGACATTTTCTTCACAGCTTTGGATAAGAAGGGTACAACCCTTCTCCCATATGCCCGGATTAACACTTTTATTTTAGCCGATGCCGGCATTATTCCTCCCTAAGCATTTAATCGCCTTACTAATCCTTATGGACAGGGTACCAGCACTAAGAGTGAGCGTCAAAGGGAGATCATCCAAGCGCGGAGGGAGGAAGATGATGAGGATGATGATGAGATGGATAAGGATGATGATGACGAGGAAGAGGAGGCTGGGGATGCGAATGTTGAGATGGGCGAGGGAGAAGAAGAAGGGGATGTTGATCGACGCATCACCGCGCTAGAGTCGCGTTTTGACGGTTTCATCAATGAATACCGCGTTGATCGTGAAGAGAATCATCGATCCTACCGGCGCGACACTAACATGATTCATCGTCTTCCGGCTGAGCTTTATCTCATGACTATGGCTATGCCACCACCAAGCTACTTTTACGACCCATACGACCCTTATGCTCCCAGCGCATCTCACCCTCCCCCCAGTAGAATGTTTGAGTGGTTATTTTGTGTATTTTCTTCCATTTTGTTGTTTATACATTCCTCCATTTTTAATATATAATGGAAGATTTTTTTGCTTATCTTATCTTGTCTTATACCTGCTTGTTTATTATTGCATTTTGTACTTTGTTCATTTTCTATGCCTTCTCTCTTTAGTTTAGCTCTTAGTCCTTTTGCATCGGGACTTTGCAAAAGTCTAAGTTAGGGGGGACGCTTGAGCTTCAAAAATTTCACAAAGTTCAAAATGCCCAAAAAACCAAAAAAATTAGAAAATTTCAAAAATTTCGAAAAAAAATAAAAAAAGTTTGAAAAAATCAAAAATATTTTTCTTCAAAATAAATAAAAATTAGGATTTAAATTTTTCAAAAATATCACAGAAATTTTGTTTGAAGTCTCAAATTTGTAAAATTCAATTGCAAAAAGGCGAAATTGACCAAAGATGGAAATTGAGCGAAAATTGATGACTTAACGAATAAGTGTGGAGATTAAGCAACCCAGTGAGATGTCGACCCAATCGAGTTTTCTCAGTTTTTAAATCAATTCGAGTTAAAGGCTAACTCAAAGTTCTTTTCAGCATTTTAAATAAGTCGTTGAAGATCTCAGTACCCTTGTTTTAAACGGTTATGGAAAAAGTGTGAGATGTTGTCTTGAAAAGAGAACTAACATTTCTTTAAACTAAATTAATCTCGAAACGCATATGGTAATCTGATTAGTAATTCAGATAAATGAAGTTAGGCCATATTTTTTTACCCAAAAATATTAGCCATAAAAAGTTGTGACATTTTTCCCTTTGCAACCTAATTTGTGCCTAATAAAGTTTTTCCTTTTCATTTAACAACCCGAAAAAACATTTAGCCCAAAATTGTGAAAAATTGAAAAGTCCAAAAAGTGCAATAAAAAGGGGCAAAAGAAGAGAAAAATAGAGTAATACTCAACAAAAATAGCAAGAAAAGAAAATTGTGAAAAATAGAAAAAGAAAAAAGAACTTTGAGTAATAGCCCGAAAAAGCACAAACGGACATCATAAGAACATTTTCCAATTCCGAATTTCCCAACCAATCCCACTTTTACCCAATATACCTTATAAACTCGAAAAAGTCCTAACCGAGTCCGGATTTTGAAATTAATTACCGCGTGGAGAGCTAAAACATGAAAAGATAATAGGAGAGATAAATTCGTGTGAATAAAAGATGATGTTTATCATTTTCCCAATAATCGTATTCCGATGAAGAGATCTTTTCACCATAAAAATTTCTTCTTTCAATTTCTATGCATGAATTTGTGTCGATTATATTTACTCTTTATATTACACATACTGAGAGAAATAGCCACAATTCGAGTGATTCGTTTGTGAGAGCATCTCGTGCGATTTTGAAATCAAAATGAATTTTGAAAAGTAATATAATGATCAATCAGTGGAAATTTGCGGTTAAATTTTTGGCTTCGCACATGTAAGAGGGTAGTTTAAATATGGGGAAATACTGGATTTTTGTACGTGTTTAACTTGAGCAACTTCGGTTGCGCCTACGTATCCGTTATACTCGGAATCAAAGTCAGCGTAGTGTGTGGGTTTGTACTATTCGTCGAAAAACTCATTGGGGTGGTTTTTCGGAGAGTTGGGAGGTGTTGAAACTTATCTCAAAACTCTTTTCCAAGCCTCTTTTCTCAAACTCTCTAAAAACTCATAAGACAAGAAAATGACTCTTCTACTCCCAAGAAGCTCTCTTTAAAATATATGGTGGTGAGGCTTATTTATAGCGAAAACCAACCCAAGTGGGTCGTTATATGTCAAATAACCGGTGGTGATACATGTCCTATTTTAAGTGGCATGTGTCCCATTACATATATCAAACCCTCAATACTAGAATATTATCTAGTTAGTGAATTAATAATACACAAATACGCGTGATATGTTAGACGCGCATAATAATACCTCAGTCGCATAAACACATGAACTTTTGTCAATATTAATAATCTCTAATCTCATTAAATAATTTAACGAGAGGCTTATCATTAATCCCCTCCTACATTTGCCCCCTCGTACATATAGTTGATATATTGATGCATGTTTAAAATATATCGAATGTATGTACGAAACACTGTTAGCCGGTTTTGATATGTTCGATCAACCTGTGAATCGTGGGTAACAATCTCATACCTCATTTAATCTTGATGATGTACTTTTACCTCATATCTCACATTTTATGATATACTGAAATCTCATATTTCATATCTCAGTTACATGATATACATCAATCTCATATCTCATATCTTAAATCTCAATTCTTTTAAGGCTTTGATCTCTTAGGTTATTTCGAATGACCTCTTTTATCATTCTTTTCATATGAATGATATACTTTGAGTGTTGCCCCCATTCCTATATAAATGGACATGCATCCACGATTTTATTGAAGTTGTTCGTAACTCTGCTTTTGGTAAAAAGTATTATCATGGACACATAATAGCTACTTCATCGTTCTCTTTCAACATTCTCAACCAAGCTTGGTGGAAGTATTATTATGGTTTCATCGTTCTCTTTCAATCTTTTAGGTCATGCACATGTTTTTGACTCGTTTTAATCACAATGAAATTTCTTGTGCATGTACGTATTATTGACTCGCCCAAATTGCCACTTTTTGAGGTTTTTCGCAAACTCGCATCTACGAGTTGACTTCATAATGAAAACATACTTGCTGAGTTTTTTTGCAAACTCCACCGTTAGAGGTGACTTAACAATGAAAACACATTTGTTTAAGGTTTTTCGCAAACCCCACCTTTAGAGGTGACTTAACAATGAAAACACACTTTGTTAAGATTTTTTTTCCACCATTAGAGCTGACTTAACAATGAAAACACGTGTTAAGATTTTTCGTAAACTCCATCTATATCGGTGACTTAACAATGAAAATATTTGTTAAGATTTTTCGTAAACTCCACCTATAATGGTGACTTAACAATGAAAACACTTGTTAAGAGTTTTCGTTAACTCCACCTATATCGGTGACTTAACAATGAAAACACTTGTTTAAGATTTTTCGTAAACTACACCTATAACGGTGACTTAACAATGAAAACCACTTGTTAAGACACATATAACGGTGACTTAACAATGAAAACCACTTGTTAAGACACATATAACGGTGACTTAAACAATGAAAACACTTGTTAAGATTTTTCGTAAACTCCATCTATATCGGTTACTTAACAATGAAAATATTTATTAAGATTTTTCGTAAACTCCACCTATAATGGTGACTTAACAATGAAAACACTTGTTAAGATTTTTCGTAAACTCCACCTATATCGGTGACTTAACAATGAAAACACTTGTTAAGATTTTTCGTAAATTCCACCTAAATCGGTGACCTAACAATGAAAACACTTGTTAAGATTTTTCGTAAACCCCGGCTATAACGGTGACTTAACAATGAAAACCACTTATTGAGATTTTTTGTAAACTCCACCTATAACGGTGACTTAACAATGAAAACACTTGTTAAGATTTGTTGTAAACTCATTATTCTGTATCACTTTTTTAGGACGGGAGCCCATACTAGTCGAATGACAAACTGAGTGTGGTCCTTCGTCTGTTTCCATAAATGACCAACTTCTTCGGACGAGTCAAGTCATAACGACCGTGATTCAACTACCGACCAATTTGATAAAGTTTTTGGAATATAATACACCTCTGTAGAAGACTTATCTCAATACTCGCAAAGTTATCGTAATATGATGTCATATCTGAAGGATGACTATAACTTTGTCAATTTCTGAATGACAACTAATTAACCCATATCTGAAAAATCTTTTGTAATGGCCTTCTTGGATGTTACTATACTCTAAAGGTTCATCAATCTAACCTTATCGCAGAGGATGTCGAAGAAGATTCAAACTAAAAAGCTACATTACATCATAATATCCATTTGCCCCCTTTATTTTATTTTATCTCAAGATAAAATAAAATAAATTACATATACCATTTACATTTCCCACCTGAAAAAATGAAATAAACCTAGTCATTACATTTCTTTTGGGGGTATATCACAAACTATAATATCTTTGAACAATGGCTTGATATTAGCATCGCTCAATATGTTCTCATCCAGAAGCCTCTGCAAAATCATATCTTTCTGACACAATAACATAATATTGCAAGTGGTTAGTAAAACTCAGGAAATATCCAAGTACATTTCACACCATGCCCCATTTAATGATTTTATTTTATTTTATTTTATTTGGCACAAACGATGATTCACTATTCTTCCTCTATCTAAAAAAAATATGCCCCATTTAATGATTTTAAAGCTTCTCAACTCATCAGCATAACTCATGAATTTATCATATCAATTTGGGTATTACCATATGGCAATGATACATATATCAAAATAAAAATTTTCTCCTAGTAAGAGAAAATCAAGTATTCACTCGTTCTTTCGTTTGGGATGTTTGAAACAAAGACAAAATACTATCGCAAGGACGTATATATATATATATATATATATATATATCACAAGCGTATTCAATTGATTATGGCCAACGTATTTCTGATTTGCATAATCTAGGTGTCGTATACTTTCAAGTTGTCTGTAAATTCTCTTTTCCAAAATCGTTAGATAAACAGTCATGTATATCAATAGTCAACAAACTTTTATACCGTGCTTCATAGTCCATAAAATACATATACATTTAGATATTCAGCCTCATCTCATCTACATTTTCTCATATAAAATATATATAAAAAAATCTTACTTATTCGAAAACTTTTTAAAGTATGTCTTTTATGAGAAAATACTAGTATCGTTATAAAAAGAATCCTTAAATGAAGGATGCTACAAAAAAATTTAAAATGAATTTATCAAAATTACTAGAAACTCCAAGCTATTATCACTCTATTTTATTTTATCACCATAAAAATAAAATAAACTCATTCATATTCAAGAAACACATTCAAAAATATTCATAATACTCTAATTTTAATTTGGTGGCAGGTATGCTTAGGGAATTTTTTTTCCAACAAGTGCCATGTCCAAGGAACCGCAAAGACTTTGAATTTAACATGTGTCAACTGAGATTCCAACATGTAAACTCAAATAATAGTCACCAACGTGTAATATAAAGTATCCAAGGCGTTATGCTCAATTCATGCCAATTTACTTTAGCCGTCACATTTATTTTGTGAGCATTATTCAACATAAAAATATACCCTTTTTTCGTTTTAGGTGCAAGGGACCATAAAGAGGGACAAGAGATCAAGAACATGAGTTGGTCATTGACCATACTCATGGTCAAGTTCCAGCAAGGGATTTTTGATGGACCTCAAAATGCAAAAAAAAAAGTTAGATTCAACCAATGCAAAATCATAAAACGATGGATCTCAAAATTTTATGCCGAATCAGGAAGGTCACTCAAATGATGATACGATTTTAAGTTTCTTCAAACAAGTTCTTTAATTTGAGGTGGACTAAGGTTTAACTACATGGTTGGTCATTTCCAAAAATCACAGCCGTAGTTCCACCCGATTTGAATCTGAGTTTAGTCGATAAATTAACTCCGTAGGTTCGTTAACTTTTGATTTCTGGTGAGTCGATTTTCAAATCCCTTTGGTGGATCGGACTCAATGGTGCCTCGATTTGACCTTTTCTCCCAAAATGTTTAGTGAATCGGTTTAGTAAACCCAAGGCGATTAAGTTTCGTACCCAGATGTAAACTTGCGCTATATTGAAGAGAAGTCCGTTGGTTATGGGTTGAATCTGTTTGCTCCAGTTGTTTCGAACGGTGATTTGGTGTGTACCCATTTGAGGTGAATCGGTTCTAGTACTCTCTTGAGTCATCTTAGAGTTTATTTTTGCGAAGTTTCATATATCAAAATGCGAGGGATCTTATATGTGGTCTTTCGATTTTTCGAAAAATCTCAGGTGTGACTGGGTTTTGAGTTTCTTCGAACGAATCTCTTAGAATAGGTGCTACAGTTCAGTCGAGCTTCATTGTGAAGAGGTTCATTGGAGCAAAGATCCGTCAGTTTCTATCGGAGGTAACGTTCTTCGGAGCAAGGATATGGGAAACCTCAAAGGTTACTCGGTTTGTGACTCCAAAATGTATAAATCACTAGCGAGAATATTTCAAAGATATATCTTTATCAATTGATAGTGTACTGTTGCTGAAGTTTCACACGGTATGGAAAATCTAATAAAATCTATTGTGCTATTGTACTCAAGTTAAAAAGGTTTATCCATAACTGTACTGCACATTTTATAATCAATCTGTGGTAGCCACACACATGCCTACTCATGTGGCCTAACCTATTGATGTATTGTACGACCATGTGATTTTGAAAATATCCCAGTATATCATAATGTAAAATATTATCAACTTGCATTATTTTACTATTTACTCACAACAAGACATGACTTATTTGCTTTTAGTCAGTACTTTCTACCTTTTAGGCTGTTTAGTTACGAAACACAATTAAATTGTTGTAGCCCATCAATTAATTTAATCGAGGTACATCATTATCTTTTTAAGAATGTCTCTTCATGAAAGCCATTTTTTTCATTGAGTCACCTCATTGTAAATAGTTCAGGCCAAATGATCATTCAAATTTAGAGACAATTTGAGGCCCATTGGCGCATAACAATTGCATCATTTTAGGATTCATACTTCAAATGATAACTTTCTTTTCAGCCTCTCTCATGTGCAAAAACAAATATACATGAGTTTGAATAGTTTCATCAATAAAAAAATTACGCAAACACATATTATTCGACCTCTTATATAAATATTAATGTCTAGAGCATACTTTCAAAATAGACATCTCAACTAATATTTACATATAAATATATCATAGTTTTTTTTACATATAAAGCATGAGAAATAATTAGATAGAAGTATTGGATTCCTTATCTGAAATGGAGTTGAACATTTCTCTGGTGAATGTTAGAGCAGAATGTTGCTTTGTCAACCGCTTTCCTCTATCTCCGTCCACTTTTCCGATCACGAATGAGGTGTTACACGATAAAAATCGTGAATACCTCCCCAACAGAGTCGCCAAATGTAAGAGGGTAGTTTAAATATGGGGAAATATCGAATTTTTGTACGTGTTTGACTTGAGAAACTTCGATTGTGCCTACGTATCCTTTATACTCGAAATCAAAGTCAGCGTAGTTCATGGGTTCGTACTATTCGTCGAAAAACTCATTGTGGTGGTTTTTCGGAGAGGTTGGAGGTGTTAAAACTCATCTCAAAACTCTTTTCCAAAACTCTTTTCTCAAACTCTCTAAAAACTCATAAGACAAGAAAATGACTCTTCTACTCCCAAGAAGATCTCTTTAAAATGTATGGTGGTGAGGCTTATATATAGCAAAAACCACCCCAAGTGGGTCACCACATGTCAAATAACCCGTGGTGATACATGTCCTATTTTAAGTGGCATGCGTCCCATAACATATATCAAACCCTCAATACTAGAATATTATCTAGTTAATGCATTAATAATACAAAAATATGCGTGATATGTTATACGCGCATAATAATACCTCAGTCGCATGAACACATGGACTTTTGTCAATATTAATCATCTTTAATATCATTTAATAATTTAATATTAGGCTTATCATTAAGCCCCTGCTATAGCACACACACACACGACAAATTGAGACTTGAGAATATAAATTTATGGTGATTATTTTTAGAAAGGTTTAAATTATATAATTTTTAGGTATTTTGAATTTTGTTTGAGTCAAAACCGAATTTTGTGGGTACATTCCCTGCGAAACCTCACGAGACAAAACTCGTCCTACTAGGGTAACCTAGGGGTTTAAAGTCTTGTGTATACGCTAAATGCTATCGCTTGCTCGCAAAAGAGGTATTCAATCTTAATAAATTAATTTTCAAGAGTTGAGACTAGTTTTGATTCTTTTACATTGCTCGGGACGATCAAAGTTCAAAGTTAGGGGGTTTGATTAGGCATAAAGTCTTTCAATTTATCCCCTTAATTTAGAGGCTTTTATCACCTCATAACATGTAAAACGCATCGATTTATGTCATATTCGTGCTACTGACATTTCCTATATAGTGCATTGAGTTTCGTTTATTCTTTATGCTTTTTACAGGTATTTTATACAAGTGAAGAGAAGAGGAAACTCAACATCGAGAAACCAAGGAAGAAAGTCAGAGGGTAAAAGAGAAACTTTACATCTAGAGTTCGGACGAGGAACCAAAATGAAAGTTGAAGACCTCGAGTCTACAAGCACATAGGAAGAAACGTCATCCAAATTCGAGTCCCATATCAAAATTATGAAGTTTAAAAAATGAGAGAACTTCACAACAAAGACCAGAAAGAAAAGGATATCAGGACCGATCCGGTGTGAGCCAAGAGCGAACCGATCAAGTGAAGGCAAAGTTTATGTCAAGGGTGGACCGATCTGGTTATTCCCAAAAATGAACCGGTCCAGATTTATTAGAGTTCCTGAATAATGTAAACTACCGAACCGATTTGGTTTCAAGCAAAAACGAACCGATCCGGTATATACCGAACCGAACAGATGGACCAGACTGGACCAGTCTGGGTGGAGAATTTATGATTTATATTTTTCAAAATGTAGAGTTGTATCTAGCTCAAACTCTTGTAATTCCATAGAGTATTTATTCCAACTAATACCCAGACTTTAGGGAGTTCTCTTTTTAATAGTTTTAGAGGACCTTTGCAACTAAGAACCCTAGGATTTAATTTCTTCAACAATTATTCAGTTTTAAGCATTAATCTAGAATTTTCTTCATTCCATGTATTGTTTCCTTTCTGATTTCAATTGCTTTTACATTATTGTCTGATTATTCATAGAACTAGGTTGCAATTATTATTTAAAAGTTTCATCCCAATTTTTCACGTAGTTATGAATTCATGCATAATAGATTTTGTGTTCGTGCGTAGTTTAATTATGTCCAGATAAATTTCCAAGGGTTGGGATGCATGAACCCGACATGATGTACTTTACATGAATGGAAAATAGGTTTTGAATTAAATTTTGATCGAATCGTGTTATGTAGTGATCACAATGATCGTAGGTCTTTTAACCTCGTTTGTCCTAGGAAACTGGGGTGTTTAAGGATGCGATGTGCGTGTTGGCTATTCAACATCGCTTTATTTTTTCCTTCGATTAGGTATGATGTTGGCTAGTACCTTCATATATGTAATTCTTATGATTACTAAAGACTAGGTTTGATCAACTCTCTAATTCAAAAGCTAGTATTTTATCCCGTAAATCTACAAGGGTACGGGGGATTGTATCCTAACCTACATTTTCTTCTTTCATATTTAATTAATTAGAATAGTTTTGTTCCTGTGCATGTAGCGTAGTCAGTAATTTAAATTCCAATTTCATTTAGATAGTAGAGTTTAGTTCCACAATTAATTATCTTTTACTTTATTTTCTCGAATCAATTTAGGGTTAGTCTTCTATTCCTTTGTTGTTACGAGCATTCATTCTAGTTCCATGTGGATTCGATCCCGTCTTACCGGGTTTATTACTTAAGCGACAGGCTTACACTTGAGCCTATATAAGCACGCACTTTAGACACTTTTATGGTCACGTGAGTGGTCCACTGAGATATCTATGGTTTTACCCATTTGAAAGGTTGATGAATATTTTTAAAGAGTATGTTAATAGGTATGTCGAAGGATCTATTGTGGAGGAATACATTACTAAGGATTCATACATGTTCGCTACGAAATATATGCTCGACCGTAACATTTTAGATGATGGAGATAAGTTCATCGATGTGGGTGGTCAAGTCAGGGGCAAACTAGTTAAACGGACAAGTTTACAATATGTGCAAGTGGCTCGTTATATGTTTGAAACCCATGAAGATGTCGAAGAATGGAGGGAGTAAGTTCATGTTGTAATTTTACTTCATGTTGTTATCATATATACTTGATTACCCTATTGATAAATTTTGTCATTCAGTGTAAAAGATATAATGCAATTGGGAACAACAAAAATCGAATGATGATTTCACATTCAGACAATGAATTTAGACTTTAGGTGTCACAGGAGGTAATTATTACATCAAAGTTCCCTTATTAATTGATAAATAATTGCAAGATTTAAAACATATTTAATTAACTTATGTAATCCATAATTTCAGTTGTTAAGATTGGTGTTGCAATGCTAAGGCTTGCTCGTCTCGCCACTGGACCCAATTTCATGGCACACGAGTATAATAATTATCGACCGAATAGTTATATATTCTCATCGAGGATGTACGAGAAAAATACATTGTTACAAAACAATGACATTTTATACAAGTATCTTATGCATTTCAGAGTGAGTGCCAAAGATAAAAACATCGTTGAAGCATAAATGACTTACTATGATTTAATTAAAAACATTTTTGAATTAGACTATATATATATATATATATATATTAAACATGTTTTGTTTTACTATGATCGGGTAAGAGTTGAGGACAAAAATTCTTGTAAAATCGATTCGGGTATTTTTTAAAGATGGTAGACTTGTCCAATTTAAAGCACAAGGAGCATATGAATGATGTGTAGTTTGTTTATGCACGTGAAAATCTCAAGCCAGTGTTTTACTCGGACTATATCAATAATGAGTCGTGGTTAGTCGTATTGCACACACCAAAGCATCTAACTAGTAGCGCGGATGACCTAGCTTCCCCCACCGAATATCAATCCATTTTGGATGACAACCTGAACTTGAAATACATTTCAAGATACTTTAAATAAGTAGAGTTATTTGGGTTTTAAAATACATTGAGGATTCTAATTTGTAATATCTAATTTGTAAAATGTAGTTTGAAACAATCTCAAACATTAATTTATTGGTCATTAACTCTAATGTTGGTTGTAATATTACAATAGTCGTGTGAGTATTTCCATTTGATTCTTACATCCCGATTAAGTAACTCCGTTTGATTAACTAATGAAAATAATCGGGTGGAATAGTTTTGTGTTATTTAAATTTTCGTATCCTAAACTTGAGTATTTCCATTTTATTTATGCTATATATTATGCTACTAATGCCTATTTTTTTCAAAATATAACTTCATCAGACTACCAGACCATGGGAAAAACAGAGAGTGACGAGGTATCTTTAAACAATAATCCCATCAAGTTCTAAAAGTATAGGAGCGTAAATGAAAACAAGAATATTCTACATATGAGGGTGTTAGAGTTACTGAGCGAAGATGGATACTATAAAACTACTATCTTTGGAAAGATTCTCACCACTCGGATCTTGACCGTACAATCTTATGTCTTTTTCCTTAGGCATCCATACTTCATTTAGATACCTTTGAATGGGGATCCTTCAACCCTCACGCTCATACCTTATGTGCACAAATGCTAGTTAAAGGTTTTTCTTCTTTACGGGATGTCAACTGATGAGTGTGTCCACTCTGGAGTTGTGTTCTTGAGGAACGTGTTGAATAAAAAATCTCCATGACATTAAGGTTGGACCTGAAAAAAATGCTCCCGAAAAGAGAAATAAACATGAAAATAAAAATATTATTATTAAAAAAATAAAAATAAATCCCACGACCTCTCGTTGTTGTCAGAGAGAGAGAGAGAGAGAGAGAGAGGAAGCCTTAGGAAAATAGGTTGGTTGGGTGTGTTTGAGTTAGGTCAGTAACGAGTTATTCACTTATGCATTAGATCCAAATTGTCTATTAACTAAATGGGTTTAAACGGATAGGGTTAAGATGGGTTTGGATTCCCAAGAGGTTGAGGAAAACTCACCCATTAATTAAATGGGCTTATCTCTCTCACGAAATAAATTTCTCTCTAAAATTCTAACACTAACGGCTTCTCTCTAAAAAAATGATCTCTTGAAAGCAAATATTTTTCTCTAGAAAATTTCCTTTTTATATTAATAGTGTCTTACGCTATCAAAAAAACATCTATCAACCTCGTTCTCTCAATAAAAATGTCCCACCACTAATTTTGTAATATGTCTTTCTATATAATTCTAACACAAAATACTCGCTCAAAAAAAATTTCCCTCCAATTAATTAAATAATATATATATATAAAATTATAATATATTTCTCTATTTAAAATTGTAATCTCTTTCTCTCGCTTAAAAAGTTTGTTTCTATAAAACACTGCATCTTTTTCGCTAGTTAGGTTGCCATTGGAGAAACATTTTATCCCATAATCACTCAATAAAGATAAGGATATTTTTACTTTGTCCCCTGAGATAATGTCGTGATTTGGAATTTTAAAGGGGCGGCCTTGATTCGGATGGTGCCCTCCCCGCCCCCGTTACCGCGCCTAAACCCTGACCCTAACCCCGATTACCTCACCCCCGCCCCGTTTATAAAACCCGCAAGGGCCCTGAACCCCCCCCCCCCCCCCCCCCCAACATTTTATGTGATATTTTTAAACTTATTTTATATACGTATTTTGTAAATAAACTAATTTGTAAATATACATTTCATCAATAAAAATAATAAAACTATGAATAAATATGTAAAATGTGCTATAAGAAATGTATAAATTCCAAAAAAAAAATGTATACATTCCAAAAGAATGTAAACTAATTTGTATACATTACAAAAATGTTTTATAAGAAATGTATGCATTCAAAAAATTTGTATACATTCCAAAAAGTGAAATCTAATTTGTATACATTCCAAAAAAATTGTGTTATAAGAAATGTATACATTCCAAAAAATGTGTGTACATTCCAAAAAATGTAAACTAATTTGTATAAATTCCAAAAAAATTTCTATAAAAAATGTAAAATAATTGATATACAATCCAAGGAAAATGTAAACTAGCCGTTTCAGATATGAAAATTAGTAAAACTCACAGCGTGACTCGAGTGGAGGCCAGCTGTAGAGAGACGAGCAACAGAGGGGAGAAAATACGAGAGCAACGGAGAACAAATTCGTGAGGGCTCTGGTCGCGGTGGAAAGATGAAAAACGTAAGGTTAGGTCTAAATTCAACATTATTTAAGGGGCAACATTAATAAAAAAATAAAAATAATTATTTATTAGCGAATTATCTTCAAAATATACAAAGCAGGAAAATATCGACTAATAATTCACCATATATGCAGTTAAATAACATCGTACACACATATTCATAATTTTTTGTAAGCACAAACTATTGTTGCGAGTAAAAATAAATTGCTAAGGGGGAGACTGGGAAAAGTCTTCTCTGAGAAGAAATCAGTAGGAGGAAAAAATCGTGATGTCTTTGGTTAAGAGAGGGAGATAAGAACACTAAATTATTTCACAAGATGGCTAATGTTCATCGACGAGTTAACCATATTGGGAAAATTTCAATGAGTGTGTGTGTGTGTGTGTGGGGGGGGGGGGGGGGGTGAGTTTGAAGAGGTTAGTGAGGTAAGAGGGTGCATTTTTTAATTCTATAAGGATTGGCTATGTGAGGAGGAAAAGTGTTTGCCTTTGCTTGATGGAGCCTAGTTGGGAAGATTTTGGGGGGAAGATGCTGAGATGCTGGAGGGGCAGTTCATAGAGGAGGAGATCGTAAAAGTGTTGAGTTCGATGAGTGCTGATAAGGAACCTAGCCCAGCTGAATTCACAATGGACATCTTTCGATACTGATGGGAAGTTGTAATAGAGGATGTGATGGATTTCTTTAGCGAGTTCCATGATAGAGGTTACTTTCTGAGGAGTCTGAATGCGACGTTCATAACTTTGATTGCCAAGAAAGGGGGGGGGGGTCTATCGATGTTCGAGATTTCAGGCCAATTCGTCTGATTAGGAGTGCATATAAGCTTTTCGTTAAGGTGTTATCGGTCAGGCACATGAAGGTCATTAACCCTTTAATCTTTGAATCACAAAATACCTTCGTCGGTGGAAGGCAAATCCTCGATGTTGTTCTTGAGTCTAAGGGGTGTGTGGAATCTAAGCTAAGGAGTGGGGATCCAAGTAAGATGTGAAAATTAGATATTCAAAAATCTTATTATCATGTCAACTAGAGTTTTCTTTTATACATGACGAGGAGGATGGGGTTCGGAGATAGGTGGTGATGTTTGATCAAGATGTGCATTTCTATTGTCAGGTTCTCTGTTCTAATTATTGGGATTTTAGAGGGATTTTTCTCCGGCTCTTGGGGGCTTTGGTAGGGAGATACGTTGTCTCATTTTATGTTCATATTAATGATATAGACATTCATTCGGATGTTAGGACGCGTGGTGGAGGCAGGATCGATCAACGGTTTTGTGATTGGGCACCACTTGAATGTGAACTCAATCATGATATCAGACCTCCTATTTGTCGATGTCACTATTGTCTTCTATAATGCAAAAGATGTCCAGGTGCAAGCATTATTGTTACTCCTTATTTGTTTTAAGGAGTTTTTGAGTATTCGTATTAATGTGGGGAAATGTGAGATGATTCGGATAGGGAGAGATATGAACATGGAGGGTGTAGCCGAGACTCTTGGTTGTAGGATAGGCACACTTCCCTTTTCTTATCTTGGATTACCATTAGGGGATAAGTTTAAGATAAAGGATATCTGGGATCCAGTTCTGAATATAATGAGAAGTAGGTTGGCAGGTTGGAAGAATTTTTATCTATCGAAAGGGAGGTTGAATTTGAGAAAAAGTATATAATCGAGTCTGCCCACTTACTTCTCGTCAATACTGCCATTACCGTGTACTGTATATAAGAATGTGAAGAAGTTAATGAGATAATTTTTGTGGATAGGTAATGAGTAAAAATTCAAGTACTGTCTAGTGGGATGGGAGGATGTTTACAAATCGATCAAGTAGGGGGGAGCAGGAGTGCAAAAAATAGAGTTATTTAACAAAGCACTCTTAGGTAAGTGGATGTCGAGATTTCCTTTTGACGAGCATGGATTATGTAGGAGAGTCATGGTATATACATGGGGTGTATGCATCTAGGGTGGGGTTCTGGAGTGGGGCATTTTTCCCATAGGGTGGGGTTCTAGAAGCACATTCAAAGGCGAGGGAGGACTTTTTTAGACACGCATAGTTTCACTTGTGGAGATTAATAGGATTAAGTTTTGGAAGGACGGATGGGGTTAAAATGGCTCTCTTCAGGATTAGTTTCCCAGTATGTTCAGCTTAGGTGGGGATAAATATAGTCCAGTTTTAGATCATATTATGATTTTTAGGGATCAAGTGGAGTGGAACCCTGAGTTCATAAAACAGTTATGGGATTGGAATTTTGAGGAGGCTCGGTATTTTTTTATTGGTTAGGATCGGTCCCGCGACTGATGAATTGGGATAGCAATCTAAGATGGCAGGCAGGCAGCAAAGTGGTCTTCACAGTAAGAGAGTATTATTCTATATTGAGAGGAAATGGGAACCAAAGATATCACTTCCCATGGAAAAAAATGTGGAAGTCAAAGGCACCACCGAAAGTTATTTTATTTGTCTGGACTGCGACGAGACAGGCTTTTTTGACATCAAACAGCCTGTAGAAGAGAAGACGGCTAATGGCTAGTCACTGATGGTTGTGTAAAGAGGCGAAGAGATGACTAATCATGTATTGTTGCATTGTTGGGTGACCATAGGTCTGTGGGATGTCTTCTTATCTCTAAGCAGGATTGCGTGGGTAATACCTAAGTCGGTGAGGGAATTATTAGTGACTTGGAAACCGCCTAAGGGTTGGAAAGGGGTAAAAAAAATGTGGCGTCTGGTCCCACATTATTTTTTTTGGACGATATGGAAAGAGAGAAACTCAAGAAGTTTTTAAGGTAGGAAGATTGCTCCATTTAGATCACGTGACATTTTTTCAGAGTACCTTACCGATATGGTATAAGGAGAGTCAACCGCTTCTCTAACTATTTTTATGGACTTTATGAAGAATTGCAAACAGTCTTGTATCTATAGTTGTGTTTCTGATAAAGCCGAGGTTTAGGTTTATATATTTGGTTATAATGTATACTCCATGTATATGGGTTCATCTCCTTTAGTGGTTGGTTTTTATAATACATTTAATTATCAAAATAAATTGCTACAGCTATTGTCCCCCCCCCCCCCCCCCCCCCATTAAGACCAGTTTGCGAAAATGAAGAGCGAAAAATGTTCTTCCAGGTTCATAAAAGTATGATAAAGGAGAGTTTTGAAATGTTTATGGAATAAGATATTTGTAAGATCCATGATTATTATAAATTTTAGTAAATCTTATAGAGGTGTCTAAATCATGTAACTTCAAAATGAGTATAGGTAATTGCCGTAAGATTTCAATCATGTATGTAGTATGAACATTGTAAATACATATGAAAAATTTTGGGGAAATTCGAATTTAAACAACCAACCATAATACCTCTAAAAGATTTGATGGCACCATTAGTAAGAGATTTTTGGGAAGGTTTGTAGTTAAAGTATTTGAATTTATGATGCAGATTAGGGAGAAGCAACAAGTCAGTCTTTTGTTTCGCATTTACTTTACAATGCACATCATTCACCATATATATTTTAGTTTACTTTATTTGTAGGATTTCTCTATTATTACTACACAATAAAAAAGCATTTTCTCCAGTTAGTATTTAATTTTTTGATTTTATTTTATGTTTATATATTTACATAGAGTGTGTTTGTTGAATAGATAATCAGTTTTGGCAATTTTGGGAAATATAAAGATGTTGATGACCTTTCGAGGAGAATGAATTAAAGATTATCTGTTTTAGCAGGATTACTTATAAGTTGTTAGACATTAGTTTTTCAATCATCATTACTTGTTTGTACATGACTTTAATTGTCAAATGTTCACGGTTGTCATGAAGAACTTATTTCCCTTTACTGGATCCACTATCAATATCCCCACACCTTCGTTTTAGTTAGTGTCTCTTAATATAGTTATGATAATGGTTTGAAAGGAAATTCAATTACTGTACAATTGTTGATTGTTGAGATGTAATTCACGTATTAAAAAATATTTTAGTTGGGATGTAATTCATGTATTAAAAAATATTTTAATTTGAGCATGTTAATAGGATATTAAATGAATAATCAATTTTCTTACAAAATTTTACAATTTCAATGACATGTTTTAGGCATTGTAAAAGAGGTTACTATAAGACATGCAACATGTCCAAAAATTATTTTCGACAAATAAATTTATTCATAAAAGAGTATCAACGACACATAACTAGTAGTTTTGAAAGATTTTATGGAATGCACTTTTATGACTCATTAGATGTTATTTAATAAAGTGTTTGTAAAAGACTTCTAGAATGTGTCGTGCAAATACTTTTATGACGGTTCTAAAGTTTGGTGGGCAAAGTACAGTACCTGAATTATATATATAACAATTGGTTGAATAGTCTTAAAGAATAATTTTAAGATGGCCAATCCGTAAATTAAACTGAAATCTTCTTGCAAAAAGTGTTGAAATAAGCATGGGGTCTTTTAATTATGTAGCATTTTAATGGATAATATCAATCAATGATCTCACGTGCAACGCATGTGTGCGCGAACTAGTAACTATAAAACGGAGAAATATAGTTAAGTTTTCTTCTCAACTATCGCTCGACGTGGCTGCCTCTATATATCACTGACAGGCGCAATAACGTGTCCATGTGGCCATCTAGGTATTAATCTCCACATCATTTCTAACACTATGCCTTTAGACATCCCTCACATCTTCCCTCCACCTCTTCCACATAGAATATCAAGGATTTCTTCATGCCATTACAAACCGTTGATATTCTTTCCATCCATGTAAGGATGTTCAACATATCACCGATTACCCTTCATTGATCTACCGAAAAAATCAACTGTTTTTTTTTTATATTTTGTACCTCTACTCCACCATCTCATCTAAAATTCTTTTCACAAATTTATACCAAATTGTTGAATACCTGGGTAGGTAACCCATGGTAGGTAATATCACGAGTGATTTATTATGAATAAGTTATTTTACCGGTCTTTGGTATTATAAATATTGAAGAGGAGATTAAACCCGATAAGTTTTTCATCTTGAACATGGATAATCTCCACAAACATGTGTCTTTTCGGGTTGAGAGTTCACATTCATCAATTCTATATTCCGTCGGTCATTCATTTTAGCCATGCCTGAGTAGGTAACTAATACCAGGATCAACTAACCACCCATTTGAAAAACATAAGTATCTTTTCTTCCATTTATTGTCGGTGATCTCTACTATACTGCTGCCAGATGGATTTCGAACCACCTCAGATGGACAGACGAATTGGACAAGTTAGTAGTTTCTTTATTATAAAGATTTCCACCATCTCAGATGTTGGGTTCCATCAAGACCCACCATCATCTTTCTTGAAAGTGGAGCCATTTTTTTACTCAAAAATATTTTTATTTTTTAATATACCAAAAGTACTTTGGTATACCATATTGGATTTATTATGTAGTATATTGTTCATATTTATCATTAACATGTCTCGTAGGCCATATCATTGGGGTTTTCTTTCATATTTAATTTATTTAATTGATCTTCAGCATACTTTATGTTTTAATTTTGTTTGGTTGGTTTGTCATCAAGCACGGATATCGAAAGCAGCGTGTGGTTATTTGTGTTGTTTTATTTTTATTTTTTTATTTTATCTTTGGCAACTTTAACTTTTGTGGCATCAAATCGTTGGATCGAAAGTAGTATGAAGTATCTTTAAATTGTGTAAAGATTTTTAGCACAATGTTAAAACCCTTCAAAATAATGAACCTCCACAACTCTACAAATCAATCGTTAGTGCCATCAATTTACGGAGACAACCTTCCTTGCTGAATGTCTATTATTTTTTATACCATTTAATTTTTATCATCCCCCACTCCCCCACCCCATCCCATCCCCGTGCTATAAGAAATGTATATATTCCAAAAAATGTTTATACATTACAAAAAAAAATTAAACTAATCTATGTACATTCCAAAAAGTGTAAACTAATTTGTATACATTCGAAAAAAATGTAAATTAATCTATTTACATTCCAAAAAAGTGGTATACATTCTAAAAAGTCTAAACAAATTTGTATACATTCCCAAAAAAATGTTCTATAAAAAATTTATACTCATTTGTATACATTCCTATAAAAATGTAAACTAATCGTTTCAGATCTAAAAATTAGTCAAACTCACAGCGTGACTTGAGGTAGGGGTGCACACGATTCGGTTCTGTTTGGTTCGGTTTGGTTCGGTTTTAATACTAACCTGAGAACTGAACCGAGATTGATCGATTACGTAATTTTGGAACCGGAACCGAACTGACAGTTCCTAGATTGGTTAGGATCAGTTTTCGGTTCCAAATTCATATCTCAAATTAAGTGAAATATTAAGATTAATTTATTTCAAAAATATTTTTTTTAAGTTCAATTTATTTTGGTCCCTAATAACATGATAATGATAAAAAAAGTATAATTAACCTCCTTTGTTGACATAATAACATCCCATAGCAAATTAAAGTTACAAAATTGATAAAAGTACGAGTTAGGTTTTAATCAGCTCTCAGTTGGTTTCAGTTCTCAGTATGATATGAGTTGGATTCGGAACTCGCTGGAAGATGCTTCGATCGTATCTCCATTGGTTTCAAATCTCTGTCGAGTATGAGTTGGTTTTGGGTTTCGCCGGAAGATGATTTTCTTGGACGATGATTTCGCGTGAAGATGGCCTCAGTTGGTTTCGATTTTCATCGCAAATGGTTTTCGGCGTCAGATGGTTTTTGATTTCATCTGAGCTATTTTGGGTCTGGTCTAAGTCGTGTTTGTCCATCGGCTTGGAGATGAAGAGGTAGGGGCGTGGAAAAGAAGAAGGAGATGAGAGAGGGAGGGAGGGAGGGGATTTTGGGTTTGGTGTTGGCCGTGAGATTTAAAATGTTAGGGTTTCTCCAAGCATTAGTATTTATATGTAAATGTTAAAAAAATATGGGTAATATATATATATATATATATATATTAAATTTATGAAATATACCGGATCGATTCAACTCGATTTGGGTACCAGATCGGATCGGATTGGATTTATTATGGAACTGAGAACCGAACCGAAAACATCTATTTTTTTTAACCAGGACTGAACCAATAGTCTAAAAAACTGAACCAAACCAACCCAATACAACCGGTTTGGTTTGGTTTATTGGCTTTTTTAGTTCCGTTGTGCACCCCTAACTTGAAGGGCAGCCAACAGCAAAAAGATAAGCAGCGGAGAGGAGAGAAAAAATGGGAATGAAAAACTAAACTCTACTCTCTATATAAGAGTATATATGTAATAATACCCTTAAATGGGTTAGGTTCGGGGTTTTTATACCCAAAACCCGACCCAAGGTTTTTTTTTGGTTTTGACCCTGACCCCGTCCCGTTTAATGACCTCATCCATTCTCCTTTCACCCCCCCCCCTCTCGCGCCGCATGTGCACCATCCTGCTTGTATCTTATGCATACATGAGTAAGTCTAATTATTTGAAAAACAAAAGGTTTGATCTGAATACAACATTATTTCAGGGTCAACATTTAGTAAAAAAATCCTAAAAATAATTATTTATTTAGTAAATTATCTTCAAAATATACAAAGTAGGAAATAATTCACCACGCATAGACATTATTTGCAGTAAGCACAAACTATTATTGCAGGTAAAAATAAATTGCTACAATTATATGAACAAGCAAGTTCAAACTAAAAGCATATCATAATTGAATAGAAACAAGTCAAGTCAACACAAAAAGAACACACACACACACACACACACACATATATATATATATATATATATATATATATATATATATATATATATACACACACACACACACAAGTTGACACAAGCCTATTATGTCTCAGATTACACACAACTAACATACACTCATTTAGCCCTTTGTCGAATCTTATTGAAAGAGTTGACTTAAATTAAAATCGTGTCCATCATTGGAGTATAACCAGTTGTAAGGATACTTTCTGCAAACTTTAGTAGCGGGTGAAAATAATTTATTTATATATGTATATACAAACAACTTGAAATAGAAGGTCAAGATTTCCTCATGAGGAGCATGGATTATGTAGGAGAGTAATGGCAGCTACATGGGGTTTATGCATATGGGGTGAGGGTCAGGGGTGGGACGTTTTTCCCATGGGGTGGGGTTCTAGAAGCACATTCAAAGGAGTGGGAGGACTTTTTTAGACACGTAGAGTTTCATTTAGGGAGATTAATAGGATTAGGTTTTGGAAGTACGAATGGGGTTAGAATGGTTCTCTTCAGGATCAGTTTCCCAGTATGTTCAGCTTAGGTGGGAATAAATATGGTCCAGTTTTAGATCATATGATGATTTGGGGGGATCAAGTGGAGTGGAACCCTAAGTTCATAAGACGGTTATGGTATTGGAATTTTGAGGAGGCTCGGGATTTTTTTTATTTTTTAGGATCGGCCCCGCGACTGATGAATGGGGATGACGATCTAAGATGGCAGGCAGGCAGCAAAGTGGTCTTCCCGGTAAGAGAGTATTATTTAATATTGAGAGTAAATGGGAACCAAAGATATCAATTCCCATGGAAATAAATGTGGAAGTCAAAGGCACCACCGAAAGTTATTTTCTTTGTCTGGACCGCGACGAGACAGGCTATTTTGACATCATACGGCCTGTAGAAGAAAAGATGGCTAATGGCTAGTCGTTGATGGATATGTAAAGAGGATAAGAGATGACTAATCATTTGTCATTGTATTGTTACGTGACAATAGGTCTGTGGGATGTATTCTTATCTCTAAGCAGGATTTCGTGGGTAATGCCTGAGTCGGTGAGGGAATTATTAGTGACTTGGAAATCGCCTAAGGGTTGAAGGAAGGGGGTAAAACAAATGTGGCGTCTGGTTCCACATTTTTTCTTTTAGACGATATGGCAGGAGAGAAACTCGAGACGTTTTTAAGGTAGGAAGATTGCGCCATTTAGACTACGTTACCTTTTTTAGAGTACCTTATCGAGATGGTATAAGGAGAGTCAACCGCTTCTCTACCTATTTTTATGGACTTTATGAAGAATTGCAAAGGGTCTTGTATCTCTAGTTGTGTTTCTGATGAAGGCTAGGTTTTGGTTTACATTTTTGGTTATAATGTATACTCCTTGTATAAGGGTTCATCTCCTTTAGTGGTTGGTTTTTATAATACATTTAATTATCAAAATAAATTGCTACAATTGTTGTTTCACACACTGCCCATTAAGATCAATTTTCCAAAATAAAGAGCGAAAAATGTTCTTCTAGGTTCATAAAAGTATGATAAATGAGAGTTTTGAAATGTTTATGGAATAAGATATTTGTAAGTTCCATGATTATTATAAATTTTAGTAAATCTTATAGAATTGTCTAAACCATCTTACTTCCAAACAAGTATAGGTATTTTTCATAAGATTTCAATCATGTATGTAGTATGAACATTGTAAATACATATAAAAGATTTTGAGGAAATTGGAATTTAAACAACCAACCATAATACCTCTAAAAAATTTGGTGGAACCATTAGTAAGTGATTTTTTCGAAGGTTTGCTATTGAAGTATTTGAATTTATGATGCAGATTAGGGAGAAGCACCAAGTCACTCTTTTGTTTCGCATTTACTTTATAATGCACATCATTCACAACATATATTTTAGTTTACTTTATTTGCAGTTCTTCTTGATTATTACTACATAATAAAAAAACAATTTTCTTCCGTTAGTATTTAATCTTTCGATTTTATTTTATGTTTATATACTTACTTAAAGTGTGTTTCTTGAATAGATACTCAGTTTTGGAAATTTTAGGAAATATAAAGATGTTGCTGACCTTTCGAGGAGAATGAATTTAAGATTATCTATTTTAGCAGGATCACTTCTAAGTTGTTAGACATTAGTTTTTCAATCATCATTACTTGTTTGTACATGACTTGTAATTCTCAAATGTTCATGATTGTCATGAAGAACTTATTTCCCTTTATCAATATCACCACACCTTCGTTTTAGTTAATGTCTTTTTATTTAGTTATGATAATGGTTTGTAAGGAAATTCAATTACTGTACAATTGTTGATTGTTGGGATTTAATTCATGTATTAAAAAATATTTTAATTTGAGTATGTTAATAGGATATTAAATGAATAATCATTTTTCTTACAAAATTTTACAATTTCAATGACATAGTTTAGACATCGTAAAAGAGGATACTATAAGACATGGAACATGTCCAAAAAGTATTATTCACACATAAATTTATTCATAAAAGAGTATCAACGACACATAACTAGTAGTTTTGAAAGATTTTATGGAATGCACTTTTATGAGTCATTAGATGTTATTTAATAAAGTGTTTGTAAAAGACTTCTAGAATGTGTCGTGCAAATACTTTTACGACGGTTCTAAAGTGTGGTGGACAAAGCATGGTACCTAAATTATATATATAATAATTGGTTGAATAGTCTTAAGGAATAATTTTAAGATGGCCAATCCTTAGATTAAACTGAAATCTTCTTGCAAAAAGTGTTGAAATAAGCATGGGGTCTTTTAATTATGTAGCATTTTAATGGATAATATCAAACAATGATCTCACGTGCAACGCATGTATGCGCGAACTAGTAACTATAAAAGGGAGAAATATAGTTAAGTTTTCTTCTCAACTATAGCTCGACGTGGATGCCTTTATATATCACTGACGGGCGCAATAACGTGTCCATGTGGCCATCTAGGTATTGATCTCCACATCATTTGTTACACTATGCCTTTAGACATCCCTCACATCTTCCCTCCACCTCTTCCACATAGAATATCAAGGATTTTCTTCATGCCATTACAAAACCCTTGATATTCTTTCCATCTATGTAAGGATGTCCAACATATCACCGATTACCCTTCATTGATCTATCAAAAAAATCAACTGTTTTTTTATATTTTGTACATCTTCTCTAAAATGCTCTTCACAAATTTATACCAAATTGTTGAACGCCTGGGTAGGTAACCCATGGTAAGTAATATCACGTGTGATTTATTATGAATACGTTATTTTACCGGCCTTTGCTATTCTAAAAATTGAAGAGGAGATTAAACCCGATAAGTTTTTCATCTTTAACATGGATAATCTCCATAGACACGGGTCTTTTGGGGTTGAGAGTTCACATTCATCAATTCTATATTCCGTCAGCCATTTATTTTAGCCACGACTGGTTAGGTAACTCATGCGTGGAGCAACTAATACCAGGATCAACTAACCACCCATTTGAAAAACATAAGTATCTTTTCTTCCATTTATTGTCGGTGATCTTTACTATACTGTTGCCAGATGGATTTTGAACCACCTCAGACGGACAGATGAATTGGACAAGGTAGTAGTTTCTTAATTATAAAGATTTCCACCATCTCAAATGTTGGGTTCCATCAAGACCCACCATCATCTTTCTTGAAAGGGGAGCCATTTTTTTACTCAAAAATATTTTTATTTTTCAATATACCAAAAATACTTTGGTAGACCCTATTGGATTTATTATGTAATATATTGTTCATCTTTATCATTAACATGTCTCGTAGGCCATATCATTGGGATTTTCTTTCATATTTAATTAATTTAATTGATCTTCAGCATACTTTCTGTTTTAATTTTGTTTGGTTGTTTTTCATGAAGCACGGATATCGAAAGCAGCGTGTGGTTATTTGTGTTGTTTTGTTTTTATTTTTTTATGTTATCTTTTGCAACTTTAACTTTTGTGGCATCAAATGGTTGGATCGAAAGTAGTATGAAGTATCTTTAAACTGTGTAAAGATTTTTAGCACAATCTTAAAACCCTTCAGAATAATGAACCTCCACAACTCTACAAATCAATTGTTAATGCCATCCATTTTATGAAGACAACCTTCCTTGTTGAATGTTTATTATTTTTTCTACCATTTAATTTTTATTATCCCCCACTCCCCCATCCCATCCCCTCCCCTCCCCTCCCCTCCCCGTGCTATAAGAAATGTATACATTACAAAAAAATGTTTATACATTCCAAAAAGTGGTATACATTCCAAAAAATGTAAACTAATTTGTATACATTCCAAAAAATGTAAAATAATTTTATTTGAGATCAATTTATTTTGGTCCCCAATAACATAATAATGATAAAAAAAGAAAAAAGAAAAAGTAAAAATAAAATCAACCTCCTTTGTTGACATAATAACATCCCATAGCAAATAAAAGTTACAAAATTGATAAAAACAGGGGTTAAAATAATATAAATCCAACTCAGGTGATTTATGCATACAAAATACACAATATTATACAAGTTGGCTTCCTATCTCAGTTGGTTTTGATCAGATCTCGGATACGAGTTGGATTCGGAAGTCGGTGGAAGATGTTTTGATCGGATCTCCGTTGGTTTCAGATCTCTGTCGAATATGAGCTGGTTTCGGGTTTCGTCGGAAGATGATTTCGCTGGCCTCAGTTGGTTTCGGTTTTCGGCGTCAGATGGTCATCTGAGGTATTTTGGGTCTGGTTGGGATTTCGGGTTTGGTATTGGCCGTGAGATTTAAAATGTTGGGGTTTCTCCAAACTAGGTAAATAATTCACCACGCATATGCATAATTTGCTGTAACCACAAACTATTGTTGCTACAATTATATGAACTAAAAGCGTATCATAATTGAATAGAAACAAGTCCAGTCAACACAAAAAGAACATATATATATATATATATATATACATATACAAGTTGACACAAGCCTACAATGCCTCAGATTACACACAGCAAGCATACATTCACTTAGCCCTTTGTCGAATCTTATTGAAAGAGTTGACTTCAATTAAAATCATTGGAGTATAACCAGTTGTTTCTGCACATTCTGTTTTGGAAATCTCAATGTCATGAATGGAGAGTGGAAATGGTTAATTATATCATAATATAAGAGTCAACGGGTATAACATGGCATAGGATGCATGATAAAAAATAATGGGTATAACATTATTCCAAGTGACCAAAACAAGGTGTTAAGAAATTAGAAATCCCAGCTGTAGAGATGGAGGCCACTACTCAACATCAAAGGAACCAATTGAATGAGTCCCTCATTGACACCTCTCCCTCAACCACTCCAATTTTCTATATAAGAACTTTAGACATTCACTATCAAAGTCATCAAACACCCCTCAACTCAACCTATCATCTTGACGCGGCGGTGAGCAATGAGAGCTTTCGGCGGCGGCACCTCTAGGGGCCGTCTTTGGCCACAATTCCTAATGGCATTGGCCATATTGGTAGTTTCAAACAACATAGTAGTGTCCGCAGACCCATACATTTATCAATCACCACCACCACCACCTTATGTTTACAAGTCTCCTCCACCACCCTCACATTCTCCACCACCCCCATCACCATCTCCTCCACCACCATATATATATGAGTCTCCACCGCCGCCATCACCATCTCCTCCACCACCATATCTCTACAAATCCCCACCACCGCCATCACCATCTCCTCCGCCACCGTATGTGTACAAATCGCCACCACCACCATCGCCATCTCCTCCGCCACCCTATGTGTACAAATCCCCACCACCCCCATCACCATCTCCACCACCACCCTATGTGTACACATCTCCACCACCACCATCACCATCTCCTCCACCACCATATGTGTACAAATCCCCACCACCGCCATCACCATCTCCTCCACCACCTTATGTGTACAAATCCCCACCACCCCCATCATCATCTCCACCACCATATGTGTACACATCTCCACCACCGCCATCACCATCTCCTCCACCACCTTATGTGTACAAATCCCCACCACCACCATCACCCTCTCCTCCACCCCCATCTCCTTCACCACCACCACCGTACGAATATAAGTCCCCACCACCACCTTCATCGTCACTTCCACCACCTTACTACTATAAATCTCCCCCACCACCTTCACCATCTCCACCACCACCTTATTATTACAAGTCTCCACCGCCACCAACCAAGTCACCGCCACCACCTTACTACTACAAGTCACCACCTCCACCAGTACATTCTCCACCACCACCATATTACTACAAGTCTCCTCCACCTCCGGTTATTTCTTCTCCACCCCCTTACTACTACAAGTCCCCACCACCACCTGTCCATTCACCACCTCCGCCATACTATTACAAATCTCCACCACCTCCATCGAAGTCTCCACCACCGCCACCACCTTACTATTACCAGTCTCCGCCACCACCGACCAAGTCTCCACCACCACCTTACTACTACAAGTCCCCACCCCCACATGCACATTCTCCGCCACCACCATACTACTACAAATCTCCTCCACCACCAGTTAAATCTCCTCCAGCGCCATACTACTATAAATCTCCTCCACCTCCAGTTAAATCTCCTCTCCTACCCTACTACTATAAGTCCCCTCCCCCACCTGCTCAATCGCCACCACCACCATACTACTATAAATATCCTCCACCTCCCGTTAAGTCCACCCCAGCACCTTACTACTACAAGTCCCCTCCCCCACCAGCACATTCTCAACCCCCACCATACTATTACAAATCTCCACCACCTCCAATTAAGTCTCCCCCACCACCATATTACTACAAATCTCCACCACCTCCATCGAAATCCCATCCATCTCCTTATTATTACACTTCGCCACCACCACCTACCAAGTCTCCTCCTACACCATACTACTACACCTCTCCACCACCGCATGCCCCCCACAACCCTCACCATCACCAGTTGGTGGTAAAGGTTGTCGGAAAAGTTTACTGCTATAAATGCTATGATTCGACATATCTAGAGAAGTCCCTTGCCAAGAACCACCTTAAAGGTACATTATTTTCAGAAACCATTCTCACTAATAGTAATCTCACTTTGCCATTACGAATTGTGGTTAAAACATTAATATTTCTATACGTAATTTTCATCATGTTAACGACCCATTCTCTTGATTTTTACAACTTCAATTTGTTGTTGTTAAGCAATTATTAGGCACTAACTACTAAGTCTTTATATCTCATAAATAAATTATTAGGCACAAACACTTGATAATTGTAGTTGTGTTACGAGAAACCAAAAATGACCTCTTAGGACACATAGCCTAAGATGAAAAATACAGTTTAGAAATATATCTCTTTGTGTGTGTACGTGTGTGTTTGTTTTCTTTAAAAGTAAGATTCGGGAGTAATTATTCATTAGTGATCACATTGGCTTGGACAAATCTACTATTTTAAATATAAAGGGACAAAAAGTTAGAAATTCAAGCATGTAAAATAGAAATAAAGACTTGATTAACTCCTTTCATTTTGATATTGTGTTATATGATTAATTGTTTGAATAGTTGATGATCAATGAAAACCAACATGGTTA
This sequence comes from Sambucus nigra, assembly GCA_949130495.1. NCBI lineage: Eukaryota > Viridiplantae > Streptophyta > Magnoliopsida > Dipsacales > Adoxaceae > Sambucus > Sambucus nigra. Next base: position 690,852,440 of record OX422209.1, read on the forward strand.
TATATCTAATTTAATGTTATTTACATATGAAACAGGTGTTGTTGTGAAAGTAACGTGCAACGTTGGGGACAAAAAGATTGTGGCATTTGGTACCACTAAGATTAATGGAAAATACAGCATCATCGTTGACGGGTTGGAATATGGAAAATATGGAGGAGCCGAGGCATGCAATGCTAAGCTCCACAAGGCACCAAAGGGTTCACAATGCAGCATCCCAACAAATCTCAATTGGGGAATTAAGGGTGCCACCCTAAGGGTCAAATCCAAGAATAAATATGAAGTTGTACTCGCTGCCAAACCATTTGCCTATGGCTCTAAGACGCCTTATAAAGGATGTGAGAAACAAAAGGCAACCCCATCTCCATATTACTACACTTCCCCGCCACCACCGTCCCACAATTATATTTACAAGTCACCACCACCTCCTCCACCAACTTACATTTATAAGTCCCCACCACCACCAAATTACGTTTACAAGTCTCCGCCACCACCAGCCAAATCTCCACCGATTCCTTACCACTACAAATCTCCACCACCCCCATCAAAGTCTCCACCATCTCTTTACTACTACAAGTCTCCCCCACCACCTTCCCAATATCCCCATCCTTCTTACTACTACAAGTCACCACCCCCACCAAAACACTCTCATTTGCCTCCATACTACTATAAATCACCTCCACCGCCCTTCCCCTCGCCTCTACCCCCATATTACTACAAATATCCCCCTCCTCCAACACCATCTCCTCCTCCACCATACTACTATAAATCCCCACCTCCTCCATTACCATCTCCTCCTCATTCGCCCTACTATTACAAATCTCCTCCACCGCCATTGAAGTCTCCTCCTCCACCATATTATTACAAATCCCCACCACCTCCATCCACATATCCACCTCCACCATACTACTATAAGTCTCCACCTCCACCTCCACCATCTCCACCTCCACCTTACTATTATAAGTCACCTCCACCACCATCACCATCCCCACCACCTCCATATTACTACAAATCTCCGCCACCACCATCACCATCCCTAACACCTCAATATTATTACAAATCTCCCCCACCTCCGTCACCATCTCCCCCTCCTCCATACTATTACAAATCTCCTCCACCACCATTAAAATATCCTCCTCCACCCTATTATTACGAGTCCCCGCCACCTCCATCGCCATCACCACCACGTTCCTACTACTACAAGTCTCCGCCACCACCTTCACCCTCTCCTCCTCCACCATACTACTACAAATCCCCACCACCACTGTCTCCATCTCCTCCTCCCCCGTACTACTACAAGTCCCCGCCACCACCATCACCATCTCCTCCTCCACCTTACTACTATAAATCTCCGCCACCACCATCTCCCTTTCCCCCTCCTCCCTATTTCTACAAATCTCCCCCGCCACCATCACCGTCTCCACCCCAATACCACTACACATCCCCTCCACCACCAGTGAAATCACCTCCACCTCCTGTCTATATATATGCTTCTCCACCACCTCCAACTCACTACTAAGCCCTAATAGCTTTGCCATTTTCTTCTAGTAATCATGTAAGTAACGATTCATTTACACATATCCCACTTTATCCATTATGATGATATGATCTATGTTTAGAACACTCAATTATATTCTCTCACTGATTTCATGTGTCTACTTTTCAGGTTTTTGTCTGAACTATACAATAAAGGAAGACCACATTAGAAGAAGAATCATAACTAAATTGTCAAAGCCAACTTGTGTACTCTATAAGGCCCTTCATGCTTCATTAAAGAGCATCAACAATTCTTAATTAAATCAATTCATTTTTACTTCACTGGTGAACTTCTTACACACGGTGCTTATATTATCTACAATCGAAAAATCCTTCAAAAGTGTATTTATTCGGGTAAAGCATGACTAATAAGTGAGATACAAGTATCCCTGATTTGGAAGTGGGTTTCAGTCTATTTTTTCTCAATATGGTTTCATCTAAATTATTATTGTATCAAGAGTAAAGGATGGGCTTGTTTATTTTATTATTTATTTATTTGTTTATAATGGTCAGTTGTATCTTCAAAACTTGTCCTTTGTGCACTCGAATTTTTAGTAATAAAGGATGATTTTTTATATTGCAATTGTTCTAATCTTTGGCCCCACAAGATATTCACATGAGATATAAAACAAATTATGAGAAATCAAACAACACTATCACTCTAAATAAAAACAAAAAGCTCCTCTTATTTTCCACTTAAAAGGTAGAATGAAAACGTTGACCTCCAAGTAGATACTTGCTCGCAAATAAAGAAAGATTAAAGGAATCATTTATTCTATTTTTATACTATTTTCATTTTGAAATTTTTTGTGTTTAATTTAAATTGATATTGAGCATGTGAAGATTGAATATTAGTCGGGGTTGAAAAAATTCATGAAACTTGCCAAGTACGAAACACGCGTTCAGTTTCATTTGTAAAACATTCCATTTTGTGTGTTTTACCTTCTAAATTGGAAAAAAATAAGATGGTTTGTGAAAATAATCCAATAACAAATGCACATACTAGCAAACGTATGTATCAATTATAAATTTAAGACTTTGCCTATGCCACACTTGTGATTCATGTCGGTGACGCATCGGTGTATTTATAATTGTTAGGGTCGAGGGAGTAGTTTATATTTCTTATGGTTTATTTTGTAATTTTTATAATTATTTTTATGTTGCAAAATTATATGCATTTCTCATTGTGGAAATCCATTATTTTTTAAAATAAGTTAAAAATGAGTCGAATGGTCTAAACTTTTCACAACTTGGATAGTTTGGAATTAAAGATCAGAGTTTATGATACTTTATAGATAAACCGATACAATATATGAGATTGGTTGTAACACATATTTTGGTGTTTTTTACATTTTTTATGTCGGTTTCAAACATGATGATAGTTTCGTAACTCGTTGTGAGAAAATTTTTCTTTCGGTGCTAAATTTTTCGCCACCAATTACCCCAAATTTGCCACTAAACAAAGTTTATATCGTCACTAAATTGGGACAAAAAGGTTGTGGCTCATTGTTTTTTTGACGAGTTAACATTTTTCCACTAAAACTATTTTGTATTGGTGGTATAGTGCGCAACTAAAATATAAAT